>CM057449.1:498261875-499520000 GCA_016271365.2 Neoceratodus forsteri | reverse complement strand
GACAGAAGAAGATCTCTGGTGGAAAGTATAGGCAACGGGGTGGGTTGGTGGGTTGCTCAGTGGGAGGTTGGGAGGGGGTGAGGAGACGATGAGTGGCCATTTTCTTTTTACATGATTAAAAAAGAGACATCGGGGAACTGTTTTCTTTGTTTCAGATATATGGAAAGCAACATCAAGGGACACTGGGGGTGGGCTCCCCACTGTTTTACAGTACTGGTAGTGTTGGGAGGTGTAACATAACTGGGGACAGTGGGAGTGGGCTCCCCTATGTCCCACCTTTGGGGGGGCTACTGCTGACATGGGGATTGGGCACCCCGATGTCAGCAATGTGGAGACTGCTGGGGACACTGGCATCTAGTGCCGATATGGGGATAGGCACCCCAATGTCGGAAGCAACAATTTTTTAGTTTTATAATAAATATTTGGGGATTTACGGCTCACAAAGTAGAATCCTAGTTCATATCTAGTCATAAGAACTATGATCTTACTTCATATGATGCTCGTACGAACAAAGAATTTAAATGATAATTAACACACAGTTTAAGGTCATTTTCCAAGCAGTAAAGTGCAGAATGCACCTTGGGGTCCCAATAAGCAAGCTACATGTGTTGGTTCCTCCACAGAATATCATTTTGGGAGGTTTCCAAATTTGAATTTTTCAGGCAAAACTGAAAACAGGATGGCGGCCATATAAAATAGGAATTTTCCCATGCAAAGCAGGATTCCTACTTTGTTTCATACAGCTATCTTGTAATGCTTACTGAGTGCACTCAGAAACAATTTTTTTTTCACATTTTTAAATTGCAATAACTTAAAAACTGCTTATTATTGTTTCACCAGACTAGCAAAAGGCACATCTGTGGGGTAGTCCCTTTCTGCCCTGAAGATTTCAGACCAAAAAAAACAAACCACCTGGGCTGTAGGCAAGTTTAAAGAAAAATCCCAGCAAAGTCAATGAGTGAAAGCATGTTATTTTCATCTCTCTGTAATTCGGAGACCTCACATCTGACTAGAATGAAACTTGCCACATCAGGAGACCTACTCCACAGGATAGTGTATACCAACTTTTGTGAAAATCCATTGAACGGTTGCAAAGTTATTATAGAGCAAAATTTTGAGCTTAACATTGAAGTGCCTACTCAGCCCTAACTATAGGGTGCAATTGCACATATATATATATATATATATATATATATATATATATACTTTGAAAAACTACATTAATGCAGACATTAGGGTTGTAAAAACGCAAAGCGTACAAAGACGGGAAATGAAAAAACATTAGGGATTTGGGTCTCTGGAGTATTGGCGAATCAGTGGTGGGGTCTTACTTGGGGTTGTCAACCCTGATGTCCACCCCCCAGCCCATAGTCTCCTGTCCGAAGCACAAGATACAGCTCCAACCTAGTGCATCATAGTGATACAGTATGGCCCTCATAATCTGTCAAGGCTTTCTTCACGCAGGTCCCTACAGGCCCTGCATGAAGACATCACATTTGACCTCATCTGATCCAGAGTAGGGTGAGTATTAGGGTTGACAACCCCAAGTAAGACCCCACCACTGATGCAACAATACTCCAGAGACCCAACTCCCTAAAGTTTTATTCATTTCCCCTCTTTGTACTCTTTGCGTTTTTACAACCCTAATGTCTGCATTAATGTAGTTTTTACAAAGAATGTCCCTTCTTTTTGTGATAGTTGTACTGTATCCTCATTTGCACAGGTCCCTTTGGTACCTGTGCAAAATGAGATAAAGACAATTTATGATGCAGTGCATGTGCCCAGCAGACTCCAGCACACATCTCAATACCTTGTGGGTGAGGTTCCCTGGCCCACCACAGGGTGTGGCATCTGTGCCAAAACACTACTGCATCCCTACCCAGGCCATGACTGGTGCTGCATGCTGCAGCACCTTCCCCATCAGCCTTGTCCCAGTAAACCGGCTCACTTAATTCACACCTGAACTCAGCTCACTGGCATGGTAAGGCAGCATGTTCCCCAGAGGTGCAACGGACATCCCTGCAATCAATTTTACTTACAAATTCTTTGTTTTTTAATATTTTAACCCCAAACTTTCAACATATTCTTCTTATGACTCCACCCCATAGGTGAAAATTTTGAAATCCATGCTGAAATGCCATTCCGCACCACAGGTATGAAAACATGTTTTGGACAGTATGTGAAAAATGACAGCTATACTGTTCATGAGGTGGTGTGAAAAAATGGGTATGTTGAAAATCTGGAGTCAAAATATTGTAAATTACCAAAGTTATGCACCTGCGTAGAAACTGTGAATGACACACTCATAACATGGCCATTTTTTGGACTTTATTCACCAAATTTTCAACATGGGCTTTTTGGGACCCCACCTCATGTACACTGGCACTGTCATTTCGTTAATCTGTCCCAAAAAGTGATTCCGTGCAGCGACCGTGAAATCACCTTCTGGGACTGATTGACAAAATGACAGTGTCAGTGTTCATGAGATGGCATCCCAAAAAGCGCATGTTGAAAATTTGGTGAAAAAATACCTAAAAATGGTGAAGATAGCAACATAAGTTGAAAACAGCATTGAAATACATTATACGGCACTTACCTTTACTACTCAGTTTGCGGTTCAGCTTTAAAGAGTGCAGACGTGTCCCAGTCCACAAAAGATGAGATCGGCTGACATCCAGAGGTAAGTATAGGGGTAAGGGGGGGGTGCTCAGTGGGAGGGTTGGGATGGGGAGGGTCTGTAGGGATGACGAAGGATGATTTTCTTTTTTTGCAGGTTAAAAAAAAACATTGGGGGACTGTTTTCTTTTTTTACAGGTATTACATTAAGAGATCCATATCGGGACTCTGGGGGTGGGCTCTACAGTGTCCCATACTGATGGAGAGTAATATACTTAATTCTGACATGGGGATAGCACCTGATGTCAGTAAAGTGAGACTGGACAGGTGGGTCACTAATTGTCACTGTCAGGGTTGTGTGTGTGTGTGTGTATATATGTGTGCATGCGTGTGTGTGTGTGTATGTGTGTGTGTGTGGTGTGTGTCTGGTGGGTTGGGGTGTCAGCCAGGTGCTGAAATGACAAATAAAAACATGAGAAATACATTCCGTAGTACAGAAGACAATACGTATGCCACCAGTCTGTGTTAATTATATGTAATGAATACTTTTTTTTTCCTTTACATTTGCTAGTGCTGGCATTGCTGCATTTTCTGTCTTTAGACTTTCTTGATGAATGTGTACAATTAATTTTGAAAGGAGATCTAGATTAGATATGCCTGATTGCTACATTCAGACTGACTGCTTTCCCATGTTATTTTCATTGCTGCTTGACACCCATTTTACACTATGGCTGCAAATTTGCCGGGTTGTGTATCTCCAGAGTACTCACTATTGGCTTGGCACCATTCTACACTACTTAGGTGTCTGGATATGCATTATTTTTTTTTTTTACTAATTCCTGAGCAGGCACTGCCTCCTGTTTTAATTTACGTTCATTTGCCTACCACACCACTATTAGTCACAAATCATCTAACAGCATTATCTATTTCAGCTTGCTTTTTACTTTATGTGAGTTTTTTTTTCCTTGTGCTACTCCCTGTTTCCAGACCAGCAATGTGACTGCCATATAATAACATAGCATAGAAAAAAGAGAGAGACAGTCAGGTGTGTGTGGTGAGGAAGGGGGGGACTGAGAAACGATACAAACGCAGTGCTGGATTATACCTTTGTTTTGGGAGTAGACATCATATGGATTTTGAACACTGGACACGTCACATATATGGGTTACCCAGAACATCAAATGATTAGGATTATGCAATGTTTGGGGATGTTTCTAGTACTGTTAGGGGTCAGATACAGGACATTTAATAAGATGATTAGGATAGCATGAAACAGGATCCCTTTTAACACATGAAGCTAGAAACTGCTTGCTACAGGAAAAAAAAAGTCATCAGAGATTGTTTTTTTTCTGCTTATGAAAATTATAACATAGCACACATTACATACCAGACCTTATTGATGTGTAGTAGGGATAGGGAGATCAAATAGGGAAGGGTATTCAGACACAAAATAATGTAGATAATTCCTCTGTGTTAGGCAGCCACATGAGTACCATGACATAACATCCTTGGCAAACCACATGAACATTTCATTACCATCAGATAACTCCTAATCTGTTTCGCATGAACCATTACCCTGCCCTTAACCACCCAGGTTGAGGTGTGGACCTGGGTCACAGAAGAAACAGATCATAATTCTGCATGAACGGTGTACTATTATTACTGTAATCCATTTTTTTTCTGGTCATCCTGCAAGCACATGAGGGGCTGTGGGAAGCCTGTGGCTGTATGGGGCGGTGGGATGGACCTCCTCCAAAGAGGTTTTTTTTTTTTTTATAAAAAAATAAATTCAAGGTTCAGCCACTATGAACAAGGGAAAGTAAATGGTGGGCTTGAACCTTTAACAAATCCTTACCCCGTTACAGGCAGTTACTTAATAATTAGCACTTTTGAACTGAGTTGCAAATAAGTAACCTGAAATGTAATATCAGTAGCAAACAACATTTAGCTGATCCAATATCTGTTCACTTTTGCACTGGTGTGTTGCAAAGAAGATACACCTCTCCAATTTCCCAATAATATGAAGGCACCTGCTAAATAATAAACACAAGTAAACACAGTCATGCTCGATCCTCCATATATAAATGTATTTTTTGAACCGCTTTACAGGCATCATACAACACATGCTCAGTAAGATGGATTCACATATGGAAAAGGCATCAGGATAAATGCATTTATTTGAACCTGTCTACAAACTTCATGCAACACATACACAATAAGATTCAGGTATGGAAAATGCATCAAACATGTAGCCCAGTCTGTCCATCACAGCGTGCACTAACCACTCTCTCTCTCTCTCTCTCTCTCTCTTTCTCACTCCCTCTCTTGCTCTTTCACTGTCTCTCTCATATGGGATCGGTATCAAAGAGAGAGAACACGTAGCACTGTCAGTCTTTTCGTAAAAACGCTCACTAACAACACTGTCTTATTCTCTCTCCCTCCAAACCTTCCCATGTTAACATGGAAATGTATCAACCACCAGGATGCGGGATGGAGTTATGGGTTTGGAGAGGGTTAACCCATCGGCGATTACTATAGACATTTGATTATAACAATTTCCATTTATGAGTATGTTAAGGTTTCATTTTATTTTTTAACAACGATCTGTGATCAGTGATAAAACCTAAACTAATTAAACTAGCCCTGACAGTAACAGAAAAAAAAGAAAAATTAAAGCAGCAAACATGTCTTACCTTCCAGTAAATAACATTGTATTACCTATCTATTACATAGGGCATAGCTTGCTGCTTGTTAAGTAATCATCAGTGAGGCATACTGAAAATGGATCACAAATCAGATGAAAATTACGGTCACTGGCTGTATGCCCCACTACCATATCATTTAAAATGCTGTATATTGTGTAAGAAATACAACTGGCGACAGAAAAAAAAAAAAGCCAAAAAAAAGGGGGGTGCCCTATTTGCCAGCACCTCTCTGATCTGAGGGAGAAGGGTGCCCATCTCTAGGTCAATCTGGCAAGGATTCGAGAAACCTCCTCCCCCACTCGGGAGCCGCCACAGCTGCCTCAAAGTTTGCCAAGAAAGAGGAGCAGTTGGACCACGGTGGGCTCAGACAGGGTGAGGGTAGGGGAACAGAGGAGCATTCCTCCAGTTGTACTGCTCCACAATTCATATGCCGTTCTGGTGGAGCGTGGTTCCTCTATGGAGGCACCCACAGTGGAGACCAAGGAGGATGTTGAGAACCTCCACAAAGGAAACCCACAGGAGGCTGGCATGGGATCCCACAGGGGATGGAAACAACTCATGGTGGGAGACTCAATCATTAGGGGGTAGAACTGAAACATATTACCCCTGTGCTGTGCGATCTGCACTGGCTGCCCATACAGTGGCGGATCGCCTTTAAAGTAGGTCTTTTGACCTTCAAAGCCCTGCATGGACTCGGCCCCGACTACTTGAAAGAGCTTCTGATTCCTTACCGCCTCGTACAACAGCTCCGTTCAGCTGACGAGGGGTTGCTAGAGGTTCCGAGGGTTATACTGAAGTCTTCTGGGGCTAGGGCCTTAGTGTTTGCGGCCCCAACCCTCTGGAACTCTCTGCCTCACCGGCTTAGGGAATGCATGACCGTGGAATCCTTTAAGCGGGATTTTAAGACTTTTTTGTGGAGCGAGGCTTTCATAAATTGATGTTGCTGTGAATGCTGATTTTATATGTATATTTTGATTTTACGACTCATCTGTACAGCGCCTTGGTGCTTGAAAGGCACTAAATAAATAAAGTTTTATTATAATTTTATTTAACTGGAGGAGGGAGGGGAGAGGGAGGTAAGGTGTCTGCCCGGCGCCATGCCTGGGAGGGACAGGAAGCGAATCCTTAGGATCATGGGAGCAGCAGCATGGGAGAGGGAGCTGGACATCATTGTCCACCTAGGGACAAATGACCTAGCTGGGAATGGGATCAGAGCAGTGCAGTGCAGGAGGAGCTTGTGGAGTTGGGGAGGGCCTTAGACAAGTAGCACGCATGGTAACCTTCTCAGAGGTGCTGCCTGTCTACGGCAGGGGTGAGACTAGGGTACTTCACACAATAGGATTCAATGAATGGTTGAAAAGCTAGTGCTGAGCTCAGGGTTTTGGCTTCACTTGGGACTGGGGTTCCACCTGGAGGGATACAGCCCTATACTGGTGCAATAGTTCACATCTATCCGGGAGGGGAACCAGTATCCTAGGTGATAGGTTTAAATGCTTCATTGGCAAACATTTAAACAAGCCAAGGGAACAGGCACCGAAAAGGAGCAGGGAAATCCCACCCACCCCAACAAAACAGGGTAGTTAGCAAGGTAAACGCCAAAGTAGAGAAGTTGACAGGGAGCAGAACAAGAGTAAATGGAGAAAAAGGCAACAGCAGTAAGGACAGGGAGGGGGTTAAAAGGGGTAAGGCCATCAAAAAATGGAGGGCAATGAGTACCAATGCCCGTAGTCTGGGTAACAAGCTCCCTGAACTAGTGGCCTTGATGAAAAAGGGATGCCTGGAGATCATGACAGTCACAGAAACATGGTACATAGAGAATCATGACTGGGATGTAAACATACCAGGGTACACAATCTACAGGACAGACAAGAAGCGTAAAATAAGAGGAGTAGCTCTCTACATAAGGGAAGGGATCAAAGCAATGGAACTAAAGGTTAAACAGGGAGAAAAGGAGGCACTGTGGATCACTCTGGAGACAGGAAATGGCACCACAATCTGCACGGGGGTTGTATACAGACCCCCATCTCAGGGGGAGGAAATTGACAAGAAAATGATAGAAGGCATCCTTAGAATGGCAGAAAAAGGGGAGATATTGTTGATGGGAGAACCTGAATATGACAGATGTTAACTGGAACATCTTTGTTACAGCCACATCCAAGAGCAGGGTCATTTTTGATGCCCTTCAGGGGGCATGCCTCAGACAGCTAGTGCTGGAACCCACTCGGGAGGGAGGGAGCAATCTTAGACCTGGTGCTCTCAAACGGGGATGGAGAGAGGATCTCAGATTTAGAAGTGGATAGTCATCTGGGAACAAGTGGCCACCAAACAGTGTGGTTCATGATAAACACAGCCATAAAGTCAAGCCATACAAAAGCATGGGTATTGGACTTTAGGAGGGCTGACTTTGGCAAAATGGGACAGTACTTCAGAAAAGCACTAGCAAATGGGCAAGAAGGAGGGGTGAAGGAACAATGGGAAAAATCAAAACTGTCATCACAGAGGCAACAAGCCTTTGTGTGAAGCAAATAAACAAAACAAAACTAAGGAAAAAAACACTATGATTCTCAAAAGAGGTGGCGGGGAAGGTTAGGGAGAAAAAGATAGCATTCAGGAGTACAGTATAAGGAAACACAGAAGAAGCAGGACTGAGAACTGTACCAGTTAAAGCAGAAGGAAGCGGGGAAGGCAGTCAGAATGGCAAAGGACCCAAACTGAGGAAAAGATAGCCAACTCAGTTAAGAAGGGGATAAAACCTTTTATAGGTACATTAGGGAATGAAGGAAGACCAAGGGAGGGATAGTGAGGCTTAATAAAGGGAAGGGGGCAGCCCGGTGGTGCAGAGGGTTGAGGCGCTGGATGCCTTACCTCTCACCACACCAACGACCCGTGTTCAGGAATGAGCACGGGTCATCAGAGACTGCCATGAGGGAGGAGGGTGCAGTGCAGGATTGAGCTGCCATCAGGCAGCTCTCCTCTCTGGGGAGGGATCTCAGCTTCCCTCGGCTCTTGGCTGCCTCATGTTGGAGGCAAAGGGGCAACATTATCTGAGGAAGCCAGGGTGCTAGGCCAATGGGGTGGAAGGATAGGGTCATTACTGGAGCAAGAGGGCACATGCATGCACCTCTCTGTCTGGGGTCCTGGGTAAAAACAGGGAGAAAACCAGGAAACACGCTCGAGGGCTGTGGCAGGATCAAGCCTCTGGACTGGCTCCGGGGATCTGCCAGGACACGTAAGGTGTCACAAGATCCCGAATGACCCTGGAGTCTGGTAGGGTTGACTGACGAGACCAAAAGGAGAACATAAATACTTGCATAAAAAAATAATAAAGGGGAGGAGGGTGGGCAGAGGGTGACAGTGAAAAAGCAGGGATGCTGAATGAATACTTCTGCTCAGTATTCACAAAAGAACAGGAGGGGGAGGTACCTAAACCAAGCAATACAAGCACTCTGGATGGGGGGTCGATATCAGTCCATTCACAGAAGAAAGGGTCCTGAAAGAACTCCTAAAACTGAAGGTGGACAAAGCAATGGAGCTTGATGGGATTCACCCCAGAATTCTAAAAGAAGTAACGGGAAAACTAGTGACACCACTGACTACCCTTTTTAACAAATCATGGAAGAATGGTATGGTACCTGAGGACTGGAGGAGGGCGGATGTGATTCCCCTTCACAAAAGTGGGAGCAAGGCAGAGGCAGAGGCAGGAAATTACAGACCTGTTAGTTTAACCTCAGTGGTAGGGAAAATGATGGAATAACTTCTGAAAGAAAGAATTTTTGAGTACCTAGAGGCCAGTGGGGCAGAGGACCCAGGGCAGCATGGATTCACAGCAGGAAGGTCATGTCAGATGACTCTAATAGATTTCTTTGACTGGGTGACCAAAGTAGTAGACCAAGGAGGGGCTGTGGATGTGGCATACCTAGACTTTAGCAAGGCATTTGACACAGTCCCACACAAAAGATTAATAAACAAGTTAACCAGCCTGAGAGTGGGCCCCAGGGTGGTAACCTTGGTAAAAGCTTGTCTGGACAACAGGATACAGAGGGTAATAGTAAACGGAGTCCACTCCAAAGAAAGGGGGGGTACTAGTGGGCTACCGTAGGGTTCACTACTGGGACCAGTCGTCTTTAATGTCTTTATAGGAGACATTGCAGAGGGTCTAGAAGGAAATGTATGCCTCTTTGCAGATGACACAAAGATCTGCAACAGAGTTGATACACAAGGGAGGGTGGAAAGGATGAGAAGGGACTTGGCAAAGTTGGAGGAATGGTCAAAAGTATGGCAGCTTAGATTCAATGCTAAGAAGTGCAAAGTAATGCACCTGGGAAACAAAACCCAGGGGAAGAGTACACAATGGGGGGGGGTACTAACAACAACAAAAATGGAAACGGACCTGGGAGTAGTCATATCCGATGACCTAAAGGTAGGCAAGCAATGTGAGAAAGCAGTAAGGAGGACTGTGGGGATACTGGGATGCAAAGAGAGAGGCATCACCAGTAGAAAACAGGAAGTTATCCCTCTGTACAAACAGCTGGTGAGACCCCGTCTGTAGTACTGCATGCTGTTCTGGAGACCCCATCTCTGTAAGGACATCGACAAGATAGAGGCAGTCCAGAGAAGGGCAGCTAAAATGGTGCAGGGTCTGCAAGAGAAGCCATACGAGGAGAGACTAAAGGAGCTTAATATGTATACCCTTGAGGAAAGGAGGGAGGGGGGACATGACAGAAACTTTCAAGTACCTCAACGGAATCAACAAAGTCCAAGAGGGTAGCATCTTTCAGAAAAAGAGATGTGCAAGAACAAAGGGGCACTATTTGAAGATAGAGGAGGGGATGGCTCAGAGGCAGGATGAGGAAGTATCTTTTCAAGGAGAAGGTGGTGAATGCATGGAATGGCCTTTCTCAGAAGGTCATGGGGTCAAAAACAGTGGGGGATTTCAAGAATGCATGGGACAGACATAAGGCAATTCTAAAAGAGGGTATTAGGAAGTAGGCTATTGGTTAACTAGGATCTGCTGCTTATCCAATAGGCAGGGAAATGGGCAAACTAGGTGGGCCAAGCAGTCCTTATCTGCCATCAAAGTCTGTTTCTATATTAAAGCTGATTTACCTATTAAGTTAAAAATGTAGGCTACAATGAAGTCATCATTTCATACAAGTTTCAAAAGTTATCATTCAATACAAAAGCTGCAGATCTTTTATGTTATCAAACTCTTCTGCATTTTCACTGTTTATGCATCGTGTGCAGATCGGTATCACAAACTGCCGCGTCACAGAATAATGTCAGTGAGCCTTACGTGACTTGAGACACTTCAGAACATTGAGTTTTGGCTACACAAACCAGAAATGTTAAAATTAGAAATTTTACTAAATAAAGGTGAAACAACAATTGAAAATTACTTCACAACTAATGAATTGCCATATACATCAATTAATATCACTTAGAAATGGTTAACACCCATTCCTGTCCCCTTTAACTTAGTGCCATATAATGTATTTGGTGAATAGGAGCCGGCTGCACTATACGACACAGCTGTGGTTTAGTAAAGGACTTGATAAATCTCACTAAAAATAGTTTGAATACCAAGCAAGAAAATGTTCAGAAAAAAGGACTCTAGTTTGTCTCAAGCAACAACATCAATGCATTTAGATTGAAATTTGATCTTTTCAAATTGCACAGAAAGTTACATTTAAAAGTACACTTTGGGAAATTAATAATGATACAAAGCCCTCTACAGACAGTTATAAAAACAAAAAGTATTCTGGGGGTAAGTGTAGAGGATGAACAAACTGAGTGTACAAGGGAAAAAACAGATTTGAAGAGAAATTCAAAGTTCATCCCGAAAATGACTCTCAACCAAACTAGAAATACATTTAGTAGGTTAGTGGACACTAATGTGGAAAAAGTACTAAAGAGATACAAAAATTTAAGAACACCAAAAAACATGACACAGAAGAAAAAAGAAGCGTTAAAAGAAATTAAAAACCTACCTGACACTATTATTAAAAAACAGATAAAGGAGGAGCAGTTGTATTAAGGGACAAAGAAATGTACATGAAATAAATGGAAAGGCAGTTAACAAATGAAAAATATTACAAAAAATTAGAGCGCGATCCAACAGAGGACATAAAAATGAGATGTTAAAAATAGTAACAGATGCAAAAGAAAGAAAGTGGATACCTGAAACGGAAAAAAAAATTCTGATTACAGAACATCCAACTAAACCAGTGATTTACCTTTCACCAAAGGTGCATAAGAACAAAATGACACCCCCTGGGAGACGTGAGCAGTATCGGCTCAATAACAGAATCCCTCTCTAAGTTTGTTGATTATTTCCTGAAACCCATAGCAAAGCAAACAAAGTCATTTGTAGCCAACACAAAGGCTGTTCTCAGACATCTCCGGACCATGAGCGTGAATGGCAATACCATTTTAATTACTTGTGATGTAGAGAACCTTTACAATAACATTCCACATACTGCAGGCGTTGAATGTGTGACTAATAAATTGAGATCCAGACCGAGTGACATTGTGCCTCCATCCAGTTTCATTACCGAACTCGCAGATTTTGTCCTAACAAATAACTATTTCATGTTTGAGAATCAGTATTACCAGCAGACACATGGCACTGCCATGGGCACTACCTTTGTCCCTTCCCTAACTAACATATATGTAGGGAAATGGGAAGCTAAATATATCTGGGATGAGAATTCTAATAATGGGATTTTTAACATCAAGAAATGGCTAAGGTTTGTGCACAATGTACTTCTGGTATGGGAAGGGAATGAGACAGAGTTACCGTAACGAAATTCCTAGAATACATTAATGTTGAAAGTGGCCAGTGGCCAAAGTTTAGTCACCATTGACCAAACTTTTATCAACAATATGTAATTGGCTAACCAAAAGGTTGAGGAGATAGAAAGGTGTAAAATGGCTAGTGTAGAGGCAGAGATATTTTGTACAAAACCTTCCTTCAACCAAAGGTCATAGCCAAAATAAGGTTCAGCTGCTTCAAACCACTGCAGCTTAGATACAGTTCCTCATTTTATTGTAACCTCAGGCCGGTATGCCATTTGTATCTGACAGCAATACCAGGTGGGCTGAGTTTGGGGAGGAATAGGTCACTCGGCACAAAGGCTAGGTTTTGCTACTCTGCACAGGGGCACCTAAGTAACTCCAAACACAGGAAGCAATAACTGTAATGTCCAATACCAGAAGTGGGATTCTAAAGTGTGGCTTTTATTCACATCCAAACAGAATAAAAAAAGCATAGATGGACCCCCATGGGGCTACACTCCTGGTAATGCAGATTAAAAGAGACCCGAACACATCCTCATCACTTTAGCCCTCAGGCTCTACCACACACTGAGCACATAGCCCAGTCTTGTACGCTGCTTTGGGTTACACAGCCCTAACTTGTACACTGTTCTGGGTTTTCCCTGGCTTGGCTCCCTTGCCAGCCACTTGGACACCTTCCATACTTCATGGAAACATTTTCTGGTGGCTCCCTAAACCACCTAAGAGCACAATGGCTCCATCAGGAAATCTTCCTTTCAATCCCATGTCTGGGTGCTTTCTTCAGGCACTGGCCAAGTACCTGAGAGAAAGGTGTCTCAAAGCAAATCCGTAGAGGCGAATTTGGTTACTACTGATAGGGAGGTCTCCCACCTCTCACTCCCACAATTCATACCCGGCCATTTCTCTGGACAGTAAACATGTCATCCTTTAACACTTTGCTGTGTAGATTCTTGCTAAATGTATTTCACATTCCATCTACTTGCATTGCTTCCCATTTGTACTGGACTTGAACATACTTATACGTGGCTTTGTCCATTACTCTAGACCCCCCACAAAGTTAAGCAGTCCAATCCCCACTTTCCTTCTTTCTTTCCATTTTGTGCTGGCCTTGGACATACTTATAAGTGGCATTGTCCTTTACTCTAGACCCCACACTGAGTTAAGCAGTCCAATCCCCACATCTTCCAACTGTACTTGGCTGTCTTTTCCTGACCCCACAGTAACAGTCCCTTTAGTTTCCTTCTGTTCAGGTGAAAACACTTGGCTTTTTTTCAAAGCGAACTCACCCTTTGGTTGCAGGTGCCCCACAGGCATTTCCTCCACAAGGAATCTTCCTCTCAGAGCTTCTGGTGCCTCAGCACAACTTGAACAGGCAGCTTCTTTCCCTTAGCCGGACCCAGGGAGGTTGCCCCTGGAAAACAGGCAAACACTTTCCCCCCATCCCCTCAGGGATGGGGCTACTGAACCATTGAAAGTAGTCTCCACCACTTCAATTACCAGCTCCTGTGTTCCTCTTCAGGTGGAAACACACACCTTACCAAAAGTAGCTCTTAAACAGAGCTTAAAGCTCTGAGAGCCTGCACACACTCTGCTGCACTACAGTCTCTCTCTAAGACTGCACACAGACTAGCTTCAAATTCACCAGTGTTCTACTCTAACCTCCAACTGCAACATTCCAGTGTGGCTTATGCAGCTGCGACAGTTTTAAAATGATATCATCCCTCAGTCTCAGCTGAGACTGAGAATAGAGTGAGACAATGTGAAATCCATTTAACTGGCGTTTCACAAGCTGCCTTCCCTGCCTACCACTAGGTCTTACTGGGATTATAGTAACCCCAGGTAACAGAGGGGTTACATTATAATTTCTTGTGTTTAAAAAAAATGTGTAACAGAGAGTTGATAGGAAATGGTTATGTCCTTGTTTTGGCCACTGTCTAGTCAGCAAGTTATTTAAAGTGAATGTGAAGTCCCCTCATATGTTTTCTGTATCCTGAAGTGAGTTATTTTTGATAAATGTAAAATCCCCTGATCACTTGTTTTTCCATCTAAAGATGACCACATGTCTCGGCAAAGTGTCAAATGCATCTTATGACTGAGGTATCTCATGGCCATTGTACTTTTAAAACCTTGTCTCATAATGTTATTAAATGACATGATGTCTAGGCTAAAATTTGCTGTAAGAGCTGGGAATTTCCACCATGCATTTTTGGGGTATAAATACAGAACCTAAATGTCATGGCCAGTGTGTTTTTAGAGGAATAGCTACGGCTGCTATAGATGCTAAAACACCCAGTAAAGGGAGTGGTTCACTCCACTTTTCTGTACCTGTAGCCCTGGTGGTAAAAAGCCATCAGCTGTTTAGATTTGATCATGTTAGAGGTAAAATTGTTAGGGCTTATTTGGTATTAATAAATTGCAACTGATTTAAAACAACATTTGGTGTCAGGTGGCTTTATTGGATTACCAGGGACCACTAGCCAAGAACCTTGTGTTTTACAAATTGGCCGAGCCAGCAAGCAGGTGGTTTTGGTTCTGGTCTTGGTAAATCTGGTAAAGTCCAGTGTTTACACTAAACAGGGTCTGTGCAGGTAAGGTTCATAACCTAACTGTGGGGCTGGGAAAAAGAGTCTAATGGACTCTGAGTGTTCGAGTGGACTTGAACCTACAGGAAAAGGTCTATGGTGCAGCTATAAGCTGGGTAAGGATAATGTATATTTATGTGGGGGTCTGAGGACCCCAGGTTTAAGGATATGTGGAGAGATGTATTAAGGAAAAGTCTCTCAAACAAGTAAGAGCAACTGCCCTTGTAATCAGTGCTTGCTAGAAGTATATACTGCTAGAGCTGATGATGACTTTCACAGTTCAGGCTGCTTTTAGAAGAAAAGCAGTGTATAATCAAGTAAAGTTAGTTAAGCAACATTTAGAGAAAGAAAAACAAACTACTGTGGATGCATACACAGTAGGTGTGACTACAGACAGGTTGATTTGAAAATCCTCCCCCTCCCCATGTTCCCTATCTGTGTAGTTTCAAGGTTTTTTTTGTATCAATTTCAAGTTCCCTTGCCTCCTATAGAGACTGAAAGATTTGATCTCAAACCCAGGTACTTGGGATCTCCACCAGTTGGATCTCAACCTAGTACTGCTACAGATTTTAAACTGCAAACCAGAGCTCTGGGAAAAGACTTGGTTTGGCAGGTTACTGAAATGGCCAAACGGAAACCTTTGAAAGGGTTAATAGCTGCAGCATTTGGAGATTATCATGAAGGTCCTGCAGTCGTTTTTCTGAATTGGACTGGTGTATCAGAAAAGAAGAAGGAAAATACCTTGGCACAGGGTAAGTCTGAATTTTTTTTAATTTAAAGTTTTTTTTATGTCTGTCTGTTTTATTTCTGTGATACATATATGAAACAAGGTAATGCTCTTTCTCTCTCGCATATTTTCCAGCGTATATCTGTGTTCTGTAATTATGTTCTGTTGTCAAGGTTGCAGGGTAGCACTGACTGCCTTTGGTGCAGAACATGTTACAGTAAAAAAGAAGAAGCTTCTTTGCCTCATATCTCACTGTTTTAATTAGTTTTATTTTTAATAAAACATTTGTACTGCCTAGATAGAGTCAGTGAAGAACTTTTGTACGTAGTTGTTGCTTGGAGCAGGTAGTGTTGAAGGTGAAGAGATATGATGTCATAGATTGCAATGTGCAGAAAAATTTGTAGTTTGCAGGCAACGTGCCAAGCCACTGCTAGGTGAAAATGTAATGTGTTAACAGCTATGAATGGCTTTATCATACTTCTAGTTAAAACCAGAAACTTTTTGCAAAATGGCAGAGTGCCATATTTTGGCTATGCGCCAAAAGGTGTAACCATGTTATAATAGATGTGTCCACTTACAGATGGTATGTTGTGCAGTATTTTAA
This sequence comes from Neoceratodus forsteri, assembly GCA_016271365.2. NCBI lineage: Eukaryota > Metazoa > Chordata > Ceratodontiformes > Ceratodontidae > Neoceratodus > Neoceratodus forsteri. Next base: position 499,503,971 of record CM057449.1, on the reverse strand, counting down.
AGGAGTTGAAAGTTGTTTAAAAAATGTTTTGTTCTTAAAAGATTTGGCATGGAGATATGTATAAATTTGTTGATTTAAAAGGTTACAGTTTTCTAATGAAACTATGGGCATTACCTCAGCAAACTGGTGTCAAATAATGTCAATCTTATTTTATGTTAAGTATTTCTTTTTGTGTCTGTGTACTGTCTTGGCCAGCAGTTTTATTTTGTGCTCCATTATTATTTAAAGATATTTTAATATCAGTAGTTCAAGGACACTACAAAAATAGCTGGGTTTGAGCGACACTTGCGTGCACACTGTGTGCCCTTTTGCATGTTATTTGACCTTCTTGTGTTTCAACATTTTATGTTACTACCAGTTCAAACATGATGTGTGTTCTCTACTTAAAGCACAACTTTTCACACAAGATGTATGTTTTCATGGAAGCACGCCAAGAGTAAACCACACAATTTGACTTTTTATTACAGAACTGGCATTCTAAGTAAAAAGGAACAAATGTTTTTGTGTTTTTTTTTCTTTCTGGGCTTGCAGCCAACACAGGCAATGCTCAAAGCCTCCCTCCACAAAGATTTGGTTGTAGCACAGCTCTTTTGTTCCTAAACAATATCACTTGATTCCTCTACTATGCAAGGTGCTTAAGGGAGGGGGGTCACTTACTACCCACAGCATTTTTATATATATATATATATATATATATATGTATACAGTACACTTTTAAAAAGGACTGCTACAGCTGTTTTTGAGAGTTTACTATCTACAGTTAAAAAACAATGGCTTTTGTTTTTATGTGTGACCATGGTGTAATCATTTTTTTTTCTTTTTAAAATGCATTCTAAGACATATGTACGTATGGTATTACCATCAATCTGGATCTTTTGTAAACTCAGCTGAAATTTTGTCATGCTTAGGATAAGGGAATCCAGGGACGCTTGGCTTCTTTTATCCTATGAAAAAAATCTTATTTTATTTTTAGACTTGTGTATGTTTGTTTTTGTTTTTGTTGTTTGTATGTTTGTTTCTTCTCTTTCTTCTAGAGAAAAAGAAGTTCCCCATCTTTATAGTAAGGTATGAAACTTACTAAGCTGGTTGCATATAATTATGTTATAATTTGAAGTGTGCTAGGTGGGGACGGCAATGGGGCCATCCCATTACCATTTATCCAGTGCACTTTTTTTTCTTTTAAGGTACTGCACGACTGGTTACTAATATTGCCAGACCATTTCTGGTTCAATATCCATGTCACCATCCACAGCTAACATTTCTATTGCTACAGTAGTCAAGCTGTCTCTTCCACCAGTAGGAGCTGGAAGGGAGGCATACTACCCTTCCTTCCAGTGTAATACCCAAAGGTTGCAAGGTACATTACTGTCTCCCATAGGGTAAACACCAGAAAATGTGTATTTGCTAATAATTGTTTCTTATTTACAGGTTTTAAAAAGACCCAAGGTATTTTAACAGTATAACCCAGCCCAAGTCCTTCTGTTTTTTCTAGTGCAAACAGTTAAACCTCACACCTATCATTAGTACAAGGGCTTCTGCCCTCAGCAAGTAATCAGTCAAGCTAGAGGGGGGCTTGTATATGTATTTCCACATATTCATTCTTTTGATTGTTTTTTCAGCTTTCTTATCCTGTCAAAACAAATGTAAAACAACTTCTCATAGCCTTACAGCAATGGATGCAATTGTCTGCTTTCTATAAGTGCAAACAAAGTTTTTTTTAAATAATTTTAAAGTTCTAAAGCAACGCAGACTCTGAAAAAGTCTTACAAGTTAACAAAAACAGAGAGGTGGATTGCTCCAATAATTCTTTCAACCAAAACTAAGTAATTTTTACCAAGGACTGCCACTTATAAACTTAAACTGTACCACAAACCCTCTGTAACTTATTCCATGGTTATGTTCAACCAGTAAAGTCACAATGCTCTAAGATTACTGGACTTTGCACTTACCATTTTTTATTTGTTCTGTGTTTAAATGTATTTTATGCATTATGCTCAATACTGAAATTGTTCTGTTGCAAAAATGCTTATGTTTCACGTTTATGTTATAATGTTTTGATATACATCTTGCTACACTGCATGTGTGTAATCAGAAAAGTGCTCCACATGTATAAATGTTTTTAATGCTCATAACCAAACCTAAATACTGGGGCCAGCATTGCTGCCCCACCCCTACAATATGTTCCAAAGCAAAACCCCAAACAAATTAATGCTCCGTTTGTCATATTACTCACAGGTACCCCTGAAAAATAAGTGCGCTCTATGCAGGTTTTGTCATTTTAAATCTTAACAATTATAATATGCTGAATTTAGATTGTGCTCCAAACCTATGCTTCAAGCCTTACCTCACTCAGTACTTTGGAGTATTTTACTATACAGGGTAAAGAAGGTAGACCCTTTCACTTGTCACAGGTGCAATAGGCACTACTATTAGCTGGCATAGGCCAACAATATATATATATATATATATATATATATATATCTGTCCCACTATTGCATGGTGTAACAGGCATATTGCCATAAATTATATGTTTGAAGCATGTTATTGTAACATTACAAGATTTTATAACTCAGGTATCAATTAGGCCTGCTAGCAACAGACAGGGAAATCATGTTCATCACTATAACCTCTTCTGTGGTTTGAAAGCAGGGTGTAACCATAATATTGTCATGGATTCACAGATGGTCAAATGGTATAACTGGACCTTGGCCTGCACCCCCAGGTGTGCAGTTGATGTCCCATTTTTATTTTTCTCTTTCCAATTGCCAGAATTTAGGCTCTGTCACACCACTCTTTACAAAACAAAAAGTAATTGGTTTAAAAGATTGTTATTTATGTGTTCTTAACTCAGTTTCTAACACTCTTTGCAAGTTTGCAGGTTTCCACGGTGTGGCACACATAACATCTCCACACACAACAGCAGTAACACCTTCATCTAAGCCACAAAAACCTTAATCTTTTTCCTGAAAAGAAAACAACTGCCAAAGCTTCAGTGTCATCACTATCTTTGTGTCTGATTGGTTCCACATAAGGAGTACTACATGAAACAGAATATTATTACCTCTGCAAGTATAATGTTTTCAGCAAAATTACACCTATCTGTAGAACTTTAAATCAACTATAAAAGGTCCGGTCAGTTCAGACTCTGCAATCAAGCTTATTGTTTCCGTTTACTATGAAGTTAAGGGTAGGGGCAATCCTGTAACTTTAGCAAGAAGATTTTTCTTCAATTAATCTTCAAGCAAGACATCTATTTTCTTCACTGCTGCTTGTTCCAAACATGGCTGGTACTTTCTACAAATCTATTGCTCTATTGTGGACTGTGTTCTTAATGGTGTATTGTAAACTATTACTTTTTTATGGACTGTTAATCTTTGTGCCAGGATGTAATCAACTACCACAACACAAATGCCATGCCAGTGTGTGTGTGGCTACTCCATCAAAAGGACTCAATGTACTATCTAATGCACCCCTGGCCAATGTGTCTACCAATCAGCCATCCAGCAGCCAGCAACATGAACACTGACTTTTCTACTATGCTGGTATTTTGTTTTTAAATTACTATTTGAATTGCCCCATGTGCCTTGTGGGGTTACCACCATTCTGCAAATAACATTTCACCTGTACTGTAACTACACCAACTTGTGGTTACTTATATGAACTTATAAACTGTTCATTTCATGGACTAGTATTCATATGAACTTTCTAAACTGGTTGTATATGTTTCATAAGGACTTATCTGTCAATAGACATTATCAACAGATTCTTCAATCAAGCTCCAAGGGTGTGCCACACCTCAACACCAGGTAGCAGCTACCTTATCCACTCTCAAAGTGGATTCCATGAACTCTTCTTCATCAACAAAATTGTTATGTCATATTGTGTTATATGTGGTATCACATGTTAACATCTTTTCACATATTTCAATTGTGGTGTTGACATCCCTGAGTTCTGCACTATGTTTTACAAACTCACCATTTGTGCTCCATCTGTAACCACCCCTGTATCAACTCCAGAACAGTATGATTTTTATAAATGCCTTGACTATCTGTATGCTGGCAACCAGTTTTAAAAAAGGTTTTTCATGTAATCAATTATAAACTGTTTTTCTAGCTTTAAAAAAATATAGCTTATGTTATAATAGATTAGAAATTATGTAAGGTAAAAGTATGAAAATGCAATTAACAGATTAAGATCAAAAGTGTTTAGTTATATCAAAACTTATATACTAATCAAAGTATTATCTGTGGGGGTTCAAGACTCCCCTTACCAGTCTTCCTTCACCCCCATGATCAGAATTGTTAAAAGTGTTCCCAGTTAACACCAGGGGCCCCTAGCCAAATAACTGCTACTTCAGTACCTAAAACCCTTATAAATAATGTACAATTTCTGCATATACTTGTTGTCTTAAATATCTCTTATTGGAATATGGCTAAGTTTGGACATTGCACATAAACTAATATGTCCTTATTTTATGTCTCCCTAATGATAGATGCAATAGCAGCCCACTATCAGAGATCACAAGATAGAATCACGGGCAGTAAGCTTTAAAAACATTTATTTAATAATTAGCATCTTTATTTTTATGTTTACTTTTGCGAAGGCTCGGGTCCCCAATATGGATCCCTTGCCTTCGAGGTGGGGATTGTTGAAAGTGGCCAGTGGCCAAAGTTTAGTGACCAGTGACCAAACTTTTATCAATAATACTGTATGTAATTGGCTAACCAAAAGCTTGAGGAGATAGAAAGGTGTAAAATGGCTAGTGTAGAGGCAGACATATTTTGTACAAAACCTTCCTTCAACCAAAGGTCATAGCCAAAATAAGGTTCAGCTGCTTCAAACCACTGCAGCTTAAATACAGTTCCTCATTTTATAATTTCTTGTGTTTAAAAAGAATGTGTAACAGAGAGTTGATAGGAAATGGTTATGTCCTTGTTTTGGCCACTGTCTAGTCAGCAAGTTATTTAAAGTGAATGTGAAGTCCCCCTCATATGTTTTCTGTATCCTGAAGCGAGTTATTTTTGATAAATGTAAAATCCCCTGATCACTTGTTTTTCCATCTAAAGATGACCACATGTCTCGGCAAAATGTCAAATGTATCTTATGACCGAGGTATCTCATGGCCATTGTACTTTTAAAACCTTGTCTCATAATGTTATTAAATGACATGATGTCTAGGCTAAAATTTGCTGTAACAGTTGGGAATTTCCACCATGCATTTTTGGGGTATGAATACAGAAGCTAAATGTCATGGCCAGTGTGTTTTTAGAGGAATAGCTACGGCTGCTATAGATGCTAAAACACCCAGAAAAGGGAGCGGTTCATTCCACTTTTCCGTACCCTGTAGCCCTGGTTGTAAAAAGCCATCAGCTGTTTAGATTTGATCATGTTAGAGGTAAAATTGTTAGGGCTTATTTGGTATTAATAAATTGCAACTGATTTAAAACATTTGGTGTCAGGCGGCTTTATTGGATTACCAGGGACAACTAGCCAAGAACCTTGTGTTTTACATTAATACATGCAACACAAACTTAAAGTTCACTGCTGAAATAGATAAAAAAAATGAGATTTATTTCCTTGATATTACAATCTATAAAAAGAACAACAAATTGGAGACAAGGTTGTTCAGGAAGTTGACAGATCATAATACAATACTACATTACGACAGCCACCACCCAAAGCACACTAAAGTAAACATCCCTCTGATTCAGATGTTGAGAATAAAGAGGAATTGCAGTGAAGAGGCGGAAATGAACAAAGAAATAGTGAACACATCCCAGAGATTCTTGAACAGGGTATACACCTCAGGAGTGCTGCTAAATGCAGTGAATAAAATTGCACAGAGAGCTAGGATGGACCTTTTAAATGAAAAAACAGACACACAAGAAGAATGTGAAGAAAGAGTTAGTTTTTGTACTACTTATTCAGACATATATGGCAAGGTGGAACAGACAGTAAAACAACACTGGAGAATTCTTGCAGCAGACCTCTGGCTAGAGAAAATAGCAGAAAAAGGACACAGAGTCTGCTATAATAAAGGAAGAAATCTGAAAGATATTTTAGTACAGACACAATTTGAGATAAAGAAAGAAACTAACAGACCAGAATGGATGCTCCCTCCTCTAGAAGGGAATTTTAAGTGTGGAAACTGCGCTAACTGCAGCAGTACAAGAAACACAATATATGAAAACCATCCAAGATCAGGGAAAAAGTACAAAATCAAGGGATCCATTACATGCAATACTGAGAATGTGATTTACATGCTGAAATGCCCGTGTAGAATGGTATATGTTGGCCAAATGAAAAGACCACTCAAAATGAGAATTGGGGAACACAAGCCGGCCATCAGATCTAAGAATTTGAAATATGCCATGGCCAAACATTATGAAGAGGTCAGACATGGATCAACAGCATCTTTAACCCATGTTGGTCTTGAAGCAGTGACAATACCTGAAAGAGGAGGGGACATGAAACAACAACTGCTTCAACAAGAAGTGTTTGGGATTTTTGAAATGCAGACAAGGTGGCCAAAAGGACTAAATGATGAGAGTGAGCTAAGTAGTTACCTATAATGAGACAGAAAGTGCAGGAAATAAATTTTTGTACCCCTGCAACCGTTGTGTATCAGTAAAGTAGTGTAATGAAAGAAAGAGTTAGCTAAAAACCAGTAATATGGCTATAGTTTAAAGCTTAAAGATTAAGAACAAACTGGTAATGGTTGAATAGTCCAGATAAGGATCCCTGCACCCGTTATGTTTTATAACAGTTGACAAAAGCGCATAAGTTGTATATAAAGAAAGTGCATGTCAAGATTTGTGAATTAGTTCCTGTTTAAAGATTGAATTGGCTATGTGCACCAAGCATTAAAGTTAGTTAAAGTTAAACAAATTCAAAGTGGCATGTAAAATCTGCCTGGGATTATTAGTAGTCACATGGTATTTATAAGGTAGTTCTGTACAAGTATAACATTATAGTTAAGAAAATATGATGATGTTATGAGCCCTAAAGTTAAGTGGAAGGTTAAAAGAGTAGACCACATTAATTATGACTAGGAAGGCTAAATAGAGGAGATGGTGTAGTACCACTTCAGCTCTGGAGATGGAGTTGTAACTCCAAAATGTCAGCATGGCCAGCACACACCCACACCTGGAGAGGTGGAGCCAGGTTAGCCAGAGCACAGCAAGAGGCAATTGCAGAGTTTGGGTGTGTGTAAGTATGGCGACCAGCTCGGCGTGTTGAACACATTTTTCTGTTGCTTCCTCGCAACGATAGCTGGATGGATTAAAGCAAGCGGCATAGAAAATCTTATGACAGCAATGTATCATTGGGATATAGGCAATTAAGCCACGAAAACAGACAGGAAATGGAAAAAGAACTCCGGAGGGCAGTAACGCCCAGATAAGTAAAAGTCTAACTTTCGTGTATCTTTTCTGGAACTGTGGTTCTATAGATTGTGGACTAAAAGTCATAATAGTAAGCAAGACACATACCTGTGAAACAGCTATAATTAAGTCAGTAAAAGAGTGTTTGTGTATGTGTTTTACACAAAAATACACTCAGTGATCTGAAGAATAAATAAGCCCTAGTAGGCACAGTGACTATAAATAAAGTGTATGTGGCTTTTTATTGGAGTGCACATAGACATTTAGCACTTGGGTGGTTAAATACTTCGGATGTAATTTCCCTTGTTATGTGCACCCAGTCCCAACAGCTTCTAATATAGGAGGTCTGAGCAACACCTAAGTCTGAGTAAGATTAGTCATATAGTTTGCAGTATATGACACAGCTGTCATTTGGTAAATGACATCTGTGTCATATAGTGCAACTGGCTCCTATCCACCAAATACATTATACGGCACTAAGTTTTATTCCCCAGTATGTGGTTTGGCTTTGAAGAGTGCAGACGTGTCCCGGTCCACTGAACATGACACCAGATGACCTAAGAGGTAAGTATAGGGTAAGAGGGGTGTGGGGAGGTGGGTGCTCAGTGGGAGGATCAGGATGGTTGGAGGAGGTGAGCAGCAATGATGAGGGGTGGTTTTCTTTCTTTCAGGTTTAAATAAAAAAAAGACGTCGAGGGATGGTTTTCTTTTTTGCAGATATACATATTAAATTAATCTATCTCGGATAACTGGGGCCGGGCTCCCCAGTGTCCCAGTCAGCTGTGTGGGGGGGTGAATTACATGAAACAACGGGCTATGGGGGCACCCAACACTGGGGGTGGGCATCCCGGTATCAGATTGTACTAATAAATAAATACATACATACACTGCCACCAGGGATTGGGATCTCCAGTGTGCAGATTCAGTTGAAGGCAAAGTCAGGCTTGAGGGGGATACAATGACAGTAGCTCCATCCCTGACCTATGAGTGATGACAGCAGCAAGGGTTGCACTATACGACATAGCTGTCATTTATTAAAGACAGCTGTACTGTGTAGTGCAGGCTGCTGTATAGTGCAAGCTGCTGCTGCTTTTGCAAAAATTCTGTTATGAATGGAATGTTAATTTTTTGAACAGTGCATGCTCAGAAATAGAACATTTTTATTAAATAATTTAAAAACTACTTAACAGTGGAACTAAAAATCACAAAAGCACATACCCTAGACCAACCTCTATCAAACCTGAAAGTTTCAGGTCTCAAAGTCTCCTCATTTTTTAGCTATCGGGTGGCAAAAAAGTATTAAAATATTCAAAAAAGTTGACTTATGTGTTATTTTACGCCTCTGTAACTTTGCTCCCCTGAACTGAACTACATGAAATTTACAGGATCAAAAGAGCCTGGCATAGAGGCTGTGCTTTACAAATTCTATGTAAATTGGTTGAATATGGGGCAACGTTATTAAGGTACAAAAATTTGGGTTTAACATATTAGTGCTTATGCAATCCTAATGTACAGGCGTGACTGCGCCTGCATTTTATATATACATATATATATATATATGTATATACACACACACATATACAGTGTGTATATATATATATATATATATATATTTATAATAGTTGTGCAGTAGAACCACTATAGTTTGGTTTGAGTAGGCTGTTTAATGTTAAACCCCTAATTTTGCACTTTAATAGCTTCATGACCATTAATGAATTTCCACGAAATTTTGCATGCGCCGTCTTGGGGCAAAGTCTCTTAACTTGCCAAGTTTTGTTCTGGCTGGATGTGCAGATTCCAAGATCCGGATAGTGATAGAAGTGGGGAAAAAAATCAGTTTTTTTTGCTGTTTTTTGTCATCACCTAGTGCCCAGACGGTTTGGAATTTTGCTCTGAAATTTTCAGGGTAGAAGGGTCTTGGGCCAAAGTGGTGTGTTTCATTGGTTTGGTAAAAAATATATTAATCCGTTTCAGAGTTATAAGGATTTGAAATTTTGGTTCTGAGCATGCTCAGTACAGTCTTTTGGGTAGCTATTTGATACAAAAAAATAATTTGGCGCATACAAAAAAAGTAGTGTTTCATATGGGGGGTAGTCTTTTTCATGAGAAAAAATATTTTTTTGTATGGCCGTCATCTTGTTTCCATTTTTTTAAATCCATTTTTGAAAAGCCACGAAATTTATATCCTACAGAGATACCAACACATGTAGCATGCTAATCAGGGCCCCCTCAGGTGGATTCTGCGGTTAGTTTTTGGAAACATCACCCAGAAATGTGTTTTTACCACATTTAAAAACTATTTTTGTGACCCAAATTATTTTTTTGTATTACCATATGAAAATAGAATCAGGCCTACGAGAAAAGAATTCTTTCATATGAAAAAAGTATCTGGACCTACTTTTTTTTCAGATTCTTTTTCATATGAAGAAATCTTTTTTCGTATGAACGACACAAGCTCACAAAAAAAGATCCCTTCATACGAAAAAATAATTTGGACTTCGTTTTTTCCCCCCAAAATTTCAACTTTAACAAGCCATACCTTTGTCAATATATGCAGTTATGAGACACTCTAGCTATCACAATAAAGGTGTTAATGAGTACTATAATACTAATACATGACACCCCCCAAAAAAAAATTAATTCAGGGGCCATATAAAAAAATCATAAAAATTAAAATAAATTACAATTCCCATAGGATAGCATTGCTAACGATCAATGCACATATAAATGGAGTTGATGAGATGCCATCTGGAATACTGCATGCAGTTCTGGAGACTCCATCTCTACAAGGAAAACAGGAAGTTGTTATCCCTTTGAACAATCAGTTGGTGAGACCCCATCTGGAGTACTGTGTACAGTTCTGGAGACCCCATCTCCGCAAGGACATAAGCAGGATAGAGGCAGTCTAGAGGAGGGCAACTAAAATGGTGTAGGGTATGCACCAGAAGCCATACAAAGAGAGGCTAAAAGTGCTTCATATGTATACCCTTGAGGAAAGGAGGGAGAGGGGGAACATAATAGAAACTTTCAAGTACGTCAAGGGAATTAACAAAGTCCAAGAGGGTAGCATCTTTCAGAAAAACAGATGTGCAAGAACAAGGGGGCACAATTTTTAAGACAGAGGGTGAACGGCTCAGGGGCAACATGAGGAAGTATTGTTTCATGGAGAGGGTGGTGGATGCATGGAACAGCCTTCCTGAGAAGGTCGTGGGGTCAAAAACAGTGCAGAAATTCAAGAATGCATGGGACAGACATAAGGCAATTATAGTGGTGGGTAGGAGGAAATAGGCTGTTGGTTAATTAGGACCTGCAGCTTTTCCAATAGGTAGGGAAATGGGCAAACTAGGTGGGCCAAGCTGTCCTTATATGCCATCAAAGTCTATGTTTCTATGTTTCAATGGAAAGGTGTTAATAACTAGTACAACACTAAGCCCCTGAGAAGCAAGAACTGAAAATGGTTCATCCCTACAAAAAAACAAGCATTTGTCAATGCCAAATGTTTACTTACTGGCATTAGCATTGGTAGTGTAGGAGTTAGAGAGATGCAGAATAGGAATGGCAGTGAAGTATTGAACTGAAGCCAACTCCACCACCACCCTGCAGAGACTGACAGGCATTGGGGTGTGCCTTTGGGTCATCAGCCATAAAGCCCATGCCATTTCACCACACCCTACTCTGCAGACACCAAGTGTCACGGTGTGCCTTGGGGTCTTTGGGTCATATGCTCACCCCATTCCATAAGGAAATATGGTGACATGGGTGCAGTATAGGAGAATGGGGTGAACTTTGGGGCCAAAGAGTCCAAGGCACACCTCGATGCCTGTCACTGGCTGCAGGGTGTGGGTGGGGGTGTAATGGCATGAGCATTACAGGCGACAATCCCAAGTCACACTCCTGATGCCTGTCAGTCTCTACAGGGTGGGGTATTATGGTTGGAAACCCTAACGCCCCAGGCGTTCATTGGTATTTTCACTCCAAATTTTCAACATGGTTTTTATGTGACCCCACCTCATGAACAGTGGCAATATCAGTTTGTTAGCCAAAAGCTGGTTTTGCACAGCGACTACGCCATTTGGCACCACAGGTGAGAAAACACATTTCGAACAGGATGCGAAAAATGTCAGCTGTACTGTTCATGCGGAGGTGTAAAAAATGGCAATGTTGAAAATCTGGAGTGAAAATATAAAAAAACTGGTGAAGTCACGAGTGTGCATAGAAACTGCGCAACGCACACCCATAATGTAATTAGTTTGGGGATTTTTTACAGCAGATTGTCAACATAGGCATTTTGGGACCTCCACTCATGAACAGTATCACTGTGATTTTCTTAATCTGTCCCAAACACTGATCTCCAAAAGCGACTGCGCATTTCTGCACCGGAAGTGCGAAAACACATTTCAGTCAGGGTGTGAAAAATGACAGCTGTACTGTTCATAAGGAGGTGTGGAAAAATGACAGTGTTGAAAATCTGGACTGAAAATATTGCAAATTCATGAACTTACGAGGGTGAGTGGAAACTGCACAATGCACGCTCGTAACACAGTCATTTTATGGACTTTTGTCACCAAATTTTCAACATAGCCATTTTAAGATCTCTGCTCATGAACAGTGTCACTGTGATTTTCTTAATCTGTCCCAAACATTGATTTCGCACACCGACCACGCCATTGTGCACTACATGCACGAAAACACATTTGGGGCAAGATGTGAAAAATTACTGCTGTACTGCTTATAAGGAGGTATGGTAAAATAGCAATGTTGAAAATCTGCAGTGAAAATAGTAAACATTCTCGAAGTTACAAGCGTGTGTAGGAACTGTGCAATACACTCTCATAAAACAGTTATTCTGGGGAATTTTTTCACCAAATTTTCAACATAGGGTTTTGTGGGGCCTACCTCATGAACTGTGACACTGTCATTTTGTTAATCAGTCCCAAAATGTGGTTCCATGCAGTGATCGCGAAATCACCTTTCAGGACGGAATAACAAAATGACAGTGGCTGAGTTCATGAGGTGGGCTCCCAAGAACCCCATGTTGAATATTTGGTGAAAAAATTCCCCAAAATGGCTGAGATATGCACCAAAGTTGAAAAAAAAAACATTTATGTCATTATACAGCTTACCACCGCTTCTTCAGTTCGCGGTCGGCTTTGAAGAGTGCAGATGTGTTTCAGGTCCACCGAAGATCGTCGTGTCGGCCTCCGGAGATAAGTATGGGATGATGGGCGTGTGGGGAGGTGGGGTACACAGATGGTGGGCACAGGTTGGGGAAGGGGGCAAGAGCATCAACAAGGGACCTTTTTTTTTGTTCTAGTTTTTTTTTTTAAAGCGACATGGGACTTTTGCCATGCTGGGGTGGGCTCCCAACGTGGCACCTGAAAGTTTGCTGGGGGCAGTGGAGCCGACAGGGGATTGGGCACCCCCGTGGGCCACAGACTTTTGCCACGCTGGGGTGGGCTTCCAGCCTGGCATCTGGAAGTTTGCTTTTGATGGGTGGCAGTGGAAGTGATGGGGGATTGGGCATCCCTGTTGGTCATACAGTGTGCAGGGGTGGAGGGGAGAGCATGAGCATGCTGGGGTGGGCTCCCAGCGTGCTACCTAGGTGTTCGCGGGGGAGTAGGGACTGGATCCAATGGGGATCAGAAAAGAACAGGCTTTGACAGTTCAGATGCAGTGCTGACGTGTAGGCAATTTGCATACTGCCAACGACAGTATGCAAATTGCCTACACATTACCACCACTGATTGTAGCAGTGTTTTTCTCAGAACTGCATGACTCTGCATGTGAACGGCTGTCATAGACAGCTCGGACATTCATTGGTGCAGTGCATCCATGCCTGCAAAAAGGAGCAGAGCATTGGAAGTAGGGGTAGCACACCTACGCAAACTCGTATGGTGGCACTATGTTTCTTGCACATGCATGCAAGCAAACATAAAAATGACAAGGAAGTACATAAATTGCTTTTCTGGAGGAATGGAAGTGCAAGGCCCTGGGCCCTGCACTTCCACACCCACATACACAGGTGGATAAATGGAGGCACAGAAGCACTGGGCCCAGAGGGTCCAGTACTTCTGTAATCACGTGGATGTGTTCACACAGGTCCCAAAGGGACCTGCGTGAACAATGATGCTATTCTACTACTGTATCTCAAAAAGTAATGAAAATAATTGCAAAGAAACTTTGTTAATGCACCAGATAGGGTTAAAATGAAAAAAGTAGGGAAATGGGGTATTAGGGTTTCCAACCCTAACACTCCATCCCCACCCTGCAAGCAGCAAAAAGAAAAAACTTTATGGTTTTGGCTGTCCTGAGTCTTGGCAATTTAGGTCTGGTGTCTTCCTTGGGGTTATTAACCCTAACGCTCACCCCATTCTCATATAGTCTGCACATCTGAGCTTATTTGCTGATGGAATGGAGGGAGTGTTAGGCTTGATAACCCCAAGGAAGACCCCATGCCAGATTTGCCAAGACTCAGAACAGCCAAAACTGTAAAGATTTTTATCTTTCTGCTGTTTGAAGGGTGGGGCTGGGGTGTTAGGGTTGGAAACCCTAACACTACATTTCCCTACTTTTGTCAATTTAACCCTAACTGGTGCATTAACAAGTTTTTTGCAATGAATATAGCGATAGATAGATAGATAGATAGATAGATAGAGATAGATAGATAGACAGACAGACAGACAGACAGACAGACAGATATATAGCTAGATATGATTACCCAAAGAATAGGAATATGGGGTAGAGTGCAGAGAGTGGGAACAACTCAGGGGGCAAGCAATTAATGCTGTATGGTGAGAATATAGTCCCTCCTAATTCCACTGTTTATGTGCACACTGTCTTTCTTAATGGTAAAATTACATAGGAGTTAAGAGATTCTGGTGCTTCCATTTCTACAGTTAAGCAGAATTTAATAAATGAGGAACAGATTCTGCCAGGTTAGTTCTGCAAAATTTAGGGAGTGACTGATACTGTGGTCTCAGTGCCAATGGAAAGTGTCTACGTAAGTTGGGAAGGGGAGCAAGGGATACAGGAGGTGGGAGTAGTTCCAGATCTCCCTGTTGAAGTGATTATGGTCAAGGATTCTGATTGCAGAGCAAATATTGTCTGTTTTACCACCTGTATTTAAGCAAAAAGAGGGGCTACTAAGGACAGAGAGGGGGTAGTGCAACCTGAGGCAAACCCTGCCTCAATAGCAGAGGAAGTTGCCAGTGTGTCTGAAGGACTAGCTGGGAGCAGCAGTTCCTGCCAGCAGCTACAGACAGTGGAGACCCCAGCTGTGAGCAGGTCTCCACTCCCACTGAAGAAGAGAGTGTCTTAGGGAGGGTCAAGTATGAGGAGCTTAGCAGGGCTCAGCAAGATGACATGTTCCTGCAACAATTTAGAGAACTGGTAGCCAGGAATGACTGTAAGTCTGAGAAAAGGTAAAGAGAAGGCATACTGGGAGGATGGGCTATTGTACAGAGAGCGAGTGCCCAAGGGGGGGACCAGAGAGAAGGGTGCTACAAAAGCTATTGATCCTTAGGGAGCACAGGAAGCAGCTCCTGACCCTAATCCATGACACTTCTTTCTATGGACACCTAGGAGTCAGATGAGCAAAAATCTGCTTATTTGCTTTTTTTTTGCCCAGTATCTTTAGAGGAGTAGCAGACTACTGCCAGACTTGTCCGCAGTGCCAGAGGGTGGAAAAGGTTGGAGCAAGGCTCATGTGTATTTGATTCCCCCTGCTAGAACCAAAGGACAATGAGCCACATCAGAGTGCAACTGTTATCATGATGAGGTCTTCCAATGATAAGGAAGAAATGGTCCTAGCAATATAACAAGATGCATAACTAGTAAATCTCATTGGTGAGGTCATGGAGGACCCTCTGTGGATGCCATTGCCTTCTATGAGGATTGGACACCAGTCAAAGCATAAGAAATGACTGAGGTGCTGCTGTCTTGTAGAAGAAAGTGTGCAGAGAAACTAGGTTGTGCTATACTGGATAGGCACCACATGGACACAGGATATGACAATATTTTGGGGATACAGACCCCTCTAAGGCAGCCAGCCTGCAGAAACCCAGAGTGGCTGACATGGGCAGATTGCCAGAGAGCAGAAGTTTGAAGTCTGGTACAAAGGAGAAAAATAAAAAACAGAAAAGGGGATGTCTGAGTATGATGCAAGAGGCCAGCAGATTGGGGCTTGGTACTCCCAGACAAATAAAGTGAAAGGGGAAATGGGCTGTGTAGCCAGCTAGCAAGAAAATATGCAAAAGAAAGAAATTATTGGTTTTGTGCAACAGACATGTGGGAGTAAGAACTCAAACTAAGGGATTCCTTAGGCAGTAATTGACTGCCACCATGAAGATTGTCTTTTGGGATGCACCCAAAGAGACACTCATTCATATTTTTGGGGAGGCAGATGGTATCTTAATTCCTGTTATGTTCTCTTCCTAAGTCTCTGATTTTTGCAAGCACTGCTGTGTGGAGATATCCCATTTACAGGAAACATAGACAATGACGGCAGAAAAAGATTATTGGTCCATCCAGTCTGCCAGTAACACCATATCATACCTGGGACTTTTTGCCTCTAAGGGTTTTTTATCAACACTAACAACTCCCATGTTTCTGTTTACTGCTACCCACCCCCAATTAACTGATTAATTACTAAGCCCTTATCTCTGTCCCAGTCATGCTTGAAACCATTAATGGTTTTGAAGCCCACCACCTCCACTGGCAGACTATTCCACAGTTCAGTCACTCTCTATAAAACAAAAATTTCTCAAGTCCCTTCTGAATCTCCCCCCCGCCAGCTTCCACTCATATATTCTATATTCGCTATTCCTGTTGAATAGTTCCTCACAGTTCACTATGTTCATTCCTTTCAGGAACTTAAAGTTCTCTGTCATATCGTCCCTCTCTTGTATAGCCTCCTACAAGTACATGTTCAATGCCCTAAGCTGACCCTCATAGGATCTGCCCTGCTGGCCCTGAATCAGTTTTGTTACCCTACCCTGAACTGTCTTAAGCCTGTCTTTGTCTTTCCTTAGAAGAGGACTCTAAAACTGGGCAAAGTACTCCAGGTATGGCCTCTCCAGTGATCTATAGAGAGGTAATAATACATTGGTCCCTCATTATAATGTCCCTTGTTATAGCAAATATCTGATATAACAAACTGGACATTTGGACCCAATTAACACCTGCTTGCTGTCAGCCAAAATCACACCTGAAGCTAATCATGGTTAATTGCAGCTGATTGCTGCTATTTTAAGAGCTGTTCCTGTCTGGCCCCACAGCGTCTCCCTTGCTAACCTATCCTGAAGTTACAGCCCATTTCAGCTTGCTACTGAGAAGAACAAGAATTGAGCAAGAAAAAAAATGAATAAAGAAAACTCTGAGTTCCTGATGGCTGAGGAAGAAGTGCAAAGTTCTTGATCTCGAGCAGAAAATCAAGATCCTGGGACAGATGAGAAAAAGTGAGTCAACAACAAAACTGGCAGCCAAATACAGGCTCCCCAGGTCCACTGTTAGCAGGCTGAAAAAAAACCGGAGAATAAGCTCAAGAACTTTGCCTCCAAATGCTGTGAATAAAATGGACTGCAGTATAAGAAAATGTGGCTCACTAGCAGCAGTGAGGTAGACTCAGCAGTTAGACTCTGGTTCGAGAACCAGTGGAAGGCAGGGGTGCCATTGTCAGGCAGTTATTCTCCAGGAAAAGGCTGACTCATTTGCTCAAGCCTTTTATGTTGAGGATGCAAACACTTTGTCAAGTCCAGGGCGGCTGTGGCATTTTCATAAGTGTAATGGGATACGCCAACCAAAGACTGAAGAGGCGCATACCAACTGATTTGCTGAGTGCCAGCAGCAGGAGTGATGGGTAACTTTGTACATTTGTTTTCTGTTTTTACTGTGCATTTCTATGCGGTTTAATATTGTTAATGGGTTTGCTGGGGTCAAAGGGCAGCAGCTGATCCAGGAAGTCAGTGGCCACTTAGAGGTGGTGCTTCTGGACACTGGAGCCCACAGACCAATCAACAGCATCCAGGAAGTGACCATAGAACTATAAAGTCCCATCCACCCAGCATGTCTCATCATGCTCAGATCCCAGCACATGACTGGAACAGTGCAGGAGTGGAACAAGTTGCTACTGGTATCTTAGGATTGGCAGGCATCCATAAGAGACAGCAGCCACACAGGGAACTCTGCTGATCCAGTAAGGTAAGGTACAGTACCTGTTTACTGATGATGCCTTAGTAGAAAAGTATTGGCGGATGAGGAGGGTGGTAACTATGGGTAAGAAACTACAAACAGTGAGTACCTGTTATGGGAAAAGGAGAAATACCCTATCTAGGTAGAGGTACATAAAAGATCAAGGAAGGCACAGAGGGGAAGGCTAAGTAATATGTAGGTAGAGAGGTAGAAAGGGTGGGATACAAGAACAAATAAGGGGTTAAATACAGCAAAAAGGAGAAAACAAGACACACTATCTAGGGTAAGGTCACAAAGGGGTAAAGTAAAGCAAAAAGAGGAAAACTAGAAACACTCTACATAGGGTAAGGTTACAGAGCAAATTCTAGTAGAAGTAGAAAGTGAAATAATGGCAGTTTGGGGAATGATGCAGTGTAGCGGTTGTGGAGCTGCAGTTTTCAGAGAGATCTTCTGGAAATTGAGGAGCTTCCCCATCTGCACACACCTCTCCGGGTTGAGGAAAGAGGTTACCAGACTATGGGCTGAGCTGGCTAGACCCTGAAGAAACATAGAAACACAGAAACATAGACGTTGATGGCAGATAAGGACCACTTGGCCGTCCAGTCTTTTTTTTTTTGTAAATTTTATTGCTTTCATAACAAAAAACAATGACATATGATTATCTCATGCAAGAGATCACATTTTACCACAGACGATACATTCAATGTAACAAGTATTCGAAGTCTATGCATTCCGGATTACGGATGTGGAGGTATTCCAATAAAATTCAGAACCAAAATAAGAATACTATCCCAGATATGCTACAACCTACAAAACTATGGGTAGTCATTCCAATGATACTAATTTAATTTGATACATAAAATAAACTCAACTTCCTGTGTTGATATGACCCCCTCTCTATATATAACAGTATAAACATTTCATGTGCTGTAGGAGAGAGCACAAAAAGAAAACCACTCTTAATAATGCAGAGCCTTAATACCTAGATTTAAATATATAAACTAGAGGCCTAGGGATATCCACGCAGGATCCTATACAAATATCATCCCCAACTCAATTCAAGTTGTAAATAAATAACCAGATTCAGCCCTATAGCCCCACACACACTTTTATACCAACCATATAAAACAGACCCCCTATACGTTTATAATATAAACATATAATACCCAATCCAACATTAGAAATAAAAACTATTGGGTTGCAAATAGATGGCCTCGGCTGCACCCTCAATGTATAAATACAACGCAATTAAGCGTAAGGCTGCTACAGGTTACTTGGATAAAAAGTCCCAGATATTATTCAGGTATCTTCATACAACTCCAACTCCACTGTTTCTGCTCATTCAAACTCCTTACTGATGGTCTCAGCTCATTTTCCCACTTCTTCTGGGTTTGTAAATTGATATGTTTTCCCTCCGTAGAAAATCCTTAAGTGGGCCAGCATCAGCAGAGAATGGGGTATGACGCGACTTCAAAGTCTTGCCCTTACTCCATCGAATCTCCTTCTAAGAGCTTGAGTGGCAAAGGACAAGTCTGGAAATAGATGTATCGTTTTGCCTCGGTAAGTCAGGGACCCCGATCCCCTGGCAGCTTGCAGCATAAGATCCCTCATGGCCATTCCACCTGTAACCAATAACACTGTTCTGGAAGCTTCTCCCTGGCTTGTGGTGGCCCTCGGAGAACTACGGTAAACCCTAAGAAACTTATTCGCCGAGAGGTCTACATCAAGTTGTAAAGCCTTCGGTAACCATAATCGTAAGAATTCTAGCAGACTGTCTCCCTCGCAGTTCTCTGGCAACCCAACAATGCGAACATTCTGGGCCCATTGTGCATTTTCTAAGGCCTCAAGTCGATACCTCAGCTGTGAGTTTTCCTGGGCCATTTTGGAACTGGATGCGAGGGCTTTAGTTGCCATTGATTCAGCTACTTCTGCTGTCTTGATAGCGACTTCAATTTTTGTATCTTGCTCAGCCATATAAGTTAGTGCAAGCTCAATTTTATTATCTATGGCTTGCATAGATTTCTGTAGGGCCTTCCACGGAGGGTCAGTCCCCATTTGGGATTGTGGTTCTGCTGGGGAAGTCGATTCTGCTGGAGGCTGTTTTTTTGACCTGGGACCTGTTGCCTTATTAGTGCGACCCATCTTTCAAGTTTTATATTGCTCGATTCAGCTCTTCAAGCAGGCTCTGATCTTGAGTAGTAAATCACAATTTAAACTCACAAAAACAGAGTTTTTTAAACTTTAAAAACTCTGTTTGTAAGGAGCTCTTTTTCTATGCACGTCTTGTTAGTAGGTTGCTCCACAGCACCCCACTCTGGCCGATCCAGTCTGCCTATGTCCCTACCTATTGGATTAGCTGCAGATCCTAGTTAACCAACAGTCTACTTCTTCTTACCCCCCACCAGATTTGCCTTATGTCTGTCCAATGCATTCTTGATCTCCCCCACTGCTTTTGACCCCACAATCTCCTCAGGAAGGTCATTCCATGTGTCCACCACCCTCTCCATAAAAAAATACTTCCTCAAATTGCTCTTGAGCCATCCCCCTCCATCTTCAAATTGTGCCCCCTTGTTCTTGCACATCTCTTTTTTTGAAAGATGCTACCCTCCTGGACTTCGTTGATTCTCTTGAGGTACTTTAAAGTTTTTATCATGTCTCCTCTCTCATATTATGCTCCTTTAGTCTCTCTTCATATGACTTCTGGTGCAGACCCTGCACCATTTTAGTTGCCCTCATCTGGACTGCCTCCATCCTGTCTATGACCTTGCAGAGAATGGATCTCCAGAACTGCACACAGTACTCCAGATAAGGTCTTACCAACTGTCTGTACAGAGGGATAACAACTTCTTGTTTTCTGCTGGCGATGCCTCTTCCTATACATCCCAGTATCCCCCAGCCCTCCTTACTGCCTTTTCACGTTGCTTGCTTAACTTTAGGTCATCTGCTATGACTACCCCAGGTCCCTTTCCATTTTTGTTGTTGTTTGTATCTCCCCCCTCCCCCCATTGTGAACTCTTCCCATGGGTTTTTGTTTCCCAGGTGCATTACTCTGCACTTTTTTGCACTGAATCTCAGCTGCCATACTTTTGACCATTCCTCAAACCTTGCCAAGTCACTTCTCATGCTTTCCACACCCCCTTTTGTATCAACCCTGTTGCAGATCTTTGTGTCATCTGCAAAGAGGCATATTGTTCTCTCCAGTCCCTCCGCAATGTCACTTATAAAGACATTAAAAAGGATCGTACCCAGTACTAAACTCTGCGGTACCCCTCTAGTAACCCCCCCCTTTCTTTGGAGTGGACTCCGTTTACTATTACCCTCTGTGTCCTGTTGTCCAGCCAATTTTTTACCAAGGTTACCACCCTGGGACCCACTCCCAGGCTGGCTAATTTGTTTATTAATCTTTTGTGGGGGACTGTGTCAAATGCCTTGCTAATGTCTAGGTAGGCCATGTCCACAGCCCCTCCCTGGTCACCTAGTTGAGTTGGTCACCCAGTCAAAGAAATCTATTAGATTTGTCTGACATGACCTCCCTGCTGTGAATCCATGTCATCTTGGGTCCTGTGTCCTGCTGGCTTCTAGGTACTCAGCAATTCTTTCTTTCAGACGTGATTCCATCATTTTCCTTACCACTGAGGTCAAACTAACAGGTCTGTAGTTTCCTGCCTCTGCTTTGCTTCCACTTTTGTGAAGAGGAATCATATCCGCCCTCCTCCAGTCCTTAGGTACCACACCATCCTCCCATGATTTGTTAAAAAGGGTAGTCAGTGGTGTCACTAGTTCTCCCCTTAGTTCTTTTAGAATTCTGGGGTGAATCCCATCAGGGCCCATTGCTTTGTCCACCTTCAGTTTTAGGAGTTCTTTCAGAATCCTTTCTTCTGTGAATGGACTGGTATTGAACCCCCTATCCAGAGTGCTTCTATTGATTGGATTAGGTACCTCTCCCTCTTCTTCTTTTGTGAATACTGAGCAGAAGTATTTGTTCAGTATACCTGCTTTTTCACTGTCACCCTCTGCCCATGCACCCTCAAATTAATTAAGTCTCACTATCCCTCCCTCCCTTGGTCTTTCATTGCTCCCTAATATACCTATAACAGGATTTATCTCCCTTCTTAACTGAGTTGGCTATCTTTTCCTCAGTTTGGGCCTTTGCTATTCTGACTTGCCTTCCCTGCTTCCTTCTGCTTTAACTGGCACAGTTCTGTCTTGTTCCTTATGTGTTTCCTTATACTTCCTGAATGCTATCTTTCTCTCCTTAATCTTCCCTGCCACCTCTTTTGAGAACCATAGTGCTTTTTTCCTTCATTTTGATTTGTTTATTTGCTTCACACAAAGGTTTGTTGCCTCTGTGATGGCAGTTTTGATGTTTCCCATTGTTCCTCCACCCCTCCTTCTTGCCCGTATGCTAGTGCTTTTCTGAGACACTCTCCCATTTTGACAAAGTCAGGCTTCCTAAAGTCCAGTACTCTCACTTTTGTACGGCTTGACTATACAGCTGTATTTATCGTAAACCACACTGTTCACTTGTTCCCAGATGGCTACCCACTTCTAAATTTGAGATTCTCTCTCCATCCCCATTTGAGAGTACCAGGTCTAAGATTGCTGTCTCCTGAGTGGGTTCTAAAACTAGCTATCTGAGGCACGCCCCTTGTAGGGCATCGAGAAGCACCTCTTCCCCCACCCATGGGCCACTGAGTCTAACACCATTGCCCCGGTGGTTGCCTAGAAAAAGGAGGGCCATCTGGACTGTGGTGATGTCCAGGTGTGTGGGGTGGTGGGACAGGGACACATTCCTCACCCAGTGCCACTACATAATTCATATGCTGCTCTGACAGGATGGGACAGCTAGGAGGAGGCACCATAGCAGTGACAAAGGAGGGTGTGGAGGACCTCCGTAGGGGAGGCCACAAGATGGAAGTAGAGGACCCCATTAGAGGAGGAAGCAACTTATGATGGGAGAATCAAATGTCAGGGGGTAGATTTGGGAGGAAGGGAATGAGGGAGGTATGGTGCCTACCTGGTGCATCAGCTTGGAAGGATGGAAATGGATCCTAAGGATAGCTACAGCAACAGGGTAGGAGGGGAATCTGTATGCCATTGTCCAACTGGGGACTAATGACCTGGCTAGGGATGGGGCAGGGAAGGTGCAGGGAGTTTTCAGGGAACAGGGGAGGGGTCCGAGGTGGACACAGAGTGGCTTTCACTGAGGTGCTGCCTGTCTAAGACCAGGGGGAGGATTGAGTTCTCTGCACCAGGAGCTTCAACTTGCAGTTGAAAGAATGGTGTAGAGAAGAAGGGTTGACTACACTGGGGACTGGTGACTAGTCTCAAAGGATATGGGCCTATACAGAGGTGATGTCCTGCATTCACATGGGAGGAGAAACGCAGTCCTGATGGGGCAGTTTAAATGTTACTTTGATGAACATTTAAACTAACTGATGGGGATGGTGGAGAAAAAATTGGGAGTCATATACTGCCCCCCCACACACACACACAGACTGGTACAGAAAGAAGGGAGGACCCGAGGGAAGGAGAAACCTCCAGGAAGCAGGATAATGAAAACAGCAGAGTGGTAGTAGAAAAGAGGGCTAGAAACAAAAGTTGCAAAAAAAAAGGAGAAAAGGAGGCAAGGAAAAAGGGAAAGAAGGGGAGGGGCTGTAGGCAGGAAACAAGGTGTGCATTCTTGAATTTCCCCACCTTTCTATGCGTCCACCACCCTCTCTATGAAAAAATACTTCCTCACATTGCTCCTGAGCTGTACCCCCTCTGTCTTCAAATTGTGTCCCCTTGATCTTGCACATCTATTTTTCTGAAAGATGCTACCCTCTTGGACTTTTGTTGATTCCCTTGAGGTACGTGAAAGTTTTTCTCATGTCCCCCCCTCTCCCTCCTTTCTTCAAGGGTATACATTTTAAGCTCCTTTAGTCTCAGACTTCCAGTTTGGTCACCAGCTTGATGGCAGTTTAGCTTCAGAGCACTGTCGGTATCTAGACCTTACTACAATCTGCTGGAATCTAGCAGTTAAATGCATCATCCTGCCACACAAATGCAAAATAACAGACTACCTAATGCCCTCAAAACAGAAAAACAAAATAAATCCTCCTGGAGGGGCAGGGAAACAAGGCAAAATTGTACCTAATTTAGACACAGCAACTGCGGCCTACTCACATCTCTGGTACAGATCTCGGCTCAGCCAGAAGCAGAGGTGACTGAGTGCACCATAACTTCGAAACAACTGTGTCTCACCTTACAAGAAATACATGAGACTCTGCAAAGGCTTGAAACTAAAAGTACGGATGACCGTAAGGATTTTTAAAAACTGACTAAATGAACTGCAGCTATAGAACAAAGCCTGTCTAACTACACTCTCACCACAGACATTCATAATACGGCCCTCCTAGGTCTCCATTCCAGACAACTACTCCTTGAGCAAAGGCTTGAGGATCTTGAAAACAGAAATCGCCATAACAATATCAGAATTCATGGTGTGCCTGAAGGCACAGAGTCAGGCAACATATCTTTTATAGAATCCTTTATCCATGAAATGTTGAATTTGCCAGCAGATAAAGAACATAACTCTATAATGCGTGCAGTACTGGGGGCCACACCTTCACAAGGACATTAACCAAATTGAGGCAGTCCAGAGAAGGGCAACCAAAATGGTGCAGAGACTGCATCAGAAAACATATGAGGACAGATTAACAGAGCTCAATATGTATACCCTAGAGAACAGGAGGGAGAGAGGTGATATGATCAAAACATTCAAACACCTTAAGGGCACTAACAAGGTGAAAGAGTCTAACATGTTTTAATATAAGAAAAATAGCAGGACAAGAGGATTCAGCATGAGATTAGAGGGAGGCCGATTAAGGGGTAATGTGAGGAAGTTCTTTTTCAAAGAAAGGGTGGTGGATGCATGGAACGGCCTAGCTCAGGAAGTGGTGGATATGAATACAGTGCAGGGCTTCAAACAGGCATGGGATAGGCATAAGGGAGCAATACAAATGAGTATGAATAGATAGGCCATTGACAGAGCAAAGGTCTATGGCACATTCATAAGGCACAAAAAGAAATCGGCAGACTGGATGGGCCTTGCGGACCTTATCTGCCATCAACTTCTATGTTTCTATGTTTCTATAAGGGCTCATAGATCATTGGTTTCCTGCCCTCGAGACCACAAGGCTCGCCCGTGATCTATAGTTTTAGCTTTTGGCCGCCCACCAGATATATTCTCGGTTGGATTATTTTCTTCTCCCAAAGGAGGAGGAATTAAGGGTCCTTAATGTCTGGTTGGGGGACTTCATTTTATCAGACCATTCCCCACTATTCTTAAAAATCGATTTGGGGGATACAAGCAAAACCACCTTGTGGTGTTTAAATGTATCATTGATACGGGACCCAGAGGTTGCAGAGACCATTCGGGATACTTACAAACAATTCCTGGAGGACAGTTCCTCTCAAGAGGTAACAGTGGGGATCTTATGGGTTACCGTCTAAGCTGTCCTAAGGGGTACATTTATTGAGATAGCGTCCCATAAGAAAAGAGAGAGGGAGACTAAAAGAGCTAGACTCACAGCCCAAATTCAAAATCTAAAAGCCCAACAAAAATTCAAAATCGACAAAGCCTGTGTCAAAGAGCTGAAGACCCTCAAACATGAGCTTGGGGAATTGTTAGATTATTATGATGAACAAAAGCTTTTGTTCCTAAAGCAGAAATACTATGAGGGGGATCCCCATTCCCTCAGACTGTTGGCCAGTAGATTACAGGTACAATGGGCCAGGGCAACAATAACAGCGTTACACCACCCAGTGACCACCAGAATTTTAAATAAGCTACCAGACATAGCAGAAGTCTTCCTGGCATACTATTCTCAACTATATGCTGCAGAAACAGACCCAGCAGAGGAAAAGGCAATGGATTATTTAAATGGCATATGCCTTCCGGAACTGCCTAAAGAACAAGAAGAAGGTTTGTTGGCCCCCATTATAAAGACAGGATTTAAAGCAGAAGTAGATAAACTTAAGACAGGTATGTTCCCCGGGCACTGACGGGCTACCCGCAGAATTTTATAAAGCTTTTAGGGACCTGGTTCAGCCTCTGATGTTGAGGGTATACAGGGGGGTCATGAAAGGGGATGAACAGATCCCTTCTTCATGGGCGAGATCAGTGATTTCAGTGTTGCCAAAGCCAGGAAAGGACCCTACCCAATGTGCCTCATACCAACCAATTTCTCTTCTTAAGAAAGACTATAAGCTCTTGCCAACCATCCTGGCCCCCTCGTATGCAGCAAATCCTCCCCAATCTAATTCAACTAGATAACATGAGTTTTGTCCCAGGGCGTAAGGCCCAGGACAGTCTTAGACGTGCTGTTCATATTATCAATTATATTAACAAAACAAAGACACCATCCCGCTTAATAAGTCTTGATGCAGAAAAAGCCTTTGATAAGGTCTTTTGGTCTTTTCTGAGGATGGTCCTTTCCCGGTTTGGGTTTCTGACGAAATTCGTGAAGGGCCTATTTAGCCTATGCAAAGAACCCAGTGCATATATTAGAGCTAATGAGCATGTCTCAGGGACTTTTCAACTAGAGCGAGGGACTTGACAGGGGTGTCCTCTTTCCCCATTACTATTCACACTCTATATTAGCCCTTGGCCCAAAGCATCTGACAAAATTGTGAGGTGAAGGGGGTTGAGCTGGGAGAAGTGGAACACAAACTAGGATTGTATGCAAACGACATCCTCTTGTACCTGACGACCCCAGAGGTCTCCCTTCCTGAAGTGTTACGATGAATAGAGGAGTTCTCATCACTAGCAGGACACACTTTAAATAAAACTAAACCTGAGATCCTAAGATTTCATTATAATCCTTCAGCTGAATTGAGGAATAAGTATCCCATGAGATAGGACATGGATACTATAAAATAGCTAGGTATTAGAACAGGAGGTCTAACCTCTCAGCTATACAATCTAAACTATCCACCACTGATTGATCAATTAAAAGTCAATTTTCAAAGGTGGTCCCTATTGCCCATTACTACATATGCAAGAACTCAGGCTTTAAAAATGAATGCCCTACTCTGCCTCCTTTATTTGTTTCAATGTATTCTATGCCAGGTAACACAGAAAGACCTTGAGACATGGCAACATTTATTTTTTACATTTCTTTGGGGTCAGGGGAGACCTAGGGTGTGGAGAACACTTCTGTTTCTCCTCAAGCAGCAGGGGGATCTGACATTTCCCAATCCACAGGGATACTGGGCAGTCACTTAGATGTGAGTTGCACTGCTCTGGGGCAGTAAGGGCTACAACGCTCTGTGGAAATGAATAGACTTGAGAGAACATGTAAACCCGCCCCTTCAGGTGGGGCTGTTTTTGGAAAAAGCCATCAAGACGGAGTATTCAGGCACAGCAGCAGTGTTAGAGGGCTAGAGGAGGGGAACACAAAAAAGTTTTAGCGGAAAACACATGTGGAAATTTAGATGGTGGATATACGATCCTCAATTCACTCCAGCAGTCCAAGATAGGTGGTACACACAACAGACAAGAAGGGGACTACATTCACCTTTTCAATTATTGGTAGGCTCAACAATAATTTGGGGGGCAGAGGGGATCCCTTTTCAGAAAATATGGACATCTCAGCATGGGGAGTGTGCAATTACCATGCTATACTCCAATTATATAGTAGATCTATACCTGATTTCCCAGTATATTAAACAGAAAGGGAAGGGGGATTTGACTGTCTCACTGTCGGACCAACAATGACTATCCATTTGGAGAAACACCTGGACCATCTACTCTTCACCCACGTGGCGAGAGTCTGGTTGGAGGGTGGGTACACTTCTTCCTAGTTCCAGTACAGGCAGTCCATCTGGGCCCTGACGCACAGTCAATTTGTTGGTGAAACTGTGGGGAATCACAAGCAGCTCAGCCCATATATTCTGGTACTGTCCAGTGATTACCGCATTCTGGGCGGAAGTCCAGCAACATTTACTGCAAATCTTTGAGGTACAGACCAACTAAGGGCCAGAGCATTTGGTCTTGGGGATTTTCCCACAGGACATTAGGGGCAAGGAGGCAAGATATCTATGGTCCATCCTGATAGTGTCCACCCTAAAGTCCTTAACTAGGAAGTGGTTACAACCTGAACCCCCAGCCATCTCTGAATGGGTGGTAATTATCTCTCAGATACAACGGTTAGAGAGGTTAACATTTAGTATAACACAACAGCCCCACCTCTATCAAAACAGACGGACTAGACTGTTGCTTTATGAAGGCCTACCAGCACTGGAAGCTTAGTCCTGATGTGCTCATAGCAGGGAGTGAAGGGTTACAAGTCTAATTCACACTGCCCCTGAAAGGTCTAACCGAGTTGGGGGGCATAGAAGTGAGAGGCTGATGAGGAGATGAGGACTTGTTCTGATCTAGCCTTTTGGGAACACTTGTGAGGGATGAAGCGCACATCTTATTAGTAGCATGAACTGTTTTATTTAATCAAGGTCAATTTCGGTTTTCATGCAAGTTTTTGAAATGTATGAACTTACATTATTGTTTTTTAAGTGAGACCAAATTAGTTTTTTGAAATGCTTGATAAGTTTGTTTATGACTGCTGTAATAGCTTTACGTGTGTAAATATTCAAATAGTGTAAAATGTTTGGATAATGAAGAACATAAGATTATTTGTTAACCTGTTATCAGTATCAACCTTAATAAAATGAGTATGAAAAAAAAAAGCTCCTTTAGTCTCTCTTCGTATGGCTTCTGTTGCAGACCCTGCACCATTTTAGTTGCCCTCCTCTGGACTGCCTCCATCCTGTCTATGTCTATGGTGGACGCTGACTTGGATACTGTGGTCATCGGTGAGTCATGGTGCACAGGAAACCATGACTAGGACATGGCCATACCAGGCTATACTCAGTTTAGGAAGGATAGGATGAGGAGGAAAGGAGGAGGGATGGTGATGTATGTAAGGGATTGCATAAAAGTGATGGAAACTCAGGGAAATTAAGGGGGAAAGGAGGGATTAGAGGTACTATGATTCAACCTGGAGACAGGAGCTGGAGCCACTATTCATACTAGAGTGATCTACAGACCTCCGATACAAGAGGAAGAGCTGGATAAGTTACTTGAGGAAGCCATTAGTAGAATGGCAGAAAAAGGGGAATTGCTGCCTGATGAGGGACATTGAAGCCTCCCAGCCACGGCCGCAGCTAGAAGCAGGGAAATACTAGACTCCTTGCAGGCGGCATTGCTCAGGCAGCTAGTCAAGGAGCCCACTCATGATGGGGCAATACTGGGCCTGGTGTTCACTAATACGGACAGTATTGCAGACATCAAAATGGGATGCCACCTGGGGACCAGTGATCACTGTACAGTATGGTTCAGCATAAAGACAGCAGTGAAAACAAACTTCAAAAGGACAAGAGTCATGGACTTGAGAAGGGCAGATTTAAAAGAAATAGGTGCATGCCTCAGAGACATCCCAGTAGGAGGGAATTTCTAGGGTGGGGTGGAAAAACAGTTGGTCAGATTAAAGGGTGCCATAGTGAAGGCAAAAAAGCTCTGTGCAAAAGAAATGAGCAAAAACTGAAGAAAGAGAGTCTGCTATGGTTCTCAAGGGAAGTGGCTGAAAGGGTTAAGGTTAAAAAGGTAGTATTCAGAAGGTACATGGAGAGGTAGAGGGAAGAGGATAGGGAAGTGTACCAGGAGAGGCAGAGGGAAGCAGGCAAAGTGGTAAGGAGTGCAAAGTCCCAAAGAGAGGAAAGGATACCAAGGGGTAATTATAGGGACCAAGGCCTTTTTTAGGTCCATAGGTAAGAAGAGGAAGGCAAGAGGAGGGATTGTGAGCTTGAAAAGGGTTGGAGGGGAGAGACTGTGCAGAGGAGGATCAGGAAAAAGCACATATTGGTTTTTTTGGGTTTTTTTTGTATCTTCTATTTACTCCCCATCCCAGGAACTCTCTCAGGCTGCTCCTGCAGGCCTGAGACCACTCTACCACCCACCTGATCCCCCATCTCCAACTGCCCTCCATCATCCTCCAGCCAGTGGACTCCCCAGCTCTGAGCCCCCTAGGGTAGGGCTGCCTCCACTCTGGTGCTCTATCTACAATTAAGTGTGCCGGCCGAGGTGGCAGAGGAGCAGGCCAAGGAACAGACACAGAGCCCAGTGTTGGGCATGTGGCAGTGCAGTTTGGTGGAGAACCATCGCCTATCCTGGCATCAGAGGATTTTTTCAAACTTGGTTGCCTCCTAGGAGTGCAGACGTGCAATTACGCCTGCACAGCGATGCCATAAGCATCTGCAGTTCACCTCTCCTTGTCTGTTCCAAGCGCCAGCTGTGCCTCCGGTCTCCACCAGGTGTCACTACTGCACTGGAGACACCCTGGATCCCTCCCCAGGAAGAGGAGAGCAGTCCATCAGATGCTTGGTCCTACTCCCTCCCCTGCCAACTCCCTGCGCCTGAGCTCATTCCCAAACTTGGGTCACCAGCGTGGCATGAGGTGTGGCATCCAGCGCTTCAACCCTCAGCGCCAGGAAAAGGCACACATTATAAACAGATATTTACAGTATGTTTGGTCTTTATGGTGGGAAGGAAGGGATGGATCTACAAAAGCAGCGAATGCTGAGAGGAGGTAGAAACAAAGCCATTTACAGAGAAGAGAGTACTGAAAGGACTTGCAAATCTGAAAGTGGACAAAGCTATGGGGCTAGATGGGGTACACCCAAGGGTGTTGATGGAAATCAGGGAGGCACTGACTGCACCTCTGACAGCCCTATTTAGCAACTTACTGGATGTAGGAGTGGTTACAGGGGACTAGAAAAGAGTAGATGTAGTCCCCACTTCATAAAAGCGGTAGCAAAGAGGAGGCTGGCAACTATAGACTGGTCAGTCTGACATCAGTGGTAAGGAAGCTAATGGTGACACTTCCAGCTGCAGCAATAAGATATTATCCAGAGGCTGGTATTGTTAGGTGGTGTATAGGATGGCAGCAGAGTGCTGGGGATACAGAAGAAGTGAATAGCATCAGAATGGTTAGGGGAAGAAGATGCCCTGAGTTAAGATGGGGCCTTGAGAGAGGCCAGATGTGTTTGGTGTCCATCCACAGGGTTCCTACCAGATCGAGTGGGCAGGCAGCTGGTGGGCCTGCAATCTCCACCATTCCCCTTCAGGCGGTGCTATGCAATGTCAGATCAATGAGGAGCAAAACTGCGGACTTGCTTTCCTCCATCGATCTGGCTTGCATCATGGAGACTTGGCTGGGAGACGACGCAGGGACAATTTTAGAGGTGTCAGTCCCAGCTGGGTACTCTGTGGTGCATGGCCCAAGGAGGGAGAGTGGGGGTGGGTGGTCATCTGCTTTAGATCCAGCCTGAACTTCTCTGTGCACCCAGTGGGATCTACCTCATCATTTGAATGTGTGGCTGTGCGTGGGGGTCCAGGAGCAGGCTGCAGGATTCTCCTTGTGTACCTGCCTCCCAGGCATGGGGGAGAATTCCTGCAGAAAGTTGCGGACTTCATCACTACAGGGTGTTGGAGTCGGCCAAATGGTTGATTCTGGGTGATTTCAATGCTTGGATCAATGATGAACTCTCACATTTTGGTCAAGACATCCTCCAGCTTATGACATCGCTGGGCCTCTCACAAGTTGTTGCTTCTGTGACTCACCACCACGGCCATGCCTTGGATCTGGTATTTTCACTGGAACTTTTGATCAGGCCATGTGGTTGAATCACTGCATGGTGTAGTTCTTGTTTGGGGCCCACCAATAGTCCTCCCCTTATTGAGATGATCCGCTACCGCCCATTGAAGGGGTTGACCCCAGAGGGACTACTGGCGGTGGTGGACTTGTCTGGTGTGAGTACTGCGTGTGCGGTTGGCACAGGTGTGGTGGTGACAGCCTATAATAGTGCTGTTTCCAATGTGCTTCATGCCATTGCACAGGTCTGTATACAACCAAGGTCTTCTTGCTTGAGTTCCATGTGGTTTGATGGGGCTATCAAGGGGATAAAGACCATGGGTCAGAAGTTGGAGCATTGCTGGTGGAGGACCCGGTCCAAGGAGGATAGACTGGCTTTAAGAGCTTACTATGGTATGGGTAAAGGGCAATCAACTGAAAGAATGCAGAGTTCCTGTCCAGGGAGATTACTGCAGGGAGGAACCGACCAGCCCAGTTCTTTCGGACTGTGGAAAGGTTACTTCATCCTGCCTGTCTGCAGCAAAAAGAGCATTTTTTGCTGCTTTGTGTGAGGAGTTTGCTCATTTTTTCTGACAGGGTGTCCTCCATTCAGTCTGGAATCTCCCCAGCAGGGCTAAATCACCCTTGCAGTGGTCGACCTTGTGTGGGCAGAGGAACTCCTATTGTTTGAGGGGAGTTTCAGCCACTGGGGGTGGCAGAGGTCATCGAGGTAATCTCAAAGCTGCGGCCCACCTTCTGTGAACTGGACCCAGGTCTGACCCATCTCCTAATGGGGTGTGCTGAGTCCATAGGACCAGTGTTCACCAAGATAGTCCGGTGTTAGCTCTCAGAGGTGTGCTTCCCCAGCACCTTGAAGGAAGCGTTGGTGAAGCCACTTCTAAAGAAACCATCTCCCGACCCTGACATCTTGGTGAATTATTAACCAATCTCCAACCTCTAATTTTTGAGGAGGATTGTAGAGAAAGTGGTGGCTCTGCAGCTCGAGGCTCACCTTGCAGCCTTTGACATCTACAGGTCTTTCCAGTCTGAATTTAGGGCAAGGCATAGTACCAAAAGGGCATTGGTCAGGGTGCAAAATGACCTCCTCAGGGCGAAAGATAGTGGAGACCAGTAAATTCTCATTCTCCTAGATCTGTTTTCATCATTTGACACCATGGACTATGGTTAGTTCCTCCCTAAACCATGTGATAGTTAGATTGAAGGGGAAGTGGGAGTACAGGTGGAGAATGATGTCAGTAAGGCGGAAGTGCTTAATAGATATTTCTGCTTGGTCTTCAAGGTAGAGGGGGTTGACACCATGGACCATGGTCAGTCATAGTCTGAGGTTGGAGGGCGGAGGGGGGTAGATTCAGGGGCAGTACACGGGCGCATTATTTCACCAAAAGGGTGGTGGACCCCTGTAATAATTTACCAGAGGAGGTGGTAGGAGAGGAAATGGTGGGGAGATTCAAGAGGGCATGGGACAGATATAAAGGATTGGCCGGAGGGTGGTGAGAGGTGTAGCTGGATGGGTGGGGGAGTGGAAGGGGGAGTATCAGGGCAGACTCAGTGGGCATTAGTGCCCTTTTCTGCTGACAATCTTCTATGATTCTATGACCACATTGTGCTTCCTAATCACCTTAGAGAGTATTGTGGACTCACCAGTACTGTCATCAACTGGTTTGAGTCCTATCTCACAAGCAGTACGCAACGGGTAGTGATGTGGAATTTCTCCTCCTGCCCGAAACCCCACCCTGTGGTGTTCCTCAGGGTTCGATCTTGTCACTGATATTGTTCGCGGTGTACACGCTACCCCTGGGTGAGCTCAATAGATGTTGCAGTCTGGGTTTTCACTGCTATGCAGATGATACACAGCTGTATATATCTTTTGCCCCATGACAAATAGCGACATGGAAGTGAAACATAGAAACATAGAAACATAGACTTTGACGGCAGATAAGGACCGCTAGGCCCATCTAGCCTGCCCCTTTCCCTACCTACAGGATAGGCGCAGATCCTAGTTAACCAACAGCCTATATCTTCCTGCCCCCCACAAGAATTGCCTTATGTCTGTCCCATGCATTCTTGAATTCTCCCACAGTTTTAGACCCCACAACTTCCTCAGGAAGGCTGTTCCATGCATCCACAACCCTCTCTGTGAAATAATACTTCCTCACATTGCCCCTGAACCGCCCTCCTTCTATCTTTAAATTGTGTCCCTTGTTCTTGCAAGTCTCTTTTCTGAAAGATGCTACCCTCTTGGACTTTGTTGATTCCCTTGAGGTACTTGAAAGTTTCTATCATGTCCCCTCTCCTTCTTTCCTCAAGGGTATACATATTAAGCTCCTTTAGTCTCTCCTCATATGGCTTCTGTTGCAGACCCTGCACCATTTTAGTTGCCTCCTCTGGACTGCCTCTATCCTGTCTATGTCCTTTGGAGATGGGGTCTCCAGAACTGGACACTGTATTCCAGATGGGGTCTCACCAACTGTCTGTACAGAGGGATAACAACTTCCTATTTTCTGCTGCTGATGCCCTCCTATACATCCCAGTATACCCCGGCCCTCCCACTGCCTTCTCACATTGCTTGCAACCTTAAGGTCATCTGATATGATTACCCCCAGGTCCCTTTCCTGTTTTGTTGTTACTACCTCCCCACCCATTGTGTATTCTTCCCTGGGTTCTTGTTTCCCAGGTGCATTATTTTGCACTTTTTTGCATTGAATCCTAGCTGCCATACGTCTGACCATTCCTCCAACCTTGCCAAGTCCCTTTTCATCCTTTTCACGCCTCCTTGTGTATCAACCCTGTTGCAGATCTTTGTGTCATCTGCAAAAAGGCATACTTTTCCTTCCAGTCCCTCTGCAATGTCACTGATGAAGACATTAAAAAGGACTGGACCCAATACTGAACCCTGAGGTACCCCACTAGTAACCGCCCTTTCTTCAGAGTGGACTCCATTTACAATTACCTTCTGTGTCCTGTTGTCCAGCCAATGTTTTACCCAGGCTACCACCCTGGGACCCACTCCCAGGCTGGTTAATTTGACTAATAATCTTTGTGTGGGTCTGTGTCAAATGCCTTGCTAAAGTCTAGGTAGGCCATGTCCACAGCCCCTCCTGTCTACTACTTTGGTCACCCAGTCAAAGAAATCTATTAGATTCGTCTGACATGACCTTCCTGCTGTGAACCCATGCTGCCTTGGATCCTGTGCTCCACTGACCTCTAGGTACTCAACTATTCTTTCCTTCAGAAGTGACTCCACTTTCCCTACCACAGAGGTCAGACTGACAGGTCTGTAGTTTCCTGCCTCTGTCTTGGTCCCACTTTTGTGAAGGGGAATCACATCTGCCTTCCTCCAGTCCTCGGGTACCACACCATCCTCCCATGATTTATTAAAAAGAGTAGCCAGTAGTTTCACTAGTTCCTTCCTTAATTCTTTTAGAATTCTGGGGTGAATTCCATCAGGACCCATTGCTTTGTCCACCTTCAGTTTTAGGAGTTCTTGCAGAACCCTTTCTTCTGTGAAAGGACTGGGATCGACCCCCCTATCAAGAGTGCTTCTGTTAATTGGATTAGGCACTTCCCCCTCCTCTTTTGTGAATACTGAGCAGAAATATTCGTTCAGTAATCCTGCTTTTTCACTGTCCCCCTCTGCCCACCCACCGTTCATTCTATTCAGCCTCACTATCCCTCCCTTTGTCTTTCTACGCTCGCTGATGTACCTATAAAAGGTTTTATCCCCCTTCTTAACTGAGTTGGCTATCTTTTCCTCAGTTTGGGCCTTTGCTATTCTGACTTCCTCCCTGCTTCTTTCTGCCTTAACTGGTACAGCTTTCTGTCCTGCTCCTTCTGTGTTTCCTATACTCCGGAATGCTATCTTTTTCTTCCTGACTTTCACAGCCACCTCTCTTGAGAACCATAGTGGCTTTTTCTTTCGTTTTGATTTGTTTATTTGCTTCACACAAAGGCTTGTTGCCTCTGTGATGGCAGTTTTGATAATTCCCCATTGTTGCTCCACACCTCCTTCTAGCCTGTTTGCTAGTGCTTTTCTGAGGCACTCTCCCATCTTGCCAAAGTCAGCCCTCCTAAAGTCCAGTACCCTCACTTTTGTATGGCTTGACTCTGTAGCTGAGTTTAACGTGAACCACACTGTTTGATAGTCACTTGTCCCCAGATGGCAACCCACTTCTAGATCTGAGATCCTCTCACTGCCCCCATTTGAGAGTACGAAGTCTAAGATTGCTCCCTCACGAGTGGGTTCCGAAACTAGCTGTCTAATGCCTGCCACCTGTAGGGCATCAAGAATGGCCCTGCTCTTGGATGTGGCTGCAGCAAATGTGCTCCAGTTAACATCTGGCATATTCAGGTCTCCCATCAACAGTATCTCCCCTTTCTCTGCCATTCTAAGAATGCCTTCTATCATATCCTTGTCCATTTCTTCCCCTGACATGGGGGTCTGTACCAACCCTGTGTGGATTGTGGTGCCCTTTCCAGTCTCCAAGGTGACCCACAGTGCCTCCTCTCCTCCCTGTTTACTCTTTTGTTCAGTTGCTTTTATCCCTTCCCTTACATAGAGAGCTACTCCTCCCTCTTCTCCTGCCTGTCTCTCCTGTAGGTTGTGTACCCTGGTATGTTAACATCCCAGTCATGGTTCTCTGTGTACCATGTTTCTGTGACTGCTCTGATATCCAGGCATCCCTCTTCCATCAAGGCCACCAGTTCAGGGAGCTTGTTGCCCAGACTATGGGCATTGGTACTCATTACCCTCCATTTCTTGATGGCCTACCTTTGCCCCATCCCTGTCCTTCTTGCCTTTGTCACTTTCTCCATTTACCCCTGCCCTTCTCCCTATCGACACCTCCATGTTGGTGTTTGCCACACTTACTACCGTGATTGTTTGGGGGGGCTAGGATTTTCCTTCTCCTTTCCAGTGTCTCCCCCCCCCCTTGGCTAGTTTAAAAGCTTGCCAATGAAGCATTTAAACCTATCACCTAGGATCCTGGTTCCCCTTCCGGACAGATGCAGCCCATCATGCCAGTATAGGCTTGCATCACTCCAGGTGGACCCCCAGTCCCCAATGAAGCCAAATCCCTGAGCTCCACACCAGTTTTTCAACCACTGATTGAATCCCATGGTATGGAACACCCTAGCCTCTCCTATGCCATAGATGGGTAGCACCTCCGAGAAGGTTACCGTGCGTGCTACTTGACTAAGGCCCCTCCCCAATTCCACAAACTCTTCCTGCACTTCTCTAATCCCTTTCTTAGCCAGGTCATTTGTCCCTAGGTGGACAATGACATCCAGCTCCCTCCCCTGTGCAGCTGCTCCGGCAATCCTGAGGATTCGCTCCCTGTCCCTCCAAGCCATGGCGCCAGGCAGGCACCTTACCTCCCTCTCCCCTTCCTTGCCCAGTTCTACCTTCCTAACAATGGAGTCCCCCACCAGGAGTTGTTTCTTTCCCCTGCAGGGTCCCCTGCCACCCTCCTGTGGGTCTCCTTTGTGGAGGTTCCCAGCATCCTCCTTGGTCTCCACTGTAGGTGCCTCCATAGAGGAACCACACTTTGCCAGAATGGCATAGGAATTGTGGAGAGGTACAACTGGAGGGATGTGCCTCTGTTCCACCACCCTCACCCTCCCTGAGCCCACTGTGGTCCAACCGCTCCTCTTTCTTGGCAACCTCTGAGGCAACGGCAGTGGCACTGGTGGTCCCTGGATGGAAGAGGAGGTCCCACAAATCCTGGCCAACTCAGCCTGGAGATGCGCAACCTGCTCCCTCAGCCCAGAGAGGTGTCTGCAGATGGGACAACACCACATCCTCCAGAACATCTCCCGGAAGACTGCTGCTCCACAGCCACTGCACTGCACCACTCCAATCATGTCTTATTTCTGGCCCCTTAACTGTTTGCAATCCTTACTCTTTCGTCTGTTTTTTTTTCTCTCTCTCCTTACTTTTTGCCTGTGTGCTAAATAAATGCCTGACCAAGATCCAAGACTGGATGTCCTCTAACTGTCTGCAACCGAACACTGACAAGACAGAGGTACTGGTAGTTGAGACTGGTTGCAAACATGATGTGGCTGCCGTAGGTTTGGGAACAACGTTGTCTCTTAGTCCTACTCTGTTGGTGGCAGCTTCTAGGGTGAGAAATTGGGGCATTGTCCTTGGCAATGGTTTGACACTTGAGTTTCATGTGTCGGCTGTCGTCCATAGTTGTTTCAACCACTTAATAAATATTGCCCAAATTAAACCCCTAGTTCTACCTGGTGACCTGCCAGCACTGGTGCTTGCCTTTGCCACATCAAGGCTGGATTACTGCAATGCTATTTACTTTGGGGTCAGTGGAGGGAACCTCCATCGGCTGCAGCTGGTGCAGAATGCAGTGGCCAGGATGTTGACGGGTCTTCCTAGATCCAGTCACTTGACCTTGGTCCTCCGTGATCTGCACTGGCTGCCTGTCAGATGGAGGATCCTCTTCAAGGTGTACTTACTCACCTATAAGGACCTACTGTATACGGATTGAGACCTGGCTACCTGAGTGATCTCCTGTCCCCTGCCACCCCAGTGCACTTGCTCTGCTCCTCCACCGAGGGCCTCCTAATGGTTCTGAGAGCCAGGCTGAAAATCTCAGAAGATTGAGCATTTGAGGTGGCCAGCCCGACCCTCTGGAATTCACTTCCCAGATTGCTAAGGGAGGCTCCATTGGTGGAAGTTTTTAAAAGGGGGTTAAAGACACACCTTTTTAATCAAGCATTTTTTTTTTAATTAGTTTGTCATACTGATTTTACTGTCATTTACTTATTGATTTTAACCGTTGATTTTATTGACCCTGCTATTTAATTGTAATATGTATTGTAGTTGTATGTCTTTGTACTACCTTGTAAGGCACCCAGAGCCTCCAGAATTTGGCACCACATACAAATAAATGCTTACATACTGTTGAAGGAAAGGATTGTGGAGTATCTTGAAGCAGTAGATTACAAGAACCACGGCAACATGGATTAACGGGGGAGGGGTTTATGTCAGATGAACCTGATAGATTTCTTTGACAGGGTGAGAACTAGATCAGGGTGGGACAGGGGATTACCCTACCTAGACTTTATCAAGGCCTTCAACACTGTGCCACATAGAGGGCTCATTTGGAAACTGAGTAGTTTGGGGGTGGATCCTAAGGCGGTAAATTGGATACAAAATTGGTTGATGGATCAGCAACAGAGGATGGTGGTAAATGGAATTCACTCGGAGGGAGAGTGACCAGCAGGGTTCTGCAAGGCTCAGTACTAGGTCCTGTCCTATTTAACGTCTTTATAAGTGACATTGCAGATGGGCTGGAAGAGAAGGTATGCTTCTCTGTGGATGACACCAAAATCTGCAACAGGGTGGACACCCTAGAGGGAGTGAAGAGAATGTGCAGAGACCTGAGAAAACTTGAGGACTGGTCAAGGGTATAGCAACCAGGGTTCAATGCGAAAAAGTGCAAAATCATGCACCTAGAGCACAGAAAGCCATAGGCGGAGTGTAAAATGGGGGAAGAGGTATTGATGGTCACCAAACAGAAAAGGGATCTTGAAATAATCATATCTGATAGCCTCAAGATGGCAAGGCAGTAGTAGGGTCAGTGTGATGCTGTGGTGCATAGGGAGGGGTATCTTCAGCAATAGGAGCAAGATGCTTTTGCCACTGCATAGATCATTGGCGAATCCCCACCTGGAGTACTGTGTCCATTTCTGGAGACCACATCTCAGGAAGGACATGGACAAGGCAGAGGCTGTCCAGATTAGGGCAACTAAAATGATGCAGGGGCTGCATCAGAAGCCCTATAAGGAGAGAGTGAGGGCTTCAATTTGTACACCCTGAAAGGAAGGAAGGAAGGGGACATGATAGAGATGTATAAATACCTCATGAGGTTGAACAAGGTACAGGAAGGGAGTATTTTTTAAAGGAAAAGATGCATGAGAGCAAGGGAACATGCACTGAAGCAGGATGAGGGAAAAGTTAAGAGAGATGTGAGGAAGTACTTCTTCTACTAGGGTCCTTGGATTCTGCAAATTTGGGCAGACTAGATGAGCCACGCAGTCCTTATCTGGCATCACTTTCTATGTTTCTATGTTTTTTCATTGAAAGAGTACTGAATGCCCGGAACCATCTTCCAGCAGAGGTGGGGGGAGGGACAGTGGTGGGCTTGAACCATGCATGAGATAGGCACAAGGGAATCTTAGCTAGGAAGGAGGGGGGAGGGAGACAGAGATTGAGTACAGTATGCAGTGATAGTATACATAGGGAAAAATTGGCAGACTAGGTGGGCCAAGTGGCCCTTATCTGCCATCAAATTCTATGTTTCTGTGAGGAGCAGGGCTCTTCTGATTCAGCGGCTGTCTCTGCTTTCATGCTGCAGCTATACACCAATTCTGCTAGTAGGGGGCTATCATACAGACGTGCTCTACAGTGCCAATAAAACCAGCCTTTTTTACAAATGCTTTCCTGACTGGACTTCAGCTGCTCACTCTGAAGCTGATGCTTTTAAAGGCTACAGACTGTTCAAGGATTACATGACCTTTCTATTGTGTACCAGTGCTAGTTGTGGGTATATACACAGAAGATACTGTGAATAAGCAAATATGGAAACCCCCACTGCTTTCATCACATCACATCAACTGCAAAGCTCTCCCCCTCCAGTATACTCATTTTAGTAATGCATTGATGACCAGGGATATCTTCAGGTGATGGTTCCACACTGACTTTGCTCCTACTGTCAGGTGCTATCTATGGAGTAAGGAGAAATCCCTAAAGCCCTGCTATTCCTGGATCAGTGTTGGGCCAATGAGCTGCGCTTCAGAAATAAAAAAAATAATGTGATGTACTTGCCTGTAAACACAATTTCAACCATGCAGCCGTTGGATATGGGATCATTGCAACATTAAAGAAATTGTACAGAAAGCAACTCCTGTGGGAGATTATCTCAAGACACTGGCTCTGACCTTGTAAACTTCCGGAAAAATTTATACCATAAAGGATATGTTTCTATGTCATAGCACAAGGATGGGAGCAGGTCACCCCCTCACAAAATTCACAATTGCTGGAAGGCCACCTTAGGTCCATTCTTTACACCCCCCAAGAAGGCCGATGCCATTGCCAAGATGGAGCTCTTTTTTCCTGCCATCAAATCACCTCCTGAAACAACTCAAACATCCTGGTTGCCTTAGGAGAACCCCCCACAACCACTTGTTTGTCAGATATTGTGGTTGTTGGTTTAGTGACTGTCAGGATTGCGAAGTTGAGCAGGTGTTTGTCGGGGAAGTGTTTGTCGGGATCTTGTAGTAGATCCCTTATGATGACTCCTAGGTCCCTTTCCTGAGAAGTATTACCCAGCTTGAGCCCTCCCATACAGTTCTCTATCCTGGGGTTTTTGTTCAATGTGTGCATCACCTTGCATTTTACAGTCCTCTTATGCACCTGCAATATGCAGCAACACTGTTTATAGGAACTGGAGTAATCCTTTTATAGCACCTGCAGTATGCAGGAACACTGTTTGCAGGAACTGGAGTAATCATTTAACAGCACCTGCAGTACACAGGAACACTGTTTACGGGAATTGGAGTAATCCTTTTACAGCACCTGCAGTATGCAGCAACACTGTTTACAGGAACTTGAGTAATCCTTTTACAGCACCTGCAGTATGCAGCAACATTGTTTGCAAGAATTGGAGTAATCCTTTTATAGAACCTGCAGTATTTAACAACACTATTGACAGGAACTGGAGTAATCCTTTTACAGCACCTGCAGTATGCAGGAACACTGTTGATGGGAAATGGAGTAATCCTTTTACAGCACCTTCAGTACACAGCAACACAGTTTACATGAACTGGAGTAATCCTTTTACAGCACCTGCAGTATGCAGCAACACTGTTTACAGGAGCTGGAGTAATCCTTTTAGCACCCGCAGTATGCGGAAACACTGTCTACAGGAACTGGAGTAATCCTGTTACAGCACCTGCAGTATGCAGGAACACTGTTTACAGGAATTGGAGTAATCCTTTTATAGTACCTGCAGTATGCAGGAACACTGTTTTCAGAAGTTAGAAGTGTTGGTTGTGTGACAAAAAACAAACTCAGCCATATTCCAATGTGTAAGAT
This sequence comes from Neoceratodus forsteri, assembly GCA_016271365.2. NCBI lineage: Eukaryota > Metazoa > Chordata > Ceratodontiformes > Ceratodontidae > Neoceratodus > Neoceratodus forsteri. Next base: position 499,462,596 of record CM057449.1, on the reverse strand, counting down.
TAAAAATAACTGGAACATGCATAAATTGTACATTGTTAATCAAAGCTCCTGGAAAGGAAGTGGCAGTCAGACCACTAGAAGGACCAGGTTCCTGAGGAGGACATTCAATCAGTTCTTCTTCAGCAGGTGGGACCACAGAAAGAAATATAGCTTCAGTAGCCATATAGTTGCGAAGACAGAAAGCTTGTGACTCCTCAGAGGTGAGATGGTCGCAAGAGGTATTATCTATTAAGGCAGTTAAGTTGTAGAGACCAGAGTGTCTAGAAGTGGTTTGTCAAACAGAGAGTGTACTGTTTGGTGCAACCCCTGTGTTGGGCCATCCGTGAAAAGTTCCTTTAGATAAAAGTGCTACAGGAAGTGTGTAATCATTGTAATCAGTTTCCCATTGTATCTGTAATGTGAATTTGTCTGGGGCTACAACCATGGCATTAAGATAGGCATCTGAGCCTTCCTTAACAGTAATCAATTTGTTAGAGATGTCTATATGGACTCCTTGGGGGCTGGAGATGGGTACATCTCTAGCTGTATGTTCAAGGTTCTGAAGCAAATGTGATATGCGTTATCTTTGGTCAGTCGAAAGGGGTTTGTCTTGAGGGTAAGTCAAAGTAAGTAGTCCCACCAGGATGAGGAGGTGCAAGATAGCCATTTTGCCAGTGTATCTGGAAGAAACCAAAAGGGATTGTTAAGTGAGGGGTACTATTCCACCCCAATGGGGACAGAAAAAGTAATTAGTCACCTTTGTACAACTTGAGCTGATTAGCATGGAACCACTTGTCGGAGGTCTGTTTCTGATGCTGAACTCTCACCTGACAAACAGGGCTGAGTTTATTGACAATAGGAAATGGGCCTTCTCATTAATTGGTAAATGAGTGAGCCTGTGGTCTGTATTGTGGAAGCATGCTGTGATCCCAACTTGCCAGTCAACGTCTTTGGCGTGCTTATCAAAATGGGCTTTTGCTTGTTGTTGAGCATTACCCGTATGATTTATAGAGAACAAATTTGTTTTGATGATGTCTTCTCAACGTTTTTCAACATATTTGTCCACAGAAACTCTATCTGGTGTAGGGGTGTGGAGGTCAATCAACAGGTGCTCAGGTAATCTCATGGCTCTACCAGTCACAACCTCATATGGTGTACATTGAGTAGTTGCTGCAGGAGTGCCTCTGATTGCAGTCAGCAGTAGTGGCAAGAGGGAATCCCAATCCTTAGGATTGTCACTGATGAATTTGCATTAACATCTGTTTGATTCTTCCATTTGCTCTTTCTACCTGACCTGAGGATTGAGAATGGTATGGGATATGAAATTGCTGATCTACTCCAAGCATTTGGAGTGTCTCCTTTACCAACTCAGCTGTAAAACTGGCTCCCTGGTCTGAGTCTACCTTAAGAGGTAGTCCCCACCCACAGAACAATTGATCCACCAGGATCATGGCAGTTGTATTTGCTGTGTTATTCCAAGTATGGAATGTCTCAACCCACCTGGAAAACAAATCTGTGACAACAAGTGCATACTTCTTGTTTTTGCTGGAGTTAGTCAGTGGGCCGATTAAATTGATTTGTATTGCATTCCACAGTCCAGACTGCCTTTGTGGCGGTAGTTTAACATTTCTTTTCACTGAAATAGGGTTGTTCTGGGCACACACTATGTAGTTGTCCACATAATGCTCCATGTCCTTGGTCATACCAGGCCACCAAATGATGGTTTTAGGTCTCTGGATGATGTTATCTGCCCCCTGGTGTCCACCAGTGGGGGTGTCATGTACCATATGGATGAATTCGGTGCATAAGGATTGTGGTACAATCCACATTCTGTGGCCTGTATCGTCCTTCCTGTACCAGATCAGTTTCCGATCATGAGATAGGTGTATGTTGTCAGAATGTCTTTTGTATGGACTACCGGTAGGTAATTCCTGTTCAGTTCCTTTGTCTAGGTATTTGAACACATCTTTTAGTTCTGGGTCAGATTTCTGTGCAGCAGAAAGATCCAGTGGAGGTTCTGGTTGCGGTTTCTGCCTGGTGTTGGCAGCTAAGAAGATGGCTGCCACAGCTATTGGGTAAGTCATTGACCATGTTTCCCCCCTTCGGGCACCCGCTTTGGCAAGCAAGTCCACCCGATCATTGAATTCATGGTAAGGGTCAGTTTTGCAGTGAGCCTTTACCTTGTGAATGTGCAGTTTGTGAGTAAACTGTTGAGTCAGTGTGTTTATATACACAAACAAATCCCGGTATTTGACAGGTGTGCCATCAGATGATGAAATTTTTTTTTTCTCCCAGAATGGTAGAAACTCAGTAAGTGAGGAGCAAACCCAGTTGGAGTCTGCAAAGATGACAGCATCCTTAGCACCATGGGGCATAATCTCTACAGCACAGGCCACAGCTGCTAATTCAGCATACTGTGAGGAAATGACTATACATTTCCTAGCAGTGTGCATGAAGTCGCCATCTGGATAGACTATGAACACACCAAATCCTGCTACCTGCCCCCCCCCCCACATAGGAGGCGGAGCCGTCTGTGAAGACACGATACATGGTGACATCCTCTAAGATAGCCGGTGTAGCTGGTAGAAATGGTCCCAGCTCAGGTATTTCAGAAGGTTGGAGTGCACAGTCGTGGGGCTTACCTGTGTAGAGTAGGCCATTAGCTAGGATGGATGGCATTTTTGCAGGAAGTACTTTAATGTCCCTGTCCTGCAAAAGCAAAGACCAATGGGTGAGTCTGGTATTAGAAACTGAATCATCTTTTACTTTGTCTGAAAGTAAGAAGTTGGTTGAGGTATGGCAGGTATGCAAGATAACAGGTGCATATCCAATGATGTACATGAAATGTTTGACAGCCCAATAGGTTTCCAGAAAGCATCCTTTCACAGAGACTATACTTTCTCTCTACTGGGGTCAGCATCTGAGAAGCATAGGCAATGGGCCTGAAATACCCATTGTGCTTTTGGGCCAACACTGCACACATGGCCACACATCAGATGTGGCAGTTTTCAAAAGTGGGGCCCCATTGCCATGGGACATCCTTTCTCAGAAGTTCATACAAGGGAGCAGCCTTCAAGGCAAAATCAGGGATAAAATCTCTGGAGTAGTTTACCATTCCTAGGAAGCGCATGAGTGATGCCATGCTAGTAGGAAGTGGCAGATCTTGCAAGTCCTGGATCTTCTTGACAGCTGGGCTCCTGCCTTGGTCTGTAATGCGTAGACCAAGGACGATGACCTCCTTCTCGCACAATTGTGACTTGGAGGGGTTGCTCTTTAGGCCTGCTCTCTTTAAGAGAGACAGAAGTTTATCTAGAAGGGCCGGATAGTCCTCTTTCATGGTGGTTGCTAGAAGCAAGTCATCCATGTACTGCAGGAGGCACTGGGGTGTAGAGAACCCCTGCAGAGCATCCACCATGTGGAGATGGGAGCGGGAGAGGCTATTGTGAAACCACTGGTGGAGGCACATCCAGGTGTACTGACATCCATCAAATGTGAAAGCAAATTTGTATTGGTTTTCCTGTGCTAATGGGAGTGACCAAAACCCATTAAAAATGTCAAGACCCGTGAACCACTTTTTGTCAGGTGTCAACAGCTCGAGTACATCAGGTGCTGATGCTACTGTTGGTGTACAGCTAGGAGTAACCTGATTGAGTTTTATGTAGTCAATTGTGAGTGTCCAGGCTCCATTCAGTTTCTTAACGGGCCAAATAGGTTAATTGACAGTAGAAACACAGGTCCTAATTACTCCTTGCTGAAGCAGTGATTGGATGGTTTCCCTAAGTGATGGCAAGGCTTCAGCAGGAAATGGATACTGCTTCCGCCTCACAGGGTCAGACCCTGTGATTTCAATGGTAGTGTGCATTCTACCACAGTCATGTTTGCTGGTGGCAAAAATGTCTAGGTGTTTTTGCAGCAAAGGTGCAAGCACAGAAAACAAGTCATGACTTTTGAACAAGGCCATGATGTCATACTCTTTGTTGTCATAGGAAATAGCAGCCACCATGTGTGAATCGGGGATGGTAACAGCATGACACTGTCCTTTGATCTGAATTAGTAGCCTGTTGGCTAGATCCACTACACAGCCATGTCATGCTAACAAATCAGTTCCCAGGATGCTGGGGTGATGACGTAGAATCATGGGGTCAAAAACAAAATTAGTCCTGAGGTGGCCTACCACCAAAGGTAGAGGAATAGATCGGTAGGTGTGTAGCTGGGTACCATCTACACTCTGTGCACTGGTCTTCCAGCCAGTAGACTAGTCAGATCAGACTGTATCCTCATCATGGAGGACTGACATGTCTGCTCCGGTGTTCAGAAGCATGATAAGTTGGCGGCACCAGACCATGACCTTTACACAAGGCTGTCTGTTTGTGTCAACAACCAGGTAACTCACAATCTGGACTGGGGTCTGTAATTGTCTATCTGTGCATTCAGAATCAGCATCATCTTCCTGTTCCTAAAATTGAAGGTCTGCAGGATCTTTTAAGGCCTCCTGTATGTCTTCCACTGGTTACAAGTGTACTTGTGACGTCACAGGTACAGTAATGGCCTGCATGGGTGGTTCTGCATTGGCTGTTGCATTGGTCTGGCCAGTAACCAAGGCAACCTACCCTCGGCTGCTCTCTGACTTGACAGCTGAGGCTAGTACAGCTATAATTTGTACAGCAGTGGTTCCCCTTTCCGCATGAATTTCCTCCAACAGCTTGCTGAGGGTTTCATTCTCTTCTCTAATTTGTTGATAGCTAGGACTGTTCCAGTATTGGTTCTGGCTAGTCTGTTGTGCTTTTGTATTTCTCCAACTGTCTTTGTTGTCCCTATTCCTGTTGTTTCTGTAGTTTCTGTAGTGCTGGTCCCCCCCTCCCTTTTGTATGACTGTCATCAGAGGGGGTGGACGTTTTCTGGTTATTTTCCTCCACTGCATAATGGGTGGGGGCATCTGAGGTAGGCTGAATTGCAATTACCTTGTTGGATTAGCTGGAAGAGAGGGTGCAGAGATAGACCTGATAGGCCCATTCCGTCTTAGTGAGGATAGCCTCAGACTTGTCAGTGTCTGGGAAAACATTAAGCTCAACCTTTTCCCTCAAAGCCGGATACATATTCCAGGTGTACAAATCTGTGTATGCAATTTGGTTCATGTCAAAGTTCTCATCTGTGAGGGCCTTCCCAGTACTGTATGCAATCCACAGCCATTGATGGTAGGCGACTGGGCTTTCCTTTGCGCCTTGCTTGACTTTGTATGCTAAGCGCATTCCCACGATTCCCGGGGAGTTTGCACATATGAATGCAGCAGCAATCTCATCAAAGGTTGCATGACCATCATTCTGCGTGGCCTCTGACAGCTTGGCCCAGAAGGCTGGTTCATTTGTCTGTTGTAAGACATGAACCTGGCATTCGGGTTGGAGAGAGAACTTCTCGCAAAGGGAGCGCACTTTCTCCAAGTGGCAACCGAGTATCTGTCTGATACTCTGTGCAATTTGCTGGACAGAATGAGTGACTTGCAGGGGGTTGGAAGTATGCGTAGTTGCACCCAGCTGAGTTCGCTGCTTGGCCCCACAAAGCACAGCCTCTGCTGTCGCATCAGTGATGTCCCTGTACGTGTGATTCTGAGTGATCGACTCTTTTAGCATCTTATCAGTTTGGTTCTGAATGGCCTTCTTTTGACCCTCAAGGACAGTGATCCTACCGATTGCATCATTAATCATGCTGCGAATCTCTGACTCATCGCTCCTAGTGATGGAAGTGAATGGAGGTGCATTATGGATTACGGGCCTTCCGCCTGTGTCATGGGGGCCATTATCTTGGCATCGTACGTGGCATCCATTATGTTTGCATAGACATGGCGATGTCATCTTGTGAGTGGCAAGCTGAAGTTGCTCCACTATGGGAGTTGGACTTGCATGTGACGTAGCATGCCTCATCATCAAAGTCAGAGTTGTCATCGCTGGATGACACAGTCTCAATGGGCATATACTGAAACCTGTTCATGGCCTTAATATGGCCGGCAAGAACCTCCCGTTGATGGTGCAACTTCACCATCTTTTGTCTACACTTCTTGTGACAGACTTTTGCAGTGCTCTGCTCAATACCTCTCTCAACCTCTCTCTGCAACACCCTATACGCAACGCCCAATTTGACATTTTCCCTAAGCTTTTTATTCAACTCACAACTCACACGCTTGTATTCCTCTCTCAACTTTGGATTCTCATCTCTCAGAGTCTCATTCATATCACTTAAAATGTCATTCAAATGTGCTGTTTCTTATCACATTTCAACCTTTCACAACCATCTCTAAAACAAACATAGCTCTAGCTCAGTGTCTTGAGCAGTACAGTGCAGCAGTCTGGAATTAGCATCAAGGAGTGACTGTGTCTCCTCAGCAAGTTTCCTTTCCATTTTCTGTAACTCTGATGCCTGCAAGTCCTTCAGTTTTTTTAGAGACGCATTTAGCAGTTCAAGGGAGGCACACCTCGATGTGAGATTCTCGACAGCGGTATGTAGAGCCACAACCAAAAGACTTTTGAGGTTATATTTTTTGGTTGTTTGTTTGGACTCGAGATAGTGTTCAGAAATTAGCAGCAATGGCTTGTCTGCAGATTTTGCATCCAGCGTGAAATCTGTCCATCCACCATGGGATGTAAGGTAGTTTGAGGCATCAAGTCTTAGTTCTGGGAACAGATCAGGCATAACAAATAAGGGGTAGACAAACAAATAAGCAGATTGGAAACCTGGTAAAGTACCCCGGTGCCTTCACCTACCACTTTCCAGTCCATGGCAGTTGACCGGTAGTGCCAGGGGGATACACTGTCACTCGCAAAGGGAGTGGAAGGGATCCGGTTTGGGTCTGCTGCACCCAAGACCAAGACGGTGTAGGTCTGCCACAACCGCTACCACTGTAAGCATGAATAGGTCCAAGTAGGTGAAAATGGCACTACACAACTCTACATTCAAAATAAATTCAATCTGAATCTTCCCTTGTGCATTCCACCTGCAAGCAATCGCCAAATGTAAGTGGGTAATAAATTCTCCTATTAGGTTCTTGGTGGAACAGTACAAAAGGAAGAGATAACAGACAAGTGGAACTCATGTAATAAATGAAATTTATTACAGAATGGATAATACAGACTTACTACCAGTACAGCATAAACACTGGGAGAATTCAGGTTTCCTTACCTAGGCAATGCAGACAGTCTCTCTCTTTCTAAGAGCTACATGTTACAGAGGGTCTTATACCCTGATAATTATTATAGCAACGGCTAAGGAAGATACATATAATGCATATAATTGGACAAAAAACAGGTGGTCTGAGTAACTGTCTTAACTAGTGTAAAAAGTTGCGTAGCTAGCATAGATAGCAGCACAATGGTGTCCCTCAGCTATGGGGGGCGAGCGGAGTGGGCGAATTGAGACGGTGAGGTCGGGGAGACGCCCTGGGGTGAAATGGGTCCAGGATATGGGAGTGCGTTGCCTGGTTCCCATACCCAAGGGTTCCACTGACAGTGGGCACGTAACCTGCTCCTCCAGGGCCTCTCATCCAACCCGGGTATTGTTATGCAATGCCAGGTCAATAAAAAACAAAACAGCAATAATTACTGATTTTGTTGAATCATCTGACCTGACATGCATTACCGAGACCTGGCTGGATGAAAATGCTGGCCCCATTTTGGAGTCAGCTGTTCCAGCCGGGTACTCAGTAATACATCGCCCGAGGTTGGATCGTAGGGGTGGGGGGGGGGTCGCTATTTGTTTTAAATCAGAATTGGGCCTTGTAGAGGTTCCAATGGTGTCCCCTGGATCCTTTGAATGTATCATGGGAGCAGGTGTGGGCTGCAGAATTCTGCTCGTTTACCGTCCACCCGGTGGCGAGAAAGTTTTTCTGCAAGTCGCGGACTTCATTGTCGATCTGGTACTGGAGCCCTCCAGGTGGTTGGTCCTGGGGGACTTTAATGCCTGGGTCAACGATGAATTTTCGCAGTTTGGTCAAGATTTTCTCCAACTAATGAGTTCATTGGGCTTCACACAAGTGGTCACCGCTGCTACCCATATTCATGGTCATTTTCTGGATTTAGTGTTCACCCTGGGTATGGAGATCACAGGACTGGTGGTGGAACCAGTTGGGTGGTCTGACCATCACTCTGTAAGGTTCAATTTCACGACCTCCCTTATGAGACCCACCCCTTTTGGAGATGGTCCAGTACCACCCTTTGAGGGGAGTTACCCCTGAGGGTCTGATGGCGGTGCTGGACCTATCGAGTTGGCTGATGGAGTGCATGGAACCAGATGCCTTAGTAATGCACTATAATAATATGGTGTTGAGGGCACTGGATTCCATTGCGCCTGTCCGTGTTCGCCCCCTCTCCCTCCGCCCTCGATCCCCTTGGTTTGGTGAGACTTTGAGGGAGTTGAGGAGGAAGGGGCGAAGATTGGAGCGCTGTTGGTGGAAATCTGGCCTGGAAGGTGACAAACTTAGATTGATGGCCCATTACGTGGACTATCAATCAGTAATCTCCCATAAGAAGGCAGAATTCCTGTCCAGGGAGATAACTGCATCAAAAAACCGACCTGCTCAGCTCTTCCGGACCGTCGACAGACTGTGCAGTCCAGCCTGTCTGCGGGGGTCAGAGAGCTTTTTCACAAATACAGTGTGATGAGTTTGCTCAGTTCTTTGATGATAAGGTGTCATCAATCAGATCGGAGATCTGCGGCATGCATTCAAACGAGCATTGCAGTGACCAACATGGGGTTACATGTCCTCGGCCTGTCTGGATGGATTTTGACCAGCCAGCGATCATGGATATCATAAAGATTGTCCAAGGCTTGCGACCGACTTGCTGTAGTTTGGATCCTGGTCCTACGCGCCTCCTTGTGGGATGCATGGATGTGATTGGACCAATCCTTGAGAAGATAGTCTGGGGTTCTTTGGATCAAGGGGTGTTTCTGGAGTCCTTGAAAGAGGCTGTCATGACACCTTTTGAAGAAACACCTTCCCTTGACCCGACTGCCTCGCTAACTACGAACCGATCTCTAACCTGCCTTTTGGGCAAGGTTATTGAGAAAGTAGTCGATTACAGCTTGATGACTTTCTTACCACCCATGAAGTCTATGATCCTCTCCAGTCCGGTTTCAGGAAGAGGCATAGTACCGAGACTGCATTAGTTCGGGTACTTAATGATCTCCTAATAGCAAGAGATCAGAAGAGCCGCTCGATCTTGGTTCTTCTTGATCTCTCTGCAGCGTTTGACACCGTGGACCATGGGATGTTGCTAAATCACCTGCGGCTACTCTGTGGACTGTCAGGGACAGTCCTCAGATGGTTCCATTCCTTCCTCACAGGCAGAAGTCAAAGGGTAGTTTCAGGGATTTTTCTTCTGCCCCTTTGCTCTGTCTTGTGGGGTGCCGCGGGAATACTGCTTTCCCCATGTTGTTCACGGTGTATATGCTACCGTGTTGGAGACATTATAAGGCATTATGGGCTGAGTTTTCACTGTTATGCAGATGATACTCAGCTCTATATGTCCTTTGTACCCGAACAAAATGATGCAGTGTCGGTTTTTAACAACTGCCTCGCTGAGATTCAGGATTGGATGAGTGCGAACTGGTTGAGGTTAAATCCAGATAAGACTGAGGTATTAGTCATTGACCCGGGTCATTATGCAAAGAAGTTGAGTCCTGGGGTCCCCTCTGGTCTTTTATTAGGGGATACCCAGTTGAGACCTTCTGAACAGGTGCGAAATCTGGGCGTTATTTTTGACAGTGCGCTGACACTAAAGATGCAGGTGTCGGCCACTGTCAAATCTTCCTTTTACCATCTGAGGAATATCACCCAGATAAAACACCTTGTTCCACATGATGACCTTCCTGTGTTGGTCCATGCTTTTGTTTCTTCCTGTCTTGATTACTGTAATGCTTTATATCTAGGTTTGCCGGGGGTAGATCTCTGTCGCCTGCAGCTGGTGCAGAATGCGGCAGCTAGGTTGCTGACAGGGCTACCAAGAGGCTGTCATGTCACACCTGTGCTGCAAAACTGCACTGGCTGCCAGTGCGATGGAGAATCACCTTCAAGGTCGCATTGCTGACCTATAAGACCCTACACGGTCAGGGACCAGGCTACCTGCAAGATCTCCTTTGTCCCTACCGTCCTCTACGCCCACTCCGCTCCACTGGTGAGGGACTGCTAGAGATTCCCAGGGTTTGTCTTAAATCATCTGGGGCAAGGGCCTTTTCTTTTATGGCCGACCCTGTGGAATTCTCTACCTCGTCAGATTAGAGAGTGCCTGTCCATGGAATCATTTAAGAGATCCCTGAAAAGTCACCTATTTTCACTGGCATTTGGTTAGTTTATTTTATGGTTATTTTATTGTTCTTATGTTTTTATTTATTATTGCTGATGTTTTATCTTTGTTTTGTATCAGCGCTTTGATTTCTTGAAAAGCGCTTCATAAATAAATTTTGATTTGATTGATTTGACTCTTCTCCAAGGTCAGCTGCAATAATGCACAAGTGCTGAAGATGGCACTGTTGCCTTATACAAAATACAGTAAAAACAGAGCAAAAATCAGTTCTTATAGCCAAAAATAACAGAACACAGATCTTGATACTTATGCTTATATGATAAGTGTATTTGCCCTAAGGTTAGTTCATGTGCCTACATATAGGTTGCTGTCCATGAGGTGAGGGCACCATCAGGGGTACTGGACCATGCATGACAGTTTTAGTCTGATGAAGGCACATTTAAGTGTTGCTGGATGGTTGTAAGAGAGATGTGAGGTCTGTGAGAGCCACATTAGACAATGATCCCTTGCTGTAAAAGGAGCATGCTTTAACTACAGGCCTCAGCTAAACAGCCATAATCCAATTCAGAATTTTGGAGAACTGGCTGGGGGGGTGTCATTGAGGCACAAGTCAGGAAGCATAAGAAAACCAGGAGCAGTTGCAAAATTCACAAGTGATTTATTATTAATAACAGTAAAATAAAAAAATATTTTTTTTTCAGTGTAACTATTTACAAAGGCAGTATAAACAAAGAAAGTCCATCTGGGTTTCTTCTCAATTTCCAATCTTAGTCTCTGTGTCTCTTTTTTGCAAAACATTGCAACTTTTTATAAGTCTGTGCAGGAGCTCATTAAGAAAATAGCATGCTTCTCACACAGTGTTCTTGTAATTTTCTAATGTTCTTGTCAGTTTCAGAAGGTGCAGCAAAAAGAACATTGTGACCCAGAACTGACCTCTTGTTTACATCTTCTGCAAAAGGCTTTAAAATTGCATCTCAGGGTAACCTCTTGAGTTCCAAATAGCTTTGCAATCATTTCAACAGTATAACTATACACAGTTTTAGCTTTGGAATCATTTCAACATTATAACTATATACAGTTTTAAACAAAGGGATCCCAGTATTAATTACATTTCCACAAAATGATTCACATATATTTTTATACCAGCAGATATGCAAGAGGGAACATAAAACAGAGCAGCAAGTAAGGGTACAGAAATAGCGTGAGGCAGAGAATTGCCATCAGGGTGATCAAGTCCTAGATCTCACGAGAAAATTTGGTTGCAACCAGACAGAGAAGAGACAGAAAAGGAGAGAATAAAACAGATCCTTGCATTTAAACTCATTCTCTATAGTAACTGGGACAGGGCCACATTCAACCCTGTCACATACTACCCCCCCAAGAGGGAATCTGTTTTACAAAAAAAAAAAAAAAAAACAGGTTTCCAAAACTTTCTAGTAATTCTCATCTAACATAAGCATATAACCTTTACAGTTCTGTGCATATGCAGCATCCTTTTTTCCATAACAACAGTACAGCAAATAGTGAAGTTTAAACTCACACCTTGGTTTTTTAGCCTTCAGAATTCTCAATTCCTGATCCATACCTAGACAGAAAATCAGCACTGACATTCTATTTTCCAGATTTGTGCATCACTTTAATTTGAAATGGCTGTGGTGCCAGGTACCACTGTGTGATTCTAGAATTTTTATTATTCATTTGGTTAAGCCAACAGAGAGGATTATGATCTGTTACAAGTACAAAGTCAGCTCCTAGTAAGTAAAACTTAAGGGACTCTATTGCCCACTTTGCCGCAAGGCATTCCTTTTCAGTGGTGGAGTACCTTTTCTTTCTGTCGTGCAATTTGTATAGAATAGGATGTTCTTTCCTATCTATATGCTGACTCAAGACTGCACCTAGGCCTACCTCTGATGCATCTATCTGTAACATAACTGTTTCTCAAAGTCTGGGCTTCTTAAAACAGGGGCTGAACATAATGCAGCCTTAATGGCATGGAAAGACTCATCACACTCTGGGGTTCATTTCACATTATTTGGGAATTTTTTTTTTGTGAGTTCAATGAGGGGAGTAGCTAACTTGGCAAAACTGGGAACAAATCTCCAATAATAACCAGCCAGCCCTAAAAATGACCTAACATGCATCTTTGTTTTAGGGACAGTGCTGTTAGCTACAGCTTCCATCATGGAAACCTCTGGTTTTACTTCTCCATTTCCCAAAACATAGCCCAAATATCTGTTTTCCTGCATGCCCAATACACACATGGTAGGATTAATTGTCAGACCTGCCTTTTTGATCGATTGGATAACTGCTTGTAGGTGTTCCAGGTGGCTTTTCCAGTTTGGACTGTATACCACAACATCATTCAGGTACACAGCACAATAACCAGTGTGAAGGGATAAAATCACATCCATGTACTGCTGGAATGTAGCGGGTGTGCCGTGTAAGCCAAACCGCATGGTGGTGAATGGATAGAATCCTATAGGAGTGGCAAATGCAGTTTTGTCTCTGGATTCTTTAGCTAGTGGGATTTGTCAGTGGTGAAATCAAGGGTACTGATATACTTGGCACTCCCGAGTCTGTCCACCAAATCATCTATTCTGGGCATAGGATAACTGTCAAATTCTGACACTTGATTATGTTTCCTAAAATCAAGGCAGACTCTTACACCCCCTTCTTTTTTGTTTACAATCATCATTGGTGATGACCAAGCACTTCTCGACTCGCCTGTGATACCCAATTCTTTCATTTTTTGTATTTTCTTAACCACGTCTGCTCTTAACCACTTTGGTAATCCATGTGTCTTTTGTCTAATAGGGCGAGCATTCCTTGTCACTGTTATATACTTGACCCCTTTTGCTCAGCCTGGTACTGTGGTAAAAGTATTGTTAAATGTCTTTAGCGAGTTACAAATTTCTGCGGTTTGTTTGGAGGTTAAGGAAACATTCACCTTTACAGCATCAGCAGTAACAGTTTGTTCCAGTCTATCATAAGCTACATCAATATCTTCTTTATCAGTTTCTAGTAAAGCTAGCAAAATAGCTTTTGGTGATTTTTCAACCCATTTCTTGAGAAGGTTAGCATGGTAAGTCTTAGTAGGATTTGTCCTATCAGGGGTCTCAGTCTCATAGTTAACTGTGCCAGTATGTCCAAGTACTTTAGAAGGCCCTTGCCACTTCATTAACAGTTATTTTCTATAGCGGTTAACAGCAGCAAGACTTTTTCACCTGGCTTGAAAACTTTTTCTTTTACCTCATGGTCATAATACACCTTCTGGTGGTTTGGGGCCTCTTCTTGATTACTATGGGTGATTTCAACATATTTTGCCTGCTTCTTTCTCAGGGCACACATACTGTATAAGATGTAATAGATTGTTTCTGATGGATGTTATCTTACCATGTTTCTTTTATTACATCTAGTGGCCCTCTAGGTTGTCTACCATACAGCATTTCAAATGGTGAAAAACCTGTAGATGCCTGTGGCACTTCTCTGTAAGCAAAATGCAGGTAAGGCAAATATTGGTCCCAGTCTTCCTCTTCCCCTTTTACAAACCTTTTTAACGTGCATTTTAGGGTTTGATTAAAAAGCTCAACAAGACCAACTGTCTGACGGTGATAAGGAGAGATTTTTATGGCAGTGATACCTAGTAGTCGGTACAGCTCCTTCAGTAATGCAGCACCAAAATTACTACCCTGATCAGTAATAGTCTCTTTTGGAATGCCTACCCTGCTGAAAATTTTGGCAAGCTCTGCTGCAACTTTTGGGGCTGTGACACTATGCATAGGAACAGCCTCTGGGTATCGAGTAGCATAGTCACATATTACCAAAATGAATCAATTTCCATTTTTACTTTTACCTAAGAAGCAAACCATATCCATTGCAATTTTCTCAAAAGGCACATCTATCAAGGGCAGGGGCATAAGGGGCACTTTGTCTTTTTTAGTCACTGGGGCTACTTTCTGACACTCAGCACAGGAACTGCACTAGGTAGCAACATCTTCATGAATTCCAGACCAGTAAAATCTGTACAGCAATCTGGTAAGGATGCAATCCTTCCCTGAGAGACCAGCCATAGGACTATCATGTGCTATCTGTAACAACTCAAATGTATACTTTTGTGGTATTACCAATTGTTCTATCCGGTCCTGTGTCTGAGGTTTAATCCAAACTCTGCACAGTAGCCCATTACATTTTTTAAACATAGGTTCACCCTGTTTTGGTTTCACCACTAACTGCTTAAAATAACCCTGGGGAGATACATTGTTAGCTTGTTCTGAAAGAAAATCACAATCAGTTATCAGTTTAGTTTCAGCATTTTCATATATTAACCCCTTATGTTCATCAGTCTTTTGTTGCCACTGTTTCTTCAGGTGTTGTCTTTCTTTCCTGGACTTCTGGATCTTGGAGCTGTGCTCAAACAAGTCCAAATCAAAATCAGCAAAACGAAAAGAGTCACCACCATCTGAGATTTTCTTTGCCTGAGCTCTTGTCACCACAGCTGCTGAAACATCAGGATTTATTCCCTCTTTGATTAACTCAGTAAATCCTGGAAAGTCATTTCCAGTAATTACAGGTAACTTAGGTACTAACCCCACTTTCACTTGGTGTGACACCCCATTAATAGTAAGAGTCACTTGACTGGTGGGACAGTATCGGTTGTCCCCATAGATGCAGATGACACCAGTACCTGGTCCTTTTGGACAGTGTTTTCCTAGCACTTCAATGTGCACTAGGGTCTGTCTGCTTCCCAAATCTATAAGACCCTTCATAGTCTTATCTCCGACCTTCACATGTGTTAAGTACTTGCCCCAATTTTCTAAGGACAAATCTGCTCCAGTGTCACTCTTCTTACTATGGCAATTTCTTGTAATATGATCTGGCTTATTACAGTTATAGCAAATAACGTCTTTGGGAACAGATTTGTTACCCCCACTAGAGTTCTTATCAGACTTGGAGTTTAAATGGCAAAAAGAGTGTCTTACTGGTGCTTGGCTGATACCTTGCTGCTGTGGCATCTGTCTGGCCATTTGGTAGTCTTCGGCCAAAGAAACAGCCTTTTCCCTTCTTTCAGGTCGGTGTTCTTTCACCCAAAGCTGTACGTCTGTGGGTAGGAGGTTGATGAACTGCTCCATTACAAATGTTTCAATGATCTGTGGGAGTGTTTTGCGCTCTGGTTGGAGCCATTTCATAAGGAGTTCTCTGAGTTGGGTGAAGGCTTCTCGAGGATTTCCAACTGAGTTATACTTCACAGACCAAAATCTCTGCCTGTAGGTCTCCTGAGATGTCATACCTTTTCAGGATTTCACTTTTCACCGGGGCTGCTCTCACTAGCCCTCCCCAGCACTGTCAAGGACAACAGCTGTTTCTACTGCTGCAAGGGTCAGAGGGCTTTCTTCTCTAGCTCTCCCCTTCCTCAACATGGACTACCTCCGAGAACTGATGCAGGGTCCAAGGGCTGCTCTCACTAGCCCTCCCCAGCCCTGCCAAGGACAATAGCTGTTTCTACTGCCACATGGGTCAGAAGGCTTTCTTCTCTAGCTCTCCCCTGCCTCACTGTGGACTACCTCTGAGAATTACCATAGGGTCTGAGGACTGCTCTCATTAGCTCTCACTAGCCCTCCCCAGCCCCGCCGAGGATGAGCACTGTTTCTACTGCCGCAAGGGTCAGAGGACTTTCTTGTCTAGCTCTCCTCACCTCGCCATGGACTACCTCCGAGAAATGCTGCAGATACAGACTCGCAGAATCCTTTGTGTGAACACAGCCTATTTAAAATGTGGCACCTTTTTCTGTGGTGCAGACGATTAAATTCAACAGCCTTTACCTTTCCTGCTAACCTTGAGGGAGAAGCTTGAATTTAATGCTACTACTGCAATGCCTCATCGCTCCTTATCTAAGAGAAATTTTGTGAATTAATTGGAATTTATTTAAACTTTACTGGCATTAATTTAACTACATGCTTATTTAAGTACAGACTGTTGATTTATACTGTGCTGTGTTCATATGTTTCCCTCTATTTTCATTATTTTGCCTATTGTGCTCTCTCTGTAGCCTAAGCCCTTTACTGTTTGATTTAAAGTTTTGAGTTTAATATTCTGACCTGAACTTGACTTGTACTGCTGCATTACTAACCTGCTCCCCCACTCACCCTACTGGGTCTGTATTCCTCCACCCATGCAATCCATCCCTCCTCCCTGTTCCCAGCCCATTTTGCAACTCCTCCCTTTGCCTTAAGCCACCTAAGTTTTATTCTTTATTTAATCCCTATTTCCCCTTGTCTCCTCTCTATTTTAGGGTCTGAGAGCTGCTCTCACTAGCCCTCCCCAGCCCCGCCGAGGACAAACGCTGTTTCTACTGCCACAAGGGTCAGTGGGCTTTCTTCTCTAGCTCTCCCCTGCCTCGCCATGGACTATCTCCGAGAATTGCCTCAGGTACAGACTTGCAGAAGCCCTTGTGTGAACACAGCCTATTTAAAACATGGCATTTTTTCTGTGGTGCAGAGGACTAAATTCAACAGCTGTTTATCTGTCCTGCTAACATTGTGGGAGAAGCTTGAATTTAACGCTGGTACTGCAATCCTCCTCGCCTCCTTACCTGAGGGAAATATTCGCCCTCCCACCCACCCTCCTCCTCCATTTATTAAATACTCATCAACTCCTCCCATTTAGCAAATATATACTAACTCCTCCCATAGCCTCTCTGCCTGCTCTCTGGTTTTAAAAGGGCTTCTTAAGTCATAGGGAGCTTTTGGCTTCCTGCTGACTACTTAGACTTCTGCCTCTGTCTATCCTCTTATGATTCTGCTAAGCCATCTCCATTGCTTTCTAACAGTTTCTGCCCCTTCTTCTAAGCCTTTACCTCCCTCATCAATATGAAGCCTCCCATTCTTTTACTTGTCCTTCTGACTCCTGTCTTGCTCATTATCACATAGGAATTCTTTGTCCCTCTCATTCCTGCTATCCCAGGTGCAGAAGTTGACCCTGAGGACTTCGCCTTCCCACATTTACTACTTCTTCACCAGAGACTCCATAGCCCCTTCTATTGCAGCAGTCCTAATCTGACCTTTCACCTTATCAGATACCTCATTAAGTCTAAAAGGATCTCTCAGGCTAGGACCACCTCTGACTTTTTGGTGGCGGTCATTTGGATCATAGTTCTCTCTTTGTCTCTATCAGGAGATGTTGAGGTCAACCATGGACCTGTGGCACCTGGGCTCCTTCACAGTCAGGCCAGCTCTTTGACAGAGCACCTATCTAGAGGACTAAAGACTGGGCACCTAAATATAAGAAGCCTGGGCCAACCATACTGAGCTGGTGGCCTGGTCCACCTCAAATGGGCCTGATCACCTAGGAATTACTGAATCCTGGCTTAAGCCTTCTCACCCTGACTCTCTGTGCACCATCCCTGGCTACAGCATGCTCTGAGTTAACCAACCCTCTTCAAAGAGAGGAGGTGGCCTGGTGCTATTCTACAAATCACAACTAAACCTAACCCTACTCCCTTGTCCCCCATTTCAGTCCTGTGAGATGCTTCACACCCTGGTTCTACTGGGTGGGGCCAAGAAGTTACATGTGGTTTGTGCCTATAGTCCCCCTGCAGCCTGCAAACAAGGACTTGAGGAATTCTTGGAATTTTTTCCCATGGCTACCAAAAATAACAAAGTGATTTGCATTGGAGATTTCAAACAGAATTGGCTTGGTCTTAATTCCCCTTTCCTAAATTCCAGCATTAGCAAGGGCGATCTAACCCAGCTTTCTCTGATCTTATGAGGCACTCCAACAATGGCAATAGTCACACCCTCCTCGACTGGATCCTCACCAACAGACCAGACAGAATCTCCTCTATCACCATCTCACTCTCCCATTACCTGCATCTGGGATGCCTGCCCCCCATTCCTGCCTAAAATTATCACCATATCTAACTTCTCCGCCTTCGACCCTACTGCTTCCTTAACTGATCTCCAGCATATTGACTGGACTCCCATATTCACTTCTGGCTGCATTGACCAGGCCATCGACTATTGCATCAACTCTGTGTGTTCCTTGCAGTCCAAGTACATTCCTTCCATTAGGCACAGAGTTCGAGGCTTGACTACCAACTGGCTAACTAGCCCTCTTCTACATATGCTTAAGTCACGGGATAAGTTCTGGGCCAGATGGAAAGCATCTTCCCTTCACTCTGACTTCATTACCTACCACTCCCTATGGAATTCATGCAAGAGACAGATACAGGCTGCCAAAAGCAACTACTATAGGGGCCTTCTGTAAGCCTCAGCTACCAACCCAAAAAAATATTGGGCACACATCAAACACATAATGGGTCGCAGCACTGCCCAAACCTCTCATGACATGGTAATTAACAATGTCTCATGCAACAACCCACTTACCATTGCCAATGCTTTTAACACCATATTTACCTCCCTACCTAGTTCTACCTCTGATGCCCCCACCCATGCCACTAATCTACCATTACACATCCTCCCCTGGTTCTCAACCAGGTCACCAGGTTGGATGTCCTACATGTCCTCAATATGATGTCTCTTCATGGTGGCGCAGGCCCTGATGGGCTGGAACCCAGAATCCACAAGTTAGGTGCTTCCCTGCTTGCTACACCAATTACACACTTATTCAAACTCTCTATTAGCTCAGAGAATATGCCCCTCTTGTGGAAAAATGTCAGGATTACCCCTGTCTTCAAAAAGGGTGACCATAAAAGCCCTGTGAACTATCACCCAATGGCACTATTGCCGGCCATCAGTAAGCTTCTGGAAAAGCTTATCCATCGCCAAGTGTCTGACTTCATAACTAACTTTAATCTGCAATCCCCTGCCCAGCATGGCTTTAGGACAGGTCATAGCACCACAACTGCCCTTCTACAAGTGACATCAAAACCAACATGGACAAAGGTCTGCTTACTGGGGCAGTTTTCATCAATATGTCTAAGGCATTCAACTCTGTCATGCACCCCTTGCTCCAAGTCAGCTTGGGTCACTTGATGCCTCTCATTCCACCATAGACTGGTTCTTCAGCTATCTGCTTAACTGCTCCCAGTCTGTCTCCTATCTTAAAGTCCTCTCTGCCTTGGCCCCACTTCCCTCTGGAGTCCTGCAAGGGTCCATACTTGGGACCCTACTCTTTTCACTATTCATAAACAATCTTCCTACAGTTCCCACCTACTGTCGCTCCTTACTATATGCAGATGAAATGGTTCTCTATACCTCCTCCAACTCAGTCAATGAAATTAACTCTCTCTTCTCCTCTGATCTGCATCAAATCCAAACCTGGTTGTCATCCCATTGGTTGGTGTTAAATGTGGCCAAGACACTGGCTATGATCTTTGGGACCCAAAGGAAATTAGGTACTATGACTACCTTGCTCCAGGTTCCCAGCCTCGCTGGCTCCCTCGTTGATGTAGCCCAAACTTTCAAATATCTTGGGGTTTATAGAAACACATAAGAGTTCAGCACTAGGAACTGGTGGTGCTACAGACCAGAAACTAAGACAAACAAAAAAACAACTGGGTCAAGCACTCACAAACCTCAAAAAAGTCATGGGCACAGGTCTCCAAATCAAAAAGAACTTACTTTATTACATAACAAACATGAAGCATACGAGCTTGACGCATTTCGGTTGTGACTGCATCCTTTCTCAAAAGCTAAAACATCTTTTAAAAACAGCAGTTAAATATCCTAGTTCAAACAACATCATCATGACATCATAATCACATACATCATTTGATTGGATAGTAATCAGAGACTTCAAGGCCTGAACAATTGATCCTGAAATATACTAAGGCACCTCAAGCTAACCCAGGACAGGTGAAACAGAAACAAAGCAGAAGGGCAGTGGGGGGAGGGGAAGGAAAGAGAAGTAAAAGAAAAAAATAGTAAACATAGAGAGAGGAAAATACCAAGAAACTTCTAATAAATATGCATCACATACAAATCTATATACAAAAATACATTATATTTACAGACTAGTAATTATAACCACAATAGCTAAGGAAGATAAGAATGCTTTTACAATATAGTGAGCCATTTGAGAGTAATGCTATACCCCTATTTGAGCTGCTGGCCCTTAGCTACTGTGGGTATAATTACTAGTCTGTAAATATTATGCATTTTTGTATATAGATTTGTATGTGATGCATATTTATTAGAAGTTGTTTGGTATTTTCCTCTGTCTATGTTTACTTGAAAGTCTCTAATCACTATCCAATCAAATGATGTATGTGATTATGATGTCATCATGATGTTGTTTGAACTAGGGTATTTAACTACTTTTCTTATTTTAGGGTATATATTAATCCATCGCTTAACTTCTCCCATCACATCCATGCAGCCTGTAAGTCTGTCAACACCAACATTAGTCTGGCTTATTGGGTCCAACAATCCCTGGCTCCTGCCACCAGGATCTCTGTCACCCAAGGCCTCCTGCTCCCTGGCCTTTGCTACGCACTGCCTGTTTTTGCACAGGCACATGCTAACATCCGTCATATGTGGGATGTCACCTACAATAATGTGTGTAGATTTGCTTTGATGGCTCCTCGCCTAAAACACCACTGTACACCATGCTCTGTCCTCCGATGGTTATCCCCCTCTTACTGATCATATTCCTTTGGTTGCCTCACTGACAACATAATTTGTTCTTCTCTTCCCTCTGCCCTAGCAGCTATACTTCTCCCTTGTGACTGTCCTCTGCCCCTTTGGTCCTCATCTCTAGCACTGTTCTCTGTCTCTAAATGCTCCACCAGAATGGGTGAACTTGCCTTCCCCTACTTTGCCCCCAAATTCTGGAACTCCTTTTCACCTGATCTAAGATATATCAAAACCCACCTTGCATTTAAAAAAGCTCTTTTCAATTACCTCACATCCCTTGATACATGTAACTGTACTTAGCTTTGTGCTTTGTCATACAGATCCTGCCTCACGCTTGTCTCTAGGCCTGCTCTGTCTCTTCTACCTCCCTGTCTCTTCCCAAGCAGTGGATGTCACTCTTTTCTGTTTTCGTCCCCACCTCCTTGCTGTCCTACCGTCACATCTCTTGCTTGCCTTTTCTATACCTTACTGTTCCAATCTTGCCTACTGTTTGGTTCATTCTTCTTGGTTACCTAGTTCATAGAATGTTGTACTACTGTCAGTTAGATTCTGACTTACCTTGTACCCCTGTTTTGCTGTTGCATATATTATGCACAACAATCTCACAACTGCCACTTATATGATATGTAACTCTTCACCACTGTAAGCTGCTGTTATCTCTGTATGTAGTTGTTCCTATGTAATTGAGGCTGTTATCTTTGTATGTACTGCAATGTATTGGTTGACTTGTACTCTCCCAGGTCATATCTGAAAATAAGCAGCTCTGTCTAGTATGCTTACCAGGTTACCAAAAGCTAATAAATAATAAATAAATACTTTTCTGACTGTGCAGTGTCCATATTGCTGTAAGCAAGTTGGGCTTTCCCTGTCAGGTAAGGTACCATTCTTATAGCCCACTGCTGCTTTGGCCACTGGCAGGCTTGACAACCCTTTCAAAAGTTGTCAGGTATGCTTCGATATCATCGGAGGGACACAACTTTGTAAGTTTAATGTATTTGAAATTGCCTGTGTCCTGTTGCTCATCTGGATCTGTGCTAGATCCTCTGCCTTTGATAGCCTGCAAAGCATCCAGCTTGTCACTGCATCTCTTCTCTCATCTGCTGCTCCTGTCACTGCATCTCCTCTTTTCTCTGCTGTTCAAGTTGTTGCGTTTCTTCAAAAAGGCAGTCAGGCTTTCAGGTTCTGTCACTGCCTGTACTTTTTCTGTAACTGGCGCTAGTTGTACAGTCTCAGCTTGGACTTCTGTCTCTGCTAGTTTGGCTGCCATTCTCCTGGTAATTACTCATGGGCTTGCTGCTGCAGAATCCATACCTTTCTTTCTTTCTTTCTTCTATGCCTCCCTGGTACCAAGTCTAGTACCCAAGAACAAAACTCCTGGCTAAGAGCGTGCATGGAGTAAATCCCACTTAGGCTGACACCATCTGTCATTGAGGCACAAGTCAGGAAACATAGGAAAACCAGGAGCAGTTGCAAAATGTGCAATGATTTATTATTAGTAACAGTACAAAAAAAAATAAAACTTTCCAGTATAACTATTTACAAAGGCAGTACAAACAGAGAAAGTCCATCTGGGTTTCCTCTCAATTTCCAATCTCAGTCTCCTCAGTCTCTGTGTCTCTCTTTTCCAAAACATTGTAGCTTTTTATAAGTCTGTGCAGGAGCTCATTAAGAAAATAGCATGCTTCTCACACGGTGTTCTTGTAAGTTTCCAATGTTCTTGTCAGTTTCAGCAGGTGCAGCAAAAAGAACATTGTGACCCAGAACTGACCTCTTGTTTACATCTTCTGCAAAAGGCTTAAAAATTGCATCTCAGGGTAACCCCTTGAGTTCCAAATAGCTTTGCAATCATTTCAACAGTATAACTATATACAGTTTTAGTTTTGGAATCATTTCAACAGTATAACTATATACAGTTTTAAGCAAAGGGATCTCAGTATCAATTACATTTCTACAAAATGATCCACATATATTTTTATACCAGCAGGTATGCAAGGGGGAAGAAAAGACAGAACAGCAAGTGAAGGAGAGAGATAGTGAGAGGCAGAGAATTGCAAGACCATCAGGGTGATCAAGTCCTAGGTCTCACGAGAAAATTTGGTTGTGCAACCCAAACAGAGAAGAGACAGCAGAGGAAAGAATAGAACAGATCCTTGCATTTAAACTCTTTCTCCATAACAACTGGGACAGAGCCATATTCAACCCTGCCACAGGGGGTAGGTTGAAGGGGAGCTGTGTGAGTAGTAGCAGCTAAGCAAACAGATGCCCTGAATGGGAACTTTGTCAGTATAAGTTCATGTTTAGTATTAACTCATTATTACCTGGGAAGCCATTTTGCGTCAGGTAAACAATGGATAGTTCGGACTTCATGTGAAGCTACTGGAAGTAATGAGTTAACAGAAAAAAACTTAGTATGAGCAATACTGAGTTTCATTTTACTGCACACAAGAAAAAGGAGAACCTCATGCTCCTCTCTTTCTGTCCAAGTACCAGAAGGCAGCTACAGTAGGGGTTGTGGTTAGAGCACAGACCTGCCAAGCAAGAGATCCCAAATTTGAATCTGACAACTGCCACTGGCACCCACTGTGAGCTTTAGCAAGTTGCTTGACCTTCCTGTGCTTCAGCCACCAGCCACCCAGCTGTAAAACTGAGTTAGCAGCAGGACCACACTGAAAATTAGATATTGTACCTCAGGCCAACTATCCTGAGAAAATAAACTGCATTGTTTACTATTTATTTTTCAGTGTATGGGGGGAGTTTCTTCACATTTTTACAGCTGAGAGAACTGAAGCACTGAGAGATTAAGTGACTTGTTCAGTATCACACAGCATTTTGGTGTGATTTTAACCTAAGTCTCCTGGTTCCTAAGCCGGCACCTTAACCACTGCACCACTCCTGGTTTACTGACACACATACCTAGTCCTGTATAAGTTTTTGCACAAGGAGGCTGCCGCTGAAGCTAATTTCTTATTAAGTTGTTTTGCCAATGTTTGGCTTGGTAAGTATGGTCAGTATCACCTGGTTGTTTATGAGCAATAGAAGCCCCAAGAAACTGTCTGGACCTCATCCCTTTTTAACAAAGTAAGTGGACAAGGCAGGCTTTACAGCATGAGAAATTACTCCCTATAAATAATCACCACCAAGTTATGAGTCCAGTTTCCTTAAATAGTGGGTGGTGATGAAGCTGGTTGTGGCAGAAAGGTAACTTAGAGTAATTAAGCAGGTACTGAATGTAAAGCTGGTAAAATATTATAGATTCATAGAAGTGATAGGAGTTTGGAAGTCATGGACCTACAGGTATATAAAAAAAACTTGCCACTATTTCCAGTGGATGTAGTTGAATTTACTCTTATCCATGTGTCTATCAAGAGCCAATTTGAAGGCCTCAGTAGTTTCACATGTCACAGCTCCTCCTGGTAACAAATTCCATGTGGGTATAGTTCTTTGTGTAAACCACTTAGTTCTTTTAGTTTTAATTGACACTTCCCCCTTTAACTGTAAACTGTGAGCCCTAGTTGTTGTAGATACTGTTCTCTGTGTTAATCCGATGCTTTCCATCAGTGCCTCATTGTTTATTGCCCTGAATATCATATATAAATCTCCCCTTAGTCTTCTGTACTGCACTGAGTACAATCCAAGGTTTTCCAATCTTTCTTATGTTTTGTCTGTGCAGTTTATAATTGTTTTGTTATTCTTCTTTGTACTCCCTCTATAAGCCTCCAACCCTTTATACTTTGAGGGGCACAGAAGGCAGAACAATATTCAAGATGTGGTCTCACTAATGATGAAAACAATGGTACCATCACCTCAGGTTGCCTACTCTTTATATGTCTTAATATACATCCCTGTATTCTGTTGCATTTTTTAACCACATTTCTAGTATGTGTGTTGAATGACAGATCTCTTGAGACAGTAACACTCATGTCTCTTTCGTTCTCTGTTTCTTGAAGAGCAACATTATTTATAGTATACTGCGCCATCGGGTTATTCCATCCAAGGTGCATAACCTTGCACTTATCCATGCTGAATCTCAACTTCTGCAGTTCTGCCCACCTTTCCAACTGTTCCAAGTCTTGAGCATATACGTTTGTTATTGAGTATGATGGCCCCTATTTTGCTGTCATCAGCATACTTACTCAACCACAAATGTCTGGAGGTTTGCATTGCAGAGATAACTATATTAGATAAAGTGGGTCCCAGGAGAGATCCCTGTGGGACCCCACTAGACACATCACCCCATTCTGAACAGTATCCCACAATTCCAACTCTCTGCCTTCTATTACTTAACCAAGTGGCTATCCAAGAGATTACTTTCGGGTGCAATTTTATATCTCTAAGATTTTGAATTAACATCTGATGAAAAACTTGATCAAAGGCTTTAGAGTAATCCAGATATATTATGTCAACAGATAACCCCTTATCCAATGCTGCACTGACATTTTCATAGAAATTGAATTGCACTGTAAGACATGAACTTCCCTGGGTGAATCCATGTTGGGCAATATCTACATGCCCCTGTTGTCTAATATGATTAACTATATCATCTTGCAGAATATCCTCTAATAATTTACCAAGGATTGAGGTCAAACGTATGGCGTGATAATTGGATACTTCATGTCTATCTCCTTTTTTAAATATTGGTGTGACTGTCGCAACTCTCCATTCATCTATTGTGTCCCCCTCATTAATAGAAACTGAGAAAAGTTTGGCAATGGGAACAGCAAGTTCATGTGCAAGTTCCTTTAATAGGAGTGGGTGAATCCCATCAGGTCCTGTGGATTTACAGATCTTGAGTTTTTTTATTTTGTTGATGACTTCCATACTAGAGATCTTAGGCTCTGAACCTTCTTCATACTCAGTTTTTGTATCTTCTACTTTGTGTTCTCTAGGCCTGTAGGTAGTCATAAAGTATTTATTAAACTCAGTGGCTAATTCTACCTCTTCACTAATACATCTACCCTCTATTTTAAGGGGGGCAATCCCTTGCTGATTACTTCTCAAAGAATTTATATAGCCACATAATTTTTTTTTGTTATCTTTAACACCCGACGCTAGTCTAATTTCCTCTTTGGCCTTACTTTGTAATATGATATTCTTACATTATCTTGTTTTTTATATTTAGCCCAATTACTTTCTGTCATTGATCTTTTATATTTTGTATATAATCTTTTTTTCTATGTATATTGCTTTGGATATTCTTACTGAACCATACAGGTATTCTACCCTTTTTATGATATTTTTGGATAACTGGAACAAAATTATATACACAGTAATCCAATCTTTTCTTAAGGTTCGCCCAAATGTCATGCATTCCTTTATTAATGAGCTTGCTTTCCCAATCCCAGTTGCCAAAGTAGTTTTTCATTGCTTCATAATCTGCTCTACTATAACATTTGAAAGTAGTTATTCCCTTAACTGAATTCCATTGACTATTTAATTGAAAATTAATCATAATATGGTCACAGTCAGAAAGAGGATCTACTATTTTAAGCTCTTTAACTCTTTCTGGGTGATTAGTAAGGAGTAAATATAAAGTATTATTTCCTCTAGTCTTTCCTATAACCATCTGTTCCATATTCTTTTGGATAGTAATTTACGTAAACCTATTTTCCTTTGGTGCAGACTCCTCCAAGCTTTTCCAGTTTATTGAAGAGAAATTTAAATCTCCTAACAAAATACAGTTACCTTCAACCTCAAATTTTTCAATCGCAGCCAAAAAGTTATTACAGTCTTCAGAATTAAGATTGGGCAATCTATATGCAACACCCATAGTCATATTAATATTTTTTAGACAAATCCTAACCCATAGCAGTTCTTCATTTCCCTGCACAATATTGAGAGGTGTTATATCCTGTGTTTTTATCTCATCCTTGATACACACTGCAATCCCCACCCTTTTGTTTTTCCTATTTTTATTATACATATGATAACCGTGGATGTTAGTCCCCCAGTCTCCTTCACTATACCACGTCTCGGTTACCACACAGATATCAATATCTAACTTATATAATTCATGTTTTAACTCATTATGTCTGAGACTTCTTGCATTAAGCAATAGAATGTTAAAATCTTTTTTATTATAACTTTTCTGTTTACTTGTATTATTACATATTCAACTAGGTGAAAGTCTCAACATATCAATGTGTTTAGCTACTCCAGTAAGTTTCCCATTCCTCCTTGTTATTAGTTTAAAGTAGTACTTATACTTTCAGAAAACAGTTTGCCCAGTAAACCACTCCCTTTTCTACTAAGATGTAATCTGTCGTAACTGAACAGATTGCTCTTTCCACTAAACATTTCCCATCTCTATAAGCATTTGATGGCTTTAATCAGACACCATTGTCTTAACCAATTACTCAGGTTTGCTGCCTTTTTCTATATCTGCCTTCCCCATCAAGGATCTGGTAATACTTCGGAAAATATTACCTCATAATCATAGAATAGAATAACAACTAACACCCTGCAGACAGCATCAGTGTGCTTAATAGATCAGCTACAAATAGGACTGAAATGCTGTCTTAAGTACTTGTTTGCTTTTGGTAATTCTTGATGGTTCAAAAAACTGGAAATCATCAAATGTATTTGAACAACAAAAAAGGATAAACTGACCTGGCAGTCCAGTGTTCAAAGAAAGCAAATAAGTCCCATGTACAAACTCCAGTTCCTAAAGCAGACTCTATTAGGGGGATAGAACTGGGGGGAGCAGGGAAAACTGAAGTAAGGTGCCTGCCTGGTGCCATGGCTTGGAGAGACAGGAAGCGCAACCTCAGGATCATGAGAACAGCTGCACGGGAGTCTGAGCTGGATGTCATTGTCCACCTAGGGACAAATGACTTGGCTCATCATGAGATTAGAGCAGTGTAGAAGGACTTTGTAGAATTGGAGAGGGGCCTAAGACAAGTAGCACACACAGTATCCTTCTCTGAAGTGCTGCCTGTCAATGGCATGAGTGAGGCGAGAGTACTTTGCACCATGCATTTTAACGAATGGTTGAAAAAATGGTGTGGAGCACAGGGGTTTGTCTTCATTGGGGACTGGGGTTCCAACTGGAGGAATGCCAGCCTATACTGGCAGGATGGTCTGCATCTGTCCAGGAAGGGAACAAGTCTTTTGAGCAATCGGTTTAAATGCTTCATTGGCAAGCTTTTAAACTAGTCAAGGGGGGAGGAACTGATAAGCTGCAGGAAAATCCCAGCCTCTCCCTACAAAACAGGGTACTAAATGAGAAAAAGACCGAGGTAGAAAGGTCAGTGGGGGATGCTGAAAAAGAAGGTAAAGCCATAAAAAATGGAGAGCAATGAGTACCAATGCCCACAGTCTGAGTAACAAGCTTCCTGAATTAGTGGCCTTGATGGAGGAGGAACATCTGGATATCATGGCAGTCACAGAAACATGGTACACACAAAACCATGACTGGGACGTAAACATACCAGGATACACTATCTACAGGAGGGACAGGAGGGTAAAGAGAGGAAGAGTAGCTCTTACATAAGGGAAGGAATCAAAGCAACAGAACAAAAGGGAAACAGGGAGAAGAAGAAGCACTGGGGTAAATTTGAGACCGCAATGGCACCACAATCCACACAGGGTTAGATAAAGACCTCTCTCAGGGGAGGAAATGGACAAGGAAATGATAGAAAGTATACTTAGAATGGCAGAAAGGGAGATATTGCTGATGGGTGATCTGAATATGCCAGATGTTAACTGGAGTGCAGTTGCAGCAGCCACTTCAAGAGTGGGTTATTCTAGATGCCCTACAGGGGCATGCCTTAGACAACTAGTATTGGAGCCCACTCAAGAGGGAGCAATCTTAGACCTGGTTCTCTCAAATGGAGATGAAGAGAGGATCACAGATGTAGAAGTGGGTAGCCATCTGGGAACTAGCGACCATCGAACAGTATGGTTCACAATAAACACAGCAATAGAGTCAAGCCATACAAAGGCAAAAGTACTAGACTTTAGGAGGGCTGACTTTGCCAAAATGGGTGATTGCCTAAGGAATGCACTAGCAAATGGGCAGGAAGGAGGGGTGGAAGAACAATGGGGAATAAAAACTGCCATCACAGAGGTAACAAGCCTTTGTGTGAAGCAAATAAACAAAATAAAATGATGTAAGAAACCACCATGGTTCTCAAAGGAAGTGGCAGTGAAGGTTCAAGAGAAAAAGAAAGCATTCAGGAAGTACAAGGAATCACAGAAGGAGCAGGACAGAGAACTGTATCAGTTAAAGCAAAAGGAAGCTGGGAAGGCAGTCAGAACAGCAAAGGCCCAAACCGAGGAAAAGATAACCAACTCTGTTAAGAAGTGGGATAAAACCATTTATAGGTACATCAGGGAGCTAGGAAGACCAAGGGAGGATAGTGAGGCTTAATAAAGGGGAGGCAGGTGGGAAGAGGGTGACTGTGAAAAGGCAGAGATACTAAACAAATATTTTTGCTCAGTATTTACAAAGGAAGAGGGGAGGTACCTAAAACAAACAGTAGAAACACTCTGGATACAGAAGTTGATACCAGCCCATTTACAGAAGAAAGGGTTCTGAAAGAATCTTAAACTGAAGGTGGACAAAGCAATGGGGCCTGATGGGATTCATCCAAGAATTCTAAAGAACTAAGGGTAGAACTAGTGACACCACTGACTACCCTCTTTAACAAATCATGGGAGGATGGGGTGGTACCCGAGGACTGGAGGAGGGCAGATGTGATTCCCCTTCACAAAAGTGGGAGCAAGGCAGAAGCAGGAAACTACAGACCTGTTAGCTTAACCTCTGTGGTAGGGAAAATGCTGGAATCACTTCTGAAGGAAAGAACTGTCAAGTATCTAGAGGCCAAAGGGGCACAGGTGCCAGACTAATCTGATAGATTTCTTTGACTGGGTGACCAAAGTAGTAGATCAGGGAGGGGCTGTGGACATGGCCTACCTAGACTTTAGCAAGGCATTTGACACAGTCCCACATACAAGATTAATATACAAGTTAGCCAGCCTGGGAGTGGGTCCCAAGATGACAGCCTGGATAAAGAATTGGCTGGAGAATAGTACACAGAGAGTAATAGTAAATGGAGTCCACTCTGAAGAAAGTGGGGTTACTAGTGGGGTACCGCAGGGTTCAGTATTAGGACCGGTCCTCTTCAATGTCTTTATAAGCAACATTGCAGAGGGACTGGAAGGAAAAGTATGTCTCTTTGCAGATGACACAAAGATCTGCAACAGAGTTGATGCACAAGGTGGGGTGGAAAGGATGAGAAGGGACTTGGCAAGGTTAGAGGAATGGTCAAATGTACGGCAGCTTAGATTCAATGCTAAGAAGTGCAAGATAATGCAACTGGGAAACAAAACCCAGGGGAAGAGTACACAATGGGGTTGAGATACCAACAACAAAAAATGGAAAGGACCTGGGGGGTAGTCATATCAGATGACCCAAAGGTAAGGAGCAATGTGAGAGGGCAGCAAGGAGGGCTGGGGGGATACTGGGATGCATAGGGAGAGGCATCACCAGTAGAAAACAGGAAGTTATTATCCCTCTGTACAGACAGCTGGTGAGATCCCATCTGGAGTACTGCATGCAGTTCTGGAGACTCAATCTCCGCAAAGACATAGACAGGATGGAAGCTGTCCAAAGGAGGGCAACTAAAATGGTGCAGGGTCTGCGCCGAAAGACATATGAAGAGAGACTTAAGGAGCTTAATATGTATAGCCTCGAGGAAAGGAAGGAGAGGAGGGACATGATAGAAACTTTCAAGTACCTCAAGGGAATCAAAAAAGTCCAAGAGGGTAGCATCTTTCAAAAAAAAAGAGGTGTGCAAGAACAAGGGGGCAAAATTTGAAGATAGAGGGGAGAACGGCTCAGAGGTAATTTAAGGAAGTATTTTTTCACAGAGAGGGTTGTGGATGCATGGAACGGCCTTCCGGAGGAGGTTGTGGAGTCAAAAACAGTGGTGGAATTCAAGAATGCATGGGACAGTCATAAAGCAATTCTAGGGGGTGGGGGTAGGAAGAAGTAGGCTGCTGGTTAACTAGGATCTGCAGCTTATCCACTAGGTAAGGAAATGGTCAGACTGGGTGGGCCAAGCGGTCCTTATCTGCCGTCAAATTCTATGTTTCTATGTTTGTTAGTCAGCAAAATGCTCTTCGTATAGTTTTTCTTCGCTAAAACATATTTCTGGCATAATGTCTTTTTAATTTCAGCAAATAATTAAAAAAACTGCTTTTATTAGTATTTTATAGTTAATTACTCAAGTCATTAAAGATGACTGCCAATTTGTACCTTTAACAGGTTCAAACATAGGTACTCGTAGTCCCCTAGGGAGGGCAGCAAGGTTTTGAGAGGCGGGGTAGCATGCAGGGGGACACAGCGCACCAAGGTAGTAGTTTGGTGATACGAGGTAGCATAGTAAGGGCACACTCAGTGGATCACCAGTCTCCTTCTGCAGTCAGATTCTATGGTTCCAAATGCATGTCTCTCTACTGGCATTCTGGCAGTCTCAAATAACAAGCGGGCATGACATAGAATGCAGTTGGTCTGAGGTAAAAAAACTACTGCATCATGGAAGCTTTTGACACATACCTTAAAATGGTGAGAAAAGGGAACTCAGACCCATCATTTTAATCATCTCATAACTAAGGCACATGACTGGGACAGACTGTGTGCCATAAAAGAGAAAACTGCTAATTTTGTGTGCATTGTTTGCTCTGTTTAGGACTTCTAACATTCTAGGGTAAGTCTTAAAATTTTAGTTAGTTTAGTTAAGAGGTTTCCTAGTCTGTGCATTTGTGTTTAAACTTGTTTATTTTGAAATTGTGTGTGTGTGTGTGTGTGTGTGTGTGTGTGTGTGTCCCCATTATTTTAGTACTGTACATCTTTTAAATGTTATTAAAATAATACATATTGTCTTTCAGTCTATCTAGCTATCTATCTGTGACTGCATCCTTTTTGAGTACTGCTAATCTAGTGTCTCAGCTTTTCTATAATATCCTCCCCCCCCCCCCAACCACATGTACTTATCTATCTTTCACTTTCTGGCTTCCCATCCTCACTTTACTGATACAATCATGACAATCCCACATCTCTCGGTGCTGGCCTACGGATTTCCTTACCCTCCCTTATTTTCATAGTTTCTCTATGTGCCATATTGTTGTCTTACTGTATAGCGTTACTTGTACTTGGTTTGACTACTGATGTTATGTGCTCTGCAAATTCATACTTATTGCTGTATACCCAATATGCTTGTCTGCTATAGTATTGTTCTTCTTGATGTGGAACCTTTGTAAATGAGCTCTGAGCTCAAAGGCTGTATCCGAAAACTAAAATAAATAAGTAAATAAAATAATCCACTCTTGAGAGAGCACTACCAATGTAAAAATTAAACCTGCATCTCATACAGAGAGGGGGTAAAGTGTGCCTGGAGCAACTAGAGAAGTCCTATGTCTGAGAGGCCTTTTATTATGTCAGCAGCAGTCTGGCTTAGTTCCGTGTGAGCACGAGCTTGTGGTAGGAATTTATGGAAATATCCCTGAGTGGGTTGTGACCAGGTTGATGGCAGCATCATTAAGTGAGCATGTCAATTGACAGCGACTGACTATGGCATCCTGGGAAGTGTTATGACACTGTCCCTAAACTTAAACTCTGGAGACACCTGTGCGCTGACACAACCATGTGCACCCTGATTTCACAAATCTGTACCATGAGGTAATTTATTTCACTCTGCAAAAGAAACGGTTTCTCAAGGTCTGTGTCAAAGCATGCTTTTGAGCTGCTCTACAGATTGTGAAGGCTGAAGGGAGCTCATTTCCCACTACACTATTCAATTCTGTTCCTCCAGGATCTGTAAAGTCCTGTGAATTGAATGGTGAGCTGGCTGTCCCAAAGCTGTCCCAATCAAGAGATCATCAAGGTAGGGATAAGTCTGGTTTTCCTCCCACCAAAAGAAGAGCCTTTACAACTATTAGGACTTTCATAAAATGTCAGGGTAAAAGCTAACCTGAAGGGGAGAGACTGATACTCAAAGTATTAATCTTACATGGCAAACCTGAAATGATTCTGGTGTGACTGCTGAATCAGACTATGTAGATAAGCATGTGATAGCTCCACTGAAGCCAGAAAATTGTCAGGATGAATTGCTGCAATTATTGACCTTAGAGGCTCCATCTTGAACCAGATAGGTCTCACAAACTGGCTCAAAATGTCAAGATTAAGGATTGGCTGGAATCCTCTTAATTTTCAGAAAGGATGCTGATTATATCTGAAACGTGACAGGCATTGTATGTTTTTATGCCTCTATAATAAATACTTTTTTTAACGTGAGACCTGTGCCCTTGTAAGTTTATCAGAGGTTGGTGAGTGCTAGACTTTTTTTTGCTAAAGAATCCTCCCAATTTCTTGAGGACTATGAAGAAAATGAAGTATAAACAGTTGTTTTTCCTTGGGAGAAACCAGAACCGCTGTACCTACAGTATGCTGAGCAAATAATCTAAGATTTGGTTTACTGCTTGATACTTCTTGGGCTGTGTAAAGACCAGAATCTGGAATAAAAGCACCAACAGTACTGAGCAGCACCGAGGTATGGCAGTGTCATTTTTGTATAGTAAAATACACAAATACATGTTAAAGAATGAACACATAGATGCTGCGCAATACACATACACACATGCATGCAAGCACACACATACACTTCACAGAATAAACAAAAATACCCCACACAATATGCAAACTCTGAAGTTTAACCTGATGAGTTCCTGTTCTATGATCTCTGGAGTCAGTAGGATCTTTTGTAAAAAAATCTCATGCACTATGATTGAGGAGTCCTTACTACTCCCCCTTGTGACTGATTAATCTTTAGGATGATTTGGTACTGAATTAGAGTTTGACTGCGCAGCTGCATGCTATACTGAGAGAAGTAGGGAAGCAGTAGGAGCAGGGGCTCTGAGAGGCTCACTCCTTTTGAATACCAGGTATACCACCATTGCCGATGTGTTGCAACACATTTGAATTGCGATTTCTGTGAGAATGGAAGAACAGTCAGTGTACTGTTTTGGAACTCAGTGCCCTTACCAGACCATCTTGTGCTGCAGGATTACGGTCATCTGCCTATTTGCACCTGGTGCTCATCTTTAGTGCCTGGAGTCCTTGCAGTGGAGAAGCCCACACTGGAGTATAGAGCAGGGCAGCCCTATGGGGGGTTGGCCGCACTAAGGCATTATACAGAGACAACATTGCTAGCCATGAGGGGCTTGCACTCTTCTTTCATTAAATCTCCTAATTTATTTTTTTTGTGAGCTGTATTAACTTAGAAATACCCTGACCTGATAAAAAAAACTCTTTGGCTGAGGTATTAAATTGATGCCAGTGTTTTAGTGTGACAGTGTGTTAGCGTTAGTATTTTATCATATAGAAATGTGCATAGAATTTGCATAGTTTGTTACCTGGGGAGATTTGGGTTTATAAAAACATATATAACAATAATAGCAGGCATACTATCTGTGCACTCTTACTTGTCAGTTCTTATTTTAAACTTTTAATGAATTAATTATTTAACCGAGCATTTTAACAATGTACAGATAGATGAGTATGATTAGGAACTCTCTCTGATTGGCTCAGTAGTTAAGATTTAACTTTTTAAACTTCACACCATTGATGGTATTTAATGGGCATGCACAAGAACTACCTAGCTGCAGTACTACCTGCATATACCCAGTAACTACTACACCATTGATACCCTGCTAAATCACTCAGTACTGGGCTACACAGAATGCCACTTCTTGCTGTGCTGATTTCAAGTAAACCTTTTTGAAATTTGTATGAACTAAAAAGCTTTTGCAGGCTTTTAGTCATAAGCCTAGAATTCAGCACCGTTTTTTTTATTCCTGTATTTGTATCTGTGGCTTCTATTGTTAGTGTGTTATATGTTAGAAATGCCATGGGTAACAGCTATCTCAAGGCACATCCTGGAGCTTACAAACTAAGGATTTTGCAGCTGATAAACTATTGATTCTGTATTTGTTTTCCCTAAGCAAACTCATTATGCAGGTATAGTTGGTTGTTTATCAGATTCTTATGTTTTATTTTTACATTTTGATGTTGTTTGCTTTTGTTCTTTAATCTGTGTGCAGCTACTTTTCATCTTTCTACTCTCTATGTTTTTGACCTAATACATAACTGCACAGGGGAGGTTAGGAACTTCTAAAATTATAACACTACTGAAATTGATAGAAATGAATTTCTTGCAATATGAAAGTGACATTTTTGCTAAACGTTAACAAACTTTATTTAGATAAGCCAATAAATATAGTATATTACTAATTTAACTGAAGTAGGCTGCTTGTACTGGATCTTATTAAAGGATTCAATTTCATTTTGAATATATAATAGTTATCCAATCAATGTCCAGTTATTGATAGTGAAGGAAGGGGGTCTAACTGCTGATACAGTGTTTACCTCCACTTTTTGTCTTTTGTTTCCATCCTCACAGCTTCAGCCACTTGGATTGGCTGTGTTGTACTGCAAGTGGTGGAGGTGGTGGTGTTATTTGGATAAAAAAGAACTGAAGTTGGAATCGAACTGTCCACTTCAGCTTGTGTCTCACCCTCTGAGAAACTGTTTGCTTAATGATTGCATTTACTACAAAGACCTCTTCCAGCAGAGGACTTACATAACTACTTGAAAACTCTGGTGAATGCTGATGAAGCAAGGTTGTATCTTCTGCAGTGGCTGTTTCTCCAGATATAGAACTGTGTAATTAGCTATATTGCCTCTATATTGTTTTTATGTAAATTGATAAATAGGGTGAACTGCTTTTGTTCCTTCTTCTTAATGTTTTGTTGTTAAATTAAGATGAGAACAAGGAGTGAAAAAAATAACTGGAGAAGAATCTCCCACTCTGAATTCTCTTCATCTAGCTGATTTAGAAACTATAGCTCTTAAAACTACATTTAAAACTAACGGTAAACAAAAAAAAATAAGAAGGAAAATGGAAAATCAAGCATAACTACACAACAAAATGGTAACACTAAAGTGAAAAAAGTTAAAATCTACAGTAAAGGAAAAAATAAAGGAAGCAGATCAAACACTGATTACCAAGCACTTAATGAACTCAAAAAATCTGCCATTAAGACTTGCATCAACTCCTGCAACTAATTTAGCAGAAAGAACTTCCTTAATAAAAATATTAGGAAATGATAATACAAATACAAATTCATGTGAAAAAATCTCCGGATTTGTGCTTTGACTCCTTGCAGGAGATCCCAAATCAGGATCTACAAGGGACTTCTCCTAATCATTGCATGCAAGAATAAGTAATTAATGAGGAGGTAATACAATTGACCTCAAACTCTGAAATTGTTTTACAAACTGATAGTTATCATCATTTACCTTCAAACAGTCCATATATGGGTCCAATGACAAAGGTAAAACAAATTCTATTGAAGTCAAGGAGAAAGAAATAATTTAAACTAGGGCTGAATTGCAAGAAACTATAATTGGCCTAAGGATTTAGTAGAGAGGAAGCATAATTTGGAAGGAAAAATAGAAAAACAAATTACATGTTCACCTTTTTTGGACCAAAATCTAGTTGAATTATTTAAAAGAAAACACACACATATTGCTAACATTGCTATAATGGAACAACTCAGCATTCTAAAAAATTGTATTACCTTACTGGGGGAAGAAGTGGCTAGTAATATAGCATGGTTAGAAGATTTGTTAGACTATCAAAGAAGACCTCAAGAGAATGAAAGAGATTCATCTTTATACGTGGCCTATGATTTGATTGATCTTGAAACAAACATTGAGGACATAAATAATGAACATTCTCCTCTTACAGACAATGTAAATTTGTCTGGTTCAATTATCAACCCTGAAGATAAGTTAGAAAACAAACGCAAAAACGTGCGTAAGAAAAATGGTAAAGCTAAAAAAAAGGAAGGGGAAAAAATGGGTCCAGGAAAGGAAAAAACTTCATTCCTGTCTTATTAAACAGATTTCAAACACATCTGAAATCTCAACAGAAGAAGATAGAAATGAAGTAAATACAATAAATCACTATATAGTGCTACCAGAAACAAAACAACAAGAGGTATACACTATTACTAAACTGGTGGACACAGATACACTGGAAAATGAACAAATCCTAATTGTATTAAAAGGGTTTGGTAAAGATTGTTTTGAAAAAATCACAAGTTTGAAAAATCTTGGGACATCTGATATGCACCAATATTCTGGAACTTGACATTCTATCTGATGATATTGCGGATGCATTTAGAGCAAATGATCTTACATCCAAACGTCTTATATTACAGTTCTACAATTACTGGTGACCATAAATATCAACCGGATTACTGTTTTGTTAAAAATGCATATCAATGCATTTCAGGTTATTATGCTCCAAAGGCAATGATAACCCAGAATCCAGTTGATATGACACTTCATAATAACCCACAATCTGGTTGACATGACATTCCCTAAAGAAAATACTTTAAAACTGTTGCATTCCATTGTTTCACAAAAGGTATTTCAACTGTGGTATTTTCAACAGTGTTTTATTCATGCATTTTTTTTTCCTTTTTTTTCTCCTTCTAATTACTCTGACTAGGTTAAAACCCAGCAACTTATTTGGAATGGATTTCATTAACTGCAGGTACTGTGGAACAATTTTCAGAAGGACAGTCTTACAGGATTTAGGACACTGTCCTACATGCTGGGCCTTTGGAGATCTTAGGGCTCAGCTCCGGGCAGCATGGGCAGAGATTGCATGCCTCAAATTTCATACTGAAGAGGAAATACATTATAAGAACCACCCGCCATTTCCCCAGCATCCAACAGAAAACCTCGACATCGCAGAGGGTAGTTGGTCCAGGAGGTTGGCAGGTGGTTAGAGGAGCAAATCAGGTGCCCCATCACTCTCTGCTCTTCAACACATTACCTCCAAAACCATATAAACACTACAAACAGGTATCTGCCTCTATCTCTGAAATCAATTAAAGAGGCAGAAGACACTGCAGAGCAGGACAAGGCAGCACAGGAGCTAGCACAACAAAACTCACCCAAATCAGGAACCAAAACAAAACAAGCACAAAGGAAATCCAAAAACTTCTGATCATAGGAGACTCCATGATTCGGGAGTTGATACCCATCTCCAGCCAGGGTGATGGGCAGATGTCTCCAGGTACACAGCATGAGAGACACTGACCGCATTGCTAAAATTGTTCACAAAGCAGGAGAAAACATTGATGTCCTAGTACACATAGGGACTAATGATCTCGCCAGCTGGTCAGTTGTGGAGACCAAGGAACACCTGACTAGGCTGGGTGACAAACCATCATCTATTTCTGTTGGCATCTCTTCTCTGAGATCCTGCCAGTCTGGGAGAGGGAGTAGATGGGCGGAAGGTCAGAGAAGGGAGATAGGGGAGCTAAACACGTGGCTCAAGGGCTGGTGCCAGGAAAAGGACACAGATTTGTAGGGAACTGGCAACAGTTCTGGGGCAGCTAAGTTCTTTAAATTTGATGGACTGCATCTGACTAAAGAGGAGTCAGTGCATTGGGGCAGAAGTTTGACGTCTTTGCAGAATATTTAAACTAGCAAATGGGGAGAGGGGTGCAGCACCCCATACGTCGAATGGGAAGAACACCCCATCCCCCTCAGCTAGTGGTCAAACAGGAATTCAGCATGTTTGCCGTTCATTTGCATCACCAGGTAAGAAAAAAGGTTTGTCTCCCCATAAGACGCACAGGGGTAATGCCAAACTTCACCCAACAACTAACACACCAAAATCTGGCCAATGGAAAATCATGTACACAAATGCTCACAGCCTGGGAAATAAGATCCCAGACCTGCAGGCAATAATGTCAGAGGCTAAACTGGACATAGTAGCAATTAGTGAGACATGGTTTACCAGTAACTCCCACTTGGAAGACTTCAGTACCTGGCTATGTATTGTTCAGAAGAGAATCGAGGTGCAAAAGGGAGGAGTGGCCCTGTATGTTAATGAAAATATCAAACTACAGAAATCTGAACACACATAAGAGCCAGAAGAATGTGGGTCACCCTGGAAACAGGAAATGGGACAGCTATAAGAACTGGGGTTGTCTACAGGCCCCAGACCAGAGGGAGGACATAGACACATTACTGTTAGAAGATATACAAAACATGACAGCTAAAGGAGGTTCTGATAATGGAGACTTCAACATGCAGATACAGATTGGTCAATACCAGCAGGAACATCTGGCAGAACTAGACTCATAGTGGATTCCCTGCAGGAGGGGCCTCAAACAACTGGTACAGCAACGCACAAGAGACAGGGCTATCCTAGATCTAATACTAACAAAGAAGGGATCACAGATCTCCAGGTAGAAGGTCACCTGGGGGCCAGTGACCATCATGGTATGGTTCAATCTGGCTACTACATCTAAATCATCCCATTCCAAGGCAAAAAATATGGGACTTCAGAGGAGCTGACTTTGATAAGATGGCCAACAGAGTTAAGCTAGCCCTGGCAAAAGAAACACAGGTGAGGGGTACAGGCAAGTGGGCAAGCATTACGGATGCAATACTTGAAGCAACATCCCATTGTGTTAGACAGAAAGGAAGTAAAAGAAGAGAAACCACTTTGCTCCTCAAATACAGTAGAAAAGGTCAGAGCCAAAAGGCTGGCCTTGGGAAATATAATGGAACACAGCGGGATGAAGATAGGGGGGCATAAACTGCCCTAAAGGGAAGCAGGTAGGCAGTAAAGGCAGGCAAAGTCCCAAACTGAGGAAACACTAGCACGAACAGTAAAGAAGGTGACAAGACTTTCTATAGATACATTAGTGAAAGGAGAAAGTCCAGAGGTGTATTGCTGCTTTAATGGAGAAAAGGGAGCATGTGAGGAGGAGGACCCTGTAAAGGCATCTATCCTAATAGATACTTTTGCTCAGTATTTACTGAAGAGAAGGTAGGCAGGGCCCACAGCTCAGCATCATGGACACAGGGGGAGGGAGGTGAGCACTACTCCTTCACAAAAGAAAGGGTCCCAAGAGCTCTAAGGCTCAGGGTGGATAAGGCAATGGGACCTGATGGCATACATCCCAGGGTACTTAAGGAGCTAAAGGAGGAACCAGTGGAGCCTTAGCAGAATTATTTAGTGAGTCTCTGAGCACAGAAGAGGTCCCAGAAGACTGGAGAACGGCTCATGTGATCCCACCCACAAGAGTGGTAGCAGGGAGGAGGCGGGAACCACAGACCCCGTCAGTCTTACCCTCAGTAGTGGGCAAGATTATGGAGGCACCCTTAAGGAAAGGATAGTGCAACACCTGGAATCCATAGGGGCACAGGATCCAAGACAGCATGGGTTTACAAAGGAAGGTCCTGTCAAACTAATCTCATAGATTTCTTTGACTGGGTAACCAGAGTGGTGGACCAAGGGGAGCAGTTGATGTCGCCTACCTTGACTTCAGCAAAGCTTTTGACACTGTTCCACATAGAAGATTGATAAATAAGCTGGGTAGGCTCGGGGTGGGTCAGAAGTTGGTCAACTGGGTGGCAAACTGGTTGACGGGCAGAAAATAGAGAGTGGTGGTAAATGGTATACAGTCAGAAGAGATGCAAGTCACAAGTGGGGTACCCCAGGGATCAGTCCTGGGGCCAGTCCTCTTCAACATCTTCATTAGTGACCTTGCAGATGGACTAGAGGGTAAGGCTTGTCTGTTTGCAGATGACACCAAGATCTGCAACAGAGTAGATGATCCAGATGGGGTGGGCAGAATGAGAAGAGATCTGGATAAACTAGCAGAATGGTCAGAAGAGTGGCAACTGGGATTTAATGCAAAGAAGTGCAAAATCATGCACATAGGGAAGAGAAACCCTGAAGCCACCTATAGGCTGGGAGGGGAGTTGCTAGCAGTCACAAAGGAAGAAAGAGACTTGGGCATCATCATCACTGATGACCTAAAATCATCCAAGCAGACCTCTAAAGCAGTAGGTAAGGCTAGGGGGGGTGTAGTGTAGTAGGGGTATCACAAGTCGTAAAAGGGAGGTAATAATCCTCTGTACAAGACACTGGTTAGGCCCCATCTGGAGTACTGCATGCAGTATTGAGGCCACACCTTCACAAGGACATTAACCAAATTGAGGCAGTCCAGAAGGGCAACCAAAATGGTGCAGGGACTGCATCAGAAGACATATGAGGACAGATTAACGGAGCTCAATATGTATACCCTTGAGCAAAGGAGGGAGAGAGGTGATATGATCGAGGCATTCAAAACACCTTAAGGGCATAAACAAGGTGAAAGAGTCTAACATGTTTAAATATAAGAAAATAGCAGGACAAGAGGACACAGCATGAGATTAGAGGGAGGCCGATTAAGGGGAATGTGAGAATTCTTTTCACAGAAAGTGGTGGATGCATGGAATGGCTTACCACAAGAAGCGGTGGCTATGAATACAGTGCAGGCTTCAAACAGGCATGGGATAGGCATAAGGGAGCAATACAAATGACTATGAATAGATAGGCCACTGACAGAGCAAAGGCCGATGGCACATTTATAAGGTAGAAAAAGAAATGGGCAGACTGGATGGGCCTTGCGGTCCTTATCTGCCGTCAACTTCTATGTTTCTATGTTATGTTTCTATGTACAGTTCAATTTCTTCAAAAATAAAACTGCACTCTAGCTAAAAAATGTCTTTTTCTTTCAAGCTGCTAGAAATACAGTCTCCAGCAATTATAAAAAAATAAAGGATAGGTAAGTTTGATGTTATAGATTTTTTCACACACCCTAGGTGTGTGATGACCACATAAACCTCTCAAGCTTTGCTCTCGTAGGTTTATGGGTCATCACACACCTTGGGTATGTGAAAAAAAATAAATAAAACATACTTACAGTACATATCCATTATTCTCTATTTAAACATGAAAGAGTGGCATATTATGTCTGGCGAAATTCTAACTATCTTCAGAAAGTCAATTTAAGTATGGATCACCCAGTAACAATTTCTTCTATAGTAAAGAAAGGTATTAAAACAAAATCTGAAATAATCTCCTAATTGGCTGTATCTTTTACATTACAGGATCTAGTAATACAAGATAACAATGATAATTTTTTGCCAGACATAATTCTATCTATATTTGGAATCAGCTATGTTAAAACTGAAACAAGGGCAAAACTCAAAACTATAGTAACACATTTAATGGAGACTTTCCTTGGTATAGAATTATATGAGGATGACATTGTACATGTGCAGAGAACCCATAAAAATTGGAAGCATGGTGATCAGATAGACCTAACCTTAAGTAACAAAATGCTGGCATAAAACATACTGGCTTCTAGTTCTAAACTGGATAATTTGGGTATACTGATTACCGATTTTTTTTTAACTAGGGGAATATAATCCTCAGCAACAAAACAATCCTTATAGTCAAAGAACAGAGAAGCAAAGTGATACAATTTACAATCTTGAGATCACTAACAGATATTGTAACATGGGAATTACTTGTGAGTGAAACGGAGCCCTGGGATTAGTGGAAAAGCAGCAGCTGAGCAAAATCTAGCAGGTATTAATCCCGTAGTAATGTCTGCTTGTGCTATTCCTGTGTCATTCACACAACCGAAAAGTCGCCTACAATAATCTCCGCCATTGTAGTTCAACATTAAATCCACTAAGAAATGCACTCTGATGAGAGAACTACAGCAGAAGAGAAGTGACAGAAGTGGCAGGAAAGAAACAGATTAATTAGGCAGCCACCC
This sequence comes from Neoceratodus forsteri, assembly GCA_016271365.2. Lineage (NCBI taxonomy): Eukaryota > Metazoa > Chordata > Ceratodontiformes > Ceratodontidae > Neoceratodus > Neoceratodus forsteri. The sequence goes on along the minus strand of CM057449.1, from coordinate 499,420,028 downwards.
TGTACACAGAGAGAAAGTATTTCCGGATGGCACCATGCAAATAAGTTAAATATAGATGTTATGTAAGAGAATCTGCATGTAAGCCTCACATGCTGACTGTAGTTTAATACAGCAGAAATGTTGTGATGATTAAAACAACACGAGCGACTGAACAGGAGTAGAGCACTAGAAATATTCGATCGCTGACAACAACACAATATGCAAATTAGATAGGAATCCATGTCAGCATAATGAAGAAACATCACGTAAACCAGATAAGCAAGTAAAATCATGAAGTTTTGTACATCCACTTTGGAAAAACAAAGAAACGATCACACCAATCATTCTGTGTGCTTTCCATGACAAACCTGTTATTTTGTAATGAAAAAAACACCACTATATGAATAAATATGGTTGCGAGAAAATGAAAGTACTTGACATTTTTATTGCAATGCATATTTTGAGACACAATGCAAGTATGTGTATGTCTAATATATAACAGTTGATAATATAACAGAAGTCATCTCCACATTGCCCATGTTACAAGAGCATTAATCCACTCCAGAGTCGGGTTCTACTAGGGGATTAATGCCTAGTTGGTGGTTGGAAGAACTCGGCCTGTAGCCTCGCAGCACCAACCCCCCAACCAGGCATTAATCCCCTAGTAGAGCCCTCATCTGTCATGGATTAATGCTTACTCAGCCACTTACAGAAGAAAATAACTACTAAATAAAGAAGTTCCAAATAACAATTCATCATGGTCAATAACAACATCCAAAACTCAAATTAGCAAGCTTATGAATGACAGGATCGTCTTTTTCTTAAATAACAATTCCAGTAACTTGGGAATACTTACCTGGAATATAACAGGTCTTAATATAAAATTTATGGACTTGGAATGTCTTTATTTTCTTAATAAAATAGAAATTATTTCATTCCAGGGAACCTGGCATGGAACAGATCAGCTGGATCACATAAAGATCAATGGATATTCTTTAGTACATTCACCAGCCCAGAAATCAAGCAAAATGGGCAGAAGAATGGGAGGGCTAGCTACATATATGAAAGTAACTGATGTGATCAAAACAATAATTAAAATTACATACTCAATTTGCTGGGTGTCTGGGATGAATGAATTATTCTAGGAAATGTGTATAGCCCCCCCCCCTACTAAATCTGTACTTTATAATAAAAACTTAACTAAAAACATTTTTGAGGACATGAAAAGTATAGTAACAGGAAGTATATATACTGACATACTGATAATGGGGGACTTCAATATCAGATATGGTAAGGGAACTATTGCAGACAGTAATAACTCAATATTACAGGTCCTAAATATACCCCCAAGGATATCACAGGATAAAAAAAGAACAGATAAACATAACCAGATAGAACTTCTTTTAGATTCCTTACAATTGATAATTTATTACTCACCATAGTAATGTTCCTTCTTCCAAGGTGTCCTTCAGTATGCTTCACTATAGCAGTATGCCAGCTGGGTTCAGCTGCCCCGGAGAGGAGGAGTCAATGTAAATGAAGTTAGCACATTGGCCAATTGGGGGAGGGGTGTTGCCTGCAGTCAGCCTAGAGGGCTTCAGAAGTTTTCAATGCTGAAAAATGGCAAAAACTTTGCCTATGAGGAAAAACTGTTCCAACAGAAATCAACAATAGAACTGAACAATACATGTCAATAAAAATTTCAGAACAAACACTGTGAAACAGCAACAAGCTAAGAAAAAGATCCTCAGAAAACTGGATACAGACAGAAATTCAGAGCCCATCCCACTCAAATTATTTAGGGGAGGATGGGTGGGAGGTGAAGCATACTGAAGAACACTGTGGATAATTTTTTCTTCTCACCCCAGGGGTCCTTTAGTATGCTTCACTATAGCAGGCTACAAAGCAGTGCAGTTGGGAGATGGGTACAGAACCTACTTTGGAAAAAGACCCTGGGGGTCTGCTTACCAGCCTTGCTGTAGCAAAACTGAATACAAGAGATGATCCAGCGGGATATAGTCCTCTTGGTGGCTGGTCTTCCTCTGCCCACCTCACCATAGATGAGGAAAAGCTGCATATGAGATTCTCTGAACTGCTTCCTATGCTCCAAGTAATAGGTCTGAGGTGTTTTTACATCCAAGCTATGTAGTTTGCATTCACCTGTTGTGGATTTTTCTGTGAAAAAGACAGGAAGTGTAATAGATTGATTAAGGTGGAACTCAAGAGACCACCTTAGGTAGAAACTTTTTGTTTGTCCTAAGGACTACTTTGTCACTATGGGTAATGATGTAATTCGACTCAGTACATAAGACCTGCAGCTCTGAAATCCTCCTGGCAGAGGTGATGGCAATCAAAAAGACTGTCTTCCAAGTAACATACTTTAAATCAGCTGTAGTCATAGGCTGAAAGGGCAGCTCCATGAGTTTGACTATACAGAGATTCAAATCCCAGAGGGATAGGCTCCCTTAATGGAGGTTGAAGGTGAAGTAGGCCTCTGAAAAACTTTTGAATATAGGCTGAGAGATGACAGATTTCTCTATGCCAGCAGAAAGGTAAGCTGAAATGGCTGCTAGGTGAACTCTAAGGGAGAAGGCCTTAAGACCTGCTGACTGGAGATGAACCAAGTAGTCCAGAAGGGTAGGAGGATCAGCCCTGAGGGGGTTTATCTCCCTATCCTTGCATCATAGGAAAAGTCTCTTCCACTTAGAAGCATAAGACTTCTTAGTGTTAGGCGTTTTGGCCATTCGAAGGATTGTTAGGACTTGTTCAGAGTTCTGGCAATCAAGGAATTCTAACTCTTCAAGTACCAAGCCTTGAGGTGAAGAGGCTGCAAATTGGAGCATGCTACCCCTGTCTGCAGAAGAGTTAGGAGACTGTGGGTCACTAGCAGGTGAATCTTAACTGACAGGGCCAGAAGTGAGTACCATGGTTGTTTTGCCCAGTCTGGCATGACCAGAATCATAGTGGCTGACTGGATCCTGAGTTTGAGAAGGATTCTGTATCTCAGAGGGAAGGAAGGAAAGGCATACAGAAACCTCCCTGTCTAATCTCAGGTTAAAGCATCCCCTGAGATGGTTCCCAACACAGGAGGCCTGCAACAGTAGTGCAGAAGCTGGTGGTTAAGGCTGGATGCAAAGAGATCCACCTCTGGAACACCCCACCTTCTGAAGATTGTTGCCAGAACCAGCTTGTTCAGGGTCCATTCATGGTGACCCTGACTGATGTGATTCAGGGTGTCTGCCAAGGTATTGTCCTTGCCTGGAAGATGAATGGCCGAGAGGTTTATGTCCAGGGAGTAGGCAAGGGACCAAATTATCATAGCATCTGTACAGAGTTTGGTAGACTTTGTGTCACCCTGTTTGTTGATGTAGAACATGGCAGTTGTGTCGTCTTTTCTCACTTGAACTGAGTGGCCTTTTAGCTGTGGTGCAAAAGCCTTGATGGACAGGTAACTAGCCCTGAGCTCGAGGAGACTGATGTGGTAAGTGGACTCATTGGGAGTCCTTGTGCCGCTTATGGACTGATCCTGTAGGTGAGCTCCCCAGCCTAGGAAGGAGGCATCTGTTGTGAGCGGTTAAACAGAAGTAAGAAGAGCAACTCCAGATGAAATGTTTTCACAAAATCAATGCTTTCTCAGCTTTTTATTTCAGCCAGGTAATCAGGTCAGGACCCCTGCGCTTCGGCATTCATGCCTTCAAAAGAGGGTATAGCTTGGTTAAGCTACAGGCTCATATATATTTATATATATATATATATATACATACATACACAAAAAACTGTGACATCATCATTATGTGACATTACAAAAATCCATGTCTCATACTGTGTTCAAAAACAAATACAAAAGCATCAATATGTACACATATGACAGTGAATAAAAGGAAAAAAGGAAAATACACGTTCACAATCTTAACATTTTAAACAATTTTGCTTCAGTAAATCAAAAAAGATTATTGTACATTTTCAGACCTAGTGAACTTGTCTCACTGTTGCCCTCAAAATATGGTATTTTATTTAATAAAAAATATTACTTTATGGAGACTAGATCAAAAACATTCTGCATATCTACTTTTCAATATTTTACACTTTTTTAGACATTTTTAGACACACTTGGGATTTCTCAAAGAAAGGCAAGATAATGCAGACAAATTATAATTTATTATAGTACACTGGAGGTAGAAAGTGACTGGGGGATTGAAGAGCTGAGAGATGTGGGAAAGAATGGGGACTGGTAAAGGAATAGAGCACAGGAAAGAGGATATAAGAAAAGGGGGAATAAGGGGGGATGGGGAAAAAAGGAGAAAGGGGCCAGTAGTTGGGATAGGAAAAAATGTCACGGTATGATCATCCTTTTTCCCCTTTCATCCATAGAATGGGAGAAGGAATCTTCCTTTTCGCTGGGGATCTACAGACATGCATTCTCCAAAATTCCTGTGACAAAGAGAGAAAAGCGAACAACAATTAATATGAGTGTGTCAACACAACTTCAGTTTCTAAGGTTCTTTTATTTCTTCTTACACCTTAAAAAGGGTTTTAGATCCCATTGGTCATTCAAACCATCAGGTTTCACTGTCCCTAATCTGTAGATCCACCTGCTTTCTCTTTTGAGTAACTCATTGGTTCTATCACCTCCATATTTGAGGAGCTGTTGGCAATCGATTCCCATAAATTTCATACATTCAGGATCTGAGTTATGTTTTTGGGAGAAATGCAAACCCACAGGAGTGTTTATTTTAACATTAATTATGTTTCTGACATGTTCCTGTATCCTCTGCTTTGATGCTCTGGTAGTTTCCCCTATATACATTTGTTTATATCTACACCATAAGACATAAATCATGAATGTCGTATCACAATTTATGAATTCTCTCATCTCATATTTTTTTCCTGTTGTGGGATGTATAAAATCAGTGCATATGTTACAGTGACTGCAAATGTTGCATCTCTGGCATTTAAAATTTCCTAAGGGTTTTGTACCCAGCCAAGTACTTTTAACTGGTTTGGTTAGCCTGCTTTTGACTAACTTCTCTTTTAGGTTGGGTCCCCTTGAGAATGTAATGCAAGGTTTTTTACTCACTGCATTACTCAAATTCTTGTCAGAGTACAAGATGTGCCAGTTCCTGTAAATAATATTTCCTATTTGGCCAGACCAATTGTTGAACTCCATAACAAATGTTATACAGTTAAAATTAGAGGATGAATCTATTGTTTTTTTTCCTTTTAATAGATCCTGTCTTCTCATACCATAAGCTTTGTTCACCGCCTGGGCCAACAACTCATCCCTGTACCCTCTACTCTCAAATCTGTTTCATAATTCTTCTGCTTGGGCCCAGAACTCAGAGTCTTTTGTACAGTTCCTGTGTAATCGCAAGAATTGTCCATAAGGGATAGATTCCTTGAGTTTTTTAGGGTGTGCACTGTCTGCCCTAAGAAGGTTATTGGTGGCCATGGGTTTCCTGTAATTTTTTGTAGTTATGTCCTTTCCAGGAAAAACAGGTCTTCTTACAGTGAGGTCTAGGAATTCTGCCTTGGCCCACTACCTCCAGCACCCACTCATCTGCAGTGATGATTTGCCATTAGTGGAGGTAGTTGGATAGCCTGCCCCCTACTGGGAGAGGGAATGTAACCTGGAAGCAGTCAGAAAAACTGCTGTTTCATTTGGGTAGTAGAAGGAGAAGAGAAGTTGGCCCTTCTCTGGCATCTTCTTCCCCTTCATCTGAAAAAAAAAATGAATTTGAGAGAAGTCCATGGACACTGGCATAGGATAAAAGGGCCTGAGAAAGTATCCCTTGCCCCTACCTCCTCTGACTTGAGATTTCTGAGAAGTGGAGGGCTTTTCTTTAGCTGAATTGCTCTTATAGGTGGCTTTATATTCTTCCACCTTTTTCATGTAAGCCTCAGTTCTGTCCCAAAGAGAGAATTGTTCTCACCGGGAAAATCCATAGCCTTAGTCTGAGTATCCTGTGAGAGATTGGTGGTTCTCACCAAGCATAACATCTGAGGGAAATGGCATGGGCCATGACTCTTGAGGCCATATTGTTATTGTCTACAGCCATGTGAAACTGATACTTGGTAGTCTCTATGACTGTTTTTACTGTCTCAGTGATATCCTGAACCATGGTGTCCTTGTCTTGTTGCACTATGGCCAAAATAGATTTCCAGAGAGACCTCTGGTACCGAGCTGCATACGCCATGTAAGAAGAAAGCAGCAGTGAAGCAGTGGTGTAAGATTTCTCTCTCATAGCGTCTAGTTTTCTATACTCCTTTTCAAGGGGCTGAGAGGTAAGAGGTACAATGGCACTGTTACAGGCTGCCACCTGTACCACTCCATTATGGTCAGGGTGCACATAAAGGAAATCACCAATTGCTTTGTCTAGCTGATATTTCTTTTCAATCTTTCTTTCTACTCCAGTTATAGAATTGGGGTTTTGGAGTATTTCCATAGTTACCCTTTTAAGTGCATTATGCATGGACAAATGTAACTTTCTAGTTGCGGGAAAAACCATCACTTCTATATAGTCTTCCTCCTCTTCCTTATAAGTGTCCTTCTGGGTAGCAAGGCCCATGGTGCCCACCATATTTTTTACAAAAGTGAAATGAGATGAGAAATCCTCCTGACCATTTGCTGAGTTACCAAACTCTTAATCGGGGTTCCATCAGGCTGCAAAGGTTTGTTCTCTGCTTTGCTCCCCTCATCTTCTACATAATAAAAACTCTGGTCACAGCCAGGGTTTGTCTGAGTAACACCAAAATCTGAAGGGGCACTAATCGAGTTGCCCATAGATTGCAAAATCTGATATATGTGCCAAGCCTTTGCCATTTCAGCAGCAGAGGGCATATCTTTTTGTGGCACTGGCATCTCCCTTTGCTTTTCAGTGAGAGGAACAGTGGTATGTTTTTGTTTTTTATTCTTTTTAGCAGGGACTGAATCAGAACCCTGCTCTCTTTGGCTTTCTGAGGCTTGGTCAGAATTTTTACTTTCATCAGACTTAATTTCATTAGAGTCCTTAGAGGACTTATCTTTATTTTTATATTGAGATGAAATACCTTCCCCAGTGATTTTAGAGGAGGTGGAGGCAGACTGAGAGACCATGGATTTCAAATCTTTGGCCCTTTTAAGGGCTGCTTTCTTTAACAATTTTAAACAGGTTTCACAGGAATGATCTGGACCTAAACAATTCAAACAAAGGTTGTGGCTGTCTGCCTTAGCCAGGACGTTAGAGCACTTTAAGCAAGTTTTAATTTTTGTTGGTCCAGTTCTTTTGTATGGCTTGTCTGACATGCCAAAAGATCAGAACCCCCCCCAAAAAATGAACAGTGTTTCCCACGGTGGGGACAAAAGAGAAGAAATGCCCCCAAGCTCAGTAGGATGCATGAAAAAAAGTCTGCAACCGCGGTAAAAAAAATAAGGCAAACTGTAATGAAATGCAGTTTCTTACAGAGAAAAAGAACTGTAAGTATTTTAAAATGGTAAAAAGGCTTTTGTGTCAAACTTTTACTTCAGGAGCGGTATTTTTTACTTCAGGAAAAATGCAAAAAAAATGTTCGCTGTTGTGTTAAAACAATAGGAAAAAAATCATAAAAAATATCACGAATGTGGTAAAATACCTGTAAATAACTGAAGGCAGCACAAAATAACACTTTTTAAAGAAAAATGTATTTCTTGAAGTGAAGAGAAGAGAGAGCATTCCGGGGCAGTGTTGCTCAGTCAGCGGAGAAAAAGTTCTGAAGCCCTCTAGGCTGACTGCAGGCAGCACACCCCCTCTCTCTTCTGATTGGCCAATGTGCCAACTTCATTTACATTGACTCCTTCTCTCTGAGGCAGCTGAACACAGCTGGCATACTGCTATAGCGAAGTATACTAAAGGACCCCTGGGGTGAGAATGGAAGATTCCCCTTGGACAGTGAGGGCAAAGCAACATGTATTAACTAAAGAAGCTCTAGTATTATTGATTACATTTTACTATCACTATATGACGTTATGAGTATATAGATTTAAAAATTCTTCAAAGAACAGAAAGTGACCATCATCCGGTTGTACTTTATAGAAAAGCAAAAAAAATATCTTATCTTCTGAAGAAGAATGCATTGATACAGTAAATAAAATTAAATGGGACAAGATACCTAGTAGCAATGCAATGAAAATGAGTGATAAATATATTCAAGAAATAGCACCTAAAATACAAAATGAGCTAGATTCAGAAATTATCTATAACAGTTTAACTGCTCAATATCAGCTCTGTGAGGAGAACTTTGGTAACTTATATTAAACACAGATATGATAACTGGTTTTATAAAAACAGTAGAAAGGAAAAGAAGAAATTATCAAAACTCACAAGAATAGTCAAGAAAAATCCTACTAAAGTAAACCTGATAAATCTAAATACTGTACATGTAGGAAACAATATGGAGACTATGCTATTACACAACATTCACTGCATCAAAAAGAACTTTGGGGAATTATGTTAATGGCCATAGGAGAAAAGAATGATAAAAAATATTGGATCTTGCTAGCAACTAGTACATATACATATACATACAGTAATCAATATGATTCTTATGTAATATATGGATATTAAAAATAATACCATCAAAATCCATACAAAAAAATCCCAGTAATAGACTACATTTTCAATAATACTGTCATTGCTGAAGTGATAATACTATCGTTCACTGCTGATAATACTATTGTTTCAGCTCTGAACGATAGTATTATCACCAAAATGCCACAGCGCATGTGCAACTCTGCCTGCCAAGAAAGCCCGTTGCCATGGTGGCACGTCCCTTCCTCCATAGCCATAGTGACGGCATGCATCCCCATTGGCAGCTTTTTTTCTGAGGGTGGGCAAAACAAAATGAAAAACATGGCGGTTCTTTCCTCTCGCTTAGCAAGAGGAATGCTTCAATTTCATTTCTCTTTTCTTTTTGTTCAAACTACATACACTATATTGGAATATCTGGCTGATCCTGCAATCACAAAACAAAGAAATAAACTAAAAGGTAGGACTGCCTAATAAATACAAACAGACAAAATGTTCTGAAACGAGTGAGACAAACTGTGCAGTTCTGCATGTGGCTAAGAGACAGCGTGTCTTCAGTGCGACAGCCGGCCAGCCCATTTTATGGAATCCACATTAAAAAAACTCCTGTTTTTTTACAACCAGATACATATATTACAAAAAATAACAGCTAAATGAATATTTATTACAAGGCAGTCAGACCATCTCGAGGTTTTGGGGAATTTGGGAACCTCTTGAGCTTCGCTCTCGAGGTTCCAAGTCCCCAAAACCTCTTGATGGGCTAACTGCCTTGTAATACATACTCATCTATCTATTATTCTATTTATAAATCCCAATACATGGGTAGAGTACTTTACATCAACATTCTTTAGAGACACAATTCTTGATACCACAGAAATCAATGAGAATTTTAAATGGTTTACAGTTACTGAAGTTAAGTTAGCAATTGAAAGTTTTAAAAGAAATAACTCACCTGGCCCTGATAATATTCCTATATGATTTGTTTCTACTAAATTTAGAATGGTGGGTGGTAGTCCTTACAAATGTTTTTACTAAATCAGTAATGTATGCTTATATACTGTTCTTTTGGCAAGGTTGCCATATTATACCGAGTCATAAAAAAGGCTCTCCTACAGATCCAGTTAATTACAGGCTCATCAGTCTACTTGATATTATGCCTAAAATTTATGCTAAAGTGCTATTAAACCAATTATTAATAAGGTTAGAACAATATAAAATAATTTCAGAACTACAAGCTGGTATTAAAAAGATTACAGGTACTTTAACTCAAATCTTGTTACTTAATAATTTGGATGAAAAATATTGTAAAATCAAAAAACAACAACTTTTCATAACATTCCTTGACTTTACATCGACTTTTGACACTATTCTTAGATCACTCCTTTGGGAAAAAATGGGCCAATTAGGAACAGATCAGAATCTTTTAATACTAATAAAAAGATTATATTCTAATACTTAGACAAAAATTTAACACACCAATTCAGTTGGCACTCATAAATAAAATTGCTAACAACATTAGGAGTCTAGCAGGGTTGCGTGTTGGTCCCAACATTATTTAATATATCTGTTAATGATATCATTATTGCACTTGACGATCCTTCACATCACCAACCCAAAATCTGCGATCAGCAAATACCGATTCTTGCATATGCTGATGATTTAGCAATCATTTTTACCAGTATATTGGATCTTCAAAGAGTATTACAAAAACTGGAATCCCTTTGTGTAAAACATAATCTGAAACCAAATATGGAAAAAACAAAAGTTACGGTATTTGGAAGCAATATACTGTGCATGTATGTATATATCTACATTCCTCCAAGATTCATGCTGGATTTATTATTTAACAATGAAAGTGTGGATATTATAAACAATTTGGCACTTTATTTATTAGAAATTTACAAGAAAGGAAACAAGAAGTCCAGAAATTGAAAGTAAATTAAAATATATAAAGGTGTCTATGTTTCATACAAGGTCTCCAGACCTCAATATTATAGTTCTGGACTCTAAGTCCTGGACTTGTTAATTTCCTCTATCTTTTATAATATTATGAGGTCACTTTTCATGTTATATCTATATAGTCTTAATCAAACAGAGAATGATTGAAGATGTCTACACAGCTATGGAACAATGTTACTTATTAAAATTGAATGTTGAACAAATTTAGTATAGATTACTGTCTATGATGTGTGCATAAGTCAAAGATCAAAATGTGCAGCACTAAGACTATACTTTTTAATTTCGAACATTTACAGCACAAATAACAAACAAGTAACTAATTCAGAGGAACAAACAGTGCTTGTTTATACCACTGGTCCATCGGACACTGACAGTCTGAATCTGACCCTTTAGGTGAGGAGGATTCAGGGGTGACATACATGAGACCCCAACAGCCAACAGTGCAAGAAACTCAGAAGAGCAAATGCATTACACATTTTCAAGAACTACAGAGGGGCCGAGAAGGAGGATGCAGTGGGGCAGGCTGACATGGCAGAAAAAGAAAGCAACTTTTAGTACAACAGTTATTGAATGCAGCCCCTGTTAATGAGTCAAACATTGCTTCTAATCACTTGATCCCAATAGTGAACCTCTCTACCTATAAACTCACTCTACCAGAAGAACATGTTCTCAGTGAAGGGTTGTCTTTTCCCCCACCTCGTACAGCAACTTCTTTTCTGTTTGCTAAGAACTTAACTTTTAAATGTATATATTCTGACAAACAGACTGATTAATTCAGTAGGAATGCCAGAATTTGATGGTTCCTCATTTGTTGCTAGGTCCCAGTATTGTCCAACCTTTAACCCTATTGTTTCTACATCTGTAAAAAAAAAATTTGAAATTGATTTGGAAAAGTTACGTGACAGTCCAGTAGAACTTGTGTTTTTTAACTGTAGCCTTGCAGAAAAACAAGCCATTAAACAAACAGCAGAAAATAAATATATTGTAGTAAAACTGGTTGACAAGAGCGGGGCTATAGTTATTATGAATACAGTGGACTATGCAGATGAGATACTCATGCAGTTTGCAGATAACGCATACTATACCAGGGTTAGCAGAACATGCATCATGAATTTTAAGTGTGAGGTTGATGATCTTTTGAGCAAGGGGTTGGTAAAGGGCTATCTAACTGATACCATGTTTAAAACTTTGACTGTGGCCTATCCAGTTATCCCCGTGATTTATATATTGCCAAAAATTTACAAAGGCTTGAAAATTCCCCAGGAGACCAATAATCTCTGGTCATGGGTGATTAACTGAACCCCCGTCCCTGTTCATTGATTTTTTTTTTTTATCATATTCTTATTTCTGCTCCTCGTTAGAGCGGCCCCCATGATCTCCGGCAGCCAGTCCTGCACCCCCAGACCCGGTCATATGTGCAGGCCACATGAACCTGCTCCCCCAGTGGGCCGGCCTTTTATCGCTCCTGCAGCCATTGGGTACGTGCCCTCTCAGGCCTCACCGGGGATGTAAGGCACGGCCATCAGCCACAAAGATCGCCCTCTGCATTTTTTCCACATTTTTCTCCCTTACAGAGAGCCAGACATGCAATGGCGTCCTAAGCACGTAGTGCTGACATCCGCCGCGCTCTCCCCCACTAATTTTTCATGCCACTGTAGTGCGGCTGGTCTCCACCAGTCACCACTACAGGGTGATGCAAGCCCCACTACCCACCCAAAAGAGAGGAGAGCAGTCATCGGACGCTCAATCCTCCCTCTCCCCTGCCAGCCCCCGGCAGCCAGAGTCCGTTCCCGAACCCGGGTCGCTGGCGTGGCGCGAGGTGTGGAGTCCAGCACCTCAACCCTCAATGCCACCAGGCCAGCCACTGATTTGTTTTCACAACCTCTGGTTAGGAGACTATGGTCATATTTTCATGACTCAACTGAAATAGTGAATGTAATGGTAAATCTAGACATGGGTATTGAATGTTTTTTTGCTACAGTTTATGTAAACTCACTTTACATGGTTATTTCGCATGATGAGGTATTACAGGCTATGAGCTATTTCTTGAATACTCTATCAGAGGAACTGCCAGAGGAAGTGGTGGGGGCTGAAACAATCACGGGATTTAAGAATGCATGGGATAGACATAAAGGAATTCTGGAGGTCAGGGGTAAGGGGCAACAGACTTCTAGGAAAACAAACTGAACTTACAAGCTCAAATGGGCAGACTGGGTGGGCCATAGGCCCTTATCTGCCGACACTGTCTATGTAGATGTACCCACTGATTTGTCGGTTGAAATGGCAAAACATGTTTTGACCAAGAGTGTCTTTTTGTTTCAAAATTCCCTCTATTTACAGACATGTGGAACAGTGATGGGGGCCACCATGGCCCCTAGTTACGCCAAATTATTTGTTGGAAAGTGGGAATATGATCATGTTTACAGTGCCGCCACAAATCCATTTCTCTGCTATGTGGATTTGTGGTCATGCTTTATTGATGACATATTAATTATTTGGAAAGGAACAGTAGATCAATTTTATTCCTTTATACAATGGATGGAAGGGACCAGTTCTTGCCTTACATATAAAGCCACTATTGATCCTGATGAGATCAGCTTTTCGGACCTCAAAATTTACAGGAATAGCAAAGGTGAGATTTGCACTACTCTATACCAAAATCCCACAAATCACCATAGTTTACTGCGATATGAAAGCTGCCATCCCCCACATATTAAATCTAATATCCCTAAGGGACAGTTGGTGCATACACTTAGAAACTGTACAGAGACACATGCATATACGTTGAAACGCACAGCACAGGTAGCCCATTTTAAGGATAGGGGGTATAGCAATAAAAGCATCTGTAATGTCATAGTAGCCACTGATAATCTAGATAGGGCCCAAACTCTCCAATATAATGAAGCTAGGAGTGAGAACAGTTAATGTGACCATTTGTTACTACATAGTCACATAGGTCAGATAAGATCAGGGACATCATTGTTGGTAACTGGTCTATTTTACAGCTAGAACCAAGATTAAAAGAAGTGGTTGCAGAGGGCCCCAAGTTGGTTTTCATGCAATGCAGAACACTGAAATATATGATTGTTACCAACACTCTGCCAGTTAGAACTAAGCCGGTTAGAATCCCTCCACCCCCACGTAGGCACCCATAAGTGTGGCATTGTAAGTTCTGCAAATATATTCATACATGCAAGTTTTTCCAACATCTGAGAACAGGTAAAGATATGGAAATACGTCAGTTTATAAACTGCAATACAAAAGTAGTAATTTATTTACTTAATTGTAGTTGTGGCTCCTTCTATGTTGGACACACCATACACCTGTTCAAACAAAGAATGGGTGAGCATGTGCAAGCTCGTGCAAAGGGAGATGATACTTATGCAATAGTAAGACATGTTAAAAATACATCAGGAACAAACCACAACATTTCTTTCATAGGTATAGAAGTGGTATCTGTGGGGCCGGGGAGGGGGGTTGATATCGAGAAACTCATTGGTCAAAGAGAGAGTTATTGGATCTATGATATAGGTGCCAGAAAAGAGGGTATGAATGAAAGCATAGACTTAGCAGGTTTTCTTAAAAAAAAACTAAGATACTGAATTGTACATTTGTTTGAAACTTTATATGCAGAATTGTCTCATGCTTACAATGATGACACAGTACTTTTGGATGTTGATACCCACAATATTTATTTTTAAGTTAGTACCTGGTTTTGAGCACACAGCATGATTTAGCATGAGTTTATGTTATATATAGACAGCTGTCTATATTGATCCCTGCTTAGATCATTTGCTGAGCAGCCAACCCAAGTTTATTATTCTTACATTAGTAATATTTTATTACTGCTGAGGACTACTGTGCAATTAAGTATATATATCACAGTATAATTAATGTGTTTTTAACTGAGACAACATTTTGTATTCTCTAATTGTTTAGGTATGGTGGATCATCAAACTAAATTATGTGTTCATTTGACTTTTGATGCCATTGGTTTAAGGTGCAACATGTGATTTGTCTGTCCACACTATTTTTGCAAGGCACTTTGTAGGTGTATCATATTGCTCTGATGATGCTTAGCAGTAGCCAAGTGAAACATTAGCAGCTCTCTTATGTTGCTTGCTCTCATTTCATGTGTGTTATTTGGACTATTTACATTAAATGAGGACTTGAAGTAAGTTTATCCGTGTGTCCTCTCTGTGCTCTGCTGCTACAGGGCCTTTTTTATCTTTGCCACTATTGACTTATGTGAATTTAGCACTGTAGCCTTGTTCCTGGTGTTCCTGTCTCTCTGCTTGCAGCACAAATAACCTGTTGACATGTAAAACAAAATCTTTAAACATCATATTAAAAAAAAGTTATCTGAATGAATCTCTGTAATGTATGTAATTTTATCTACTTGATCTATTTGTATTCTGTAATGGCTTAATTGCCTCACAATAAACTTGAAACTTGAATAATCTTTATGAAGTGCACCATTTACATTTTCTACGTTCTTGGCTTCTGGGTCACTAATGTACCCTCAAATTCTTCTCGAGACTGAAGAAGTGCCCTGACAGAGAAAAAAGTTACACTGGAACTTTTATGAACACCCTGCAAATGTATTTCACAGCAGTACCCTGAGGTGATGGAACGGAGTTCTTGTTGGCTTCTACCCAACTTAAACCCTGCTCCTGATGTGAACTCACTGTTAATCAACAATTTAACAAACAGGGCACTGGACTGACTGACTAAAAGGGGAACTCTTAGCTCCACAGGAGAAAAGCTGTGGGACCTATATGTCCCGATTAAAAAACTGCAATGAAAGTACAATTTTTAAGCAGCTTATTTGACTGTAATACACTGTTTCATTTGGTTGATCCTGCAACACCCTGCCCACCATTAACGGCGACTACTTTTCTCAGTGTGCCCCATGGCCAGCCCTCAGATGACACGTACAGCGGGCTAAGCCATGGGAGACGCCGATATGCCTGTAAAGCTCATAGTCAGTTAACACTCTTATATATCACATTATTGCACCTGTACTGCCAGGATCAATAGACACACAGGCAATTTACATGCAAATTGCACATACTTTGCACACTTATGTGCATAGCGCCCTCAGTTGTACTTTTTTTTTTTGCGACCCTCATAGTTAAATAAGCCTCCCCTGCAAAGGACACTGCACATCTGTTGCAGAACAGCTGCCCGTAGTCCATATCCGTGAGCATGAGTGATGTGCTGTGCATCAGGGTAGACACAGCTTTCTGCACATCACTCATACAAAATGTCTTCTTAAACTTGACTGAAATGCAGAAAACAGTACACATGAGCACATCAGGCACTTACAAGCTATGCTGTTGGCACCTCAAAAACATTCTCTGAAAGGCACAGAAGAAAACTATTGCATAGTCCTGTGACATTATCTCCTGTACCAAGGCATCTGATGCAGTTTGGGCCCATCTGAATTTTTTTATATACTACTTTTTTTCCCTGAGCTCAGCTTCCCCTCAGGCATGGCTACCACTCAGCTTCATCACCTAACTGGACCTCAGAGAGCCCTGCTTATCTGCCTCATAGGGTAACCGTTCTATGGGAGGGCTGGTGAGGGGGTGCCAATCACACCCAACCAGAGTCCACAAATTTGTGTTGGGCTGGCAGTGAGGGCCTGGTGTGCAATAATTATCCTGTTACACTGGGTATTTCATTGACTCTTCACTCCCTGGGACACTGGATCATAAATGCACAGGCACAGTCATCAGTGCCACAAGGCCCCCTGCATTGCCCCTCACTGCTGTCCTTGCCAGACTTGCTTCATCTGGGCAATGCCAGGTGGCATTCAAGCAGTGAGGCATGATCTTCCACCCACCTAGAGAAGGAGAACACTCTCTGGGATGCTCAGGCCTCCTTGACTCTGACAGCCTCCTGTGACTCAAGTGTATTCCTGGTCCTAGGTCGCTGGTGTCACAAGCAGTAGACCTACCACTGTGTGATGGGGTGGCTTTGGCCCTTTCTGTCATTAATTTCTATAACTGTCCACATAGAGCTTATGGGCAAAGATATGCCCGCAAAGTCTCATATGGAGAGATCACCTCTACGTTTAGCTCCCCTGAAAGATTTACAGGAGAAAGTGCCTCAATTCTGCAGGGAGTTGAAGCCTGAGAAAGCTCCTCAACCTTGCTGATTTCCATATCTGCAAAAGGAATGGAAATTGCTGAGTCCTGGAACATGGAAAAATACCTCTTTTCTCCTTAAGAATTTCTTCCAACTGCAGGCCAACTAACATACCACCTGTGAAAGGCCCACTAAGCAAGTGAGAATAGAATGCATGATCTGTCAACCAATGTCCCAGCAAAACCAACCTAAGGGTACAGCTGCAGCCCAACCACTTGCTGAGGCATGGAGAAAATCAACTATGGAATCCTCTAAAAAGGAAGCTGCCATGTGCACTACAGAAAGTAGGTCTCTGACCAGAGAATTCTCCAGAACCATATCTGTCACTGTTCTTTTCTTAACCACTCACACTGCAATCATGCTACCAATACTGATTCCAACATGACCCACAAGTCAAAACGTAATGCACAGTATGCATGTTTACAGGCTGCTTCCAGTCACTTACCATTAAGGTCTGAATGTGCTGCTGCACCTTTTACTGGAATAACCATATGTTTAACTACAGAAGAGATGGCTGCATCCTTACAGGAGGAGGGGGGGGACTCTTACCAATCGGCAGGTCTGGGGAGAGGGGGAGGCATCACTGGCAGGAGGGGGGAAGGCTAAGCAGGGAGACGAGGTAGCGGAGGTGGAAATCACAGCAGAGAGAGAGAGTGAGGGAAGCCCTCAGGTCCCTTAAGATGGAGAAAGCACCGGGGCCAGATAAATTACATCCCAGAGTGCTGAAGGAATTTGCGGATGTCCTGGCGAAACTCCTGGTGGAACTTTTCACCATCTCGCTGAGGACAGGGTGGGTGCCCGAGGACTGGAAGGTGGCGCATATAGTGCCTATCGACAAGGGGGGATCAAGGGAGGTGGCAGGGAACTACAGACCTGTCAGCCTGACATCGGTGGTGGACAAGGTGATGGAGGGCATTGTCAAGGAGAGGCTGGGGGGGGACCTGGAAAAGTCAGGGTGCTTGGACGATAAACAGCATGGATTCATCCAAGGGAAATTATGTCAGGCAAACCTTGTAGAGTTCTATGACTGGGTGATGAGTGCCTTGGACCTGGGTAGAACAGTGGACGTCCTCTTTCTAGACTTCAGTAAGGCATTTGACTCTGTTCCTCATGACGGCCTCTTGGATAAGCTGACAGAAATGGGGGAGGGGAACCAGATGATCAGATGGATAGACAATTAGCTCCAAGACTGGACCCAGAGGGTCGTAGTTGGCAGGATAGTCTCATCCACATGGAGAGTCATTAGTGGGGTCCCACAGGGATCAGTCCTTGGGCCCCTCCTGTTCAATGCCTACATCTCTGACATAAGGACAGGTATCAAGAGTGAGATGAGTCTCTTTGTGGATGATTCAAAACTGGGAGTGGTGCTGGATGGGGAGGAGGAGAGGAGGGTGGCCCTACAGGGGGACCTGGAGGCTCTGGAAAGATGTTCCAGAAAGTGGAAGCTGAGGTTCAGTGCAGGGAAATGCAAGTTACTGCACCTGGGGGCCAGAAACCCAGGCCAAGTGTACACCCTGGGGGGGGATGCTACAAGTCACAATGGCTGAGAGGGACCTGGGGGTGGTGGTGGATGTCAAGATGAACAACTCAGAGACTTGTAGGAGGGCAGCAGCCAAGGCTAACAGGATGCTGGGATGCATCGCTAGGGGGATCACCTCCAGAAGGAGGGAAGTAATACTACCTCTGTATAACTGCTTGGTGAGGCCACACCTCGAGTAATGCATGTAGGTTTGGAGGCCACACTTAAAGAGAGACATTAAACTCCTGGAGAGGGTCTAGAGGAGGGCAACCAAAATGATTTGGGGCTTGGGGGACAGGACCTATGGGGAGAGGCTCGAAGAGCTAAATATGTACACATTGGAAGAGAGAAGGGACCGGGGGAACATGATAGAGGTCTTCAGGTACATGAAGAGGGTAAATAGGGGAGGAGCAGTCAGGGTGCTTCAAAGGAAGGAGAAGGGGGCAACTAGAGGGCATGGGTGGAAGCTGGAGGGGGGAAGATTCAGGGGAGAAAGGAGGAGGAGGTGCTACTTCACTGAGAGGGTGGTGGAGCCATGGAATGCGCTGCCCAGGAGCTGGTGGAGGCAGAGACGGTGGAGGGGTTCAAGAGGGGTTGGGACAGGTACAGGGGAAGGGTTCTGGAAGCAAAATCCAGTGCAGCAAGAATATCTGGAACTGGGAAGGGAGAAGCCAGAGAAGGCGAGGGGGGCAGCAAGTTCAGCTCCCAGGGTGGGGGCTGACCAAATGAGCAGACACGAAAGACCGTTGGGCCTATTCTGCTCACATTTTAGTATGTTAGGAGTCTACCATGTATTTACCAGTGCATCAGGAATGGATAGTTTTTTGCCTGTGACTTAAAAAAACTGCTTCTTTATGTCCACGTATCCAGTTCATCTTTATCTGTGTAAAATGTTCGAATTCAGGAAAGCATTTAGGCACAATCCCTGTGGTACACAAGATGGTGTTAAATTCAGCATAGTGGTCGACTGTGTCTCTGGTAGTTGTAGAATCCTGTAGGTCTCCACGACCAGGAACAAGAAGGAAATAGGCTTTGGATTAAATAGAGATGTGATCGAGTAAGACCGATTATTCCATATCCATTCACCTTACTCTTCATCCTCTCTTGAATCTTGAGGTTCCTCAGGATCTAAGGGTCATTAGAATTTGTTATCAGCATGGGAGCCTTCCAGATCATTTAGCTGAGGGGTGGTGCCCCTACTGGACAGGTCTGGGGATGTATTTAAATCTGGAAGAACATATTTTCTACCCAAGTTCTGTAAAGGGCACAGAGGCAGTAAGTAGGGAGAAAAAAAACAGAGGAAAGAGTAAGTATTCCATACAACAGTTAAGGGGCCAGATGTAAGACATGATAGGAGTGGTGCAATGCAGTGGCTGTGGAGCAGCAGTCTTCCAGGAGACGTTCTGGAGGATGCAGTGTTGTCCCATCTGCATGCACCTCTCTGGGCTGAGGTAGGAGGTTGCTCATCTCTAGGCTGAGTTAGCCAGGATTTGTGGGACCTCCTCTCCCACCCAGGGACCACCAGTGCCACTGCTGTTGCCTCAGAAGTTGCCAAGGAAGATGGGCGGTTGGACCACAGTGGGCTCAGGGAGGGTGAGGGTGGTGGAACAGAGGTGCATCCCTCCAGTTGTACCTCTCTGCAATTTATATGCTGTTCTGGCAAAGTGTGGTTCCTCTATGGAGGCACCCACAGTGGAGACCAAGGAGGATGCTGGCAACCTCCACAAAGGAGACCCACAGGAAGGAGGCATGGGACCCCACAGGGGAAGGAAACAACTCCTGGTGGGGGACTCCAGTGTTAGGAAGGTAGAACTAAGGGAGGAAGGGGAGAGGGAGGTAAGGTGCCTGCCTGGTGCCATGGCTTGGAGGGACAGGGAGTGAATCCTCAGTATCGCTGGAGCAGCTGCACAGGGGAGGGAGCTGGATGTCATTGTCCACCTAGGGACAAATGACCTGGCTAAGAAAGGGATCAGAGCAGTACAGGAAGAGTTTGTGGAGTTGGGAAGGGGCCTTAGACAAGTAGCATGCACGGTAACCTTCTCGAAGGTGCTGCCTGCCTATGGCATGGGTGAGGCTAGGGTGCTCCACACCACAGAATTCAATCAGTGGTTGAAAAACTGGTGCACAGCTCAGGAATTTGGCTTCACTGGGGACTGGGGGTCCACCAGGAGAGATGCAGGCCTATACTGGCATGATGGTCTGCATCTGTCCAGGAGGGGAAACAGGATCCTAGGTGATAGGTGTAAATACTTGATTGGCAATCATTTAAACTAGCCAAGGGGGGAGGCACTGGAAAGGAGCAGGGAAATCTTAGCCCTCCCCAAAAGATCAGGGTAGTAAGTGAGATAAACACCAAGATAGAGATGTCGACAGGGATAAGGGCAGGGGTAAATGGAGAAAATGACAAACACAATAAGGACAGGGATGGGGCAGAAAGGGTTAAGACCATCAAGAAATGGAGGGTAATGAGTACCAGTGCCCGCAGTCTGAGCAACAAGCTCCCTGAACTGGTGGCCTTGATGGAAGAGGGATGCCTGGATATCGTAGCAGTCACAGAAACATGGTACACAGAGAACCATGACTGGGATGTTAACATACCAGGGTACACAACCTACAGGAGAGACGGGGGGGAGAAGTAGCTCTCTATGTAAGGGAAGGGATAAAAGCAACTGAACAAAAGAGTAAACAGGGAGGAGAGGAGGCACTGTGGGTCACCTTAGAGACTGAAAATGGCACCACAATCCGCACAGGGGTTGTATACAGACCCCCACGTCAGGGGGAGGGAATGGACAAGGATATGATAGAAGGCATCCTTAGGATGGCAGAGAGAGGGGAGATACTGTTGATGGGGGACCTGAATATGCCAGATGTTAACTGAAGCACCTTGGCTGCAGCCACACCCAAAAGCAGGGCCATTCTCGATGCCCTTCAGGTGGCATGCCTTAGACAGCTAGTTTTGGAACCCACTCGTGAGGGAGCAATCTTACACTTCATACTCTCAAATGGGGACAGTGAAAGGATCTCAGATCTAGAAGTGGGTAGCCATCTGGGAACAAGTGACCACGAAACAGTGTGGTTCATGATAAACTCAGCTACAGAGTCAAGCCATACAAAAGTGAGGGTTCTGGACTTCAGGAGGGCTGACTTTGGCAAGATGGGAGAGTGCCTTAGAAAAGCACTAGCACATAGGCTAGAAGGAGAGGTGGAGCAACAATGGGGAAACATCAAAACTGCCATCACAGAGACAACAAGCCTTTGTGTGAAGCAAATAAACAAATCAAAATGAAAGAAAAAGCCACTATGGTTCTCAAAAGAGGTGGAGGTGAAGGTTAGGGAGAAAAAGATAGCATTTAGGAAGTATAAGGAAACACAGAAGGAGCAGGACAGAGAACTGTACCAGTTAAGGTAGAAGGAAGCAGGGAGGGTAGTCAGACTAGCAAAGGCCCAAACTGAGGAAAAGATAGCCAACTCGGTTAATAAGGGGGACAAAACCTTTTATAAGTACATCAGGGAGTGTAGAAAGACAAAGGGAGGGATAGTGAGGCTGAATAGAATGGACGGTGGGTGGGCAGAGAGGTACAGTGAAAAAGCAGGGATACTGAACGAATACTTCTGTTCCATATTCACAAACGAGGAGGAGGGGTAGGTGCCTAATCCAATTAACAGAAGCACTCTGGATAGGGGGGTCGATCCCAGTCCTTTCACAGAAGAAAGGGTTCTGAAAGAACTCCTAAAACTAAAGGTGGACAGAGCAATGGGGCCTGATAGAATTCACTCCAGAATTCTAAAAGAATTAAGTCGAGAACTAGTGACACCACTGACTACCCTTTTTAACAAATCATGGGAGCATGGTGTGGTACCTGAGGACTGGAGGAAGGTGGATGTGATACCCCTTCACAAAAGTGGGAGTAAGATAGAGGTAGGAAACTACAGACCGGTCAGTTTGACCTTTGTGGTAGGGAAAGTGATGGAATCACTTCTGAAGGAAAGAATTGTTCAGTACCTAGAGGCCAGTGAGCCACAGGACCCAAGGCAGCATGGGTTCACAGCAGGAAGGTCATGTCAGACAAATCTAATTGATTTCTTTGACTGGGTGACCAAAGTAGTAGACCAGGGAGGAGCTGTGGACATGGCCTACCTAGACTTTAGCAAGGCATTTGACACAGTCCCACACAAAAGATTAATAGTCAAATTAACCAGCCTGGGAGTGGGTCCCAGTGTGGTAGCCTGGCTAAAACATTGGCTGGACAACAGGACACAGAAGGTAATTGTAAATGGAGTCCACTCTGAATTTTCAGAAAGAGAGGTTACTAGAGAGGGTGGTGAACGCATGGAATAGCCTTTCTGAGGAGGTTGTGGGGTCTAAAACTGTGGGAGAATTCAAGAACGCATGGGACAGAAATAAGGCAATTTTTGTGAGGGGGTAGGAAGAAATAGGCTGTTGGTTAAATAGGATCTGCAGTTTATCCATCAGGTAGGGAAATGAGCAGACTAGGTGGGCTGAGCGGTCCATATCTGCCGTCAAAGTCTATGTTTCTGTGTTTCTATGGATGTCCTGATACATCTGGATATGCCTCTCCCAACCCCCTAGAGAAGGGGGTCTGCTGGGAATTGGGTGTAAGAGAACACACACTCTTCTGTGTCTTTCTCACTTGATCTTCCTTGTTGAAGTGCTTATTGAGATAACAAAGAAGGGACCTGTGTAACTCTCTATTTCCACTACCAAGCAAGAAACCAGATGTCACTTTATCTGGGCTGCTAGCAGTTTGGGGACCAGATGTAAAAAAATTAGCATAGGTCTTGCTAGTACAAAACGTACATAACATACTATACATGTGGTGGGCTGTGGGAATAACATGGAGGTCTGACACAAGAGATTTAAAGTACAATACACTATTCACCAGGGTGCTGACGTAGTTTTATTAACAAATGAACAGGTGCAAAAATCAATAGTTTACACAAGGTTCTTTTAAACTGAGGCAGATCACAAATTCTCTTTTCTTATTTGAATCTTTGTCCAGTTCCGATCGAGAATTAATCCATAGGTTTGTTCTGACGGTAATCTGAGTTCAGAAAATACTGAATCTCTGAGTTCCCTCCTAAGTGCAGGAGCTGACAAGTCCTTCTCTTCGAAGCTTCACTAGGAATGAGTAACCCACCTCCTGTCAGGATTCTAAGGGAATGTATACCCCTCCCTCAGGCTGTGTGATCTACTCCCTTTTTACAAATTAACATAGAAACATAGAATTCGTTGGGAGAAAAGTATTGTTTGGCACACACAGTCTGCCAGAGTATGAAGCATAAAATACATTATTTACAAGGGAAAAGTGGTCCTCCACTCTGTTTCCTATAGCAAATGCTGTACCATTTTTATAATAACAAAAACCCATACATCAAAAAGCCAGAAAAAGAGACCTTTACTCCTTGATAAACCAAGACCTATCATTTGAGCCTGTTAGAACTCTCTCACTGGTCCATCCATTTATTCCCCAGCACAATAGAAAATGTGAGGAAAATGGGCTGCCTGCTTCCTAAAGAACTAGGCCACTCTAGCCCTAACATACTCAGGTAAGGACTTATGCAATACACCTAGGACAGTGCTTTGTCTGCTGCGCTGTACTAGGGGGTCTTGAAAGGCTACAGTAAGTCACTACTGGTAAGTCATCATGAAGAGGAAAGGTAACTGGGAGCCACCAGGCTGAGCAGCCCAGCACAAGCAGCAGCCTGTAATTTAAGAGTACATACAGCTGCTTTGCAGCATCATTATTTGGGCCATTTCCCCCCTCTCCCTTTTCTATTGTTGCCTTGCTGCATAAGGCAAATGGGAGGGTTGGCAGTCGAAACTGACATAAAGGCAGTTAAATCAGTCCCGTTGTTATATGAGAAGCCAGCAAATTTATTAAATTCTTTCACCTCTGAGGAGCATAGCTGCAGAGTCTATTGCCCCATGTTGTGTTCTCATCCACCGCCTGCCCTATCTCGGGCTTGGCGGAGCAGGGAGAGAAAAATGTTACTCTCTTGGGGAATTACATTTTTACTTTATTGTTCTCTTTTCTCACCCCCACCACCCCACTGCAGTATGTGTCAGCAGGGTGGGGAAAGAAAACAGCCCCTTATGATAATCAATCCTGAGGAGCGGAGCTGCAAAGAAACTTAGCCACTCTCACCCATTGCCTGACAGTATAATATCATTGGGTGGGGAGAGAGTGTAAGCACTTGTGTACTTTCTTACTTGAACTCTTAGAAGTGGAGCAAGGCATTTAATCCCTTCGTAGTTGTCTGACAGTACAGTAGCAGGGTGTGTTGGTGGAAGGGAGCATACACTCACAGCATAATGCTGCCTCATAGTACCAAACAGGCAAATTAAAGTGTGCCTAATGCAGGCACTTAAGCAAAACACCCTAAAAGCAGGCCAGCTTAATGTTCAGGGATTTTAAATAGCAGTGCAGTACAATCGTTAGTAGTAGTAAAAAAAAATAATTTTTATACAGGAATAATACATGTCATTTGGATAATACAATCCAGTTTTCAAGACAGTCCTGTTAAGCAGGGATCTGCCTACTGCTACCTCTCTAGCACATGACACACATGGCCCCTACTGTATATCTGTGCCTGACAATCATATATAAGAAAGCAGGATGTGAGATGGCAGGAAGAAGGACTAGTAGAATATAAGGCAGACGGCAGGAAGGAGGACAGAAAAAGAAGAGGAGATGTTGCTGTGCAGCAGACTTTTAGCTATAGGACACAGGTAAGTCTTCTATTTCTTTTACACCACCAAGGTGCTTTAATTTTAACTGGATATCTATTTACTATTACTGGTACCGCTAGCCGGCACTAGAAATGGGAGTCTTGTCATGGTGGTGCCACTTTTTCACTAATACCTTTATCAAGACAGGGCCCTAAACCCTGTCACAAAGTCTTATGACATGCCTACATTTCTTATTAAATAAGATAGGCATGCAGAATGCCATGGTGCCCTCTTTTTTTCACTGCCACTACAGTCAAAAGGAGGTCTATGTCAGGAGCTTTAGACACATCAGTTTTCTTGCATATTTGCATCAATATATGCACACAAGTATTAATTGTGTGCACTTGTGTCAATTTTTGCACACTTGTGTCAATTCTGTGAGCTTGTATCAAAATTATTTGTGCAGCTGCGTCATGTTTGATCAAAATCACACACACACACACACACACACACACACACACCTTCCCCAAACATGATGAATTGTGGGGGAAAAAATACTGCAATTGCATCTAAATATTATGGAGATGATCAGAAAGCACAAAAAAAGTCAAAACATTTTAATTCCAAAAATATCAAAGGACCCTAAACGGAAACCCAAAACTCACTGGAAATAGACTGCAAAGGGAACCCTTGAAGCAGGTGAGTATTTCTTGGTGGATCCTTCCCACAATGCCTGGGTAAAGGTTGAGTAACTGAGGCGGGCAAGAGGATGGGGAAAAAGGGATGGATTTAAGATACCAACCTAGGGCCACTCAGGGGGCAGAGGGAGTTTTGAGACAGAGGATTATGTATGGGCCTGCACACTGAAGCCCAGCCCTTTTTGTTCCTTCCCTCAGGATGAAATTTTTCATCCAAGTAGCAGCACAGCAGGCTTAGCAGAAGTGGTAAGTGCAAAATACACGCTGCATTAATTACAGTTCAGTAGCAGACAGTCGAGTCAGCAGTGGGTGAGCTTTTTTTGCCAGGTAGCTGATTCAGCAGTTTCTGCCTTTTGATTAAAAAAATAAAATCTATCTGTCTGTCAGTCAGTCTATCTATATATATAAAACAGGTGAGTTCAGGATGATTATGTCATTTAACTGAAAAAGGTAACTGTACATAGGTTCAGCAGGTGCAGGGAAGACTGTTAGCCTCATTGTGGAATGGCTAAAAGGAGCATGTTAGCAGGGTTATGGAGTCTCAGGGAACTGCAAAAGGTGTTGGCAGTGTGGTTTGAGATGTTTCCAAATGGCCCGAGGAAGGGAACAGACCCCTGTAAGGGCCTGCCACAGCCCAGGTGTTGAGAATGTCTGTGGGTGGCAACCACATGGCAGAAAGTGTTTTCTCCCCAGCGGATTCAGCGCTTTATTAGGGGGAGCAATGAGATGATCTCATGCGGCATTGGTTCGGCTGGGTTGACATGAATCTCAGAAGAAAAAAAGTGTCCGGAGTGCAAGAGGGCATCCCAGTGACATCATGTACATTCAAAAATCTATAAACAGTAAATACATAAATAAAAAGGAGGAGCTTGATTGCGAGGAACATCTCACTTTGATCTGGGGCCGAGGCATGTGCTGCTCACTTTGGCCCCAGGATCCTGATCAGTGCTGGATGAGTGGAGCCATCAGTTGGTGATAGAGTCTTTGCAGTATGAAGGCACAAGGGCTTTGGGCTACATAATTTGGTGGTACTTTAAAATTGCTCAGCCATTGAATTTCCAGCATTGTAAGCTTGGGATTGAGAGGAGGGCCACCAGCGGCAAAGGTTGAGGGGGCTGAGAGGTGCTCACAGAGGATAGGCCACCGGGGGCATAGTTTGCATTTAAAAAAAAACAATCAAGAGATGCTCCCATGAGCTGCTCATTTCCATCTTTGGACAGGATTACCATGTGAAACACTATCAGAATATTAACAAAAAAATGTTTTTTTTTAAATGGTACACTGACATTTCACAGTAGATGCAAGTGGGGTAAAGGTACATGTGGGAGCAAAAAGCTAATACGTTACTGATGGCATTGGGTTTGCCAGGTAGAGGCCCCCTTTTCCCACCAGGAGCAGTGCACCTACCATGGGTGTTGTAGCTGAGCGAGTAATTAACTTGGGGATGTGGAGTCTGAGCACACTGGATGGTGCACACTCACCCTCTTTAAATACAGCAACTATAGGGTGTTGGGGCATCAGTTATGAGTTTGCAGGCATGGTTATCATCCCCTTTTCAGACACAGGTCTGCCCTTTAGGGAATAGGGTGCAGTAGCACATGGTGAAAACATCCCCCTTAGTAAAAGAATTTCATACAGCTGTGCAGAGGGGGCCAGCCAACATTGTCAAGGGCACGAGAGCAAAACTGCAAGCCACGCATGGTTTGGTGCAGCTGCCATCTTGGGCATGGCAGTCTGAGGTGCAGCGGATACAAGAATGGCTGGTGTGTGTGCGCTACAACAGCTGGAGTGGCCGGTGCATATGCTCAGCGGCTGCCATCTTGGACACAGCAGTTGCCATGTGGTGGCACTTGGGTACGGTTAGCACATGGGCACCAGCGAGCCCATTGTTTGTGTATGGCGGGGTTATGTGGTGGTGCACTAGGTGGGCACTGGTTGGGGGCAGCCAGAAAGAGCCCAATCAAGTTTAAAAAAACTGCCTAAAATAACAATAACAGAAGAAAAATAATAAAACAACAATGAACATATACATTTTAACTTTGTCAGTAAGGGAAAATGAAAGGCCCTCTTCCCCGTTCTAGCTTGGCCAGGGTGGCTATCCACTCGCAGCCTGCATGGTACCATGTGGGGCATGGTGATTGGAGAAGGAGACAGCCATGAGGCATTGGGGGTGTAGTTTACAACAAAAAAGGGAGGGGGGTAATGGTAAAAAATCGGGCCCCTAGGATAAGGCCCTCCACAGTGGCCGGGTTCCAGAGGAGTGTCGGGATACAGTGCAAGAAGCCAATGTGATTGCTAGAAGTTGGTTATTGTTGATTCATAGTAATGCCATTTTGTTAACACAGTGTGTCCTTGAAGTGTTGCATCACACGGAGGTGGCTACCACAGACAGGGTCAGTTTTTCTGTGTTTTTAGCTTTCAGCTTGGTGTGCAGATACCAAGATGCCCATGAAAGAAAACGTGGCAGTGGAAATGAGGACAACAGAGTTTGAGAAGCAGCTGGTGCCCCTAGTTCAGGTGAAAGGCAAGGCATGGTAGGATACCTGTTTTGCAAACTTGGAGGAGTGGCCATCAGTGGTTGCGACTCAGCCAACTCCTCCTGAGCAGCCAGCAAAGCAGGGAACAGTGTCTCAGCAGCTGGAAGCCAATAAAAAATAGCCAAGAAGAGGGCACCAGTGCCCCAGCAGCCAGTACTCACACAAAGAAGCAGTGCTGGTCACCACCAGTGCCAGTTACACTGGACCAAAGTGGGCCCAATCTTGAAGAATGGAGCTCTGATCAGATAAGGGTGCTGTTGGTGACAACATTTCAGGGTCCCAACCCATGGTGGAAACCAGCAGCCTAGAGGCCTAGGCATGTAAAGGAGGGGGGGAGTGACTACCACTCCGGCAGGCCCAGTGGCTCAGTGTCTCCTGTTGCAGGCACCAGGGGGCTCAGGATTGGATCTGACCACTCCAATCCTCTCAGACATTCTCCTTCCAGTTGTGCCCAACCAGGACCCATTGTCAGCCCCTTGTCTGGTTGGATCATCTGGGGATCCAGTTTCAATGGGACAAGGGGGGAAGGTCTGATACTGGTAGTGCCTTCCCAGCCAGAAGTCTGGCCCCTATAGATCCAGTCCCTACTAAGCTGCCCACAGTACTGGCAATGCCAATGGGTCCCCTATATCTTCCCATCCCCCATGAGACATGGCAAAGAGTGGGAAAATCTTTGGAGGGGGTGGGCCATAGCTGTTGGCATGAGAGTTGAAGATCAACTGGGTCCTGACTTTTATCAGGCCCAAGCATGGGGGTGGTACAACAGGCAGCATCATCTCAGGCCGGCCTGCCAGTACAGAGGCAGGGTGTCATCTGCAACGCCAACAACCCAGGTTCGGGAACAGACTTGGGATGTCAGAGGGCCAGCCAGGAGGAGAAGGACTGAGCATCCTAGGGACTGCTCTCCTTCTCCTGGGGTGGGTGCATGTCTGGCACGCTTCAAACCTCTAGCGGAGGCCAGGGGAACTGCAGTGCCAGAGCTGTGTCAGTGGGGGCAGGGTGAACGCTGGCCATCATTGCACGTCCCCGCCCTGATACAGCGTGCAAAAAAAAAATGTCGGCCCCTGAAGTATGAAGCTCTGCTCCACCACCTCCACTGCCTACCATCTCCACCAGGTGGGGCCCCACTCTCGTGGCCCCATCCTGGGGGTAAGACAGGGCAAGCTACTGTTGACCTTGGGGAGGGGGTGCCCGCTCGGAAGCCCCACCCGGGGAGGGTAGGTCTGGGCATGGGGAGGTGGCGTGGGTTGAAGTTCAGCCCCTGCAGGGGGTCGGGGAAGCCAGGGAAAAAACAAAAGGCAGCACCATCTCCTCCACAGCCTGGTATACAGTTACTTAGTGACTCCGTTCTCCCATGGGACACCATCTGAGCAGTTTGTTGGATGCAAACCACCACAGGGAGTGCTGCTCTGGTGATGTTCCTGTTTGGTCAGCTGAAGTGGATGGTGACCAGTTCTGCTTTGGCACACTGTCCAGCTGCTGCAGTCAATGTCCATGTGGTACCTTAGGCAGGTATGTCGTCAGGCATGTCCTCTGTTCTTTCATCCTCACCCTGCTTGACATCCACCTCTGGCATGGTTATCTAGTGAGCTACAGTAATGTCGTGCAGTATGCAGCATGCCAGGAAGATCTTAGATACCATACTCGGGGTTGTATTGTCCAACAGAATCACATCTTGAGTAGTCCGATGGTCCTTTCAATAACTGACCATGTGGAGGTGAGGGCCTCATTGTAGTGTGCCTCAACCTCAGCTGTGGATATCCACGGTCACCTTTGGGAATGGAATGCACTGGTTAACCCTTGTGGCCTGTGTGTACCCTGTCATCCTTGCAGAGGTGTGCTGGCTCCTTGGTTGCACAGTAGTTCACAAGCAGTCTGGCAGTCCTGCCTGTGGAAGCCCCTGCACATCACACCAACCCATGGTCATACCGTGTGCTCAACCCTACCCCCGCAACATGCACTACATGGTGTATATTGCCCAAAGCAACATCCTCCATGCGTGCTGGCCAGATACATTGCTTACAGGCTGCATAGCAGTGTCATTGTACCATGCAAATGTTGCCATCGCCAGTTGTAGCTACATGGCTCACATAATGCTCACTTAACTGGCATGCCATCTGCATATGTCAGTCTGTGCATGTGCCACTCATATATTGGTCCCAGGACACATACCGTACTAGTGTGTGGCCCGTGCACCAACCTATTAGCCAGCCTCCCCTGTATGTCTCCTCACTCAAATAACTCATAGAAGCTACTGTGGTAGAATATGTAGGCATTGAGACAGGATCCAGGGTACTGGGCAACCACAACCAGTATGAAGCACTGGCTGTCACAGACCATCTGCATGTTCATAGAGAGATACCTCTTGCGGTTGACATATGCCTCCTCAGCTGCTGGTGCTTTGATGGCAATGTGGGTGCAGTCAATGGCACCCCACACGTGTGGGAATTGTGCCATGCTGTAGAATCTCTGCTTCACAGGCTGCTGCCACAATGCATCTAATGAAAAGCTGATGTATCTGTGTGACCTGTGCAGCAGTGCCTCCAGAAACTGCTTAAGGCACTTCGACTCTGAGGACTGTGAGATGCCATATAAAACACCGGTTGGGGTCTGGACGCTTCCAGTAGATAAGAAGCAGAGTGCAGCCCTGACCTTAACATCCACCAGTACTGGATGGCCTCTTTGTGTTATTTATTTATTTATTTATTTAGCTTTTGTTAACCAGGTAAGTACACTAGACAAGCAATTTGCCTATTTTCAGGTACGACCCAGGAGAGTACAGGAAATTACATACTTACACACTTGGGACAACATGGTACATAATTAAGAACAGATCACACATCATGAGACTACAAGGTAAGATTACACATCACATAATTAGGAACAGGTTACACATCATGAGACTACAAGGTAAGATTACACATCCCATTACTCTGCAGGTCCCCTCTCAATTCCTAGCACAATTCCATGATGGCAGCCTTGTTGAGGTGGTAGCATGCAATGCAATTCTCCTTGGTCAGGTCCTAGTATGATGCTCTCCTCTGGTAGACCCGTGCCACATATCTCCAGGTGGTTCTGTGCTGTCTTTGTGGCATGCCATTCCCCTGGACCCTGCCACCCTATTGCCAGGCTCATCTCCACTACCTTGCCGTGGCCAACTTGATGTCCAGTAGGGTCACTGCTCCTAACATCTTGCTCTGTGACTCGTATGGTGCTTGAGCTCCTGCACTGTAGCACTGCTAATGACTCAGATCTTCCTGCCTGCTGTGGGCCTATTTATATGCTCTAGTGTCAGTTAGACCTGCTCCACCTTGGTTTCACAGCTGCATGCTATCATCACCACAGTGTCAAGGGCTTCCACCTTTGAAAATTGAAAAAAGTGGATGCTGTGTCATTTTTTTAATGCATCCCTCATTGTGACATGGAGACATTTTTGTCGGAAGCCTGGCACAGGCCACTTTGCAGCAAACAATCCTGCGTTTGATGCAAGGTGCGTTATAAAATCATATTTGACACACCATTTGGTGCAAGTTGTAACTTGCATCAAATGTTTTTGGTTCAGCCCAGTGGCACAGAGGGCTGAGGCGCTGGTCGCCATACCTCGCACCATGCCAGCCACTGGTGTTTAGGAATGACCACTGGTCACCGGGGGTTGGCAGGGGAGGAGAGGGATTGAGTGCCTAATGGACCGCTCTCCCTCTCCGGAGAGGGGTATCCATGACAGTCATCACCTGACTGCCCCCTGGCAGAAGCTGGGGAACAATATGCTCTGCTGTGCTTTGGGGAGGAGTTGAGGGTAGATGCCAGGAGGGAGCACGTGCGGACATGCGCGCGCTCCCCTCCACCAGCATCACTGCACACCCTTAGCGCAGGGGGAAGAGAAGAGAAAACAGAAAAAAATGTCTTCCTTGTTGGGTGGCTTGATGGCCGTCCAATGGTGCACCGGCTCGGGGGGAGTTGCCGATCTGGATCCGGACACAGTGGGTGAGTTAGGGGGCTTCCCTCCACCCCGCTGTGGGGGGTGGCAAGCCACAGAGGATATAGGCAAGGTCCCCTTAGGAGCATGGAGTATTCAGATGGCAGCTGGAGTCCCAGAGGTTGCCTGCATGGGAGCTGGCCAGGTAAAAGGAGAAAGAGATAGCCAAAAAAAAAGTTTTTGCTTCAAGCACCTTATGTCATTCTTGAAGCTTTAAAAATCTAGCCCATGGGCTCTATAATGGGGATTTTTTCAGGTTTTTACAACTACACCATTATTTGCAGAATGGTATAGGGATGGCCATCAGAACCTCACTGACTTAGAGGACTGTACTGGGTGGTCAAATGGAAAGTGGTGGGGGCAGGACATCTCCTAGTTATATAATCTGCCCTTAAGACTAGGCTAGACCCCACTTCATGTATAAAGATGCAGTGGGAGCAGGACTCAGGTCACTCAGTTCAGAACAAAGAGTGGATGGGTCTATGGGGAAAGGGCTGGAGGGTTTTATCCTCTTTTATGTGGTGTGAATTCCTCTGAATGTGTATGGTTCTTCCCAACCCCCTCAATTACAAGGCACTTTGGGGCCACAATTCTGCACTTTGCTTGCAGGGCTGTGGGTAGCTAGTAACACACCATCATATCTTCTGGCAAAGCCTGGCACTCCAACCATACTGGGCAGCAATGCACATAGAATTCAAAAAGATCTGAGGGAGGGCACTACCCAAAGAATTGAAATATCCTGTGCTGGGCATCCCATTTAGAGGGCTGGGAACTCTGAGAGAGCTAGTCTCGCTGATGTATCAGGCAGCCATAAAATATATCACCACCCTTGCTTTCTGGGGAGATTCCCATTGTCCTTGAGTAGAGGTCTTGCATCTTGGATATACACAGGATGAAATTAATAATAGTAGACTTTAGGCTAACCAGGGATAAAGATTTGGAGCTCTGCGCTATGTGGAAGGCCTATAGGATTAGTTGGACAGAGTCTGACCCCACAAAAAAACAGGATTGGCCTGATTAAAAGAAAAAAAAAGATGGGGCGCCTCACCTCTATTCCGTGAATCGAGTCTTACGTTAATTGTACAATTCATAATGCTTCTTATTTATTTTTTTTACTTTTTATTTATTAGCTTTGCATATAAAAAAAATACACATTACATTGTGTCTTGGAAACAGCAATTGACATATTAACCAGACAGGAAATAGTACACATTTCTGTTATGTACAGGATTACAGTACCTCAAAATATTTAAATCTGGATACTAAAAGTCTGAAGTTCTGTGTAGCTGTAGACCATGAGCAGGTGGAATAAAAACTGAAGTCCCAGAAGTTTATAACAATGGCCTCGCTCAATGAGCATAGAATCCACCTTTAAAACTAAAGTTATATTCTGATAGGGGGAAGAATAACAACCCCTCTAAGTAGAAAAGAACACAGGAAAATAACAGTGCACATCTTCAATATGACCTGATATTGTATGCTAAAGCATGGGGAGAACACAGATTCTCCAAGACTCCCTAAAGTATAAACTACCACTTAAAGATAAACATTTGAGACAATATAGTAATATTTAGCTAATTCTATAATATGGTTCTATTAACTTCTTAAAATAATAGTGGAGAATAATTCATACTCCTGTACATAGAACCGTTTCAACAAGTAAATGGATAATTTGAAAAGGGTACAAACAGAGCAATATGGTAAAGCTCAATGTGTTCTCTAGGAACCTACAACAGCCTTAACTGTCGAGAAGACTTGAAAGTGAAGTTACAGTAAACCATACATCAGGGTTCATCTGACAAGTCATCTTCAGGCGTCTGAACTCGATTGCCAGACTGCTGAGCCTCCAGATAGGGTGACCCACTTCCCAGCATCTACCAGATCAGTGAAGATAAATACCTTCTGTTGGTGGATGAGTCAGCTTCGCCGGGAATAAAACGATGTGTGGTATCTCAGGTTCACGGAGTTTCCTCCTAACTTTGTCAAACTTCTTTTTTTCTATATATACGTTATGCTCCCCCCCCCCATTTTCTCTCTGCAGTTTCCTTGAACCCCGGCAAACACAGCAGTACGTGCACATGGAGGCCCAGACGTACTGGGGGCACCAGCTCAGCCCTTTCCACCCCACCCCTGGCTACTGCCAGGCCTGGGCTCCCCCGTAGTCTGAACTGCCATCTGTCCTCCACCAGGTGGCAGCCAAGGGCCAGGGAAACCCCTCATTCCTCCCTGGGAGAGGAGAGCCACCTCATGGCAGCTCAGTCCTGCTCCTCGCTGCCAACCCCTGCCAACCCGGGCTCATTCCCGAACCCAGGTCACCGGTGTAGCATGAGGTGTGGCATCCAGCGCCCAACCCTCACCACCACCGGGCCGGCTCTCCCTGTCAAACTTCTTACGGTGCTGGCAGGTAGCATAAGATATGCCTGGGAACAAATGCACAGCATGTCCTTGCACACTCAAGGGCCCCAGTAACTTTGCCAAATTTAAAATACAGTCACTGGTGCCCATGTTATTCACAACCGTCATGAGCACCCAGGAACTGTCTTCCAACAGTTGCCCATGAGGACAAATTCTGTAGGCTTTTACAAAATGCCATTCCAGAGTCTCCTTGGCGTGCAAACTGCTCCATTAGCCATTCCTTAAAGAAAAGTAAGAGGTGATGCCCCTTCAGTCCCTCTGAGAGACTGGTCAGGTGTATGTTTGAGCTCCACACTTGATTTTCCAGTAGCTCCAGTCAATTGTTCACATGCTGAGCTTCTCTTGCTCACCCCGTCATTACTGCATTACATTTATTGGCATGTTGTTGTAGCTCATCAGCTGTGTTATGTGGTTGTTCCACCAAGGATTCCACCAAAGAAATCTGTCAAGCCAGTCCATCCAGTTTAGTGTTCATCGCAGTCACTGATGTGATTAGGGTTTTAAGCTTGTGGCCTAGTGACTATAACGTTTCCTCTGCCTCGGAGCCAGTTGCTACCATCTGCCCAGTCGACCTCGTGCCCGGTCCTCCAGCAGTAGTTTAGCCCTGATCTTTCTTTTTTGGGTTTCCCATCTCAACTCCAATATAACTCACTGCACCCTGGTACCCTTTTTGCCAATTTTCAGATGTTTTAAAATATAGAATTAGCTCTTTAGATTTATGAAGGTGTAGAGCTGCGTTTCCTGCCTCCGGATAGCTTGGGCTCCACAGCAACCCCATGATTCTGATTTTAATTTGAATGATTTTTAGATAGTTTAGTAAGGTTTTTCTGTGCTTATCTAATTGTTTTACTTATTAATTGCTATGGTAGTCATTCTGTAGGGTGCTCCTCCTGCCAGAATGTTGTCTATATTACAGGTTGCAATATTTCCTTCAAAAAGTTTCTCAATGTATTTGTGGTCAATTTGATGGAAGTTTATGAATGATTTTAAACAAAGGATATGCAGCAGTTAGTGCAGCAATGAATTTATGTATACAAATAAGGTATCCACTGCTACCATGTCTTACAATCATTTATTCTGAATGTATTTTTACTTCATAAAGATGAGTTTGGAAAAAAAGTAACATCATCAACTCGTACAATCCTTTGAGTGTTATGAAAGTAGGTTTGCAGCACTCTTGAAGCTCCACAGGTATCTGCCATTACCCACTCCATAAGTCTTTTGTAGAATAAACCTGGGTTCCAGTAAGTGAATTAAACATATTTCTCATGTTCTTCATAGGATCTGCATCACCAATTGTCGCATCATTGGCCATCCTGTAGTCAACATAAAACAATGTGGTTCCATCCTTCTTGGATACTAAAACCACTGGCTATCATCAAGCCGACAATGAGGGTCTGATAATTTCATCTCTCAACATCTCTTGTATTTGCTCACTGATCTCTACTTTTGCTGATGAATATACATATGGTCTGCTCCATATTGGGTAAGCATCTCTAGTCACAACTGCATGCTGCAATAATGTCCCACTCTCTCCATGATATCTTCTGGAAATTCACTCAGCACACACTCTAGCTAAATCTTTCTCCTTGACTGGTTCCATCAGTCCTTCCACACATGGACTTGCAAATACTCTGATATCCTCCAGAATATCCTCTGGTTCCATTACAATCACTGCTGCTACTTTCTGCTCATCAGGTATTCTTCCACAGCCTTCTCTCTTTTATCAGTTGCTTTTATCACTGCTGCACTTGCAGACTCCTCTTTCTCTGTCTCCTCTGAGCATGTAATCTTGCCACTGGCAATGAACAACCATCTTCAGATCTCTTATGACATCTGTTCCATAATATCAAAGATGCTGTATCAAATATAAAGGCTTGTCTCTTCTATTGTATTTCTCAGACATTTAGTTGCACTTCACCATGACCCCATGGCCTTTTCCAATTCCAAGGCAAGCTCTGTCTAGGGATTCCTCTTAAACCAAGCCCATGCTTTCAAATTCTGCATAAACACTGGCTTTGTGATGATTGTTATCATAGCAGCTATATCCACCAATCCTTGTATTTCAAGGTCTCCAATCTTGACAGGTAAATACAAAAAAATCTGAACTTGTGATTCTGGTCACTCTCTCCACAAACTTCTCCTTGACAACCTCTATAGGCATTTGCACATTCTCTAGTCTAGCTAGTTGCTGCATTCAATGCAAATTTCTCTGATTTGAACTTGAGGCAATCTGGTTTCTTTTGTCCCAGTTCATTACAGGCGTAACATCTCTGTTCATATCAATCCCTGTCCTAGGCAGATATGAGATCTGTTGAGGATTCTGAGGAAAAGTTGGTGGTTAGCATCTTTTCACTGCAGGTACCAAAACTGCTATCCTCTCTTGACCCGACTACTGGTGACTGCATTCATCTAGTAAATTGTTACGCAGAATTCACCCTTTCTGGACTAATTCTTCCATGCTCTGTGGCACTGTAAACATTAACAGATTTTGTAAGTCAGGTTGTTCTCTCTCTCTCTCTCTAGAATACCATCACTTATACATGTCCCCCAAGTCTAGGACAAGGATCTCCAATCCATTGTGAACAACAACTCTCTTTTCAGGTGATGTCACCTCCTTCATTTGTTAAAAAACTTCAAGATCTAGACTTCCAGTTCCACCCTCGTGCATATGGCAGTCTAGACTTTGCGCTCTGATCAACCTCTGTGTAAAACCCTATTTGGCTGGGCTAAATAGCACAAAAATCTTATATAAAACTAACTTATTCATTGAGTCAGAGAGAGAGATTCAGCTGTTTGGGTTTGACACACAAATAAAAAAGGAACAGATGGAGGAGATGGATGACTGCTCTGATTCGGAGGCCTCTGAGCCTTGCGCTCAATGGACAAAGTCATCTGCAGATTCTCAGCGGGGATCTATAAAAAGTGGCCCAAAAATGGCTACATTTAAAAACAAAAAAGTAAAATTGGATACAATTTACCAAGAGCTGTTTTTGTCTGAGCTGAAGTGAAGGAACTATATGGGGAGCTCCGGCAGGGTTTCATGCAG
Organism: Neoceratodus forsteri; assembly: GCA_016271365.2. Lineage (NCBI taxonomy): Eukaryota > Metazoa > Chordata > Ceratodontiformes > Ceratodontidae > Neoceratodus > Neoceratodus forsteri. Next base: position 499,382,512 of record CM057449.1, on the reverse strand, counting down.
TTGGAACAGAGGGTGGACGAGGTGGAGAGACAGGGCACCATGGCTAAAAACAAGGTAGATGACTTAGAAAACATGGTGCAACTTCTTAAAGAACAACAGGAGCAAATGGAAGCCATACAAATGGATTTAGAAAACAGGGCCTGGCATAAGAACATAAGAACAAATTTATGGTATTCCGGAGGGTTCTGAGGGACATAATACCAAAGAATTTAGCGAGGTACTTTTAAGAACTGCACTAGAATTGCCTGATACACTGCAGTTGCAATTAGAGCAGGTCCACAGAGCACTGACCCCGAAGCCTACTTCCCCTAACCTCCCACCTTACTCCATCATTGCCTGATTCAATAACTATGCCACTAAAGAACAGATACTTTTAATGGCGTGGAGGAAAATCAAAGTGTTCTATGGGCAAATGAGATTTTACCTTGACCACGACTACGCCCCTAAAACCATGCGTTTAAGAAGGGCCTATCTACCACTGCTTCCAGTCATTAAAGCAGCTGGATACAAATTTTCCACACCTTATCCAGCATGCTTGGTGGTCAACCTGCCAGAAGGAAAGAAGGAATTTCAAACTGCGCAGGAAGCTAGAATGGAATTGTCCAAGCTAGGCCTTAAAGAGCTAGTGTACTGCTTGGAATTAATAGTAATTTTCAGATGCAGTCAGCTATCACTTTCAAAATCTGAAGTATTTTTATTTTTTTATTTTCTGGTTTGATAATCAAAAGATTTTCCAGCTGGCAGTACTGGAGTGATGTGTAGAGCAGCACTCTGCCTGGAAGGGAAAAAAAGTGAGTTCTGTTCCTCCCACTACATCGTCAGAAATGAGACAAAACACCTTGAGGCACCACAATTATTGCAGTCTAAGCAGTGACTCTCACAAGCTACCAATCAAAATGCAGGAAATTGTCACATCACTAGTAACCAGGTAGAGCCAGTCCCTGCTGCTTCATGTGAAAGTGAAACTTGACAATGAGAAATGGTTCTCATTGGTTACTAGTGATATCATAGTCAGTGTGGTCTCAGTGTTGATGTAGTGGGAGGAACAGAACTGACATTTTTTTCCTCCAGACATAGTGCTGCTCCACACATCAGCCCAGTACTGCCAGGTTGAAAATCTTCTAATTAGCAAACAGAAAGGAAAAAAATACTTGAGATATAAGAAGTGATAGCTGACTACATCTGAAAGTTACGATTAATTGCAGGCAGTTTCCAGGCAGTACACTAGCTCTTTAACTTTCCAGATCGATCTCAGGCAGCTCAGGGAGCCCTCCAGCTTCTTCCAAGATGGCAAACTGTCTCCAAGAAAACTCAAGAGGGAAACAATACTCCACGAGATCTGAAGCAGGTTTTCACAGCCTACAGACACTCTGATTCTCATAGAAACATAGAATTTGATGGCAGATAAGGACTGCTTGGCCCATCTAGTCTGCCCATTTCCTTACCTAATGGATAACCTGCAGATCCTAGTTAACTAACATTCTACTTCTTCCTACCCCCACTAGAATTGCTTTATGTCTGTCCCATGCATTATTGAATTCCCCCACTGTTTTTGACTCCACAACCTCCACAGGGAGCTGGTCCATGCATTGACAACCCTCTTCATGAAAAAATACTTCCTCACATTACCTCTGAGCTGTCCCCCCTCTATCTTCAAATTGTGCCCTCTTGTTCTTGCACATCTCTTTTTCTGAAAGATACCCTCTTGGACTTTGTTGATTCCTGTGAGGTACTTTAAAGTTTCTATCATGTCCCCCCCCTCCTCCCCTCCCTCTGTTCCTCGAGGGTATACATATTAAGCTCCTTTAGTCTCTCTTCATATGTCTTTGGTTGCCCTCCTCTGGACAGCCTCCACCCTGTTGATGTCTTTGTGGAGATGGGGTCTCCAGAACTGCATGCAGTACTCCAGTTGGGGTCTCACCAACTGTCTGTATTGAGGGATAACAACTTCCTGTTTTCTACTGGTGATGCCTCTCCCTATGCATCCCAGTATCCCCCCAGCCCTACTTACTGCCTTCTCACATTGCTTACCCACCTTTAGGGCATCTGATATAACTATCCCCAGGTTCCTTTCCATTTTTGCTGTTGTCAATATCTCACCCCCATTGTGTACTCTTCCCCTGGGTTTCTGTTTCCCAGGTGCATTACTTTGCACTTCTTTGCACTGAATCTAAGCTGCCATACATTTGACCATTTCTCCAACCTTGCAAGTCCCTTCTCATCCTTTCCACCCCACCTTGTGTATTAACCCTGTTGCAGATCTTGATGTTGTTTGTAAAGAGACATACTTTTCCTTCCAGTCCCTCTGCAATGTCACTTATTGAACCCTGTGGTACCCCACTAGTAACCCCCCTTTCTTCACTGTGGACTCCATTTACTATTACTCTCTGCATCCTGTTGTCCAGCCAGTGTTTTACCCAGGCTACCACCCTGGGACCCACTCTCAGGCCGGCTAATTTGTTTATTAATCTTTTGTGTGGGACTGTGTCAAATGCCTTGCTAAAGTCCAAGTAGGCCATGTCCACAGCCCCTCCCTGGTCTACTGCTTTGGTCACCCAGTCAAAGAAATTGATTAGATTCGTCTGACATGACCTTCCCACTGTGAATCCATGCTGCCTTGCATCCTGTGCCCCACTAGTCTCTAGGTACACAAACATTCTTTTCTTCACTTTCCCTACTACTGAAGTCAAACTGACAGGTCTGTAGTTTCCTACCTCTGTCTTGCTCCCACTTTTGTGAAAGGGAATTACATCTGCCCTCCTCCAATCCTCAGGTACTACACCATCCTCCCATGATTTGTTAAAAAGGGTAGTCAGTGGTGTTACTAGTTCTCCCCTCAGTTCTTTTAGAATTCTGGGGTGAATTCCATCAGGCCCCACAGAAGATCTGAGAAAAGCAGGACATGGAGGATTCCTTTATTTGTTCTTTCTCTCCTGCTGGATGTGAACCTAGCAGGCTTCTGGTGTGTCTTATGGTGGGGGGGATGGTTCTCCTTTACAAGGTCGAAGGCTTTTCTGCTCACCTACTTTGACTCTAGGCAGTAGCTGTCATATGTCCTCTATTTGGGCAAGGTATAGCCACTGTCAGGATGGGTAGAGAGGAGGCCTGTACCTTCCTCCACCCCCGGAGCACACCATCTCACTGATTGGGGTGCAGGGACCCCTTGGCTTGGGGTCTACCTTAAGCTGAGCTCAATTTAACCTGGGTAACGTGTTTGAAAACTAGAGCTCTGATTAAGGATTCCGCAGACATTGGTACCCCAAGCGAACCATGAGTGGTCAAAAACTTTATTTTACCTGTTTCCAGACTAGTTGAATAATAATCACTCAGCTTTATTTTCCAGCCCCAGTCTGATTATATGTGTGTGTTATATACATTACCAAATGAAGCGATCCTTTTTCTTTGAAGGCCGTATACTAAGGGTGCTGAGCCGAACTGAGTTAATGAAAGCTGTATTGTTTGAGAGTCCATTTACCCAATAATCCTGTATTCATTTTTGATAGTACAGGGGTCGGTACACAGAAATGCTTGGTTTGGGACCCTAAGAATGAAGGTGTTTTATTTAACCCTACCTTTAAATGTTGTTTTTGTCTACCTGAATCTAATTTTCCTTTGGGGCCGCATAGGCTCCCCGGAGGCTCCAAGTAAAGATAACTTGGGAAATACCTCCTCTTCTTGGTGGACCCTATCTAGAGGTGGGGTCCCCTCGGAAGACATAGGGAGGCTACCATTAACCTCCCCGACCTTGGAAGTTACAGAATTTACAGTATGGAGGTATATTCAACCTGCAAAGAAAAACTTGTACAGGACACAATATGCAGTAATATTGTTGTCAGTCTTTTATTTTAAGTGGACGCTGTTGCCATATAGCCTTATTAGAGTTAAATATTTACTGAAATGGTTCTTGGTAAGGGGAAATATTTCACAGATTGGCTGATAAATCTAACTGACGGGTACAACATTTTTTTTTTCTGGGCAGCTCTAACTACCGATACAAATGAGACATGTTTACTTCCCTCTGGTTTAGACCAGTTTAGACTGGGGTTTGACTATTGAAGAGCTGGAGACATAGAAAGCAGTAGCTTAATTTTCTTGGTAGCTGAAAAATCAAGGTGGGAGGAGAGAGTTGGAGGGCTCTGGGATCCCCAAAATGATAACATAACCATAATATTAATATGGCCATAACCACAATGAAAGTTTTATCTTTAAACATTAATAGAATCAACAACCCAGTGAAATGCTCCAGACTCCTCCAATATATTCAGAGACAAGAGGTGGATTTGATCTTTTTGCAGGAGATGCACCTGTCTGAAAGGGAGCACTTAAAATCATCAGAGGGGAATCGGTACTCTATAATCTCTTCCTCATGTACCGGAAAGAGGAGAAGGGTAGCAATTATGGTCCCATCTGCAACACCTTATGTGACAGAATGGGAAGAAGCAGACCCAAATGGGTGCTTTGTGATCTCGCAAGGGAGGATGTTTGGAATGAAGGTGACTCTGGCGAATGTATACTTCCCTCTAGACTCTTCTCCAATGAGGTTAAGACATTTTTTAATGAGCTGGTGGACTTACAAAAGGGGATCTTGATACGGGGGGGGAGCTTTAATGTAACCATATCTCCCTCACTAGACATATCTCACCCCCAGAAACATAGGATCATACCCGTCCAGAACTTACTTAAAACTCAGATGCCAGCTCTAGGATTGGTGGATGTTTGGAGGCATTTCTACCCATCTAAAGGGGGCTTTACACACGAGTCTCCAAGATTCCAGACATCCTCCCAAATAGACTACTACTTCGTGTCTATACAGCATAGAGACAGGGTAAGAGATCTGTCATTAAATGCAAAATCTTTGTCGGACCACACTCCTCTTTTGCTAAAAATTGACACAGGGAAACCCTGGAAATCCACTCTCTGGTGTTTAAATCTCTTGTTACTTAGGGAGCAGGAATTTTGTAATAAAATGATTCAGCGTATCCCCCAGATTATACAGGACAACTTATCCGCAGATACATCCTCGATATTGATATGGGATACTCTGAAGGCAGTAGTTTGGGGTGAAATCATAGTTTACTCATCTTAGAAACAAAAGCTACACGAGGCCTGATTTGCACAGTTACAGACATGGTTAAGTGAATTACAACAAGGTGAGAGGAGGGGATAGTGGAGAAATCCGAAAGGAAATCAGTTCCCTAAAGTCTGAGCTATAGGGCATTTTGGACCAAAAGGTCCAAACTTCCTTCATTTACCTTAAAAAAATTTATTTTGAAAGAGGCGCCAGAGGTTCCAGAAATTTGGCAAAACAGCAACCTGTATGGGGATTTAAATAGATAGCCTGTATACCCCAAATAAAAAAAAACAGACAGGTGGAGTGGTCAGAACTACCTCTGAGATACTAGAGGTATTCAGGTAATTTTACAAAACATTATATTCAGATCCATCCCCCCCATCTGAGGAACAGATACAGACTTTCTTGACACCCCTTCCTATCCCAAAATTACACCAATAACAATAGGATTCTTTATTGAATCCTAGATCTGAAGAAAAGATTAAAAGAGGGCTAGCCAGAGCTAAGACCCTGAAATGCCCAGGCCTCGATGGGTTTCCTGTCAAATGGTATAAGACCTCCTTTCCTCACCTACTACCTCTAATGCGAGGAGCATTTTTGGAAGTACAGGAGAGAGCCCCTCCCCCAGCTTCATGGTCATACGCGGTACTGTCAGCAATCTTAAAATCAGGGAAGGACCCTCAATCAGTAGATGCATATAGACCAATTTCAATTTTAAATTGTGATTATAAACTTTACATGACCATCTGGGCTCAACACCTGGAAGGATTGTTACAGAAGTGGTACACATAGGCCAGGCAGGTTTTTTGAAACTGAGACAAACCCCCGGCTCTGAGCCCCCCAAGGTGGGGTCACTCTATCCTCCCAGGGCACTCTATCTACAATTCAGGCCGAACTGGGCTCAGCCCAGAAGCGGAAGGAGTCCAGCCTATGGAATGTGGTGAGAGGTAGGTGGTGCCATCGCCTATCCCCGGGGGTGGGGTTTTTCTGCTTAGGTAGCCCTCACCCCCCCAGGCAGAGCCAGAGTATGCAATGATGCCAGGGGACATCCGTCGTGGCTCTGCGTCCCTCTAATCGTGCCCTGAACAGTGCAGTACCTCCAGTCTCCACCGGGGGCCACTGCGGTGCCGGACAAACCCCTGGAACCCCCCAAGAGAGGAGAGCAGTCTTCTGGATGCTTGTTCCTCTCTCTCCCCTGCCAACCCCCGACAGCCGGGCTCATTCCCAAACCTGGGTTGCCGGCATGGTCCGAGATGTGGCGTCCAGTGCCTCAACCCTCAGCACCACCGGGCCAGCTGAAAATTAAATATTTAGGGATCCATTTACCCCGAAAGTTGCAAAATTTATTCTTAATAAATTGTGAACCCCTTACTCAAAACATAGAGACGGACCTCCATAGATGCGCACAATTACAGCTACCTTTTTATGCTAGAATTGACATAATTAGATCAAATGTTTTATCCATAATGTTATACCCATTTCAGACAATCCCCATATTCCCCCCAGTTGCATATTTTACTTCTTGGAATAGAATGTTTGTAAGATTTGTTTGGGCAGGCTATAAACCTTGCATTAGGTGGTCTATCCTTCAGCTCTCTAAAGACAAAGGAGGCCTGAATCTTCCCAATGTACTCCAATATGCATATGCAGTGGTGATAGTGGTGATTTTGAACTGGTTGAACCCAAGCTGTAAGGTAATGTGGAAGCAAATAGAATGCACAATTAATGGGATACAAGATATGATACAATTAATATTTGCCCCCCTTACAGCACTGCATGGGCTAGGTGGATATTTTATGGGGATGCGACACATGTTACAGACTTGGTACAGAATTAGGGCTCTCCCCTCATTAGCCCCAATGTTCTATTTTTTATGACTACTAAGTTCAGAGTCAGAATTCCTACCGGCCAGAATTGATTTTACATTTCAATGGTGGCATCAGAGGGGCCTCTCCTTCATTTTCCAGTTTTTAGACGCCAATGGCACTGTTCCATTCACTCAGCTACAGACTAAATATGGTCTGTCTAATAGAGAGTACTTACAGACATGCAGGTCCAGATGTTTCTGATCCACAAAGGCCTAGAAAGGAATCGTCTTCCAGAACCCTTACCGCTCTTATTAAACATGTTCATGACTTCCCTCAGGGGATCAGTTTGGCAACATATAATTGGACTTTTATACAATGGGCTGGGAGAATATTAGTCAAACTCATCCATACTGGAGGCCTGGAATAGAGAATTACCAGATCCAGTATCCTACGAGAGTTGGCTGAAGTATGCCCGCAGAGCTATGGGGATATCACTTGCACCATACTAGAGGGAATTTGCCTGGAAGGCCCATTCCAGATGCTTTAATACACCGGCAAAACTGGCAAAGTTCCTCCCCTCTCCAATAGGTAACTGTTGGAGAGACTGTGGAGAGCAGATGGCCCGCATTTCCATGTTTTTTGGGCATGCCGAGTAGTGAGACCATTCTGGCAGGACATGGTCAGTGCCCTGACTCAATTGCCGGGACCAGAGGCCGTGCATACCCCAGAACTGGTTTTACTAGCGGTTCCACCAGAAGGATTATGACCCATGAAGGACTCTCTCTCTTGTTCATATATCTGTTGGTGGCCAAGAAGGTTATTACCTGCCTTTGGAGAAATAATACTTCCCCTACTAAGCAGAATTGGACAAAAATAATGACAGAACTATAGTACTGTATATGGAACAGTTAATAGCTAGCTGTAACAATAGCTTTACACAATTTGAATTGAGATGGTGCCCTTGGGTTTTTCCATTTCGGAAAGAGACCCAGCTGTTGTCCCATGAGGAAAATGCAAGGGCATTGGATTACAGAAGAGGTACCTGTGGGAGAGAAAATACTATACTTGTATCACCAATCTAATTGGGAATGCACCACTGGTAGTCTTTTTTGTGTAATAATAGGGTTTTTCTGCCTTGTTTTAATTGAAATACAAGTAATGCATTCCATCAGTGATGAAATGATTTATAAAATATTGTACCCCTTAAAGTCCTCTGCTGAGAAAATGTATGATATTGTAACTGAAAAATTCAATAAAATAAATATTTAAAAAAAAATACTTCAAGAACTGTTGTGACACTTCTTCCATCCTTGCAACTACTCTTGCCTGTAGCACCAACACTTGCACACCACTCTTCACATGATTCTCTCTTGAAACATAGAAACATAGAAGTTGACAGCAGATAAGGACCGCAAGGCCCATCCAGTCTGCCCATTTCTTTTTCTACCTTATAAATGTGCCATCGGCCTTTGCTCTGTCAGTGGCCTATCTAGTCATAGTCATTTGTATTGCTCCCTTATGCCTATCCCATGCCTGTTTGAAGCCCTGCACTGTATTCATAGCCACCACTTCTTGTGTAAGCCATTCCATGCATCCACCACCCTTTCTGTGAAAAAGAATTTCCTCACATTCCCCCTTAATCGGCCCCACTCTAATCTCATGCTGTGACCTCTTGTCCTGCTATTTTCTTATATTTAAACATGTTAGACTCTTTCACCTTGTTAATCCCCTTAAGGTGTTTGAATGCCTCGATCATATCACCTCTCTCCCTCCTTTGCTCAAGGGTATACATATTGAGCTCTGTTAATCTGTCTTCATATGTCTTCTGATGCAGTCCCTGCACCATTTTGGTTGCCCTTCTCTGGACTGCCTCAATTTGGTTAATGTCCTTGTGAAGGTGTGGCCTCCAATACTGCATGCAGTGCTCCAGATGGGGCCTAACCAGTGTCTTGTAAAGAGGGATTATTACCTCCCTCTTACGACTTGTGATACCCCTACTAATACACCCTAACACCCCCCTAGCCTTACCTACTGCTTTAGAGGTCTGCTTGGATGATTTCAGGTCATCAGTGATGATAATGCCCAAGTCTCTTTCTTCCTTTGTGACTGCTAGCAACTCCCTCCCAGCCTATAGGTGGCTTCAGGATTCTCTTCCCTATGTGCATGATTTTGCACTTCTTTGCATTAAATCCCAGTTGCCACTCTTCTGACCATTTTGCTTAGTTTATCCAGATCTCTTCTCATTCTGCCCACCCCATCTGGATCATCTACTCTGTTGCAGATCTTGGTGTCATCTGCAAACAGACAAGCCTTACCCTCTAGTCCATCTGCAAGGTCACTAATGAAGATGTTGAAGAGGACTGGCCCCAGAACTGATCCTGAGGGTACCCCACTTGTGACTTGCATCTCTTCTGACTGTATACCATTTACCACCACTCTCTGTTTTCTGCCGTCAACCAGTTTGCCACCCAGTTGACCAACTTCAACCACACCGAGCCTACCCAGCTTATTTATCAATCTTCTATGTGGAACAGTGACAAAAGCTTTGCTGAAGTCAAGGTAGGCGACATCAACTGCTCCCCTTGGTCCACCACTCTGGTTGACCCAGTCAAAGAAATCTGAGAGTTAGTTTGACAGGACCTTCCTTTGTAAACCCATGCTGTCTTGGATCCTGTGCCACTATGGATTCCAGGTGTTGCACTATCCTTTCCTTAAGGAGTGCCTCCATAATCTTGCCCACTACTGAGGTAAGACTGACTGGTCTGTAGTTCCCCGCCTCCTCCCTGCTACCATTCTTGTGGAGGCGGGATCCATGAGCCCTTCTCCAGTCTTCTGGGACCTCTCCTGTGCTCAGAGACTCACTAAACAGTTCTGCTAATGGCTCTGCTAGTTCCACCTTTAGCTCCTTAAGTACCCTGGGATGTATGCCATCAGGTCCCATTGCCTTATCCACCCTGAGCTTAGCAAGCTCTTGTGGGACCCCTTTCTTTTGTGAAGGGAGTAGTGCTCGCCTCCCTCCCCTGTGTCCATGATGCTAAGCTGTGGCCTGCCCTACCTTCTCTTCAGTAAATACTGAGCAAAGAATCTATTTAGGATAGATGCCTTTACAGGGTCCTCCTCCTCACATGCTCCCTTTTCTCCATTAAGCTTAGCAATACCCCCTCTGGACTTTCTCCTTTCACTAATGTATCTATAGAAAGTCTTGTCACCTTCTTTTACTGTTCGTGCTAGTGTTTCTTCAGTTTGGGACTGTGCCTGCCTTACTGCCTTCCCTGCTTCCCTTAGGGCAGTTTGGTATGCCTCCCTATCTTCATCCCGCTGTGTTCCCTTATATTTCCTGAAGGCCAGCCTTTTGGCTCTGACCTTTTCTGCTACTGTATTTGAGAACCAAAGTGGTTTCCTTCTTCTTTTGCACTTCCTTTTCTGTCTAACACAATGGGATGTTGCTTCAAGTATTGCATCCTTAATGCTTGCCCACTTTGCCTGTACCCCCTCACCTGTGTTTCTTTTTGCCAGGGCTAGCTTAACTCTGCTGGCCATCTGTTGCTATAGTCACATCTCTTCTGGTACTTGCGCTTGGTGTAACATACATTTGAATGCTTGCATGAACTACAATGCATCATTCTTCTTTTTTTTCTTCTAACACTGGGAAATTGATTCCAGTACATGGTGCAACAACTGGCACTATTAGCGTACAGGCTCTCCCGTATGCTTGTGACATGTTCCTTTGCCTCCACAGTATCTCTTGGCTTCCTGGCAATTACTATTCAATAGCAGGAGCTCCACTTCTTCCAAACAGCTAGTTTGCACATGGTGTGCCTGCTTCCCTGACTCCAGGCATCACGCTCAAATTAACAGAAACATAGGCTATATTGGCAGAAAGAGACCAATTGTCCATCGAGTTCACCAGTATTAATCAATAACTCTTGATAATGTTCATGACTATGTCCATGAAGAGTTTAATTTTCTGCTCTGTTCTCTACTCTAGTCTCTCTGCAGCTGGTGATGCTGGTATTCCTCTCAAAGTTCCTCTTACAAGTCCCACTAGCATCCTTATGACTCCTTTCAATGGCCACTCCCATCTTCTGGGTTTAAATTCTACTGCATCTATCAATGACACATTCATACCAAACCATTCAGCCGGTACCAGACCATGTGCTCCTCTTCTCCCGCTAGATCCCACACTCTGACAGTCCAAGAGCCAATGAACCATATTAATTTCCCACTATCAAAATTATCTGATTGCACTCCTTGTCTGCTATAGCTGTGCACAGCAGAGCCACATTCACAACTCACTTTTTGGTCATGCTGTGGGTTTCATGAGAAATCCACTCCTTTAGTGCTAGATGTAATACTAAAGATCCTATGCCAAAAATACAATGTTGCAGTCCAAATTCAGAACAGAAATATTTTAGGGTATTGTAAGTTAGACATAACCCAAAATATATCACTATCACACTAGTGCTAGACACATAATATACCTCAGTAAACACAGTTTACACTATACCACATGTACTTTGGCCCTAAAAATGTAACACAATCAACCAAGCTAATAAGATTTCCTCTCAACCACACACTGTAGCAACAGTTGCAAAAATTGCTCAGCACTCTCAGTCCCACATTGTGGAGCCATAAGGATGTGACAGGGTGAAGCCAAGTACACCAATACTTATGAAAAGGGTATTTTACTTTCTTTATCACTCCACATCAGCTATGCTGAGGAGTTGTGATGGTATACTCAGCTAGGATAACTTAACCAGAGGACCTGTGGAAAACCCACGTGGATGAAAAGGAATGAGAGTGTGTGACAGGGCTGCAGTATACTGACCAATAGAGAAGACCGTGGGACAAGCGAGACAGAAGACACAGCCTCGGAGAGATGACACTGACAACAATTTCAAATGAACAAACTGGAACTTTACTGTCTGACTGTGCTAGACATAGATAGGTTCAAAAGCATAATGTTGCTAACAATTACTATAAAATGACTCATATACTCTATGTTAAAGGGGGATATTTATAAACTGTGCCCACCAGAGTTTGAAAGTCCATGACAAGATCTTTTAAATGAGGTAATGGGCTCCCCTATAGTTGGTAGATGGCCAGAGATATTGATGGTTAAGTCTGCCCCATAGTGATACTACATTGCCACCATTTTGAGAACCTTGTGATGTCACCAGCGATCAAGGTGTGGCTAACCAAGTGACATCACAAGGGTCTAACAATCATTTGTGAATGCTGAATTTTCATTGCTGGTATTGCAGTTGTACCATGTCTTGCTTGTACACATCACCCAGTTCTAACTTCTAACAACATGCACACAAACATATCTGGCATTGACAAATGCCTGTTACCAGAGAGGGGTGCATATCTTTGCTCAGTTACATTAGACTTGTTTGTTCCCATCCTATAGTAAAGTTTTTCCTCATTTCTGGATCTTCTATTATTACCAGATATGCTTGCAGGCCATAGTATCTATACACTTTGTTTAACTGATCATTAAACTTATAATTATTTAGTATCTCCAAATCTTGTTCTCTGGTCACTGTATATATACCCTTTTAAAATAAGTCTATATACTTATTACTAATAGTTATATTTTGTAACATGTAATCCCAGAGCATTTCCAGTTTAATTTTCATTAATAAGTTTTAACAGTGTCCAGCCGTGGCATAGAACAACCTTTTGTTTGCATCTATATTTGTTCTTTTAACCCCAGGGATAGGAGCCTACTGTTTTCCATTTTTAAAAGGCATACCCTGAACCCAAAAAAATCAACCTTGTGCTTTTATATACAGGTTAATAAATCATAGTTCTGCTCTTACACCTGGTGCAGGTATTCTCTTAGGTACCCCCAGTACTGTTTTCATTAAATTTTCCACTAAAAGTTTTATAGGGAAGGGTTCAATGTATGCACAGATTTCTGCTCCATAATGGACTAGACCTCTACTTTCATTGAAACAGCAGATAAAATTCAATCAATATAGAAGCCATGATATAAATAAGCACCATTTCATTTTAGTCTTTTTTTATGGTTCTCTTCTGTACAGTTTCTGATCCTAAGTATGTGTATTGTTGTACGAAGTAGTGGAGAAGATTTGGAATTTGGAATGTCCTGCAATAAGAATTCTTTGTGTTGGAATCTTGGTTCAGTCAAATTAAATTAATTATGAATACAAAGAAAGCAAACATAATGATGTTTAGTGCTAGGAAAATATTAAAAAGGTGCGATAAAGAGACTGTAAATATCACTATAAAAACATTACAGGGTAACTCATTGGTCCAGGTGGATACATACAAGTATCTGGGAGTCTATATCGATTCCCAATTAAAATAAGATTTTCATAATGACCAGTTACGCACCAAGGTTTCCCACAAATTGGGAGCCTTGAGAAGGCATAAAGAAAGTATGTCCCTAGATACTAGAAGAAAATTAGTTCAATCCATAATTTTCCTATTAATCGATTATGGTAGTATTTATTTATTTATTTAGTTTTTGTTAACTGGGTAGGTAGCAAAGACTATTTTCAGGCACAACCCGGGAGGGTACAGTACAACAATACAGGGTAACATTTCAAAGCAATTACAAACATAGTTGACAGTACAAATACTAATAAACACAATCTTCTTAAACTAGATAGGTTGCACTATAAATTAGCTCAATTTGTATTAGGAGTCAAAGGTCCACATCACTATTTTCACCACTGTGATTTACTTTCTTAATTGAGATGGAACCCCCTTTAGATGTTAGAAGGGGCAGAATTCTGAGCAATTTCGCATATAATTAGTTTTTTTTTTTTTACAAGGAGAGACGCACTAAGCTGAAAGCTTATTTACAGGTGTGACCTGGGAGCACAAGGAAGTTAAGTGACTTGCTCAGAGTCACACAGTATGCAAGTGGGAGCTGTGGGATTCAAACCCAGGGCTCCAAGTTTGCAGCTCAGAGCCCTAAACCACTGCACTATACTGTGCTATAATGCCTTCATGGGTCTGCTCCAAATTACTTACTTGATAAATTGGTTTTAGAAAATTCACGGTTTACCTTATGAAATGTAAAAGGAAGAGGCTTAAAAGTTCCATATGTAAAAACAAACATGGCAAAGCAAGATTTGATTATAATGCTTGGAATTGTCTCCCACCAGAGGTACGGAGTTTACCAACTTTAACAGCATTTAAAATTGCTTTAATGGAGTGTTATGCTTTTGAATGTAAATGTTTTAAATGATTGTGTTGTATGACGGTTCAATTTCCATTTGTACTGTATCTAATTTGTTTCGTATGTAATTTCCTGTCGAGTACTGAGTCTCTGGTCTTTGTTATTTTGCACATGTATGTTTGATGAATGTTGAAACTTTTGCGATATTCAGTACCGCATTGTAAACAGGCTTGCCTAATGTCTTATCCTGATGAAATATGCAAATAAAATGAATGAAATGAAATGAAAGTCATGTTGGGACCAACCAGTCCATGCCTGTTAATGCTATCATTGAGGAAGTGAATGCAGAAGTGGTTAGCAAATGCTTAGCAAGATTGAAGAGCAAATGAGGAACTTGACTAACTTGTGATGGGACTCTGGCAGCAGAACCCAGCCAGCCAGCAAGACTGCCGATCATCCGATGGGCATACAAAGAAGGACTTGATGTGCGGCAGACCTTTCCAATAGCCAGCTGGGAACAAGCACATGTGGCAGTGCTGTTCTGCTGCCACTGTGGACAAGATGGACATCATGAGGAAGGATGTTTACCTCCAGAAAACCTGAGCAAATCTAAGAAATGTAAAGAAGAAATTTCTTCATACTTACTGTAATTTCCTTTTCTGTTAGTTCCAACAGTGTCAATGGGTAATCAAAAGAACTGGGTATAGTGCACCCCTACCAGGGGAATGGCATAGCCCAAGCTTCAGAATGTTGGGCATATAAGGATTCCAAGCAGCAGCAACTCCCCAGTAACTACTAATATCGCAGTGCCATAGTAGCTACACATTTGCCTATATTATAACCAATTACCTGTATGCAACATTCCTTAATACTGTAAATAAATGCTGTCTTGCCTTCCTAGCAGGCAACTGAGGAAGAAAATGCTCTCCACTGGACACAAGGTTTGGACGATTCAGTCCTTCTTCAAGGGAAAAACAATCAAGTAGCAAGGCACTCTCCACACCAGTAACAGATCTGGGAAACTTAAGCTGACCACACAATGTGGCATAACTTGTTGGCAAACACTGAGTTCAGTGAGACTACCTGAAACAGGAAAAACACTTTAAGAAGAATAACAAAACCTGTTAACCTGAAGTCGCAGACTAATTGAAAACTTTTTTTTGTTTATTTATTTATATATAAGTACAGCACAGCAGAATAGAGAGATGTCCAAAAAAGCAGGAGATTTTACCAAATAGGATGTCCCTTCTGGCATACCAAGCTCTAACCATGGACAGTGTAACACCTGCTGCTACTGCACCTTTGTATCATACTTGTTTATAGGAACTTGTTTGCACTAAGTTTATGTTTGTATTTGTGAATATCATAAATATACTTGGGATTATGCATGGTCCTTGCCACATGTATTACTTTGAACTGTATCTGTACCCTAACCTGTAATTCTGGTGTGAAACCTTTGTAAACAAACTGCTCAAAGGTGTTACTGCAAACATTCCAATAAATAAATACCAGATAAGATTCTCCCACAGGAGCCAGGTTCCTGGGTGGGCCCCATTGACAATGCTGGAGCTAACAGAAAAGGGGGAAATTACAGTAAGTATGAAGAAATTTCTTCTTTCTGTAGTGCTCCACATTGTCCAAGGGTAGTCAAAACAATTGGGTTCTAAGAAGCAGAACCCAGAAAAAAAAAAAACAAGAGGGGGAGAATATTATCTCATATGCCAGAAACAAGCAGAGAAATTACGTGCGAACTGCTGCCTGCAACACTCTGTGACCAAAAGCTGCTTCACCAGAACTCTAAACATCCAATTTGTAATGTTTTGTGAATGTGTGCACAGAAGACCACATAGCTGCCTTGCATAGCTCTAAAACCAATGCTTCACCTCTCACCATCCAGGAAGTTGCCATAGCCCTGGTGGAGTGAGCTTTGATGAGAGCTGGAGGCCTCTTCTTTTTTCATGACATAGGCCTTAGCAATGCAGGCCAGCACCCACTTAGCTAGGGTGGCCTTAGAGGCTTTTTGACCCTGCTTGGCTGCTCCAAAAAGAACAAACAGACTATCTGACTTTTGAAACTCAGCCATCCATTTATGGTAGATCCTAACTAACCGTCACAAATCCAACTTCTGTAATTCCTTCTCCTTGAGGTGAGAAGGTTGTGGATAGAAGGATGGAAGACATATTTCCTGGTTCACATGGAAGCCCTTGGGCACTTTAGAAATGAAAGACAGGACCGTCCTGAATATAATCTTGTCTTTATGCACAATAAGTTATGGCTCCTTGTGAGACAAAGCCTGGAGTTCACCAACTCTCCTGGCTGAACACATGGCCACTAAGAAACACACCTTGTAGGACAACACATCCAGCGATATGGATGATAGCGGCTTGAAAGGCTATTTACAGACAGCATTTAAAACCAGATTAAGATCCCATGGGAGAACCAGAGATTGAAATACCATACGACTCCTGCTAACCACACATAAAAAATTAATAACCTCTTTACTAGTTCCTAGGGAGGACCCCAAGGATGCTTTGAGACTGGAAACCTGACCCCTCAGTGTGCTCAATGCCAGCCCCTTCTCCATGCCTTCCTGTAGGAAATCCAAAATCTGTGGAATTGAGGCCTTTGAAGGTTTAAAATCTTTCCCTCTGGCCCAAGATGAAAAGGTGGTCCATACTAGAGCATAAGTTGCGGACGTAGAAGTTTTTCTGACAGCCATCAAGGTTTCAACAACTTTCTTGAAAAAATCTAGTTTTAGAAGCCTCCTCCTTTTGCTATAGGAGCCAGGCCACGAGCTGCATCACTCTTGGATTTGGGAGGAGAATTGGACTCTGTAACAAAAGGTTTCTTCTCACCAGAAGACAGAAGGGAACTTGCTGAATTAGATTCACCATATCCGAGAACCACGGTCTTCTCGGCCACTCTGGAGTTATTAGAAGGAAGCTTCCTCTTGAGTGTCTTATTTTTGTAAGACCTTTGTAAGAAGAGGCAGTGGAGGAAAAGCATACACTCTGCTGAAGGACCATCTTGAGTCAGAGTGTCCACTGCCTCTGCCTGTGGACACCAAAAACAACTGAAGAACCTTTGGATGTGAGCACTGTGGCTGAATGCAAACAGATTTATCTGCAGTTAACCAAACTTTTTGCTCAGGAGTTCGAATATCACAGGGTTCAACTGCCACTCTCTGGGGTGAACATTTTTGCAACTTCGCCAGTCTGCCTGAATGTTCAACTCCCCTGTCAGATGTATTGCTGACAGCGAGAGAAGATTCTCCTCTGCCCACCTCAGGAGTTCTGAGGCCTCTCAAAGCATCTCCCTGCTTTTTGTGCCTCTCTGATTGTTTATGTACTCAACTGTGACAGCATTGTCTGACCGCACCTTTACTGTGTTGTTTTGTAGCATGGTCTGAAACTGAAGGAGAGCTAAGTGAACCGCCTGCATCTCCACAACACTTACGTGGAGATGCTGTTCCTGTACTGACCAAGTCCCCTACGTGGAAAGTTGGTTCAGGGTTCCCCCCCCACCTGTGCAGATTGGTATCTGTTGTGAGAATTAACTCTGGGGGAAATTCCAGTAAAACCCACTTGCTGAGATGCTGCACATTCACCCTCCAACTCAGGGAGTGACAAAGCTGAAGGGTAAGGGGAATCCTGGCCTGATAATCCACCAATGATAGATCCCAGGCCATCAGCAAACCCACTTGAAGAGGCCACATATGGAAGTGAGCCCACGGGACTAAATCTATCGCGCAGCCATGAGACTGAGAATTTGCAGCAGACTGTGGGTAGAGGCCAATGACAGATTCCTGAGCCACTGGACCTCTGACAATAAAAATCTCTTTCTGGTAAGGTGACAGAAAAACCCTCCCTAGTTTTGCATTGAAGTTTTCCCCAGATGTTCCAAGGTCTGAGATGGCTCGAGAGAGCTCTTCTCCCGGTTCAGCACCCAGCCATGTGACTCCAGGATCTCCAAAGTCCTGAGCACCAAACTCTTTGCCAGAGGCAACATTGGTGTATGAATGAGCAGGTCATCCAGATAAGGGTAGACATGATGCCCTTCCTGCCAAAGCTGAGCCACCAGGACTATCAACACTTTTGAGAAAACTTGGGGGGGAGCTGCTGCATGGCCAAATGGAAGTGCTCTCAAAATGTTGGCCCAGTATTGAGAACCTGAGATACTTCTGGTGAGACTGATGGATGGGGATGTGAAGGTAAGTATCCATCAGATCTATTGAGGCTAAGAAGTCCCCCAGCTGAATGGCCTGGGTTATAGACCTCAGGGACTCCATCTTGAACATTTAGCGGTGGACTAACCTGTTCAGATGCTTCAGATCCAGAAAGGGTCTGAACCCTCCCGACTTCTTGGGAACTATGAAATAGAATGAATAGAACCCTTGACCTTGCTCCCTCAGTGGATCCGGTACAATGGCCACAATTTTAATGAGGTGGGTCAGGGTCTCTGACACCACCTGGTGTTTTGCCACATGCCTGGAAACCAGGGATGGTAGAAAGCGTCCCCTTGAGGGAACCGTTAAGAATTCTATGGCATAGCCCAGGTGAAGGATTTCCAGAACCCAGGCATCAGACGTTGATCGGGCCCATCTTGAGAAGAACTCCTGAAGTCCTCCACCAAGGAAAGGGGGTCAGGGATGGGCCCACATACCCTCATTACGAGGCACCAGGCTTTTGTGCTGGTTCTCCTCCATGGCACCTGGCCAGGGCTCCTCTGTTACTGTAACCTGTTACCTGAGTAGGCTCCTCTATTTCTCTGGTTACCAAAGTGCCTAAAGGGACAAAAAACACTCGGGACTGCCTATGCCGGCCATCACCCTTGACCCCTTTGGGCTACTGTGGTCTTACGCTGTTGTTTTGACACTGGAAGGCGGCCCTTCTTGTCCTGAAGATCCTTCAAGATAGAATCCAGGTCAGAACCAAACAATAAGCCTCCCTCAAAGGTGAGGTTAAACAGTATTGCTTCTGAAGCTTGATCAGCAGCCCAATGTCTGAGCCACATGCCACTCATGGCCGAAGCAATGCGGTAGGCTGAATGGGCTCACAGGTGCAAATTCTCCACTGTAAAATCACCAAGAAAAGTGGAGGCCATGGCCACTAACTGCAAAATGCTTGCACCTTCTGAGTCAGGTGGAACGAAACTGGCCAGATAAGCTACCCAAACGTTTAAAGCTCTGGCAATAATAAATAAAGCATAAGATGTATGAATGTTTGTGGCATTAGAGGTGAAAGCCCTCCTGCACGTGTTATCTACCCGCTTGTCTTGTAAATCTGCTAGAGCCAGAGAGCCTTCAACAGGCAGAGTGGCGTGTTTGACTGAATTGTAAACAGCCTTGTCCACCAGTAGAGGAGTTTCCCATTTGTGAGATCTTTCCTATAAAAAAAGGAAAATTCAGTGACTTTGGTTTCGGAAGATACTTTCTCTGATCCATGTGGAGGGGTTGTGGGATAACAGATGGACCAGACTCCGAACTTCAGGTTCAACACACAATCTATGTGTGATGTTAATTTAAAACACAGAGATAACCTTAAGCAATGGCATATCCGTTCTTCAATACATCAGTTTTCAACAACAGACTATGCATGTCCTTCCTTTGCACTTAGTCAGCGCCTACTGACTCACTGATCTACTGATCCATCTCTTTAGTGAAAACAGTACGGTTGCGTAAGAACTTACCGTAACAGTAGATCTTCGAGAGTATCTCTTGTAGCAGGTCATAACACATAGATTACAGCTGCAGGCATCATTTCCTCCGGATGACTTCTCACCAGTCGATCCTGGGACCTCCCCCTGCACTACCACATGGTGTCTACCTGGCAGGTATAAATGGGGGAGGTCCCAGCTACTCCTCAGTTCTTTTCCATCCTGGCGATCAAATGTGAAAACATATCCTAGGCCTCCGATGAGAACCGATGAGGGAAATCAAGGCAGCAGCTCTTGGAGTCATAAAAGACCGGAGCAAGGCACCCTTCTGAAGTAACAGCAAGGGGGAAGGAGGGTGGGGCTGCATGACCTGCTGCAAGAGATACTCTAGAAGATCTACTGTTATGGTAAGTTCTTACACAACTGTACTATCTTCTTATAGGCAATCTCTTGCAGCAGGTCATAACACATGGGAAGATTCCCAAGCAGTTATCATACCCCATGGGAGGAGGAAGTGAATCATTAGGACTTAGAACAGGAGGCCTTGTAGGAAGGCCCGTCCAAAAATGGTTCACCTCTTAGAAGCGATGTCTAGACTGTAATGCTTGGTGAAGGTATGTACAGTAGACCACGTGACGGCTTCACAAATATCCAAGTCAGAAACACCCTGGAAACACAACATAGAGGCAGCCATGCCTCTGGTAGAATGAGGTTTTACAACCTCTGTGAGAGGTTTTTCATATTTTGTATAGATAAACGTAATGCAGTTGGCCAACCACGTGGACAAGCACTGCTTTGAAACACTAACATCCTGGTTTCCAGGAGAGAAAGAAACAAAAAGTTGCTCAGTTTTTTGCAACTGTGAAGTGTGGAGAAGGTAAATGCTTAATGTTCTATGCACATCGAGAGTATGAAGCAGGGCTTCCCCTGGATTCGTAGGCTCCACAAAGTACATTGGTAATTGAATGGTCTGATTTAAAGTAAACTCAGAAACAACCTCTGGAAAAAACGACGGGTTAGTGCGTAAAGACACCCGGTCATTATGAAATTGCAGGTATGAAACTTTGCACATTGGTGCGTTAACGCTGAGACATGTCTTCCTGACATAATGGCAACTAAAAACATAGTTTTCCAAGAAAGATAACAGAGGTTGCTGGATTCAGCAGGCTCAAATGGACTCGTAGTCAGTTTTTCAAGTACAAAATTCAAATCCCACACAGGGACTGAATCCCAGATAGGGGGAGGCAGGTACAGAATACCTTTTAAAAAGGTTTGAATCAAAGGTAACTGGGACAAAGAGGTGTTGTCAACAGGTAAATGAAAGGTGGCAATGGCCGAAAGGTGGACTTTCAGAGAGGAATATCTCAGTCCACTCTCCAACAAGGAGAGTAAATCTAAGATGCGCTGAGGGGGACACTCATAAGGATCTAAGTGCAGTGTACATGCCCAATTAGAGAAGCATTTCCACTTCATGGAATAGGAAGAGCAAGTAGACAGTTTCCTAGCAGCCCAGAAAACTTCTGCCACCTTCGGGGACATCCAGAAGTGCGAGAGGACTACGTCCTCAGGAGCCAGGCATGCAGGCGGAGGGAGGAAATGACCGGGTGTAGTAGGGATCCTTGTGCCTGGGACAATAAAGCCCAGCAAATTGGCAGAGGTATCAGATCCGGTTCTGAGAGCTCTAGAAGTAGAGGGAACCAAATCACTCTTGACCAGAATGATGCCCCATCCTGGATTAGTTCGAATAGTACTCTCTGAGAGAGCAGAAAGGGTGGGAAGGTGTACAGAAATCTTCCTGTCCAGGAAAGAGATAATGTGTCCCACCACACAGTTCCAGGACCTTGCACGAGAGAGCAGTAAAGTGGCAGTTTTGCAGTTTGCGGAGAGGCAAATAGGTCCAACTCCGGCTGTCCCACAGGTGGAAGACATCATTTAGAATGCCGGATGAGATTTCCCACTCGTGGACCTGGGCAGTGGATCTGCTCAAGGTATCTGCCAGGGTGTTGGACACCCTGGGAATGTTTATTGCTAGAAGATGGATATTTCTCTGGATTGCCCAACACTACATCCTCATCAATTTTCTGCAGAAAGGGTAGGAATGGGTGCCTCCTTGCTTGTTTAAGTAGTGAACCACCATAGAACTGTCTGATTGCAACTGAATGCAACCAGGGAGAGGTGGGTCTCAAATATCTGTAAGGTGTAAAGAATTGCCCTCAGGTCCAAGACATCGATATGGAGGTGGGCCTCCACAGGCATCCAAGATCCTTGGGACCTGACATGCAGAAGAGCACCCCATCCCATCAAGAAGGTGTCTGTAGTCAGAATGAGACTCAGGACAGGAGAATGGAATGGCATGCCTTGCATTAAGTTGTCTCTGGACTTCCACCATTGTAAAGCTCAAAGAGTCGGGGAAAACAGCAGGACTGGAGCATCGAAATCATCCTCCTTCAGGTCCCCTTGGAACTTCATGGTTTGAGACAGCGTGAGTAACAGCCGTAGGCTGGAGGACACTTTCAGGACCCAGTCAAGCTGGTAGGGAAAGAAAGTGTTTCGGAACCAGGAAACAGTGGAAGTAAAATCCCACACCCTTCTGAAGAAGGGGAACTGATTCAATTTTTGAGAGCAAAGCATCTATCTCACTCCGTAAGACCAATGCTTGCTCTGGGGGGTAGTGAGAGACCCTGGGTGGCAAAGGAAGTGGTATCTCCATGAACTCCAGTGTGCATGCCCTATTGTGGTCAATTGCAGGAGCCACTGGTCAGAGGAGATAGCTTGCCACCCATGCAGGTGCAGGGAAAACCTGCTCCCAATGGCTGTGGGTAGGGTCTCTAGTCCCACAACTGGAGGAAGACCTTCAGGCTGAAGGCTGGCCCTGCTGGGGGTAGCAGGGATGTAACAGGTTTTCTGAGCATTTTTAGGACCTGGTAATTGTAATTGAGGCTTCCTCTGATTGGTAGGTTGCCTTTGAGCTGTGGGACAGCTCCCGTAGGGGCGGCTCCTTGAGGAGCCCCGAAAACCGTTTTGGCTTTTGGACAGTACAGTGTTCTTACCAATTGAAGGGTACGACTGGAATCCTGTAAGTCTTTCAATATGTCTTGGGTCTGTGGACCGAACAGCTGAACCCTTTAAAATGAGCATTCAGTATAGACTGATATACATCCTGTGAAAATCCTGACACCCTGAGCCAGGTATGTCACCTGAGACACACTCCTGCAGAAGGCGTATGAGCCATAGTATCAACAGCATCATAAGTGGCCCTTAGCAGATGGCGGCATACAGCTGCCACAGTAGATATTTTTACCATCAGCTCTTCCTGGACAAAACCTGCTGGGAGGGACTGGACTGTCACCTGGGAGGCCTTTAGGATTTCCTCCTGATAATTCAGGAGGTATCTCATGTAATTAAATATACGTAGGGACAAGGTGACCAAGGAAAAACCCCTTTTTCCCATAACATCCAGTTTCTTGGATTCCATATCCAGGGGCTAAGCACTCATGTGCTGAGGCCTGGAGGACCTATCATGTGTGGCATTGATCACCACCGAGTCCACCTGAGGAGGAGACATAAAATAAGGGTAATCCACTACAGCCTGATAAATCCTATCAGCCTTATGAGGACTGGAAGGAATCTTGAAAGGTTGCTTCCATGCAGCCAATATAGCCTCTTCAAAGGCGTCCACCAAAGGGGGGATGACCAGAGTGGGGCATTCCTGCACACGTAAGTACTTAGCCCATTTTTTTCTAGAAGCATCCTGCTCAGTGCCCAGGAATCCAAACATTTTCTGGAGGTGGATCATAATGTCCAAAAATGTTGGATCATTTGGCAGAGAACAAGGGAGCTCCGGGGTAGGTTCCCCCTCAATAGAGGAGTCGGCAGAGGAGGATTGAGGGGAATCCTCATGGTCCATGCCATCCTCATCCTCCAGGTCAACCAGATCCCAGTCCCTCAGGAAAGGGTCCTCCATGTCAATGTCCTGAGTGTACACACCCAGGGAGACAGGGGAAGAGTTGCCCATCCCCTGGGCTGAAGAAGGCCAAGAGGGAACAGAGACCTGAGTTGACCCCTCTTTAGGGGTGCATGTCTGAGTCAGGTCCAGGATAGTATTCACTACAGCCTGGACATCAATCATGGCCATCTGCCCAGTGGAAGTAGCTGGCACAGACTGGACAGAGTGAACTGGGAACACTGCTGGAATAGGAGTAGGCAATGGAACCAAATGTGGAGCCATTGATGAGGGGTGTGCGTATGGCCCCAGGATCATCAATGAGGGCGCCAGCATTAAGCCCTGTAAGGCAAGGTCGGTCATCAATGATTCCATCATCAATGGGCCTGAAGCCCCTGCTGTCAATGACAGAAATGTCGACAAGCTGCAGGGGATCATCGATGATGACAGGATCATTGACGGGATGTAAGGCAACATCGACAACAACAGTATCATTGATGGGCCTGAAGCCATCTTCGACAGATGATGGCCAGGTAGCACTGAAAGGAGAGGCAGCTTAGGAAGCTGCAGCATAACCCTAGGACCCACCGTCGACAGAAGAGCCATTGACAAGGGAAGAGAGGAGCCCACAATCGTTGACAGTGTAGAAGACGATGTGACAGGGGCAGTCTCCTCCATATTCACTTTATGTGAAGCATTCATTGACAAGGGAATGGTAGAAACACGATTTGTCTTTGATGCTTGTTTCTTACCAGGACCCTGTGCTGTCGACGTGGAGAGGTCCTTCATGGAGCAGTGAGACCCTGATGAGGACACTGAGGATTCTCTGGTTGTGCAGCATTGTTGCTACTCCAGGAGAGCAACATATTGCTCCATGAGGAACTCACAGAGCTGTTGAAGCCTTCAATGTTTTGTGGCCTTGTTGAAGCTGTGGCAGAAGACACACTCCCTGGAGTCGTGATCAGGTCCAAGGCAATGAACACAGACTTCGTGGAGGTCTTCCTTAGTGCTTCTGTGGCCACAGGAACATCTTCGGAATAAGGGATCTGAAGACATTAGTATATGAACTAGTTGTAGTAAATTTTGGTCGGTAGAACTCTTCATTGATGATAGGAAAGCAGAGCTCTGAAGGAGGACTTGTTGCATACAGGTCACGGTTGAAAAGAACTGAGGAGTAGCTGGGACCTCCCCCTTTTATACCTGCCAGGTAGACACCACGTGATAGTGCAGGGGAGGTCCCAGGGTCAACTGCTGAGAAGTCATCAGAAATTATGCCTATGGCTGTAATCCCATGTGTTATGACCTGTTGCAAGAGATTGCCTCGAAGAAGATCAACTATTCCCCTATGTTGGTCTTGTGTGTTTGAGTGATGGGGAGCTCAAAAAAGAAAAGACAAAAAACAAGTTAAAGACAAAGAACCTCAGTGCAAAAGCACTGAAGCAAGGGTTACCTCAAAGGCCATTGGCAATAGAGCCAAGTTTCAAAGATATACAAAATCACACAAATCCCCCATAATGCAAAGCATCATGGGATGTATATGCAAATCAGCATCAAAGTTTAGGCTTGTTCAGCTTAAAGCAGGAATGCATGGTGCCAAAGGTCCTCTCAAACAATCTGCAATTTACGTGCATTTTAACAACACAATGGGGTTTTCTGATATCTCTACCCCGGTAACTTAGTTCTTATAATACAGTCCCCTAGTAACTTTTTACCTTTATCAAAAACATCTAGTGCCATGGTAAATTCAACATTTACTGGTTTCATACACATAAGGCATATATAGTACATCAAGGTATGTTATGACATAGTGCTACTCATACTAAATCCAACAACGAGGAACACAACTTGTTGTTTTACATCAGCTCAGAGGACACCACAATAACCTTCCTGTATGAAGACCTGAGAGGAAAAAGGAATATTAAAGAGGACACTGTAGCATAGTCAAGAAAGGGGAGGGGGCACACATAGGTGGCCAACGTTATGGACTAGAAATTGTAAAGGATAGATTAGGCTAAGAAATAAAAGAACTGCTGCAACAGATTTAAGAAAAGGTGGTCCTCAAGAGTAGCAGGATCTCCCTGTCACAATCCACTCTACCCATTCTTGCTCAATAATTTGGTCACAGTGAATAAAACCTGGGAAACACTTAGGAGCACAGGAGAATGCCAACAGAATTGGATTGACAGCCACTGTCTCCACGGACTGCTCCTCCTTAAGCTGTAAGGCTCTACAAGCATCAGCTATCAACAAACTCTGGT
This sequence comes from Neoceratodus forsteri, assembly GCA_016271365.2. NCBI lineage: Eukaryota > Metazoa > Chordata > Ceratodontiformes > Ceratodontidae > Neoceratodus > Neoceratodus forsteri. Next base: position 499,356,621 of record CM057449.1, on the reverse strand, counting down.
CAGAGACACTACGTCTGCTAATACATTAACTTGACAAGGGTGTTTCATGGCCTTAAATGTAAAGATGAATTGCCGTAGTCAGCTCCGTGTGTAAATTTCATTTTTGGTAAAGGCAGATCATGTATCAGGTTGATCCTGTGTTTTCCATGTGTTTAAAAGTGATTGGCATGTGCGTGTTGTATTATATGTAGAAGGACAGGGAGCTCCACATCAAGGTCTTCAAGTAATGGTAGAAGGAATGGTGCTGTGATGAGAGGTATGTCTACATTGGTGACTGTAGGGCAAGCTAGAAGGATAAGAACCTATACTGAGGTGATGGCCTGCTTTCATCCAGTAGGCAACCACAATCCTCAGTGGAGAATCAAATGTTACTTCAATAGACATTTAAAGAAGCTGGCAGGGTGATGAAAGAAACAGGGGAGGCAGAACGTGGGCCACTACAAGCCGAGATAGAGAGTAGGGAGATCCCAAGGGGAGACAGTCCCACCAGGATGCAAGTTATTCGGGGAAAAAGAGATGGAAAGGGGGGGCAGTGAAGCATTGTGACTACAAATACAAACCCACAGAGGTAGGAAAATTAGGTTGGGGTGGTTTATAGACCACCTAACCAGGGGGAGGAAATGGACAGGGTGCTGTGTGGGCAGTTGAGGGACATAGAAGGGAAGGGGGAAGTGATAGTAACGGGGGACTTGAATCTACCTAAAATTGACTGGGACGCTCCTGCCACAACCTGTGCCAGAAGTCAGGTGATCCTCGATGCAATACAGGATGGCTTCATGACACAATTGGTGGCGGGACCAACTAGGGAGGAAGCAATCCTGGACCTAGTGCTTACAAACAGGGAGCATATCCAGGACATTGATATCAGGGAACCCCTTGGTGGAAGTGACCACAGTTCAGTATGGTTCAAACAGATACGGTTAAACAGGATATCCAAACATGAGCTAAGGTGCTGGACTTCAGGACAGTCAACTTTAATAAGATGAGGGAAGTGATCAGGGAAAAGCCACAAACATTAGAGGAAGGGATGGGGTGGAAACATTATGGGGATATGTCAAGAGTGACATTCAAACATCCATGGACAGTTGCATAAAAATGAAGGGGAAGAAGAAGAAGGCAAGACAGCCTAGCTGGTTCAGCAAGGAAGTAGCTAGATCAATAAGGGAAAAGAGAGCAGCGTATAAGAAGAGCAAACAAACTGCTAGAGATGGGGATGAGGAGGAATTTTGCAGACTGACCAAAATAGCGAAAAAGGAGGTCCGGAAGGCAAAGGCACAGAAAGAACTGCATATAGCGCAGGAGATAAAAAGGGGGGAAGCATTCTTTAACTATATAAGGCAGAAAAGAGACAAAAAAGATGGCATCATCAGGCTCAAGCAAGGGGCAGAGTGGGTAACGGAAGACAGGCAAAAGCAGAAGTGTTAAATGACTACTTCTGCTCTGTTTTCACGAAAGAGAAAGATGGGCCGATGCCACAGGTGGGGATCAGGAAGAAGGGAACTAGGGTAGATCCCATAGGGGTTATTGGGACAGACAGGGTGAGAGAGGGACTGAGGGGACTAAAAGTGAACAAATGCCCAGGGCCGGATGGGTTGCACCCCAGGATACTCAAGGAATTGGCCGATGAACTGGCAGGCCCAGTGGCAGTTCTGTTCAATAGTTTCCTGAACTCAGGGGTGGTGCCGGTGGAATGGAGAACAGCTAATGTCATGCCACTCCACAAAAGTGGTCCCAAAGAGGACCCAGGCAAGGCCAGTAAGCCTGACCTCTATAGTGTGCAAACATATGGAATCCATACTGAAGGAGGGGCTATAGAAATACTTGGAGGAGAATGGTCTGCAGGACAGTAAGCAACACGGGTTTGTGGCTGGAAGATCTTGTCAAATGAACTTAATTGAGTTCTTTGACTATGTCACGAAGGCAGTAGACAAGAGGCAAGCAATAGACATCATGTACCTGGACTTTAGCAAAACCTTCGACTCAGTGCGATACATGAAGCTAACAAAACTGAAGGAACTAGGGGTGGAGGGAAAGATTGGTCAGATGGGTAGAGAACTGGTTGGGGGGCAGGATGCAGAAGGTGGTAGTGGGGGGGGTAACCTCCAGTACAAAGGAGGTCACTAACCACAGGGATCAGTCTTGGGCCCAGTATTGTTCAATGTATTTATAAATTACATTGGCGAGGGTATTCAAGGCAAAATGTATCTCTTCACTGACAACACCAAAATCTGTGCAAGAGTGAACACTCAGGAAGGGGTACAGGAGCTAAGGGAAGACCTAACCAGACTGGAAAAATGGTCAGAGATTTGGCAGCTGGGCTTCAATGCCAAGAAGTGCAAGGTGATGCACATAGGGGCTAAGAACCCAAGAGCAGAGTACTACATAGGAAAAGAATGGGTAGCTGAGTCAGAGGAAGTTAAACATCTAGGAGTAGCAATCACTAGCGACATGAGGCAGTTCACACAATGCAAAAAGGCAGCAGCAAAGGCCAACAGGATGCTGGGATGCATCATGAGGGGATTCAGTAGCAGACACAGTGAGGTTATTCTGCCACTGTATAGGTCACTGGTGAGGCCTCACTTGGAATATGGAGTGAGGTATTGGCACTCATACCCAAAAAAGGAGATTAAACTGCTGGAAGGGTTACAAAGGAGGGCAACTAAGATGATCAGAGGCAGCAGGACAAGTCATATGATGAGAGGCTGGAGTTCTTGCGGATGTACTCACTGGAGGAGAGGAGGCAGAGGGGGGATAATGATAGAGACCTTCAAGTACATAAGGGGTATAAACAAGGTAGCATGGGAAGGTCTCTCCAATGTAAGAGGCAATACCTCCACCAGATGACACAGCCTAAAACTAATGGGAGGAAAGTACAGGAGTGATGTGATGAAGCACTTCTTCATAGAAAGGGTGGTGATGCCATGGAACGAGCTGCTGGAGGTGGTCGTGGCATCCAAAAACGGTGGGATCTTTCAAGAGAGCCTGGGACAAACACAGAGGGAGGATGTGGGAACAGGAAAAAAGAAGGAGAGAGAGAGGGAAGGGAACACAAGACTCAGTGGCAGGATAAAATGCAAGAATACGGCACAAATTGGGTGAACAGGTTAGGCCTAAAAGTCTCCTTCTGCCAGCTACTTCTTATGTTCTTAAGGAAGCAAGGAGTTAGCAAAGGAAGAGGGGGAAAGGTGTGGAAGGGGGAACAATTGGAAAAAGGAGAAAGCGGCAAGAAGAGAGGTGAGGGCTGTCAAAATGGTGCAAGGTCTGCATCAGAAGTCCTAAGAAGAGAGACTGAAAGAGTTCAATATGTACACCCTGGAGGAGAAGTGGGAGAGTGGGAATGTTATGGAGACCTTTAAATACCTCTTGGGGGTTAACAAGGTACAGGAGGGAGATATGTTTCAGAGAAAAAGGTGCTGTAGAACAAGGGATCATGATATGAAGCTGGAAATTGGTAGATTCAGGAGAGATGTGAGGAAGTAGTTCTTCACAGAAAGGGTGGTGGATTTCTGGAGCAGCCTTCCATGGGAGGCAGTCGGGGTGAAACCAGTGGAGAGTTTCAAAAATGCTTGGGACAGCCACAAAGGAATCCTAGCAAGAAGGAAGGAAGGAAGGAAGGAGGTAGAAGGTGGAAAAGACAGTGCCATAGGGAAAGTTGAGTCTTCAGGTCTACAGCAAAAGTGACCATAACTAAAAATGGGCAGACTAGGTGGGCCCAGTGGCCATTATCTGCCATCAGTTACTATGTTTATGTAACCCCCCCCTTTCAGAGATTACTAGTCTATTTGCCCCTACCTGGGTTTTGTGGTCTAATTCTGCCCAGTAGGAAACAGGGTTAATTCTTCACAGCACTCAGTTGGAGCTTCCTGAGGGTTGGGAAGTCACCACAGGTGCGTGGGGGGATAAAGGCCAGAAGTTTAGGTGGGAGGGTGAGTTCCGGAAGGAAGAGTGAATGGTGAGGGAATGAGAGTGAGTAGGGGCCGGGCAGGGGCGATTGCTCACCCTGGCCTCCCAGCCGGTGGCACTTGAGGGGACACAGAGGAAGAAGTGGGAGCCAGTAGCCACAAGATGAACAGTATCTTGGAGGGCAGCTGAAGTTGAGAGGGGAGTCAGCAGTTGCAAGTGGCAGAGTGCACTGGGAGCCTGTGCCGATTTGTGTAGGGATCCAGTGGGCAAGAATGCAGCAGGGAGTATAGTGTCCAGAGAGTGAGTTGCCTTGGAGCTCCACAGGACATATCCCCTTCTCAGTTCGGGGACAGTGCTGCCAGTTCTGGGAAAGGATGTAGGGGTCATGAGGGAACCTGCAAATCCCCAAGCCGCAAGGATTGCATGTTCCTAGGGGGACCTGCTGAGCCAGTGCGGAGAGAGAGAGATGGGTATAATTGAGAATTTGGGTGCCCATGAAGAATAATGGGCTGTTAGGCACTGTGAACTGTTTTGGGACCTGTGCTGCCTTCAAACGTTTGTGCCCATAGCGTTCCTGAGTTACTGCAGCCCTAAAGACTGTGTGACCTGCTCAGTCCAGGTAAAAGCTACTATTATGGCGATACTGGCCTTGTGAAAGCTGAATGTGTTCCCCATTAATCAACTGATGCTACCTGGAGCTATGTGTGAATATGTTTAATGAATCTGGGATCTCTGTTGTTTCAAGTTCCATGTGGACATTCTGTTATTAAAAGGAACTGTTTAATATGATTTAACCTGTTGTTTTTATCCAGCACCAGTGAGGAAAAGAGACCCTGTGTGAAACATCTGGGCCTGGGTAACATGACCACTGGATGTTTCTGCTGCTGTAGGTGCCCCCTTCCCAGGGACATATTCCATCCATACCCGTAGATGAGGTGGGACAGAGGGCTACATTTCTATGTATGACAGATTATGTGATTCAAATAGATAAGGCACATAGCTGTTACAGTTTTGCACTCATGCAGTTGGTTTACAGAACAAGTTTAGATACAAATGTGTGTGCTGGTTGTTGGGGGAAGGGGTAAGGAGATGCAGGCTTGAGGATTAAACGAAGCTAAAAACAAAAATTAAATGCCTGTGCCATATAGTACTACAGTACAACCCAGACTATCTGAATGCTCTGGGAGATATCAGATCTGTTCGGATAATCAAGAGTCCAAAACATTAGGCATATGAGAGTTGGGGGACAATGTCAGAGTTCAGATAATAGGGAGATCAGGATAGTCAGGGTTTGGATAATCGAGGTTGTACAGTATACACTCCATCAAGCCCAGCAGTGATGAACATTACATACATATTCTGTAGGTTACCATCCATGATTTCAGAAATACGTAATTTTTCATCCAAGCCATCAGCCTCCATTCAGTGCATATAGTAAGCTTTATTTGTAAAAGGCTGGGAAATAATTTAACAGTTTAAGTTGACAAAAAAGTCAAGTAAGTTATCACGTTTGGTCAGCTTCACCTTTCAGCACTTCCCTGTATAAGTCTGGTTGAGAGATAGAGAGGGAGGAATGGTGGAGCTCTGTATATCATTTAGTTTTAGATCGGTCCTGAAAGAGTTAACAAACCCTACAGACAACAGTAAATCACTGTACACTGCCAGATACATACACAGTTGGGAGAGAAACAGAGAAGTGTAATCTGAATCTGTGTTGGAGCACTGCAGTCTCATTACAAACTCAGTTTTGACCAAAAGGCAGTGGCGTAGTGCTAAATTTAGAAGTGTGGGGGTCTCCATGAACTACAATGTCCCCAACCCCCCACCGGCCAGGGGTCTGAGGGCTGCCTAGGCCCCCAGAAGCTGTCAGATTTTTGATGCATTCTGGTGCATTTTGAGGGTCATGTTGAGACTATTTGACTGCTTTTAAAGCCTTCTTTGACTTCTTACAAACAACCAATATCACTATCACAATAACTACTTATTTTCTTAAAAAAAAAAAATAGTCAAAACTGAAGCAAAAAATCCGACTCCAGCCACCCTTCAAACGCCCGACTATATGCCACTTCTCTTGAGGACAGTCAGCTATCACTGCAGCAGGCATTACACATGTTACCTTGCAACCTGAACAGAAGACTCTGCCCCCCCCCCAGCAATGCACCATACAGTCAGACATACAAGGCAATGAGAAGGGCACATAAAACACCAGCCAGGAGGTGTATGTGTCTCACACAGCAGACATGCACACAGACCATCCATGCCAGAGAATTGAACTGATACACAGGACTCACTGGAGGGTCCCTCAAGGTTCAGTATTGACATAGGATGTATACCAGGTCGTAAATGCTTTATCTGCATGTACCCTGAGCTGAGACAGTTGGAGCAGGGAGGGTAAGGCTCAGCAGGGACAGCTGCATGAAATACAGGGCAGATACAGTGACATCGCAGCACACAGACTTGACGTGCAGCAAGGGTTCTGCAACCTGTGTGAGACCTCGGACAATGGCATGACCATAATTATCACTGCTCTACAGCAGGATGATGTTTCCCATTCATCTTCAGTACATGGCAGCCAACCTCCAAATCCCCATATGTCATACACTGGAACCACAACACCATCAAGCACTCCAGCATAACCCACACGATAGCCAACCTACAGGGGTGCACAACCAAATGTAACAGATGATGACCTAATGCCAAGCATGCCCAGTGGCATGTACATAGCCCAGGCACATGGCAAGAGCAGAAGCAATGCCAGTGGTAGGCTCATTTCACCCTAAACACCCACTCAGAAGTCATCCCAGACACCAAAGCCAAAAAACACACGTCCTAATGCCTCATCTGAATGCAGCACAGGCTTTAATGCTAAAGAATTGCCATTCACCATCAGATGCATGTGGACTTCACTTCATGGGTCCCATGCTCACTCACAGCAGGGAGATGGGAGGCTGGCAACAAGGGGAAAGCTTGGGGGAAAGAGAGATCACTCAAGTTGCTGGACCTAGCCCAGACCAACCCCTCACAGTCAGATAAGGCCATTCAATACAAACAAAATTATTAATGCAAAACAGCACACTTACCTCACTGATCCTTTTATGATAAAGCCAGGCTGGTTATTAATTCATATTGTTTTGCTGGCACTGATCGTCTAACTCACTCAGTCCCAGCCAAGTCCTGAATCCCAACTTGTGAGAATTAATCCCTCACAGGCTCATACGGCGCAACTAGTCACCTGCTCCCTGCTCTCAATTCACATAGTACAAGCCGCACCTCCAGTCACACAGGTAGAGCTAGCCACTTGCTGGGTTCGAAGATTTCTGCAGGAGGTATACCACCAAAATATCACTGCAATAATATCGTGGGAAAAATATTGTGGCAGTGATACTGTGAGCAATTTCTTCGCAGTGGAATTTATATTGTCTGGTTGGGATTCCGTATTGCTTTCCAGTGCAGTGCTGCATTGTTCAAGTGTGGCACCTGATTTCACTGTTGTGCTGCTCCATCTTTTGATGTGACAATTAGAGGCACCTGGACTTTGTTATATATAATTAGGGGTTTCGGGGGGGGGGGGGTAGCAGATAACAGCAAGTTTCTCTTACACTGAGTTAGACTATGTTACTTACTTACAGTTCAGCTTCGATTTCTTTATATGCGATGCTTTTGACGCCAATGTTTTTGTCGACGATGTTTTCTCTGCAATGTTTTTTCCTGCAATATGTTTGCTGTCGATATTATTTGTATGAACCCTGCAGGACATTCCCCAGATTGCAAATCTATCATTCATATGAACAGAAAGTACCAACTTCTAGACGAGAACAAAGTTATCACTGCCAGGTTATTGAGTTACTAATCCATCATGGAGAAGACATTTAAACATGCATTACTGCTTTGCCACATTAAATATGTTACTTAAATAAATAAGTCCACTATACTGCTCTATCCTGGAAAAACACATAGCAAAAGCTGGACCCCACTGAAAATTAAAAATTGCCTCTCACTTGGGATATCCTGGGTAAATGCATTATAAAAATGGGTAAAAGGAGGACCCCACTGAAAAAAAAGATCTTGCCTCTCTGCTGTACTATCCTTTTTTTTTTTTATAAAAATATGAAAAAAGGATAGTACAGCAGAGAGGCAAGATCTTTTTTTTCAGTGGAGTACTCCTTTTACCCATTTTTATAATGCATTTACCCAGGACATCCTATGTAAATACAGTATAAAAACTGGGTCAAACAGAACCCTACTGCAGACAAGTTGCACAACTCATCTGGACTTTCCTGTGTAAATATACTGTAAAACTGTAAAAGCAGGACCCTACAGCAGAACCCCACTGAAAAGCAAATGTTTCATGTAAGCTGATCTGTCCTGGGAAAATACACTGTAAAAGCATCCAGATCACCCATCTTGTAGCTGTCTGGTATAATCCTGGTGGTCTAGTGGTTCCCCCCATAAGGGCATCTGACACCTCCCAACTCACCCTCTCAGGCACCCCACCAGCCCTGGTAACATACTGCAAACTGCAGCAATAGTAATGACTGGCACAGCCCTCTGCTCACCACCTCAACTGGTTTCAATCTGATGGTTGCTGAGCAATCGCAAGTATTGTACAAACACCTGTGTCTACTGTACTCATGATCACTCACTGGCAACCAGATGGTGGCCAGCCAAGGCGGTGAGCAGTGGGCTGTGTAGGTCACTGTCACTACTGCCATACTTCGGCTTACGTGACCTGAATAGGGGGAAGAGAACTGGGGAGTTGCTGCTCCTTGGATCCTCATATGCCCAACATTCTAAAGCTTCTGGTAGGGATGCACTATACCCACTTGTTTTGATTACCCATTGACAATGCGGAGTGCTACAGAAATGACAAGTTGCAAAAGTGCCAAGAGAAGGTTGGAGGGTCACCAGGGAATGTAAAGACTCCGATGCAGAACAAGAATCATTCTCCATACTAGAGGTGGGGCTACTCAGATGCCAAGAGACCCAGGAGTCCTGAAAGATTATAATTGCAACAAATAATGCATCCATAGGCTTTGCCACAAGAACTGTTTAAGCTCAGAAAATTCTCAACTAGTCACAGACAAGCTCCTCAACAAAGTAAGAAATCTGCAGGGAAACCGCCAGCAGGGCCCAATAAGGGAGCACACCAGAGTTCTGTCTTTAAGACACTCACAGAACTTTAAAGTCAAGTCACTTGCCACCAGACAGAGCATGGCTAAGTCCACAGTAAAGACTGCTATAGGACCAACCACAATGGCTGCCAAGATTGTTGGCCCAACATCATCATCAGAACTGGGCTGTATATGATAGTGGATGTCAGGTAACCCTGATCTTTAAATAATTCTATGAATAGCACCTGAGACACCTTCTGTTCCCTAATCTGAGATGCACTGCTGTGGACATTGATTTCCCAAACCAACTGGAGGGGGTTGGAGGACCAATGGAAACCCTGGCATTAGTGTGTAAAGAACTGGGGATCTACAATGATGTCCCTGTGCTCAGTGGAACAAATGCTCATATCTTCAATCAATTGAAACAGCTTAGTGAAGAAACTGAAGCATGAAAAGGGGGACAGACTTTGCCAGTCCATGGACTAGTGAGGGAAGCTTACCAGAAAACCTATTGCCCCTAGATAACGATGGTAAAGTTGGTATTATGTGGTGACAATGTGAAGGACCTTGTCTTAAGCCTTAATGCGGACTCAGCGGTATGGTCAGGTTGAGAAAGATGCCACCAATAAGATCCTGATGGTGGAAGCCCCAATGCAATGTGGATGTCTGGAAGGTCTGATGGTTAAATTGGCAATACTGCCTGCACGGGCCAGTGCTGTGGTGCGCCACATAAACACGCAAGTCATAAATGTGACAGAGTGACCCGTCATCATTAGACAGTGGAATACACTGGTTAAAGTGTACTGCAGACACTACTGTACAACCAAAGACGGGAAGAAATGGGTCTTTGAAGAGACTGAATCCAGATGATTTACCATCGCCAGAGGAATGGTGGACCAGAATTAGCTAGAAGTTGGCCACCAGGACTTAAGTATTATCTACCTATGAGTCAGATGTGGAGTTGTTTCAGATGAGCATAGGATTTGGATTCACTACCAACAGCCCTTCTGGAAGCAGACCCAGCACCTGCTAATATTGTTGATGTATGGCGACATCTTCAGAAGTTGTTAGCCGCTGGCATTATACAAGAATCAAAGAGTCTTATGCCTCCCTATTGTTGTGGTCCAGAAGAAGACTAGCACAGTGTGAATGTATGTGGACTACAGAACTCTTAACAAATGTACCACAGCAGATCAGCACAATATGCCCTGGATCCAAGATGCATTAGACTGCCTCCATGGTAGCTGTTGGTTCTCTCTGTTGGACATCCACAGTGGCTACTATGAGATATCAGTGGCCAAGTCTGAGTGAAGAAAGTAGTAGTAATAAAGACCTTCATTTTCACACAGGCTGTAACTGTTAGGGCCAGAAACCCTGTTTACAAAGTTGTCCTGTTAAGTAGCATTTTGTTGCATAAATCTTATTAGAAGTGCAGAGTTAGAATTGACACAAGTCTAAGCAAGATCTGGAGAATGCATTAAGATTGAATAATACATTGGGTAGTATACATTTATTTGTGAGTACACCATTTCATGTTTTATGGGAAAAATGACTGCACCTCAATTTAAAAGCAGCCACGCATTTCCGACTGTTCCTTGTTTATTGCAGTTTTGAATGCACCCAGTCTGGGGATTTTTTCTAATGGCTGGGGGTACCAAATTCCACAGCTTAGTGAGACAATACTTTGAGGTCATCTTTCCATAGTTCTTCTGAATTTTTGGGACACTAAGACCTCTGTTTTTTATTCCTCTTAAGTTGTGTCTGTAGGTCACAGTTTTTGGGTGTCATCCATTGGGCTTTGAGTTTTCTCTTTGAGAGATTTGAAAGCAATAATCGCTGATTGTTTTGTCTCTATAATATAGATTTAAAGAATCCTAGCTTAGTCTTCTGAATATCATGCAATGGTTGCTGTCATAAGGACATAGCAAGATGAAATAGCCAGTCTTATTGTAGGCCATATCTAGCTTTTCTAGCAAGAGGTTGCTTACATGTCGATAGACTGAGCTCCCGTACTGGAATAATCAATTGCAGTGGTCATTTAGTGCCGGGGCAGTGAATTAGCACAGGAGTCAGTGTTTTTATTTTTTAGAGAGGACCTTTTAGCATGCCATGCTGTGAACTTTTCTGGATGCACTGAGTATGGAATGAAGAGTTGAAGCCTGTAAAATTGCTGAAAACCATTAAAAAATCCTACCTCTGCTGCAGACTGCAACTGTGATATCTTGTGTTGTTTGGGAGCCTGGTCAGAAGATCGGAGGAGTGAAGACATGAGAGCACTGAAGTCACCCAGGGAGAAGTTGCAGGAAGGAGCAAGTTGGTGGGCCAGGGACAGCTGCATGGGAGCGAAGTGGCGGTGAACTCTGGGGTTAACCGGCGAGGTGCAAAGGTGAGAGCTCCACTGCTTTCCCAGAAGAACACCAGTTATTTGCCACTGTCTCACTGAGATTGGAGCTGAGTGCTGGTCCAGAAGGGGATGGCTCAACTCTGACCAGAGTCTCCTGGTTGGCTCTATGTGAACTAAAGATGTTTTCTTTCATCAGGCCGATTGTTTGAACTGTGCAGTCCCGACGACCCCGGGTCCCGGTACTATCTCATTACACCTGCTCACAAACAAATTGCAGACTGGACTACCGGAGCACCGGTGAGAGTGGTGTTTTTCTGCTAAGAGAGCTGGTGGCAGCCTTGCAGATCGTAAAGGTTTTATTCTATGGATATAAACTGACCCATCACAGCCAATTTTTATATTTGCTTGTACGCATGCGAAAGAAACATTATGTGGCAGCTTAGGAGAGAAGCGGGTTGTGGAGGTGCGGCACTGTGGCGGCCAATGCCACCACTGCATTTCTGGGCTTGGCCATCTGAAACCAATGCGATGGCATGCTGTTGCATACACTGGTTCAGCAAGTGTGCCACCAACTTGAAACGATTTGGCCACCACAATCAGGGAGTGCCTCGTCATTGCAGTGTCAGTCATCCACCTCTCCCTTGGGTCTCAGTAGACAAGCTGATGGTGCCATGGCAAGCGGTCCCTGATTGTTGCAGCTGCCCAGTCCATGGGCATTGGAAATGGGTCGGGGGCATACACCTCTTCAGTTTTTTGGGGCCGAAAGATATTGCCCTGTTCATTTATTTTCACAGTTGCAGATGATGAAGGAAGTGCGTGACAGTTCAGACTGTGCCTCAGCCATTTGAATCTGCAGCGGCGCTCTGCCCGCCCCACACTAAACAACAAAAGATTAAAGAAGAAGCAAACTTTCAGTCTCCATATCAGTGTTAAGTGCCTTCCTGTCCCAGCAGAGTTGTTAAGTAAAGTCGTTATGCTAAATGACTGCAAAGCTAGTTAATAATGGCTCTACTTTACAATTTGGAGGTTCAGCTCCTCTCTCCTGCTCAATCAAGCAGCCCAGCCATCAGCCCCATCCTTTTCACCTCTTTGTTATGGGGAATCTGTTCACAGGACTTAACACCTAGCTTGATGTTCTCCTGCCTGTGCTGGCATCTCCAGGTCTGCTCTCTGCAGCAACAAGTCAATGACATCTAACGAAAATGATTTAAGTTTCACTTCAACCATGTCCCGTGGGAAGTTCCCACTCGTCTCAAGCCTGAGATCAGAAACCACTGCCAGGCTTGCAAGGGGATATAAAGGTAACCCCTCAGTCCCATTTCTCCTGGCAGCTGCTCCTGACTCACTCATGCCCTGCTCAGTTCAATTACCTGTGTTTGTTTGGTAAGGTTGTGGAGCCCGCCCTGGACCAGTGGTGGATGCTTGCTGCCCTAGTGCCCTCTGGAGTGCGCTGACTGCTCTGTCTCCGTGGCTGATGCTGGTGAACTTCTGATGGTCCATTTCCCGACCCCGGGGCGGACCCCAGTGTCAGTGGTGGGAGCGAGTATCAGTCTGACTGGCCAACAGACTCAGTCCTGTAGTAGCACAGCCATATAACAGAGCTGTGTTGAAACTGTGCTACTAAGGTCTGAGGCTCTATACTACTGCCTCCCACCACTGACACAAGGGTCTGCCCTGGGGTCAGAAAACTGACCATCAGAAGTTCACCAACATAAAATTAAATATACAAAAAAAGCATGTTTGCATCAGCTATAGCCGCCGCCCACCAGCCAGCCTAAGCCCAGCCATCCAGGCTGTCTTGTCAAGCTTGCTTTTCCACTCAGTCAGAACTTGGAATGGCACTTCTTGCCAGTAGTTCACCTACTCCTCCAGTCAGTGTCTGTTTGAGAGCTGGTTGGTCAGTGCTGTCCATAGGGTTGCTTTTCTCTCTGGTCGGGACTCTCTGAATCTCAGCTGCTTGGCCTCAGAAGAAGAAGAACCGAGGTCCAAAGAAGATTTGTCCGGTCTTCTGACTACTGCTGCCGGCCTATGGCCTGCCTGTAGCTACTCTCTGGGCTGCTCCTAATTCTGCTATTATTGCAACTGCAACCAAGATAACAAATAACAGGTACAGTACATTGATTTTATTTTCTTATTCTTTCCAGTACTCTGGTAAGGACTGGAGGTCTAGGAGGGCACAAGTGCCTGCCATATTTTTTGCAGTGCCAAGGTGGGTGAGTGGCTTGACGACAGTGGTTGGGAAGGAGCATTGGTGGGGTCACTGGTCTGGGGTGGGATTCTGTGGTGTTTTAATATAGTGAGTCTTGGCCCTCTGTGGGGATCTGCCTTTTTCTTTCATTTGGCCATCATTGTTCCCCAGTTTATTTCCCCTTCCACGTTTCTCTCCATCTTCCATCTCTTGTTTCTTGCAGTGAAATGTGTCCTCCTAGCTTTGAATGGGTTGCCAGGTTAGGTGCCAGTGTTGTTTGGCTAGAGGATGGAGAGTTGAAGATTAGTGGGTTGAGCTGGTCTACTGAGCAGCTGCATTCACAGGCAGATATAACCTTAATAGTCTTATTTTCAAATTGCAGCTCTGTAATATTTGGTAAATTTTACGATTATAAACCCTGGTGATTAATTCCCAAACTACTGTAAGTTAGCAGTCAAAAAGCAGTTAATATACTTGGGACATTGCTTTGGAAAATATAAAAGCTAAAAGGTGAAATAGTTTGGTAATTGCTGAATGCTTTCTGCCTTGTGGGCCCAAGAGTGTAATTACTGTAAAATTATATATTACATACTGTGCTTTGGAAGTTTGTACTGTATACTGATGCTCCAGGTGATTTCGTTCTCCCCTTAAAAGGAGATTAGACTGGGGTTACTCCGATTGCCAATGCCATAGCAGAATTGCCACGGGACCAAGCTGGACATCCTCCAACACAACACACAGTGACATTCTACTCTTTATTTATTTGCTGCTAGAACTAGCCCCTTCCTCAGTGTTGTCATTTTTTTTTTTGTAGTTAGTAAAACAATTTGTTAAAATGCTTTCAGAAGGAGAAAACCGTGGGAGACAATAAAAATGGCAACACTATTGCAATCATTTTCTGACGCAGTATTTCTGTCAATGTTCAAAGGCAAGCCAGGTTATGCAGACTATTAAGGAAACTGCTGTAGTAGCTGTATCATTAAAGCCAGCACTGGCTAAAACAGTATCCCTCTCCCTAAATGAGTGCCCCTGAGTCTCATCTCTCATGCTCTTCTTATCGACTCACCCTAACCAATGAATACACTGTCTTTTATATTAATGGTCTGAAGCTGCTGTTTTCAAAGGGAAGCGGGAGAGTTTAGAAACAATTTCTGGTGTGTGGATGCAACTACAACAGAATGCCAGATATCTTCAGTCCAGGCCTATCAGCCCTGCAAATGTATTGAGGTCTGAACAGACAGCCTTAGGAACCATTCACAAATGAGAAGGCAAATTAAATAAAATCTGAATAAAAGACCTTATCTTTTCTTCTTGGCCAGAGCACGTGTGCTTAGAAAACATTAGGCACATTACAGAGGAGTTGAAACATAGAAACATAAACTTTGACTGCAGATAAGGACCACTTGGCCTACCTAGCCTGCCCATTTCCCTACGTATTGAATAAGCTGCAGATCCTAGTTAACCAACAGCCTATTTCTTCCTACACACCCCAAAATAATTGACTTATGTCTGTCCCATGCATTCTTGAATTCTCCCACAGTTTTCAACCCTGCAACCTCCTCAGGAAAGTGGGTCCATGCGTCTACTACCCTCTCTGTGAAAAAATGCTTCCTCACATTGCCCTTGAGCTGTCCCCCTTCTGTCTTCAAATTGTGTTCCCCCTTGTTCTCGCACAGGAGGAGGTGTGTGCATGTACACTAAAAATACAATTATGACCAAAGAATTCCCTATCCAGAAGGAAGATGGCTTTGAGATCAAAGGATGTTGTGTCCAAATTCAACAACAAAACTGTTGAACTAGTTGACTTATATAGACCACCTAATGCAGATCAAGCTTATGACTCCACTTTAATGAAATTTATGTATGATCTAACAAATAATTCTGATATCATAATTATGGGAGACCTGAATCTACCAGGGGTCGATTGGCATAATTTAACCACTACAACTTCAACTGAGCATAAATTCCTTACAACTTTCCTTAATCTGGGGCTCGAATAGATGGTAACGGAACCCACGAGAGGAATAAATATACTTGACCTCGTATTAATTATTATACTAGATCATTTCAATAAAATAGAAAATGCAGAACCATTAGGGACCAGTGATTATAATACAGTTATTTTTACTTTAGATCAATGTGGGGGAAAAATCAAACAGAATATCTATAAACTGAATTATAATCATGGTAACTATAAAAAAATAAATGAGGTACTTGTAGCCTATAACTCAAATTCATTATTTTGTAATATGCAGACTAATGAATGCTGGCAACTGTTAAAGGAAATTATCTATGATTTAGAACAACTGTACATCCCCATTAAAAACATTAGGAATAAGGGTAAAATACCAGTGTGGTTAACACCTAACATTCAAAATCAAATGAAAAAAAAGCATATAAAATACTTAAACAGTTCCCATCTGAACCCAATAAAAATATTTATAGAGAGCTAGTTAGAAACACCGAACGTCTCATTATTAAAGACAGAAAACAAATAGAACTTAAACTGCCTAACACAAAAGATAACACCAAGGCATTTTTTTACATACATTAATTCCAATAAGACCAGTAACACTGAAATAACCTCAATAGTAAACAATGACAGAGAAATTACCAGTAAACTTGAAATAAGGAACACATTCAATAACTACCTTGGTTCAGTGTTTACTAAAAAAGACACCTCTATTGAAACTGTGTATACATACGCAAGTAATTATGAGGAGATAACTACTGAAGACATCAAAAATGCTGTGTATTCCCTTAAAGAAAATTCATCACCTGGTCCCGATATTATTAATACCTCTTTCATAAAACATACCCTGGAACACCGAAGTATAATTTTCAACAAATCATATATGAATAGTGAAGTCCCTGATGACTGGCGATCGGCAACAGTAATACCAATATACAAAAAAGGAAATAAAAATCAGGCTGAAAACTACCGACCCATAAACCTCACATCAGTAATGTGCAAAATTATGGAAAGAATACTTAAATAGAAAATTGAACATGAAATAGAAAATAATGGACTAACAGACAATACACAACATGGATTTAAAAAGGGCAGGTCGTGTACCACCAATCTGATAGAATTCTATGAGAATATTAGTGAGAGCATGGATAGAAACTGTTCAGTGGATGTTATTTACCTGGTCTTTCAGAAAGCCTTTGACAAAGTGTCCCACATTCTGTTAGTAAAAAAAAATGATACAGTTTAAACTAAATAGTTACACAGTCAAGTGGGAAGAACGATGGCTAAAAGACAGGACTCTGAATGTGAGAACAGTTTACACAATCTCAAGTAACAACACAGTCTCTAGTGGAGTACCTCATGGATCGGTATTGAGTCTAACATTATTTAATATGTTTATAGGGGATCTTTATCTAGGAATAACTAACCAAATAAGCACATTTGCTGACAATACAAAACTATCATCTGAGGTCGACACAATGACTAAAATATCCAAATTCAAAGAAGATCTCAAAAATATACAGCTATGGGTCTATAAAAATGAAATGACCCTTAACAAAGACAAATGCTCAGTTTTACATCTGGGAAAAAAGAACCTGAATATTGGGTATAATCTATGCAATTTTGTTATAAAACCAACTACTATAGAAAGGGACTTAGTAGTTACTGTTAACAACAAGTTTAATTGGAATAGTCAGTGTAATAAAGTAACTCAGGTAGTTGTCGTATCCTAGTTGCCATTAAAAAGTCTTTCATTTCAAGAAATAAAGAATGTATTATCCAATTGTATACTTCATTCATCAGACCACATACAGATTATGCTGTATCATTTTGGGCCCTATATTTGTAATATGATAAAAAGATGATTGAGAGACCACAAAGAAGGGTCACTAAACTAATACCTAAGATAAGACATCTACCCTATGAGGAAAGGATAACATTTCTAGGATTATACAATCTACAAAAAAGAAGAGACAGAGGAGACATGTTACTTCTTTTTAATATTATCAGTGATGAGGATCTAAGCAAACTACATAACCTTCAATATTCTGACAAAAAAAATATAGATTAAGTAAGCATTAAGCCCAGAGAAAGGAGGCTTCTACTAGGGAATTAATGCATGGTTTGGGGGGGGGCTGTGGCACAAGGGCAAAGGCTGAGTACCTACAACCACCCAACCATGCATTAATTCCCTAGTAGAAGCCTCCTTTCGAGGGGTTTAATGCTCTTGTAACATGGACAAACATGGATGCCAATTATTATTTGTTTAATTGTAACACTTATTTCAACATTTACATGCTTCAATATATAACAACAAATTTCTCCAGTTTTTTAAAACATATATATTTATATAGTGGTTTCCATTTTATGAATGTCTGCTATAATAACTAAACAGAAGTAAGATGCTGAAAAGATTATGACATTCTGAAGTGCTTTAATCACTTGTGCATGTCTATAAATAGTTTTAATAACATTTTTTCACATTTTAAAAAGACGCCGTAGCGTACTTTTGCTAACACGTGTTTCACTTATTTGCATATTTTGAGATCCGTACGATTTCCGCAAAACAACATCTACTTACATTGTAAGTACTACTGCTTAACTGTTGTGCTCTAAATGTTTGCCACATACAGCATGACTGAATAAGAAATATTTTTTATACGTTCGCCGCGCAGCGGTGGGATTTGCCAGACGCCGCGACCCGGTCGGAGCGGACTCGGCTCGCTGGAGGGTCGCTCGGGGAGAAGGGATAGAGCGTCCTATGGACTGCTCTCGCTACTCGAGGGAAGGATGGGGTAGTGCTCGGGGTCTGTCAAGCTCCTGGTGGAGACCAGGTGTGGCGCGACTACCGACCTCAACAGTGTGCGTCGGAGGCGGGGCAGGAGCGCTCCGGCGTCATTTACTGCGTCCCGCCTCCCGGAAAAAGGAAAAGGGAGAATCCCGCGGGGCCCCTAGATGAAGCGGTCACAGCTTCAATTAGCCCCCTCAGGCCAGCCCTCGACCTGATCCGGCCGCCTGGCATGGCATCCCCAGTGCCGCGGCCTGCCGTGGGGTAAGCCCACGGGGTATCGGAAGGGTGCGAGGCTGATGTGGGGGGGTGGAAGCGTGACCGGCAGATGGTTCCAGGCTACCGGTGGCAGGGGCAGAAAGAATAAATAGAAAAAAAAAAAATAATATTTTCCTTTGCAGCTATCCGTTACTGCACATTTCAGCTGACATGGTTTATCTATATTACTACGATGATGCAGCACAGTACTATGGGATTTGTGCCCTTCCTTACATCTTTATGTACATATTAGCGTCTCCTTCTGTGTAGTAATGGGGCAGGATTGGGCACGTCATAGTAATGCAGGGAACCGATGATTTCAACATTAACAAAGTACCATCCGATGTATCCTTGGGTATGCGTTCGCTCTGCAGACACAGTGTCTTGCCATTTCTGTAAATGTCGGTTGGCAGAGCACAGTGTTTCAGTTGTTGCCTACCACGAATCCTACACATGGATGACACGCACAGTGAGCGGATACACTAGGAAACATCGCAAGGAATGAACTGTAGCATATGCAAGGCTGTAATTTCAATACCATTCATTAATACAGATCGCTGTTAATATTTTAAAAAAATGAAACACTGGAACTGTCATTTGAAACGGGCCATATTTACATACTCAATCACTCTTTACTGTCCTTTCCATCACGGCGAGTTACAAATGTACGTGGAGTTTTCAGGGGCAGCTGGGTGGGTGAGTGGGAAAGAAACTGTCATAAACATCTGGTGCCACTACTTTTTCTTGGCCATTTGTGGTACTACAACAGTGGGCATTACTTGGAAATTAATACCCGCTGCAACTGCATCACATGATGTAACCCCCCTGTTAGCCGGGGTTATTAGAACCCTAGTTAGATCTAGTGGCAGGGAGGGACAGGCAGCTAGTGAAACTAGTCATGGCTTCGGGACCAGCCCGCTACCCGGATCATGCCCGGGCTATGATAGTTGAAGAAGTAAACAAACTGAAAAACATTGAGAAGTACCACTATGGGGGAAGACTGCCTCCTCTTGAATCGATTCCTGGTTATCTAGTAAGAGAGTGTGTTTAATGTGCTTAAGGGCTGGAAGAGATGTCTTTGTGGTTCCTCACTGCTCTGGGTGCCTGGAAAAGTATGGATTGATAGCAGCCCCCAAGATTCGTTTGGCTCCTACATGGACAAAATTACAAGAACCTGCAGTTGGCAGCACGCAGCACCAGGGAAAGCCTGAAATGGGAGGTTCAGAGGAGTGTAGCAAAAAGCTAGAGGGTGCAGATGTACAGGCAGCACAGACAACTGATGACTCCGCGTCTGAACCACTAAGAGATAGTGGAGAGGGAGCACCAGCCGAGCCATGGATAGAGGGGCCTAGTCCAAGTCTCGTGGGAGAGGACGAACTGAGAGAGGCCTTTGAGTGGAAGGTCTCGAGTGGACAGTCTCAGGAGTGAGGACAACTGCTCACTCCTGGGCACAGATTCTCAACGAAGACAATGAGGGGAACCCATTTGGCCTGAAGAAGAAGGCGTGGGTTCACAGCCTCAAGTTCCTGGTTTAGAGGGACGCATAGAAGAGAGTGGTGTTTCCACAGCCCTGGCTGAGCAAGAAAGAGCCAGGGATCCATTCTGTATTTCACTAAGTATGAGAAGCTGGCAGAATCAGGACTGGCCGCTGCCAAGCCAGGCCAGAGGTCTCAGGTTGACCAAATCTAGCAAAGAGGAAAGATTGGTTCATAGGAAAGCGAATGAGCTCTTCAGAATTTCATTTCATACCTTTCCTAGAAAAGTCTGGGAAGAAATAGAGAGGTGCAGGAAATCCTGGATTATGGAAGAGGCCATGAAACGTGCATCCTGGGACAAGTAAATTTGTCAAGAGATCAGATGTTACAAGAAAAGTTCAAGCAATGGCAGGTGGGCAGGACTCTGTTTATTGACACTGTTTGGACTGTGGACGGCAAGGGACAAGAATCCTTTCATGATGTGAATTATGAGTGCCCAGATGGGGTAATAAATTCATGCACCTGACCCATTGTGCTATTTCCTACAATGCAAAGACCTTCCTGCGAATGTGCCCATGCCCCCAAATGGAGAGCAGAGCAGTGGTAGCCAGTGCTGCCATTCCAGCAGTTGCCGTACCTATGTTGTTTCGCCAATCTGGACGTCCAGGGCCAAGGTGCCCCGATTCTTCAGTAATTGCAATAAACTCCCACATCCATAAAGTTATGAACTGGCTATTCCAGAAGATGTCGACTCCAGAGAGGACACCAGCCCAGCTGTTGCTGGACCAGATGACTTCAGTCCAGCTGTGTGTTTCTTCTTCTTCTTCCTGCCCAAAGGTACCATCTCCTAGATGACATCATCCCAGCTGTTTCCCAGAGGCATCATCCTGTCATGTTTCAGAAGATGTCCGCCCAGCTGTATCAGAAGAATGCTGCCAGGGAGAGTCTTCACTGGGGACACAGGTGTCATATGCTTTCCATTCTACAAGGGACTGGTGAGTCTAGACTTTTTCAATTTTTCTGACATTTGCAGTACACATCCTACACCAGCAGATATTCATTGTCACTGTCCTCAAAGACTCTCCCCTATGGGACATTTGCCTACAGAACTTTGCTTCACCGGGCTCCGGCCCAGGAGAGACTCTTTATTGGACTTGCCTTCGGGCCTGTATTTAGTCACTAGTTGGGACTTTGTAGGGCCTTCCATCCCCAAAGAACTGCTAAATGTGTGTTGTAAATATTCTGTACTGTTTCTATTTTCTACCTTTTCTAAAAAAAAATTGCTTTTTGGGATTCTCCAGTGTGAGATGGATGGGGCTTGTTGATTTGTTTATGTCTTAGTTAGACAGGACTGTAATTGCAGATTAGGGAGGATGTTTTCCTTTTTTGTCTTGCAGGTATTCCTGGAGAAATAACGAAGACAAGACAAGAAGTGGATTGGAACTCATTGGAGTTCAGTTTTGCTTTAGTTTGTAGTAATTAAAGTACTGTTGTAAGATGTTAACTGTGTTTTAACTTGTTTTCTTCCACAGGAGTGTGGTTGCAGGGAGGTCCCCTTTAGTGTTTTTGTTTGGGTAAAAAGGCAGATAGGATTTCCCTAGTGGGCTAGGGGGGATAGACAGGCTGTGGTCCTGACCTGCAGTAGGGGCTGCAGTACTGATCTATTAGGGCTATGCTCTGGACAATTCTACCAGAGCCACTAGGTACCCGTAGTCAGCGGGTAGAGTAGAGGCCGATGCATCGGCTGATGGCCTCTGGGCCCTTAGTGTTACCTGTCTGTGCCTGGCACATGGTAGGAGAGGGCCTGATCACCCCTTTCCGTAGGTAGCACAGAGGGTAGGATGGCCTAAGCTGGGTGTTAATGACTGGGGACTGTCATTTTCCTGGCTCAGGGTGAGTGTAATCCCCTTGTTACCCAGGGTTACTAGAACCCTAGTTAGATCTAGTGGCAGGCAGGGACAGGCAGCTAGTGAAACTCCAGTTAAATGGATTACACTATGTCTTGCTCTGTTTTCAGTCTCTGCTGAGCTGGGGCTATGACATAATTTAGAATTCTGCAGCAGCATAACCCACAATAGAATGTTGCAGTTGGGAGTTAGGTAGAACATTGGGGAATTTCAAAGTCAGTCTAGAGTTGATCCTTGAAATCAGCAGTCTAGTTTTTTTTTGTTTGCAGTCTGAAATGGGCACAAGAAAGGAAAGATGTAGTTCCTTCAGTGCCTTAGAGGAAGGGGGTGCCCTGCAGGGGCAGGCCCCTCTACCCTCAGCTCTGACATAGAGCTACCTTAGGGTGAGTGCTTCCACCATAAGAGAGGCACAAGGACCCAACTCCCAGGGGCAACCCCCTGGCCTTGGAAAAGGAAGAAGCTGCCTGATGGAGAGTGCTGGGGCACTACAGTTTTCGAGGAATGAGATTCCTTCAGAGTCTTTGGACATCTGCAACAAGGAGGGTGATGAAGCTTTGATAAAAGGCCAGTGTCATTCACCAAAACAGTGAGTAAATAAGTCTCTGGGGCTGTGGGTCAGTCAGGATGCCAAGTCCGGGACATATGGAACAGTGAGATGTAATGACTGCTGTATGTGGGAGGTCTTCAAGGAAAAGACAGTTGCTGCATTACAAAGCCATGTACAGTCTGCACTATAGTAGCCAAGGAAGAGGCTTATGGAACAGTGAGATGTAATGACTGATGTATGTGGGGGGTCTTCAAGTGAAAGACAGTTTCTGCATTACAAAGCCATGTACAGTCTGCACTACAGTAGCCAAGGATGTGTGTGTGAGTGTGTAAATAAAGGAATGGCCGGGTATGGGTCTATGGAACAAAAGGTGGGAGACCCCCCACCTGGCGTAACAGGGCTCACCTCTACAGATTCGCTTTGAAACACCAGTCACCTTTCTGTCAGGTATTGGCCAGCGCCTGAAGAGGGTGCCCAAACATTGGGATGGAGTAGAGGGTGGTAGTGTGCCACTAGTTAAAGAGTCCATGACATATGGAAGTTTAGGATCCAAAAATGGATTGTGTCTGTGTCATCACCTTATCTGCATTAAAAGGAGTGTAGCCCCGTGGGGGTCCATCTATGCTTTTCATTCAGTGTTGTTGAATAAAGCCACACTTTATAATCCCATCTCCTGGTATTGGACATTATGTTATTGCTTCTAGTCTCTGGATTACTTTGGGTGCCCCTGTGTAGAGTAGTCAAACCTAGTCACCATGCTGAGTGACACCTTTCCCCCCAAATTTTCAGCTTATAAAAATGGAGGCACCACATCATAGGACCCAGGCCCCTCAACCTGTTCACTAGCCATACAGGCAGGGGGTAGTAGCCCTCTCAGTTTAGCGCTGACTGGGGGCTACAATGGCATTACCTGACCAATCATTACATATACTTTCAAGTAGTATTAATGTCCATGTTACAAGATGCAATAACAGACAAATTAAAATCCCTAGGGCTACAACAAACAAAAGGTTAAATTATTTTACAGTAAGAGCTATTAAATTATGGAATTCCCTGCCACAACATATTGTAGAGATGACATCCAGTGATAGATTCAGATTAGAACTGGATAAAATCCTTCTGGGATAGTCATACTTAATCTCCCCCACACATGCGGGGAAAGTGGTCTCGATGGGCCTAGTGCCTTCTTCCACTTTTCTTACCAAGTAATACAGAGTAATAATCTCTTTTTCTGAAAGATACTACCCTCTTGGACTTTGTTGATCCCACTGAGGTAATTAAAAGTTTTTATCATATCCCCCCCCCCCCGTTTCCTCAAGGGTATACATACTGTATTAAGCTCCTTTAGTCTCTCCTCGTATGGCTTCTCTTGCAGCCCCTGCACCATTTTAGTTGCCATCCTCTGGACTGCTTCCATCCTGTCTATGTCCTTCCGGAGATGGGGTCTCCAGAACTGGATGTAATACTCCAGATGGGGTCTCACCAACTATCTGTACAGAGGGATAACAACTTCTTGTTTTCTGCTGGTGGTGCCTTTCCCTATACATCCCAGTATCCCCCAGCCCTCCCTACTGCCTTCTCACATTGCTTGCCAACCTTAAGGTCATCTGATATGATTATCCCAGATCCCTTTCCATTTTTGTTGTTGTTACTACCCCTTCCCCCATTGTGTTAATCTTCCCCTGGGTTTTTGTTTCCCAGGTGCATTATTTTGCACTTTTTTGCATTGAATCCAAGCTGTCATACTTCTGACCATTCCTCCAACCTTGCCAAGTCCCTTCTCATCCTTTCAACGCCATCTTGTGCATAAACCCTGTTGCAGATCTTTGTGTCATTCATCTGCTGAATTATTTAATGTTGCAGTGTACTATTATTAGCCAGAGTAAGTAGTCAACTATTTACCATTTTTTTATAATGGCAAGATGCTAAAACATGCTACCTCCTTCATGAAAGAAGCAGGAGGTTTGAATTTGCTGGGATTGACACTCTGCTAAATAAAGAAACGAGTCCTTCCATGATGGCAGCTACACCAACTTCAGAAGAACAATAGTTCAGAGCATATTTTTGGATTCTTTCTTTGTTTACAGTTTATGTACCCCTTTGAATCACCTGGCTGAGAAGCAATGTCTCATTTTCTGTGGGGAACTGCTTGTACCAATTTTTACAGCTGGGTAGACTGAAGCACTGGGAGGCTAAGTGACTTGTCGCGCAGTAAGGAAGAGGTGGTGTAGCATTGCGGTTAACAATATTAGGCTACAAATCTGAAGAACTGGGTTTGAATCCCACAGCCCTCACCTGAATACTGTGTGACCATGAGCAAGTCATTTAACTTCCCTTTGCTTCCAGGACACATCTGAAAGCAACTGGAACTGGCTAAGGAGGTGGTAGGTGCAGTTTCTGGACAGGGGTTTCACTGAAAAACTTCTTCCAGCAGGCTACATCCATTCAGTCTCCTATCAGCTAGTGGAAGAGGGACCACAGACTGCATTGTAAATCCACATCTGAATGACAGCGTAATTGCCTAGCAGCCATGGTTCTGTACCAAAGCCCTTGGGGACACATTTCCATACACTAAGGGGGCAGCACAGGCCTGGGTCTGGCGTATGAACTGAATATATTTCAAGATAAGCTTCTTTAGCATTGTGCCTCCTCCTGGGGTGGTCCTAGCCCACGCATTTCTTGTGCGCAGGAATACTATCCCCCCCGGAAACTCACTTGGGTATTTAAGGAGATAACAGTCCTACCTGCTGCACAGTAGTTCCACTACCGTAATCGCTCTGAATTGCTCTGTTCCCTACTTATTACAAAATATATATATATTTCAGACTTACAGAAATTGCAGTTGATTTGACTGCAAGTCCACTTGAGGTTCAGTTTGTTTCCACATTGGTGTGCATTAGTCTCATTCAGCTTCAGGTGTTTGACGACTAAAAGCAAGCAGCTGCAGCAGGGTGGTGAGTCGTGTGAGGCAAGGTGAGTGGTGACTCGGTCTCAGGTTAGGAGTTGGGACCAGAGATGGGTGGCGTGAAAAGTACTGCAGTGGCATATTTAGAGGATGCTGGACTGGGACACGGTAAGTAATGCAACACAGCCATGACAATTTCACAGACTACAGTCACAGACAGACTAGTAAATTTCTTTTCTGCACCTTATATTAGGTCCCGAGAAATGAGTGATTGGGTCACTTTTTTGGGGGTGCAAAGCAGCAGACTACAGATGGTTATGGAAAAAATAAATGGTCTGGCTCATCAGGGTTGGAGGTTTTACTCTATAGTTTATACTGTGCCTGTCTGGTTCTTGCACTGCCACTGGAGGGGTGGGATGGGGGTTGGGGGAGCATCAGGACACGAGAAGGAAGCATGTGGGGGGGGCAGGACACCGAGGGAGTGAGGTGAGCAAGAGTGTGAGTGTGAGTGCGTGTGTCTGATTGAGTAGGGACAGGGAGGGTAGGATATGGCTGGCACACATCTTTCAACTTAGTGCTCTGTATGAGTGGTGTTTAATGGCTAATCCCCTGGCCCTGCAGAATCTTTTCCTTAAGAGTAAGACTTAGAGTTGAGAGAAAGAAATTCCATTGTGTTGCTTAGTAGGAAAATATTTTTGTACTTTTCCCCCAGGAAAAGCACACTGAGGTGTGTGTGTGTGTGTGTATATATACATAGACCTGTTTAATGGACAGATGGACCTCTACTTGTTTTGAGAAGGGAATATGTTACCTATTCACCAGAGAAATGCCCCTGCTGTGCTGCTGGGTGGGAAAGAGGCAAAAAGTTGAGGGGGGGGACAAGAATGAGAGGGATGGTATCTATTTTCCATGATTGTTTGGGCAACGTTTTCTGGTTGTATATAGCATTTTATTTGCACCACAGAAGACCAAACACCCCAGAGCTTCTAGGGGCCTTGGTGGCCCCCAGCCCCCCCAGCCACTTGTTGCCCCCTCTCCAGAAAAATTAAAAGTTGGCTCCTATGACTGCTTCACCTCTCTGACGATGCTCTGGGGAGACGTCACCTTCCGCATTGCCTTCTAACTCTGCATCTGTGCTCAGAACAGCTGGCTGGTGTGAACTCGGCTCAAAAGACCATTCCCATGCTGGTGCCTGACTTTTGTTTGCTGTCATTTCTCACACAGTGCACTCAGCCATCGCTTCTGGGACCCTTACCCCCATGCACTGGTGACGTCCGATTCGATTCTGCAATTTCAGAGTGGGGCCATTCTGTGATCCTCTGTTTCTACCTGAGTGGCCCTGTACCATGCACGGGCTCTCACCCCGATGCCACTGAACACTGCTCCATGTACTGTGATCGGGGGTGGCATCTGCAGGCAGTGTCAACTTTATCCTGCTCTCTCACTGCTTCACTACAAGGCTCCATAACGACCATATTCTACTCTAAACTGAGGTTGCCCACTTGTCTACTGCCATGGGATGCTGCCTCCTCTACCGGTGGATTTCCATTCCCCTGATCACAGCCTGTTGCGTTCATGTCATTCTCAATACCTTTTGTTGTGCTTCTTACCTGTCCTCCAATGATGACCTTCCCCTGCTTCTAATGGTCACCATAAGCTCTGACATTTCCTGGCTACTGCTGCCTGCATGTTCAAGAGTGCTGAATTGCTTCACTTTTTAGTGTTCTCACTGCAGTATTAGTACTGCCTCTGCTGAAAGCCAGATCTCAACTAGTAAGTGGCATTATGGTACAGTAGTCAACAGTTTTGAGTGCTGTTTTACGATCCAGTCTGCACTTATTCATAGTGAACAATCAGCCCACTTACCGCCCAGGTGTATCGCTCTACCCTGTCGAGGGTCATACGCTTTCTTCTGAGCTGCCTTCCTGACCCAAATGTTGGCAATTCTCTTAGTTTCTGGAATTGTGCTCCCTCCAGCCTGATGCCGGCATGACTTTTGCAGTGTGGATTTTGGTCTGCCTGTATTCTGTTGCACACAGCTTTCCATTCATGTCTGCTCCTTGGTGCACCATTACCATTATGTGGCCACTGAACGTCTTTTTTTATGAACCGAGTACAAATTCAAAAATACATTTAAGATGTCTGTCACTAAATATTGTGGGGCACCAGAAGGATGACAATTTGTATACAGTGCTGAAAATATTAAATAACGTTCGAATAAACATTTTGACTATAGGTGTTCATCAGGAATTATCTACAAGAAAAAAAGAGACAAACTGCTTTTTTTTCTCTTTTACATAATGTCTGAAGAAGAATTATGGCCAAAAAATCAATTCTAATGTAATTGTCTATCTTCAGCATGTCCATCTAATATTACCAAAGTATTTTAAAGGTCATTGAGTCAGCAAAATGAGAGTGGGTAGGGTGTTGGAGCATCATATCTCCAAGGTACATATCATTGGATGACCGTGGGCACCCCAAAGAGTTAGTCCAATACATTTAACTGGGTGCAGGTCAGGTGAGCTCTTGCAGGCCATGCTCGTGCAGTCACAGGGTGCAAGGCATCTGGATGGCACTGTAGGATTGGGCTCATTAGGTGTATACCAGGAGGCTGGTTCAGGACTTAGTCCAGGGTGTCAGTTCTCATTGTAGACACACTGACTTTAAAGTGTCAGTTGGAAGCTCAAACTTACTGCAAAGAACAAACTGCAACTCCATTTAGGACCTGGAAACCTGATTAAGGCATAATACTGGGTAAGAAGGAGAGATACACTTTCTACAATAAGTTTTATTTTTATTTTTCCTTAATGGCATTAAGCAGAGAATTGCAGGAGTCCTTTAAAAGGGTAGTAATTTTATAACCAGAGTGAGTGAGATACAACTGAATTTGCTTGAGTGCGGGGGTTGAGACCTAGCAGTTGGAAGGATATTTTTGTAACATTTTAAGTGTTCTGCTGGCTGAGAAGTTATTTTTTTCTCCCTGGTTTCACTGAAAGGTTTTATGTATTGGAATCAGACATAGCAGTCTGCCTGCATTGAAAGGCCTGCTTACATCACAGGTGTCATTGGTCTAGTAAATTGTGGTGTTAGTTGTATTACTATAAAGGACAGTACTCACCAGGGTGGTGGAGCAGTTGTGTATTTGATTGTTTCTAATAGTCACCAGTGGCTGTGCACTACCCCCACCCCCAGGCGTGTCATTTCCTTTATAGCCACAGTTCTGACATCACTTCCTCAACAGGTCTTGGGCAGAAATGTCATAGTCCTAATACCCCTGCAATGTGCATAAAGAGTAGTTACACAAAACAAATAATAATACATATATAATTACATATTGTATATAATAAGGGAGCGGGACATGTGGGGAGTGGTGCAATGCACTGGTTGTGGGGCAGCAGTTTTCCGGGAAACATTCTGGAAACTGCGTTGCTGTCCTATTTGTAGGCAACTGTCAGCTCTGAGAGAGGAGGTTGCCCACCTCCAGGCTGAACTAGCAAGGACTAAGGAGGCCTCTTCCTCCCAAAGAGCACCACTGCCACAACCACTGAGTCAGAGGTTTCCGAGGAGAAGAGCAGTAGGACCACAGTGGGTTCTGGAGGGTACGGGTGGTGGACCAGAGGCGAAGCCCCCCAGTTGTACCTCTACACAAATCAGATGCCATTCTGGCAGAGCAAGGTTCCTCTATGATGGCACCCTCAGTGGAGACCCAGAAGAATGCTGAGGACATCCCCAAGGGAGACCCACAAAAGGGTGGCAAGGGACACCACAGGGGAAGGAAACAGCTACTGATAGGGGACTCAATTGTTAGGGGGGTAGAACTGGGGAAGGGAGAGAAGGAAGTAAGCTGCCTGCCTGGTGCCATGGCTTGGAGGGACAAGAAGCGAATCCTCACAATTGTAGAAGCAGCATCACAGGAGAGAGAACTAGATATCATTGTCCACCTTGGGACAAATGACCTACCTAGGCATGGGATCAGTGCAGTGCAGAATGAATTTGTGGAATTGGGAAGGGGCCTCAGACGGGTAGCAAGCACAGTAACCTTCTCAGAGGTGCTACCAGTCCATGGTAGGAGTGAGGCTAGGGTACTGCACACCATGCAGTTTAATGAATGGTTGCAAAACTGGTGTAGAGCACAGGGCTTTGGCTTCATTGGGAACTGGGGGTCCACCTGGAGAGATAAAGGTCTATACTGGTATGACGGTCTGCATTTGTCCACTAAGGGGACCAAGCTCCTAGGTGACAGGTTTAAATGCTTCCTTGGCAAGCTTTTAAACTAGATAAGGGGGGAGGTACTGATAAAAGGCAGGAAAAGTCAAGCCTCCCCCACAAAACATGGCAGGTAGTAGGTAAACACTGAGGTACAGAGCTCAACACAGGGCAGGACGGGGTAAATGGTAAAATAGATAACAGCAATAAGAGCAGGGATGGGAGAAAAAGGAAAGCCAACATTAAATGGAGGGCAATGACTACTAATGCCCGCAGTCTGGGAAACAAGCTTTCTGAGCTAGTAGCTTTGATGGAAGATGAACAATTGGATATTGTGGCAGTCACAGAAACATGGTACACCAAGAACCATGAATGGGATGTCAACATACCAGGGTACACAATCTACAGAAGGGACAGGGAAGGCAAAAGAGGAAGTGGAGTAGCTCTATAGATAAGGGAAGGGATCAAAGCTACAGAACTAAAAAGTAAAGGGGGAGGACAAGAGGCACTCTGGGTTACCTTGGAGATGGGGAATGGCATCACAATCCGCACAGGGGTTGTATACAGACCCCCGTCTCAAGGGGAGGAAATGGACAAGAAAATGATAGAGGACATTCTCAAAATGGCTGAAAAAGGGGAGATACTGTTGATGGGGGACCTGAATATGCCATATGTTAACTGGAGGACATGTACTGCAGCCACATCCAAGAGCAGGGTCATTCTCAATGCCCTGCAGGGGGCAGACCTTAGACAGCTAGTGCTGGAACCCACTCGGGAGGGAGCAATACTAGACCTGGTACTCTCAAATGGAGAGAGGATCACAAATTTAGAAGTCAGTAGACATCTGGGAACAAGCGACCACTGCACAGTGTGCCTACAATGAGCACAACCATGGAGATAAGCCATACAAAAGCAAGGATACTGGACTTTAGAAGGGCTGACTTTGGCAAAATGGGTGAACACCTGAAGAATGCACTAGCAAATGGCCAAATAGGAGGGGTGGAAGAACAATGGAGAAAAATCAAAACTGCCATCATAGAGGCAACAAGTCTTTGTGTAAAACAAATAAAGAAAACAAAGCGGAGTAAAAAACCACTATGGTTCTCAAAAGAGGTGGCAGGGAAGGTTAAGGAGAAAAAGGCTGCATTCAAAAAGTATAAGGAATCACAGAGGGAGCACAACAGGGAACTGTATCAACTAAAGCAGAAAGAAGTAGGAAAGGCAGTCAGAATAGCAAAGGCACAAACCGAGGAAAAAATAGCCAACTCGGTCAAAAAGGGGGATAAAACCTTTTATAGGTACATTAGGGAGCATAGAAAGGTTAAGGGAGGGATAGTGAAGATTAATAAAGGAGAGGGAGGTGGGCAGAGAGGGAGACAGTGAAAAGGCAGAGATACTGAATGAATACTTTTGCTCAGTATTCACAAAAGAAGATGAGGAGGAGTTACCTAAACCAGACAATAGAAGCACTCTGGGTGGGGGTTGATACCAGTCCATTCACAGAAGAAAGAGTCCTGAAAGAACTCCTAAAACTCAAGGTGGACAAAGCAATGGGGCCTGATGGGATTCACCCCAGAATCCTAAAAGAACTAAGGGGGACCTAGTGACACCACTGACCACACTTTTAACAAATCATGGCAGGATGGGGTGGTACCTGAGGACTGGAGGAGGGCAGATGTGATTTCTACAAAAGTGGGAGCAAGGCAGAAGCAGGAAACTACAGACCTGTAAGTTTGACCTCAGTGGTAGGAAAATGATGGAATCACTTCTGAAAGAAAGAACTGTTGAGCACCTAGAGGCCAAGCGGGCACAGGACCCAAAGCAACATGGATTTACAGCAGGAAGGTCACGTCAGACTAATCTAATTGATTTCTTTGACTGGGTGACCAAAGTAATAGACCAGGGAGGGGCTGTGGATATGGCCTACCTAGACTTTAGCAAGGCATTTGACACAGTCCCACACAAAAGATTAATAATCAGTTAGCCAGCCTGGGAGTGGGTCCCAGGGTGGTAGCCTGGTAGTGAACTGGCTGCACAACAGGACACAGAAGGTAATAGTGAATGGAACACATTCCGAAGAAAGGGGGGTTACTAGTGGAGTACCTCAGGGCTCAGTACTGGGTCCAATCCTCTTTAACATCTTTATACGTGACATTGCAGAGGGTCTGAAGGGAAAGGTATGCCTCTTTGCAGATGACACAAAGATCTGTAACAGAGTTGATACACAAGAGGGGGTAGAAAAGATGAGAAGGGACTTGGCAAGGTTGGAGGAATGGTCAGACATACGGCAACTTAAATTCAATGCAAAGAATTGCAAAGTAATGCACCTGGGAAACAAAAACCCAGGAGAAGAGTACACAATAGCAGGGGAGGTACTAACAACAACAAAAATGGAAAGGGACCTGGGAGTAGTCATATCAGATGACCTAAAGGTGGGTAAGCAATGTGAAAAGTCAGTAAGGAGAGCCAGGGGATACTGGGATGTATAGGAAGGGCATCACAAGTAGAAAAAGGGAAGTGATTATCCTCTATACAGACAGTTGGTGAGACCCCATCTGGAGTACTGTGTGCAGTTTTGGAGACCTCATCTACGCAAGGACATAGACAGGATGGAAGCAGTCCAGAGGAGGGCAACTAAAATGGTGCAGGGTCTACATCAGAAACCATATGAAGAGAGACTGAGAGAGCTTAATATGTATACCCTTGATGAAAGGAGGGACAGGGAGGACATGATAGAAACGTTCAAGTACCTCAAGGGAATCAACAAAGTCCAGGAGGGTAGCATCTTTCAGAAAAAGAGATGTGTAAGAACAAGGGGGCACAGTTTAAAGATAGAGGGGGGACGGCTCAGGGGTAATGTGAGGAAATTCTTTTTCATGGAGAGAGTGGTGGATACATGGAACAGCCTTCCTGAGGAGGTCATTGGGTCTAAAACAGTGGGGGAATTCAAACATGCATGGGACAGACACAAAGCACTTATAATGGGGGGGTTGCAGGAAGCAGGCTGTTGGTTAACTAGAACCTGCAGCTTATCCAGTAGGTAGGGAAATGGGCAGACTGGGTGGGCCAAGTGGTCCTTTTCTGCCGTCAAAGTCTGTGTTTCTGTGACCCCTAACTGGGGACACAAGTGCGGTACCATCCAGTGCTGCTGGGTTGTATCTGGTCAGACACTTTGTTTGAAAGGAGGTCTCAATAAACAGCACTAGACTTCTGCACATTGGAGGTGGAGGGAGTAGAACCTGGTTTGTGCCCTAGTCATCAGGGTAGTTCAGGGGTTAAAAGGAGGGAATGTACTGGGGGTACTCCCTCAAGGTTTACTACCCAGTAGCCCTGGGGCCTGAGGTGGACTTCCCAGAAGAGGGAATTTGGTGTGTTTGCAGGTGGGGGCAAATTTGGAGGAGTACCATTGGTAATGGAGTGTTGCAATATTGCATGTGAGGAGGCCACAGCTTCAGCCTGGTAAGGTTTCCATGAATTTGCTGAATAAGCAGTGTGTGCACTAAAGAATTTTGGGAACCAGTACCCTGTTTGCCTGGAAAGCCCAGGTGGAGGGAGAGGGTTATATGGCACTTGGATCAGGGGTGTGCAAATCCTATTGCCCCCTGTCTGGGGCAAGTGAATTTCCTTGAAGGGCAAGTACAAAAGGAGAGCTAATTTCATTGTAATGAATAAGGGCAAGTGAAAATTCAGCTACAGCCCTGGCCGGGCAAGTCATAAAAGTTTTGATTGGGACACCC
This sequence comes from Neoceratodus forsteri, assembly GCA_016271365.2. Lineage (NCBI taxonomy): Eukaryota > Metazoa > Chordata > Ceratodontiformes > Ceratodontidae > Neoceratodus > Neoceratodus forsteri. Next base: position 499,323,280 of record CM057449.1, on the reverse strand, counting down.
CTGACTTGGATGTTTCACTGTAGAGCTTTAGTGGATTGCTTGCCCTGCCTTGTGTGTTGTCATCCACATTTTCTGCTCAGTGTATCTTAAAATATTTAACTTGTAAGGCCACACTCATACCCTCCTGGTACGAGCCGAGTGGCTGACCAAGAACTGTAGCCCCACCCCCAAAATGTAGCAGAATTATGAGGTATGGTCTGGGATGGTGCTGCAGGCAGTCTACGAAGAATGTAATGTAATGGGGGTGGGATGGGATTGCCTAAATGTATTAGGAGTATAATCGTTGGCATACATTTAGGATGTCTGTCACTACTGTGGGGCAGCAATAGGTAGTCAGGGTGATGATTCTTTGTATACAGTGCTGAAAATATTAAATAATGTTCGAATAAACATTTCGACTATAGGTGTTCTTCAGGAATTACCTACAAGAGAAAAAAAAAGAGACAAACTGTGTTTTTTCTCTTTTAGATAATGTCTGAATATGAATTATGGTCAAAAAATCAATTCTAATGTAATTGTCCATCTTCAGCATGCATTTAATATTAGGGCCTGGGGGAACTGCCATATGAGGTCAGACTAAGAGAGTTACACATGTACACAGTGTAGGAGAGGAAGGGCAGGGGGACATGACTGAGATCTTCAAATACATGAAGGGGATACTCAAAACAGACACAGGGAGGAGGGTGGGGACAGACCTTGGGGGCCATGACATGAGATTGAAAGGAGGAAGATTCAGGAGGGAGGTGAGGGGGTATTTCTTTACAGAGAGGTTGGTGGCAAAGTGGAGCGCACTACTGGCTGAGGTGGTGGCATGTAACACAGTGGAATGCTTCAAGAAGGGGTGGCACAGGGCAAAGGGGAAGATAAAGGGAGGGAAGGGGAGTGGAGGTGGGGCAGCTGCTGAATTGGGAGTTACCTGCAATCTCGAGTAGCCTAGATAGACCAGGATGGCCTTTTGCTGCTGGCAACTTTCATATGTTCATATATATTTATAAGTATTGGCCTAATATTAATGTAGTTATTATTCTCCCAATACATTTAGGCAACACCATCCCCCACCCATTACATTACATTCTTCATAGACAGCTTGCAATGTCATCCCAGATCATACCTCATAATTATGCTACATTTTGGGGTGGGGCTACAGCGCTCAGTCAGCCACTCGGGTCATACCAGGAAGGTACGAGTGGGGCTTTACAAGTTAAATATTTTAAAATACACTGGGCAGAAAATAATACTTTCTGGCTGGAAAAGCTCCTCTGCCAGCCAGCTCTGTGTATGATTTGCCTGCCAATAAGTTACAGAATAATATACAACAACATAAGAAACTAGCAAGCAGACGTATTGCCATGATCGAAGAAGTCAATATAAGTCAGTAGAAATGAAAAGAAAACATACATCTGACAAATAATCCTATAAAACCAAAATGCAGTAGGCAAACTTAACCATCAGTTGAGCAAGAAATATCTTTGGGCAAAAAGAGGGAAATGACCTGAATCTCCTTCTAAGTGCAGTTTATTTCATGACAGTTTAGTTTATTTCACTTTCATGGTGAGTAAAATAAATGCCACAATCTGTCTTTCATTTGTTCCTCACCTGTAGTCGTGGCTCAGAGGCGATTCTTCCTGTGCCCCTCAAGAGAGTGGGGCCTTCTCCCATGAGCTGTAGGTCAGTAGCAATTGTGCTCCCCTAGTGTTAGGAGGCCTCCATCCATGAGCCGCAGCTTGGTGGCAGTTCTACCCCTTCCATGCTTCCCCACGCTGGCTCAACATTGAAAATCAAAAAGAACACAACCCCAGACAGTGCAATACTTATGTCCCCCCATGCTAGTTGGGTCCACAAAAAAACGGAGTCCCTGCTCTCTGTCAGACTCTACATTGAAGAAAATCAACTCAGTCACTGACATATATCTCCTCCCCCTTCCCCCCTTTTCAGCAGGCAGACTCAATACAGAATGAAAGTTAGACTTGTGTAGGGAAGGGGAAATTGTTTAACCAAGAAAGGCACACTAAGGAGAAGTTTGTTTCTAAGTGTGACCTGGGAGCACAAGGAAGATAAGTGACTTGCTCAGGGTCACACAGTATGCAAGTAGGAGCTGTGGGATTCAAACCCAGGTCTGCAGGTTTAGAACTGAGAGCCTTAAACAACTGCGCTATACTACCTCCTTGGAGCTTCAGTCTGATAGAAAAAAAAATATGTTGTACCAAGAACAGGAGCAGTTTCATGGCAAGCAAAATAAATGCCACAATTTGTCAATTTGGAGTGGAGGAGGCTGGAGGGCATGTGGAGGCGATTTGGGTAACCCTGAAAATGAAGGGGGGTAAGAAAATGAACATAAGGGTTGTGTACAGACCACCCGCAATGGCAGAGGACCTGGAGGACAAGTTGGTAGAATATTAGGGGCCACTGTGGACTAGGAAGAGGCAGGGAGGTGGTCATGGGGGACCTAAATATGCCAGGGGCAGACTGGGGCACTATGGCGTCCCTGGTGTCCAGGGAGCAGAGGTTGATGGATGTCTTTCAGGATGCATTTCTAGTCCAGCAGGTGGGGGAGCCAACTAAGGAGGGCCGGATTTTGGACATGGTCCTAGCAGACAGTGACCAGATTAGGGGTCTGGAGGTGAGCAGTCCATTGGCAGGAAGTGACCACGCCACAGTCTGGTTTTACTTGTACCGGGGACTGCATGAGTACTGTGGTAATAGACTTTAGGGGAGCGGACTTTGAGGGCATGGGGAGGATTCTTCAGGGTTATTTGGATGAGTTAAGGCTGGATATGGACAGTGGGACCAGGTGGGAGGCCATTAAAAAGGGGGTGCAGGAGGCTACCAGGATCTGCGTGAGAGTAAGGTACAAGCACTGTAGGGCCAGAAAGCCATGTTGGTGGGCACGGGAGGTTCAGGAGGTGGTGAGGGAGAAAAAGGCTGCCTATGCATGCTTCAAGTGCTCAAGGGGACAAAAGGAGCGGGGAGAGTATGAGCTGATGTCCAGGAGGGTCACCAGGGTGGTCAGAGTGGCCAAGGTGAGGATGGAGCAAAACCTGGCCAGGGGTATACGGAGGGGGGTAGAGGGGTTCTTTAGGTACATAGAGGAGAAAAGGAAAGTGAGGGCACAGATCAGCAGGATTAGGACTGGGGAAGGATGGGCTCAGGAAGCGGGGGAGCAAGCTGAGTTATTAAATGAGTACTTTGCCTCAGTCTTTACCGGGGGAGGAGGGGGGTCCACACCGTCCAATGGGAGGGATGGTGAGACCACAAATAAGGTAAGTCACTTGGAGTTTGGAGACCTGGAAGAGGCCCAGATGGAGGAAGAGTCGAAACTAAAGGGGCGACAGGAAGGACAGGCAAATGGGGGGGAGGGCGTAATCATGGTGGACAGGGTGAGGGTTGCCCTCCAGTCGCTAAAGACTGAGAAGGCGCTGGGACTGGACAAGCTTCATCCAAGGGTACTGGCGGATATGCTGGCACCTCCACTAGCTGCACTCCTTGTCTCCCTGCAGACAGGGTGGGTGCCTCAAGATTGGAAGGTGGCCCATGTCATGCCTATCCACAAAGGGAGGGTCTAGAGAGGAGATGGGGAACTACAGGCCTGTTAGCCTAATGTCCATGGTAGGTAAGGTGATGGAGGGTGTTATCCAGGAGAGGCTTGGGGGACACCTGGAACGGATGGGGCACCTGGAAGATAGGCAGTATGGCTTTATCCCAGGGAGATTGTGCCAGATCATCCTTGTTGATTTCTATGATTGGGTGATGAGCACCCTAGACAGGAATAGTCCGGTGGACGTCCTCTATGTGGACTTCAGCAAGGTGTTTGATTCAGTCCCCCACAATGATCTGATGACCAAGCTGGGGAAGATGGGGGTGGGGGGACAGTTGCTCAGGTGGGTGGAAAATTGGCTCTCAGGGTGAGTACAGAGATTGGTGGTTGGCGGGCTAGTCTCCTCCCCTAGAAGTGTCATTAGTGGGGTCCCCCAGGGATCGGTCCTGGGGCCACTCCTGTTCAATGCCTATGTCTCAGACATAGGGAAATGTATTAGAAGTAAACTGAGTCTCTTCACAGATTATTCGAAGCTGGGGAGCATTGGCAGACAGAGAGGAGGGGAGAGTGGCACTACAGGGGGACCTGGATGCCCTGGACAGATGGTCAAGGAAGTGGGGGCTGAGTTTTAATGCAGGGAAGTGCAGGGTGTTGCAACTGGGGGCCAGAAACCCAGGCCATGCATATACCCTGGGGGGAGACACACTGTAGGCCTCATCAGGCGAGAGGGACCTTGGGGTGGTGGTGGACGTCAAAATGAATAACACTGAGACTTGCCGCAGAGCAGCAGCAAAGGCAAACTGGATGCTGGGCTGCATAGCCAGGGGAATTACCTCCAGGAAGAGGGAGGTGATCCTCCCTCTGTAAAATGCCCTGGCCAGGCCACACCTTGAGTACTGTGTGCAATTCTGGAGACCACACCTAAAGAGAGACATTGCTCTATTGGAGAGGGTACAGAGGAGGGCGACCCAGATGATCTAGGGCATGGGGAGTAGACCCTATGAGGAGAGGCTGGAAGAGCTCAATCTATACACACTGGAGGAGAGGAGAGATAGGGGGATATGATAGATGTCTTTAAATATGTAAAGGGGATCAACGAAGGGGGAGCTGAGGAGGTGTTCAGGTTTAAGAAGAAGGGATCAACCAGGGGTCATGAGTGGAGGCTGGAGGGCGGGAGTTACAGGGAGAAGAAAGGAGGCACTACTTCGCTGAAAGGGTGGTGGATATATGGAAAGCACTGCCTGGGAGCCTGGTACATAAGGGCACAGTGGAGGGTTTCAAGAGGGGGTGAGACAGGTACAGGGGGAAACTGAAGCCGGGAAAGTTCCTCTCTGCGGGAGGGGTACTCAACAAATCAGGCACCCAGTAGGGGTGCTGGCTACCGAGCAGACACACTACACACCATGAGGCCTATTCTGCTGGCTTTTAGTATGTTAGTTTGCCATCTGAGTATTTGCCCATAAACATTTAATGTTATCTTATGGTTACTTAGCTTGCAAAAAAAAAAAAACATCTTGCAAAAGTTAGACTACCATACACTGTCTATTAAGCCATCCACTTATGCTACAAAGATAAACATTTTTACAATTTAATTCTATTTCTTGATATTTGAATTATAATTCTTGAAGTGTGGCTCTAAAATTGGCTCACTTCTGTGTTTGCCTCCACCCCGGATTTAGACTAAACCAGGACAAAGGGCAGAATTACCATTAAGTGGCCCGATTGAAAGTCTTTTTTTATGAGCCAAGTACAAACTCAGAAATACATTTTATATTTTATATATACTATTACGCTTCCACAAATTTTACTCCTATTACCTCCTTCTCACCTCCACCTCATGTTCTTCATACATATACTTTCAACCTTCTACTCACCGATGTAACTCTATACTCATTTACACACACACAGCTTCTATACTTTATTGCCATTCCTATCATGCATCTCTCTAACTCCAGCACTACCAATGCCAATACCAGCAAGCAAACATTCGGCACTGACAAATGCTTGTTGTACTACTGAGAGGAGTGCCAAATTGTGCTGTGCTAAAGGGAACTCTTCTTCCATACTGGTATGTACTGGTCCCAGCAGTCTGATTATTTCACCGGAGAAATGTGGTGGTTGAGTGCCATTCTCTTCCCTTTCTTTCCTTGTGACTTCTGGAACTGGTGTTGAGCTGGAATCAGGCTAACAATAGAACTGACTGTTGGAGTTTTGTGGTTTTCCTTATTTGAACTGTTTTGAACATTTGTAACTCCCACAGGAGTAAACTTTATATCACAGCTCATTGCACGCTGTCGAACTCTCCCATATTATATTATTTTATTTTACTATATTGGTTGTTGGTGGGGGGGGGGGGGGTGAGGGTTGGGAGGTGATAATTATTGTTTAGTTAGCAGTGTGATTGTGGTAGGGATTTTGATATTGCATTTATGTTAGTAGTGTATGGTTGTGGTGTGTATGTAATTAGGGGTTTGGTTTGTAGCTAGAAAGTCTAGCAGCTGGCTGGTTAGTGCGGGATGTGCTGGGGCCGGGGACCCTTGCAAACTACCTATGATGCATCCCAGCTGTACGACCTCTGTCCCTTTGCTGGACTCCCTGTGTCATTTATGACAGTAAGGTGCAGTCAGGAAGTCAGCATTATGAGAGAGCAGAGGGGTTGGTGTTGGCGGGGTGCTGTAGGTATAGCACAGGTGAGAGGTATCGAGGTGGTCAGGTGCAGGAGGGGCCCTGGGTTTAGACGGATCCAAGAGAGAGGCCAGATATGCTTGGTTTCTGTCCCCAGGGTTCCCGCCGGACTGAGTGGGTAGGTAGCCAGAGGAGCTGCAACATCTACCAGTCCCCTTTGGGTGGTGCTGTGCAATGCCAGATCGATGAGGAACAAGACCACAATTATGGCAGACTTGACTTCCTTGGTCGATCTGGCTTGCATTACGGAGACCTGCTGAGGTGATGATGCTGGTCCAGTTCTGGAAGCAGCCATCCCCACTGGGTACTTCATGGTGCACTGCCCAAGGCGAGAACACAGGAGTGGGGAGTAGCCATCTGTTTTAGATCTGACTTTGGTTTCACCATGCACCCAGTGGGAACTACCAGGCCCTTTGAGTGTGTGGCAGTGCGTGGGGGTCCGGATGTAGGCTGCAGGATTCTCCTTATTTACCACCCTCCTGGGGCAGGGGGAGATTTCCTGCAGAAGATTGCAGACTTCATCGTTGGCGGGGTGTTGGGAGTCCCACAGATGTTTAGTTCTGGTGGACTTCAATGCCTGGGTCGATGACGAATCCTCACAGTTTGGGTCCAGCCTCCTCCAGTTGATGTCATCACTGGGCCTGACAAAAGAAGCTACATCTGTGACCCACCACCACGGCCACATGTTGGACCTGGTGTTCTCACTGGGGCTTGAGGTAAACTAACCTCAGACTGATCAGGTCATGTGGTCTGATCATTGCACGTAAAGTTCTCGCTCGGCCCCCCAAGAGCCCCCTCCTGTTGAGATGGTCAGCTATCGCCTTTAAGGGACAGTCCCTGAGGGACTATTGGTGATAGCTGATCTATCCAGTGTAGACGATGCACGCATGATGGGTATGGGTGAACAGTTGCCACACACACAATAGGGCAGTTTCAGAGGCTCTCGATTCCCTCACACTGATCCATGTACAACCCAGATCTTCTCACTTGAGGTCTCCATGGTATAATGGTGACCTCAAGGTGATGAAGATCAGGGGTTGGAAGTTGGAGCATTGTTGGCAGAGGTCCCAGTTGGATGTGGACAAAATGGCCCTGCATGCTCACTATGTTGAGTACCAGGGTGCAATCAATCGTAAAAGGCCGGGTTCCTGTCCAGGGAGATTGCTGCAGGGAAGAACTGACCATCTCAGCTTTTCCTAACTGTAGACAGACTTCTTCATCTGGCCTGTCTGCAGCCAAGAAAAGCCTTTTCAATCACTTAGTGATTAATTTGCTCAGTTCTTTGCTGACAGGATGTCCTCTATCCAGTAGGGGACCCCATCAACATGTCACGACTTGCACTGATCCGCTTGGGGGTCGCAGCAGAGGTGCTCCGCCTGTCTGGGATGAGTTTAAATCAGTGGAGGTGGCCGAGGTCATTGAGGTTATCTCAAAGCTGAAGCACACACATTGTAAGCTGGACCCGGCTCCAACACATTTTTTAATGAGATGTGCTGGTTCCGTTGGCCCGGTGTTCGCCATGATTGTCTGGTGCTCATTGTTGAAGGGTTTTTTTCCGGATTCCTTGAAAGAGGCTCTGGTGAGGCCCCTTCTGAATCATCTCTCGATCTAGATATCTTGGCGAATTACCACCTTATCTCCAACCTTCCCTTTTTGGCTAAGGTTGTCGAGTAGATTGTGGGGCAACAGCTAGAGGAGCAATTTGTGGCCAGTGGCCTTTGACATCTATAAGCCACTCCAGTTGGGTGTCAGAGCCAGGCACAGCACCAAAATGGCATTAGTCAGGGTGCACAATGACCTCCTCAGGGCTAGGGATAGAGGAGACAGGTCAGTTCTTGTTCTCTTTGATCTCTCTTCAGCTTTTGACACTGTAGATCACACTGTGTTTTTTGATAGCCTCAGAGAGTATTGTGGACTCACCAGCACTGTCATTAGCTGGTTTGAGTTCTATCTCACTGGCGGGAAGCAGCGGGTAGTGATGAGGAATTTCTACTCCTCCCTGAGGCTCCTGCCTTGTGGAGGACCTCATGGGTTGATCTTGTTGCTGATGTTATTTGCAGTGTATATGTTGCCCCTGGGAGAGCTCACTGGGCAATACACTGTTGGTTTTCACTGCTGTGCAGATGATACCCTACTGTAGTTGTCTTTTGCCCCTAGAACATCGGACGCTGTGGAAATGCTTAACATCTGCCTGGCTGAGATCAATGACTGGAATGTCCTCCAGCTGGTTGTGACTGAACCCTAATAAGACAGAGGTGCTGGTGGTTGAGCCTGATCAAGGGCATAATGGGAGTGCTTCTGATGGGATCTCAGGTCTTTTCCTGAGTCCTACACCGTTGATAGCCTCCTCTAGGGTGCAAGATCTTGGCGTGATCCTGGATGATAGGTTGACATTTGAAGCTCAGGTGTCATCTGTTGTCCAAAGTGGTTTTTCCTACTTGAGGAATATAACCAGGATCAAACCCCTAGTTCCGCCTGAAGACCTGCCCACACTAGTTCATGCCTTTGTGAAATCCAGGTTTGATTACTGTAACGCTCTTTACTTCGAGGTGTCTGAAGGTACCCACTGCCGGTTGCAGCTGGTGCAGAATGTTGCTGCCAGGATACTGACTGGCCTTTCTAGATTCAGTCATGTGACCTCAGTTCTGTGGGCTCTGCACTGGCTGCCGGTCAGGTGGAGGGATATCTTCAAGGTGAGTTTACTCACCTATAAGGCCCTACATGGACTAGACCCTGGATGTCCTTCTGACACCAGCTGTCTTGGCCCAATCCCTCCGCACCTTGACCAGGGGCCTCCTTGAGGTTCACAAAATCTGACTTAAAACTGCTGGCGATCGGACTTTTAGCATCACTGGCCCGGTCCTGTCGATTGCTCTTCCACCTTACATTAGGGAGGCCCCATCAATCGAGTATTGCAAGAGTGGTCTCAAGGCCCATTTATTTTCATTGGCCTTCCCAGATGATGTGATTTAACCAGCTTTTAGATCTGATTTTAACTATTTACTGTTTTAGTGTTTTTTCTGATACTTATTATTTTGTCTTGTATTGTGTTTTGGTTTATTTCACCTGCCTTTTGTGTGTTAGGTGCCCAGTGCCTCCAGGACTGGGTGCCCTACAAATAAATTTTGCCTTGCCATGCCTTGATTTTTTTTTAAAATTTAGTATGCTTTTCAGGCTCTGTCTGACTGGCCATTCATCGGTCCTGTTCCCTGTGCTCACCCCCATCACCCCCGACCTACCTCAACTCCCAGGTACCCTGGCTTACCCCCAAGAGAGGGGCGACTCAGTTGGTAAGTAGGTGCGAGGATTTACGGTCGGCGGCATGGGGCTTTAGGTGTGGGACAGACATCGTAGTGCACGGTCAGATCGTTTTTCCATCTTTGTGTGCTGCGAGGAGGTGTGGCATGCAACGACATGATAGCATGTACACTGCACGTCTGCCACACCTCCCAACACTGCCTAGCTCCAGCCATTGGATCCTGGCCTCTAACAGGGATCAGTCAAACTCCGCAGCTTCCCCACCTCCCACCCCAGGAGGAGGAGAAGAGCAGTCCATGGGATGCTTAACACTCCTCCCCCTGGCCAGCCCTCCGACGACCCTATCTCATTACTGAATTTGGGTCACCGGCATCATGAGCAGAAACTCTACTGTTGCACAGACAGGCCAGTTGCTGGGTGATATTTGTCCTGGCATACTGTGGAATGAAAACAGCTCTGTGTCTCAATGCTCCTATTCTTGAGCTCACTTTTGTTATCTACGTGAATATTAAACGGAAGGGAATTGCCAATCACCCCTACGTATTTGCATTCATTAGTGTTTGCCAGTTTAGAACCGTCTGTGTGTTTGATGTCCAACACATTGTTTTCACTTTTTTACTTTTATTTCTGCAATACATTACTTGAGTCTTTTTTTGTTTGTTTGTTAGATGAGCACCATGTTGGAATGTTTGAACTATTTTTGTAGTGAACTGAAGTTCTTTTGGAGTTTTAATTCCATTTCCAATATTGTTTTTTGCACTGCAGATTAGTATGGTGCTGTCTGCATACATTTTTATATCCGAGTAAGAAATGTGATTAGAAAGGATGTTTACATTTATTAAGACTAGCATATGACTTAAGATGGATCTTAGTGGGACCCCTCTGTGGAGATTGTCCACCTCAGGCAGAATGCCCAGAGCAGCCACGTGAGCAGACCTACCAGTCAGGTAAGAGTTGAACCAGTTTAGTAATTCACATGCAATCTCTACTTGGGCCATTCTTTCAATTACGATTTTGTGATCTACAAGGTTAAATGCTTTTGAGAGATCAACGAACACCGTACCCACGGAGTCTCCCCCATCTATACCATCAGCAACCAGGCCCATGAACTCTATGAGTCCAGTGCATATAGACCTCCCTGCCCAGAACCCCAACTAATGAGGAATAAACAGACCATACTTTTCCAAGAAGTCGTAGAGCTGGTTGCACACCAGTCTTTCGAATAGTTTTGAAATCACACACAGTACAGCTATAGGCCGATTGTTTGTTGTAATATCTACCTCATCTCCCTTGAAGATAGGTACAATTCTCGCGCGTTTTCAAAACTGGGAAGTTTGTTTCAATCAGACTCTTAATGTAAAGTTTGGTATGAATACAGAGATATACTCTGCAGATGTCTTTAGCAATTTTATTTATATTTGACCCCCCCCCCATGACTTTTTTGCACTTAGTTTGTTAATTTCTTTAAAAAACGTCTCCACTCTTGAGGATTCTGAAAGTAAATTTGGAGATCACTGGTGATTTCGGGTCTTCAGACCCAGCGGTGGGTTGTACTGTTTCTATGTCTGTATCAGGGACTGGGAGTTGGATGTTCCCTATTGGAACCCCTTCCATCCCTGTTGTTGGGCCTCCTCCTGGGTTATACCTTTGTCTGATTGAGTCTCCTCCCAATTACTACTGCATTGCCATTTGTGTTCCTGCTTTGGTCACTTTATTTGCAGATCAAAACTGCACACAGCACCATCATTTGGCTCCTTTTATTGTTATTACACTTGTGCCATGTTAAATTGTATACTGTTCGCACTTTATTTTGTACTGTTTTGTTACTACTGTGTATGCATCAATTATTGTATGCCCTTCCTTTTCCCCTGGGTTGCACCTGAAAATGAGCCTTGGCTCAGTGTGCCTTACCTAGTTACCAATTTTCAATTAATTAAATAATTAAATAAAAATGTCTGTAGTGCACCTAAATATTTATTCAGGGTATCTGCCATGTTTTGGGGGAGCAGTTTTCTTCCATATAGACTATAAATGGTTTGTCAAAGACTATATCTGAGTAGTGCGGCCACACTTGAGCTTGACCTAGGGATATCCACCTACCAACAAGGCCTGGAAGCTGGGACACAAAGAAGGAAGGAAACCTCCAACCAACTACAAAGTTCATAAATCATTCTGACCCAAATGGGACATTGCTTGTGATAAGGCATTTCAAGAAATTATTCTCTGCTTAACCAACTCCCCTGTACTCACCTGTGCCAATTCATACAAATTCCTATGTTCTGCACATAGGTGGTAGTCTACATGGTTTGGGCTGTTTTGTACCAAAACTTCTGGAAGGGTTGAAGTCAGTCACTTTCCAGTCAGAGTCTGATACCTAGTGAGCAAAATCACCCAGTACACAAGATGAAATTCATAGACCTCAAGTGGGCCATTGTAGTTCAATACCACAACTACCTGTATGTGGCCAAGATCATTGTCAAAACCAACAATAATTCATTAACGTATGTGCAAACCACAGCCAAACTGGATACAATAGACCATCAATGGTTTTTATTTTATTTTTTTTTTTTTATTAGATTACGGATGAACACCTTTGAGCCAGCAGCTCTTTTACAAAGGCTCCACGTCACATTACATATATAGGTAGGACAAACTTGGTACAATTAGCAAGGCAAGGAATTCAGTAATACATTCTCAGTATAAAGTGACATAATAAATTGGGTAGATAATATGGCAAAACATAGACTATGTATACAATTAATGGATCACACAGACATAATTTATACAAAATTATAATGCAGCCAGTAAAGCCTTGTCAACAGAAAATGAAAGAAACAGTTGCCTAACGGCATAGATTGATTATACCATGGCAAAGCTAGGCCTGAGGGAGGAGGAAGCAAAGGTGAGGGGGAAGGTCAGCAAGAGGTGGAACAGGAGGCAACCAGCCAGTAACAAGGAATGATGGGGGAAAGTTAAGGAGAGGAAGGATGCATAGGAGGGGAGGGCGGTACCAAGGAGGGAAATAGGAGATGGTAGCAGGATAGAAGGGGGGGAGGGAGACAAAGTTCTGGAGACTCAGAGGAACATGGGGCGAGTGGACAGGATTGGTGGGGAGAAGGAGAGGTGACAGTGGGTATGAAAGAGTGGGTAGGGACTGAGCTAAGAAGGGAAGGAGAAGGTTGTCTGCTTTGTCTACCTATAATTATTCTGGGGAGTATCATCTGGGCCTGAATCTTGTAGAAGCAGATGCTTTATTTCGGTGCCCATTAGAATGTGTCCCCCACTGACTTGGAGTGGTTAAAGATTCCTAAATCTGCCATGACAGCAGTGTGGAAAAGGTTAGACACCGATGAGAAACCCCCGCCCGCAATGCAAATCACTTTGTGGATAGCTTTCTGGTCATCCAGTGACTGTTTATCCTGAGACTATTATGAATTCTTGTCTCAACGGAAAACATCTTTGCTCCATCTAAGCTGGTTTGATCTTCAGAGGGAACAGAGGCAAGATCTGGCTTTGAGAGACATAATGTGTGTGCTGCAAAGAGGGTGGAAGTGTCAAAGGTTGTGCCTAAATGTGGTGATGTCCAACTGCTAATAAAGGGATGACTCCAAATAAAAGAGTATAACAATGTATCAGAAGACACAAAGGCCCAGATATTCAAAAGGGTTGCGCATGGCACAACAGTGTTGCACCATGCACAACCCACTGATGCACCCGTAGCGATATTCAAAGGGGAAAAGTGCACCCACAACCTGATGCACCGACCGCATCAGTAATGTATGCAGGCACAGGTTGGGTGCCTACGCATAACCTGCACAGCCTGATATTCAGCCTGGGATGTGCAGAGTCATGCATGCGCAACCCCTACCTGCGCCTGCACAAAGTTAAGCCCCCCAAAAAAGGAACAAATGATCGCCACCCACAGGTGAGCTGCTGCATTGCAGGGCACAACACAGCAGCTGCCACCCGTGGGTGGCCACCCCAGTTCCGACCGCACCTGGTGGCACCCCCCCATGCCCCATAGTGGGCATCTGTGTACATAAACCCCTCTCCAATAGCCCTGGTGGTCCAGTGGACCGCTATGTGCCAGATCGCAGGCATCAGTATTAATCTCGCTCATCGCTCATTTCTGTGGTCCAGTGATCGTGACTCAACAAACATGCAGTTGTTTATTACCCTGGTGGTGGCGGCTTTCTTCTCGCCACTGAGCACCGCCTGCTCTCGTCAGCCGGGCAGCACCCCACTCGCCGCCGCCCGCCACCACGACAGCAGCACAGACTACTGGTTCATAGCGTGAACCAATGGGCATGTAGTTTTATACCAGCACATACATTCCAGATAAGTGAATGATTCATTCATATATCTGACTGTATAGTAAGTAGGCTGCATGCCCATTGGCTCATGCTGTGAACCAATGGGCATGCAGCTCCTATCGAGCTGTCAGTCGGCGGGCGGGGCAGCAGGTGGTGGTGCTGCCGCCCACCGCTGACCGGGGGGGGGAGCGGGCCGGTGGGGCTCAGTGGGCAGGTGGGGAAGGGGGTACACTAGACCACCAGGGTAATAGGCCATTTTATATGTTTGACAGATGCCCGCAATCGGGCAGAGTGCGGTCCACTGGACCACCAGGGATATTGGATGTGGGGAGGGTTATAATACTGATGCTCGCGATCGGGCACATAGCGGTCCACTGGACCACCAGGGATATAGGACGGAGGATTATTCTTTTAGACAAATGCCCGCGATCGGGCTGCAGGGGGCGTCGGTTCCCAACGGCTGCTGCCTGGCAGGGCGTCAGGCGCAAGTCATTGGGGATCGGCGCACCTGCATGCTAATGGCATGCAAATGGGGCCATAATGACATGCAAATGGCCCCATGTGCACCTTGCATAAATTATGGCCCCATTTGCATGTCCCCTTTTGAATATCGCAGGTGCTGTGCGTGGTGCAATGGCACTTGCGCTAGCGCATCTCCATACTCCACTCTGGCCACTTGTGCTGGCGCAGTGCCACTCACCATGCACGGTGGACAACCAAGGTCACGATATTCAAAGCTGCTGCGATATGCGCAGCTCGTTGAACTCTCGCCCAGGCCACACCCCTGCGCAACAAAGTTGAGCTGCGCCCAGGCTTGTGCCACAGCCTGGTGCAGTTTGAATATCCGGGCCAAGGTCTGCATGGTTGTCTCAAATGACAATTGCTGTTGTCTTTGAAATTCTGCTGAATGGTGTTGAGGGCCCTACATGACAAAATGGAGTATCTAGGAGTGGAACGCACCACGGACTTGGCCCATGCAAGGTTCTAGTGGCTCAGATTGGGGAGTGAATTTGAGGTGTATTGTAAGAAGTGTAATCACTTTGTGTAATAAAAGACTTTGCCCAAAAGGGCAGCCTCACTAATGAACACAGAAACTAGTGCACCTGTGAACATCGTCTGTAACTACTTCTTAAGCATGGAGCCCAACACCAAAAATATTACTAACATCCTGGTGGTCAAGGAACATTTTTCTTGCTATGCCCAAGCCTATGCAGCTGAAGGTTTTCCTATCCTTTACTAAAATTGGTAGTGTCAAATATTCTTCCAGTGAGTGATCAATTTTGTTATTTTGAAGCCATTCTGCGCATTTTTGTTTTCTTATGTTCACTATATCTAGGTCTCTTGCTTTTTGAAACAACCTTCATTTTATCAGAGAACTGTATTGTACTGAAATATTAATTTTCTTTTTAAAATCTGGCCATAAGTGTATCATTTTTATTTTTACCAATATCTTTTCCAGGTGTGCAAGCCATTTTGAGTTATATTTATCACTGGCCCATTTGATTTTTTTAAGCAGTTATTAGGAAGGTTATTTTTATTGTTATTAGTTTTAGCCAGTGAGATACAACATTAAGTTATTTTATGGTATTTATAGAAATTCTTCCTAGTTCTGCCCTAACCATTGCATTTGAGGTTGACTTAGGCACTCCTAGTAGGGCCTTGTAGTAATAGGACAACACTCTCTCATTGCTCTCAGCCTTATGGGTGCCCCATACCTCAGCTCCAACAAGTATTTACAACAGAATGTATTTACAAGAAGACGAAAAGGTTGTACATTTACTAAGAAACAGAAAATAAAGCAAGTTAACAAATAGTTGGTGTACAGCAACATTGTGAGCTATCCCTATCCAAAATCCTTCACCTGCCCTAGGTACAGAATTACTGTCCCTCACTGTGCTATCTTACCAGTCAGCTAGTCTTTGGATGGCAGGGGCTCTGGCATTGTCTGATGTTCCAGGCTAAGAGAGCAAGCCTGCTTACAGCCCCTCAATATATTTTTCCTCTCTGTGGGAAGGGGTCACAATCATTTTGAGTTATAGTTCCATGTTATCCCAGCCCTCTTTGAGTGTGTGTGTGTGTGTGCATCCACCCACCCTTCAGCACCTCCTTGCTACCATAATGACGCCCACCGGAGCCTTTTTTCAACATGGGAACATCTCCAGGTAGGACACCCCCACTGGATTTATTGCTTTATTGCCTCCTCCCTGGCTTTCCTGTTAACTTTCCCATGGGAACATCAGACCTCTAACATAAGCTGTCATATACTACTTGATCATGTGATCACGTAGCCATTTTGTACTTGAAGCAGATGCATATTTAGAAAAGAACAAATTAATCAAATGGATACAGGGTTCTGCTCCCCTTTCCCGTCATAGCTACACAAAAACAACAAGCAGCAAAGTTGCTCAGGACAAAAAGATTGTTACAATGAGAGTAGTTACTAAGCTAAACTCCTTACTGTTTTTAAATATTTGCCATCTGAAGTGGGAAATTTGGTAAAAAAAAAAATATGGAAATTTGGTTAATTAGATGGCTACATTTTAAAAGTTTAGCTTAGTGACTACCCTCATTGTAAAGGTCTTTTTGTCATGAACAACTTTGCTGCTGGGTGTTTTTGTTTAGCTTGTTAAGTTTTCAAGATATTTAGATTTGTTTGGAATGTACACAAACGTGATAGAATGCTGCACTGTGTCTTAGGAATGTCATAGCAAAGCTGCCTAAAGTTTCATCAACATTTTGAATACAGAATAAAGTAGAATTAAGTAGTAAGGCATGGCAGTGTGTATGTTATTGTGTAATAACGTAACTCCTGGGTGGGGTGAGGCACGAGGTGAAGCCAAGTGCATCCACCACCCAAGGAGTGATGTTATTACACCACAGCACACACTCTGCATTTCCTTATTGCTATGATAAAATTGCTCTTTTTTAAGGAACATGGGAACATAAGTTTATAATACTTTTTTTTAATTTTTTTGTTGAGGCAGGTGCAGTATACATATTTTAAAAAGAGTCCTTAGTTTCTGCTTTGTCCAGAAGGTGGTGCTGCCACTGCATGGTTGCCATGTAACCCACTGTCACATGATAGGCCTATATCCATTTATGTGGGTTCATATTGTATACGCTGTAATGTACTTTAGAATTAAGACACTGTCTCTTTAAAAGGCATTTAGGAATGAACTTACACAAATAGCCTTAATTGTTCTAATGACTAGGGTGAATCTGGTACATATACAGATAAGGGAGACAGTTTTATGGGCCCAGGAAATCTTAACCCTTAGAGAAAACTGGATATCTAGCATTCCATGACAGGAAGAGGTCAGGGGGATGACATGAAATCTGACATGGAACCACACTGACAACTACAGGGAAAGGTAAACTGTTGCACCCCATCACACTGTGGGTGTGGCTTGAAGATGACCAGCCTGTATGTATAAGACACACATTTTGAATTCAGGGCCGTTGATAAACAGTTTAGCTGGGGGTTAGATCGCCTGCCCAGCTGGCATATACTTGAAGACCAGCAGTATATGTGTAGGCCTGGAAAAATCTCTAAAACCAATCCTAAGTGTATGGAAAGTTTGACTTGTCACATACTGAACAGAAAATTCTGATTTTAAGTCAGAATTTTGGAAACCAAGACTTTTCACCAAGGATAGCACCTTAAGTTTTTTTTAAAAGGACATTCAGAGGAACTGACTTGGAATTAGAGATGCAGCGAATTTAAAATCCGCTGGCGAAGTGGGCACTTTGCGTTGCCACTCCGCTACGAGGAGTAGGCAATGCAAAGTGCTCACTTAACCTTGTCATTACCACTTCGCGTTGGGCTGAATGACAACGCGCAGTAAGGCAAAGTCATTGATGTCAATGGACTTCACGTTCCTCATTATGATTCTAAGTGATCCACTTAGTGTTTCAGACTTGGCAGCCTGCCCACACATCACATGGCTTACAGTACTGTAAGTCACATGCTCTCTAGCCAGGCAGGAAGGAAGTGAGTCACACAGACAGTTTCACTTTCTCCTGTGCAGACTGAGAGAGAGGAGTGTGTACAAGAGAGAGGAGTGTTTTGATTGCAGAGGAGGAGAGTTAAAATTTGATAGTTAACCCAACAGCTTTTTTAAAAGCTACATTTTTTTGTCTTTTCTGTACTGTTTTTTACTTAATTTGTTCTTTCTGTAAATTTTATTTTTCTTACCTACTTACTTAGTTGTTTGTCTGTGTGTGTGTGACTGTGTGTGTGTTATGCTTGTGTCGTGAGATGGAGCAGGGTGAGGGAATGTCTGGGGCGGGGGCAGCTCTGGGAGAGCATGATAGTATGCGTTGTTGCACCGTGCGCATGCATTGGGGGCATGGGCGCCCATTTGTGTTAGACTGCTCTAAACTTGTGAGTCTCCAACCCCCGGAAGCAGGACCAGCACCGCCTCCTGACTCTGAGGCAGTTCAACCACCACCACCACCAAGTCCAGCACAAGGTCCTTTGGAGCAGGATGTGCCTGTTCCCCCAGGCCCAGGTGTGGATCCCATCAGTACTGTTGAGCAGTGTGAGCAGCCTACTGCCAGTTCATCTGGCCCTCCCCTGCCTGTGCCTGGTCCTCCCCACACCTCCGTTGTTTGGCAGTTTTTTGACTGTGTCGGGGGGGGGCAGCAGTATAGTGAAGTGTCGCCTATGTGTGGTGGAGGTGCACCGTGGCCCCAAGGGGAGTCACATGGGGACTGGGGGCTAGCGCACCCATATACTTAATCACCACCAGTTGGAGTGGCAGGCTGCCACAGAATGGACTATGTCTGCACCTGCTGGCCATTCCGTGGCAAAGGGTGCCACTGTGCATAGTGGCATCCCTAAGAAGAGGAGGGCCACAGCAGCACCTGTTGCTCCACCAGCACCCCCACCACCAGCAGGTCAGCCTGTCGAAGGAGTGGACACCAGAGAAGTGCGTGTAACGCTGTCTGACTTGGCAGTTCTCTGGAGTGCTGTTGAGGAGAACAGCGAGAGGATGAGTGCTGTGGAGCAGTGGCTGGATGACACAGAGGGACATCAGCTTCAAATTATGTCCATGCTGGAACTGCTGCTGGATCACCATAGGATCCCACATTAGTTTTGTTTCCTCACACCATGTTCCCCCCCACCTTCCTTGCTGTGTCATAAAATGTATTGCTCCACCATCCTTGACCCTTGTATGTAATTATGCCCTTTTTTTGTTGTCTTCAGTATGCGTTACACTTTGTATTCTGGGGCACCTTCCTTCTGTTAAGTGTCTGTGTGTTTTGTGTGTATGCACGGTTTTGGTGAGTCATTTTTCTGCATCCGCAAAAGGCATCTGTCTTGTGTCCAGAAAATTGACAAGTGATAACACAATGAAATGAGAGTGTTTCAGCACATACAAAGTCCCCCAGAATTAATGGTGCACTCAGTCATGAGCACAAAAGTGGCACAGAGTCCCCAGATTTTTTCTGCAGGCCCAGAATGCATCCTCCATGTGTCCAGAAAATAGACAAGTGGTAACAGAGTGAAATGAGACTGTTTTAGTACATACAAAGCCCCCCAGAATTAATGGCGCACTCAGTCATGCGCATAAAAGTGGCACAGAGTCCCCAGATTTTTTCTGCAGGCCCAGAGTGCATCCTCCATGTGTCCAGAAAATTGACAAGTGGTAACACAGTGACATGAGAATGTTTCAGCACATCATCCCCCAGAATTAATGGCGCACTCAGTCATGTGCACAAAAGTGGCACAGAGTCCCCAGATTTTTTTCTGCAGGCCCAGAAGGCATCCTCCATATGTCCAGAAAATTGACAAGTGGTAACACAGTGAAATGAGAGTGTTTCAGCACATACAAAGTCCCCCAGAATTTATGGCGCACTCAGTCATGCACGCAGTGGTGGCACAGAGTCCCCAGATTTTTTCTGCAGGCCCACAATGCATCCTCCTTGTGTGCAGAAAAGTGAAAAGTGATCATCTTCACTGGATTGAAAGGTGCCCTTTGGATGTATAGTAATAGTAACCCTGGTGGGTGTATATATTATATATAAATATATGGCTGTGTATTTTGTAGGTGATGATGAAGAGGGTTGTACTTGAGATGGACAAGTACTCATGCTATTGTTCTGCATCACACACAGGTGACTCCGTCTCCAAACTGCTGTTGTGCACCGTCCAGTGCTCAATGAGAATTTTTTGCACTTAAATAGAAATGGATAACTCTCAAGCACATGAAGGTAAGTATTTCTTTTGGGGGGGGGGATCATATTTTCAGTTTTGTCTGTAATGGTTTCTTATTTTTTTATTTCTTCACAGATTTCATCAGCATCCTTCTCGAGTCCAGTTCTTACCTTCTCGAGTCCAGTTCTTAATGATGGTCATGGTCATCGAATGAAATGACTTCTGCGTGTTGCATGTGTGCCCAAGCTCGGGTCGGGGAAGGGTGTGCCTAATCATGTTGATGAAGTTTTTTGGATAAGGCCACTTTAACAGAACAACAAAGTATTGCAAATGTTCCTAAAAAAAGAAATAAATGACTTCTTAAAAGTTGCAACTTCATTGTTATGTGTCCCTCCCTGGTTCTCAAATCTCAATTCCTATTGTCAACTAAATTACATTTCAGAGACACATCTTGTCAACTATTAAGACAACCTGTTGTTTGCAATATATACAGCAGTCTTTACAAAGCAATGAAACGGATGAAATAAAATCTTCATACTTACCAGAATGGATTTCACATGGACTTTATATTGCTTCCTCTCTGTACGGTATAGCTACAGCATCTTTCCCAACGAGTCATATTAGCGATGGAGCCTGTTTTTGTTCTCCTGTAAAAGAAACAAAATAAGTGTACTGTATGTGTTTTGCCACTGCGGCTCTGAAAAGCTACAGAAAACAAAACAGACAACTTAAGAAAGTGAGGCAGCATAACAAACATGAGTGCACATACTCACTTTATGGTTTAAATATTAAGAAGCTGGTGGTGGTGGTGCACTGGTAGACTGGTGGTCCGGGGTGGGGAGACAGCCTCATGGTGGCAGCAGACTTGGATAACATCAGTCCCGGTGGTGGTGGTCTGGGGTGGACAGGCTCATGGTGGTAGCAGACTTGGATAACATCAGTCCCGGTGGTGGTGGTGGTCCATGGGGGGCAGACAGACTCATGGTAGCAGCAGACTTGAATAACATCAGTCCCGGTGGTGGTGGTCCGGGTTGGGCAGAGAGACTCGTGGTGGCAGCAGACTTGGATAACATCAGTCCCAGTGGTGGTGATCCAGGGTGGGCAGAGGGACTCATGGTGGAAGCAGACTTGGATAACATCAGTCCCTGTGGTGGTGGTGGTCCATGGAGGGCAGACAAACTCATGGTGGCAGCAGACTTGGATAACATCAGTCCCGGTGGTGGTGGTCCGGGGTGGGCAGACAGACTCATGGTGGCAGCAGACTTGGATAACATCAGTCCTGGTGGTGGTGGTCCGGGGTGGGCAGACAGACTCATGGTGGCAGCAGACTTGGATAACATCAGTCCTGGTGGTGGAGGTCTGGGATGGGGGGGCACACCGCCTTTTAAATACTGCAGTTAAAACCTGCCAACATTAACCACATCATCAACCTCATAAAGAAAACTGCCCTCACAGTCATCGATGTCTGAAGTCTGACCACTGGGAAATTCTTTCTCCATTGTGTCATCATCTATGTCATTGCTGGGCCGTTTCAGGCAGCCACTGCCAGTGCCACCAGGATGCTCCATTTCCACATCAGCAAGACCACCATGACTAGGTCGGGGTATGAATACCGAGGTTGCAGTCTGTGCTGGTATGTGCCTCTCATTCATTTTAATGAATGTTCGCAAACTAACATTTGCAGGAGACAGGTTTGTCTGACGATCCCTGACTATTGCACCTGCTGAGCTGAATACCCTTTCAACACTTACACTGGAGGGTGGGCATGTGAGGTACTTCAGTGCCACTGCAGTCAGCTCTGGCCATTCACTGACCTTTCCACTCCAGTACAAAGGAGGATCTTCACTTATTGTCAGATGCCTGTTTTCAAACAAATATGACTCAACCATTCTCTGTGCTGCACTAAGTCCGATTCTTGATGCATCAGCCTGTTCCCCGGAATCACTGATGTCACAAATACCCACTTGGGACAAAGCCTCCCAAAGCGGGTTGACGCCAACCACTTTGGATGACAGACCACCAGGAACTACAGTCCCCTTACCCTTGCATGATCTGCTTGCTGGTCCTCCAGCTACACCTTCAGCTGGATTATGCTGCTGAGGTTTGCAAACCTTGGCACATGACTCCTGTGCCCCATGAACCAAGCAAACCAGTTGACCACTGATATTTTTTACCTGTTCAGGCCCCCCCTCCAGTACTGATGCAATTCCACGTTGTTGCCATGGCAAAGTTGTCACTACGCTGAATGCTCACAATGTGATGATTCTGGTCGAATACTGTCAGTATGTGTTGCAACATACTGCTACCACCATCTCCGCCAATATCAAGACCAATGTCTGCCTCAGCACCCACAGCAGTGGAACTGATTGGCTAATGGAGGCAGACTCGCCACTCACTGCCTGTGTGGCATGTTCAAAAGGCCGCAAAATTGTTATGACGGAGTCCATGAGATGCCATTGTTCAATCGTCATAGACATGGAGGCCCCAGAACTGTCACAGCTAGTGTGCATAACAAGATATTCTGTGATGGCTTTGTATTGTTCATACAACCTCTCTGCCATGTATAAAGTGGAGTTCCATTGGGTGACAACTTCCAGCTTCAAGCGGTGCTGAGGCAGGCTGTTTTGTATGTGCAACTGCCACAGTTGGTCACGGGCCTTTCCAGATCTTGAAAAGTGAGAGCAGATAGGTCGTGCAATGGTCAGCATTTGCTTTATGTCAGGGCACTGCAGAAACTCCTGAACCACATTATTTAAACAGTGGGCCATACATGGAACATGAAAAAAAACACCATTAGTGATGCATTTCACCACATTTGACCCATTGTCACTTGCTATGAACCCAGCTCTCAGGGACAGAGGGTTTAACCATCTGTCAATTTCAGTCAGTACCATGTCCAACATGTTCTCACCAGTGTGTGAACAGGTCACACTGCGCACAGCAATTGAAAAAGGTATATATTGACAGTTGTTGATTATGCTACCCGCTATCCTGAAGCCATCACGCTGTCCTCCACTAAGGTGGATAAGGTGGCAGATGCTTTGCTGGGGATTTTCTCCCATGTTGGGTTTCCACAGGCGGTTATCTCTGATTGAGGGGGTAACTTTATGTTGGACCTAATGAAGTGTTTGTGGGAGAACTGTGGTGTAGTACTGAGGCACACAAAGCCTTACCACCCACAAGCCAATGGTCTTGTAGAGAGATTTAATGGGACCCTAAATGCTATGTTTATGGCATTTGCAGAACAGCATGGGTGAGACTGGAAGAAATTCCTGCCACACCTGCTGTTTGCCTACAGGGAAGTGCCACAAGTATCAACTGGGTTTTCACTCTTCGAGCTCTGGTAATGACGCAGGCTGAGGGGGCCCCCTAGATTTAATACGAGAGGACTGGGAAGGTAAGAATGCCACCCAGGGGGCTCCCATAGTGGAGTATGTGTTAAAGTTCAGGGAAACGCTGAAGGAGCTTATGGGTGTGGTCCAGAGCAATCTGGCAGCTGCCCAGCAAAGACAAAAGACTTGGTACAATCGTGGGGCCAGAGCTCACTCATATCGGGTAGGACAGGAGGCAATTGTTCTGATCCCGGGCTGAAAGGACAAGCTGCAAGCTGATTGGGCAGGGCCATACAAACTAGTTTGGCAGGTAAACAATATTAATTACATTGTAGAGTTACCTGACCAAAAACATACTCACACGATGTATCATGTGAACATGACGAAGCCATATTTGAATAGGGCTGACATGGTACTTGTGGTTTGGAGTCCTGGAGAGGAGCTAGGTGGGGAAGACCCCCTTCTTGACTTGTTAACTGAGAGCCAGCAGGCATCATCTGTGGAGACCATCACACTGCCACCCCAGTTGACACCTGGACAGGCCCAAGAAATGAGGACTGTTTTGCGAGACTTTGCCCCTTTATTTACGGCAAAGCCTGGACGGACACTGCTAGCGGTGCATGACATAGATACAGGGACCCAAGCACCCATATTTAGGACAGCTTACCAGGTGTCAGAGATAGTCCTGAAGGACATTAGGAAGGAGGTGAGGAAGATGCTGGATCTAGGGGTGATCCAGAAATCCCACAGCCCCTGGGCCTCACCTGTAGTCCATGTACCAAAACCGGATGGGACTACACGGTTCTGTGTAGATTATTGTAGGCTTAACACCATCATGAAATCTGACACCCACCCAATGCCATGCACAGACGGACTGCTTGACAAACTGGGAGGGGCAACATACTTGACTACAGTAGACCTGACAAAGGGGTATTGGCAGGTGGAACTGCCTGACAGGGCTAGGGAAAGGTCAGCATTCATCACCCCAGTTGGCCTGTTCTAGTTCAAGGTCATGCCCTTTGGCTCGCATCAGACGTTGGGTCCATCAAGGATGCTATCCTAGCAGCTAACCTAACGCAGATGGTTAGCTCCCCTACTAGAACAAACTACAAGACTGGAACTTGCACTCTCATTGACTGGATACTTGCTAGTCACCCTGCCCGCATAAAAAACACAGTTGTTCTCCTGGACTCTCTCAATGACCACTCCCCTGTGATCTGTACCTGGACAATTAAGTTCCAAAAACCACCCCCAAAAACCATCTCAAGCAGAGTGCTACCCCATGGAAACCTCACTAAACTCAAGACTTGTCTTTTACAGCAAGACTGGTCCCCAATATACAATACTCTAGATGTTGACATAGCCCTAGATTATTTTATCACAACTTTCAACACTGCTTGCGACACCTACGCACCAGTAAAAAAGCGTAAAATTAAAGCGCTCTCAAATCCCTGGCTCACGGCCAAACTACTGGCTCAACTCAAAGCTCGGGACCACCTCTGGGCCATAGCCAGAGCCACAGGCTCCTTGACGGATATCTAGAAGTATAAGCAGGCATGTAACCAATGTATCACACTAATCAGGCTAATGAAGAGCTCCTATTTCAAAAATGCCCTCGCAAACTCTTGGGGTGACGGGAGATCATTCTGGGATAACATCCGAAATATTATGGGAAAGCAGTCCAAATCCTCTCCCATTATAATGAATGTCGATGGAACCACTACCCTAGACCCAATGGTTATGGCAAAGGCCTTAAATAAAACTTTCACTGACCTCAGTGGGGTCCTCCCGCCAGACTTCTTCTCTGACACGGTCTCACCAAAACCAACATCCCCTACTGCCTCACCTGACCAACCACTTTTTCACTTTAAAATGGTTAAGGCACATGAAGTCTACAAATACATAAAAAAGGCTATCTCTAAATCCAGAGCAAGCAGTGATACAATTGATCTTAAAATTCTGTCCCTTACCTTGGAAGAAGTGGTCCACCCACTCACCAAAATTCTCAATCTCTCCCTCTGCCTTAGTCAATTTCCCAGCAAATGGAAGTCTGCTATAGTCACACCAGTGTTCAAAGGTGGTGACAAATCCCTACCAGGGAATTATCGACCTATATCAATACTTCCACCCCTCTCAAAGGCCCTTGAACGCATTGTGGCTGGCCAACTCACAGACTACCTGCATAAGTATAACATACTCTGCTTGCAGCAACATGGATTTAGGAAAGGACACTGTACGTCGACGGCCCTACTGGAATTCTCAGGAGAAATTCACACTGCCCTGGACAAGGGATATCAAACCGGAGCTGTTTTCATTGACCTTACAAAAGCATTTGATACTGTTCACCATGGCTTACTTATCACACAACTACACAGACTTGGGCTCTCGGAAGGACCAGGTGCCTGGGTTAAAAGTTACCTGGCCCAATGCTCACCATCAGTGAAAATCTCTGATGTTCTCTCAGACTCAAAACCGGTCCTATCAGGTGTCCCACAGGGGTCAATTCTAGGCCCTCTCCTTTTCAGCCTGTTCCTAAACTCTCTCCCCAAATCCTGCCTGGAAAAAATAATCCTATATGCTAGTGATGCCGTGATTCTCTCCTCTCACAAGGACCCGAAACCATTACTCCAGAACCTGCAACTTGCTTTCTCCAATGTTGAAAAGTGGTTCCTAGATCACAAGCTGGTCCTAAATCACAAAAAAACACAAGAGCCATGCTTTTCTCCAGTCCACAAAACAGAAAAAGACAAATTCCACTCACAATAAAAACATACCCAGGAAATACACTTGAACAAGTGTCTACATTTAAATACCTTGGAATCACTTTTGATCAAGGTCTTACCTTTGCAACCCACATAGATAACACAGCAAAAACAGTGAACCAACGCATTGGAATCCTGTTCCGAAACCAGCAATTCCTTACCCAAGCTGCTCTGAGGATTGCTATCCAAAGCTCTGTCATCTCAATCATAGACTATGGCTTAATTATCTATGGCTCTGCCACTACCACCGCACTAAGGTGCATCACAACCACCCTAAAACAGGCCTGTCGGCTGCTCACTGGAAGCGCAAAAGATGGACTCATACATGTGAGCTCTACGTGGAAACCGGTTGGTTGCAACTCTCAAATCGCATAAGGTACCTCACTTGCTTGATGGCAAAAAAAATCCATCTTGGGCCTCAGTCCGCCGTGTATCCAAGACCTACTCTGCCCGAATACCAGCATCCGTCCCACCAGAAGATCTGAACACCAGCCTCCCCAGGTCCCCAGATGCCGGACCACTCAGGGCCAAAGATCTTTTGCCTATCGTGCCCCATGTGGTACAATGCCCTGAGCTCGCCCACTATCTCCTCCACTTCATTAGGAGCTTTCAAATCTATGCTTTACGCTCACCTCTCAGCCTCTAGCTCCTGTGACTGCCTTGACTAATGACTCTTTCCTCTTGGCTGCTTTTACAGTTTTTCATCCTCCTCCTCTGCCCCTCTCTCAACAAAGACATCTGAGTACCTCTAATCTACTCTAAGTCTGCGCCCCTCCCCATAATCTCCTCTTACCTTTCCCACCTGACCCTTCCTCAAATGTTTTTGTGTTGTTTTTTTCCCCTTGGATGTACTGTATTATACTGACTTATTGCAACCTTTGTAATTTGCTGACCATTTCTATTGTAATATGTCTTGTTTGTTTGTACATTTGATGACGTGGAACCTTTATAAAAGAGCCATTGGCTCAAAGGTAATAATTCCTAGAACAATAAACTAAACTAAACTAAAAAATACCCCTGCTACATTCCAGCGGTTTGCTAATCAGGTGTTACAGGATACGGAGGACTTTGCAGTTGCCTACCTGGACAATACTGCTATCTTCAGCAATAGCTGGGAGAAACACCTGGTGGAGGTGTTGGGTCAACTGCAGGCCACAGGTCTGACTATTAAGGCAGAAAAGTGTCAGGTGGCCATGGCAGAGGTCGCTTATTTGGGACATGTGGTGGGTTGAGGCCAACTTCGCCCAAATCAAGCAAAGATAGAGGCTGTTGTGTCACGGCCTACACCTGAAATCCAGAGATAAGTCAGGAGCTTTCTTGGGACAGCAGGGTATTACAGAAAATGTGTTCCCAATTACAGCTCCCTGGTTGCTCCTTTATCTGGGTTGCTGACAAAGAATAAGCCTAGGACGGTAAAATGGGACAAAGACTCTGAGCAGGCCTTCACGCAGCTGAAAACCTCATTGTGTAGGGCCCCACTGCTGGCTAGCCCAGACTACAACAGGCCATTTGCGGTACAGATGGACACCTCAAATGTGGGAATAGGGCCAGTTCTCAGCCAAGTATCCAATCAGGGGAGAGAGCACCCCATTGTATACTTAAGCAAGAAGCTGCTTCCACAGGAACAAACCTATTCAACAGTGGAGAAGGGATGTCTCACCTTAGGTTGGGCATTAGAAAAAACTGGATCCATAACTTTATGGGAAGCACTTTAAGGTCCAAATGGACCACAACCCATTAATACGGTTGGGCCAAATGGAAAATGTCTGAGATGGAGTATTGCCTTGCAGTATTTATGACATGGAGATTTCGCATAGACCTGGATCCAAAAATGGGAACGCAGATGGCCTATCAGACATACTGGATCTATAATAGAACTGCCTCCAATAGGGGCATGTTCCCCCCAGGTTCTGTTTTAAGAGGGAGGGATGTTGCATGATAGGCCTATATCCATTTATGTGGGTTCACATTGTATATGCTGTAATGTACCTTAGAATTAAGGCACTGTCTCTTTAAAAGGCTTTTAGGAATGAATTTACAAAAATAGCCTTAATTGTTCCAATGACTAGGGTGAATCTGGTGTATCCAGATAAGGGAGATAGTTTTATGGACCCAGGAAATCATAACTCTTAGAGAAAACTGGGTATCTAGCTTTCCATGACAGGAAGAGGATGGGGCTAAGCCAAATGCATGGACCAGACGTCACTGGGGTTGACATGAAACCTGACATGGAACCACAGTGACACCTACTGGGAAAGGTAAACTGTTGCACCCCATCACACTGTGGGTGTGGCTTGAAAATGACCAGCCTGTATGTATAAGACACACATTTTGAATTCAGGACAGTTGATAAACAGTTTAGCTGGGAGTCAGACTGCCTGTCCAGCTGGCATATACTTGAAGACCAGAAGTATATGTGTAGGCCTGGAAAAATCTCTAAAAGCAGACCCAAGTGTGTGGAAAGTTTGTCACACACTGAACAGAAAATTCTGATTTTAAGTCAGAATTTTGGAAACCAAGACGTTTCACCAAGGAAAGCACCTGAAGTTCTTTTAAAAGGACATTCAGAGGAACCGACTCGGAATAGACACTTGCTATAGAACTATTGCTTAAATAAGAAAGTAATTGTCCTGTCATGTCCAATATATGAAAATAACCCAATGCTGTAGAAAGCAAAGTCTCAGACGAGTGTAATAAAGTAAATGTTTTGCAGGTTCCTGCTGTTCTTCCAAGCAAAACAATGTGGTTGCCCTGAGTCCAATAAACCAGCATACAATACGTAAACCTGATTTTTGTAGAGTTCCATCACTCTGCTTAATCGTTCAAAGAACGATAACCCCTTGTCTGCTCTCCAGCATTTTGTAACCCTTTTTTAGTACATAGACCTGCTGCTTTAGGGTCTATAAAGGCATACATATGACCTTGTAGAGTAAACTGAAGTCTCGCTGGGAAGTTCAAGTTGTAGGGCATTTTGAGTTAAGGACTCATCTCTACAAGGACATTTTAAAATCTTGTCTGGACTCTAACATCAAAACAAGGTATAGTCTAGAATAACAGTATCTAGTGTTTTCTGTAAAACATCCAGTTTTACTTTTGATACTGTCTGCATTTCAAAGTTCTTCCAAACTGTAGACTTTTCTGTATTGCTTTTAAGTAAACTTTTATGATTTTTCTTATCAGCTCTGCCTGGGGGGTCTGATTGTGTAATCTAACATTTTAACAAAAGGGTTTCGAAAAGACTGTGTGCCTTGAAAGATAGAACCGCTCAGCTATCGTACCCAAACTACTTAGTAAAGACGTAGCCAGTGGCTGTGGTGTGATTCAAATACTGAAAGTAGTGCAGAGTCAAGTGAACTTGAAACTACAGTTTCCACCCTCCCACTGGGAAAAGGAAGTTGGTGAAATGCTTCCTAAACCCTTATTCCTGCTCATGAGTTATTGAAAAGGGGGATCCTCTCTGCAAACAGGAGGTCCTACCGGGCTGCCTGTGGTTTGGGGGCCAGGGGCTCGCGACATCCACTTTAGCTGCATCTTTGCCTGTCTGTCACCTACCCTGTGCTATTTTTTTTTTGTTGCTGTGTGCCTGCCCTGGGACTGGGAGAACTTTACATAGTGTGCCACTGTTTTTGCTTTCTTTCTTGTTTAACCTGGTCATAAGCAACCCCACTGTTTCTGTCAGGATGGAGCTGAGGAGTGGTATGTGGAGCAAGTTTTTGAATCGGTGGTGCTACAGCCGAGGCAGAGGTAATGAGATGCTGTTTGAAGTTACAGCTTAATTTTACTGAACCATTTTTGCATTTAGGGAATCCAGTAGAGTAGAAGATTATTGACAGAGTTTTGTTTCTGTGTAACACAGGGATGTGCACCCATCGAGTCCTGCAGTGAGCAGGGCTCTGTACTATGCACACACAACTGCCAAAATTGAAGACAGAATTCAGGAACATCAGGGGCCTGTCACAGAGAAGGCGCTGTTATGGCTTTCTCTAACTTTTGTTTTAGGAGGGAGACCATAAAGTTATGTAGCGCTCTGCTTTTTTCCACCAAATTGACTGGTGTCAATGAAGCATGCGACTGGTAGCTACAGTCTGCATGGTCCAGTGAAGCCACTCATCTCAGGGGAAACCACTGGGGATAAAATGGCCATGTCATGATTTCTGCCTCTGTTATGTGGTCGCCTGTGTACCTGGACTTCATACAGTGATGTTATTGTGTGATAACATCACTGTTCCAGGTACCCACTGACCAATCAGAGTGCAGGAAATTTCCTTCTCATTATATAATATAGTGTAGCACATGAGTCTCAAAAGCATAGAAAGTTTACAAAATTCCATAACATACAGAATACTGGATGGGCAACCATGCTGAACCAGTATGTACATCTACAGAGGGGCTCTGATCCCCTGTGCCCTCAAGGGCAAAGCTTGAGAGGTCCTTGGGAATCAGAGCCCTGAGGTTGCAAAAACACTGGTTGGGCATAGGGTTGCCCACCCAGTATTTTTTATAGTGTATGGTGCCCCTTAGAATAATTTGCTTTTAGCAATTTTTTTACTTGTTATACATAGAAAATAAATTGTTCAGTGTCCCATCTTATTTCGGGACTTAGGGCCAGTTGCTATGGTGAGTTTTGTGGTTGCTAGGGACTAGACATCCCTACATTAGTAGTGCACAATCCCACTGGTTATCTATCAGGTTTGGGCAGGGTTTTCACAAAAAAAAAGACATGGTGGCTGTATGTCTTTGTTAGAGAGTGGAGGATCAACATCTATTTTTGTAAGTTTTTATAAATATCTGGTTGATCCTGCATTTAGTTTTTACATGGGAGGGTTATATCTGGTTGAGCCTGCATATTTGTTAAGGTAGCTGACCGATCCTGCATTTGCGGGTCTGGTTGAGTTTCTATCCGTGCTGTCACAGGGTCGGGTTGTTTAATCTGTTAGATCCTGCTGTTCATTTGTAAGTGTGGCTCGCATGATTTTCAACTGAGCTGGAACACTGTTCTACCACAAAAAGATTGAACAGCATTCCATCACTTTTACACTGTGGAAGAACAGCATTTCAGCTCAGCTAAAAATCAGGTGTGCTCTGATTGGTTGGTGGGTGCCTGGAACATTGATGTTATTACACAAGATCATCACTGTATGAAGTCCAGGCACACAGGTGACCTCATAACAAAGGCAGAAATCATGACACGGCCATTTCATCCCCCTTGTCCCTCCCCTCCGAGACGAGCAGCTTCACTGGACTGTGCAGACTGTAGCTGCTGGTCGCGTGCTTCTTTGACACCAGTCGATTTGGTGGAAAAAAGTAAAGCACTACATAACTTTATGTTCTCCCTCCTAAAACAAATGTTAGAGATAGCCGTAACAGCAACTTCTCTGTGACAGTCCCCCGATGTTCCTTAATTCTAGGTTTGATTTTGGTGGCCGTATCATGTGCACAGTACAGTGCCCTGCTCACTGCAGGACTCAATGGACACACATTCCTGTTTTACACAGAAACAAAACTCTTTCAGTAATATCCTACTTGACTGGATTCCCTAAACATGAAAATGGTTCAGTAAAACAAAGCCGTAACGTCAAACGGCACCTCGCTACCTCTGCCTTGGCTGTAGCACCACCGGTTCAAAAACTCACATCACTCCACACACCACTCCTCAGCTCCATCCTGACAGAAACAGCAGGGCTGCTTATGACCAGGTTGAAGAAGAAAGAAAACAAAAACAGTGGTACACCATGTAAAGTTCTCCCAGTCCCAGGGCAGGCACACAGCAACAGAAAAATAGCACAGGGTAGGTGACAGACACACAAAGAGATGGGCAAAGATACACCTAAAGTGGGTTACATGGCAACCATGCAGTTGCAGTGCCACCTGCTAAACAAAACAGAAACTATGGACTCTTTTTAGAATATGTATACCTGCCCTAACAAAAAAATTTAAAAAAAAGGATTGTAAACGTCTTTTCCCAGGTTCTTTTTAGAAAAAAAGAGCCATTGTATAATGGGTAATGAATGGCTGGGTGTGTTACTGTGTAATAACGCCACTCCTGGGGTGGTGGACACACTTGGCTTTGCCTCGTGCCTCACCTCACCCCAGGAGTGATGTTATGTAAGCAATAAGGCACGAAGAGGTGCGTGTAAAACATATTTTACAGCATGGCCAGGGGTGCAGTAAGGCACGAGGCCACAGGCCGAGTGACTTCATCTGTTGGACGTGCTGTAAAATATATTTCACACACATCCCTTAGTGCCTTATTGCACTTATAAAATTTGCTATTTTTTTACATTATAATGTTGGGGAAAGCATGTTTATATGTAGAAACAATAGATTTACTGGTGTGCATTTGTGGTAAAATAGTCCTTCCACTGACGGCAAGTGATGTCACTGATGATGTCACTGTAGTATTTCCAACTTTCTTCATGTTTTTTTTCTATTTTTCTCTTCCATGTTCAAGATATGGAATGTTTACCATGCAATACATGGATTCAAAATTCTGCTCAATTCCACTGGCAGAATGTTTCTCTCCTAACACACTGTACACACAGACAACAAAGGCCTTTGTTACAGCAAGAGACTCAATTATAACCCACATCCCCATATGGCTTATTGCTTAAATAACACACACCCTGCCATGCCTTACTACTTAATTCTACTCTATTCTGCATTCAGAATGTTGGTGATGGAACTCCTGGCAGCTTTGCTATGACATTTCTTAGACACTGTGCAAAATTCTATGCACATTTGTACACATTCCAAACAAATCTAAATATCTTGAAAACTTTACAAGCTACACAAAAACACCCAGCAGCGAAGTTGTTCATGGCAAAAAGACATTTACAATGCGGGCAGTCACTAAACTGAACTCTGTATAGTTTTTAAAATATAGCCATCTAATAAACCAAATTTCCATGTTTTGTTTACCAAATTTCCCACTTCGAATGGCAAATATTTTAAAAATTGTAAGGAGTTCAACTTAGTGACCATCCTCATTGTAACAATCTTTTGTCCTGAACAACTTTGCTGCTATTTTGTATAATAATAGATTTCAAGATATTTAGATTTGTTTGGCATGTGTGCAGATACACTTACAAACAGCAGATGCTTTTTTCTCTCTCTGAGTGAATGCTCTAGTAGACATGCCAAACAAATGTAAATATCTTGAAAACCATACAAGCTACACATACACATACACAACCAGTGTCATAATTGTTCATAACAAAAATACCTTTACAATGAGGGTAGCCACCAAGCTGAACTCTGTATGGTTTTTAAAATATAACCATCTCTGCTGTTATGACATGATTCTAAAGCAGTGCTTGCTACTGAATCTATGGTCTCGGCTATATCACTGTCACATGAGACAGGATGCATTGTAGGTACAAGAAAAGCAATAAACTTTGCTGAGATGGAGATCCCCAGGGGTTGCAAAACTACCCTAAAGTTAGCAGGCTAATTTAGGAAAAACTAATAGCAGACTGAGGGAAGGGCACACTAGGACTTTACACACAAATCAAAACACTCTGCACAACATATGTTTTTACAAATTCTGGGTGTACTACTCCTTTAAATGCAAGGATCTGTTATATCCTCTCCTTTTCTGTCTCTTGTCTATCTGATTGTGTAAATTTTCTTGTGAGACCTGGGAACTGATCACTCTGACAGTCTCGCGATTCTCCACCTCCCGCTCTCTGCCTTCACTTGCTGTTTTTGTCTTTTCTTCCCCTTGCGTATCTGCGGTTATATGTGAATCTTTGTGTTGATCTTTGTGTGAAACTGGGATCCCTTTGTTTGAAAATGTATATAATTATACTGTTGAAATGATTGCAAAAACCTATTTGGAACTCAAGGGGTTACTCCCGAAATGCTGTTTGACCTCCAAGAACTCTTTTGCCAAGTTGTCAACAGGAAATTCATTTTAGGACACCATGTTATATTTTGTTGCACCTGCAGGGAAAGAAACTGATAAGAACTCTGATACATTTTGTGAGAAAGAAGATATTCCTTAATAAGCTCAGGATGAAGAAATCAATTTCCAGACAAATATTTAATATAAAAAGACAGAAATCAATTTGTTGGAGAGAGAGAGAGAGAGACTACAGCAATATGGACACTGCACAGTCACAAAACTATGACCTTGTGAAAACAGAAATTCTGAAAAGATATGATATCTCAGGAGAGACCTACAGGCAAAGATTCCGGTCACTTAAGTACCACTCAGTTGACAATCCTCGAGAAGACTTCACCTGACTCAGAGAGCTCTTCATTAGATGGCTCCAACCAGAGGGCAAAAAACTCTCACAGACCATAGACATATTTGCAATGGAGCAATTCGTCAACATCCTGCCTACAGATGTGCAGCTCTGAGTAACAGAACACCGACCAGAAAGTGGGGAAAAGGCTGTTTCTTTGGCCAAGGACTATCAAATGGCTATACAGACCACACAACACCGAAGTAACAGCCAAAGACTGATAAGACCCTCTTTTTCCCCCGATTTAACTCCAGATCAGATAAAAACTCTGGTGGTGGTAACAAATCTGCACCCAAAGACTTTATTTGCCATCACAGTAACAAGTCAGGACATATCGCAAGAAACTGCCATAAAAATAAGGAAGGTAACACTGGAGCAGATTTGTCCATAGCAAATTGGGGCAAGTATCTGACAGATGCCAAGGTGGGAGATAAGACTGTGAACATACTTACTTATTCAGGAAGTAGACAGACCCTAGTGTATGTTGAAGTACTGGGAAAACATAGTGCAAAAGAACCAGGTACTGCTCTCATCTGCATCCATGAGGACATTTGAGACTATCCTGCCACCCAAGTGACTGAATATTAATGGGGTGTTGCATCAAATGAAAGTGGAGGTAGTACCCAAGTTACCTGTACCTATGCTTATTGGACATGACTTTCCAGGATTTGCTGAGTTATTCACAGAGGGAGCAAAACCTGCAGTTTCAGCAGCTGTGATGACAAGAACACAGGCAAAGAAAATCTCAGATGCTGGGGACACTCTTCTTTTCAGTGACTTTGATGCAGACATGTTTGAGCACCGCTCCAAGATCCAGAATCGAGGAAAGAAGGAAGATACCTGAAAAAACAGTGGCAACAAAAGACTAATGGACCTAAGAGGCTGATATATGAGAATTCTGAATCTAAACTGATAACTGATTGTGATGTTGTTTCTGAGCAAGCTAATGATGTTTCTCTCCAAGGTTACTTTAAGCAGCTAGGGGTGAAACAAAAACAGGGTGAATCAATGTTTAAAAAAAAATATAATGGGCTACTGAACCAAGTCTGTGTTAATCCTCTGACACTGGAACAGAAAGAACAATTGGTCGTATCAAAAAAGTATAGAACTGAGTTGTTACAGATAGCACATGCTAGTCCTATGGCTGGTCATTCAGGGAGGGATCACATCCTTGCCAGATTGCTGTACAGATTTTACTGGCCTGGGATTTATGAAGATGTTGCTACCTATTGCAGTTCTTGAGCTGGTTGTAAGAAAGTAGCCCCAGTGACTAAAAAATACAAGGTGCCCCTACCCTTGATAGATGTGCCTTTTGAAAGAATTGCAATGGCTGTGGTTGGTCCCGTAGACAAAAATAAAAAAGGTAATTAGTTCATTTTAGTAGTATGTGACTGTGTTACTTAATACCCAGAGGCAGTTCCAATGTGTACTGTCATAGCCCCAAAAGTGGCAGCAGAGTTTGCCAAACTTTTCAGCAGGGTGGGCATACCTAGAGAGATTATTACTCATCAGGGTAGTAATTCTGGTGCTGCAATACTGCAGGAGCTGTACCAGCTGCTAAGTATCATTGCCATAAGAACCTCCCTTATCACCCTCAGAGAGACAGTCTCATTGAGCGTTTTAACCACACTTTAAAATGCATGTTAAAAAGGTTTGTAAAAGGGGAAGGGGAAGTCTGTGACCAATACCTGCCTTACCTGCTTTTTGCTTACAGAGAAGTGCCTCAAGCGTCAACAGGCGGTTCATTATTTGAACTGCTGTATGGTAGACAACCTAGAGGGCCACCAGATGTAATAAAAGAAACATCTGAAGATAACCCCACTCACAAAAAATTTATTACATCTTATATGTGTGTCCTGAGAAAGAAGCTGGCAAAATATGTTGAAATTTCCCATAGTAATCAGTACGAGGCCCAAAACCAGCAAAAGGTGTGTTATGATCATGGGGTAAAAGAAAATGTTTTTGAGTTTGGTAGAAAGGTCTTGCTACTGTTACCCACTACAGAAAATAAACTGTTAATGAAGTGCTTAGACATACTGGCACAGTTAACTATGAGGTTGAAACCATGATTGGAAAAATCCTACAAGATATACCATGCTAACCTCCTCAAGAAATGGGCTGAAAAAAAAAAACACCAAAGGCTGCTTTGTTAGTTTTACCAGAAACATCTAGAGAAGGTATTGATATAGCTTATGGCAGACCGGAACAAACTGCAACTGCTGATGCTGCAAAGGTGAATGTTTCCTTAACTTTCAAATAAACTGCAGACATTCATAACTTGGTAAAGACATTTAACAGTACTCTTACCACAGTGCCAGGCTGAGCAAAAGGAGATGAGCACATAACAGAATGCTCACCCTATTAGACAAAAGACATACAGATTATAAGAGAGGTTAAGAGTAGACGTGGTTAAAGAAATACAAAACATGAAAGAGCTGGGTATCACAGAAGAGTCGAGAAGTGCCTGATCATCACCAATGGTAACTGTAAATAAAAATGGAAGGGGGTGTAAGACTCTGCCTTGATTTAGGAAACTTAATCAAGTGTCTAAATTTGACAGTTATCCTGTGCCCAGGATAGATGATTTGGTGAAAAAATTGGGAAGTGCCAAGTACATCAGTACCCTCTATCTCACCAAGGGTTACTGCCAAATTCCTCTAGCTAAAGACTCCTGAGATAGAACTGCATTTGCCACTCCTATTGGATTCTATCACTTCACCGCCATGCCGTTTGGTTTACATGGCACACCTGCAACATTCCAGCAATACATGGATGCAATTTTAGCTACTCACACTTTCTATGTGCTGCTTGCCTGGATGACGATGTGGTGTACAGTCAAGACTAGAAAAGCCACCTGGAACACCTATGAGCAGTTATCCAATCTATCAAAAAGGCAGTTCTGACAATTAATCCTACAAAATGTGCATTAGACATGCAGGAAACCAAGATAGTTGGGATATATTTTGGGAAATGGCAAAGTAAAGCCAGAGATCTCTAACACAGAAGCTATAGCTTACAGTCCTGTCCCTAAAACAAAGAAACATATTGAGTTATTTTTAGAGCTGGCTGGTTACGATCAGAGATTCATTCCCAATTAGCTACCCCCCCACACTGAATTCATGAAAAAACACTATCCGAATAATGTGAAATGGACCCAGAGTGTGATGAAACTTTTTGGGCCATCAAGGCTACATTATATTATGTTCAGCCCGTTTTAAGAAGCCCAGACTTTGAGAAGCAATTTTTGTTACAGACAGATGCATCAGAGATAGGACTAGTTGCAGTTTTGAGTCAGAATATACATGGGAAGGAACATCTCATTCTATATATCAGTAGGAAGTTGCACAACAGAGAGAAAAGGGTACTCCACCATTGAAAAGGAATACCTTGCAGCAAAGTGGGTCATGGAATCCCTTAAAGTTTATTTGCTAGGAGCTGACTTTGTACTTATAACCAGTCATAATCCTCTCTGTTGGCTTAACCAAATAAAGGATACAAATTCCAGAATCACAAGGTGGTACCTGGCTCTACAGCCATTTAAATTCAAAGTGATGCACAAATCTGGAAAAGAGAATGTCAATGGCAATTTTCTGTCAAGATACAGATCAGGGATTGTGAATTCTGAAGGTTGAAAAAAATGTGGTGCTTTTAACTTCACCGTTTGCTGTACTAGTTGTTTTGGAAAAACGGATACTGCATGTGTGCAGACCTGTAACAGGTTATAAGGTAATGTCTGAAGAGAATTACAATAAAGTTTTGGAAACCTGGTTTTTAACACAGGTTCCCTCTTAAAGAAGGGAGTATGTGACAGGGTTGAATAAGGCCCTGTCCCATTTGTTATGCAGAAAGAGTTAAACACAAGGTTCTGTTCTAGCCTCTCCTTTTTTCTCTTGACTGTCTGATTGCACAATCAAATTTTCTTGTAAGACCTAGGAACTGATCACGCCGACGGTCTCGTGAGTTTCCCCCTCCTGCTATCTCCCTACCTTCACTTGCTGTTTCTATCTTTTCTTCCCCCATGTGTATCTGTGATTGCATATATAAAAAAAAAAGTGTAAATCTGTATGTGAGACTGGGATTCCTTGGTTTGAAAATGTATATGCATTAGTTAATATTGTTGAAATGATTGTAAAAAGCTATTTGGAACTCAGTGGGTTTGTCGTGAGAATGTAGCACAAGCTCTTTTGCAGAGTTGTCAACAGGAAATTAGTTTTAGGACACCATGTTCTATTTTGTTGCACCTGCAAAGAAACAGACAAAATTCTGATACATTTTGTGTGAAACAGGATATCCCTTAACGATCAAATGCATATATTGCATAAAAGATTGAATTCACTTGAATTCAAGTCCCTGTGTCATGATTAGTGTTTCCTGAAAATTTCATGCTGTTTGATTTTCTTTAAATCAGCAACTGTTAATGTGCTCTACAGTAACTGAAAACAGTGAATATTTTTCTGTCCCTATCAGTGATGCCTGCAGAGCGATTACATAATTTTGGTCTAGCCTGCTGCTTCAGCAGTTAAGTCCCTGACTGAAGAGGCTGTTGCATTTCCCAGTCTGTAGAGCCAATTGTTTTCACTCCAAGTTTGCTACTAATCCATCTGGTTTGTGTTTAGATAGATTAGTGTAAATCTATCATTCTGTTCTCATAAACAAAGTTGATCATTTGACTTTCAGTGCTGAACTGAAGTGGTATAAATGCTTGTGAGAAATCACCTTGTTTGTATTACAGCTGTCAGTTCTTTCTCATCAAAAATCTGCATTGTTTTCTGGCTATATAACACAGGGTTGTTTAATGGATATAAAATAAATCTAAATTGTGTTAATTCATAGAAGTAGTGTGTCGTTGATGTATCCTCCATAAATAGGTTCCTGTGAGAACAATTTTGTTTTTATGTCAGAATGACAAACAAGTGTCTGCCACACTCTTCTGTTTCAGGAACATGTACTATATGAACTCACAAAATTCAATTCTTTGAAGGTTTCTGTGTGAAAATACATCATGTTTGTGTATAACTAAAAATACTATACGGCATCCTGATTCCCCTGTCTCATGCCCCCATTTGAGAATGTTGAACCCCACTACCTTCTCCACATAGTCAGGGGCTGCTGCACCCTGCACAAACAGTCGAGGTCGCTGTACCCTGCCTCCCTCTGTCCCCACCCCCACAGTCAGGACCAATGCACCCTATTGCCCCCTGTTCCTGCCTCCACAGTCTGGGCTGCTGTGCTCTGCTAAGTCCTAGAGTCCCAGGTACCCTGCCTTCACAGTTGGAGCTACTGCACCATGCTGCCACAGGCCACCAGAAGTGGGGTATTTGCTGCACCTGCTACCTGCTTTCATTGTCCCAACTGGACAAGGCTGCTGCACCACATGCACCCTGTCCCACAGTCAGGGCTGCAATACCCTGATGCCCCCGTGTCCTACCACGCAGTCAAGGCTCATCCAAGGCTGCTTTACCCTACGCCTGTCTACACAGTCAATGCTGCTGTGGCCTGCTGTTCCTTAAAGCCCCATGCCTCCAAAGTTAGGGCTGCTGCACCATGCTGCCACTTGTCTTAAGGCAAGGCAGGGCATGTGCTAGACCCTGTCCCCTGCCACCACAGTTGGGGCAGTTTCTCCCTGTTGCCCCATGCCACCAGAGTCAGATCCTTTGCTACACCCTGTTGACCATGTCCCTTGTCCCAAACAAGCATGTCTGCTGCACCCTGTCCCACAGTTTGAGCTGCTGTACCTTGATGCCTCCCCTGTCTCCTGCTGGAACAGTTAGGTCTGCTGCACCCTGCTACCCTGTGCCCCCCACCTATAACACAAGATGAAAGTATTTTTTTTTCTTTTGATTAGTCTGGGCAGCGTACCAAAGGATCTGTCTGTGGTGCAACAACCCTAACTGTGAATGCAAGAAGCCTTATAACGCAGCAGGGCACAATGGTAGTAGGGGACAGAGGACAGCATGGTGAAGAAGCCTTGATTGTGGGGCAGGACATAGTGGGGCATCAGGGTACAGCAACCCTGAATGTGAGATAAACTGCACATGTTGCAGCACCCTGACCAATTATTTATTTATTTAGTTTTTGTTGACTGGGTAAGTGCACTAGACAAACCCTGCCTATTTTCAGGCATGACCTGGGGAAGGGGGATACAGATGAATGCCAACTGACCTTGAACCAGATTAAGCTGTTGGTGGTTTTTTTAGTTAATGAGGGAAATTTGGCCAGGATACCGGGAAAATTCCCCTACTCTGCCAGCAGGGGGCCTGACTTCCTGCGAGCAGAGTGGAGGAGCTCAGTTTGGAGCCAGACAGGAAGGAGAATGGATGTTGTGGAGGTGAGGGAGCTGGTCTCCTCCCAAACCTCAGCAGTGCT
This sequence comes from Neoceratodus forsteri, assembly GCA_016271365.2. NCBI lineage: Eukaryota > Metazoa > Chordata > Ceratodontiformes > Ceratodontidae > Neoceratodus > Neoceratodus forsteri. The sequence goes on along the minus strand of CM057449.1, from coordinate 499,282,623 downwards.
AGAGACCAATGGCTCACCAAACATAGAAAACGTTGAATGTTGTATGGAAGAAAGAGAAACAGAAGTGGTTAGAAGAGAACAAACTGGAGGTATGGATAGGATCTCAGGTGATGATGAGAGAATGGAAGCAGAAGAGTGCTCCTTGGCATCAGAAGAGCAAGGGACTGTAGTACAAGGGGAGATGAATCATACAGAAACACAAGAGTTACAGCGGCAGATGGAAATGGAAGAGCGGACGTTCTGAGCGAGGAAAGCCGCTCTAATGCAGAGAATTCGACGGATCCAAACTGACAGCTTGCCAAACACTGTCATGCTAAATCAGCTGGATGTTATAGCGAAGCACATAGGCCCATCGGCTGCAACTGCTAAGGAAATGCCCACGAGAGTTTCAGAAAAACCTGAAATGGGAACTGTGAGTACAAAACTTTCTTCTATAAATGTAAATAAGAATACAGAGGCTAACTCTTTAAAAAGTGGTACTGCCCTTGAAAGTGAGGCCTGGTCTGTGGAGAGGGCCCTGCAAGGCACAGGCTGGGAAAAACCCAGCGGTACTACACAGTGGAACCCAGGCACCTCCCCGATAAGAATGCCGGTGCCAGAAGATTTTATAAATATAAGCCCTGAGATACCTCTGCAAAATAATAAAAAAGACATGCCAGAAGTGGACCCTTTGAATATACCAAAGGACTTAGAACTGACTCAGAATTCTGTATTAAATTTGCCTTTGTTGGAGACAGTAACAACTGGAAATGAAATTCCTCATGTCCAGCTGGAAGATCTTTTAAACCAGTTACCAGATAGACAGAAAAAAATATTTTCATCTCTATTCCGCTTACCAGTGCTACCAGCAAAAAGGCATAATGCAGTGAGACTGTCATATATAGGAAGCCTACCAGAAACTCCAGACCAGGTGTATGTAGCAAGGAAGCTCCTGAAAGATTCAATGAAATTTTTTTTCACATGAATTATATGCCTTAATAAAATATTTCTGGGGAATCAACATTTGATATAAGCTTTAAAACCACTCGAGGGTTGGAACGCTTTTGGACAAAATATCATGCCTTAAAGAAAATAGCCCTGTGGTCCCCATTTCTGGCAATACCCTTAACGAAACTAGCTGATAAAAATATCACAATCCTTTTTATGAATGAAGGTGTGGACCTTGCGGATGTACTATACTGAGTAAAAATAAGATGCACAGTTATAGGAGACGTTGAAGCCATTTTATATACTGAAAATATCTGGACAGGTGGTTGGAAAATGAAAGTACTGCTGAAGTCTGATGAAAATGGTCTCCTACACCTTCCCAGCTCTTTCTTCTTGGGCCGAGATAGGAGGGGTTTGTTTTATCCAGGCCAACCAAAGGCCTGCTACAGGTGTGGGGACCCTACACACCTGAGCAGCGTTTGTGACAAAAGAAGTGTAGTCTCTGTGGGGAAGTAGGACACATCAGTTCAGCCTGTCTCAATGAAACAAAATGTAACTTGTGTGATGAACTAGGCCACACGTTTTAAAACTGTATATGGGCAGTTCACAATCAAGAGCATCATGATGGGGGATTAGACCAGCAATTTATCATCACCCAAGTATAAAAGGCTAGAATTAGAGGAATAACCATCCACCACAGCATGATACTAATATGGCAGGTCCTTCAAACTTGGGTAGTCAGGAAGAGATCCCCATGAGCACCCCTGTGGAGCCCACCCCCATGGTGCAGGAGAAGGAAACAATAGGCTCTGTTGAGACAACCCAGGTTTATAAAGAAATGCCCCCCCCCATCAAAGCCAGCACAGGTAGGCTTTAGAAGGTCAACCAGAACAAAACTGAAAGTGACACCCCCCCGCCCGAAAGCAGTCAAAACTTCTCCTATCCTGACTTCCAACCCCTACAAAATCCTACGGAATTCATCAGGAGAGTCTGGAGAGGAATCAGAAACATCCTCGATCCCCTCTTCTCTCCCTGATGGGACAACAGACACAAAAAATGGCATGAAAGGTAGAGGGACCCAAAAAAGAAAGGCAAAAACAAAAACAAAAGGTAGTGTAGGGACAGGTAGGAGAAAATAAAGAAAATGGCCCTATGCCCAGGATCACGGCCCCCCCTAAAGTGGAACTAACATGACCAGTTCAATCTTTGAATGCCACACTATAAATGTAAATAGTGTTAAAAGGATTGAGAAAAGGAATTTGGTATTCACCTTCCTTTCCACGCTAAATCTAGGTCTCATTTTTTTGCAAGATATAAAGTTTCAGACTAACTCAGAATTTAAACAAGCCCAGAGACACTGGTTAAGTGGACTATCATTCTGGTCCATAGGACAGGAAACATGTTCAGGAGTAGGCATATTAGTACACAGTATCGATTTTAAACTATTAAAATTATTTGACCTAATACCTGGCCGGGTATTAATATTAGATGCTGTAATACAAAATAAAGCATACAGACTTATAAATATATATGCCCCCCAGACGAAGGCAGGCAAAATAGACACACTAAACCAAATTCAACCCTTCCTGCACACCTCAAAACGTGTAATATTCGCAGGAGATTTTAATTGTCTACTTATTCTACAGGATAAAAGCTCACACGTGACAACTAAAAAGATTTATTGTGACACTAGATCACTGTGCAAGGTTATTGATACAGCACATTTAAGAGACGCCTATTTAGAATTAACAAAGCTACACTCTCCCACTTTTTAAAAAGGTACTTCAGCAACGCATATTATGTTTTTGTCTCTTTAAATATTGTGATTTCTAAAGCTACAGTCAGCCCATTGGAGTTCTCTGATCATAAAAGGGTATCTATTTCTATGGGGGATAATAGTGCAGAGATGAAGGGTCCAGGAGTATGGAGATGTAATACCTCCCTACTATCAGATCAAGAATTACTGCTATCCTTAAACCAACTATTAGCAGCAAGGAAATCAGTTTATGAATGTTATGAAAGCAGTGTGAGGTGGTGGGAAGACACCAAGCATGACCTGATCTTGTTGCTAAAACAATATAACAGAGGAAAATGCTACCAGGCATACTTAAGGTACTTACATCAATGCCATCAGCTACAAAATGTATTCTCTATAATGTATACTACAGGCCAAAATTTGAATAACCAGATACAGTTAATCCAAAAAGAAATGAGGAAATTTTTAAAACAAAAATCAACCCATCTGTTTCAACAACAAAGATTTGGAACCCAAGGAAGAGCTCAGGATATATGCCCCTTTAGCCATAAGAATCACCAAAAAGAGAAAAAAAAAACAATGCCTAAACTAAAAAACAAATTAGGAGAGATCCAACATTCAGCAGGACAAATATCCAGTATAGTCACTGAATACGCTATAAATCTGTTCTCAGAAATCCACTCGAATGAGCAAGACATCAGGAATTATTTACGGAACATAGACATTCCACTCCCTCTTCCTCAGGTCACAGTGGAAACCAATCAACCAGTAACTTCAAAAGAAATAATAGAAAGTATTAAACAATTAAAAAATAACATATCCCTGGGGCCAGATGGGCTACCAAACGAGCTGTACAAAATATAAGGGAAGCAAATAAATGAAGAATTAGCAAAAGTATATAATGAGATGTTATAGTCTGAACAGGTTCCATTAAGCTTTAACAAAGGAACATTGATTTATATACATAAAAAAGGAGACAAGGAGAATCTGGACAACTGGAGACCTATCTGCATGCTCAACGCAGACTGCAAAATTTTAACAAAAATGTTAACAAAAAGGTTAACACTGATTGCGGAAAAGGGGATTTCACCTCAGCAAGCATGTGCAATACCGAATCGGTCGATACATGACCATTTAATTTGGATAAGAAAGATTTTTGTATATGGAGCTTCTGAAGCATGCTCGGGGTACGTAGTGTCCCTGGACCAGCAAAAGGCTTTTAACTCAATAAGCCACAATTTTTTATGGGAAGTATTATACCATTATGGAGTCCCACCAAATTTAGTGGGATGGATAAAAACATTATATAGAACAGCTACAGTGGTACCGCTAATTAATGGAAATTTGGGCCCGATGATCTCAATTAAGCGGGGGGTGAGACAGGGATGCCCCATGAGCCCCTTATTATATGCTTTTTTTATTGACGCTCTGTTAAATCTGTTAAATAAAATAGAGACTTTGCAATCTATTAAATCCATTTTTGGGCCAAATAGCCAAATTTCGCCTAAAGCATTAGCTTATGCTGATGATGTGTGCCTATTGGTTGCAGATAAGGAATCGGTGATTACAGGAGTAGTAGAATGTAAAACCTTTGGTGCAGTATCTGGTGCTTCATTGAACCTAGGAAAATGTTGTGGAAAAAAAGTGGGGCCTCAAGGGGGGGAATAAGGACGATATTGAACCCATAAAGCTAATAGAGGGCCCAATTTCAATTCTAGGATTAAAATTTGGGACCCCAGACACTGACTTGGTAAATTGGGAGGATAAAATAGTAGTGGGGAAGAAAAAGGTGGAGGTATGGAACAAAAGTAAAATGGGTAAGAAGAAAAGGATATACTTAATAAAAAAATGTTTAGTCCCAGTATTTATTTTTCTAAGTTATGTGTTCCCCCCAAATAAAAGTTAGAAACTACATTGCAAAGCATTTTCTTTCAGGCGATCTAGGGCAGCTGGTTAAACCCGATAAAGAGAAACATATTATATTTACCTATAAAGGAGGGGGGCCGTGGGATGGTCAACCCCATCCTTTTCTTCAATAGTATTTTCCTTATAGCAAACATAAAACCCTTAGTAGCTAATTCAGGAAAAAGCTGGGGAGATTGGTTATATAACAACTGTAAGATCTGGTTTCATGACTGGGAATCAAATAAACCACAAGTCCAAAAAGGCCCAGATCACCTTCAGTATTTAAGAGAAACTTTCCTGCGGATTAAACAATGGAAAGTATCACCCAGACAAATAATTTCGACACCCACCCATAAAGGATTATATAAAGATTTAGTAATAACACTATGTGAAGTACCTATAGTATTTGAGAAATGTCTGGTGCAGTACAAACAATCATTGGGGGAACTTCTAAAAACCACAAGAATTTTGACTCATATCTGGGATTTCCACTGGCTATCCTGCCATGAAAAAATCAATATTAAAAAACAATCAAAAACCTAAGCAGGCACAAGAGCGTATATGCAGTAGATTATAATGTATAAATACAACAGAAAAAATAAAGCATCTTTTTTCAAATGTTCCTTTATTAAAGGGTGTTGGAACTATATAGCAGACAGGTGGAAGGAACCACTAATGGAATCCATAACATATGAGAATTTTATGTACTGATATGTCTCTGCAAAATGGAACAAATGGAATTTAAGTACAATTTGTCTCTTGTTTACTGTGATAAAATGGAATGACTGGATGGCAAGATGTTTATTCGCTCTCCAGCAGGAGGAATCCTCTCATATTGAAGTATGCAATAAAATTATAAAAGATTTAAACGATATTTATATAATAGAAGGTGCCCAACTTCCACAGGACACTATAGCAGAACTTTGGAAAATATGTCTTGGGTTACAGAAGTAAACTCATAAGAACAATATGAACTGGAGAATTATAGAGATCTGGAATGAGAAGAATGTAGATTAACCTCAAGATATAGGAAAAGTGTTGAGATTCAAGCTAATATATGAACTACTTGTGATGTATGGAATATCGCACTGTTATATGTAATCACGATTTTTGTTTTGAATAAAATTTACCCCTACTCTTTTCAATAAGTGCCAAGGGATCTTTAACATCCACCTGAACTACCACCAATCCAGGCAAACGGGACCTCAGTTTAACATCTCATCCGAAAGACGGCACCTCAGAAGTGCAGCACCCCTCTCATGCTGCACTACAGTGTCAATACTGGGATATTAACCCAAGTGCCAGATGTGGGAACTGAACCCACAGCCCTCTGATCTCCCAGCCTGAGGCGAGTGTTCCCCACTTTGGGGCAATGGTAGTGGGTAGCAGGGTGCAGCAAAAGTACCACCTTTTTGCAGTAGCCCCAACTGTGGAGGCAGAGGCCCTGGGACTCTAGGACTTAGCAGAGCACAGCAGCCCTGTCTGTGAACACAGGAACAGGCGGCAACAGGGTGCATTGGCTCTGACTATTTTTGGGGTGGGGGACAGAGGAAAGAAGGGTGCAGCAGCCTCAACTGAGGGGCAGGAGACAGGGGCATCAGGATGCCATGTAGTATTTATGGTTCTATACATACGTGATGTATTTTCACACAGAAACCCTCAAACAACTGAATTTTGTGAGTTCATACAGTACAGTGTGGGTGAAACATGTTTGCCAATCTGATACAAAAACAAAATTGCTCTCACATGAACCTACTTATGGAGGCTACATCAAAGACACACAACTTCTATGAATTCATAACATTTAGATTTACTTCATATCCATTAAACAACCCTATGTTATATAGCCAGAAAACAATGCAGGGTTTTGATGTGAAAGAACTAACAGTTGTGATGCAGACATGGTGATTTCTCACAAACATTTATACCACTTCAGTTCAGCACTGAAACGCAAATGATCAACTTTTTATGAGCACAGAATGATAAATTTACACTAATCTAATATATCTAAACAAAACCAGATGGGTTAATAACAAATTTGGAATGAAAACAATTAGCTCTACAGACTGCTCTGACTGAAAAGTGCAACAGCTTCTTCAGTCAGTCAGGGACTTAACAGTTGAAGCAGCTGGCTAGACCAAAATGATGTCATCGCTCTGCAGGCCTCACTGACAGGGACAGAAAAATCTTCATTGTTTTTAGTTACTGCAGAGCACATTAACAGATGATGATTTAAAGAAAACCACAAAACCAAACAGCGTGACATTTTCAGGAAACACGAATCATGACACAGGGACTTGAATTCAAGCTTTTATTAAAAATATGAAAAAAAAGACTGGTTCATTTGATCTTTAACAAGCTCAGGATGCAGAAGTTATTTGTATACAGGATAAGCTGGAATAAAACATCTTTAGCACAAAAGTCCTATACTATAGATGCACCTGTTTAGTTACATGTACAGAAAAACAAATTGTACAAAACATAAAATCAAATCAAATCATCATATGCAACATACTGTACATAGCACGCTCATTTTAATCGTTACACATACATCGCACCCTCAATTCATACTTCAGCTCCCTCAGAAAGGATTTAACATTGTCCTGGACAACAGACAATTTGTTGACTGAATTCCATACTTGAAACATAATAGCTGGGAAACACATGTTGCTATATTTATCAACCTTGAGGGATTAAATTCTCGTAAAAGTGTCTGACGTAAGTTGTGGTGATGTTGGATTTTTTCTAACTTCTCATACAAGTACGTGGGTTTTTGTGTATGAAGTACTTTATGAATCAAATTTGCCCATTGCAACTTTCTTTTATGCAAAGGTACTAGCCCATCCTAGTTCATCAAATAAAGTGCAGTGGTGAGTATTAAAATCCTTACACAAAATACATCTTGCAAACCTATTGTGCATAGAATCAACTTTAGTCAAACACTTCTTGTTTGCAAAGCTATATATGTGGCTTCCATAATCTAATAATCCATAAAAAAGTTGATTTACAACAAGGGACCTCATTTGCTTATTCAAACAAAACTTTGAGTGCCTAAAAGCACCTAACCTCTTATTTACTTTGGTTATGGTATCATTTATGTAGTAACCAAAGTCTAAATGTTCATTGAAGCAGACACCTAAGTATCTGTATACTTTATCTTGAGTTATTAGTTAACCTTTGTTTTTATTTTAATTTCAAAGACAATATTAGTCTCCCTCATCCCCTTCTTCCTAAACACCATAGATTTTTTTTGTTGTTCATTACCAAACCGGATTCCGTTATCCATGTACATAATGCAGAAAAATCCGTCTGAAGGTTCCTCTCCATTAAGTCTAGGTTTCTTCCATTAGCAACTAGAATGGTTTCATTGGCTTAAAACGTAACTTTAGAGAAATGTGCTAGTTCCACTAGTTTATGTATGTAAATTAGGAATAAAGTAGGTTCTAAAATTGATCCTTGTAGTACACCCATTTGGAAAAAAGCACTATCCGAGAAGTGTCCATCCACAAGGACTTGTTGGGTGTGATTCTGTAAATAGGACCTACTATAAACCACTCACTGACTTCTGTAGACAATCCTGTCTCTCACAGCCTATCACACAACAGGCCATGGTCGATGGAGTTGAAGGCCTTTGGGACATCCATGAACACTGCACCCACCGACTTACCCCCCTCTAATTGGGACGCTATCAGGCCCTCCAAGTCTGCGAGTGTGGTGCCCATGGAATGACCCTTTCCTGAAACCAGACTGGTACACAGAGAGCAGGGAATACCGTTCAAGATACTCCTCAAGCTGCCACTGCACCAGCCACTCCAGGACCTTCGACACAGTCAATAGTAAAGCAATAGGCCTGTAGTTTGCAGGCTTGGACAGTAACCCCCCCTCTATGAATTAGGATAATTTTCATTTTTTTCCATAACTTTGGAAAAATTTCTTCAGTAAGGCTCCAATTAAAAACTCTGTCAAAATTGGTGCAATTACACTCACTGAGTCCTTTAAGAATCTACTCTCAATACCAATGATACCATATGATTTTTGGGGATTTAATTTCTTAATTTCATCCTTTACTTGTTTACATGAAACACATCTAAACCTAAACTTAGGGATGTGTTGGGGTAGGGAACTTTTGTCCGAGGGAGTTTTCCAGTTTACAGGAGTAGGAATCTGAATGTCTGGGAGGGTCACAAAATACTTGTTTAGTATGTTTGCTGACTGGATTGGGGACTGGTATAGTCCATTTTTAACCATTTGAATTTTGGGTTTCAGGGTAACATGGGTTTCAAAGGTTTTAAATTAAAAACCAATAATATCCTGAATCCAAGGCTTTTTTAATTTTTTTTGCAATAATAGCTTCGCCAGGAAGAAACATTATATATGGAGAGCAGCAATCTTTTGTTAGAGAAACTGAAATTTAGAATTAGCAGTCAGCAAGGTCACAGTGCTGATTGGGGGGGGGATAGAGATAGATAGATATATCAGCTGCCAGGCAGAGTGCTGTCCCGCACACCACACCTACCAACATCAGGTAAACAATCTTCTAATTTATTTATTTAGTTTTTGTTTAATCGGGTAAGTGCACTAGACAGAAACTGACCATTTTCAGGAACGACCTGGGAGAAATACAACAACGTCAGATAACATAAGACAGTGCAGTACAATAGGATAGTAGAACACATCATAACTTCAAAAGAAGATACACCAGCATCCGGTTAAAAGGAATAGTGCAGTATATACAGTTAGTAGGATTCTACGTAATTACCATAAAACATTTTAGGGGTAAGCAGTGTTGTAGTAGGAAGCTGTTGACTAGGCAATCTTATAGCTAAAGCAAGTGACTAAGTGCTAAGGTTTAAGTAGCTGGGTTGCCTAAAAGTATAAAGGAGACTCAGGGCACAGCAAAGGAGCATTTGTCATTAGCTTGTAGAAATGAGTGAAGCTCTTGCTTAAAAGTCACGTGAGACTGTGAGCTCCTGATGTGATCTGGAAGGGTGTTCCAGAGCCTTGGTGCAGCTGCAGCAAAAGCATGTTCCCCTATTTTCATTGTGCTTCAAGGGACGTGGAGCAAAGGTCTACCAGCAGATCTCAGTGGGTATGGTTGAGAGCTGTGGTGTAGCATACCAGCCAGGGATTCAGGTGTTCCAGCTCGGATAATGTTGTCTAAGAGGCAACCCGCTGTGTACTGACGAGTGGATGAGGGGGACAGCCAACCTAGACTAGTGTAGAACATACAACGGTGGGTAAGGTTGAGGACATCCAAGGTAAAATGACAGATACTGCCGGCCCGGTGGCGCTGAGGGCTGAGGCGCTGGATGCCTTACCTCGCGTCGCACCGGCGACCTGTGTTCAGGAATGGACATTGGTCGCCGGGGGTTGACAGGGAGGAGAAGGATTGAGCGTCCCCAGGACTGCCTCTCCTTCTCTGAGGAGGGGGTTAGTAGGGCCTGGCGATTGCCTTCCCCTTAGCGGTGGCTGGGAGGTGGCACGTCAGCTCTAAAGAATGTGGGGAGGGACTGGTAGGTGCTTGGAAGGGTGCACACGGGAGCGTGCTGATGCCGCCGCGACACTGCATGCCGCTACTCTAGAAGAACCGAAAAACAAGAAAATGGAGTCCTCTGCAAGGATGACGATAGACCCCACACAACAGGCCCAGGAAGGCACCTCCCGAATACTCATCCGGTCCGGTGGATTGAGTCGCTCCCAACCCCCTGCCATGAAGGGTAAGTCGTGGGGTTCAGGGGAGAGGGGCCTCATACCTGGTGTCTGTGTGGGGGGGACGTCAGAGGGGCAGCAGAGGACTTTGAGGGGGAGAAAAACAGTAACTAAAAAAAAAAAATGACAGATACTGCTGTACAGTCAGCACTCAGATATCCATAACCCTTGGTTTCCAGACCTGGTGACGGATATGTGAGAGAAACAGTTAAGTGCATCATTTTCTATCTGATGGTCAGAAATCATGGAAACCATTTAGAAATGCAGGAAAAGTGTTTCTGGTGATACTGCAATGTTTTAATGACTCTAGATACTAAATAAAACACTAATAAAATACGGCTTAAAATGTAAAATGGTCTCGAAAACACTCCTCCATGTCACCATGAAACAAGGCACTTGTAATGAAAACAGTCCCCCACATGCCCAGAATAAAGCATGCTCTTTGTTTAACTTTCAATGCCACACTATCACAAAACCATGCCCCCCCCATAGCATGGCATTCTTTTTTTCATTTAAGAGACAACAGTCCCCCACATGCCCAGAGTACAGCATGGAACCTTTTTAACTTTCAGGAAAACATTACACTACACCATCAAAAACCATGGCATCCCCCCACCCACAAACCATGGCATTTCCCCCCTCCCACCCACAGCATGGCATTCTTTTTGTCACTTAAACCACAGTCCCCCACATGCCCAGAATAAAGCATGGCATCTGTGTAACTTTAAGGAAAAACATTCCACCACACCATCACAAAACCATGGCATTTTCCTCCATCCCACCCACAGCATGGCATTCTTTTTGTCACTTAAACCACAGTCCCCCACATGCCCAGAGTAAAGCATGGCACCTTTTTAACTTTCAGGAAAACATTCCACCACACATCATAAACCATGACATTTTCCCCCTCCTGCCCACAAACCTTGGCATTTTCCCCCCTCCCACCCACAGCATGGAATTATTTTTGTCTCTTAAGAAACCACAGTCCCCCACATGCCCAGAATAAAATCATGTTTATCTGTGCAACTTTGAGGAAAAACATTCCACCACTCCATCACAAAACCATGGCATTTTTTTCACTTACGAGACAATAGTCTCTCACATGCCCAGAGTAAAGCATGGCAGCTTTTTAACTTTCAGTGAAAACATTCCACCACACCATCACAAAACCACATTTTCCTCCCTCCCACCCATAGCATGACATTCTTTTTTTCACTTAAGAAACCACAGCCCCCCACATGCCTAGAGAAAAGCATAGCATCTGTTTAACTTTGAGTAAAAACATTCCACCCTACCATCACAAAACCATGGCACGCCCCCCACAGCATTTTTTTTTTCACTTAAGAGACAACAGTCCCCCACATGTCCTGGGACTTATCAGCTGTGCCATAACATCACAATTAAAAATGAAATGCACTGACTCACAGTTTGAAGTGTCTCACAATTCACTGCCTTCATGATCTTTTTTAAAGAACTGCTCAATCACAGTCTGATGTTACTTTTTGTGGCCCACCACAAAAGTCGTTGCAATCAGGGCCCAGATGCAGTCAATATCCTTTATGCCGAAGAAATCCATATTCAGTTCGCCATATCCCAAGGCAACTTCCAATCCACAACGGGCATCCACTGCTGTCCAGGTGACAGGTGTTTCTGTGTCATTAATGCTGTCCGTGTCTTCATCAGAATTTTCTGCTGCACTGGATGGTTGCACGATCTGAACAATTTCCTCTTCATCCAGTGCTGCACAGGTTTCAATGTTCTCATTAGCTCACAGGATGTCTACCGCATTGACATTTGTGGTGTCAGGCAGTTGGTCAAGAAAGGAGGAGATGGATCACACCACAGAGTCTATGGAGTTGTTAGGTTGTTCTTGAGTGGCACTGTTGTCAGCAGGCGGCTGAGCAACAGGGCACAGAATTTCCATGTTTCCAGCAACTGACGACTGTTGTTGTGCTCATATCACGCCAACTGTCCCGTATGAAATACAGAGCCACCTTGATGTTAACATCTGCTGGTTTGCCATCATCCAGGCAGTTGACATAGTGCTGCAGTTGCTGTCATCGGTACAGAGCCTTAAAGTTCTGGATTATGCCAGCATCCAATGGCTGGATTTTAGAGGTAGTGTTTGGAGGGAGGAAATGAAGGGTGGCATTACAGTGGTGCACTGTGTTGGGAGTGCGAGGAAGCATTGTCAAGCAGCAAAATCACATGACGTCTCTGTAGACACATAAATTAGTCAAACTCCTTTAGCCATTCTTTGAAAATTGCAGCCGTTATCCAGGCTTTTCTGTTAATGTACCAGTAGCAGAAACTGTTTGGATCAAAGTCCTTTCCAAAGCACCGAGGGTGGTTAAATTTCCAGATGACAAGTGGCTTACGTTGTGCCACTTGTATTGACACATAGTGCCACTGTCAATCTATCTTTATTTTTCTTTTTTCCAGACACTAGCCCTGTTGAAAGTGTAGCATTGGGTTCCATCTGAAAGAACAAACCAGATTCATCCATGTTGTAAATACCATTAGGGTCATACTCTTTCAAAACTTACTGCAACTACAGACGCCCATCAGACACAACTCCGTCATCCACACTTGGAGCCTCACCATGCAATTTGTAATGCCTAATGTTATGACGCTGTTTAAATCTTTGCAGCCACCCCACTGAATAGGAAAAGGAGTCTAGCACACCCAGATGCTGGCCAAGTGATTTTGATTTGGTTAACAGGACATCATCACTTATGGTTACTTTTTGTATCCTGGCATCTGTGAATCATAAAAATAGGGCATCCTCTAGTTGCTTATGCTGAGGCTTTCTTACTTTAGTTGAGGCATCAGAGGACCAACAGCTAAGTACTTGTCCTTGTATCTCAAAATGTCTGAAATTGTGGATTTTCCTAGTGACAGCTTATGCTCCTTTAAAACATAGGCAACTTATGTCAGACCTTGAGCATTTCGGATTTTGGGTATGGAAAACGCAAATGCTGCGTTTCACATTTGCAGCAATGGCTGTCCTGGCCCTTTTGTTTGCAGGTTCCATCTTACAGTACTGTACGTATTGTACTGTGCAGATTACAGTGTACTGTAACCACTTTCAATCTGTAAAAAAAAAGTTGCTGTTTACTGTACCACTGTACCCCTCTCCTCTGTCTTCTGCCCCCCCCCACATTAAACAAATGGTGCTCCAACACATACTTTATGGCTGCTTGATTGGTGGCAAAAAGTTGCTGTACCCCTCCTCTGCTTTCTGTCCTCCCCACATTAAACAAGTGGTGCTTCAATACATACTTTATGGCTGCTTGATTGGTGGCAAAAAAGTTGCTATACCCCCCTCCTCTGCCTTCTGTCCCCCCACATTAAACAACAAGTGGTGCTCCAACACGTACTTTATGGCTGCTTGATTGGTGGCAAAAAAGTTGCTGTATCTCCCTCCTCTGCCTTCTGTCCTCCCACATTAAACAAGTGGTGCTCTGACACTTACTTTATGGCTGCTTGATTGGTGGCAAAAAAAGTCGCTGTACCCCCCCACACATAAAACAAGAAGTGATGCTCCAACATTTATTTTATGGTTCCTTGATTGGTGGCAAAAAAAAGTTTTTGTATCCCCCTCCTCTGCCTTCTCCCCACCCACACACATTAAACAAGAAATGGTGCTCCAACACTTACTTTATGGATGCTTGACTGGTGGCAAAAAAAGTTGTTGTACAGTACCTCCCATCTGCCTTCTGCCCCCCCAACATTAAACAAGAAGTCGTACTCCAACACTTACTTTATGGCTGCTTTGCCTGCACCAAACGTCGAGGTAAAAATTACAGTGCTATACAGTACTTTACACGTACAGGTTTTACTGTACTGTACTGTTTTTCCACTTCATTTAACTATTTTTCTTAATCTTCAGGATGTCGTTTGTGATGGTGCATTTAGAGAGCTCTCCCGATGTGGCTGGATCCTCCCCGATGAGCTGCTTCCTCTGATTGGTCCGCCTAAAAGACATAATACAAAAACCGCGATGTTTCAACAGCAAAGTCTCTGGAAGGTCGGTTATCTGAGAGCGCAGACCGTGAGCTGCATAGGCGAGACCATGGAGGATCAGTGACAGATATGGATAACGTGAGTGACAGTTAAGTGGGTGTTAACATAATGGGGTGGGAAAAAAACAACCGGTCAATGACAGATACATGCGTGTGCCGGTAAAATGCGAGTCAGATAAACTAGTGCCGACTGTAGCAAGTCTCCCATTTTTGCAGAGCTCCTTTATTAGAGTCCTGAAAAGCCATAAGTTATTCTCGGCTAGAAGGGAAAAGAAAAAGTACCTCAGACATAAAAGGTAATGGTTGACTGAAAACTAATATTAGTTTTAGGCAGTAAACTAGCTCTTTTACTTTCTGTGGACAAGGTGTGGGTGATAGCCGAGACCCTGCCTAGAAGGACATTTAACCCTGGTCTGAATGTTGAGTTGGGCTGCTCTAACCCTTCTTCTCCTCCAGGGGATGTAGTGCTAAATAAATATATGATTATTTTCAGCAATTATGCTGTGCATGCTAACTGGGGGAAACTTACATTTGTGTGGGGTCTGCTGGAGATAGGACCACAGTTGGGAGGTGGGCAAGTATGATATCCCGGGGGGGGGTTAATCTGTCACAACATCTAGCACTCTTTGATGCTTCCCTGGGTGAAGGCACCACACATTTCTTTTTTTGCTGGACAAGAACCCCTTTCGTTACTGAATGAGAAAAAAAAAACAGGAGCCACTGTAATGGGATAACCATCTACTAGTTATGTGCACATAATTGTTATATAAATATATGTTTTAGACTTCTGCTTAGAAAACAGGCCAAGCAGCAAAGCATCATGGAACACAGGATTTGAACAGAGCGAAAAGACGGATCTGCCCTATCCCTGACCCAGTGGATAAACTAATTAAGAGCTTCCCTTTGACATCTACTGTACCTGTTAAAGCCTGTGTTAGCTGATATAACATGCTGTAAAACCAGCCACTGTTTTGAACCTAGGAAACCCATTATAAAATATTGCATTTTACAACCTATCAGGAGGAAAGCAAATTCTGACAGCTACCTGTGAAAATCTTCACATAGCTAAGAGGACAGTATTTCAGGATGTTCTTCTGAAGATCAAAGGGGTAATTCCCACCTTTCAAAATTCATGCTCTGTGGTTCACTAATTAACAAGTATATATATATATATATTTTAATCAGAATGTTTAGGAGTGTGCAGTGGCATGTGACTAATTCAGTATGCAAGAACGAGAGTGACCTGACAGCCTGCATCACCACACAGCTGTGACCTCACAGGCTGGGTGGGACACTTTCCCCCTGCTATTGTCAAGTTGCTGAGGGAACACTGCATACTTGTATTTGGACTGTGTTCTAGACTCTTAAAAAGCACTTCTACCAAAATTAGGTAATTTCAGCACCACCACCGTATATACTCCGGGATACGCCAATCCATGGATAAGCCAACCCCCTTACTCCATTTTTTTTATGCAAAACTGCGTTGACTCGTGTATAAGCTGAGAAGTATTTTATTGCAAGTCAGCACAAAAAAAATTACAGTAAGCCAAAACCAAAAAAAAGCAATCGGCAAGCCCAAAAGAAATAAATGGTAAATGCTAATATTCGGCATATCAGCACAGTCCATTAATCTTACCCTAATTTTACTCAGCACAACAGGCAAATCAAAACAATGAACAAAAAAAGAAAAGAAAAAAAAGGCAATCGGCATGCCCAAAGAAATAAACATATGGTAAATGCTTGTAATATTCAGCACATCAGCATAGCACATTAAATCGGCATAGTATCAGCACAGTATTCGGTGCAAAGCTTGAAATATTCCGCACATCAGCATCAGCACAGCACGTTACATCAGCAGGCAAATCAAATGGTAAAACCGTGCAAGTCTGTAGTGAATGGAAATGTCCTCATTCCATCCTCCTCGCCTTCCTCATCCTCCTCGCCCAATTCGGAGTACGAAATCCCTAGTGCCTTCAGATTATCAGACACCAACTGCTCAGACAACAGTTCATCGGTGTAGTCGTCCGCTTCCTCTTCCTGTTGCTCTGTCTCACTGTCCCCTTCGTCCACCTCAAAAAGAGCATTGTCTTCAGTGCCATCCATTCTGTTGCTAATGCCACACTTTGGAAAGGAGCATACGACCATCTCTGTAGGGATAAACTTCCAAGCATCAAGGACCCACTGACAGACAACATCAAGGTCAGGCATTTTAAGTTGCCAGCTTTTGTTAATGTTCCTTCCCCCAAGCACATCCACTCGCTCCATTTTAGTCTGACCCAATCCTTGAACGGTTTGTTAAGGAAAACATCCAATGGTTGCAGAATTGATGTGAGTCCACCAGGGATAACACCACAGTAAAGTGAGTTTTCTCATGCCCAGTGGTGCGAATAAGGACAGTTTTGCCACCCATTGGATTCAGTGTCCTATTGCCAGGCAGATCAAATGTCATTGGTGTCTCGTCCATGTTACCAATTTGAGAGACATCATACCCATGTTGTTTTCTGATTTTTATAAGAAATTGATGAAAACTGTCCACTTTCAACTCCAGATCTGGTGGCAGTTTCTGAGTGATTTTAGTGCGCTGCCTTAATGTGAGGCAATGGCACTCCATAAACTGTGAGCACCACCCAACGGAAGCTAAAAAGGTGTCCGACCCTGTGGTGCGATATTTGGGCTCCTTACATATCCGTAAAGCCTGCAGGTGGCTGGCCAAACGAGTGACAATGTAGCCACTTTGGCGGCGCTCCAGCACCCAGTCATTAAGTTTTGCCTCCAATAAACTGAAAGCAGGTCTGTCCCCTCTACAGGCTTTCTTGCTTTTAGGCAGTTCCATCAGAGTGTCCTGCTGTTTTCGCCAGTCTCGCACTTGCTTTTCTTTAATAGCAAAATGCCTGGCAGCAGCTGAGTTGTTGCTGGACTCTGTATATTGTACAACTCGCAGCTTGAAGGCTGCATCATACACACTTTGCTTTCGCTTTCCAGCTTGCCTTTCACTCATTTTGACTACGGTACTAGTGCCGAATGTGAACACATTGTGTTTTGTGCCAGCAACAACTGTGTGGTGCCAATCAGGGCATCAATCAATGTCTGATAATTCCGGAATACAATTGCAAAATTTACTGATTGCTAATTGACCCGCGTATAAGCTGAGACCCCTAATTATGCATTTAATTTTCAGTACAAAAATCTCGGCTTATACGCAAATATATATGGTATTTATCAACTGAAACTGGGGATGGATCAGTTAGTCAGTATAAGGGGGTTTGTTTATACTCGTCCATTTATTTTTATGACTGTACCATTAATGTTATATGTTCTCCGTTTTGTATTTTATTTACTAGTTTTAATTATAGTAAACTCTGTTTTCCTTGAAATCCTGCCTGAGCCATTTTCTCATTTTGAGTGTGAATGCTGGGACAATGTTGATAATTCTGACAGAACTGTTAAAAGTGCTTATAGTGTGTCACTGGTTAAGTATTGCACTGCTTTCCACAAAGAGGGTGTGATATTTGCACCTATTACCTGGGAGTGCTAGTGGAAAAGTGCTCATATTTGATCCCAGGACTCGAAACTGGTAGTTGCTCAGACCCAAAACAGACAGGAGGGTGTCCATGTTGGTCTCCTGTTCACATATTGCACTTCGAGGTTGGGCACAGTGGGAGCACAGGGCCTGACCCCCGGAGTGCTTTTGTGACAGATCTGGTTGGCAGCGGTGCAATCTAAAAGATTTGGTCTGCAGTACTGCAATCAAAAAGATTTGTTTGCATAGTGTGAAATTATTTGGTGACACAAGGATTAATAGTCCAGTGTGTCGGGTTGATAAACTGTAACAGTTCACACAAAACAAGGCAGTAATTTTAAATAAAAAAAAATAAATAAGAAATATATCATTTTGGTTACAGTCAAAATTTCCTACCTGTTTTATTTTTTGTTTTGGATGCATGTTAATGTAGCCGTAGATTAGGAAAGAAGATGGCTTCCACCTACAACGAGTACACTGCGGAATACCGGAGGCAGTTGTGCCAGTACAGAGAGGAGTCTGTTGTGAGGGGCGAAACAAGTAGCACCTCGTGGAGGCTCTTGTGGCAGCCGATGTACAAGTGACTACCCAAAATCTCGAGCCACAGTCGGTGACTGGAAGGGACCAGACCTTGGGCGTGGAGGGGCCAGTCCCAGGATGCAGGACCAGTGGGAACTGAGAGCCACAGCTGCAGGGGAAGGTCGCCATCATGCTGGAGCCAGAAGGATTCAGGCTGCAGATGGAGTTGAGGAGAATGGAGATGGAATTCGAGCAGAAAAAGTTTCAGATGGAGAGAGGGGAAAAGCAAGTGGCCAAGCGAGAGGAGAGAGAGTGCCAGAGGAAATCTGAACTGGAGATGCTACAACTCCCAAGACCGGTGCCAGAGCAGGTAAGTGGCATGGGTGAACCTGGACCTCCAGGACTGGGTTTCAAATTAAATTCTAAATTTGTAGCCGAATTTAAGGGGGGATATGGATGCATTTTTAAATTAATTTGAAAAGGTATGCATTCAGGCAAAAATTCCCAGGGAGTCCTGGAGCTTCCAGCTATCCCCACTGCTTACCAGTAAAGCTTGTATCACATTGGGTCAAATGGACAATCAGGACAGTAATAACTATGGCAAACTTAAATTGTTAAAAAAGTATGACTTGACAGCTGAAGCATGCAGAGATAAGTTCCGTAAGCTCAGAAGCCGCCCTGACATGAGCTACGAGGAGCTAGCCACAAAACAGTTTTTGAAACGTTGTCGGGAAGGGATAAAAGTAGACTCTGCAGAGAAAATTGAGGATGTTGTACTTTTGGAACAGTTCTTTTGGGCTTGCATAGCAGAGCTGAAAACCTGGCTAGAGGACTGAAATCCAAAATCAATGCAGGAGGCTGCCGAGCTCTCGGATCGCTATGCCAGAAGCAGGCCTGGTTTGAGAGGGAATGAGGTGGGCGCGGTAAAGCAGAAAGGGAAAGCGTGCTTTTAGGGCAGCTAAAACCCATGCTGCATCCCCAAAAAGTGGGCAGCCCCGGGTTACAAAGAAAGGATTTGCCTGATAAAAGAAATACTGAGTGATGGTTTTGCAAACAACCTGGGCATGTTGCAAGACAGTGTCCTAAAAAGGCAAAGCGTGAACAAAGCAGTGCTGGGAAGGAGGTGTTTTTTTTTTTTATATATCCCGGGAAGCATGCCAGTAAACATGAGGGAGCACATACACCCAGTTACTGTGAATGGGGTGCAAACCCATGGGTTAAGGGACACGGGGCGTCCCTTACTTTGGTAAAAGGGAATTTGGTTGAGCCTAAACAGCTTATACCCAATTAATTTGTTATAGTACGGGGATTCATTGGGGAGGAAAAAACTCTGCCATTTGCTAGTGTTCTCCTGGACTGGGGTGAGACAGGAGAGACTATGCAAAAAGTTGCAGTGGCACAAAATCTGGCCCTGGATGTGATTATAGGGAACAATCTCTGAAAGGGGATGGTGTGTGCATTTACCTGCAGTCAGATGGCAAAGGCAAATTGTAGTTCCCTGGACCCCATAGAAGTCCCTGTGGAAGACACTGGGTGGCTGGTTCCCTAGCCTGTGTCTCCTCATATGGAGAATAGTGCAAGGGGGGTAGAAATTCCTTAGGTAGCAGTTAACAGAACAGCTACAGAAGGTTACTCTGAGGAGGGAGGATAGCCAATTGTTAGACAGCTAGGGACCCTAGTTTAGGAACTGAAGGGGACCTCTCCCATGCATTGGGAATGTGTAAAGATTTAGTAGCTGCTCAGAAAAATGACCCTAGTTTAGAAAGGCTGACGACTTGGGCAGAATCTGATGGGACAGAGGGAGGTGATGGGAGACAGAGTGTATTGGGAGAATGGACTACTGTATACACAGGATGTAAGGACAGAAGGAGGGGTGATTGGCAGGCAAGGGGTGCTCAAGATTGCTCATGATATCCCCATGTCTGGATATCTGGGAATCACGTGCACTATGCAGTGATTGGCCCAGAATTTCTATTGGCCGAACTTCATCCAGCAGGTGAAGGAATATTGCAGGTCTTGTCACCGGTACTAAGAAATAGGGAAGGCGGGTAGTAAAACCCAAGCTGCCCAAATTCCCTTGCCCATGGTGGAGGAGCCATTCCAGAAGGTAGGGATGGATACTGTGGGGCCTTTAAATACCCCCAGCTCCTTCAGAGGTTTATCCTAACAGTGGTAGATTATGTCACCCAGTACCCAGAGGCAGTCGCCCTATCCTCACTGAGGACAGACAAATTGGCAGATGCCTTGCTAGGGATTTTCTCCCATGTCAGGTTCCTGCAGGAGGTTATCACTGATCGAGGGGGTTCCTTCATGTCGGACCTGATGAAGTGTTTGTGGGAGAAGTGTGGGGTGGTACAGAGATGCATGACACCTTATCACCCGCAAACCAATGGGCTCGTGGAAAGGTTTAATGGTACCCTTAAATCGATGCTCCAAGTGTTTGCTGAACAGCATGGGAGGGACTGGGCGAGATACCTGCCCCACCTGTTGTTCGCATACAGGGAGGTGCCCCAAGAGTTGACAGGGTTCTCCCCCTTCGAGCTCTTATATGGACGCAGGGTGTGTGGGCCCCTAGACTTGATCTGGGAGGACTGGGAAGACAAGCATGCCAACCAAGGAACTCCCATAGTGGATTATGTCCTTAAGTTTAGGGAAAAGCTAAGGGAGCTTTTTGGGACAGCCCAGAACAACCTGGCAGCCGCCCAGCATAAGCAAAAGGTATGGTACAACCACAGTCAGAGCTCACTCATACACTGTGGGTCAGGAGGTCATGGTCCTAATCCCAGTCCGGAAAGATAAGCTGCAAGCCGAGTGGGCAGGACCGTACAAAGTAGTCAGACACGAGAATGACATAAATTACATTGTAGAACTGCCCAACAGGAGACATTCTCAAAGGATGTACCATGTCAACATGAAGCCATATGCAAATATGGCTGACATGGTCTTTGCAGTGTGTAGTTCTGGGGAGGGGATGGATGAGAAAGACCCCTTTCTGGACTTGCTGGAAGAAAGCAAGCAGGAGTCCTCTGTGGAGGCAATCAAAATGTCATCCCAGTTGACCCCAGAACAGCTCCAGGAAGTAAAGGAGGTTTAAGCAGACTTTACCCCATTGTTTAATGCCAAGCCTGGACTAACCCCCTTAGCAACACACGATGTAGATACGGGGACACAAGTGCCCATGCGGCAGACAGCATATTGTGTGTCAGAGGCCGTCCAAAAGGACATTAGGACTGAGGTGGAGGAAATGCTGGATTTAGGGGTAATCCAGAAATACCACAGCTCCTGGGTCTCACCTATAGTCCTCGTTCCCAAGCCAGATAGCTCTACTCATTTTGGTGTGGACTATTGCGGACTCAACACAGTCACAAAGTCAGATGCCCACCCAATGCCATGGATGGACAAAATACTGGTCAAGTTGGGAGAGGCGACATACCTTACCACTACTGACCTGATGAAAGGGTATTGGCAGGTGGAGTTAACTGCCAGAGCTAGGGAGAGGTCGGCCTTCATCACTCTTAGATAGGGTTATTTGAGTTTAAGGTAATGCCTTTTGGAATGAAGAACGTCCCTGCCACCTTCTAAAGGTTGGTGAACCAGGTGTTACATGGTACTGAAGAGTACGCCGTGGTGTACCTGGATGATACTGTCATCCTCAGTCCCAGCTGGAAGGAACACCTGCCCCACCTTAAGGAAGTGTTGGGCAGGATACAGAGGGCCGGGCTCACTGTAAAAGCTGAAAAGTGGCAGGTGGCCATGGCTGAGGTGGCATACCTAGGGCATGTAGTAGGGCAGGGACAGCTCCAGCCTAATCAAGCAAAGATTGAGGCAATCGAGGTGTGGTCCACACCTAAAACACAGAAGCAGGTTCAGAGTTTTCTAGAGCACACAGGGTATTATAGAAAATTTGTATCAAACTACAGTGCCCTGGCAACTCCCCTATCTGGCCTGCTAAAGAAAAGAATGCCTAAAAAGGTAAAATGGGAACCAGCCTGTGAACGTGCCTTTACATGGCTAAAGGAGGCACTGTGCGGTGCTCCTGTATTAGCCAGTCCACACTACAGTACACCATTTGTAGTCTAGACAGATGCCTTAGATGTGGGTATTGGGGCAGTACTTAGCCAGATGTCTAACCAAGGGAAAGATTACCCAATAGTGCACCTCAGTAAGAAATTATTTCCCAGGGAGCAGGCTTATTCTACAGTGGAGAAAGAATGCCTTGCAATGGTGTGGGCACTAAAGAAATTAGAACCATACCTATACAGGCGACACTTTGAGGTACAAAGAGATCATAACTCCCTGGTTCGGCTGGCACAAATGGGTAAAGCAAATGGTAGGCTTTTAAGATGGAGCCTTGCCTTGCACGGTTATGACATGACTGTCACTGACAGGGTAGGAGCAGCAAACGCAGACAGGTTATCCGGACAAAGCAGTGAACTGAATTTGGGGAACTCATCCCATGCCTAGGAATAGATTCCTCCAAGTTCTGTCTAGGAGGGAGAAATGTAATGGGATAACCATCTACTAGTTACATGCATATAATTTTGATATAAATATATGTTTTAGACTTCTGCTTAAAAAACAGGCCTAGCAGCAAGGCATCATGGAACACAGGATTTGAACAAAGAGAAAAGAAGGATCTGCCCTATTCCTGACACAGTGGATAAACTAATTAAGAGCTTCCTTTTCACATCTACCTGTCAAAGCCTGTGCTAGCTAAAACAACAGGCTGTAAAACCAGCCACTGCTTTAAATCTAAGAAACCTGGTACAAAATATTGCATTTTACGACCTATCAGGAGAAAAGCAAATTCTGACAGTTACCTGTGAAAATCTTCACATAGCTAACAGAAGTGTGTTTCAGGATGTTCTTCTGAAGATCAAAGGGGTAATTCTCACCTGTCATAATTCATGCTCTTTGGCTTACTAATTAAAAAGTACATATATATATATATATATTTTTTTAATTAGAATGTTTAGTAGTGTGCAGTGGCATGTGACTACTTCAGTATGCAGGAATGAGAGTGACCTCACAGCCAGCATCACCACACAGCTGTGACCTCACAAGCTGGGTGGGACACTTCCCCCAATATTGTCAAGTTGCTGAGGGAAGAAGCACTTCTACCAAAATTAGGTCATTTCAGCACCACTATTTACCAACTGAAACTGGGATAGGATCAGTTACTCAGTATAAGGCGGTTTGTTTATACCTGTCCATTTATTTTTATGATTGTACAATTAATGTTATATGTTCTGCGTTTTGTATTTTATTTACTAGTTTTAATTTTAGTAAACTCTGTTTTCCTTGAAATCCTGCCTGAGACATTTTCTTATTTTGAGTGTGAATGCTGGGACAGTGTTGATAATTCTGACAGAACTGTTAAAGAGCTTATACTGTAGTGTGTCACCATATGCAGCAAGGTAAGAAAATACCTAGGTCTCAATTGAGTCAGAAGGGGGATTGTGAATCAGGTTGTGTGCCCACTGGGTTAAGTACTGCACTGCTTTCCCTGAAGGTGTGATATGTGGACCAGTTACCTGGGCGTGCTAGCAGAAAGGGGTTCATATCTGACCCAGGACTCGAGACTGGTAGTTGCTCAGACCCAAAACAGACAGGAGGGTGTCCCTGTTTTACTCCTGTTCACATATTGCACTTCGAGGTTGGGCACTGTGGGAGCAGAGGGCGTGACCCCCAGAGTGCGTTTGTGATAGCCATCATCAAAATCTACAGCAGTCCGGTGGTGGGGGATAAGGTAGTGATGTCTTACTACCTATGGCAATTGGTAGGGATGTCCACCATACAGAGGCTTTATGCATAGCTTACATTCAGTAGTCCCTTCAGATGAATGCCAATTATAAATAAATATTTCAGTGCAACTTTACTTTTTATTTACATGGGAACAAACCTTGGTTCAGTCCCCATCCTGGTGCCAGTTTAAAAGTAAACAATATATACATTCTACATTTCATTTCAGAGTCCCAGAATAGCTGAACCAGTCCACCCTCCTCAGTCTTGCTTTTCCTATAATTAGTCAATGAGTATTGTATGCTACCTTCAAGTGTCTCGTACAACAGGTATCCCTGTGCCTGCTACACAACCCTCCCACCCCAATCCTCTTGAAACACATTTTTTTTATTTACGAATTCAATATATGCAGTCCATATCCTTAAAGCAGGGAGGCAGTATGGTGTAGTGGTTAAGAGCACTGAGCTGCAAATCTACAGAATTGGATTTGAATCCCACAGTCACAACTTGCATACTGTGTAACCATGTGCAAGTCACTTAACTTACCTGTGCCTGCAGGACACACCTGGACACAAGCCTTAGTTTAGTACGTCTTTCCTGGCCAAAAACTGTAACGAAAAACAAACAAAAAAGGTAGCAGTACAACGAATACAATTAATAATCTAAATATCAATGGTAATAAAGGTGCCAAAGAATGTCTTTTATGAAATAATTATATTGCCAGAAAGAAAACTGACAGGCTTCCCTTGGTGAAGAAAATGGAAGTGGCTTGGGAGATGGGGTCTGAGACACAGAATCTATGAATTTTAGCGAAAAATGAAATAAAAAAAAAAAAGTTCCTTTCTGGGGCTCAAACTCAGGCCCCTTACTCTCTTCTGCTTGGTAGCATGTAGCTTTAATGCTGTACTAAGCTTCCTAGATAGAAGCTGCACACTGTGGCAAAGGACATCCAGCACCGAGTACAGCACCCCACAACAGCTGCAGTGAATGTTCGTAATAAACAGTCTGCCTATTGTAAGCAATGTTTCCCAAGCTACATTTAAACCTCAAAGTCCAAGCTGGAAACGTTAAAGTTATCAGCAATACAGAATGTCAAACCTTACTGAAAGTCTATCACTAATATCAGCAATGACATCTAACAAATATAACTCATACTACATAAATTGTAGTAAGAAAGAAAAAAGTTCCACTATGGGAACTGAACCTAGGCCCCCTGCCCTCTACTGCTTGGTAGCCTGTAGCTCTGCCACTGTACTGAGCATCTTATACAGGAGATGCATGCTGGGACAGAGGACATCCAGCAGTGAGTGCAAACACCTCCCTACACAGCTGCAGTGGATTTTTATAATTAACAGACTTTTCAAGTTATCAGCAATACAGAACTTAAAATCTTGCTGAAAGTATTATCACCATGATCATCAATGACATCTAACAATTTATCTCATACTACGTAAACTGTAATGAGAAAGATAAAGTTGTTCCACACTGGGGCTAGGACCCTGGCTTGTGAAGGTCTGAAACCCTATGCCAAGACCTAAAAGCCCTATCAGTGTCATCATTCAGCCGAATCACTCACACTGAATGTACCTATTTTCGTGCCAGAAAATAGACAATGTTTTTGTTTAGTGTACTTACCCGGTCAACAAAACTAAATAAATAATTGTAAAAATGAGTATGCATAACCACAATAGGCGTTTACAGCAAACACTGTTTGAGCATTAATGTAAACACACCTTTCATATCTGCATTTCTAGGTACCTCCTATGCCATGCACCATGGGCCAGATACTCATAAACAGGCAAAACGGAGCACAAAGGCTTGCCCATTGCCCTGAGAATGCCACATTTAGTCTGATACTGCACCAGGGTCCGACATATCCGACTGAATATTTATTTATTAAATTTTGGTGACCGGGGTAGGCCCACTGAGCCCCGAAGGTCCCTTTTTCAGGGGCGACCCAGGATAACAATACAAGTTATAAGAATGAACAAGGACATAAGGAACATTTGAGGCATTGTGAGTAACATCATGAGGTGGTTACAGTAAAGAAAAATAGTGGATACAGGTATGGTAAAAGAAAAGCAGTGGATACAGGCATGGTAAAAGAAAAGCAGTAGATGTAGGCATGGGTACAGGCATGGTTATCATCATGACATGTAAGCAACTGGTAGTACTTTGCATATAGTTTATTCGAGGGTTACACGTGGCCTCTGGCGAGCAGTCTGTATAAGGCAGGTAGTAGGAAGGTTAAGCTAGGAGATGGGAGTTGGAGAGGAGGGGAGTACCTTAGGAGCTTTAAGTGCCATGACAATGGCATGCGCTTGAGGTCAGCAGATGGGACTTAAGCCTGGTGCGGAAGTTCATGAGTGAAGAGGAGGCCTGGACCTGGGGAGGGAGCTTGTTCCATTGGCAGGCTGCTTGGGAGGAAAAGGATCTTCTGCCAGCGTTTGTCCTTACCCTAGGGACTTCTAATAGCATTCTATCTGAGGTCCTTAGGTTACTTGGGTTGTGTTTGAGGGTTATGGTCCTGGCAATGCTTGGCAGAGCGTGGGGTTTGAGAAGCTTGTAGGCCTGGACAAGCAAGGGGTGTTGGAGGCGGCCAACCAATGTGGGCCAACGAAGATTGGCCAAAGTGTCACAGTGGTGACATCTTGGGTGGTCTAAGGTTGCGAAACGAGCTATTTCATTATATAGGGTTTGCATCCTGGTAATCTCTTGTTTAGCCATGCCCTGTATAATAGGGGCCGCAAAGGTCAGGTTGGGTAGAAGGACGCTGGTAGCTATGGAGAGCCTGGCTTCAGGGATGAGTTGGGGTGTGTCAGTGCAACACTAAGCTGAGCAGCGCTGCCCTGACATGAATCCCAGCAATTCAGGGAACAGCACCCCCAGACTCAATAATGCTGGTAGCTCCTCATGTGCTATTCAGACGGCCTCATACAAATTAGCCCATTGGGCATGCAAGGTGTTAAGGGACCATTTGCATGTTCATTATAGGCAAATTTCTATGGGAAGCAGTAGCAGGTTTGCACCTCTGCAACTGGCTCAGCCACACCCAGATTGCCCAGTCTGATAAAAATCAGCTATTCCCCGGTGACTAGTGGTTCCCCCACCCTCCGATCGCTGTTCTGTATCACCCTAGGACTTTCCCTGGTATCTAGTGGTTCCCTCTTCCCCCCCTGCCATGGGTTTTACAGATGTATGGGGCGGCAATCGGAGGGTTGGGTCCAATAGACACCAGGGAACATGTGTCATCTCCCACCGCCAACATGGTTCTTAGCTGCAGTTGCTCCACTGGCCGCTAGGGTTCCCTGGAGTATGTTGAGCTTTTTCTTGGCAGTATTTTTGCAGCGCAAAGTGGCCTTTGCTAACAGTTTTGCAGAGTGCAAATGCACTGAATAGTGCACTGCAGCAGTTTTCCTGTCCCAGACCTTCCTTTTGTCCACCATATACATTTTTGCTGCATGTGCGACAGTCCCCTTTGAATATTGTGCATGGGCGCAAACCCGGGGTAAATGGTACAATCACTTTTCCCAATAGACAAGAGTCCCCATCGGTTTTGTTTTTTTTTCGTAACTGTCTAAATCAGAACCCTTGCCAGGTCTGCTATGCTATTTCTAAGGTAATGGTGGCCATCTTTTTTTCTTGGAAAAAAAAAAAACTTTTCAAAAGGTATTTTTTGCCTTACTTTGTTGAACTGCTCCTGTAATACGAATCTCATTAACATTTTTGTAAGGTAAACCACTGATTTTTAATTTGAAAGGTAGAACTACAGTGTGTGTCTAAACGTCTCTGTCGCTGCACAATATCATGTCAGATTTAAGAACTGCTCCTTAAACAGCTCAGTCCTGCACCCAGGCTCCAAGTAGCTTTGCCCGTACCTCGCCAGCAGTGCACGTGCGCACGCATATACAAACATTATCGCTAGTACCATGGCTGGTATCACCAGACCTTATTTGCATATTAGACAGACTGGCGGAGGAATATATTTACGGGAACTTTAACCCTACAGTTAGGGTCCTGGACAAAAGGGCTTCCATCAGCACTGCTGTTAACCTCTCTTTTTTGGAATTTTATTACAACTAAAGCACAATTTCTATAGGTTAAGTTATAAAAACCGCTAATATGTCAACTGTAATACCACGCAAGTTTGTAAATAAATCCCCATAAACCTCAATACCGCGTTCTAGGAATCGTGAATGTGTTCCAATAGAGGAACATTTAGTTTTGATGGTCCGTGCTGATGCTCATGACTCTGCTACATACTGAAACCTACATCAGTTAATGTGTGGTACCCGCGGCGGCCCGGGATATCCTGCTCCCTGCAGTGCTGCGGCAGGACACTTTCTGCTTTGTGGTAGTCTACATTATAGGCCTCAATGACTTCTAGTCGCGTTTTGATCTCTGTTTTGAGACGGCTCAAACAAGTTTGCTAACTCGCTCCCACGCCCCTACCATCTAGTTATATTGTGACGTTTAATAACTGATCGCCAAATTCACCAATAGCAGATCCGAGATTGCTGAAAAAAGAAAAAAAAACATGAAGACCGACTGGCTTAAGGACATCCGCGAGGTTCCGCGAGTAGCACACTTTACGCACGCCTCTTGACTGCCAACTAGTCCAGCTAATGAAATCAGAGAGGCCCGCCGAACGGCGTACTGAAGTGGGTGGGCCACGGCGACAGGTGGCCAATCTGAGTGAAGGAGGCGGGAATGTAGGGAAGTCGCGAGGCAGAGGTTGGTTGTTGCGCGCGGCTGTCTGGCCGTCTCGCTTTCCGTGACGGTCTTCGCTCGAGCGTTTAAAAAAAGAAAAACTGAAGCCAGGCTTGCAGATTGATTCACTTTATTTGAAAATACTTGTGAAATAAATAACCTGATGTATAACGGCCGTCTTAGGTACGTAGCGCTTGGGAGTCGGGATTTATTATAGAATAGCAGTTTTTGTTCACCTTTTTTTTGTGCTCCAAAGGGATTTGTTGAAACGGAATCGACCATTTTCCGTCACCAAGAAAAATAAATTAAAAGGGACGGAGCTGTTGATTCAGCAGTGCAGACTATTGTCAGCAGGCCTTCCTTCGGTTGGCTTTATCCTTTTGTGTACCTGTGAGGACGAGTTTTATTTGGTGTTCCTCTCCGGGAGTTTTATTTTTTTTTCGCTGTGGCTGGCAGACGTATAAGCTAAAAGGAAAACAAATCTGGCCCGAATGAGTTCATGTGTGTCAGCGTTTTAAGCTTTTTGGATTTGTTTACATTTTCTTGTGTGGAGGTGAGTTCTAGCTTTCTGATTTTCTGTTATCAATAAAACACTGAACTTGCACGATAGAGCAAAACAATTGATAATCTTAGCAGTTTCCTAGGGTTTACGTGTGGCGGGGTATAGTGGTTCTGTTGAAATCTACAGTTTTTAATATGTTCCGTGTACTTTGGTCTGAAAGTTTTTTTTTTTGTGCGACATTCAGAGCATTATCTAAAAGGAGCTTCGTTATGCCTTAGTTAGAAATATAGCGCGTATTTTAACTTTATAATGTGTTTTCAGTCCTTATTTTCTTTGGCACTTTCACTCCGCATTCATTCCGGCAAAAGGATGGACATAAGAATATCAGTTGCCAACTTAAATGCTGCTGTTGCATAACAGCAATCCAGATAAATGAAACCAGTGTCGTATGTAAAAAAGTTGGATAGAAACCCGTAATTTACAAATCCAGTTATTTCCAGGTTTGCTGTCTTGGTTATTCTTAAGTCTCCCTCAGTCGCATGTACCAAAATAGCTAACAAAGGCATTTTTGGACTCTTGGTTAAACTAACCATAGTTCATACAGTATGTGAGGAAATGTTAGTTATTTTAACTTTCTTAGGTTATTAAACGTAAATGTTTATCTATCAGACTGTCCAAACTTTGCTAGATTGTGTGACTCCATGTAAATTAGCAGTCCTGGATAAATCTGCAGACCTGGGCGCTGGAATTGGCGACCCTCAATTTCACAGTCCTAGCCCCCCCCCCCCCCGTACAGTAAAAAGGCTTGCACAGATCTTGTTTAGGTTGACATGAGCAGGTAGCGGAAAGCCCTTTTTTTTTGTATTTATTATTATTTTAAATCTTGTTTTTGACATTGGGAACTCAACTCTGAACTTTGGGGCCCACAACTGAGACACATGTATAAAATATGTACAACGGGATGGTAACACCAAAAGGGAAATGCGAAGATGTTAGAAATGGTTAGCAGATAGTGTGGGATCAAATGGGGGTAGACAAGGAATACATCATAGGGTAAATATCCCCTATAATGATAGGTTAAGAGGGATAAGGTAGGATATATGGGCAGATTTGATACACTGTGGGTCTTTTTCTTATGGCAGGTTCTGTGCTTCTATGAAACTCTTTGGGCAGACTAAATGAATTTGGTTTACTTCTGTTGGCAATGCCAGTGTTTTTTTGTTTTTTTTTCCCCCTCACTCCATTTGTTATTTGCACCAAATGGATAGTTCTGTTGTATCTTACTGAGAGCTCACAAGATGCTGGTGACCTCATTTGCATACCACTAGATCCATATCAACAGGGTTGTCCTGTTCACTGCACCAGTGGCAGTGTTTGCAAAACACAAAGCTGGCGTAAGACAACCGTTAATAGTAAGCCAGAGTACTCCAGAGCAATTTCCTTTTTTTTTTTTAAAGAGACTTTGTCAACCCCTTTTGGCCTCAAATTGTTCGTAGTCAAAAGCATGTTGCAGTTGGACACACACTGTAGAAATTGCTGATGTTGCTGGCAGCTAGACTCTTGGTCCTCCTTACTTTTTTTTCAAGAGAAGAACAGACTGCCCACCATACTGGTGTTACCACACCAAAAACATGTTACATAGAAACATGGAAACATAGACTTTGACTGCAGATAGCGACCACTTGGCCCACCCAGTTTGCCCATTTCCCTTCCTATTGGATAAGCTGCAGATTCTAGTTAACCAACAGCCTACTTCCTGCAACCCCCCACTACAATTGCCTTATGTCTGTCCCATGCATGTTTGAATTCCCCCACTGTTTTAGACCCAACAACCTCCCCAGGAAGGCGGTTCCATGCATCCACCACTCTCTCTCCGTGGAAAAAAAATTTCCTCACATTACCCCTGAGCTGGCCCCCCTCTATCTTTAAATTGTGCCCCTTGTTCTTACACATCTCTTTTTCTGAAAGATGATACCCTCCTGCACTTTATTGATTCCCTTAAGATACTTAAAAGTTTCTATCATGTCCCCCCGTCCCTTCTTTCATCAAGGGTATACATATTAAGCTCTCTCAGTCTCTCTTCATATGGTTTCTGATGCAGACCCTGCACCATTTTAGTTGTCCTTCTCTGGACTGTTTCATCCTGTCTATGTCCTTGCGTAGATGGGGTCTCCAAAACTGCACACAGTATTCCAGATGGGGTCTCACCAACTGTCTGTACAGAGGGATAACCACTTCCCTTTTTCTACTTGTGATGCCCCGTCCTGTGCATCCCAGTACCCCCCTGGCTCTCCTTACTGACTTCTCACATTGCTTACCCACCTTTAGGTCATCTGATATGACTACCCCCCAAGTCCCTTTCCATTTTTGTTGTTGTTAGTACCTCCCCTGCTATTGTGTACTCTTCTCCTGGGTTTTTGTTTCCCAGGTGCATTACTTTGCACTTCTTTGCATTGAATCTAAGTTGCCATATGTCTGACCATTCCTCCAACCTTGCAAGTCCCTTCTCATCCTTTCTACCCCACCTTGTGTATCAACTCTGTTACAGATCTTTGTGTCATCTGCAAAGAGGCATACCTTTCCCTCCAGATCCTCTGCAATGTCACCTATAAAGATGTTAAAGAGGACTGGACCCAGTACTGAGCCCTGAGGTACTCCACTAGTAACCACCCCTTTCTTCGGAATGTGTTCCATTCACTATTACCTTCTGTGTCCTGTTGTGCAGCCAGTTTGCTACCCAGGCTACCACTCTGGAACCCACTTCCAGGCTGGCTAACTTGATTATTAGTCTTTTGTGCAGGACTGTGTCAAATGCCTTGCTAAAGTCTAGGTAGGCCATATCCACAGCCCCTCCCTGGTCTATTACTTCGGTCACCCAGTCAAAGAAATCAATTAGATTCATCTGACATGACCTTCCTGCTGTAAATCCATGCTGCTTTGGGTCCTGTGCCCCGCTGGCCTCTAGGCGCTCAACAGTTCTTTCTTTCAGAAGTGATTCCATCATTTTCCCTACCACTGAGGTCAAACTTACAGGTCTGTAGTTTCCTGCTTCTGCCTTGCTCCCACTTTTGTGAAGGGGAATCACATCTGTCCTCCTCCAGTCCTCAGGTACCACCCCATCCTCCCATGATTTGTTAAAAAGTGTGGTCATTGGTGTCACTAGGTCCTCCTTTAGCTCTTTTAGGATTCTGAGGTGAATCCCGTCAGGCCCCATTGCTTTGTCCACCTTGAGTTTTAGGAGTTCTTTCAGGACTCTTTCTTCTGTAAATGGACTGGTGTCAACCCCCCTACCCAGAGTGCTTCTATTGTCTGGTTTAGGTAACTCCTCCTCATCTTCTTTCGTGAATACTGAGCAAAAGTATTCATTCAGTATCTCTGCCTTTTCACTGTCTCCCTCTGCCCACCTCCCCTCTTCTTTATTAGTCTTCACTATTCCTCCCTTAACCTTTCTATGCTCCTAATGTACTTATATAAGGTTTTATCCCCCTTCTTAACTGAGTTGGCTATTTTTTCCTCGTTTTGGGTCTTTGCTATTCTGACTGCCTTCCCCACTTCTTTCTGCTTTAATTGATAGAGTTCCCTGTCGTGCTTCTTCTGTGATTCCTTGTACTTTTTGAATGCAGCCTTTTTCTCCTTAACCTTCCCTGTCACCTCTTTTGAGAACCATAGTGGTTTTTTACTCCGCTTTGTTTTCTTTATTTGTTTCACACAAAGGCTTGTCGCCTCTATTAGTTTACAGTCCTTGGTAAACTCTCACTGCATCTTTTCTGGACTGGGGGAACACCCCCAACACAGTCTAGCCACTCATGATGCAGTGGACTATTGCATCATGAGTGGTTGCATTGTTTATGGTGTGCCTGATGTTAAAGAAAAGTATGCAGTAAGAGTAGATCAAGGATTTGAAACGAAACAGGGTTGGATATAATTACACCAAGAGCATGCTTTTCAGTTCTTCTAAGAAAGTAAGAGATAAATCAGTTTAATTTAAGGTAAGCAATCCTAAAATGTGGGGTTCAAACTAAAATAATATGATGCAAAAATAGTTGGCAGTGTCCCATGAATTTGACAACATATGAAGTGCATTGATTGCTTAGATATGCCTATTCTTGGTTGGAACCCCCTGAGCTTAACTATGGGAGCATCAAACTCTCCTCAGAAGTACTAGGAAAAACCCTGGTTTATAGTATTTTCTGTTCAAAATAAAAGATGTTTCTTTCAACATTTCATTTTCGGCTGAAATTATAGCATTTAGCATATAAGCTTGGAGGAATTGTAAACTAGTAGGGCTCTATTAACCCTATAGTAAGGGCTGCAGGACCCTTGGATCTTGCTTGAAAGATTTAACATAGAAACATAAAAGTTGTTGGCAGATAAAGATCTCTTGGCCTACCTAGTCTGCCCTATATTCCTTACTTACTGTGCTACCGCAGACCCTACGCGTTCTCTGGTCTTCTCCCCTGCCCCCTGCCATACTTCTAAGGTCCCCATGTGTCTAACCCATGCATGCTTAAATCCTGTTACCATTTTAGCACCCACCATCTCTGTTGGGAGGCTGTTCCAGGCGTCCAACACCCTCTCCATGAGGGAAGTATTTCCTTACATCTCCTCTGAGCCCCCCCCCCCCAAGCTTCATAACGTGACACCCCTTGTCCTTGAGCATATTTTTTTTTCTTTTCAAATTCACTTTGTGCTGCACCATGCCCGGGCATCCTTCCGGGATATTCGCATGACTACTGCCTCTGCTCGGTCTGAACCCAGCACATCCCTGAGGAACTCCCCCGACCACCCAGGCAGACCTGGCCCCCTCCCAAGCCGGGGTGGGCCTGTCCTCCCGCGACGGCCTTTCTGAGATTAGAGAGGTCTTACTTGGGTGGCGGGTTGGCCATGGAGTCCTCTGAGCATGGGTCTGATGGTGGGATGTGGGCAGTGTCCCTGGAATACCCATCATCTCTGTGGCCGTGGCAGGGATTTTCTTGTTAGCGCCCCAGACGCAGGACATGCAGTGCTTCCCTGCCCGTGAAGTGAATGCTCCCACCCACGTCCGGAAGGCAGCTGCCTGACGTCTTCCCTACGTGCTGCCCAAGGCGTTGCAGTACCTCTGGTCTCCACCGGGGGCCGATGCGATGCTGGGCTGACCCTGGAACCCTCCCCGAGAGAGGAGAGCAGTCCTCCAGACGCTTGATCCTGTCTCTCCCCTGCCGACCCCCGATGGCCTGGGCTCGTTCCCGAACCCGGGTCGCTGGCATGGCATGAGCGCCTGTGTAAAATGGCAGGACTGGGGATGGGGCAAGGGGGTAGTCAAATGGGTGGGAAACTGGCTGGGGAAAAGGAGGCAGAGGGTCATAATAAATGGGGTGGCATCCGAGGAAGGCAAGGTCACGAATGGGGTCCCCCAGGGATCAGTGCTGGAGCCCCTACTGTTCAGTATATTCGTAGGAGACATCGTGGAGGGCCTTGAAGGGGGGGTGTGAGTATGTTTGTGGACGATATCAAAATCTACAATAGGGTGGACACGGAGGAAGGGCCGGAACAGATGCAGAGAGATTTGGGGGAGACTTGAGGCATGGTCAAAAAGGTGGCAGCTTGAATTCAGTGCAGAAAAATGTAAAATCATGCATCTGGGCTACAGAAATCAGAAGGCAGGATACCGTATGGGGGGGCAGAGAACTGGAGGAGATGGAGCAAAAAAGGGACTTGGGCATCATTATATCTGGGGACCTGAAGGTGGAAGGGCAGTGGCCAGGGGGAGTGGAATGCTGGGATGCATCGGAAGGGGGATCACCAGTAGGAATAGGGAGATAATAGTATCCTTGTACACACATTTGGTTAGACCACACTTTGAGTACGGAGTCCAGTTCTGGAGGCCATACCTCAGGAATGATGTGGGGAGGATAGAGAGGGTTCAGAGGAGAGCGACAAAAATGGTAAAAGGGTTAAGCCACTTGTCCTATGAAGAAAGGTTGAGAGATTTGAACATGTACTCCCTGGAGCAGAGGAGGGAGGTGGGGGGGACATGATCGAGACCTTCAAGTACCTTAAGGGTATAAACAGGGTGCCAGGGGGAGCATCTTCAAGATGAAAGGAAGTCTGAGGATGAGGGGGCATGGCCTGCAGGTGGAAGGAGGACAGTTCAGGGGTAACATTTGAAAATACTATTACTCAGAGAGTCATAGAAAAGTGGACCAGACTCCCAGAAGCAGTCGTTGAAGAGGAAATAGTGGAGGGATTCAATAGGGCATGGGACAACCACATGGGAGTGTTAAAGGAGGGAGGCACAGGTCCAAGCAAGATAGCTGGGCAAATGGGCAGACTTGGTGGGCCTAGTTTGGCCTTTTCTGCTGTCACACTTCTATGAATCCCTTCGCGCCACCGGGCCGGGGTCCTGGAGCATCTTAAAATGCTACCTTCCTGTACCTTAATACCTGTGAGGTATTTGAACATTTCTATCATATCCTCCCTTTCCCTCCTTTCCTCTAGGGAGTACATATTCTTGAGTCTTTCCTCGTAGGGCTTTTGATGCAGGCCCTGCTGCATTTCGGTAGCCATTCTTTGTACTTTCTTCACCCGCTATGTCCTTCTGGAGGTGGGGCCTCCAGAACTGGGCACATTACTTGAGATGGGGTCTTAACAGTGATCTATACAGGGGTAATACTGCCTCCCTGTTTCTGCTGGTGATGCCCCTCCCTTTGCACCAGAGTGTCCTGCTAGCCTTCCCTACTGCTTTATCACACTGCTTGGTTACCTTCAGGTCATCAGAAATGATTACCTCTAGGTCCCTTTCCTGTTTTGTGATGGCTAATACCTCCCCACTCAATTGGTACAATGCCCCTAGGTTTCTGTGCCCCAGGTGCACGATTTTGCACTTTCTTGTATTGAGGCCTTATTTTTTTACCCCACCCTTCTAGTTGACTTTACTTTCCTATTGGTTTTGGGATTTCTCTTATGATTTGTGTATGACCCCTATAAAGCTGTGCAAAAAAAAAAAAAAATTCTGCCTCAAGCTCTAGGTGCTGCACCTAAATAACACTGCAGCTGCATCAATTTAATCTTATTCTGGCTTAGATCACCCACCCACCCCCACTTAACAGAGCTTCTGGTAACCCCTCAGTAAAGGCCTCTGGGACCTGTGGGGCCAGATATTCAAAACTTTGGTGGGCAAAGTGATTGTGCCCTGTTTGCCTGAGGTTTGTGCCCATGCACAGTATTCAAAGGAGCTTTTGCCTGCACTAACAGGGTTAGCGCATTATTTAAAAAAAAAAAAAAAAAAATGTATACAGTGGGCAAAAGAAGGGGTAGACACAGGAATACCAGTGCAGCATGACAGTCTGCATTTGTGCTGCTCAGAGGGGTTAGTGCAGGCCACTTTGCGCAGTGCAACTACTGTTGATCAAAACCCCAACTTACTCGGGGCAGCCAACAAGCAGGTTTGCAGCTGGGGGAGCACACCTACTACTGATCGCTTTCCCTGGTGCCTAGTGGTCTCCCCATGCTCTGATCTCTGTCCCATATATTGTTGTCAAGGACCCTAGCACCTAGCGATTTTTTTCCCCCACCCTCTGATTGCCAGATGGATAAATCACTCCCCGGTGCTTAGTTGTTCTCCCCCCCCGATCAGCAGTCTGTTACTTTAAAAGTTATGTCCCTGGTGCCTAGTAGTCTTCCAGCCCTCTGTTCACTGACTGGTCCATCCATTATGTGGAAGTCATGTCCTTGGTGCCCAGTGGTCCCTCCCCCCTCAGGTTCCAATCACTGTCGTGTGTATAGGATAAGGTGTCCCTGGGGTCTGTGCCTCCAAAAATCTCGGATTGCTGTCCAGTATATAGATAAAGTATCCCTGTAGTCCGTTTTTGTCCCTTTGTCTCCAATCGCCGTTACATATGTTGGATATGTATCCCGGTCCTCTGCCTCTGTTCTCTAGCCCTGTAATAATACATGCAGTCTCTGGTGTACAGTGGGCCCCACCACTCTCTGATCGATTTAAAGTGTTATTGCTATGAAATCCTTAGTGAAGGTGATTTTAAGTTCAGAGTTTAAACATTACATTTTAGTGTCTGTATAGAGTAACAGTCCCTCCCCCTGTACCAGGGGCAAAGACCACCCACCCTGCCAGCAACCCCACCTCCGTACCAGGAGAGCTGGTGCTGTGGGAGATCATATGGCAACTGGCATAGCTCTCTTGTCACCTTCTCTGCCGGCTGCTGTATGAAAAGTCAGGAGCTTGCGTCCCAGGTAGTGTACAGGGTGCATGTCCTCTGTACTGTACAGTGAGCATGTGGCTTATGTACTGTACAGTCCTTGTACAGTACACAGGCTATGCGCTCCCTGTACAGTACAGAGGACACGCGCCCTGTACATTACGTAGGATGCACGCTCAGTGACTTGCCATACGGTGGTTGGTCAAGAAGTGAGAGGAGGGCTGTGTCTGTCACCATGGTCTGCATGCACCGCGCGGCTGGTACCGGGTGGGGTTGGCAGGGTGAGGTCAGTGGTGTGGTGCGGAGGGGCCACATAGATGCTAGGGAGTTCTTATTTGAATCCACTTTTTTTTTTTTTTTTTTTTTTTTAGCTTCTACTACAGTGTATACATATTATATACAGGCACTACTATATGTTAACACTCTAAAGTTACAATCGCTTTCACTGAGGATTTCGTAGCAATGACACTTCAGACTGTGACCGGAGGTTGGGGGGGGACCAACTGATGCCATGGACTATACATATTATTATGGATCTGGGGATCGGACACTGGAGGGGGGACCACGGATCACTAGGGATACCTTATCAAGTATACGGGACAGCGATGGGGAAGGGGGGCGCCACTGGACACCAGGGAATCTCCTTGTTTATATGGGGCCTGGGATCCGGGGGGGCCACTCTGCACCACTGACATGACTTACGACTAATGGACCAGCGATCAAAGAGTGAGTGGGGTGGCCACTAGGCACCAGGATTGTGCTTTACTTTCATGGGGGCAGGCAGTCGGACTGTCTGTGTGGCCGGTTGCAGAGGTGTAAACTTGCCTCCTTATCTCATGCTAATGAGCCCATAAAGGGAATACATATGGCCTCTTTTGAACCTTGCATGCTGCTGTTTGAACATTGCTCCAGGAGCTACTGGGGCTATCAGGTCTGGGGGCGCTGTTCCCTGCACAGCAAGGATCAATATTGTGGCAGTGCTATTCGAGTTAGTGCTACACCAACATGACCCTGTATTCAGTCAGATAGCACCGGTGCACTGTCCGTTGGCATCATGGACAAGTGCAGCGTAAAACTTTGCGCCCCGGTTTTGCCCATTTTTTGAATATCTGGCCCCTGGGGTTTTGCAGTCTCTTGATCTAAAGACTATGGGTTGAACGATATCACATGTTTTCACACCAGCTTTTTGATAGATTTTTTTAGCCATTATTTCACAGCAAATAAAATATTTAATTATTTTTTTTTTTTTTTTTTTTTTTTTTTTTGCTGATTGGAATGTTTAAAAAACATTATGGAGTCTCTGAAAGTCTGCTTATTGGGGTGGGGTCCCACACTTGAAAAATGATCTACCAGAAGCTCTGATCAATAATGATAGGAAGTAAGTTATAATTTGCT
This sequence comes from Neoceratodus forsteri, assembly GCA_016271365.2. Classification (NCBI taxonomy): domain Eukaryota; kingdom Metazoa; phylum Chordata; order Ceratodontiformes; family Ceratodontidae; genus Neoceratodus; species Neoceratodus forsteri. Next base: position 499,243,718 of record CM057449.1, on the reverse strand, counting down.
TTTGATTCTTGTTCTCCATTTGGCTAAAGCAAGCAAAACATTTTTTTTTTCCCCATATACTGTGTGTCCTCCTCGGCCTGCAGGCATATATCTGCCCTTTTCCAGTCTCCTGACCGCCACTCCCCAGGCACCCCCGAGCTCTAGTTCCCCCATGGATTACCCCCCTCGTGGTTGGGGGGGGGAACTGTTCTCCCCCACTCCTGTGCACATATCTGAAGTGGGCAATTATGGTCTGTGCCCGAGGCAGTGGTGCCAGTGTGCTGGAGGGGCTTCATGGAGTCTGCAGCTGTGATTTTTCATGCTTTTCTGTCTCCCCACTTGTGGCTGTGATCGTGCACACGTGGAGGCATGTGCATGTCATGTAGCCATGTTACTTGTCTCCCTTAACTCTGGCGCTGCCCCATATTCTCCACCGGGAGGCAGCCAAGGAACAGGACGACATGCTCACCCACTCCCGGGAGAGGAGAGCTGTCACTGGATGCTCAATCCTCTCCCTCCCCTGGTGGCCCGAGCTCGCTCCCGAACCCGGGTCGCCGATGTAGCGTCTGGCACCTCAACCCTCCGCGCCAGTGGTCTGGCTGCAAGCAAAACATTTTAATCGCACAGTTGACTTTACATAGAAGTCACAGTCCTGATACAGAAAATGCTCATTACAGTATAAGTGCAGCACATTATCTGCATTTAAGGCTTTCACCACTGGCAAACTGGTTAGAAATCCCTTTAGCTACTTAAGTCTGTTAACATTTGGCTACATGGCTGATGGTCTTGGCTAGTGGGAATCTAGCATTATGGGTACTTATTTCTCAGTGCTGTATTGCATGTGTTTGGAAGCCTATGATGTGGCAGCAGAAACCTATAGAAAAGCAACCTGAACAAGTTCTGTTGACATTTATTTATTTATTTTTTGTTTAGAGGGATGTCAAAATAAAACACTGGACACAATTCAGCATTCATTATACATAATGTGTTGTTGCACTTTTCCAGAAATGTTCCATAGAGTTTACTGATTTTTTGGATTGAAGTTCCTTGGCATGCTTCTGTATTTTATTTATTTTTTTGGGTTGTTGTGTGTTTTTTTTTTTTTTTTTGTCTATTTATGTAAGTAGTCCAGTAATATTATCTAGTTGATATTCCTGAAATTTTATTCATTGGTCCATCCTCCTATTTAAGGGGACTAGCTGCTACACTCTCATTTTTTTTTTTTTTTTTTTTTTGAGTCGTGAGGCCAGTGCAGCGAACCCCTGGTCTCCCCTGAAAAGCAGCTGGAGCCCCTCCCCCACCTCACATCGGACCCTGGATTCAGCACTGGAAGGATTAGCCCTCTAGCTCCTTCTCAGTCGTCTTTTGGTTTACGAGGGCAGCGCAACGAACCCCAGCTCTCCCCTGAAAAGCAGCCGAGCCCCCTCCTCACATTGGACGCCAGATTCAACACTGGAAGGACTAGTCCTCTAGCTCCATCTCCATCGTCTTTTGGGTCACAAGGGCAGCGCAGTGAACACCCAGCTCTCCCCTGGAGAGCGCCCGGAATCCCCCCCCCGCCTCACACTGGACCCCAGATTCAACACTGGAAGGACTAGCCCTCTAGCTCCTTCTCAGTCATCTTTTGGGTCGTGAGGGCAACACTGTGAACCCCAGCTCTCCCCTGAAAATCAGCCGGGAACCCCCCTCCTGCCTCACATCGGAACCTGGATTCAACACTGGAAGGACTAGGTAGAATGTTTTTTTGGCGCCATTTGAAACAACAGAGCTACAGTCAAAACTGATTCACCTCGTTTATCTTCAGCTTTGTACTGGACTTCTTTCATTTTAGCTTTTAATATTACGTTGTTCTGTAAGCACTAATTCACGACACTGGAGGGGTCTACTAGGGAATTGATGCTCTTCGGCCTCGTGCCTCCAACCACTAGCCGGGCATTACTTCCCTTGGTAGAGCCCGACTGTGGAGTGCATTAATGCGCTTGTAACATGGCAAGCACTACAACGGTCCTTTTCAGATGCATCAACATATTAGACCCGGCCACCATGATAGAAAGCATGACTTTAGATACATACAGTTAAATCACTGTGAGGCAGGCTACATCCCTTGCTGCCTCATGGAGATACTTTTATATTGTGGCATTTATGTAGCAGCAGCATGCAACGGATATGACTTGCATGGTCCACGATGGCCACTCTGTAAATAGTAATGGCAGGCCTCCTTGCAAGCTCTCTGTGACAGCCTCGCCGCATGTCATGACACGGAGGTGCAAACGCCCTGAGATGCCCAGACAGCAGCCACTGACAGGCTGCTAAAACACAGCAGGCATTCTGAAACGGGGTCCGAACAGCTTGTGAGAACCACAGATAAATATATCTCACTGACATTTTTTAAAAGCAGCCCACATTCTGTACGTATGGTGATACACGGTATTCGCAGCACATAACAGATAGTAATAAGCACATTCCTTACCAACCTGCTGCATCTTTGAGATCCTGTCATTAGCCAGCTGGATCTGTTTCTCTCAACCATTGAAGATGGTGCCTTCAGTGGAATATTAAGGATTCCACAGTTGTCTACACATGCAGAAATAGCGCTCTCACCACATATAGATAAAAGGTAACATAAGTGGAAATGGCACCGATGCGACTTTGGAGCAAGTGCACAGATTCCACGGGGCGGGTGTCCGGTGGGAAATTTCAAGGCCTCTTCTATACTACTGTGGTGGCGATTTCAATGTGGTTACACATAGTACTACACTATGAAGCGGGCATTACTAGGGAATTAATGCCCACTTCATTTTGTAGCACATGTGCTGCTTCCACTTATGATGTTACTCAATTTCAGGCTTTCATTTTTTGCATGTTACAAGTACAGTTAATTCAACCCTGTAATATTTTAGACTTTAAATTTTTTTTTTTTTTTTTTAGTTATTCTGATAGCTGCCTGTATGAATTCATAGCTCTACAGACTTTAATAAACCCTGTTGTATATCAGATCTGTTTAATGCATTTTACCACCCTTAGTGCTTCGTGTTCGCTTTTTGTAAGTTCGTTTTGTATTGGAATAGCACATTATATATGTTCATTTACTGTACTGCATATATATTTCTATTCTTCGGTATCCTAGTATATATATTTTTACCCACTGTACCTTTATATTTTGTATGCTGTCCTACCCAGGACCTCCTTGTAAATTATCTTGCTCAATAGAGCTTCTTCCTGGTGAAATAAACTGTCGACCCTTTTTTTTGCATTGTATTATTTCTAGCTGAAACTCCATGTTTTGATTTGCTTACTTTCTTGAAAGAAACTTTATTATAATAAAACACTAGATTACAGCAATTGTTTCCATTGTTTTCTAGTTATTTGTGTTTTTTTTTTTTTTTCTCTTATTCTTGAGCTACTAAAATATTGTAGGTAATGCAGTAGAAACGAGTAGAATACCTGATTTATTTTCATGAGCAGTTTAACCTTGGGTAACCTCATGAGTGAGGTGGCCGAGGTCAAACTGCTAGAGTGCAGATAAATCATGTATTCCACTCATTTCCATTGCATAGTTTATTTACGCAACAGGGATAGAATTTTAAGAGTGTGTTTTTATTTATTTTGAGATAGTTTTGTGTTAAAAGGGGATTTTTTTTTAATGGTCATCTGTGGGTTACTGCGTGGTTCAGGGCTGGTTGTCAGGGTTGGTAATGTGGTTGTTGGGGAAGTGACATGCCTACAGTTATGGCATGTATTCCTATTGGTAGAGAATGGCTTTTGGGAGGGATTTTCAAAAGTTAAAACATGGCAGCAGTTTATTTAGTGAGGAGCCAGCTATGGAGAATTGTGTTGAGCTGTGTTTTTATTATTAAATATCTGTCTGACTAGGTTGAATAGGACCCTGTCCCAGTTATTATGGAGAGTTTGAATGCAGGGATGTTCTGTTCTTTGCTTTCCTGTCTCTTGTCTGTCTGGTTGAGAAACCAGATTTTCCTGTGGGACCTAGGATTTGATCACCCGGACAGTCTTGCAGTTCTTTGCCTCTTACTGTCTCTCTACTTTCTCTTGTTGTTTCTGTCTTTTTCTCCCTTGCATATCTGCTGGTGTAAAAATATATGCAAATCATCATGTGGAAATATAACTGATATTGGGATCCCTTTGTTTAAAAATTATATAGTGTTACTGTTGAAATGTATATATTTATAGATTTGAGATGATTGCAAAGCTATTTTGAACTCAAGGGTTTAACCTGAAATGCAGTTTTTATGCTTTTTGCAGAAGCTGTGGAGAAAGGGGCCTCAGTTCTGGGACATTGTATTCTGGCTGCACCCGCCTCAAATATACAGGAACATTTTAGAAGAAACCGGGATGCTTGTTAAGAAGGGGGTTGCAAAGATTTAATAAGAGAGGGCTGCAGTGTATTGTATTGGGAGACAGATTGAAGAAAAACTCAGATGGAGCTTCTCTGTTTATTCTGCCTTTGTAAATAGTTATTGTGAACAATTTCTTTTTTTATGTTACTGCTAGTACTAATAAATACTTTTTGCGAATTCTACAACTGCTCCTAGTTTTTCCTATGCTTCCTGACCTGTGCCTTGACGACAGTGTGGTCGATCCTGCACCTTACTAGAACTTTTGTTGAGTAACTTTATGGTATTTTGTGTGATCCTGTGTCATTCCATTTCATGTGGTTGATCCTGCGTTTGACGATCCAAGGTGAGGAGAGGTAGGTCCCGCCAGGTGTGGTTGTGGCTCTGCTTGTTTTTTTCCCCGTAGTATTGTATCTGGTTGATCCTGCGGAGTCTGAGCAGAGTGCGTCCTGTCATTTATCTGGTTGAGCCTGCCAGTGTGTGTGTGTGTGTGTGTGTGTGTGTGTGTGTGTGTGTGTACACAGTTCGGCAGTTTCAGAGGCAAGAGAGGGTGCGAGCTGGAAAGCAGTTCAGTGTCGTGAGTTGTGTGGCCAGAGTGGAAAACAGTATGCAGCTTCCCCTGGGAGGTGTGTGTGTGTTTTTTTTTTTTTTTTTTTAGTACATTGTTCCTTTTATATAAAAAAACGGGGCAGGACTTCACATTAGTAACAAAATAAATCGTACAAAAAAAAACATGTTGGAAAGTGCAGGGTGCTATAGAAGGGGAAAGTGCTTTTAAGAGTAGATTGGACATTGGTTTCACAAGTGACTGTTGCTGGTGTCTCGAGAGAGGTAAATGGTCATTGTCACGATCACGCCATACATTTAACAGTGGCATTTTTCTCTTTTCTTTGTATGTTATTAAATCATGGAATTTACTTACATAGTATGAGACGTAGCTGATTGGCTGTAATGAAATGTGAAAGTACGGGTTACTGTAAGCAGTGCTAATTGGAGGAAGGATGATTTGACGTTAGGGTGTTTAAAATAAATGGTCGTTCCACGAGTTCTTTAACACCAGTAAGAATAAACAGATTTATTTAAGTTTTGCCTCTTCCTCTTGCATAAATCTGACTCTTCCTTGCTAACTATACGATTGTTGTTTGTGACATCAGTCTGTCATGGTGAGCACTGCAACGTCATAAACTTAAGGTACTGTGAGGTAAATGGGGTAGAGGCAAATGTTTTCAAATGTTTTCTGTGTGGACTTTGTAGATGGATTACCTAGATGTGCTGTAAATCTTGTAAATGAACATTGAAAATGAAAAAGTTGTATTCTGTAGTAAAGTGTTAAGCTGAAACATCTGATTTATGAAAACATACTGAAGTGCAAAGCTGTTTTTTAAAATTTATTGATATTGCTGGTTGTTTTATCTGCTTCTGTATTTATACCCAACCTTGTTTTGTTTCAAATGCTTGATATACTTTTACTGCACACTTGCTGAACATTAGGAGCACCCCAGACAGTGCAGCCACTCATGGTGCAATAGCACCTTCTCCACCCACTGCATCATGAATGGCTGGATAGTGTTGATGATGTTACCAAGATCAGGAAAAATGCAGTGGGAGTTGATCAAGGACTGTAAATAAACATATTTTTGTGTGGTAACACAAGTATGGTGGGCAGTCTGTTTTTCACTTTGAAAAAGGAATTGGAATTAAACTACCAGCTACATCAGTCTCTACAGAATGTGATCAATCATGATTTTTTTTTTTTTTCAAACTAGACACTTTTGAGGCCTAAGGTGGTTGATGGTGTCCCATTTAAGTGGTAAGATAGAATTCAACCAAATTGCTGAGGTAAACCCACACAGTTCCATAAGCATGCCATAAAATGGTTTGATTATTTGACTTTGAAATAGTAAAGTATACAGAGTCCATCTCTCCATTTCCATACAGATGGAAAAACATTTTCTCTCTCCTAAGCTGGTCTCTGGGCTTTCATACAGATGAGCTGTACCTCCTGATGCAGATATGCAAGGAGGAACTAAGCTCTGCATCTGGGGATATCCAGCCCTCCTTTTCCTGTTTTCCACCAGTTTACTTCCTGCCTTTGAACTAGCAGGTACTCTGCAGCAGTGCTCTGTCACCATGTGGCAGGGCTGAAGACATCCGACTGTAAGTCACAGAATTTAATTGGATTTGCTGAAGAATTTCAGTACTTGAGAGAACTCTTGCGTGGGCCCCAGTCTCAGCCTTGCAAGCTGCACAGACTGGCCCCACTTTACCGCGGAGGTTTTTCCCACGATTCTGGGCCCAACCCAGTGTTCATTGTAGCCTTCGAGTTCGACTACTGGTGGATTTCGTTGACTGATGCCGTTTTTACCACGATCGGACAGTATTAGCACCTCTGTGCTCTGAGAGAATTCTCTCCTCATCAGTGGCAGGGCCATTTTTCTCACGGGTTTCCTGACTCAGCCGCTTGTCGACTGGCCTGCAGCTCTAATTCAGTCACTCGTTGAAATTTTTTTTTTTTTTTTTCTTCAGTGCTATCTCATCGATGAGCGCTGCATTTTACAAGGAGTGCTACTCAGGAATAAACAGTGTTTTCATGCACACTGCAGGCCTCTTTCTCTCTCTCTCTTCCCGCCCCAACACTAGGGGAGCAAGAAAATATGAACTAATCAACCAACAGTTTAAACAGTTTAGCTTTTTACCCTTAAAGGGCCAGCAGCAGTGTTCCATTGGGGCTTCAGCATTCTTCCAGACAGCCCCTCTTATTAGGAATCCTCTGGTGGGAGGGTACATGGAATCAAAGGGGATTAGAACCATTTTCAGTCATGGCCACAGACAGGCCTGCCTGGGGCAGAAAATGGCAGCATTCCAAATCCCATCTTCTAATCACCTTCACAGGTTTGCTTTTCCTAAAATGTGAGAAGGCAGCGTCTGCAAATGGGGAGGACATGACGGAGGCCTCCCTTTCCTCGGCTCAGATCGATAGCCAACAGACAGACAGATCTGTGTGAGCAACAGCCATCAGGTCTGAGAGAGCAGTGGCCACCAGGGAGACCTAGCAGTCTGCAGCCCCCTCTCTAGCCCCAGACCTCATAGACAAGCTACATAGGGCCTTTGCTGTGGACCCAGCATGCTTTGACTGGCAACCTCCAGGATCACCTGATGTGAGGCCTCACAAGAAGGCAAAAAGAAAGAGGACCCCGTCTCCATCCTCATCCGAAGAGGGCCAGTTGTCCTCGCATCACTACGATAAAAAGAAAAAAAAATCCTGATACAGGAGCAGATCCTTGGACGAGGAGGATCAGCATTCCTCACGCCGTAAGAGAAATAGTTCTCATTCTCGGAGTAGATCTAAGGGCACCCATAAGGGGAAGCGTCATAGGGACGGTTTCCCAGACTCCTCAGACTCCAGTTATTCTGCTCTAGAAGAGGTGGTGCTAGGGAACTAGTCCTCTGACTCTGACTCCCCATCCAGAAACTTTGACCTGGAGGATCTAGACTTTTTCATCAAGAAAGTCATAGCTGGAATTCATCTAGATTCTTCCCAGTGGCTCTAGCACAGCTGAAACAGGCCTTTCACCTGGCATCTGCTGCCAAACCGGCCACAGCCTTCCTTATTTCTCCAGCCATAGAGGATTTACTAAAAGAGGAATAGCAAGGTCCAGAATGCACCCATCCAGTGCCATGGCGTATCCCTAAGCGCCTCAAGTTTGACAAGAAACAATCTGAAAAGTGGCTAGACTGCCCCAGAATCGCCCCTCCGATTCCAAACCTCACCAAGAAGATGGTCATCCCATTTGAGGGACTAGCATCACTCAGGGACCCGGTGGACAGGGAAGTGGATGCCTCACTCAAGAAGGCCTTCTGAGCATCAGCAATGTCTCTCAAGGCGGCAACTGCCAATCTTTTTTTTTCGACCAGAGCCACCCTGTCCTGGGCCTCAGAATTAGCTTTTCAATTCGCTGAGGACCCAGAGAAGAACAAGGATATTATTCATCAGCAGCAGTTAATGGTTTTGGCATCTGCTCATGCAGTAGAGTGTATTGGAGGAGGCGGTCAGGTGCGCCGCTCGGACCATGTTTTATCAGAATTAGGCTTGCCACAACCTTTGGCTTCGGGCTTGGCAAGCAGACACCTCTTTAAAGAGCCATTTAGTAATTTCCTGTTTGGCTCAGTTCTGAAGGAGGCGGTGAAGGAATCCGGGGAGACAACTAAAGTGCATATGTCCCAGTCAAGATGCAGGAGCTAATCATGGTCCTCAGGCTCCAGACACAATTTTCATGACCGAGGTTGCAACAAAGATCAAAACTCTGATTTCTTTGGAAAAAGAACATTCTCCTCGTGTAACCAGTGTAGCTTCAGAGGAGGCGGATCTGGTGATGGCATCAGAGATGCCAGGAACAGCAACAAGAAGTCAAAATGAAGCTATCCGGGCCTATCCTTGAGTAGAGGGCAGACTTTCAAAATTTCTTGAGGAGTGGGTTCAAACCATGTCTGACAGATGAGTCCTAGACATCATCAGCAAGGGTTACCTAAAAGAATTCGAATCCAAGCCCCCACTACCTTATGTGGTGCCCTCCCCTCTCTCTGGCAAATCATCCAAGAGACCGGTGATGTTACAGGCTATTACAGACTTTCTTCAAGCAGGGGCTAAAGAGCAAGTCTCTCTCCCCCCCCCCTCCCCACAGAGATCAGTCGAAGGGGGTGGTCTACTCCCTATTCTTCATTGTGTCGAAATGCACAGGGGAATTCAGGCCAGTCTTAGATCTCCAATTCCTGAATTATATTGTCTGCAGCAGACCCTTCAAGATGGAAACCTTGTCATCAATCACCAGGGAGTTGCGACAAGGGGATTTTCTGGCATCCATCGATCTGCAAGATGCCTATTTGCATATTCCCATTCAGTAACTACACAGGCAATATCTCCTCTCCTGTTCAAGGTGGGGGAGCAGCACTTCCAATTCAAAACACTGCCATTCGGGCTTTCTTTAGCTCCAAGGACATTCTCCAAGGTGCTAGTAGCGGTCATAGCTCACCTTCAGAGACTAGGGATGCAACTTTGTTTTCCCCTTACTTGGATGATATTCTCATCAAGGCCCCGCAGCCTGACCAAGCAGTGGTGGAGGTAGTCCGGTGCCCGGCAGCCCACAGTTTTGTCACCAACTGGGGGAAAAAGTTCCCTAACTCCAGGCCAGACTATGAACCACCTAGAGGCAGACTTCATGATACAAGCCAACAAGGTCTTTCCCCCGGCAGCAAAATTCAGGGACCTGCTGAAGCTCATCAAGAAGTTTCACACAGCTACTCGTCTGCCGGCTCACTCCTTCATGCAGCTAATTGAGACTCTAGTATCGCTGGCAGATTCAGTCCCTTGGACTGTGGTCCTCAGGAGGCCCATTCAAGCACACTTGCTCAGGCTGTGGTCCCAGTCCAGACAAAGCCAGCACCAACTGATCCCAGTTTCTCAACAGATAAAAACTTGCCTCTAGTGGCGGACTTGGAGGACAGATGTCATGAGGGGTTGCAAGTTGGGCCATCCACACCAAATCCGAAACGTGACCAATGCCATCCTCAGGGGCTGACCTGCATCGGCTGTCAGCTCAGGGCAAGTGGTCACTGTTAGAAACAAGGTACAGCATAAACGTCCTCGAGATGAGAGTAGTACGCCTAGCTCTGATACACTTTGAACAGCATGTCCTCAATCAGAACATTCCAATTCTAACAGATAGTCGGACAACGATGGCATACATCAACCATCAGGGTGGAACAAGAAGCTCAGAAATGCTGTGGGAGTTCCTGCTTCTCTTTCAATGGGCCGAGCACCACCTGGCAAGCATAAGGGCAGTGTACATTCCAGACAGGAAAGTGTCACAGCAGACTGGCTCAGTCACAGAGATGTTCTACCAGGGAAATGGGAGCTGAAGAACAGTGCCTTCCGCATCCTAACAGAATGGTGGGGCAATCCTCTGATAGATCTTTTTGCCTGCCGACAAAACTCTACGGTAAAGCAGTTCTGCTCTCTGACCAAGAACGAACTAGCGGTGGCTCAGGATGCCTTTTCCCTAGACTGGGGTCAGTTCAGTCTCCTGTATGCCTTTCCTCCAATACCGCTTCTATCCAGAGTCCTCCACAAAGTGACTCTGGACCGGGCAGAACGGATTCTAGTCTGTTCCTGATGGCCTCGTCGGCCATGGCTCCTGCTTCTCATTCATCTTTCAAGGCGACCACCTCTAACCTTCCAGATCAGCCCGGACCTTCTCCCATCAGGATCTGGTACTGCACCCCAGTCTGAGCAACCTCTCCCTCTTGGCCTGGAGATTGAGCGGGAAACTTTTAAAGAGCTAGGCTACACAGCTCCTGTTATTGAAATGATAGTGAACTCACATCGCCCCTCTTTCTCTAAAGTATATTACAGAATTTGGAGGAAATTCTTGTTCTGGCTTAAATCCAAACACATACAGAATTGGACAATATCATTGCCTGTACTACTGCAGTTCCTTCAAGATGGGTTTGACAAAGGTCTACAGCCAGCCACCTTAAGGGTTCAGGTTTCCACGCTGGGGGAGCTCTTGTTGGTGGATTTGGGCGAACCATTGGGTTCACATCTCAATGTCAGGAGGTTTCTAAGGGCAGCAACATTAAAACGCGCTCCAATCAAGTCAACGACATCACCTTGGAGGCTTAATCTGGTTCTCAAAGCTTTGACCAAGGCTCCTTTTGAGCCTTTCAAGGAGACATCCCTTATGTATCGCACAATGAAGGTTGCTTTTGTCTTACCTATTACTTCAGCCACGAGAATCGTCGACCTAGGAGCCTTGTCCACCAAAAAGCCATATACTGTTTCATCAGGACTCTCTGGTGCTCTGAATAGATCCAGGTTTTTTTTACCAAAAGTTCTGTCTCCTTTCCATTGCAACCAGGAGTTGATTTTGTCTTCCTTCTGCCCACACCCAAAAAATGAAAAGGAAAGGGAATTTCACATCCTAGATCCAAGATGAGCGGTGAAAATGGTATATCAAAAGAACAGATTCTATGTGGAAAACTTTGTTCATTCTAACTACAGGTCAAAATATGGGTAAAAAAGCTTTGAAGGACTCTCTAGCCAGATGGATCCGTTCTGTCACCACTACTGCTTATGATCAGGCTGGAGTAACCTTGCCTGTCCCAGTGAGAGCCCATTCTACCTGGGCTATGTCCACCTCGTGGGTGGACTTCAGAGAAGCATCTCCAGCAGACCTATTCAGGGTGGCAACATGGTCATCCATTCACGTGCACAAAATTTTACAAGCTGGCTGTGATGATCTCAGCGGAGGCGTCCTTTGGCCGCTGAGTTCTTCAGGCAGTGGTGGACCCTTAAGGGCAGTTACATTCTTCCCACCTGGAATATCTGGGGATGTACTGCCTTTGTATATCCCATCTGTATGGAAGCCTGGAGACCAGCTTAGGAGAGGGAAAACAAAATTTAAATAACTGTAAATGTTTTCTTCTCCGTCAGGTCTCTGGGCATCTGCTTCCCTCCCAGAATGTACAAAGTTGGCCAATCAGCTGTGTATGGCTTAATTTTCTTGTTTTTGTTTCCAAGTTCAGGCAGTATTGCCACATTTGAACTACTGCTTTTGGAAGAACTGGTGGAAACAGGAAATGGAGGTCTGGATATCCCTAGCTGCAGAAATTAGTTCCTGCCTGCATACCTGCATCAGGAGGTACAACCTACCTGTGTGGAAGCATGGAGACCAGCTGTCGGAGAAAGAAAATTTACAGGTATTTAAATTCCATTTTTCTCATGATTTGAGTGTTCCAGTGGTTCCTTGGTATACAGTGCCTTCAGAAAGTATTCACCCCTCCTTGGATTTTGTCACATTTTGTGATGTTGCAAACTCAAATTAAAATACATTTATATGGGATTTTTTTGTCACGTATTTACACAAATTACTCTATAATATCAAAGTGGAATGAAACTTCTGGAATTTTTTGTACATGTAATTTAAAATAAAAACCTGAAATGTCTTGAGTTGATAAGTATTCACCCCCTTTGCTATGACACTCCAAATTGAGCTCGGGTACATCCAGTTTCCTTGTGAGATCACTCTAAAACTTGAATGGAGTCCACCTGTGGTCAGTTCAAATGGTTGACATGATTTCAGAGGAAATACACCTGTCTATATAAGGTTCCACTGTTGGCAGTGCATGTCAGAGCAGAAACTATACCATGAAGATCAAGGAGCTGTCCGTAGAACTCAATGATAGAATTGTGAGGAGGCATAGATCTGGGGAGGGGTATAAAAACATTTCTAGGGTGTTGAAAGTTTCCAGGAGCACAGTAAAGTCCATCATTAGGAAATGGAAAGGTTACAGAACCACCCAGACTCTTCCTAGAGCAGGCCGTCCTCCCAAACTGAGCAACCGGGCAAGAAGGATCTTGGTCAGGGAAGTGACCAAGAACCCAGTGACCACCCTGACAAAACTACAGAGTTCCATGGCTGAGATGGGAGAACCTGTCCAGAGGACAACAATCTCTGCAGCACTTCACAGATGTAGCCTCAGTGGGAGAGTGGCTAGACGGAAGCCACTCCTGAGAAAATGCCACATAATAGCATGCCTGGAGTTTGCAAGAAGGCACGTGGCAGACTCTGAGACCATGTGGCAAAAGATTCTCTGGTCTGATGAAACAAAAATTGAACTCTTTGGCCTGAATGCAAAGCGCTATGCCTGGCGCAAACCGAACACAGCTCATCACCTGTGTAACACCATCCCTACCATGAAGCATGGTGGTGGCAGCATCATGTTATGGGGATGCTTTTCAGCGGCAGGGACTGGGGCACTTGTCAGGATAGAGGGAACAATGCGTGGAGACAAATACAGGCACATACTTGAGGAGAACCTGCATCAGTCTGCAGTAGACCTTGGACTGGGGCGAAGATTTACGTTCCAACAGGACAACGACCCCAAGCATACAGCCAAAGCGACACTGGAGTGGCTTCAGAACAAGAAGGTGAATGTCCTTGAGTGGCCCAGCCAAAGCCCAGATTTGAATCCCATTGAGAATCTGTGGAAAGACTTAAAGATTGCGGTTCACCGATGCTCCCCATCCAACTTGACAGAGCTTCAGCAAATCTGCAAGGAAGAATGGGAAAATCTCAAATCCAGATGTGCAAAGCTGATAGACTTACCAAGAAGCTCAAAGCTGTAATTGCTGCCAAAGCTTCTACAAAGTATTGACTCAGGGGGTGAATACTTAAGTAAACAAGATATTTCAGTTTTTAATGTTTCATAAATTTTTGTTACACAATACAAATATTTTTGCCTCTTTAAATTGTTGAGTATGCTGTGTGAATCAAGGGGGAAAGAAGTTCTGGTAGTAACACAAAAAAATGTGACAAAATCCAAGGGGGGGTGAATACTTTCTGAAGGCACTGTAAGTTGGAATGGATTTTTAGCAATCCTGGTCAATTCATCCTCTGCTCTGATCCACTAGCCCAGCAGCGAGTCTGTGAATGAAACAAAGGCACGGAAACTTTAGTGTAATTATCTGTGGCTTTCTCAAACAGATTGAACAGAAGCATCTTTAGGCAAGACTGGTATGCGGTGTTAGAGGACCTTCCCTGATGGTCCAAAAAGTTATAGCTTGTAGTCGTCGTATGCAGTACTAGACCTGAAAAGGTGTATGCATTTATTTCTGGACAAGGTTTACTCTGCCTTCCATAATTTGGGATTTGTTTTTGAGCCCTGCTGCACTTGCCTTTGCTGTTCAGCTTGCTGGGCTGCTAGCTCCTGATGACATCACTGTAGGATAGAGGAGAGACTCGCACTGTCCAATACCATGCAGTTGCAACAATGTTGCAAGGGAAACCTACCAGTATTCAGTGTACATACTGTGACCCCCTTCCCCAAGACACCCTATTAGCAATGCATTGTAAGCAATGCATTATGCCAAAATCTAAATGCCTGTCTGTATGTTTATTTATTTATTTATTTTTGTGTGTGTGTGTGTAATTGACTCTGCCCTACAGTGATGTCAGCAGTACAACCCTGGGTCCACAGCAACACCAGGCTTGCTATAGAAGCTCTGGTACACCCTGCAGTTTTTAGCAGCTCAGAATGCAGAAACTAACTGCAGCAGACAGTAATGAAATACAGTTCAGGATTTGGTGCAAGAAGGGGTAATTAATGCATGAAAGTCAAAGTGACTGGGGAAGGTCCTCTTTAAAAGTGGGACAGTAGTATGACATTCTAACCCCAGGTATTCTTCTATATTCCTAACTCTCTGTAGTCAACCTCCTAAGCAGAGCTGCCTGGAGAAAATGGAACTGTATGCAAATGATAGTTCTATCATTGGCTCATGACTCTTATTCAAACTGCCGCCCTTATCTGCTGCAACGTTCCATCAACATATCTGATTTCTTTCTCTGCCTGACAACTCAAGACGCCCTGGAGACTACCCATTTCAGTCGTTCCTTGTGGTTCTTCACTGAATATAAGTAGTTTCTTATATTCTTACTGCTGCATTTATTTTCTGCTTTTACTATAAATGTTAGTTTAATTAATATTAGGAAATACAGCTTGTGTATTCATTGCTATGCTGATGATACTGAGCTGTATTTTTCCTTTGCCCCTGGAACAGCCAGTGCGGTGGAAGTACTAAACTGCCTCATGGAGGTCAGTGATTAGATGACCTCCAGCTGGTTACGACTGAACCCCAGTAAGACAGAGGTACTAGTGGTGGAGTTGAACAGAGGATAGAACAGGGTGGCCTCTGGTTCTGAAACCGGCTTATTCCTGGGATTGGTACCATTTAAGGCCCCCTCAAGGGTGCAAATCATTGGCGTGACCTTTGACGGCAGTTTGACGCTTGACTCTCTGGTGTTATCCGTTGTCCGGACCAACTTTTACCATCTCGGGAATATCGCCAGGCTGAAGCCTCTAGTTCCCGTCCATGGACCTCCCCACCTTAGTACATTATTTTTTTTTTTTTTTTTATCAATTTTAGAATAATACTTCCATCTTAAAACTACATTCAGATGAACATGTGCATTGTGGGCCACTTTGAAGAAAGTTATCATTAGTCAAAAGATCAGAAACACTCACTCACTTCTCCTAATTGGTGCCTCCATCAGGAAGGTTATTTTGAAATATTGGTTAAAAGATACAGTACCCACCTTAGTACATGCCTTTGTGACTTCCAGACTTGATTTTGTAGTCGCTCCTCTTCGGGCCTCGGGGACTCCAGGCTGCAGCTGGTGCAGAATGCAGCTGCCAGGCTGTTGACAGAACAGTCAGAATTCTGCCACACAACCCCGGAGCTGCGTGCACTTCACTGGCTGCCAGTGTGGTGGAGGATACTCTTCAAGGTGGCCTTTCTCACTTGTTAGACCGTATACAGGTTGGGCCCTGATTATCTGTTGGATCTCCGTACACCTGCTGTCTAGGGGCCTTCTGGCGATTCCCAGGACAAGATTGAAAACTGCCGGCAAAAAGGCATTTAGTGTCACCGGCCCCGTCCTGTGGAATTTGCCTCCTCTGTTTGGGAAGCTCCTTCAGTTGAGGTTTTTAAGACCCGCCTCAAGGCCTTCCCGTTTAGTCAAGCTTTCCCGGACCAGATATACTAGCTATTTCGGGAGTCCTGCTTTTTGTTCTCATTTCTGACTATTTATTTTAGAGAGCTTTGTGTCCCATATTTTTATTGTGGTGTTCTAAATTTTTCTTTTTTATTATTACTATAATCTTATTTGATATTATATTTTTATTGATAGAGTGTGTTTTATTGTACGGATTGGGCTCCTGGAAAAATAAAATTTGCCTTGCCTGTTTAGTGATGTTTTAGTTAAATTTTTTTGGTTCCTCTCGGTTCGGTATAACTGTTGAGGGGCCGGGGTTTAGTAACCGTTTTGGAACTTTTATTTGCTAAATTCCACTATTTAGTTGAACTTTTTTACCTATTTAAATTGAAATAAATTTTGTATTTGCAACCGCTAACCCGGTTTCTGTGAACCACTAACCCGGTTCTGATTCTTAAGTACTCGGTTCATTATCGGAACTTCCATCTGTTCCTGAACCGATCTCACACACACACACACACACACACACACACACACACACACACACACAAAAAAAAAAAAAAAAAATGAAATCTTTATTGCGGTTCTTGGTTTTTCTTCATCGGTTGACGATGGCAGAAAAACCTAAGAAAAAGTCTGGACCGCAGGGTTTAAAAATTGTCTGAAGTGTGGGGATGTTTTTGCAAAAAACAGACAAGCCCGATTTATGTGTAGTCTGCCTGGGGAATGATAATTTTTCAGCAGATTGTGATATCTGCAAATCATTCCTGCAGAAAACAGTAGAAAAGAGACTTTGAAAGACTACAAAAAAGATTAGAGAAGGGCATTACGGGTTCTGACCAACCCACACCCTCCAAGTCTGTGGGTGAAACCGCTGTCTCTTTAAGCACCCCTGACAATGGTGAAACATCTGCTGTAAAAAGGATGGATGATCCGGCTGACTCTCCAGTTCCCACTAAAAAAAAAAAAAAAATATGTTGATCCCCTGGCTGATAAACCAAAAGGGGTTTTATCTGTGCCTCACAGCCTGCCATCATCAGAGGAGATTGCCCAGGCCATGAAAGTCATACAGGCTTTGCAGGGTTTCATACCTACTCCAATCCTTCCAGCACTGGTTCAGATCCCGGTTGCTCCTCCCTCTGAACCAAACCCAGCTCTGGATACGATGGAGTTTGAAGAGTATGGTTTACCTGAAATGGATGAAGGTGAGCTTATTGAACCAGAGATCTCACCAGAGCAGGAGTTTGCCCCCCCTCCCCCGATGCCTTTGACCTGGCTACCACAGAGTAGAAGATAATGAAGAATAGGCTGAATATATGGAGATGATGGGGTTAATGCCCACAAAGAAAATTCTTCTCCCCATAAACAAGTTTTTTTTAAAAAAGACTTGTTTAAAATCCAGCAGACTCCAAATTTTATTCCACCTCTGGAAAGAAGGTGGATAAAAAGTACCAACCGGACAGACGGGGGGCTGATTTCCTCTTCTCTCTCCCTGATCATCAGGGTATAGTTCAGCAAGCAGCCTGTGAGAAGGCGATGGTTCCTTTAGCTTTTCACCCACCTGAGAAGGACTCTCACAAAATAGACAGCATGTCAAAGAAAGGCTATTTAGCTGCTTCACTGGGAGTAAGACGGGCTAACTACCAAACTTGCTCAGCACAGTACCAAATATTACTGTGGCAGTCTGTGTTGGCCATAGCAGAGAAGGCTCCTTCACCTCTCTCCGATGGTTTGGCTGAAACAGCCATGTTCGGACTTGAAGCAGCCAAGTACCAGTTTCAAATGGCAGCAGATGCCAGCGACAGTGCTGCCAGATGGATGGCTCTTACCATAGCCCTTGGAAGACTGGCATGGCCCAGGGCTACTAATTTACAGGATACCCAGGCTAAAGTCACGGATTTTCCTGTAGCGGATCACTCTTTATTTGGTCAACAGACTGAAGCATACATGAAGAAGGTGGATGAATATAAAGTCACCTATAAGAGTAATTCCTCAAAAGAGAGGCCTTCCTCCTCCTATAGGCCATATGGAAGGGGAGGCAGAGGAAGGACAGCTTATATTAGACCTTTTTATCAGGCACAGGCTGTCCCACAGTATCAACAGTACCCACAGCAGACAGGGTATTTCAGGGCCAGAGGTAGAGGGGGCTCTAGGAGAGGTTCTCTAACTACCCAAGCTCAGCCCCAGGCAAAACATAACCCCTGACTTAATGATCAAGGCCGCCTCTCCTCTACCAGTAGGGGGCAGACTGGCTCACTATTTCCAGGCTTGGCACTCCATCACCACAGACAAGTGGGTTCTGGAGGTAGTGAGTCAGGGTTTGTCCCTGAATTTCAAGTCTTTTCCTCCCTTGAGAACCAGGGCATTCAAACCAACTTCCCTCATAGAGAGAAAAAAACTCATGGAAAAGGAGGTTCAAAGCTTACTCCAGCCAAAAGCAGTGGAGTGTGTCCCAAGTTACCAGAAAGGAAGAGGCTTCTATTCGAGATACTTCCTCAACAAAAAAAAAAAGAAATGGGGGGTGGCGGCCTATTCTAGACCTCAGACTTTTGAACAGGCATCTAATAAAACCAAAGTTCAAAATGGTCACACTGGCAGTGATCTTGCCAGTAATCCAGCAGGGAGATTGGCTGGCATCTCTAGATCTAAAAGATGCTTACTTTCACATCCCAATAAGAGAATCTCACAGGAAGTACCTCAGATTCAGACTTCCAACAGGACATTACCAATTCTCAGCTCTACCTTTCGGTCTCATTTCAGCACCCAGGATGTTTACAAAGTGTTTGGCAGTGGTAGTGGCATACCTAAGAAGGTTAGGTATATCAGTCTTCCCTTATCTGGATGTCCGGCTAGTGGTGGGAAGTTCACCACAGCAGGTACAAGATCATCTAAAGGTAACACTAAATCTGTTATAGTCTCCAAGATTCCTGGTTAATTGTGAGAAATCTATTCTCACTCCAGTACAAGTCCTGCATTTCATAGGGGCAGAACTGAACACAATACAGGAAAGAGCTTTCCTACCTCAGGACAGGGAGCAAAGCATTCTGCAGTTAGCTGCCTCATTCAAGCTGAAAGAGCCACAACCAGCAAGACACATTTCTGCAAATTCTGGGACATATAGCTGCAGCAACAGGCACAGTCCTGGGAGCCAGCTTCCAAATGAGAGCTATACAGTTTCGTCTCAGAGCACACTGGTGCCAGAGAACAGACAAACTGACAAACTAGTTCCAGTAACAACAACCCTGCTTCAAGCACTCCAGTAGTGGAAGGAAGCAGACCACTTCAGGGAAGGGGTACCCTTCCAGAGGGAAACCCCATCAGCTGTCCTCACAACCGATGCCTCTCTGTTAGGATGGGGTGCTCACTTAGGGGATCACACCACTCATTGAACCTGGTCCATCAGAGTCACTCCTGCGTATAAATTTGCAGTATTTCTGGCCTTGAAAGCATTCATCCATCTAGTACAAGGGAAAATGGTGCAAGTCAGGACAGACAACACCACAACAATGTACTATGTAAACAAGCAAGAAGGAACGAGGTCAGACCCTCTATGCACGGAGGCTATAAAAGTATGGAGTCTGGTTTACTCACTAAAGGCCTCCTTACAGGCCATTCACTTACCAGGAAAGGACAATACCCTGGCAGATGCCCTGAGCAGACTTGACCAGACACATCATGAGTGGTCCATCAATGAGCAGGTTTTGTACTCTGTTTTGAGAAGATGGGGCACACCAGAGGTGTATCTCTTCACATCCCAAGAAAACCACCTTCTGCCCCTCTTTTGTTGCAGACCACGAGCCAAGGGCACAATCCCACTGGATGCTCTGGCTCTGGACTGGTCAGGGAAAAGTCTGTATGCTTTTCCTCTCTTTCCTCTCATCTTCAGGGTCCTGGTCAAACTCTGGTCACAGCCTGCATCAATGATTCTAACAGCACCAGACTGGGCCAGGCAGCCATGGTACCCTCTTATTACTTTCCATGTTGGTAGCCAAACCAATACATTTACTCAGGAGGCACAACCTGTTGACCTCCCACCAGGGGAAAATCTTGTATCCGAATCTCAGGGATCTCAGACTGAAGGCATGGCTCTTGAGGACTTGGAATATGCAAACCTAAATCTTTTCCAAGCTGCTCCAGGGATCCTGAAAGGATATAGAAAACCTTCTACTAAGAGAACCTATTCATCAAAATGGAAAAGGTTCTCTATTTGGTGTAATTCCAAGGAGATGTCCCCTACTTTAGTGGAAATCCCAATTGTCCTGGAATACCTCACATACCTCCACTCCCAGGGGCTGAAATATATATCCCTGAAAGTTCATCTGGCATCAGTCTCTGCCTACATTTCTGTTGGGAAAGGTATTTCCATAGCATCCAATCCCATTTTCAAAATGTTCTTTAAAGGTTTGTGCCACTTGCACCCACCTATTAGGGAGCCAGTTCCAGTATAGGACCTGAACATATACATTGCTCAATTCGTGAAACCAGCTTTTGAGCCTATGTCTTCTTCACATTTAAAATGTTACTTGGAAAACTGTGTTTCTGGTTGCAGTTACTTCAGCTAGAAGAATCCGTGAACTACAAGCCTTATGTGTTGAGAAGGACTATCTTTCCTTCCATAACGACACGGTGTTGCTGAGAACAAATAGATTTCTTCCCAAGGTGGTTTCTGAGTTTCACTTAAACCAATCCATTACACTTCCAGTTTTTTTCACTGAACATACTTGTCCAGGTGAACGCAGACTCCATAGTCTAATGTCAAAAGAGCATTAAGTTAATATATGCCCCATACCAGGGATCATA
Source organism: Neoceratodus forsteri (assembly GCA_016271365.2). Taxonomy (NCBI): domain Eukaryota; kingdom Metazoa; phylum Chordata; order Ceratodontiformes; family Ceratodontidae; genus Neoceratodus; species Neoceratodus forsteri. Next base: position 499,223,035 of record CM057449.1, on the reverse strand, counting down.
AACATAAGCAACAGCTGTTTCTTATGGGGATGTAGGTAAAGGCACCCCAGCTTCCAAGAGGTTATTCTCCTACTGTATAGTTCAGTGCATTCAGTTTTGCTACTCAGAAGTTGGCAAGAAACCCCCAGTAAGCCTGAGGGCTTATTCAACTAGGGGCACAGCTGCTACTATAGCAGCGTACAGATATATTCCAGTAGTGGAAATCTGTAAAGCAGCTACCTGGAGGACAGTACACACATTTACTAAACACTACAGTCTGGACACACAGTCCAGGAGTGATGCCGGGTTTGGCACAGCAGTTCTGCAGAGCCTTTTTCCTAAGTACAGTAGGTTCTCTGCCCACCTCCAAAGGTACTGCTTTGAAGTCTGTAGAGAGTTAGGAATATAGAAAAATACCTGGGGTTAGAAGAAAAAATAGTTCACCTTAGTAATCCTTGTTTCTTCCAAGGTATTCTTCTATATCCATAACTCTCCCTCCCTGCCTTCCTTTCCAGAACCAGAGCCTCTGCACTCCTGATTGAGTTTTCTAACTGAAAGTCCCAAACACTGGCATATGTTTTCTAACCCAAGTGGGAAATATGTAATTCCCTTCTTTTTCCAGGTGATTTTGGCATTCTGGGGGGTTGGTTTAGGATTATTATAATAATAAGGATGTTTCATGCTGTCATGGACAGTTTGTTGTGTTACATTAGATAAATAAATTTAGATAAGTCTTAGTATAGGTTGCTTTGTAGACTCTTTAAAAATCTGATACGTTGATGGACCGTTGCAGCAGATAAGGGCAGCCGTTTGAATATGGGTCACGAGCCAATGATAGTTCTGTCATTTGCATATAGTTCCATTTTCTCCGGGCTGCTCTGCTTAGGAGGTTGACTGCAGAGAGTTATGAATATAGAAGAATACCGTGAAAGAAACAAAATTACTAAGGTGAGTAATTTTTTTCTTTCATAGCAGTTATCCGAAAGACTTTGGACAAGTAAATGGGCATACTGTAATTACAAAATTGCAGCTAAAAAATAGGAAAACGTGCTGTAAATTAGAAGTTCATCTTTTAATCCTGTGCTTCTATCTCGCCTCTCTCCTATCCCCTGCCATTCCTTCTTCATACTCTCTGCGCTCCAGGGAATCGCGCTTCTTCTCCCTCATCCTCATTCAAATGCTGGCCAGTCTGCCTCTCCTGTCATCTCTCTTTCCTCTGGAATCGACTGTCTTCTGCTTTTTGCCAATCTCCCTTGCTCCATGTCCTCAAACGCCTGCTCTGACTCGCTCCTGCTGCCCCCGCTTCTGCCCCTCTCTACTTCTCTCGTCTCCTAGCCCCAGCCTCCTTAGCACTCTTGTTATCCTGTAAACAACCTCTCAAACCTTCCAGCCCGTGCTGTGTCTTTATAACATTATAATTGTTATGTTGCACTTCTCTACTGTTACTTTTTCAACAATTTTGTTATCCAGTTATGTTTTTGTCTCCCTTCATCCCCGGGTCGCACCTCGAAACTATCTTGGGCTCAGTGTGCCTTTCTTGGTTACCGAATTTTAAATAACTAGATAGATGTTACTGTTACTGAAATCACAGATTAAATAATGTTTTGCTATGTTAAAAAAAAAAATAAACCTAGTGTGCTGTTTGGAAGTCTTGCTCCAGCATGGATCTAAAATGGCCACAACGTCTTTGCGCAGTGACGTCATCAGAGCAGTAGTGCTCCAGAGCAAATATGTAGTGTATATAGGGTCCTGTTAAAGAGCTGGTGTACTGCTTAAAATTAATATTAGTTTTTAAAAGTTGACAACTATTACCTTTTTTATTTCTGAGATGCTTTTCTTTTCCCTTTTGGTTAGTTATAAGATCTTGTTACCTGACATTAGTAGATGTGGTCTGTGGAACGGCACTCTGCCTGGCAGCTGACGCATCTAGTTCTACCCCCCCCCACTATATCATCAGCATTATGACGTCACTGACCGTGACATCACAGCTACTCGGAGCCACTCAGTAGCTGCCAGGTTGATCACCTGTGATGTCATGGTCAGTGAGGTCACAGTGCTGATGATGTAGAGGACAGAGCAGAACTAGATATGTCTGCAGCCAGGTAAAGTGCTGTTCTACACATTCAGCATAATATGCTAACGTAGAACACTTTCTAATGAGCAAACGAAAAAAGAAAAATACTTCAGAAATAAAAAGTGACTACTGACTTCTTTTATTAGCTCTTTATAGTTTATTAGCTGTACGTTGCATCTGTCAGCACAGTCCTTTGCTGTGCATGTGTGATCTCTTCACACATTCACATTAAAGGATTGTGCTGTTAGACTGTTGATATGCAACTGTATGCTATGGATTATTTTTGTTTTTTTCACACCCTAGGCGTGTGATGACCCGCAAAACTAGAGAGGTTTATGAGGTCATCACACTCCAAGGGTGTGTAAACAAAAAAATCCATAAGAACACAGTTGCATATCTATTTTTATAATTATTGGTGCAAGTGTTAGTCCCCTAGATAGTGAATATGCGACTCTTGCTGCCTCTTGGTCAATCTGCTTTCTGCTGACAGTGTCTCCCCTGCCTACACACGCGCACACACACACACAGCCCCCGTCAGCTACTGCCCGTCCTGGATTGTACTTCATGCCTCCAGATTCAGACACACAGTGGGATTATCCAGATATTTGTTTTTATATTTAAAAGACAATCAACCAAATAAAGAAAAAAAAAAAAACCTCTAAAAATTGGGCAAGGTACTTGGTAGTGAACAATAACGGCTCATCGGTAAGCGAAAAATGGAGCCACCAGTTTGTAATACTGTACAGCCCACCCACAGAGTATGAGCCAACAAAGTGGCACAGTACAGTTGACTGACACACCGAGGACACTGCTGCTGAAAGAAAATTTTGAACGCTTTAGTAACTCGTTTTTGGGTTATTACGGAGTTTGGCATTTGGGAGAGCCTAACAACTATATTTAATAGGTTGCCATGTATACTACATGTTTCTTCTGGAGTACTGTCGCTCTGATGACTTGGTTGCACAAAGACTTCGCAGCTGTCTTGGATACATGCCGGAGTGTGACTTCTAAACAGTAGATCAGGTGTGTTTCTATTTTTTAAACATGATGAAACTGCTTTTAATATGCAGTTTCAGTAACATGAAGTGCAGCATTAAAATGGTGAGCTACTAATTTATGGCATCAGGTTTTCCAATTTTTTTTTTTTTTTTTCAGTTTTATGATTATCCCTGTTTACTTGTCCTTTAACTCTCCTTTTTTTTTTGTTTTCTTTGAACCAGCCATATTTGTAGTTGCTGATGGAAGGTAAAATTGTGTCACAGGTCCTCATGATGTAGCACATAACAATCCTAGTAGACTTAATTCTAGAAATCTGAAACTGTCAGTGACTTAACTTAGTATGGGGTCCATTATATCTTTATTGGGATTGTGAACATGCTGTCATTTCTCAAATACAGACTGAGTGATTTAGAAACCAGTGTTGGAATTGAACTTGAAACTTGCTCCATTGAATCTGTTAGGGAGGATAATTCAACGTTGAGGTGATTGGTGGGAAGAGTCTGCCTGTATTTGTCAAAAGAATGGGAAAATCTTTTTCAAACCCCAGGAATCCATGAGTTTAACAGCTGCAGTCATTCCATGGGAATTAGCTGGCCTATAATTTTATGCTGATTGTGGAAACTTAGAATGAAATTCAAAACTCTGCTTTGTGGTCATGCTCATGCCTGCCCTCTAATGTCAGATTTATTTATTTCTCTGCCTTAGGAAGAAGCCTCCCTGAAGTTGTCTCCAGTACTTCAGCGGTGTTTTGAAAGTTTATTTTTTCCCTATTAAACTGTATTTTATTTAGTTCCTCGATTATTCTGTCGTAAGTTAGGGTGTTTTGTTATGCTTAGAAATTTCTATTGTTTTCCCTGGTTTCTTGTTGTTTCCCGGGAACCAGAGAAAAGCCTTCGCATCGCAGTTCCTGCTTTCAGGGAACTGCATTTTTTTTTTTTTTTTTTTTTTTTAACTGCGTTTTTATTTAACTGATTTGCAGCCCACCCTCTTCTCATCCCGGTTTCTCTTATATCGGCACCAAGACACTATTTGGATTTTTCTTGTCTAAAACAAAAAGAACAAACAAAAAAAACTTGCCTTTTTTCAAGGCTCTGAACTGCAGTCTCTTTCTTTTGGGAACTGAAGCATTTTGGGTCATCAGGGATTGGCATGACTGACAGACGCAAAAAGTGAACAGGACCCACAGGCTTTAAAAAGTGTAAAATTTATTTTCAGCACCTGGCAAAGGCAGATTGCCATGAACTGTGTTTTGAGGTGCCTTGGTCCCGATCAAGACTTTCAGTTGTGAACTCTGTATTGTAATAAAGTTTTACCCTAAAACACAGAAGAAAAGGGCTAAAAAACTGGAAGCTATTATGGCTCTGTCTATTTCTTTGTCACCTAAAAGCTCAGAAGAGGGTCCAGTCCCTCAAAGTAAGCAGAAGGACAAAGCTGCTAAAGATGGTTCAGAGGTCAGGGTATCTGAACGGGGGAACCCTGATTCCAGTAAGAATTAAAGAGCCTCTGAGCAGACACCAGAGATGGTGCATTCCAGGAAAAAACAGAAAAGCATATTGTCCCTCCTGAAGAAGGAGAGAAGATGGCAGTGGACACAAGTAAGATGCCCTCAGTAGAGGACATGATTAAGGCCCTGCCCACACTGCACTGAAAATCTGTAACATTTTGAAACCATTACAGACTGAAAGGCCCTGTCTAAACTACCCTTGGAAATCCCCTCTGTAACGTTACAGAGGGCCCAAACAGTTACCGTAACGGTTTGCGTTTACACTGGTAATGTTACAGAAAGTGTTTCTGTAACCGTTACAGAAACCTGTTGTTTCAACAATGGTTTCTGTAATGGTTTCAAAGCTCTTTTTAACCTTGTCCACACTACACAAGTAAAATCCTGTAACGTTTTCAAAACGTTTTCAGTGGTAGTGTGGATGCACTGTAACGTTTTCAGTCTGTATCGGTTTCAAAACGTTAGATTTTCACTGCAGTGTAAACAGGGCCAAAATATTACAGTGCATCCACCCTACCAGTGATAACATTACAGGATTTTACTTATGTAGTGCAGATGGGCCCAAAATATCAGTTTTCAACAACGGTTCTGAAAACGCTTTCTGTGACGTTACCAGTGTAAACGCAAACCGTTACAGTAAATGTTTGGACCCTCTGTAATGTTACATAGGGATTTTTCTGGTGTAGTGTGGACAGGGCATTAGGCATTGCAGTTCCTCTAGGCCTTCCAGGCTATGGGGACCTTCATGGGTATGCCTCCCCCTGCCTGTGGAGGAGGTGGCTGAGTTTTATGAGGAGGAGGAAGAAGGGGAACCTATAGAACTTTGATGGTTCCCCTGAGCAGGAGTTTGGTTCCCCTCCTTGTGCACCCAACGATTTTACCTCTCAGTACTCATTTGTGAGGCAAATGGTCAGTACCCTCAACTTCTATACGCAGGAGACTACTGAGGGTGAGGTAGAATTTCTAGACATGATGGGCTCTTAACTCCCACTGAGAGACTGTTGCTTCCCATCCACAACTCCTTTATAAAAACTACTTGCAAAGTTCTGGCAGCACCTACTTCAGCTGCTGGGGTTGATGAGAATCAGGTGGCAAAGTGGAGTACCTCTAGTCCCACCCTGACCATGAGGGAGTGGCAGCAGTTGAAATTGGCACTGGCCCACTAACCAAATACTCGTAGATTTTGTATTGGGCAAGTAAGATTTTCCTCTTGCTAGCCCTGCGGGCTAGTATTGGAGAAGGTAAAATTTCTATAAGTACACTAGCTGGGCCAGTGGAAAAGTCTGTGGGGCTAGTGGATCTCCCCAGTCACTAGCCTTGCTAGCTAGTTGCCGCAGAACTTAATTTTGACGCCAGGAGTGGTCCAGACGGCAGACTGTCAAGGCCAGAGTCCCCCCTCAGCCCCTGGAGAAGGACTCTAGGAAGCGTGACAGAATGGAAAAGTTGAGGTAGGCAGCTTACATGACTTACACTGCACAGTACCAAAAGGCCCTTTGGAACTCTGTTTTGTCTGTGAGTGAAAAGGCCTCTGGTGACTTGGCTCAGACACAGCAAAGACTCCCATGGATGCCACAAAGTATCAGTTCCATATGGCACTGGATATGCTAGTGACATTTACCTGCTCCAAGGGTTATGGCACATACAGTATCTCTGAAGAGGTTTGCATGGCTCAGAACCACAAACCTCTTTTTGTTCATACAGTCAAAGGCTATGGATTTCCCTTGTGAGGGAAATTCCCTGTTTGGTGACAAAACGGAGGCTTGTAGAAAGGTGGATGAAATCAAGACCACCCACAAGAGCAACATTGAGAAGAAGGCCGCCACTTCCAATAGGCCTTCTGCAGGGTTTTAAATAAGCTGGGAAAATCTATTTTTGCGTGTGAAAGTGCTAATCGGCTGGGAAGACACGTCACCATTGAGGCTTGGGTCAGGAAACGGGCAGACTAGGAGAAGGTGTAAAATTCACAAGTAGCATTTTATTACTATCAATAACAATTGAAGAAAAAAATGCACAGAATGGTTTTAAACTAGGCAGAAAACCGAAGTCCACTTTCTGAGCTCAAAACAAAACCCCAAATAAGAACAAAACTACTTGGCTCGCTCGCTCTCTTTCTCTCTCTTTCCCCCTTCCCCCTTTTTTATAAGGTCTCTCTTTTTAGCAGCTTAATTGGTACCTCCTGTTGGGGACAAAGTGTCTCTCTTGGCTTGTACAGAATCCATCAGTTTCCTTCCTGCAGGAGGCTTGCTAAAAGAACACTGTGACCCAAGCTGCAAGTTGTCCTCTTGCTGACGGCTAAGGAGGTCAAAAGGGTCAAACTGTTAAAACTTGGCTGTATTTTCCAAGAAACCCCAAATCTTTCTACATTCATTTCAAAAGTTATGACTATATGTGACAGGGTTAAGTTAGTCCCTGTCCCATTTATGTTAGGTAGGAGGGAACCTGAAGCAAGGATTCTATTACTGTCTCTCCAGACTTTCTATTAGACTGCACAGTCGAAACTTACTTCTGCCTGCTGTAGTTTCTGATTTCTACTTTGCTTTTGCATGTATGTTTGTAAGGCGTGTGTGTGTGTGTGTGTGTGTGTGTGTGTGTGTGTGTGTGTGTGTGTGTGTGTATGTGTATATGTATGTGTATGTATATATATATATATATATATATATATATATATATATATATATATATATATATATATATATAGTGTATGTGTATATAAAATTACTGGTGATCAATTGTTTTAATTGGATCACCGAGTTGATATTTGCCGTAATAACCAGTTGGTTATTACGGCATTCACGCGCTCCGTCTGTCAAAAGGGAGCGCTCCCTCATTGGCTGCTATTTTCTGTGTGGGTGGGCTAAACAGCTCTGAAAACATGGCGGCAGCTTCGTATCTTAGTTAGCGAGGAGCCGCCATGGTTAAATCGTCACCTAATCGTTCGTTTTATTTCTTTTGTTGCTCCTACTTAAACTAGTACCATTTATTTTTTTAAAGTATCTGGTTGATCCTGCATTTCGCTAGCTTTCCGCGACACACACCGTTGGTGTCTGACAGTCTGTGGCTGACACAGGTAAGCGCGAGTGTAATCGCAATTGCGGTTTTAGCCGTTACATTTAAAAAAAAATATATATATATTGTCCCAATCTGAGAGTACAGTGAGGTGGCGGGTGATGTGGGGCGAGAGGGAGAGGGACTGGGGACTGCTGCACAGCTCAGCTGGTTAATTTAGAGTGGGAGCTGGGGGAGGAAGCTGCTGCATTTGGTGCAGAGAACTACAGTAAAGCTGCCATGGGGATTTCTTGTTTTCAAAGTGTCTGTGTGTCTGTGTGTCTGTGTGTCTGTGTGGAGTGAGTGTGAGTGTGTGTGTGATCACAGCACTAGGGTTGGAAAAAATTGCTCTCCAGCAAATTATATAAAATAAAAATTGGGGAAGTGTGTATCCTATGAGAATTTAATGAGCACCCTCGGTGTGGGATGCTTTCATAAACCCCTCGGGCCTCGTCCTCGGGGTTTATGTAGCATCCCACACCTTGGGTGTGCATTAAATTCTCATAACACACACTCCACCATCCTTTATTCTCTATATGTATATGTATATGTATACGTGTGTGTGTGTGTGTGTGTGTGTGTGTGTGTGTGTGTGTGTGTGTGTATATATATATATATATATATATATATATATATATATATATATATATGTATATGTGTGTGTGTATATGTATATGTGTGAATGAAACTGGGCTCCCTGATGTGTAACTAGAGATAGCTAAAATGATTGCAGACAACTGTGACAGTGTGTGACCTCAGAGTGATGTAATCTGTCGCAGTGCTCTAGCCAGCTACTAGATGGGTCACAATCTTATGCCTCACAATCAGCAACTACAACAGCCTGTCTTACTGAGATGTGTGTGGAGAGATGGATTTTCAACAGAGCGAGGACAGTTTGCCATATGTCCTGGTGGAGAGATTGATTTGAAGAGAGAGAGAGAGGAGAGAACATGCTGATTTCATGTCTTGTCTTCTGATGTGCTGAAGAAGAGATGCTGAAATGTTTTCTAATTATTTTAGTTTGTGATGTAGAATAATAAATCACCACTGGTGAATTGTCTACAATTTCTCCTGGACTGCTCATGTTTGGTGACCTCTGTCTCTATTATATTTAGTGCCGAAGAAATCTGGATTAGTTACATCTGGTGTAATTCTGTGCGAGAACCCATAGCACATCTAGAAGCCTCTCCACATTTGGTGTCAGAAGTAATTGGATTTACGTTGTGTATACTCTACGGCTAAGAATTTGTTCGTAGGTTTCAAACTTGGTTCCAGGGAAGCATAGCAGAAAGGTATGGATCCAGTCAAAGAAAGACCAGGAGTGACCACCAGAAGTATAGCAGCCAAGCCCCCAGAGATGGGAGAAGAACATAAAGCAGCAGAACCAGGAAATCTGTCTTGAGTTTTTCAAATGGTGGATGATGCAGCAAATAGAGACCGAGAAGCAGAGAGAAAAAGACCTCAAACTTTTAGAGGCACAGAGAAAAGACCTGCAGCTATAGATGGCTGCCTTGCAGGCTATTAAAGATGGAGAAACTGGTACAGGTCCCACAGATCAGCAAAACAAGGTTATTTGAAAGACAAACTGACAAAGCTGTGCCCCTCAGATGATATTGAGGCATACCTCACTACGTTCGAAAGGGTCACCAGTGCATGCCAATGGCCAAAGCAGCAGTGGGCAATCTGGTCTGGTAAAGCCCAGCTTGCCTACAGTAATGTGGACACTGCTCAGTCAACAGATTACAACCTGGTGAAAAGAGAAATATCAAAAAGATATATGACATCTTGGGAGAGACCTACAGGCAAAACTTTCGGTCTCTGAAGTACCAGTCATTCAACAGTCCCCGGGAAGCTTACACTCAACTCAAAGAACTTCTCATTAAATGGCTACACCAGAGGGCAAATCAGTCCCCCAGCTTATCGACATTTTTACTATGGAGCAGTTCATCAATATCCTGCCTACAGACGTGCAGCTTTGGGTAAAAGAGCATCGACCAGAAAATGGGGAAAAGGCTGGGGATGATAATCAGATGGCCAGACATACTCCATAGCAGGGAGGTAACAGACCAGGACCAGTAAGACCATCTTTCCCAGTCTAACTCCAGGTCAGATAAGAACTCTGGTTGGGGTAACAAATCTGCACCTAAAGACTTTATTTGCTGTAATTGCAATCAGCCAGGCCATATTGCAAGAAGCTGCCATAAAAATAAGAAGGGGACTATTGAATCAGATTTGGCCTTAGCAAATTGGGGCAACTATTTAACAGAGGTCAAAGTGGGAGTTAAGTCTGTGAAAGGACTTATAGATTCTGAAAGTAGAAAGACCCTTGTACATCCTGAAGTTTTGGGAAAGAATTGTGTAAGAGGACCAGATACTGGGATCATCTGCATTCGTGGGAACAGTCGTTCTTACTTCGAGAGGGCTCTTGCAGTCGGTAATAACATGTAGGACTGGCACTCCCTGGCGTCAGGACTGCACAGAAACGTTTGCCAGCAGAGTCTGACGGGGGACCGCACACCAGACGCCACGTGACTGATGTCAGTATGACCCTATGTAGTGGGTGGTCGCCCCGATCACCCTCCAGTTCTTTTCTGCCGTCGACCTGTGCATCGTTGGACCGACTAGAGTTTGTTGTCGCCATATAGAATGCCTCTCCAGATGAGTGTTGGCTTATTTTTGTTAATTCTCAATAGTTTGTATGTCGTCTTCCCCAGATCTGCATAAAAACAAGTGCGGTTTGTACGGGGTTCAACTGCCGCACAAAGATCAGTATTCTCTGTCTCTTCTGTCTCTGCCTAGCCACGAGGTCGAGGATTACGAGTCCTGTGCCCACTTTAATCAGGCCACGTGGAAACGACACCAGCAAGCCCTCAAGGCCCACACCCTAAAAGAAAAGATGGCTTCCATGGAGCAGGAGTTAAAGAAGTTGAAGAGTCGTCTTCCTCACCTGCGGACCTTCATAAAAAGAAGAGGGACAGAGAGAAACACAAGGAGCAGGAGCATTCCCACCCTCCATCGAAGACTCCTGCGGGCCCATCTGAGGACCGGCCCCCTTCTGGCCAGAAGGTAAGCGCCGCAACCATGCCTGCGCTCCCGCTATCTGAGCAGGTCTTGGTCCCCTCGCCACCACTGGTTTCAGTGACTGGTTCCTCTGATTCCTCTGAGGCCACCATCGCTTTTAGGCCCATTACCACCTCGGGCTCTAAAATGGCCGGCACGACCGGTAAGTCACTGGTCGGTCTCTCCGAATGCCCGGTCGGGGTTGAAAAGTTAGGAGCCGGCTCCTCAGACTCCTGCGCAGCCCAAGCTGATAAGCTGATCATCAGCCCCTCCGACGATTGCCCAACTGCTTTGTGTCCGTCAGGCTCTCACGTGACACTGCCGGATGATGGTTCCGTCCAAGCCGGAGATCTGGGTTCTCCAAAGGGTGCACTTCCTGAACACCCATTGTCTGACCCGTCAGAGCTTCCCATGATTTCGCCAGGCCGGCAAGCTCCAATGCAAGTCCACTCGTCGCCGGGGGTTCCCGACAATAGTAGGCCACCCGGCCTTACTGTGGCTCCTACGCCAACTTTGGCAACACCCGACCCAGCTCCTCAATGCCCACAAGTACCCTTGCCTCCTTTTGGGTCTACTGTCAGGCTTCCCACCATGAGGTGCACCTCGTATTCCTCGGACGAGACACCTCACAGGGTCCCCTTCGTCCCGGATTTCTGTCCCGTCTGGGATAACGGCAGGCCCATCGGGTCTTCCTCCAGGTCCGCTGTATGATCTTCACCCGTTGGGGCTGTTGTTAGCCCTTCCACTGTCAGGCCGACATCAGGCTTCCTGCCACCAGGGCTGCCGACAGGCTGTCCCCCAGGGAGTCATTTGGCTGGCTATCCCACATCTGGTATTTCAGCCTTTCCTCCGTCTGGACCACCGTCTGGTTACCCGTCATCAGGCCATGCGTCCCTCCATCACTGCGGCTTCATGTCGGGTATCCTCCATCTGCCCCAATGCCGGACTATTCTTACCATGGGTACCCTAGTTCCTTTTCTTCGCCAGGCTACCCTCATTACCCCCCTTACCATTTTGGAGGGCAAGTTACTGTTTTTTCTCAATATTCTCCTCCTCCTACTCCTCGGTGACCACAGGTGGACTTCCGGGAAATTCTTAACTAATGTGGTCTACCAAGAGTCAGTTGGTCTCTGAACTGCACAGCAGGCATCCTGCACTGCTGATTGTTAGCCACCCAGCTCCTCCACCTAGGGCACCTTCGCCGGTGTGCACTCGTCATCCTGCGTCGGATCATGCATCTGCTCCGACTCACCTGACGCCAGACATTGTCACAAGGGAGCCAGATCCTCCAATTTCAGAAGTCCCGGAGGATTCTGGGGATTCTGAGCCAGACTCTGATACATCAGAGCACAGCGTGGGAGTAGTAACCCCTCCCTACGAGGATCCGGTCCCTCTGGAATCCCCCAAGTCCCCACCTAAAGATCCCTCCTTTGTGGATCTCCTCAAGCAGATGGTGGAAGTCGTAGGCTCTGGACCCTAAAAGGTGTAGGTTAGCGGAGCACCTGGACTTCCCTGACATGAGTCTGGTACTCACCTCACCCTGGCTGGAACCCCATGAGGCTTTAGCCTCAGCCGTTTGGCAGAGACCCTCCTCTGTTCCAGCGATGTCCACAAAAGCTGACCAGGTCTACAGGACACCTGAGGGAAAAGACCATCTGAGCACCCATCCTAAGGCAGACTCAGTGGTCATTACAGCAGCCCATGATCAATCTGCTAAGCCACAACACCTTAGCACCTCTTCTCCCGATAAGGAGTCTAAACAAATGGACCAGTTCGGGAGGAAATTTTACTCGTCTTCGACTCTGGCAATCCGTGCTTTGAACTATGTCTCGCACATGCTGGAATTCCAGAAGACAGTGTTCCGCCAGCTAGAACCTGCCGTCAAGGCCTTACCAGACTTAGACTCCAAGTCATCCTTGTCTACTACTCTAAAAATGACCAAGGGAGCTGGACGACATTCATTACGAGTCACCTACGATGCGGTGGATTCCTCCTCTTGAGGTGAGGCCACGGCTGTCAGCCTTAGAAGGTACTCATGGCTGAGGAGTATCAGGATTAGCCTCTGATGTTCAGTTGGCTATCCAGGATGCCCCTTTTAGGGGATCTGTCCTGTTTGGCGGGGATACCCAGGACATCATTACTAGCCTGCAGGATAAGGGCACAGCTCTTCGTTCGGTCCACACTACCGTCCGAAACCACAACAACAAAAGCATCCTTTTCGTCAGCAAAATAAACGCCAGGTGAAAAATCATCACGCACCCAAACGCCAGTTTAAGCGTAGGGCTTTAAAAGCCACCGCTGGCCTCCAAGCCAAGTCTCAAAGAGCTGCGGGCGCAGCCCTCCCTAACCCGCCCTCCCACTCCTGACTCGGTGACCGCTTCTCCTCCTTCTCCTTCTCCTTATCCTTCGGAAGAGCAGGTGGGCGGAAGATTCGCACGGTACCTGGGAGGGTGGGGGAGTCCATCACGTCAGACACTTGGGTGTTCCAACTGATAAGACTTAGTCATATTCTGGAATTTCGAGAAAAACCTCTGGATACTCCGCCAAGATTTTCATTACCCAAGGGTGCACATCCCACTCTTAAGGGAGGAAATCGGGGCTCTTCTTCTCAAGGAAGCAATAGAGCCAGTGCTGGTAAACCAGATGGAGAAGGGATTTTACTCCCATTTCATTCTGGTTCCCAAGAAGACAGGGGATTTCAGCTCGATACTGGATGTTAGTGCTCTGAACCCCTTCATAGAGTACAAGAGGCTCAGGATGCTGTCATTGCAAAGCCTGCTGCCTCTTCTGTCTCGGGACAAGTGGCTCTGTGCTCTGGACATGAAGGATGCGTATCTTCAGACAAGCGGTGATAGATCACATCTTTGACCTATGGGGTCGTCCAGAGGTGGATCTGTTCGCAGTCCCATCAAATGCAAAACTTCCCAAGTTTTGCTTGCTCGATCCCGGGCATGGTGTTTTCTGGCTAGACGCGCTGTCGCCCTCTTGGATAGGGAAGTTTCTGTACGCATTTCCTCCCTTTCCACTGTTAGAGTGTGTGGACCAAGCTTCAGTTGGATGGGGCTCAAAAGATTTTGATAACTCCATTATGGCCTTGACAGATCTGGTTCCCCCTGCTTCGGCGTCTAGAGGTGGAACCTCCAATTCCCCTTCCTCTGTCTTACGATCTTCTCACTCAGGAAAAGGGCATACTGGTTCATCCAGGACTGAAGTCCCTTCATCTTCATACATGGCACCTCAGGTCATAGCTGTTTCACGGTTTGGGGTTTCTCCCAGGGTAGCTCAAATACTGGTGGAAGCAAGAAAACAATCAACCAGAACTACCTATTCCATGAAGTGGAAATGTTTCTCTATTTGGGCTACTGCCAAAGATATGGACCCTTTTTCATGCCCCGCTTCCCAGGTCATGGAGTACCTGCTTCATCTTTCCGACCTGGGCCTGAGTTATTCCTCATTGAAGGTGCACTTAGCAGCCATCTTGGCCTCCCATGATCCAGTATGAGGCAAGACAGTGGCTCAGTTAGAGGTCTCCAAAACCTTTTTGGAAGGTATTCTGCATCTGAAACCCCCGGTGCGAAATCCTGTGTCACCATGGGACCTTAATTTTTTGTTAGAAAATTGACTACCTGCCCTGAGCCGACATCTTGTGTGAGTTAAGCTTTTTGTCCTGGAAAGCGTTATTTTTGGTGCTGTTGCTTCAGCTCGTAGAATTTCTGAGCTTCAGGCCCTGATGTGCAAGGTGCCTTATTTGATTTTCACAGAACAGGGTGGCTCTGTGTACAAATCTAAGTTTCTTTCTAAGGTCGTTAACCGAGCTTGACCCTTAATAAGTCCTTAGAATTGCGGTATATTATCCGAACATTCCAATCGGGATGAAGCCATCCTGCATCGTTGGATGTGTACAGGATTCTTCGTTACATAAACTGGATAAAGATGTCCGTAAAACGGATCAACTTTTTGCTTCTTTCGCACACAAAGAGGAGGGTGCAACAGTTTCCAAACAGTGTCTTTCCAAATGGCTGGAAACTGCATTACTTTTGTTACCAGAAGTATGATAAGGTCCTTCCGGGTCAAGTCAAGGACATTCTACCAGTGGAATGGCTGCTTCCACAGCCTGTTTCAGGAACGCCTCTGCTGCAGATATTTGCTGGCAGGCATGGAGTTCTGTCCACACTTTCACAAAGCATTACAATCTGGACATTTCTCTAAGTGCAGGGGTTGGTTTTGGGCTAGAGTCCTCCAAGGACTCTTGTCCTGGCTTCCTCAGTTGGCAATACTGGATTATGTTTCCATTCTCCTAGTATTTCTCTTGTCCCTTGGACAGTTTATTGCTTGGGACTCTGTCCTACATGTTATTACCTACTGCAAGAGCCTCTTGAAGTAAGATAGTACAGTTACGTAGAATTTATCGTAACAGTAGATCTTGAGATAGGCTCTTGCAGTAGGTAAGCCTTTCCCACCCACCTTCCCTCTTTTCTGTCTGGGGTTTAGTTTCATTCTCTTTATCCAAGAAGCCATTTCTTCTGGAGATCCAGGAGCCTCTGTTTATTCTCCTGTCTCATCCTTTTCTTGGTCTCTGGCGGGAGAACTGGAGGGCTGACGTGGGGACCGCCCACTATATATAGGGTCATGCTGATGTCAGTCACGTGACGTCTGGTGGGCAGTTCCCCATGAGACTATGCTGGCAGAAGTTTCCGTGCGGTCCTGACGCCAGGGGGCACCAGTCCTTCATGTTATTATCTACTGCAAGAGCCTCTCTCGAAGATCTACTGTTAACAGTAAGTTTTTATGTAACTGTACTTTATTATCCCACCATTCGACTGACTCTCAACATTAATGGTGTGTCGCACCAAATGAAAGTAGGAGTGGTGCCAAAGTTACCTGTACCAGTGATAATTAGAAATCACTTTCCATGCTTTGCTAAGTTAATCAGAGGAAGAAAAACCTGCAATTTCAGCAGCTGTGATAAGAGCACAGGCAAAGAAAAACTTGGATGATGAGGCAGTTTTTTCTTTGGTAGTTTTGATCAAGACTTGTTTCAGCCCAGCTCCAAGATCCAGAAATCCTGGCGGGAAGGAAGACATCTGAAATGGCAGTGGCAACAAAAGACTGATGGACATAAGGGGTTAATTTATTAAAATCCAAAAACCAAACTGATAACTAATTGTGATTTTGCTTCTGAAGAAACTAATGATTCTCTCCAAGGTTAGTTTAGGCAGGAAGGGGTGAAAAACAAGGGGGAACCTGTTTTTAGAAAATGTAATGGGCTACTGTACCAAGTTTGTGCTAATTCTTAGACACAAGAACAGGTAGAACTATTGGTCATCCCAAAGAAGTATAGAAATGAGTTGTTACAGATAGTACATATAGTCCTGTGGCTGAAAAGTAGCCCCAGTGTCTAAGACAAGGTGCCCCTGCATCCCTTACCTTTGATAGATGTACCATTTGAGAGGATTGCAATGGATGTGATTGGCCCCTTAAATAGTAGTAAACGGGTAACTGTTTCATTTGGTAGTATGTGATTATGCTAAGAGATACCCAGAGGTGGTGCCTATGCACACTGTAACAGCCCCTAAAGTGGATGCAGAGCTTGCGAAATCTTCAGCAGTGTGGGTATACCTAAGAAATTATTACTGATCAAGGTAGTAATTTTGGTGTTGCCTTGCTGAAGAAGCTATACAGACTACTCTGTATAACTGCCATAAGAACTTCTTATCACCCCCCAGACAGATGGTCTTGTTGAGCGTTTTAATCAGACCCTAAAATGCATGCTAAAAAAGTTTGTGAAGGGTGAAGGAAGAGACTGGGACCAGTATCTACCATACTTGCTTTTCGCTTATTGAAAGTGCCATAGGCATCAATAGGTTTTTCACCTTTTGAAATGCTGTATGGTTGACAACACAGGGGGCCCTAGCTGTTATAAAGGAATCGTGGGAAGATAACCCATCTCAAAAAAGTCTATTTCAGCATATGTGTGTGCGCTGAGAAAGAAGTTAGCTAAGCATGTTGAAATAGCATAGTAACCAGGAAGAGGCCCAAAATCAACAGTTAGTGTAAAAGTGTAAGGGTAAAGAAAAAGTATTGAACCAGAAGGTGCTGTAGGACTACGAGGTCCGGGTGATTTTTAAATGAGCTGCAGGGAAGGTGACAATAAACCATTTAACTGTTCCGAGCAATTGTGTTTGGTGTGTAGTCTGGCGCTCCTGTAACCCCTGACTTTGAGGGTTCCAGGGACTGGACAGTCACTGTGTAGAGGTGAACGGAGAAGCTTTTGCTGCCGTTTGGGTTCTAGTCTGTTTTTAAAGGCAGACTATTCCTGAAGTCTGCCATTCTGAGCTACAACTTTACTATTGCCATAGCAGCAGGTGACTGCAATTCCAGGGGCACCTATATAGCTTGGTTCCAGCAAGCGGAGGTGAGTGCAGTGGAGGCGGCGTGGGCAGGAGCCAGCAGCATCTGTCTGTGTCAGTTGGGTAGGAGGGGCCAGACGATCTAGACCTTCGAGGCACGGATGGTTGTACCATAACTTAAATCAAGGAGGTAAAAACCTAGCTGAGATTATCAATTAGGACAAGAAATTACACAGTAAATAGGAGACCTACGATACTTTACCAAGTAGAAAGCTGTGCATAGTAATGGAATTGAATTATGTAACGGTGGGGGTAGGTGTAAAATGCATCAGTTGCAATAAATTCAGCCTTGAGGAAATCTTGGACTTTAATTAATACACCAGAAAACAGTGTGCAGAGGTAAAAGAGCTAAGGGTCAGACTAATATGGCTGGAACTAGAATTAAAATGTATGAAAAGCTTGTCTGGTAAACTATTTTGCGCAAAGAAATAATGGAACAGAAAGATGGGGGATACTGATACATTAGGGAAAAGATTTTGAGAGCAGGAGGAAGTAGAGGAGACTGAAAGTATAGAACAAACAACTTAAAGGAATAGGAGCAATGGATTTTACCATGCCTACCAGAAACCCGTTCTCACCATTGTTACAACTGATGGAGAGCATTGACAATAAGACAAATGAGCTGATGGACTTTATTACGGATAATGACTGTAGAGGAGAAACCAGATAGAATCTAATATCAGGTGATAATGACATATGTACAAAAGAAAATATAATAAGTAAAGGTAATGAGGATTCAAGCAATGACACAGAAGGAATGAATACAAGGACAAACCTGCAAAGTTCAGTATATATCTTGGAGGACTCGATTAATCAAATACACCGATCATTATACAATCAGTCTAAACAAGGAATTGATGACTAGCTGCTGCTACTGGGTGTTGGTGTTCAGAATTTGCTGACACAAAACCAGATATGGTGAAGAAAGCTCCATTAAATTCACTTGTACTTGTTCATAGGGACAAATTATGTAAGATACAAGTCAGCAGAAGAAATATTTAATGTGCTGAAAGAAGTACACACTGTAGTGTCAAACCATCAATGTGAGGCAATATTTTCTGAAATCCTACTAATACCAAGGGCAATCTTAGCTGCAAATAATTTAATTATCAAATTAAATAACTGGATGAGACACTTGTGCCTTATAATGGGAATAAAATGTGTAAGATCTTGGGGTGGGGAGTTTCAAGTAGAAAACGCCTATTTTACTTGTAGAATGTTACATGAAATGTAACTTTTTTTCATGTCTGCTTCTGGTGGCCATTGTCATTCTCTCCTCAGCCTTTTTTTTTTTTTTCTGTCACTATAACCTCTGTACCATCTCTTCTGTTTTTCCTTGTTTGACTGCCTCAGGGTATATTTCTCTAGATTTCTTTGCCTGACTCCGCATTTTGCTATTACCTCTTTGCTTCTTTTAATAATAGTACCCCTCCTCCACTGTGCTGCCTGCTTCACTGCAGCAAAGATTAAAGAGAGTGTACTGTCTAAAACTAATATTCATTTTAAAAGCACTCAGCCATTACCTTTTATATCTGAGTTACTTTTTCTTTTCACTTTAGTTAGAAGATTGTTTACCTTGTGTTAGTAGGTGTGATGTATGGGACAGTACACTGCTTGGCCTGACATCTATGTCCCTATTGCCCCTGCTACATAAGTATTGTGACCTCACTGACTGTAATATCACTGTTTAGGAAGGCCCACTCAGTAGCTGTCAAGTCAGTCACCTGTGATGTCATGGTCAGTGAGATCACAATGCTAATGATGTAGTGGGGGATAGAGATAGCAGTGTCTGCTACCAGGCTAACAGCTGTTTCATACATCCGGCACAATATTATCACATAAAAGCCTTTCTAATGAGCAAAAGGAAAACAGAAAAATACTTCAGAAATAAAAAGTTACAACTGACCACTTCATAAATTTTGCCTTATTTTTCTGTCTTCCTGTTTTGTCTCCACTAGCTCTTTAACTGTGTGTGTGTAAAAAAAAAAAAAAAAAAAAAAAAATATTTGCTGTCTGGCCTGCCTAGTGCCCACTCTTTATCCTCTCATTAGATGAGGCATGATCGTGTGGACTTAGTAGGGGCTTAAGATTTAAGTATGATACAGTATTACTTTAACAGAGCGCATCCTCTCCTAATCCTTTACCTGTGCATGTGTGGAATCGTTGGTCACACCTCTGCACAGGTAAAGGATCTTGAGGGGAAGCGCTTGTTAAAGTAATATCATACTTTAATCTTAAGCCCTCACTAAGTCCTCAGTGATCGCTATTGGAGCTCAGTCGCTAGATGATGATCCACGTGCGACCGCCATCTTAGGGTGCTACTGCGCATTTGGGTTTAAACAGGAGCCGGGGATTTGTTTATATATTGGGCGCACATGTAAGGTTTAGCGACTCTGGATTACCACAGAGTGGAGCAACACGGACCAAAATATTTTTTAGGTAAGCCCCTGATATACGAAGCTTTGGTATTGGAGCGCTTTGGGGAGCAGCTTGTTTGAGTCCTTTAATAGTACAAAAATGATAGAGCACAACAGAAAAACACCAAAAAGATATAAAAGTATGAAACGTAAATCATGTGGAGACAGGTTAGGGGAGCTTGACCTGTACTCAGTGGAGTACAGAAGAATGAGAGGAGTTATTTGCTTTGTATACAGTGCTATGAAAAAGGAAGTAATGTGGGAAAGCACAGTATTATGCAGGCATAATAACCACAGGTCTACCAGGTCACACAGTTTAAAGATAAAAAGGTGAAGCTGTACTGCGAAAAGTAAATGGTATAATCAAAGGGTTGTCACAGCATGGAACTTCTTACCTGAACATGTAATGACTAGTAGTTCCATGAAGACATTTAAAAACTCATTGGATAACTGCATGGGCAATGACAAATGTAGACACTACCACTAAACAATGACGAGTTAATACAGGTCTTTGACCTCCTAACTTGCATGATACCAGTGAACCTATTATTGTTACCTACTTCAGAAAACAAGCTGTTAATGAAGTGGCAAGGACTTATAAAGTGCTGAGGCGTACTGGCACAGTTAATTATGAGGTTGAGACCCTGATCGAGAAACCCTACTAAGATATATCATGCTAATCTCCTAAAAAAAAAAAAAAAAAAAAAAGTTGAAAAACACCACAGGTTGCTTTGTTAGTATTGCTAGAAACTGAAAATCAGATGGCTTAGGTAATAGAACAAATTCAAATCTTCGATGCAGTAAAATAAATGATTCTCAACCACAGAACAAACTGCAGAAATGTGTAGCTTGGTAGAGGCATTTAATAGTACTTTTACAATGGTACCTGGCTGTGCAAAAGGGATTGAGCATATAATAAGGACAGGTTGTGCTCGCCCTATTAGACAAAAGGCATATAGGATAACAGAGAGGTTAAGAACAACAGTAGTCAAGGAAATACATAAAATGAAAGAATTGGTATCGTAGAAGAGTCAAGAAATGCTTGGGCATCACCAGCGGTGATTGTGAGTAAGAAGGGAGGGGGTAAGACCCAGGATAGATGACCTGGTGGACGGTTTGGGAAGTGCCAAGTACATCAGTACCCTCGATCTTACCAAGGGTTACTGGCGGATTCCCCTAGCAAAAGAATCCAGGGACAAGACTACATTTCCAGCGCCTACTGGATTCTATCGTTCACCACCATGCCTTTTGGGTTACATGAATGGCGCCGCCACATTTTGGCGGTATATGGGCGTAGTCCTAGCCCCACCTCTGGTTATTGTGTGGCTTAGCTGGATGATGTAGTGTACAGTCCAGACTAGAGGTGTCACAATATAATTTTTAATCGCGTAATTTTTAACAGTTGCGATAATGCGATCATCACGATAATTTTCAGGAACTGTTAAACGTGTTTTTTTATGTATGTGTGTATATATATATATATATATATATATATATATATATATATATATATGTGTATATATCTATATGTATATATATCTATATGTGTATATATATCTATATGAAACAGTTGTAAGTAATGAAATGTACATTTTCTGTATGTGAAGATACTACTTATTAATTGCTCTCTCCTCCAGCCTCTGCAAACATTACTGTTCGGGGAACCCACAGCAATTTATTTTCCACGACACCTCCTACCCCTGTCTTCAACAGACTACTTTCATACCTAATGGACTTCCCTCCTCTCTCTCCATCTTACACCCCCACCCCAGCCTCTGCAAGTCTGTAGCATTTTTCAGGATGGAATCAGTTGTGGCCCCGTGATCCTGTCCTGTCCTGCCCTGCCCTACCCACTTCTTCCTTGGACTCCTTTATTATACCCAATATAAATTGTTCCCTTGCCACCCTATCCCCCGCCCCTGCCTCTGCTGCAGCACGCTTCAGGGACCCACACCACCACATAGTCATTTATTTTCCCATACCCCTCCTAACCTTCCTCAACAAATTTATTTGCACAAAACTTACATAACATTTTGATTCTCCTTTTATAAATTAAATATAACATTTCATTTCATGTCCACTCATGTTTGTACACTGTATCAGCATGAAAATGATGAAAAGACAAGTTCTAATTCATTTATTAAATTAGCATAAATAGCTAAGTATAATTAATTTAACATTATGATCATGTAACTACACTTCTTATGCAATATGTTTCCACATTTAGTCTCTTAAGCTGAGCCTGTAATAAATATATAAGAACAGTAGACCAAATTATAATAAACAAATGCAGTTCATTCAAAACCTAACATTATTAACACGAATTAAAAGACATTAATGAGAAGTATTATCCCGCACTTGTTTTGTGCGTGTGCCACTGCCTTGGAGAACCGTTCGCTCTACTGTTGGGAAATTATGCCACTCTCGTTTTCTGTTATTTTTTTTTTTCCCCTTTCAGTGCAAGTTATAGACAAGTGGACAGCTGGGCTGGAGAAGGTAATACACTGTCTGAGACAAGATCCAACCTGTTTAGACATGGGCTAGTAGTAGTAAAACCTTTATTTTTATACAGGATAATAGAGGGTCAATTTTTTACATCATTAGGACAAAGTCCTATTTTCAAGATGGTCCTGTTATTTAAAACATTGTTACTTATACATAAAATTTACAAATAGTGTTACAGTTAACATAATATACAATACCAATATAATCATAAAATCACATAACATCATTCCCACGACAAACAAATATTTAATTATATAATTAAGTCCTACGGTCCAGTAATATAAAAGTACCCTGATCAGACAAAGATTTTATCCAAAACACTCACATATTATATTTAATTCAGCCTTTAAAGTAGATGAAAATCTTCAATGCTTTCATACTGTTTTTCTGTAATTAATTTTAAAGAACTGCATAATCTATTCATAATTATAGGGAATCGCATGTAACTATACTTATTCTTAAGTTCAGGGAACTCAAAACTTCTAGTGCTCGAATTTCTCATGTTATAAATA
Source organism: Neoceratodus forsteri (assembly GCA_016271365.2). NCBI lineage: Eukaryota > Metazoa > Chordata > Ceratodontiformes > Ceratodontidae > Neoceratodus > Neoceratodus forsteri. The sequence continues at coordinate 499,200,533 of CM057449.1, read as the reverse complement.
TATGATTTTTTTCCAATTTTTCATAAAGATACGTTGGCTGATTTGTATTTACAACTTTATATATCTGTTGTGCCCAAAAAAGTTTCCTTTTGCTTTCCTGAGTCAACCCAACCCAATTCCTCATATAATTTACAATGATGTTCATGATAATCCTTTTTTAATACAAAACGAGCCAAATGATTATACATTACATCAGTTTTTGACAGCAAACCATTTGTAGCTAGGCCGTGCACTAGTCATATATCCTTTCCTCATCCACAATCCCATTACCTCCCAATTTCCCACCTCCACATCGATCACTGACATTCTGCCCAGAAAACCAGTTCAACTCCACACCGACCCTGCAGCACAAGGAAGTTGTACTGGTGATGTGTTGTTCTTGTATGACTGACAATCTGTGATGACATATGAATATTATAAATCTGCCAGTAGAAACAGGCTTTATGGTCTATCAAGTCTGCACGAGTGTGCAGCTAGCACCCCTAGATTGCATCCGACAATGATTGATGCAGCTCACCTGAGTCCTTGCCTCTCACAAGAGCACTTGCACTGTTGTTCATCATGAAGCATGGCCAGCAGCCAACTGCACCACTCATCTGAACGGACCTTGCCCCACCACCCCAACAACAGTGGCTCGATGGATCAATTCATCATGTTTAAATAGAAATTATTTATAAAGCAACCAGGCAGTCCACTATTTTGTAAGTAAAGCTACCCTTGTTTTTCTTATCAGCGATTCTTTCCTCTCACTCAGAGGCCCAGGGATCAGTCAGGTTCTTGGGTATGGTTATATTATGGCCCAGGTTTAGCAAAAGAACAAATTCCTCTCATGGTCTCTCCTACACCTCAGGAGCGGGCGGCATCATCGCGATCAGAGGCAAAACATTAACAAATTAAAGCAAACAAAAAAAAAACCTTTAGGGAGAATATACGCCTGCATTTAGGGAGATAATCTGAGCTGCAGAACCACACATTTGTAAAATCTTTAAAGAAGGCAGCTGATCACTCTCCTTTAACTCACGCAGGCATTGTATGTCTGCCCTCACCTAACTGCCTTACCCCCAACCAACCAGTAGCCTTCTTTTTCCACATTTATTTTATTTGAGTTTCGGATACATACCTTTGAGCCGGTGGCTCTTTTCAAAGGATCCACGTCTGTATACAAGAATAGAAGTGCAATTTGTGTGATTGCAGGCAAGCAGTTGGAATACAAATTTCAGTACAGGGTATACATGATCTAAAAGCTACAGGTAATATAATTAACAGTTAGAACAACACAACCAAGCATACATTTAAGAATGATGAGTCGAGCAAACACTATTTACATGAATTAAAGCTGCCAGAAGGGCACTGTCAAAGGAAAGGTGGAGTGGAAAAACTGAGTTGCTGCTAGTTGTGCCAGGTAGCATAGAGAGTGGGAAGAAGAGTGGACATAGAGGGTAACTGAGAGGGGAGAAGGGGAGGTGGGTGGGAGGCAAGGATCGGGAACTTAACAACAGTGGGTGGGGTGAGCAGATTAGAAAAGGAAGAGGGAAAGGGAGTTGAAGGAGGGTAAGAGAGGAAGGTTGTGGACCAGGGCTATGGAGAGAGGCAGGGGTATAGAGGGGGAGGGTAGTGGCAGGCAGAGGTGGGGATAGGAGAGAGGTGCAAAGAACAGGAGAGATTGCCAGGGAGGTTAGGAGAAGCGGTCATAGGGTGACCTAGACACCAGTGTTTGACGTAGCTTGTGTTTGAACGAACGGAGGACATTCAATTCAACATACTATCACATGGTATGGACTGGAATATTATGAAGTTGGGCAGTGGCACTGGGTAGCATCAGTTCGGTTCCTAACTTAGTTCGTTTACTCTCATGATCACATGGGACTAGGTTTTTCACTCTGAGATGGCCAGGGATCGCTTGGGTTTTCTTACCAAAAAAACAAAACCTCTTCTCAGGTGCAGTAGGCCACCACCATTGTGAAGAGATCCGAATGTAAAAGCACTAGCCCCATTTACAATCAGCTTCAGTAATGTGATTGTATGAGGTGAACCAAGTGCATCACCCCCCCACCCCCGCGCCCACCATGAGACAGAAACCAACATACTTTGTCATTTTAGTCTGCTCTGAATATAATATAAATTACTATTACAAATGCACAGTGAGTGCTGGCCTGCCGGTGCAGCGGTAACGCTACTGCTTGTGACACCGTTGACCGAGTTTGGGAACAAGTCCAGGAGATGGAGGGCAGGGAAGAGGCTTGAGCCCAGGGACCGCTTGCCTCTCCGAGGGGGGGGCCTGGCATTTGGTTGGCCTCTTGTGGAGGCCGGAGGCACACCACTCAGAGGGGTTGGGGCGTGACGGACGTCGGCGGTTGTGCCTTGTTGACTGAGTGCACATCACACCTCCCAGAAGACAGGAAAATCAGCTTTTGGAGTGCCGGGGAGACAGAGTGCCCAGTGCAGACCCCATAGCTGCCACCCGACTGTCCTGTCTGGGTGCCCGAGACGAGAAGGATTTCGGGGTGTACGGGCTCCACCTCATACCTGCCTGGAGGGTATAGCCAAGGCTTCATGGGAGTTCACCCGCAGCTTCAGGTAGGTGGAGAGAGGGGCAGACACCACTGGCAACTCCTGATGAAGCGGTACTCAGAGAGCAGGGGCAGGATAAATAGAAAGTGTGGGAGAAAAAAAAAAAGGCACAATGAAGATGCAGTGTCAAAGAGTGATTGTTTTTTTTTCTCGGTTCTTATCTGCGCCAGCCGACTGTAACTGAGGAAAAGGGAGTGCAGTGCAACATATGGGTTAATGACAGAGTTCGCTTACAAGAACAGGCCCATGCTGTACATGCCACCACAAGAAGACATTGAGGACTTAATTTTTTTACAATCTTGTCATGGTCTGAACCTGCATTCAGTAGTAACAGATGAGGGCAATTTGGGCAAAACAACACAAAACGATGCTCCGAGTCCCGACTGCAAGGGTTACGATCGCCAGCCATGGATGGTGGTGCGGGACTACACATGCGCACCTGGTAAGCAACCAGACGCCTCAAGGTTTTGGCGGCAAGAGAGCGAGCCTTTCTGTAGGCTCAGAGAAAGTCGCACAGTCACATCTGATTGGGCAGCATTACTCCTTCCGATTGGAAAGAATGGATGTCAGTTTGAGCCACATGACCTGTTGTAGGTGGATTGCTCTGTGTGAGAGTTGGAAAATAACAGTTCACTCAGTGTAAATGTAGTTTGGGGTGCTTTCTATGTGCGGTATACTGTTTATAGTAACCGCGGTTACAGAAAATGTCAACTATACCAAAACCGTGTCAATTACATATTGCGGTATACTTTCATACCAGTATATTTTGGGAAATGGGGAGGTGAAACCAGAAATTTCTAAGATAGAAGCTGTGGGTAACAGCCATGTCCCTAAAACGAAGAAACGTGTCATTTTTAGGGCCAGCTGTTTATTACCGGAGATTCGTACCGAACTTTGCCCAAATAGCTGCTCCCCTCACTGAACTTACAAAGAAAAGATATCCGAATAACGTAAAATGGACCCTAGAGAGTGAAGAAGTTTTTAGGGCCATTAAGGATGCATTCTGTTCAGTCCCTGTTTTAAAAAGCCCAGTCTTCAAAGAGCAATTCCTATTACAAACGGATGCCTCAGAAGTAGGCCCAGGTGAGGTCCTTAACCAGAATATAGATGGGAAGGAGCATCCCATTCTGTATGTTAGCAGGAAGTTGCATGATCAAATGAAGGATAAAAATCCCAGGATCACGAGATGGTACCTGGCATTACAGTCATTTTAAATTCAAAGTGTTGCATAGGCCTGGGAAAGAGAATGTCACTGCAGATTTTTTTTGTCACGGTATGGTTCAGGAATTTAGAAATGAAAAAGTTAGGGAAGGAAGAAATAGTGATATAGTACAGGATATGTATGTTGAGAATGAGGGAAGGTTTTGGAAACCTGTTTCAAAGAGAAAAGGAAAAAAAACAGATTTCCTGGGGAGGTATATGTGACAGGGTTAAGTTAGGCTGTCCGTTTGTGTTATGTAGGAGGAACCCGAAGCAAGAATTCTGCTACTATCTTTATCTTTTCTGACTTTCTATTATACTGCACAGTCAAATCTTGCCTCTATCTGCTGTACTTTCTAATTTCTACTTTATGCATGTATATTTGTAAAGCATATATGTGTGTGTGTGTGTGTGTGTGTGTGTGTGTGTGTGTGTGTGTGTGTGTGTGTGTATGTATGTGTATGTATGTGTACATATGTGTGTGTGTGTGTGTGTATATATGTATATAAACATACATATAGATATATGTATATAGATATATAGATATAGATATATACACACATACATATATAGATAGATATAATATGAATGAATGAAACTGGGTTCCCTGATGTATGACAGAGATAGCTGAAATGATTGCAGACTGCTGTGATGGTGTATGTGTTTATTTATTGAATGATTCGGAATTACAATCCTTTGAGTCGTAGACTCCTTTGCAAAGGCTCCACGTCAGTAAGAACGTACACTGAGTATCACAGACTTAAACATTTTGATACAACTGGTGTACAATTGGCACGGTACAAACATAAAACATTGATAGAGAATTTAAACATTTGGTACCACATATAATGTAGGGTTACATCATCTGGGATCTTTAAAGAGGTCCTGGATCAACACTTTTGATTCATATGACAGATTCTTCAGTTTGGAGGGTCTTATAAAAAGGCCCTGAGTCAAGATAAGATAAATTGAGATTGGGGATCCTAGCTTAGGAAAGGGTGGGCAGTCCCTAACTTCGGGGAGGGAGAGAGATCCATATTTGTAGCTCTGGAACCTGGCCATAAAGTTACATACAGTCACAGGTTGCCGAGTTGAGGAGTGTCTTAAGACCAGCTTTAAACTGACCCAAACTGGATGTAAGGAGATTGTGGACTGCAAGTTGTTTAGCCACAGTGTGTGACCTCAGACTGATGTAATCTGTCACAGTACTCGAGCCAGTTACTAGATGGGTCACAATCTTATGCCTAGCAACCAGCAACTACAAAAGCCCATCTTACTAAGATGTGTGGGAGAGACCAATTTTCTACAGAGCTAGGACAGGCTTGCCTTATGTCCTGGTGGAGAGATTGATTGAAGAGAGAGACTAGAGGAGACCTACTGATTTCATGTCTTGAATTGTATTTATTTATTTATTTATTTATTTTTTTGGTTGTTTTCTGTAAAGACTGAAAATAAACCCACGCTGTTAGTGACTTACTTGGTATCAAGGTCTGTGTCACCACAGCCTCTACACATGGTGTTAGAAGTGGGAACCTGTGGGCAGAGAGGCGCTCTCAGTGGAGGTCAGACCTGATCTCCAGATAGATCAAAGTACCAAAGCGCTTCAAGATGTTCCAGGTGCTCGGGAGAAAAAAATGAAGATGGGCACCGTCTTTGGGGCAATGCCTTAGAGATTTGTGGCAGGACCTTTTTCAAAAGATGCTGAGCTGTACCCAGGACAATGCATGGCAGTCCATGACTTCAACAGGGGAAATAGAGTAGTCAAGGCAGGCTGGAGGTGCAAGATGACACCCAGATGGTGACGATCTTGTAAGACTGGTCCAGTGGCTGAGTGGTCAATGGCTTGAGGCAGAACACCAGTACCAGAGGTTGATGGAGAGGTCCCAGTCAGAAGGCTCGGAGGAGGACAGTTCCCAGACACAGCTGGAGGAGGAGGAGGAGGAGGAGGAGGAGTCCAATGGCAGTGTCAGTGGCTCAGTAGGTAGCACACTCACCTCTGAGGCCGGGAGATCAGAGGGCTGTGGGTTCAGTTCCCACATCTGGCACTTGGGTTAATATCCCAGTACTGACACTAGTGTAGCATGTGAGGGGTGCTGCACTTCTGAGGTGTTGTCTTTTGGATGAGACGTTAAACCGAGGTTCCATCTGCCTGGATTGGTGGTAGTTCAGGTGGATGTTAAAGATCCCATGGCACTTATCGAAAAGAGTAGGGGAATTTCCCCGGTGTCCTGGCTAAATTTCACACATTCTCACACACACACACACACACACACACACACACACACACACACACAAAAAATACCACCAATAGTAATCTGGTTCAAGGCCAGTTGGTGTTCATCTGTATCCCCCCTCCTCCGGGTCGTACCTGAAAATAGGCAGGATATGTCTAGTACACTTACCTGGTCAACAAAATCTAAATACAAAAAAAATAAATAATTGGTGGAGCAGGACTTTCCAGTGTTGCCAGAGTTCCCAGGTTGCTATCTGCTGGAGGACGGAGATGCCAGCGTGGGTGTAAGCAAGACCCCTGGTGAGACTGTGACTAGGGATACTAAACTTTTTTTTTTTTTTTTTTGTTATCAGGAGAGAGGCACTAAGCTGAAAGCTTGTTTACAGGTGCGACCTGGGAGCACAAGGAAGTTGTGACTTGTTCAAGGTCACACAGTTTGCAAGTGGGGGCTGTGGGATTCAAACCCAGGTCTCCAGGTTTGTAGCTGAGAGCTTTTAAATCACTGTGATATACTGCCTCCCATATTTGTGGTAACTTCTCCAATCAAGAAAGAAGAGGCCAATATAAAGGCTGAAGGGACTTTTGCTTGTTTTATGCCATCTGTATCTAGTCAACAGTAATGTTGTTCAAGACTGGGGTAGGTTTCAAGCTGGGTATGATGCTACTGGGAAATTAATACAATATGTAAAAATTTAGGAAGATGTACAGGTTAATGGGGTGGGCGTGAGACAGTCCTCATGGTATGAAGTACAAAGGGATATTCTTTACCATATGAGGCCAAATCCCTGTACCCAGAGAGTAGATGCCCAGGTAGTAGTGCCACAGACCTACCGGCAGCAGGTGATGGAGGCTGCATACTCCAGTACCTGTGAAAGGCACTTAGGAAGACGAGGAACACTAGCTAATTTGTTCCCCTACTTTTACTGGCCAGGGGTGTACAGACAGATTGTAGCCCACTGCAGGGCCTGTTCTGTCAGTCTGTGTGAAGACTCTCCTAAAGAGAGACAGGACATGCTGCTGTATGTCTTGAATTGTTTTCTTCTGACCTAAAGAGATATGGTTTCTAGGGACGTGGATATGTTGTTCAATCCACACTTATTGGCAGGTTCCTTGCTGCTTTAAATCTTGCTGGAAGGTCTTAAAGCTGGCTCCTCCCACCCACCCACCTGTGTGGTATAACTCTGGCTCCACCCCATGGCGCCAGATGTTACTTACTGCTTGGAAGCTCCAGGTTCCTCCCTAGTGCTCTGCGTTTCAGGCCTGAATCCACTCCTCGGTTAACCCGAAACTAATTCTTAAATTTACTAGACCGGTCTTTTTCCCTCGTGGCTGCGATGGGCGAATTGACTCCCGGCTTTCGTCTGTGCCTCTGAATGGCAGATGTCCCGGACCCGATGCACACTCCATGTCGTCTACTGCCTGGGGCTTGGCCACGTTTGCAGGCTTGCGATTGGTGCAAATCCTTTTCGGTTTTGTCTTGGAGGACCGCTGCTCGACTTCTTCTGGGGCACCTTAAAAAGCGGTATCTGCTGGTCAAGTCGAGGAAGGCCCGTTGGACGGTGTCCGGCGGCGGGCTCTGTGGAACAGTTAGAGCAGATGATTGCCCTCGAGGAGGAGGAGGTGGCCCAGGCCGCGTCTTCTTCCTCCTTGGTCGCGGCATTTATCCTGCTCTCCTTGGGCTCTTCCTATACAGCTTCTTTTAAGGAGCGTTGTCAGTCCCTCTCCACCTAGGGAGAAGGACCATCGGGACATTCCAGTTGGTCCAAGAAGGAGGACTGAAAAGGTAAGTCCCACCGTCGACGTTCGTGGGAGCGGGAGAGATCCCCTTCACCGAATGGTCGACTTTCGACTTCGGTCGAGTTTGCGGCTAAGGCCGCTGGCTTCACGGTGTCCCAGTCAGGTCAGCCGGCCGAGACACCCGTTGACACAGTTGAGATTTTTCTCGACCTATCGTACAGTTTGTTGACTGGTGATGCCGACTGCCCTACTTCACCGATTCCCCCGGTGGAAACCGAGGACTTGCCTGTGCTGGATTCCCCAGTTAAGGTCCCTGTACCGAGGGAGGAGTGGGTTTTCTCCGTCCCCTCTCTGACCCACCCTCTGAATCCCTGAAGGTCTCGGTCTTGGACCTCTTCCAGGTCCAGCCGGTCCTACCGACGTCGGCGGTCTCGGCACCATGGAAAGTAGCGTCACCGCTCATCCTCGTCGTCCTCTTAGGAGGATAGGCTCCGGCACAAGTTGCGTCGGCGCTACGAGGATTTAATGTGGCAGCAGCTGTTATTGTCCGGGTACAAGCAGACTCCTAGCCTTCTCCGCCATTAAGTTGCTTTCACCTGATGAAAACAACCCCTCATAGTTGAGGAGCCGAAACCGACACCGGTTGTTAGGCCAGAACCGGCTGCTCCACCCATTGTGGTGGAAACTCCGCCTCCACAACCGAAGACTGGGGCCCCGACCAAGGATTCTCTGTCGGGTCAGGGCTTGCTCCATAAGTTGTTGATCACCCTCACTCCTGATCGACCTCAGCACGTGGAGGGTGGCTCAGGCGCTCGGCAGCCGTTCGCAGACTCCTCGGAGTCTGACGACTCCGACGACTCCTTGTTCTCCAGGCTGCTTGACCTGGAGTCTGCAGGGGATCAGTCGGTGGACGAGAGCCCATTCTTGTTTTTAGGAATGCTTCGACTCATCTCAGAGTCCACTGGGATGAAGCTTGAACCAGTTTCAAAATGGGCCAAGTATTCCCTCACGGAGATACTGGACCAAGGGGATTCCACTACGGAGGCCTTTCCAGTGGCCGAAGCTATTGTTTGCCCCGGCCCTGGAGCTGTGGCAGCGGCCAGCTTCTTGTCCCGCGCCTTCGGCCAGGATGGCTTGAAAGTATGCGGTCCCTACTGGTTCACTTTCCAGTTTTTCGGAGCACCCCTCTGCGGAGGGGTTAGTGACCGATAGCGTTTTCCAGTGTTCCGGGAACGCTCAGGATGTGGACAAACCGCCTGATAAGGAGTCCAAGAAATTGGACTACTCAGGGTGGAAGGTATATGCTGCTTCCTCCCTAGGCCTTCGTCAGGCTAGCTCGGCCATTCTGATGGCATGCTTTTCACACGCCCTTTTGGGCTCCCTGGATGAGGTGATTCCTCATCTCTCGGCTGACCTTCAGACGACGGTCAAGCAGGTGTGGAATCAGGGAAGGGTGGTAGCTAAACAGCAGCTCCAAACTTCGTTGGACATCGCTGATTCGCATGCACAGTCAATGGCGGCTGCAGTGGCCATGCACTGCAGAGCTTTGCTGCGGATCTCCACCTTTACAGCTGATACCCAGCACAAGCTGGCAGACGTCCCCTTCCTGAGTACGACATGTTCGGGCCTGGGGTGGAGGGTCATCTCCAACGGATCGAGAAGTCCAATGCCACCTTGGACTCTGTCACGTCTGCCCAGAAAAACAAAGGCCGCCAGCAGCAGTGTAAGCCCTTTCGTCCTTCAGCCCTTTCGGCACGTCCAGCCCAGCAACACCAGCATCAGGGCCATCAGGCTCGTGCTTGGCATCCCAAAGCCAAGCCTGCTGCTTCCTCCAGCAGGAAGCTGGGAGGAAAAGGCCCAGGCGGCTCCTCCAAGCCTGCACAGTGACGGGTTGAGGGGTGTCGCCCCCAACCTCGTCACTCCTCCCTGGGTTCTCCCTGTGGGGGGACGGCTCCGCCACTTCCTTTCCGCCTGGTCTGCTGTCACCGTGGACCTTGGGTGTTGGAAGTGGTAGTGAGATTGCCTCTGGAATTGGGCAGTTCCCCTCCTATTGAGCCCTCGCCGGAAAGTGCTGAGTTCCGCAGCCTCTCATGTTGGCTGCGTCAAGCCGACATTGCCTTGCTCCTCTAGAAGGAGGTGATCAGGGAGGTGGCGGACCCCCTTCCAGACACAGGGTTTGTGTACAGGTACTTCCTGGTCCCAAAATGTATGGGGGGCTGGTGCCCCATTCTCGACCTACACGACCTGAACAAGTTTCTAAGGTCTCACACCTTCAGGATGGTCACTCTGGCTCAGATCATTCCATCCTTGGAACAAGGCGTGTGTTTTTTTTTCTCTGGATCTTCAGGACGCGTTCTTTCACGTCCCAATCCGTCCGTCTCAGCAGCGATTCCTCCACTTCAGGGCAGAGGATCCCTGCTGACAGTTCGGGCCATGCCCTTCGCCTCTCTTCAGCTCCCAGGGTCTTCACCAAATGCATGGCAGTGGTGACAGCATTCCGCTACAGCGCGGTCGGTGTACCCTTACCTGGACGACTGATTGATTGCAGCCTCCAGGTTGGAGGTGGAGTGGTCAGGATCTGGCCCTCCAGCTCTGCTCTCAGATTGGCCTCCTCATCAACGAGGCCAAGTCGGAACTTGTGCCATCGCAGGTGATTCAGTTTATCAGGGCAGAGCTCGACTCTCTTTGAGCCAGAGCACAGCTCCCGGTGGACAGGGCCGAGGTCCTTTCCTCCTTCGCCCAGTCATTTCTGGTTAGGCAGTTGCGTTCTGCCCGGGACTTCCTGCGCCTTCTGGGCCTCATGGCGGCCTGCACCAGCATGGTCTGTTGGGCCTGCTGGCTTATGTGTCCCCTGCAATGGGGGCTGGCCCACCATTGGTCACAGCACTCCGGTCCTCTGGACCAACCAGTGACAGTGACCCAGGAGATGTGGAATGGCCTCCAGTGGTGGCTCGTTCCAGCTCTTCTGCAGGAGGGCATCCCATTTGTCCACTCCGAGCAGACGGTCACTCTGACTGGTTGGGAGCTCAGAGCCCACGACCTCTGGTCCCTCAGGAGTCTCTATGCCACATCAATCTGCTGGAGCTTTGAGCGGTTCGATTAGCCCTCACTGCCTTCGCTCCGTCTGTACGCAGTCAAGTGGTCCAGGTCCAGACGGACACCACCACGACCATGTACTACCTCAACCCGACAGTGGGATGCTCACTGCCCTGTGCAAGGAGGCTCTCCCACTGGTCCTCATGATCAGCCTGGAGGTGGATCTCCTAGCCATCCATGTGGCAGGAGCCTCCAACAGTCTGGCCGATGCCCTCAGCCGGATAGGCACTGCATCTCACGAGTGGTCTCTCCTGCCGGAGGTAGTACAAGATCTGTTCTCCCACTGGGGCACCCCTCAGGTGGACCTGTTCGCCTACAGGGAGAATGTGAAGCTGAGGCTGTTTCACGCCTCCCCCCCTCAGCAGGGCTCACTGCAGGGGGATGCCTTCATGAGGCTGTGAACCCTGGGCCTCTTCTACACCTTCCCTCCATTCCCCTTGATCCACAAGGTGCTTCTCAAGGTGAAGAGGGACCAAGCGCAGGTGATTCTGGTAGCTCCAGACTGGCCCCGCAAGTTCTGGTTTCCTGATCTCCTCAACCTCGGCTCCAGGCTCGCGAGGCGGCTTCCAGCCTGCCCGGACCTGATCTCAGTCAACAAGGGGAAGGTACTCCATCCGGACCTTCAGTCCCTGCACCTGATGGCCTGGTTCCTGAGTGGCTAGAGTTCTAGGCCTTGGGTCTTCCGACAAGGTCCTCAGCATTGTTGAGGCATCCTGCAAGGAGTCGACCAGAAAATGCTATGCCTTCAAATGGAAGAGATTCTCCATTTGGTGTCAGGGCAAGGGGTTGGACCCTTCCTCTTGTTCATTAGCTAGCATTCTGGACTACCTGTGGTCCCTTTCTCAGCTAGGGCTTTGCTGACCCTCAAGGTGCACCTGGCAGCTATCTCTGCTTACCGGGCTGGAAAGCAGTCAGAGGCGCAGGAAAAAGTGGTTGGGCGCTTTTTCAAAGGCCTTGATCACATATACCCCTCTGGTGCGAGAACCTCCACCTCCGTGGGATCTACTGCTGGCATTGGCTAAGCTCATGGGCAAACCATTCGAACCGATGCACAGGTGTGACATCTCTCACCTGTCGTGGAAGACCGCCTTCTTGGTGGCTATTACATCAGCCAGAAGGATGGGAGAGCTCCAGGTGCTTTCCATTGAGTCTCCTTATCTGGTCTTCCATATGGACAAGGTTGTCCTGCACCCCAACCCGAAATTCCTTCCGAAGGTGGTGTCGGAGTTTCACCTTGACCAGGTGTTGACTCTGCCGGTGTTCTACCCAAATCGCACCTCGGAGGCCGAATACAGGCTCCATACTCTGGACCCTAGAAGAGCGCTCTCTTATTATAAGGAGCGGATGGCTGAAGTTTGGTGAGAGGATCGCCAGCTGTTTGTCACCTATGCTGAAGCCGCACCTGGCAGACCTGCAGCCAAGCGGATGATAGGCAGGTGGGTCACATCCTGCGTAGATCTCTGCTATAGGTTGGCGGGCATGGAGCCTCCCAAAGGGATAAGAGCTCATTCTACCTGCCATACCGCTGCTTCAGTGGCTGCTTCTAGGGACGTCCCTATCCAGGAAATCTGCAGGGCTGCTACCTGGAAGTCAGCACACACCTTCATTACCCATTACCACATCGACCTAGACTCACGCTGGGATGCTGGTTTTGGGACCTCTGTTCTCTAGTCCTTATTCCCTAAGTTGGGGGTGCGTGCCTTGCCTCCCTCCTTCTGTAGAACTGCTAGGAATCTGCCAATAAGTGTGGATTGAACAACATATCTACATCCCTAGAAATACAGGTTACTCACCTGTAACAGCAATGGTATATGTTGTTTATCCACACAACCCACCCGACCTCCTCAGCCTCGCGCAACCTGGCTTCCAGCGGGCTAGATCTGGCGTCATGGGACGGAGCCGAGAGTTATACCACCCTGGTGGGTGGGAGGAGCCAGCTAGAATACCTTCTGGCAAGATTTAAAGCGGCAAGGAACCTGCCAATAATTGTGGATGAACAACATATACCACTCCTAGAACTCCTGTTACAGGTAAGTAACCTGTATTTCTAGGGACATGGATATGTTGTTCATCCACTATCTAACAGAGTTCCTTGCCGCTTTCACATCTTGCGGGCTGGCTGGCTCCTCCTCACCGAGTGGTAAAACTCTTGCCCGCCTATGGCAGCAGATCTTCCTTACCGCTTGGAGGCTCAGGTTCCCTCATAACGCTCTGCGTTTAAGGCTAGTTCCTAATTCTTGGTTAGAAATCAAAAGTTTTTGCTAAAAGACTTGGTTGGTCTTCTCCTCGCGGCTCAGCGATGGACCATCGACTCCGGTTTCCGGAGGTGCCCGCGGGCAGAAGATGTCTAGGACGGATCTGCACTCCCGTGAGTCTGACTGGGCCTTGAGCACGACCCGCGAGGCCTGCGACTTGTACTCTTCTTTTTCGGCCTACGTCCTTGAAGACCGTGCTGCCCGATTACAACTGGGGCGCCCCGAGAAAAGAATTCCACTGGTGAAATCTAAAGAGGCCTGGTTGGCGGTGTCCATGGCGGCGGGCTTGGCGGATCAGCTCGAGCAGATGATCGCCCTCGAAGAGGAGGCGGCGCGGGCCGCTTCTACCTCGGCTGCGGCATTTGTCCCGCTCTCTCTCGGTGCCTCGTACTCTGCTTCTTTTAAGGAGCTTTGTCTGACCTCTATGAAGGTGAGGGTCCAGCAACTCGGTACCTTTTCCAGGTCCAAAGAGCAAAGTAAATCTCTCCGTCGGCTCTTGGGACCAGGAAAGATCCCCTCCCTTGTCGACAGTCGCTGCGGTCCAACCCCTCAGCTTGACCACTGGCTTCACGGTGTCCCGTCAGGCCAGTTGACCGAGACTCCCCATCAGCCAGCGGTCGAGATTTTCTCGACCCGTTAGGCAGGTTATCGGCTGGAGAAGCTGAGATCCCCTCTCCCGGTTCCCCGGTGGGAGTTGAGGATCCCGTCTCGGCTCGTCTGTGCCTCCGGTTCCGGGCCTTCGGTGGGATCGTCCGGGCAGAGAAGTGCCGATTTCCAACACTTCTCCTCGCCCAGCCCTCGGCCTGATCGAGACTCTCGAGTCTCGGACATCTTGGCGGTCCAACCGATCCCACGCCATAAGCAGATCTCGGCACCAGCGACAGCGGCGCCACCGCTCTTCCTCGAGACGAGGGAGGCCGGCACAAGTTGTGTCAAATACAGAGAACTCATGTGGCAACAGCTCCTTTTGACCCGGGAATAGGCCGACCCAGTTGTCTTCCCGGCCATTAAGTGGCGCTGTCCGGGCCGGCGGGGAAACAACCCCTCATTGCTTAACGCCCATGGAGCCCTGTTCCCAGGCGGTTGTTCCGGCCAATTCAGCTTACCCCACAGATTCTGGTGGAACCTCCGCCTCCACAGCCATTAGTTGGGGCTCCGACCAAAATTCTCGGTGGCCTTGGGTTTGCCCCATGGGCTGTCTGTCACCCTCACTCCCGATAAACCTCGGCAGGTGGAGGTGGCTCAGGCCGAGCAGCTCTTTGAGGACTCTTCTGAGTCCGATGATGGTTCCTCCCTCTTCTCCAGCGCATGGACTTGGGTCCTCGTGAGGAGCAGTGGGTGGGCCGATGTCCCACTCGTCCCTTCTTAGGGTTGCTTCGACTCTGTCTCCCGGAGTCCACCGGGATGAAGCTTCGAACTCCGTTCCTAAGCAGGCCAGGTATCCCCTCACGGAGATTCTGGACAGAGAGGATTCTCTCACAGAGCCTTTCGACGTTGCGAAGCCATAGTGAGTCCGGCCTTGGAACCGACGGCGTCCTGCTTCCTGCCCTCGCCTTCGGCCAGGATGGCCAGGAAGTATCGGTCCCCTACCCGGTTCCCTGTCCGGTTTTCAGAACACCCTCGGCCGAGGTTGGTTACCGACAGCGTTTTCAGCGTCGGGAGCGCCAGGATAATGGACAAACCTCCCGACAAGGAATCAAGAATTGGATTATGCAGGCGAAAAGTCTATGCTGCGTCCTCTCTCGGTCTTCGTCAGGCCAGTTCGGCTGTCCTCATGGCACATTTTTCTCGCGCCCTGTTGGGCTCCCTGGATGAGGTTGTCCCTCATCTTCCCGCAGATCTGCAGACTACGGTCAGGCAGGTGCGGGACCAGGGCAGGGCAGTGGCCAAACAGCAGCTCCAGACTACGTTAGACATCGGGGACTCATGTGCCAGGTCTGTGGCGGCCGCAGTGGCCATGCGTCGTCGGGCTTGGCTGAGGATATCCACCTTTACCTCGGATACCCAGCACAAGTTGGCGGATGTTCCCTTTTTGGGGACTGACCTCTTCGGCCCTGGGATGGAAGGTCACCTGCAGAGGATCGAGAAGTCCAATGCTACCTTGGACTCTGTCTCTTCCGCTCAGAAGGACAAAGGCCGCAAGCCACAGCCTAAGCCCTTTCGTCCTTCTGCGCCCGTGGCGCGCCCGGCCCAGCAACGTCAGGGCCAGCAGGCTCGAGCTTGGCATCCCAAACCCAAGCCGTTGGCTTCCTCCAACAGGAAGCAGGGAGGTAAAGGCCCAGGAGGTCCCTCGGCCGGTCCCTCCTCCAAGCCTGCCCAGTGACGGGCTGAGGGGTGTCGCCCCCATCCCTGTCACCTCACCCCTGGTTCCCCTGTGGGGGGACGGCTCAGACACTTCCTTTCCGCCTGGTCTGCTGTTACCACGGACAGGTGGGTACTGGAGGTGGTGGGGAAAAAGCCTACCTCTAGAATTCGAGCAGGCCCCGCCCTTCAGAGCCGTCGCACCTCGGGGGACCTCGTCCGCAGCCTCACTGGCGGCTCGTCGAGCCGACATCGCTCTCCTCCTCCAAAAGGAGGTGATCACGGAGGTAGAGGACCCCCTTTAGACCCGGGGTTCGTGTCCAGGTATTTCCTGGTTCCGAAACGGACGGGGGGCTGGTGCCCCATTCTCGACCTACGACGACCTGAACAAGTTCCTAAGGTCTCGGACCTTCAGAATGGTCACTCTGGCGCGAATAATACCATCTCTGGAACACGGCGTGTGGTTCTGCTCTCTGGACCTACAGGATCGTTCTTTCACA
This sequence comes from Neoceratodus forsteri, assembly GCA_016271365.2. Taxonomy (NCBI): domain Eukaryota; kingdom Metazoa; phylum Chordata; order Ceratodontiformes; family Ceratodontidae; genus Neoceratodus; species Neoceratodus forsteri. The sequence continues at coordinate 499,184,640 of CM057449.1, read as the reverse complement.
TCCCTATCCGTCCGTCACGCGAGATTCCTCCGCTTTTGAGCGGAGGATCCCTCTTCAAATTCCAAGCCATGCCCTTGGCTTATCTACAGCTCCCAGGGTCTTCACCAAATGCATGGCAGTGGTGACACATTCTTGGCAGCGCCGAGGGGTCCGGGTACCTCATTTGGACGCATTGGCTGATAGCAGCCCCTCCAGACAGGAGGTGGAGCGGTCCAGAGATCTGGCCCTCCAGGTTTGCTCTCAAGTCGGCCTTCTCATCAACGAGGCCAAGTCGGAACTCGAGCGAAGCAGGTGATCCTGTTCATCGGGGCAGAGCTCGACTCTCTTGAGCAAACGTACGGCTCCCAGCGGACAGGGCGAGGTTCTTACCTCCTTTGCCCAATCATTTCTGGTTGGGCACTGCACCTGCCGGGACTTCCTGCGCCTCCTGGGTCTCATGGCGGCCTGTACCAGTGTGGTCCGCTGGGCACGCTGGCACATCGCCCCTTCAGGGGACTGGCCAGCCAGTGGTCACAACGCCACGATCCATTGGACCAGCTAGTGATAGTGACCCAGGAGATGTGGGAACGTCTCCAGTGGTGGACCGTTCCATCCCATCTGCAGGAGGCGTCCCGTTTGTCCGCCCGAGCCGGCGGTCTCTCTATCGACCGATGCCTCTCTGATGGGTTGGGGTGCCCATCTGGGGGACACGAGTGCAGCCTCTGGTCCCCGGGAGTCGATGCCACATCAACCTGCTGGAGCTCCGGCGGTCCGCCTAAGCTCTCACCGCCTTTTGCTCCGTTTCTCCGGGGTCAAGTGGTCCGAGTCAGGCGGACAATACCACGACCATGTACTACCTGGAACCGCAGGGCGGGACGCGCTCCATGCTTCTATGCAAGGAAGCTCCGCATTTGGTCACTCGTGGCGCAGCCTGGAGGCGGATCTCTAGCCATTCATGTGGCAGGAGCCTCCAACACCCTGGCCGATGCCCTGAGCCGGATAGGGGCTGCATCTCATGAGTGGTCTCTCCTGCCGGAGGTAGTACAAGATCTGTTCTCCCACTGGGGCACACCTTGGGTGTACCTGTTTGCCTCCAGGGAGAATGCAAAGCTGAGGCTGTTTCATGCCCGCCCCCCTCAGCAGGGCTCGCTGCAGGGGGATGCCTTCTCGAGGCTGTGGATCCCGGGCCTCTTTTACGCCTTTCCCCCATTTCCCTTGATTCACAAGGTGCTTCTCAAGACAAGAAGGGACAAGGCGCAGGTGATTCTGATAGCCCCAGACTGGCCCCGCCAGTTCTGGTACCCAGATCTCCTCAGCCTCAGCTCCAGGCTCCCGAGGCAGCTTCCAGCTCGCCCGGACCTGCTCTCAGTCAGTCAGGGGAAGGTGTTCCATCCGGACCTTCAATCCCTGCACCTGACAGCCTGGTTCCTGAGCGGCTAGAGTTCCAGGCCTTGGGTCTTTCGGACGAGGTCCTCAGTGTTGTTGAGGCATCCCGTAAGGAGTCGTCCAGGAAATGCTATGCCTTCAAATGGAAGAGGTTTTCCATTTGGTGTCAGGGTAAGGGCTTGGACCCTTCCTCCTGTTCCTTGGCAAGCATTTTGGACTATTTAGGTCCCTTTCTAGTCAAGGGCTTAGGTCGACGACCCTAAAGGTGCACCTGGCAGCCATCTCTGCTTACCGGGCGCGGGCCGGGGAGCAGTCGGTGGCGCAGGAGAAGGTGGTCTGCGCTTTTCAAAGGCCTTGATCACATTTCCTCCAGTCAGAAACTCCACCTCCGTGGGATTTACTGCTGGTACTGGCAAAGCTCATGGGCAAACCATTCGAACCAATGCACAGGTGTGAACTCTCACCTGTCGTGGAAGACCGCCTTCTTGGTGGTTATCCGTCAGCCAGAAGGATGGGAGAACTCCAGGTGCTCTGCATTGATCTCCTTACCTGGTCTTCCACAGGGACAAGGTTGTCCTGTGCCCCACCGAAATTTCTTCCGAAGGTGGTGTCGGAGTTTCACCTTAACCAGGTGTTGACTCTGCCGGTGTTCTACCCCAATCACACCTCGGAGGCCGAATACAGGCTCCATACTTTGGACCCTAGAAGGGCGCTCGCTTATTATAAGGAGCACACGGCTGAAATTCGGAGAGAGGTTCGCCAGCTGTTTGTCACCTACGCTGAAGCCGCACCTGGCAGACCTGCAGCCAAGCGGACGATAGGCAGATGGGTCACCTCCTGCATAGATCTCTGCTATGAGTTGGCGGGCATGGAGCCTCCCAGAGGGATAAGAGCTCATTCTACCCGTCATACTGCTGCATCGGTGGCTGCTTCCAGGGACATCCCTATCTAGGAAATCTGCAGGGCTGCTACCTGGAAGTCAACACACACCTTTATTACCCATTACCACATCGACCTCGAGTCACACCGGGATGCTGGTTTTGGGGCCTCAGTTCTCCAGTCTCTATTCCCTAAGTAGGGGGTGTGCGCCTTGCTTCCCTCCTCCCGGAGAACTACTAGGAGTCTGCCAGACAGTGTGGATGAACAACATTTCCATGTCCCTAGAAATACAGGTTACTCACCTGTAACAGGAGTTCTAGGAATGGTATATGTTGTTCATCCACACGACCCACCCGACCTCCCCAGCTTCGACGCACAACCTGAGCTTCCATTGGGCCAGATCTGGTGTCATGGGGCGGAGCCGAGAGTTTTACCACCCGGGTGGGTGGGAGGAGCCAGCTTGAAGACCTTCCGGCAAGATTTAAAGCGGCAAGGAACCTGCCAGACAGTGTGGATGAACAACATATACCATTCCTAGAACTTCTGTTACAGGTGAGTAACCTGTATTTATAGCACAGCTAGGGTGCTTGCCTAAGTCCCACAGAAGTCTGTCTCCAAGCACAGTCTGCTATCCAGTCACTGCAGAGCCTGTGCAGACCACGGTCCAATGAGGACAGAGTTCCTGATCGGTAGGCCAGAGCGCAGCCAGTGAAAGCGCTTGGAGAACCAGGGAAGTGGCGCTTGCCTGTAGAAGTGACAGTACCGGATGGGGCTAGCGTTGGCCCAAGAGGCAGGAAGGAGCGGTCCAGCATGATAGAGCGGGCAGCCGTAGAGAAATGGCTAAGCCGTGCTGCTCAACGTCCTGGCGCGCCCAATCGGAGGTGGAGAGCTGAAGGGAAAGAACAAGGAGAGGTTAGCATGCTAGAAGCACTGCTAAATTGGAAGGCGGGGGCTGGCAGCACAGAGTTGGGGAAGGGGGAGGCAGGCAGTGCAGCTTAGAACAATAGAGTAGTCGTGAATGGAGGTTAGTGTAGAAGGGAGATGTAGATTCAGCTACGGCTGGCGCCGCTGTAGGCGGGGAAGGGGAGATCAGCACAGTACTACCATGGGAGTCATGGTACTGAGAATATAAAGGCTGGCTGGAAAGCCAAGGAGGGAAGTGGGGTTAAGGAGCGTGAGGAATAGGAAATATAGCAGTGTAGAGGTCTAGGAAACATGAGGACAAAAAGCAGAAAATAGTCTACAGTAGCACAAATATCAGCAATTGCAGTGAATGTCTAGGCATTTAAGTCAGAGTTAAAGAAGGAAAAAATGGCTGGCTAAGCAATTTAAGCAAAAAATAAGCAGTAAGAATTTTAAGCTAACACTGTCTAAAACGTAAAACAATGCTGGCTAGTGGAAATTTTAGTCAGCGATTATAGCGCAGCTAGGGCACTCGTCTTTAAGTCCCACAGAAGTCTGTCTCCAAGCACAGTGCTGGCAGGTAGGCCAGTCAGAGCGCAGCCGGTGAAAGCGCTTGGAGAACCAGGGAAACGGCGCTTGGCTGTAGAAGTGTCCAGACCTGATAGGGCTATTGTCGGAAAAGGAGGCAGGAAGGAACGTTCCGGAGCGGAGGAACGGCGGTGGCCGTAGAGAGATGGCCACGTTGCGCCACTCTAGGTCCCAGTGCGCCCAGTCAAAGGCTGAGAGCTGATGGGGCTAGCGTTGACCGAGGAGGCCGGAAGGAGCGGGCGGCGGCCATAGAGAGAAGGCCAAGCTGTACTGCCCAAGGTCCCAGTGCGCCCAGTCAAAGGCAGAGAACTGATGGAGCTAGTGTCGGCTGAAGAGGCAGGAAGGAGCAGTGGAGCAGGTGGCGGTTGTAGAGAGATGGCCAAGCCGCGCCGCTCAAGGTCCTGGTGCACCCAATCAAAGGCGGAGCTGAAGTAACTGAGTAGAGTGCCCCTTTAGAGACAGACTGCAAACTGAGTCCAGCAGAAATAGTAGAATTACCCTTTTAAATAAAACAAGCAGTCACTAACTGATTCTAAAAAAAATAGATGCTTTACTAAAAAATAAGTATTTACAACAGTATTTATGTACAGTCAGACAAAAGGATTATAGTTTTACTAGAAATGAAAATAAATGGGAGTTACACAAGACAGGTTGCAGATAGAAGAATCTGAGCTATTTTTCCTTTAAAACCCTATTCATTTACCTGCTGCTGCCTGAAGAAAACCCTATTCCCTAACCTGTCTTTCTTATCGGACCTCTAGTTTTAGGGCTCTGTCATTTCTGATGTTTCAAGTCCCAAAAGTGCTTTCTTACAGCACCTCGATTTAGTTATTTATTTTTTTAAATACTTTATTTTTATTCAGTTTTTCACTGTGTACAACACACAAGAAAATTACATTCGAGTAATAGCAATCTCAGTCACATTAGCAATAGTAATACAAATACAGGATTTATGTACTGTCACTGTAGTTTCTTCATAATGAGGGGTCTCGGTTCACTACATTAAGGGTAATATAAAATAGAGTCCACGAAGAGACCAGTTGCAGCATGCTCATGGACTAAAATCGATAAGCGTGTCTCAATAATCACCTAGGTGGAAGCACCCACTAACACAAGTGTTTTATGAGTCCATGTAAATCCGTTAAGTGGAAATAACATTAAAGTACATGACAGCATTATGACAAAGCAAACTCCTATTATATCTGTTATTCTGACGTCGTTTCAAAAGGCATTATCTCCTCAGGTTATTTAATCTCAAGATACTACATTGCTATAGTCTAATAAGAAAATAAGAGGGCTTTAAGTATTTTGTATAAAGTAATGATAAACATCAGCAACTCAATTATGCCTAAATGAGCCCCTTAGTTCCAATTTTATGTAGTAGGTTATGCAACTTGGCTAATTTTAAAACGAACCAGTAAAAGCTGGTAAACTTTAGCAAGTGCTGGACTTTTAAACTCTAGGGGAATCAGGTCTTCTAAAAATACGGCAGTTACAAGATAAACTTTTAAAACTGGTAAAAGATCTAGTTATAAAAAAGGAACGAGTTAGAAGGTATTTTTTTTTTTTTTTTTAAAAGTTCAGCATAGTCACAAAGCCCCTTCAGTCTCCATCATCTTCCTCATCCGAGGACCTAGAGTGGTGTACAAAGTCTTGTTTAACTCTAGTTTTTTGCCCACTTCTACTAGATCTGAAAAAAGTAAGTCTTACCGGCATAATAAACCCTCAGTCTCGTTGGTAATTGCAATGAATGATTGATCCCAAGTGCACGGAGACCAGCGGGAACGGCTTTGAAGCTTTCTCGCCGTTGCCTCGTAGAGTAGCTCCGATCTGGAAAGAAGTAAATGCACCCACCAGCCTCCAGTTTTAGTGGACCCAAAGATTTGGCTGAATCCAGTACAGTGTCCCGAATATGGGCCCCTGCCGTAACTATCATGATGGTGCGTGGCATCTCAACTGTCTGTTTCCTTCGTGGATTCAAACGGTAAGCTTTGATGAGTTGTCCTTGTAGGTATAAGTTGAGCTACTTTAATCAGTAGATCCTGAACAAATTCTTTTCGGGCTTTACCCTCCATGGTTTCCGGGATCCCCAAGAGCCGAAGATTACCAGCCCGCATGTTGTTCTCCAGGGTTTCAAGCCTGAGTCGCGTGGTCTTATTCTTGGCTAAGATCCCGGCTACAGCTGCAGCCGATGTGTTGGCTGAGTCTACCACTATTTCGGCATCCGAAGCTATGGCATCCATGCGGGACTCCATTGTGGTGAAATGAGTGCCCAGACTATAAATTTTTCTATCAAGATTTCGTATGCCTTGAAGCACCACATTGATGGAAGGTTCAGAGGCCTTGCTCCCCTCTGCTGCTGGGCTTCTGCCATGTGGCGTGTCTGCATGCCGTCTCGCCTTGTTAGAGTCCTGCTGTATCGTCTGGCGTGTTTTCCCCATTTTGGTTAGCAAACGTTTGTTCTGGTTCACAGCATTAATACCAGCTTTCACTTTAGTAGCAAAAAAAGAAAGAATTTCTTCGTTATTTGTGCCTTTTTGAATATAATCTGGAGGAGCTCTTGTAGAGTGCGTCTGTCCTGTCTTGCTGCTTATTTATACGCTCCCCCTTATTTATTTTCTGACTGTGGAAGGTAGTTTTCCCCTTTGAGTGATGATGTACCCCTGCCCCCTCCTCCAATGGGTGTGCCTGTGTATGGGTGTATGTGGATAGATGATGACATTCTGGCCAGCTGGCTCACTCCATACCCACCCATACCCTGTCCACTTTTATGATTCTGTTTTGAAGAATGTCCAAGGTGTGTAATCCTGTGCTTCTGCCTTTTAAGCTGACTGAGGCATTCAAACTGGCAGTGTCCCATCTACCTTGCAGAATCTGTGGCTGAATGTTCCCAAGGGAATATTCCCATGAGCAGCTTGAACCAGTGTTTCCCATAAGACCTGTTTAGTCATGTGACATCAGAAGCCATGTTTTATGCCCATTTTTTTCAAATAGCACAACTTACAGCACAAGCATGATTATATTTACAAAGGAGATTAACAAAAAGAATTAATACATTACTCTGATCACATGTCTCACAATATTCCACTGGAGTGTGATGATTGGCCAAACGTCTTTAAGCTAAGCCCCTCCCACCACCGGGGTAGATATATCCCCTGACTGCCACTCGACATCCGATCTTTCCACTGGAAGAATGGGTCACCTCCTTCACACTGTGCTTAGAATTTACTCTGCACCATAGGCAAACCGTTACTTTTGAAGTTTTTGAAGCCATTTTGTTATTTTGTGGTTCTTTTGACTCCATCTCTGAATCGACGATGGACTGCAAGAAACCTAGATTTAAATTTTGTGTTCAGTGTCACCAATCTGCACGACACGTATGTGTACTGCCCGGGCAAGCAACATGATGTGGGTGGGTATGGCCTTTGCCTTTCTTTACTTCCTGAATTCCTCTAGGATAGGAAACTGAAGCTCACGCTGGTTTGGCCTTCAGAATGGGATCTGAAGGATCGCCCCAAGGGTAGCAGAAAGGCCTCGGCGGCTGTCGAATCTGCAGCACAGCTTGTGGCCTTTGAGAGGTGGACTCTGTAGTGGTGGGCGCCTCCTTAGTCTTGGCACTGTTCCCACCAGAGGTCCGTGACAGAGACCTTCATGGAGCAGTTCCATGATATATGCAGGTCCCTCCAGACTGTGGAGGAGAGCCCTGCCCACCATGGCTGTCACTCCAGAACCAAGAAATGTTCTCACCACAGTTACCGGTCATGGGACGGGGCAAGATCTTGATCCTCTTGGTACCTCGATGCGCCGGAGTGTTCCAGCGGCTGTTGAGCACCCCTCAGTCTAGGGTCTGGTTGGGCAAGTTGAAGGCTCCTAGGCTCTGCCGTTGAGCCAGGCGACCTTGACTTCAGTTGACCAAGCTGTTAAGATTTTTCTCACCTTGTTCAACACGTTATTGGACTTGGCTGAGGACTCTGCATCGGTGACACTGGTCAACCCTGCTTGGGACCGGTCATCAACTGGGGTTTGGTCTTGGGCCCTTGTTGCTGAATGTGGGCCAGCATGTTATTTACAGTCAGCATTCTGAAGACCCCGCTCGCAGACTGGGAGGTCAGCGGTCGTCGTGATAGCACTCACACTCTCGATCCTGGTTGGCCAGGAGGTGCCACCGTTGACATTCCTCATCCTCCTCAGGCAAGGAGAGGCATTGACAGAAAATGCTCCTGTGCTATGGGGAGTTCCTTTGGCAGCAGTGGGCCATCGTGGGGCAGGGTAGGGCTCTACCCCAAAGACCTTGGGTCCCCTGGCAGCCACCAGTGGGGCCCACCGGTCCAGGATCCACAGGTGCTTCCCACACCTGCTCTTCCAATCATGGTGGAGCCGCCACCCTGACAACCGCTGACCGGTGCTGTAAGAGGGGCATTTAGAAAATACGAAGAAACACAGGAGGAGGAAGATAGGGAAGCATACATGGAAAAACTGAGGGAGGCCAGAAAAGCAGTTAGAAGGGCCAAGGCACAGACTGAGGAAAGGATAGCCCAGTCAGTTAAGAAAGGGGACAAGATCTTCTTTAGATACATCAGTGAAAGAAGGACTAGGGGAGGGATAGTGAGACTAACTAGGGAGGAAGGATGGCCTGCTGAGGGAGACCAGGAAAAGGCAGAAATCCTGAATGTATATTTCTGCTCAGTGTTTGCGGAAGAAGAGGAGGGGGAGGGACCAGTGAGTGAAAAAGGAAGTCAGAAGCAGGGGGTGGATGCCAGTCCATTCACAAAGGAGAGAGAGAGTCTTAAAAGAGCTTGAAAAACTGAGAATAGGCAATGCAGTGGGACGGGACGAAATTCACTGCGGAGTACTAAATGAGTTCAGAAATAAACTGGTAGCACTACTGGCAGAACCATTCAATAAATCATTAGAGACAGGGGTGGTCCTGGCAGATTGGAGAAGGGCAAATGTCCCTCTCCACAAGAGTGAAAGTAGGAAGAAGGTGAGCAATTGCAGGTTGGTAGGCCTAACCTCAGTGGTGGGGAAATTGATGGAATCATTGCTCAAGGAAAGGATTGTGGAGTACTGTGAATCCAGCGGGCAGCAGGATCCAAAGCAAGATGGTTTCACGGCAGGTAGGTCTTGCCAAGCAAACTTGATAAATTTTTTCAATTGTATGACCAAAATAGTAAATACAGAGGGGGGGCGGGTGATGTGGCCTACTTGGATTTTAGTAAGGCCTTCAACACTGTTTGACATAGAAGGCTCATAAGCTAGTTGAGCAATCTGGGAGTGTAGCACAGGGTGGTGAACTGGGTTAGAAGCTGGTTGAGTGGGAGGAAGCAAAGAGTTGTAGTGAATGGAGCTCAGTCCATGAAGAGGGAAGTGATCAGCGAGGTGCCCCAGGGTTCAGTGCTGGAGCCAGTCCTCTTTAATGTCTACATAAGTGACATTGCGGAGGGGCTGGAGGGTAATGTGTGTCTATTTGCAGATGAGACAAAGATCTGCAATAAAGTTGATACTCCGGAGGGTGGGGTGGGGGTGGAAAGAATGCAAAGAGACCTGTGTAGGCTAGAAGAATTGTCAAGGGTGTGACAACTGAAATTGAATGCAAAATTATGCATTTGGGCCGTGGAAACACAGGAGAAAAGTATTCGCGGGGGGGGGGGTGAGAATTGCTGATCCCCACCAAGCAACAGAGAGGTATCTGGGGGTAATTATAACAGATGACCTAAAGATTGCCAGACAGTGTGAGAAAGCGATAAGGAGGGCCAGTGGAATGTTGAGATGCATAGGAAGGGGCATCTCCAGCAGAAATAAAGGGAAGTGATGATGCCACTTTACAGATCACTGGTGAGACCTCATCTGGAATACTGCCTCCAGTTCTGGAGGGCGCACCTCAGAAAAAACATAGATATAGTGGAGGCAGTGCAGAGGAGGGCTACAAAGATGGTGCAGGGGCTACAGCAGAAGTCGTATGAGGAGAGGCTAATAGGCCTTGACATGTATTCGCTGGACACGAGAAAGGGGGGGGAGGATATGATAGACTTTTAAATACCTCAAGGTTTAACTTGGGCCAGGAGGGGAGCCTCTAAGAACAGAGAATGCTCAAAAACAAGGTGGTAATGATGTGAGACTGGAGAGAAGTAGAATGCGAGGAAGTGCTTCTTCACGGAAGGGGTGATGGATGCATGGTACAGCCTCCCCACGGAAGTGGTGAGAGTGCAAACAATGAAAGCATTCAAAAATCTGTGGGCTAGACATAAGGGGACCCTAGTGATGATGAGGAAAGGGTAAACGGGAGTCACTGGGGGATAGGTAGGGTATATGGGCAGACTAGATGGGCCATCATAGGTACATTATAGGTACATCAGGGAGCAAAGGAAAACCAAGGGAGGGATAGTGAGGCTTACTAAAGGGAAGGGGGAGGTTGGCAGAGGGTGACTGTGAAAAGGCAGAAATACTAAACAAATATTTCTTCTCAGTATTCACAAATGAAGAGGGGGAGGTACCTAAACCAAACAATAGAAACACTCTGGATGCAGAAGTTGATACCAGCCAATTTACAGAAGAAAGGGTTCTAAAAGAACTCTTAAAACTGAAGGTGGACAAAGCAATGGGGCCTGATGGAATTTATCCCAGAATTCTAAAAGAACTAAAGGTAGAACTAGTGACACCACTGACTACCCTCTTTAACAAATCATGGGAGGATGGGGAGGTACCTGAGGATTGGAGGAGGGCAGATGTGATTCCACTTCACAAAAGTGGGAGCAGGGCAGAAGCAGGCAACTAAGACCCAAGGTAGCATGGATTCACAGTGGGAAGGTCATGTCGGACGAATCTAAAAGATTTCTTTGACTGGGTGACCAAAATAGCAGATCACGGAGGGGCTGTGGACATGGCCTGCCTAGACTTTAGTGAGGCATATGACACAATCCCACACAAAACATTAATATACAAGTTAGCCAGCCTGGGAGTGGCTCCCAAGATGGTAGCCAGGGTAAAGAATTGGCTGGAGAACAGGATACAGAGGGTAATAGTAAATGGAGTCCACTCTGAAGAAATGGGGGTTACTAGTGGGGTATCGCAGGGTTCAATACTAGGACCGGTCCTCTTCAGTGTCTTTATAGGCGACATTGCAGAGGGACTGGAAGGAAAAGTATGCCGCTGTGCAGACGACACAGAGATCTGCAACAGAGTTGATACACAAGGTGGGGTGGAAAGGATGAGAAGGGACTTGGCAAGGTTGGAGGAATGGTCAAATACATGGCAGCTTAGATTCAGTGCTAAGAAGTGCAAGGTAATGTACCTGGGAAACAAAAACCCAGGGGAAGAGTACACAATGGGGGTAAGATACTAACAACAACAAAAATGGAAAGGGATCTGGGGGTAGTCATATCAGATGGCCTAAAGGTGGGCAAGCAATGTGAGAGGGCAGTAAGGAGTGTTGGGGGGATACTGGGATGCATAGGGAGAGGCATCACCAGTAGAAAACAGGAAATTGGTATCCCTCTGTACAGACAGCTGGTGAGACCCCATCTAGAGTACTGCATGCAGTTCTGGAGACCCAGTCTCCGCAAAGACATAAACAGGATGGAGGCAGTTCAGAAGAGGGCAACTAAAATGGTGCAGGGTCTGCACCGGAAGACATATGAAGAGAAACTTGAGGAGCTTAATATGTATAGCCTCGAGGAAGGAGGGGGGGCATGATAGAAACTTTCAAGTACCTAAGAGGAATCAACAAAGTCCAAGAGGGTAGCGTCTTTCAGAAAAAGAGGTGCGCAAGAACAAGGGGGCACACTTTCAAGATGGGGCGGCTCAGAGGTAATGTAAGGAAGTATAATTTGTCACGGGGAGGGTTGTGGATGCGTGGAACGGCCTTCCGGAAGAAGTTGTGAAGTCGAAAACAGTGGTGGAATTCAAGCATGCATGGGACAGTCATAAAGCAATTCTAGGGGGTGGGGGTAGGGAAATGGGCAGACTGTGTGGGCCAAGCGGTCCTTATCTGCCATCAAATTCTATGTTTCTATGTTTCAGGTGGTCCTCATCCTGCCATCAAATTCTGTGTATCTAAGGAGGCTGGCAGCTCAGCTCCAGGCTTGCCAGGCCAATTGACAGCGAGGATTACCCCAAGTGATGAATCCCAGTAGGTCCGTGGCGAACTACAGCTGAGGGCTGTCTTTGAGGAACCATTGGACGACTCTGTGCAAGAGTCCACAACCATTTTTGGGGCTTTGCTCTTCGACTGTGGCTCGGTCGAAGTCTTCCACTGTCCAGTGGTCATTCTCCTTCAGTGTGCTGTTCTGGCTGATTGCAGAGTTCACATCTATTCTGTTGGAGCCAGTCCAGAAGAGGGCCAGGTACCCTCTTACAGACATTTTGGACTGGGATGAATTCCTGGGGATGCCTTTCTGGTGGCTGAGGCCATCTTGAGAATGGCCTTGGAGCTCTGGTTGCATCCACCATCCTGCCTGACGCACTCAGCCTGCATAGTCTGTAAGGGCACTGTCCTTACGGGCTCCATGTCAGGGTTTTCTGGTCACGGATTTGGTGTTCTAGAAGTCCGGACACCAGGGAGATGTGGACAAGCCAACGGACAGGGAGTCCTGTAAGATTGACCATGCTACAGAAAAGGTGTACACTGTGCCTACCCTGGGTCTTCTTCAGGCTAGCTATGCCATTATGATGGCGAATTATGGGCATTCCTTGATGGGCATGTTCGCTATAATATTCTCCCCCCCCCCCACCAACACCCAGAGCTGGGTGAAGGTGGAGCTCATCAGAGACAATGGTCAATCTCTCGCTAAGCCCCAGCTGCAGACAGCCTTTGACATGCGCAGATCTTGCGCCCATGGGGTGGCAGTGGCTATCTCCATGTGTCACACACAGAGCTTGGCTGTGCCTGTCCACCTTTATGACGGACACTGAACAGAGGTTGGCTGATGTTCCATTTCTGGGCACTGATCTCTTTGGCCCTGGGGTGGAAGGGCATCTCACAAGCATTGAGAAGTCCAATGCCACCTTTGATTCTGTGACTTTGTTCCAGAAGAGCCAGAAGCAAAAGCCAAAGAAGCCAGTCTTTCAGTACAGGTCCTTCCAGTCACAGCTTCCCTGGCAGCAGCCCCAGCAGGGTGGATTTCAGACATAGTGCCACAGGAAGTCAGAGAATCAAGGTACAAAAAAAAAAAGGGGCAGTGCAGGGGTGGTGGTTTCCCTCTGGCAGCAGCCACTGACCCCACGCAAAAGTTGCTCAGTGATGGGTTGGGGAGGGGGTTTCATCCCCCACCTGTCCTGTTCCCAGCTGCTCTTCCTGTCTTAGGCCGGCTACATTTCTTCTTGCTTTGTTGGTCTGCTGTCACAGTGGACAAGTGGGTGTTGAACATAGAATCATAGAAGCTTGATGGCAGAAGAGGACCCTTCTGGCCCATATAGTCTGCCCATCCCTCCCCTTTCACATAGCCCCTTCCCCACCTACCCCTGTACTCCCCCCAATATTCAGCCCCATATGACTGTCCCATGCCCTCTTAAATTTCTCCACCATTTTAGCCCCCTCCTCTCTGTCTGGCAGTCTGTTCCAGAGCTCCACCACCCTCTCTGTGAAGAAGTGCCCCCTCACATTGCCCCTGTATCTTATTTCCTTGCAATCTGAGGCTGTGCCCTGTGGTTCTGACTCCCTCTTTCCTCTTTAGCAGATCCCCTTCTCCTACTTTACTGAGCCCCTTTACATATGTAAAGGTTTCAATCATGGCCCCCCTTTCCCTCTTGTTTCCAGCGTGTACAAATTCAGCTCCTTACACCTTTGCTCGTATGTGTTCCCCTGCATACCCTGCATCATCTTTATTGCCCTTCTCTGAACCCTCTCCAATGCATCTATATCCTTGCGGAGGTGTGGTTTCCAGAACTGAACCCCGTACTCTAGCTGCGGCCTCACCATAGCTTTGTAGAGGGGCATTATTATCTCCCTCCTTCTGCAAGTATGCCTGTGCTTGCCAAAAATCTATTTTCCCTTCCCGCCACCCTTCTACATTGGAACCCTACCTTAAGGCTTGAGACTATGATGCCCAGATCCCTTTCCTGTTCTGATTTTTTTTTTTTTACCCCCCCCACACCAAGCTGTGTATCCTGCTCGTGTTTTACTCCCTTGGTGCATCACAGCGCACTTCTTGGCATTAAATTTCAGCTGCTACTTCCGGCCCAGTCCTCGAACGTCTTAAGGTCCTTCCTCATGTCTTTTGGTGATTTTTGTATCATCAGCAAATAGACAGTCTGTCCCTCTCAAACGCTCCGCAATATCGCTGATATAGATGTTGAAGAGGAGCGGACCCAAAACTGACCCCTGTGGCACCCCACTCCTTACCGTTGCCATCTTGGAGTGCACCTGTTTAGTACCAGCCTCTGAGTTTTTCCTGCTAGCCATGTCTCGACCTAGCTTGCTATTTTCCCTCCCAACCCCATGCTTCACATCTTGCTCACCAACGTCCTGTGGGGAACAGTATCGAAGGTCTTGCTGAAGTCCAGATAGGCCACGTCCACCGCCCCTCCCTGGTCGTTTACCTGAGTCACCCAATCAAAGAACTCAATTAGGTTGGTCTGGCATGATTTCCTCTTGGTGAAGCCATGCTGTCTGCTGTTCTGCAAGCCACACTCCTCCAGGTAATTCACCACTTTCTCCTTTATTAATGCCTCCATTACCTTCCCCACCACAGACATGAGGCTGACTGGGCGGTAGTTCTCCTTCAGCTCCTTGCTACCCCCCTTGTGCAAAGGCACCACATCTGCCCTCCAGTTCTCCGGCACCCTCCCTGTATCCAGGGACAGGTTGAAGAGCCTTATCAATGGTGCGGCTAGCTCCTCCCTCAATTCCCTGATCACTCTGGAATGTAACCCATCAGGCCCCATTGCCTTGTCCACCCTTAGTCTAGCTAGCTCTGCCCTGACCCTATCCACAGTGAATGGGCTCTGAACCACCCATTTGCCCTCTCTTTCCTTAGACTTTAGCACCAGACCCCTGCCTTCTTCCTCCTTCTCCGTGGACACTGAGCTAAAGTACATAGTTAATGCCTCTGCCTTTACGTAGTCCTGCTTCAATCTTATCCCTCTCGGCCCCCCCTCCCCAGTCTAGCAATCCCCTGTCCTTCTCCTCTCCCTCACATATCTGAATATCTGAAGAACGTATAATCTCTCTTGGCCTTTATGGCTATTTTCTCCTCAGTGGCTGCTTTTGCCTTTCTGATCTCCTTCCCTGCCAAACTCCTCTTCTCCCTGTACTCCTCTCCATCTTCCTGTCTGAGTGTCCTCTTAAATTTTCAGAAAGCCCCCCTCCTTTCCCTGACTGCCTCCGCCACCTCCCTAGTGAACCAGAAATCTCCTGCTCTTCCTGACCTTTTTGATGCACATTTCTGCTGCTTCCTGAACCCCACCCCAATTGCTTCCCATAATTCCTCCACTGTCCCTATATTCACCGTACCTTCCATTTTTTTCCTTAACTATCTTTCTCATCTTATCAAAGTCCGTGTGTCTGAAGTCCTTGACTGTCTTACTGGTTTTACTTGTCTCCCTCCCTGCCCTGACCCTGAACCGTACCGTACTGTGCTGTGGTCGTTGGTGCCCAAGGCTTCTCCAACCCTCACCTCCACACTCTCCCTGTTAGTCAGGACTACGTCCAGCAAGTAGCTTCTCCTCGTTGGCTCCCTGACCAGCTGTTGAAGGAATACCCACTGCAGCTCATCTAATACCTCTCTGCTGCTTGCCGATGCTGCATTTGGGATTTCCCCAGTTAACATCTGGGAGGTTCAGGTCGCCTACCGGTAGCAGGTCTCCTTTCTGGGCCAGCCTTGTGATTGCCTGAGTTAGCCTTCTATCATCCTCTTCCCCTTGCACAGGTGGCCTGTATACCACCCCAAGCCGCAGGGATTCATCTGTCTTCCTGCTTAGTGTTACCCAGAGCAGCTCAGATTCCCTTTTCTCTTCGTGCCCTTCAGTTGCAATAATGCCTTCCCTGACGTATAAGGCAACTCCCCGCACACCCTGTCCCCTCTGAACAGTCTATAACCTGGAATTTTTTTCTCAGGTGTGATGCTGTGTCCACCAGGTCTCACTTATTGCGACTATATCTAGTCCCTCGCCCCTCGTGATGGCCTCCAAGTCCACCATCTTATTTCCTAAACTCCTGGCATTTGCTGCTAATTCCTTCCACCAGCCTCCCTCTTTGTTCCCCCCTTCACTCATCTCTCTCTCTTGCCCAACAATGTAGTGCTATCCTGGGGGGGCTGTTAGTCCACCAAACTTCTTCCTTGTGGAGCAGATTCTTCCCCCCCCAACCTAGTTTAAACTGTAGCTATCCACTATGAATTCTCCTAGTTTGCTTTTTAGTACTGCTGCCCCTTCCCTATTCAGGTGCAGTCTGTTTGGTGCAAACAGTCTCTTGTCCCCCCATATAGATCCCCAGTCCCCTACTAACCCATACCTCATTTGCTCACGCTACCCTACCAGCCACTCGTTGAAATCCCTTATCCTCATCTTCTATCAGTGCTTGTCCTTGGCACCATTAACACTGCTGAAAAAGCCACTGATTTGAACCCCAGACTGACAGTATCTAGTGAGAGCTCTGAATCTTGCCTGCACTTCCATTGGCTACTTCCCGTCAGGTCATTCGTTCCCAGGTGGAACCGCAGGTGCATTTTCTCATCCTGCTGCTTCCCCCTTGAGGGGATATAGTGAATGACCTTAGATGTAATGCTTGGAGACACTCCACCCACAATGTGCTGTTCAAACGACATGAAGTCTTGCTGTATTCTGACAACAGCAGTGAGTCCCAACCTTCAAACTGCCCCGGAGGTGAAAAAGTTAACTTTCCATGCCAGGCATGGAACGCTGAGCTCGAGCTTGGTTGAGACTCTTGTCTGTTGTTGTTTTAAACTGAAACCGTCAGATTCTTTACTTCGCCTCACTGAACAGTCGCTCCGGAGATTTCTCCTTCTGCATGGTTCAATTTGTCGGTTAAAGTACCGCTTTTCTCGGTTTTCGACCAGATTTAAACCATAACCTGTTGGTTCAGTCTCTGTGGTATTTGTGAGTACTAGATAGGTTATATTTTATTCTATTCTGTGTGGAGCTTGTAAACGATTCATTGGTTCGGTTCGAACCGATCAAGTTGTTAAAAAAAACTTGAATTGTACTTTTAGAGTGTGTTTACCGGTTCTTATCGGTTCTAAAAAAAAAAACAAAAAAAAACGGATTTTATTACGGTTTTTTCCACGACCCGTGACACGGTCAGGAACCGATAAGAGGGTCTTGCCTGGCGGATTGCCATTAAAGGGTAAGTTTGGTTAGGACTGGCACAATGTATCGAAACCCAAAAGAAAACCAGACCCACTGGTTTCAACACTGTAGTGTGTGTGTGGGAAGTCTTTACTAGGCTGACCCCCACCACCTGTGTTGTGTATCGGGGTTTGACCACCTCAATGCAGACTGCCAGATTTGTAAAATTTCCGCAGCTACCCTGGAAAAGAGAGCTGGTAGGCTCAGGGAAAGGGAGGCCAAAAAGTCAGCTGAACCGGATGGCCAGCCTGGTTCGGTTCAGACCGAACCAGAAGGAGTGCCCTCTGACCAGGGCGAGACTTCTTCGGGCAAAAGGAGAGCCGATTCTGAGGAGTCGGTTCCGGCTAAGAGAACTAGAAAAGAAAAATCAGCTGGTGTGGTGCCAAAACTTTCCTCTCCAACCGCTGAAGAAATAGCCAAAGCGATCAAAATTGTGCAGTCACTTTCCCCGGTTCCGACCGAACCGGCGCCATCAGGCAGGTGCTCGGTTCGGCCGGTTCCACCGGTTCAAGAGTATGATTTAGAGGAATTTTATTAACCGGAGGAGGAGGAGGAAGAGGAGTATGAGGAAAGTGAATGTGGTTTTGAAAATCTGGATGTGCCTATTGACCTGGATATCTCCCCAGACAGACTTTCGAGAATGTCTCCTCCAGGCTTTCTGAGTTCCCCTCCCATTTTATGTTTTATAAAAGTGACTGAAACCCTCCAGCTTCCTATGGAGAGCTGTGGATGACCAGGAGGAGCCTGACTATGTAGAAATGATGGATATCCCAGAGTCTAGAGGCTGTCTATTCCCTATACAAATCTTTTGGAAACAGACATTTAAGATTTTAAAGACTCCTAACACTATACCTCCTGTGGATAAAAGAATGGACAAGAGGTATACATTGTCAGGCTCCAGATACGGAGTTCCTTACATCAGTGCAGCCATGTTGGGGTAGTGCAGGCTGCAGCCTGTGATAAGGCAAATATTCCTTGCTTCACACCCCCGGACAAGGACTCCAGGAGGATTGATGCCATGGCAAAGAAACAGTACATGGCAGCATCCTGGGACTCGGACAGGCCAATTATATGGCCTATACTGCTAGGTATCAAAATCCAGATGGGACACTGTTATGGCTTTAGCAAAACAGGTCCCTGGCCAGCTTGCCAAGGAGTTGGAGCAGGTGGCTGCTGATGGTATTGAGGCATCAAGGTGCAATTCCATGCTGCAGTGGACTCCAATGATGTGTCATCTAGAGTCATGGCTACATCTGTGGCACTCGAAGAATGGCTTGGCTCAGATGTACTAGCCTGTCACGGGATACCCAGACTAAGGCCATGGATTTTCCTGTTGTGGTAATTCTTTGTTTGGGGAGCAGACAGAGAATTACATGAAGAAAATGGACGAATATAGGACCACCTATAGGAGTGCACAGACCAAGGAAAGGCAGGCCACTCCTCAAGGCAGCATCCAAGGGCAGGGCAGGCCTTTCCATAGGCCTTCTACAAGCCCAGGCCTCCTCTGCTGCTTATGCCCAGAGGGGTTCTTAGAGGAGAGGCAGACGGCTACAGGCAAGCCTGCCTCCACCCCCAGCCCAAAGCCCCTGCCAAACAGGCACCCTGATGGGGTTGCCAGGCCGATTCTTAACTACCTGTAGGGGCAGGCTGGCTTACTTTGTCCAGGACTGGGAGTCTCTGACATCAGACAAATGGGTCCTGGAAGTAGTAAGCCAGGGACTGGTTCTCAGCTTCAAAAAGTTTCCAAAGATGAGAACCAGATCCTTTCCACCTGCAAATCCCTCAGAGACACTTGCCCAAGAGGCAGAGGTCTCTTCCCTCCTAGCTCTCAGAGCTGTGGAAAAGGTTCCACCCCTACACCAGGGCAAAGGGTTGTACTCCAGGTACTTCCTTACCCCAAAAAAGACAAGAGAATGGCGGCCCATCCTGGATCTCAGATACTTAAACAAGCACCTTTTGAAACCAAAATTCAAAATGGTGACTCTGGAATTATTCTACCTCTCTAAGGCCAGGGGACTGGCTAGTGTCCCTGGACCTCAGATCATTACTCCATATTCTCATCAGAAGCTCCCATCAAAAGTACCTCAGGTTCGAGCTGCCCTCAGGCCATTACCAATTCAGAGCAATGCCCTTTGGTCTGACCTCCGTTCCAAGGGTATTCACAAAATGCCTGGCAGTGGTAGTTGCTTCTCTAAGAAGGCAAAGGATTGCCATCTTCCCTTACCTGGATGACTGGCTCATAGTAGGCCAGTCCCCAGACCAAGTCAAGTTACACTTACAGATAACTCAGCAACTGCTCACCTCTTTGGGTTTCCTTCTGAATCTTTCAAAGTCAGTTCTAGAGCCTGTCCAGCTCCTCACCTTCATAGACGCAGAGCTAGACACAGAAAAGGCCAGAGCTTTCCTTCCCCTGGACAGGGCAAGGACCCTTGTCTCTCTGGCCTCCTCATTCACCCTGCAGGTGTCTCGACCAGCAAGGCATTTTTTACAGCTCCTGGGGCACATGGCTGCTTCCACAGCAGTAGTGCAGGGAGCAAGATTTCAGATGAGGGACATTCAGTTCCATTTGAGAGCCTTCTGGTCTCAAAGGAAGGACCCTCTGACCAAACTGATCCCAGTAACTCGAACCCTGATCCAGGCCCTACAGGGGTGGCAGGATCAGAACAATCTGAGACAAGGGGTTCCCTTTGTCACTCAGTCTCGCTCTTTAATCCTTACTACAGATGCCTTCCTCTTGGGGTGGGGGGCTCACATGGGCGACCTGACCACCCAGGGCTTGTGGTCCCCTCAGGAATCTCTGCTTCACATCAATCTGTTGGAACTCAGAGCAGTATTTCTAGCACTTCAAGCTTTTTCCAAATCTGTTCAGAACAAAGTTATCCAGGTCAAAACAGACAACACCACCACAATGTGGTACATCAACAAGCAAGGAGGCACTCGGTCTACGGCCTTGTGCACAGAGGCAGTGAAGTTGTGGTCTCTAGCTTACTCCCTGAACACCTCCCTCATGGCAGTTCACCTCCCAGGCAAGGACAATGTCCTGGCAGATGCTCTCAGCAGGATATCCCAGGGCCATCACGAATGGTCACTGGATCCCCTGTTCTTGGAGGTGATATTTTCCAGATGGGGCATCCCGCAGATAATCTTTTTGCAGCCCCAGACAATCACCAACTTCCCCTTTTTTGCTGCAGGCCCCCAGTGTTGGGCTCAGTCCCCCTGGATGCCTTAGTTCTCAGTTGGGAAGGGAAGTTCCTGTATGCTTTTCCCCCCTTCCCTCTCCTGTTCAAAGTGCTAGTCAAAATCAGATCTCAACCGTGCAGGATGATCCTGATTGCTCCAGACTGGACCAGACAGCCCTGGTATCCACTCCTACTGTCCTTAGCAGTCCATCTTCCCCTGTGTCTTCCCAGGAATTACAACCTGTTAACCTGTGCTCAGGGGAGGGTTTGCTACCCGAATCTCAAGGCCTGGCTCTTGAAGAGTTAGAGTTTGCTGATTTACACCTCTCCCAAGATGTAATGGATATTCTGAAGGCTTCTAGGAAACCTTCCACCAGGGCTACTTATAATTCCAAATGGAAAATATTTTTCCATGTGGTGCTCTGGGAAGCATATTTCCCCAGAGTCGGCTGATCTGCCCACAGTCCTTGATTATACGGTCCATTTAAATAGCTTGAGGCTAAGACCAGCTACACTGAAGGTGCACCTGGCAGCTGTTTCTGCTTTTATTTCAGCAGGTAAGCCCTCTTCTCTTTCAGCTCACCCTGTATTCTCCAAGTTTTTCAAGGGATTGCTTCACACCAACCCTCCATTCAGGGACCCTGCCCCTGCTTGGGACCTTAATGTTTGCCATGCTCAGCTTATGCAACACCCTTTTGAGCCTTTGTTTTCAGCAGAGCTTAAGTACTTGATTTGGAAAACTGTATTTCTGGTAGCCATCACTTCTGCCAGACGCATAAGTGAATTACAAGCTTTGTCAGTGGAGCCTGATTTTTATCTCCTTTCATAGAGATAAGGTGGTCCTCAGGACTAACAGGAAGTTCTTGCCTAAGGTGGTGTCAGATTTCCACCTTAATCAATCTGTGTCTCTTCCTGTGTACTTCCCTGACCATTCCTCCTCTGGCAAGAGGAGGCTGCACAGTTTAGATGTGAAAAGAGCCCTTAGCTACTACATAGAGCGTACCAAGGGTCACAGGTTTGACTCCCTCCAACTATTCCTCACTTATGGTGAGGTTGGTAAAGGGAAACCTGCCACTAAAAGATCCATTGCCAGGTGGATTGTCTCTTGTATCCAATTTTGTTACGAAAATCTGGGTAAGGTTCCACCCTCAGGCCTGAGGGCTCACTCTACCAGAGGTACAGCTGCTTCCCTGGCTGCTGCCAGGGACATCCCTATTCTAGAGATATGTCGAGCAGCTACCTGGAAAACAGTTCACTCTTTTACCAAGCATTACTCCCTGGATATCCAGGCTAGGAGTGATGCTCGGTTTGGCACATCTGTGCTTCAGAGCCTATTCCCTAAGTAGGTTCTATCCTCCTCCATGGAGGTACTGCTTTGTAGTCTCGTTGTTGTCAGAATACAGCAAGACTTCATGTTGTTTGAAGAAAAATTACTCACCTTAGTAATGTTGTTTCTTCTAATGGAGTCTTGCTGTATTCTGACCTCCACCCCGCCTGCCCTCTCAGAACCTCTGTTTTGGGATGTGGGTGGGCAGTGCAGTGTTAGCACTCAGTAGGTGCCCACCTTGTTGTTTTCACCCCCTTTTTCTTGGGGTGACTGGGTGTTGTGTTTTTCATTTTTTGGGTCTCCTGTCTTGAGTCTTTGTTTTGGGACCAAAAAATGTGTTTTATGTTTAGTAGCCAGTTGGCTAGTGTAGGTTTACAGCTTCCACACAGGACCTTAGTGAGTTTAGCTCGTAAAGATCTGACGGTTTGAGTTTAAACAACAGACAGAGTCTGAACTGAGCTTGAGCTCAGCGTTCTATGCCTGGCATGGAAAGTTAACTCTTTCACCTCCGGGGCAGTTTGAAGGTTGGGACTCACTGCTATTGTCAGAATACAGCAAGACTCCATTAGAAGAAACAACATTACTAAGGTGAGTAATTTTTTCTTCTTGTCCCCTCGCCCCCCTCACCTAATTCCTTTTATTATAGAGTCCCCAACCAGTAGGACTCTGATCTTTATCTCTTTCTGGTTACATCTCCCTTCCATCCTTCCCTCAATCCCCTGTATCCTATTTTCAATACCTCCTTTTCTCATGTCTCCTCCCGAAGTAATGTCTTCACTCTGTGCCTCCCCACCTTTGTGCCCCCCCCACAGGTGTTTTCTGCTAGGCTGCCTGCCTCTGCCACTCCATCTGCAAACCTTTCCCCTCCCTGTTTTTCTGCCCCTGCCTGTGCCCTGACTGATTTTTCCCTGAGGGCCCTCCCCATTCCTTGCTCTATCCAGCGTTTGCTCTTTTGAAGCTGAGCACGTTGTCCCCCTCTCCTCTTGGGCTTGACCATTGTTATTACTTGATTATGCATCCTCCTTTTTAAATTTTTCGTAGCCTTCCTTTGTGCTTGCGTCTCCTAGTTCCCCTGTGTGCTCTTCAACTCCATTTTCCTGATCTTCTCCCCCGTTTTGTGCCCCTAGTGAGGCAAATCTAATTTTTTGTTCCAGGCCCACTCCCTGTATCCCTCTGGCTGATGGTCCTCCTCTTGCTTTCTCCTCCCTTGTCCTGTGCACTGGCTTTGGACCTTTATGCTTCATTACCTGCCACCTCCCCCCCGTTACTGTTGTGCCCCTTGCTGCCAGTATCTGGGATTCCTGTATCTCCTCTGGTGCTTCCCACTACACCCCGCTCCTTGCTTTTTTGCTCAATTTTCCTCCAGTCCTCATCCCATCTTCCCCTTCCCGTGGCCGTGTTTGCTTCTTGTTTCCCCTGCAGCTCCCCCTTTTAACTACACCTGTCCCCATGTCCCCCCTCTAGATGCTATACTCCCTCGGTGGGACCCTCTCCTGTCCTCCCTTCTACTCCTTTCCCAGCTTAGTGTCCATCTCCGCCATCCCACCTCCTCCCTTAGCTGTGCAATTTGCCTACATATCATTCATCCCCCCCCCCCATTTTCCAGACTGTATTCAGTACCATGGCTGTCCCACAACCAGAACACCCTACCACCCTCCCAAAGATGCCCCCAGCCCTTGTAGCCTGGGGACCCTGCCCTGGATCCATCCTCACTCTGCTCCATTGGCCCCTCCTGTGTGATCCCTTCCCCATTTTCCCCCTTTTGCCTATGTTAAACTTTTGTGTTTATGCCCGGGGTGAGATTTTCTCTGTTTAAAATGCTAACTGTATCCATGCCCAGTGGCTTTCAGACTTTTGGCCAGGGGATGTAAGGGTCTGCACTTGGTTGTGCAGTCCACCAATTGTAGGGTAACTTCTCCCATAAAAGTGAAGTACTTTGGGGTGGGAGGGATGGGGGGGTGAGTTTGGGCTCTATACAGACTCTCGTGAAAGTCAATCAACCCTGTCCCTTTCCCCACTGAGAGAGACCTCTCAATCCCTACACAGATCTCCCAACCGATTTCGGCGGACCTCTTTTGCTCTTACAGCAGTGCTCACTCTGCCAGATGAAAACAGCAAGGACACAAGTACCACATCTCGGGTAACTCCTACACTTGCAGTGTACTGCTATGTTTTTAACTCTGAAACAGAACACACAATTAGCTGAAGCAGTTACATCACCCATAGAAGCTTCCAGAAGTGTAGTCTGCTCCTCCCCCCACTGCAAACTGTGGCAAACAATCCCAGCTCACATCAGTTTAAACTCAGAAACAGAACAGACTGTCTCTAGAAACAGAACACAGACTGTCTCTAAGTTTTGAGGCTCTCCCGCCCTACTGCCTCCATGCTCCTCAAGAGTCAGAAGTGTCTTAGGATATGCTGTCCACCCTCACTCAGGGAGAACATTGTTCAGCTTCTTGCAAAAAGAGCCATAGCCTGTGTCTTTGATGCCCTGGCTAGTCAGGGATACGTGTCCAGGTACTTCCTGGTCCTGAAACAGATTATTTTTGGAGGGGCGGGGGGCTGGTGCCCCATACTGGATCTCCACTATCTCAACCAGTATGTGCGAAAGTGTAACTTTCATATGGTCACTCTGAGCCAGATTATACCCAGGGCCCTGATTTTCTCACGGCACATCAGACAAAGTTCTTGCGGCAGGGTTCTGATTTGCCTCAGAACTTCTAGTGCACTGACTCCATTTCAAGGCCACATTTTACCCTTAATTGTTTTCCCTTTTTTGCCATATCTAACACAATGCACGCTCGTAACACAGTCATTTTATGGGCGTTTGTCACCAAATTTTCAACATAGCCAGTTTGATTTCTGCTCATGAACAGTATCACTGTGATTTTATTAATCTGTCCAGAACATTGATTTCGCTCACCGACCGCGCCATTGTGCGCTACGTGTGCGAAAACACATTTCGGGTGAGATGTGAAAATGACAGTTACTGTTCATAAGGTATGGTAAAATGGCAATACTGAAAATCTGGAGTGAAAATATTAAAATGCTCGGTTACGGTACGCGCGAGGGTACTGCGACCCACTGTGAAACAGCGTTTTAAATATTTTTCACCAGATTTTCAGCATAGGTTTTTAGAGCTTTCTCATGAACTGTGACACTGTCATTTCATTAATCATTCCGGAAGATGGTTCCCGCAGTGACTGCGGAACCACCTTTCGGGACCGATTAACAAAATAACAGTGTCACAGTTCATGAGGTGGGGCCCCAAAAACCCCATGTTGAAAATTTGATGAAAGTATTCCCAGAAATGGCTGAGATATGCACTAAAGTTGAAAAAAATCCATTTATGCCATTATACAGCTTACCGGCTTTTCTTTAGTTTGTGGTCGGCTTTGAAGAGTGCAGGCGTGTTCCAGTCCACGAAGATCGTTGCGCTGGGTTCGGAGGCAAGTATGGGTTGAGGTGGGGGTGTGGGAGGTGAAGATGCAGAGGGTGGTTGCGGGTTGGGGGCAAAGAATAAGCGATGGAAGGTTTTTGTTTCAGGTTTTTTTATTCACACGCAAGGAGGACTTTTGCCGCTTGCAAATTTGGGCTCCCAGCCAGGACATACACAATTTGAGAGGGGCAGTGAAGCCGACGGGGGGATTGGGGCACCCGTCGCAAAGGATGTTTGTTCCGTGGGTGACGGCAAATTCCGCGGTTTGCCACACTCGCGGAATCACGGAAAACTCGGGGCCCTGATTATACCATTCCTGGAGTCGAACATGTGGTGTTTTGCTCCCTGAACCTCCAGGATGTGTTCTTCCACACTTCTGTCCACAGATCCTACTGCCAGTTTTGAGCAGAAGGGGTCCTGTACCAGTTCCAGGTCATGCCATTTGGCTTCTCCTCAGCTCCATGAGTCTTCACCAAATGCACCCTACCTGGACAACTGGCTGATATCCGATCCATCCAAGGAGGCCATAGTGAGCTCTACAGACCTGACTCTCCAGATCTATTTATTTATTTGCTTTTGTTAGCCAGGTGCTGAGACTTGGGCCTGTTCCTCAACCTGGACAATCCCAAACTGGTACTGAAGCAGGAGATCATATTCATCAGGGCTGAACTAGACTCCCTGCAGGCCAAGGCCTGCCACTCTGCAGACCAGGCACATGATCTTATCTCCTTTACTTGTTTATTTTAGGTTGTGCTCTTCCACTTTGCCTGGAATTTCCTACTGCTGCTGGGGTATATGGCATCCTGCACCAGCATGGCGCACTGGACCTCCTGGCGGGTGCGCCACCTTCAGTGGGAGCTGGGCTGTTGGTGGTCTCAGTGCCTAGGTCACTTGGATCCCAGGCCTCATGTATGCCTTTCCCCTTCTGCCCTTCCCATTGATCTACAGAGTACTGGCCAAGGTCAGGAAGGACAAGGCATGGATAATCCTGCTAGCTCCAGACTAGCCAAGGCTGTTCTGGTACCCAGAGCTCCTGAGCTTCAGCAGGCAGTCTCAGCAGAGACTGCCTCTCCACCCAGACCTGCTGACCAGACTTCAGTGGACAGTCCTGCACCCGGACTTTCAATCCCTGCAACTCATGGCCTGGTTCCTGAATGGCTAGAGTTCTAGGCCTTGGGCCTTTCTGAGGATGTCCTCCACATCGTGGAGGCATCCAGAAGGAGTAGACTCGTAGGTGCTATACCTTTATATGGGAGAGATTTTCCATTTGATGCCAAGGTAAGGAGCTGATCTCCTTGCCTCCTCAGTGGCTAGCATCCTGGACTCCCTCTAGTCTCTTTTCCAGTTGGGCCTGTGAGTGACATCCTTAAGGTGCACCTGGCAGCCATTTCTGCTTACCAGGCGCGGGCTGGTATGCCTGCAGTGAACCAGGAGAAGGTGATCAGGTGCTTTCTCAAGGGCCTTGACCACTTGTCCCCTTTGGTACCTGCTCCACTTCCACTGTGGGACTTTTTGCTGGTCCTGGCAAGCCGTTTGAGCTGATGCACAGGTGTGAATTGTCACAACAGTTGTGGAAGACTGCCTTCCTGGTGGTTATTATGTCTGCTCCAGGTGCTCCCAGTGGACTCTCCCTACTTAGTCTTCCATAGCGATATTCATCCTTCTTCCCAGTTGCATCCCGAAGGTGGAATCGGAATGTCACTTTAATTGGGTGATTAACTTGCGGGTATACTTTACTAACCATTCTTCGGAGGCCGACTGCAGGCTCCATACCCTGGACCTGCAGATGACTCTCTCCTAATATGTGGAGCTTATGGCTAGAATTTGGGGATGGGCTCACCAGCTGTTTGTCACCTACGCTGAAGCTGTGCCTGGTAGACTGGCAGCTAAGCTGACGATTGCAAGGTGGATTACATCTTGCATCAAACTTTTCTATATGTTGGCTGGTCAGGAGCCTCCTGCTGGGAATAGAGTGCCAGACAGAACGCTACCTCGGTGGCTGCCTCCAGGGATATAACCATACAGCAGATCTGTAGGGCTGCTGTCTGGAGGTCAGCACACATCTTCATGTCCCACTACCGCATCAACCCGTAATCACACTGGAATGCATGTTTTGGGACCTCTGTTCTTCAGTCTCTGTTCGCCAAGTAGGAGTGCGTGCCTTGCCCCCTCATCCGGGAGAACTGCTAGGAGTCTGCAGAGTGTGGATGTGAACCATATCCATGCCCCTAGAAGAACAGGTTATTCATCTGTAATTGTAGTTCTGGGAGTGGTATATGGTTCACATCCATCCAGACCACCTGGCCTCCCCTGGCAGGTGGCACATGGATCCTTGCTTCCAGCGTGCAAAGATCTGCCCCAATGGGTGCTGTTCAGCAAGAAAGGCGTAGACTCTACCCAATCTACAGTGGAGGGAAAAGGGCCTTATTAGTTGAGCAGAGGCCATAATTTGTTTGAATTCACCCTCTGAAACAACAAAAAAAAAGTAGTTTAAAATGCCCCATAGAAACTAATGGAGCACGTCCCCAGTACTGTACAGAATCTTACAGTACAAGAAGCGGGTAATGATGCGTGACTCTCAGTTGACTCCTTGAAACAAGAAGGAGCATCTGGGGACTTTCAGAAAAAACACAAAAACAGAGCGTCCGATGCACAAAATGTGCGTAAGGACGTTAGTACCTGCGTCCCCGAGAGCCCTGCCATCATTGTTACTTATATGAAGCTGTGGGCTGCACCTTTGTAGCAGTGTGGAGACAGCTGCAGTGGTATTTGAATATAGATTCATAACAAATACAATCCCATCCTATTTACTGAGCAAGCTAAATAAAAAAGATCATTGAACATGTACAAAGTTGGATCCGCCAAATTGTAAAATTATGTAATGCCAAGATTTCAAACAAAATCTGGGGAATGGACTCTTGCAGTAGTGGTCCCACGCACATGGAAGGTCATTCAGAAAACATTAAGATTACTACCACTAGGAGTCACGTGATATAGTTCACCGTTAGCAGCTTGTCTTACTGTCTCCTACCACCCTGGATTTAATAAACATTTTTTTTGGTGCTCTACCAGTTTGCTAAATAGACTACTTCAACTGTGGAAGCTCTATTTGTCAACCTAGGAGCAAAGTAGTGGGGTAGCGATCACATTATGGATGTTGAAATGAGGAAAGCGCCCCCCCAGTCACACACCGCCGACCACGCCAAAGAAGTCAAGCAAAAAAGCTAAGGCCTAGACTTCGGCGGACGGCTCCGAAACTACTACTACTACTGCCTCAGAGTCTAACCCCTTAACTGTTGAGAGATTCCTGGCAGAATTCAAGCCATTTCGGGAGGAACTACACTCATTCACCACTGAGTTCAAGGCAATGAAATTGGCTCTGAAGGACATATCCAAATGAACTGGGGACAATGAAGCACGTTTAGTCTCCTTGGAGAAAACAACTGACGAAGTAGAACCAGAAATAGTTGTTCAAACAACATGAAGTCTTGCTGTATTCTGACAAAACCATCAGATTCTTTACACCGCCTCACTGAACAGTCGCTCCAGAGATTTCTCCTGCAGCTCGGTTCGAAAGTCTGTTAAAGTGTCGATTAAGTGTCTGTTTTTTAACCAAAATTTATTTCTGCATTGTCGGTTCAGTTTCTGTCTGTGGTGCCATGAGTACTAGATAGGTTTTTTGCTGATTTTCTGTGTGGAACTTGTAAAAGTGTAGATCGGTTCGGTTGAACTGATCATTTATTACTTGTATCTTTCTTTAGAGTGTGGTTATCGGTGCTAAAAAAAAAAAAAAAAAAAAAATGTTTTTGTACGTTTTTTTTCCCCCCAATACCCGTGACACGGTTAGGAACCGATAAGGGAGTCTTGCCTGGCGGTTGCCATAAAAAGGGTAAGTTTGTTAGGTTGGCCATGTCTGAGAAACCCAAGAAAAAAAATGGGCCCGCTGGGTTTCAACACTGCAGTGAGTGTGGGGAGGTCTTTGCCAAGGCTGATCCCCACACCACCTGTGTTTGTCTGGGGTTTGAACACCTCGATACAGACTGCCAAATATGTAAACATTTTCTCAAATCTAGCCTTGAAAAGAGATTAGGTAGATTGAGGGAAAAGAAGTCCAAGAAGTCCGCTGACCCGGATTGCCAGCCCGGTTCGGTTCCAACCGAACCAGAAGGAGTGCCCTCTGACCAGGGCGATACTTCGGGCAAAAGGAGAGCCGATCCCGAGGGTTCGGTTCCGACAAAAAGAAAATGCAAAGAGAAATCGACCGGTTCGATTCAGAAGTTCATGTTCAATCACCGAGGAAATAGTTGGAATCTTCGCCTGGTTCCGACTGATCCGCACCTTTGGCAAGGGTTCGGTTCATCGGTTCCCCCGGTTCATGAGTATACCCTGAAGAATTTTTATGAACTGGAGTTTGAGGAGGAGGGGGAGTTTGAAGATGGTGATGGTGAAAGTCTGGATGCGCCTATGGAACTGGACATCTCCCCAGACAGACCTTCGGGTGTATCCCCTCCTAGGCTGTCTGAGTCCCCTTCCCACTTTGTTTTATAGAAAGGTGGCTGAAACCCTCCAGCTTCCTATGGAGGAAGCAATGGAGGATCAAGAGGAGCCTGATTATGTTGAAATGATGGACATCCCAGAGTCCAGGAGACTGTCTGTTCCCCATCACAAATCTTTTGGGAAGCAGAAACAAAAAATCCGGAAGTCTCTCAATTCTGTACCTCCTGTTGATAGAAGAATGGACAAGAGGTATACACTATCAGGCTCAGATACTGAGTTTGTATACCAACAATGCAGCCATGTTGGGGTTGTGCAGGCTGCTGCCTGTGATAAGGCAAACATTCCCTTGGCTTCACACCCTCCAGACAAAGACTCCAGGAAGATTGATGCCATGGCAAAAAAAAAACAGTACATGGCATCTTCCGTGGGACTCAGGCAGGCGAATTATATGGCCTATACAGCCAGGTACCAGAAGTCCAGGTGGGACACTGAACTGGCACTGGCTAAACAAGCCTCCCTCCAGCTAGCCAAGGAGCTGGAGGAGGTGGCTGTTGATGGGATTGAGGCATCAAAAGTACAGTTTCCTGCTGCAGTGGACTCCAGTGATGTGTCATCAAGAGTCATGGCTACATCTGTGGTTCTTCGGAGAATGGCTTGGCTCAGATGTACTAGCCTCTAGCAGGATACCCAGGCTAAGGCCATGGATTTTCCTGTAGTGGGTAATTCTCTGTTTGGGGAGCAGACAGAGAATTACATGAGGAAAATGGACGAGTACAGGACCACTTACAGGAGTGCTCAGGCCAAGGAGAGGCAGGCAACTCCTCCAAAGGCAGCAGTTTAGGGGCAGGGGCAGGCCTTTTCATATGCATTTCTACCAAGCACAGGCCTCTTCTCCCTTTTCACAGAGGGGGTTCTTCAGAGGGAGAGGCAGAAGGGGGATGAGCAGGGCTGCATCCACTCCTCAGCCCAAGACCGCTGCCAAGCAGACACCCTAATGGGTCTGCCCGGGTCGACACTCCTATTCCAGTAGGGGGCAGGCTGGCTTACTTAGTCCAGGACTGGAAGTCTGTTACCTCAGACAGGTGGGTCCTGGAAGTAGTAAGCCTGGGACTGGTTCTCAGCTTTAAAAAATTTCCGAAGATGAGGGCCAGATCTCTTCCACCTGCAGATCTCTCGGAAACCCTTGCCCTAGAGGCAGAGGTTTCGTTTCTTCTGGCTTTAAGAGCCATAGAGAGAGAGAGAGAGAGAGTGCCTATCCTACACTGGGAAAAGGTCTGTACTCCAGGTACTTCCTTACCCCAAAAAAGACAAAGGAGTGGCGACTCATCCTAGACCTAAGATACCTGAACAAACCTCTTTTAAAACCAAGGTTCAAGACGATAACTCTGGGAATAGCTCTTCCCTCCCTAAGGCCAGGGGACTGGCTAACCTCCCTGGACCTCAGATATGTCTAGTTTCACATTCCCATCAGGTGCTCCCACAGAAAGTACCTCAGGTTCGAGTTGCCCTCAGGCTACTATCAGTTCAGAGCAATGCCCTTTGGTCCAACATCAGCCCCAAGGGTTTTCACAAAGTGCCTGGCAGTAGTAGTTGCCTTTCTAAGGAGGCAAAAGATTTCCATTTTTCCATATCTGGATGATTGGCTAATAGTGGGCCAGTCTCCAGACCAAGTCAAGTCAGACCTGCAAGTGACCCAGTAGGTGCTCACTTCTCTAGGATTTCTTCTTGATCTTCCCAAGTCAGTCCAGCTTCTTACCTTTATAGGGGCAGAGTTGGATACGGCCAAAGCAAGAGCCTTTCTTCCCCTGGACAGGGCAAGCCTTCAGGTGTCTCGACCAGCAAGGCATTTCCTCCAGCTCTTGGGCCTCATGGCAGCTTCTACAGTAGCGGTCCAAGGGGCAAGATTCCAGATGAGGGACATTCAGTTCCATCTGAGGGCCTTTTGGTCCCAGAAGAAGGACTCCCTTACCAAACTGATTCCAGTGACTCCGGACCTTGATCAAAGCCCTTCAGTGGTGGCAGGATCAGGACAATTTAAGGCAAGGGGTCCCATTTGCCACTCAGTCTCATTCAGTGGTCCTTACCACAGATGCTGCCCAGGGACTGTGGTCCCCTCAGGAGTGCCTTCTCCATATCAATCTCCTAGAGCTCAGGGCAGTTTTTGTGGCCCTGCAAGCTTTCTCTGTCAGTGCAGAACAAGGTGGTTCAAGTCAGAACAGACACCACCACCACCATGTGGTACATCAACAAGCAGGGGAGGCATTCTGTCTACGGCCCCTGTGCACAGAAGCCATGAAGTTGTGGTCTCTGGCTTATTCCCTGCAGACCTCTCTGATCACCTTCCAGGTTTCCACCTTTCACCTTCCAGGGAAGGACAGTGTGCTAGCAGATGCACTGAGCAGGATCTCACAGGGCCATCACGAATGGTCCCTGGACCCTCTGGTATTGAAGATGATTTTTTTTCAAGGTGTGGCACTCCAGAGATGGATCTTTTTGCAGCCCCAGGCAATCACCAACTTCCTCTCTTGTTGCAGACCCCCCCAGTCTTGGGCACAATCCCCCTGGATGCTCTTGATTCTGAACTGGGAAGGGACATTTCTGTATGCCTTCCCTTTTCTGTTCAAAGTTTTTTAGTCAAGATAAGGTCACAACCTTGCAAAGTGATTCTGATTGCTCCAGACTGAGCTAGACAGCCTTGGTACCCCCTGTTGCTGTCCCTAGCTGTCCATCTTCCCCTGTCTCGTCCCAGAAATTACAACCTGTTAACTTTCTCTCAGGGGAGGATTTGGTACCCCGATCTTCAGTCTCTCAATCTCAAGGCATGGCTGTTGAAGAGTTAGTTTGCAGATTTGCATCTGTCTCAGGGGGTTCTGGACATTCTCAAAGTTTCCCGAAGGCCCTCCACCAGAAAGGCTTAACTCCAAATGGAAGAGATTCAGCATTTGGTGTTCCAAGAAGCATATTTTCCCCAGATACTGCTGAATTGCCTACAGTTCTGGATTATATGGTCCATCTTAATGGCCTAGGCCTCAGATCAGCTGCTGTCAAGGTTCACTTGTCGGCTGTTTCTGCTTTTCTGTCAGTGGGGAAATCTTCCTCACTATCTTCTCATCCTGTGTTCTGTAAATTTTTTTTAAAGGATTGCTTCATGCAATCTTTCCTTTAGAGACCCTGCCCCTGCCTGGGATTTAAATTTTTGCATTGCTCAGCTTATGCAACCTCCCTTCCAACCTATGTCCTCAGCAGAGCTTAAGTACTTGACTTGCAAAACTGCGTTTTTAGTGGCCATTCCCTCTGCCAGACGTATCAGTGAATTGCAAGCCTTGTCAGTGGAACCTGATTTTATCTCATTTCACAGGGATAAAGTGGTCCTTAGAATCAATAGAAGGTTCTTGCCCAAAGTGGTTACAGATTTCCATTTGAATCAGTCTGTCTCTCTTCCTGTTTTCTTCACTGATCATTCTTCCTCAGGGGAGAGGAGGCTACACAGTTTAGATGTTAAAAGAGCCCTTAGCTACTACATAGTGTACCAAGGGTCACAGGTTTGATTCCCTCCAGCTGTTCCTCACTTATGGGGAAGTGGGAAAGGGCAAACCTGCTACCAAAGGAACTATTGCCAGGTGGATTGTGTCTTGTATACAATTCTGCTATGAGAAACTGGGAAAGATTGCACCCTCAGGGCTGAGGGCTCACTCTACAAGAGGTACAGCTGCTGCCAGGGACGTCCCTCTCTTAGAAATTTGTCAGGCAGCCACCTGGAAAACAGTCCATACCTTTGCCAAACATTACTCCCTGGATATCCAGGCTAGGAGTGATGCTCGATTTGGCACAGCAGTACTTCAGAGCCTATTCCCGAAGTAGGTTCTGTCCCTCCTCCATGGAGGTACTGCTTGGTAGTCTGCATTTGTCAGAATACAGCAAGACTTCGTGTTTGAAGAAAAAATTACTCACCTTAGTACATGTACCTCCCTCTAGGATCTGGACACCTAGGGACCAATGCTGCCTCATGTTTATCACTATGCCAAGTAGTACCAAGGCAAAACTGTGTCATGATGATAACCATGTCTGTAACCACTGTCTGTAACCACCTTATGCTTGAACAACCTATGTAATCAAAAGTTTTTCTCCACTGTATTTTATCTTGTATTGTTATCCCGGGTCGCCCCTGAAAAAGGGACCTTCGGGGCTCAGTGGGCCTACCCGGTCACCAAAATTTAATAAATAAATAAATGTTTGTTCTATTGGAGTCTTGCTGTATCAGGGTTTCATTTAACTCTAAAAATTGATTAGCGTTTTGCTCATAAAAGTGCTAAAACTTTGTGAAAATTAATGGCTCTTGCCTCACTGTGTCTAACAAACACAGCACTTGTAGAAAATCTATATAAATACTTTCTGCACAGTTAATATTGTCCCAAGAAAAAAACTGCTAATCAGTTATTTAAAACCCTGTGTATTCTGACCTCTCCTCCTGCCTCCTCTCTCAGAACCTGGTTTTGGGAAGTGGGTGGGCAGGCGCAGTGTTGCACCTCGGGGGTGCTCCTTTTACACCCTCTTTGTTTGGGTGTTGTTTTATTGTTATTCTTATTTGGACTGGTTTTTGGGTTTTGGGTTTCCTGACTTGAGTCTTCCTTTGGGACTCCAAAACTTTTGTTGCCAGTTGGCTATTGCTCGTAAGAATCTGACGGTTGGATTTCAAAGGACTCCAGACAGAGACACCAACCGAGCTCGAGCTCAGCATTCTATGCTCTGCATAGAAAGTTAACCCTTTGTTCTCCGGGGCAGTTTAAAGGCTGGGGCTAACTGCATTTGTCAGAATACAGCAAGACTCCAATAGAAGAAACATAATTACTAAGGTGAGTAATTTTTTCTTGCTTGCCAACAGATGTCCCGGCTGGAGGCCAAAAAAATTATCTCGAAGGCCGCAGTTGGAGAAACTATGCTGTCATAATTGGTCTTCCAGAGAAAGAGGAGGAAACAGATACCATAGGCTTTGTGCAAAAATTTAATTGTGAAGCTGGCTGGTACCTCCCCATTGGGGCCCACATACACTATTGAAAGAGCCCACCGCGCCCAGAGGTGTGTCCCTCCTGCCGGGGCAGCCTCATGTCCATTGATTTTCTGTTTCCTAAATTACTTGAAGCGTCAACATTTTCTGAATAAAGTGAGAGAGGTCCAGGAAATCAAAATTGGCAGGCTGTAGGCTAAGGGTAGCACAAGACCTACCTGCATCAGTCCAGCAGCGTCGAGCTTCCTTTCACCCCATTGTTACCAAGCTCATTAAGGCAGGTATGAAATTCCGAATGGGGTATCCGGCACGACTGCAAGTCCAGCTATCTGGCTCATGGTCTACCTTCGATGAAGCGGAATCAGCGGCAGCTGAACTCAAATCAGCCCTACCTAACCTTTTCAAGGATCGCTGAATAGCATTATAGTGCACTGGTCTAAGGCTCTGAGCTGCAAATCTGGTGACATGCAGCAGACCAGACTTGGGTTTGAATCCCACAGCTTCCACTTGCATACTGTGTGACCCTGAGCAAGTCACTTAACCTCCTTGTGCTCCCAAGTCGCTCATGTAGAAAAGCTTTCAGCTTAGTGTGCTATTCCTGGTTAAACAACTAAATAAATAAAAGAAAATCTAGTAGCATGGATTTTTTTACTGCGAGGATCTTTGTGAACTTAAGCAGCTCATTGAAAGAGGCTATCGTGACACCCCTTTTAAAGAAGCCTTCCCTTGACCCAGACTGTCTCGCTAACTACAGACCGATCTCTAACCTGCCCTTTTTGGGCAAGGTTATTGAGAAAGTCTCGTTGCAGCTCGATGACTTTCTTACCATCCATGAGGTCTATGATCCTCTCCAGTCCGGTTTCAGGAAGAGGCACAGTACCGAGACGGTGTTGGTTTGGGTACTTAATGATCTCCTATTAGCGAGAGATCGGAGGAGCCGTTCGATCTTGGTCCTCCTTGATCTCTTTGCAGCATTTGACACCGTTGACCATGGGATGTTGCTAGATCGCCTGTGGCTGTTCTGCGGACTGTCCTCAGATGGTTCTACTCTTTCCTCACAGGCAGAAGTCAGAGGGTAGTCTCAGGAATTTTTTCCTCTGCTCCCTTTGCTCTGTCCTGTGGAGTGCCACAGGGTTCTGTGCTTTCCCCCATGTTGTTCACGGTGTTTGTGCTGCCGTTGGGAGACATTATAAGGCGTTATGGGCTGAGTTTTCACTGCTATGCAGATGACACTCAGCTCTATATGTCCGTTGTACCTGAACAGAATGCCGCATTATTGGCCGTTTAATAACTGCCTCGCTGAGATTCAGGACTGGATGAGTGCAAACTGGTTGAAACTAAATCTGGATAAGACTGAGGTGTTGGCTGTGGACCCAGGTCATCGTGTAGAGAAGTTGACTCCTGGGTCTCCCTCTGGCCTTGTGTTAGGGGGTAGCCAGTTGAGACCTTCTGAACAGGTGCGGAATCTGCGTGAAATTCTTGACAGCAAGTTAACGTTGAAGGCACAGGTATCTACTGCAGTCAGGTCTTCTTTTTACCATCTGAGGAATATCGCCCGGATAAAACACCTTGTTCCACATGATGACCTTCCTGTGTTAGTCCACACCTTTGTCTCCTCGCGTCTTGATTACTGTAATGCTCTATAGCTAGGGTTACCAGGGGTGCATCTCCGTCGCCTGCAGCTGGTGCAGAACGCTGCAGCCAGGTTGTTGACTGGGCTGCCAAGAACTTGCCATATCACTCCTGTGCTGCGCGAACTACACTGGCTGCCGGTGCGGTGGAGAATCACCTTCAAGGTCGCGTTGCTGACCTATAAGACCCTACACTGTCAGGGTCTGGGCTACTTGGAAGATCTCCTTCGACCTTACCGCCCTCTCCGCCCACTCTGCTCCGCTTACGAGGGATTGCTAGAGATTCCCAGGGTTCACCTTCAGTCATCTGGGGCCAGAGCTTTTTCTTTTATGGCCCCAACCCTGTAGAATTCTCTACCTTGTCAGATTAAAGAGTTCCTGTCCACGGAATCATTTAAGGTGTCCCTGAAGAGTTATTTATTTGAACTAGCATTTGGATAGGTTTATTGCTGCCTTTTATTGTTTTTATGTCATTATTATGCAAGATGCTGTTTTGTACTTGCACTTTGATATGTTGAAAAGCGCATTATAAATAAATTTTGATTGATCGATGTAGCGCAAACTAATGCACTTTTAAAAATGTTTGAGCTCACAATGACACTACCTGGATTGCTTATCGGGGCTTGATGTAGGAACTGTATCTCTCCCCCCCGAATGCCTCGTACTTGCTGATCTTCATGCCGGCTATGATTTGCGGGAGGTATCTGTTTCATTCACTCCTCTACAGCAGTGGTTGGGAGAACACTGATGCATCGACAGCAAGCAAAGTTCAAGTCAGTACCCTTTATTTCCAACTCAAAAGGGTCAGTGTACTCAGTTCCATCATCCGGGAGGGAGGTTGACTCAATCTCTAGAGGGTCAGCGCTTTCTAGCCTAAGTTGTCTGTATTGTGGTGTATGTGCCACTAATGGCATCTTGTATGCTTGCCACACACCTGCTCGTTTAGCCCTGTTTAATCTGGAAACTCACAGTATATGCGGGATGGTTCAGAGGACTTATTTTTGATTCCTTAGTTCCCTCATAAAAGTTAAGCGAACCATCATTGGACTAGTATCTCCAGATTTATGTTTATACCTACTCCACAAGATAGTGGGGTGAGCAACAATTGCGTCGGACTGGACTCAAGTTGCAATACAGTTTTGTTTGTTGGCCCTGCTGTTTCCCAGGGAACTGAACTCTTATTGAGCCCCTGGCTCGCATTAACCACTACAGATACTTGCAAATATGGTTTTAATCTTTTAAGCTCCTTGATTTCATGCCCTGTTGGAACCTTCGTTAATTTAGTTTTAATTTTGTGATTTCAATTGCTGGAACATCTTCCATCTATGATACACCCTCCCCTAAACTGGGCGTATGTTTCACCGAATTCCAACAGGTTTAACCTGAGGCAGGTTGCCTCGGATTTATCCGAGTGTCCGAATTTAAGGATACCTCTGGACAGGAGGTTTTTTCTTTTCAATTTTTATTAGGTTAATTTCGGGTGACAGGGTGAAAAGCGAACAGACTGTTTATCATGGATGAACAACTCATTATGTTGGTAGGGAGGAGGGGTTAATGTTTCTGTTTGGGGTCTGATTCTGGTCTTCATTATGACTGATGTACAGATTTGTGAGATGTTATTTCTTGTGTTTATCTCAGCTTCATGGTTCTGGTGGGAGGGGAAGGGGGTTGGGGCAGTTATGTGTGGATGGGCTGGGGAATAGGGGACACGGCATCAAGATATATTGAGCATAAGTCTGAGTTTGACACCAGTTTTCACATATCAATTTTTACCGTTGATTCAAGGCTTAAGAAGGGCTAACAATTTTAATGTCATTACTTGGAATGTCAGAGGGGCCAGACATAAAACTAAACGGTACAAAATTCTTAACACATGTAACTTCTCAGGAGTGACGTCGCTCTACTCCAGGAGATGCATTTACTAGAGACCATAACAATTCAATTAAAAATAAAAAAACAAATCTGGAAAGATGGTCTAGAAAGTGGAAGCTGAGGTCCAATGCAGGGAAATGCAAGGGACTGCACCTGGGGGCCAGAAACCCGGCCAAGTGTATACCCGGGGATGCTCCAAGTCTCGATGGCTGAGAGGGACCTGGGGGTGGTGGTGGATGTCAAGATGAGCAACTCGGAGACTTGTAGGAGGGCAGCAGCCAAGGCCAACAGGATGCTGGGATGCATCGCTAGGGGGATCACCTCCAGAAGGAGGGAAGTGATACTCCTTCTGTATAACTGCTTGGTGAGGCTGCACCTCGAGTACTGCGTGCAGTTTTGGAGGCCACACTTAGAGGGACATTAAACTCCTGGAGAGGGTCCAGAGGAGGGCAACCAAAATGATTTGGGGCTTGGGGGACAGGACCTATGAGGAGAGGCTCGAAGAGCTAAATATGTACACATTGGAAGAGAGAAGGGACCGGGGGACATGATAGAGGTCTTCAGGTACATGAAGGGGTAAATAGGGGAGGAACAGTCAGGGTGCTTCGAAGGAAGGAGGAGGGGGCCACTAGAGGGCATTGGCGGAAGCTGGAGGGGGGAAGATTCAGGGGAGAAAGGAGGAGGTGCTACTTCACTGAGAGGGTGGTGGAGCCATGGAATGTGCTGCCTAGGGGGCTGATGGAGGCAGAGACGGTGGAGGGGTTCGAGTGGGGTGGGACAGGTACAGGGCAAGGGTTCTGGAAGCAAAATCCAATGCAGCGAGAATATCCGGAAGTGGGAAGGGAGAAGCAAGAGAAGGCGAGGGGGGCAGCAAAGTCAGCTCCCAGGGTAGGGGCTGACCAAACGAGCAGACGCGAAAGACCATTAGGCCTATTCTGCTGGCATTTTAGTATGTTAGTAATTTAGGAGACAGTACATGGGACAGGTCTCTTCGGTTGGGAACAGTACTCTGAGCAGAGGGGTGACGATATTAATAGCACGTTCTGTTCTTTCATATGCACACATTGCATCATTGATCCTAACGGATGATCTTCCTTCCTTAAGGGCTCCTTAAATATGGCAGAGATTCTCCTGGGCTGCATATATGGCCCAAATGTGGACTTTTCCCTCCCTTATGCAATTGATAATCATCTTTTCCCCATTCCTTTCTCTCCTGATATTTATTGGGGGAGACTGGAATCTACCATTTGACCCTGAGATGGACAGGTCTGACAGACGTAGAGCGGGACTGTCTCCAGCTCAACGAGCTCTGAGGGATTTGGTTGATCATTTGGGTCTTTGTGATCCCTGGAGGGTTCTACACCCCACCTCCCAGGAATACACATTCAGGTCTGTGGTACATGGCTCCTCATCCTGATTTGATTATTTTCTAACCAGTCACTTAAC
Source organism: Neoceratodus forsteri (assembly GCA_016271365.2). Classification (NCBI taxonomy): domain Eukaryota; kingdom Metazoa; phylum Chordata; order Ceratodontiformes; family Ceratodontidae; genus Neoceratodus; species Neoceratodus forsteri. The sequence goes on along the minus strand of CM057449.1, from coordinate 499,145,207 downwards.
TTTTGCCGGGAATTCTACATATTAGCATAGCACTGATTGTAATCTCAGACCATGCCTTAGTATCATGTAGGATCACCCTTTCCTCCCTATGTAAGAAGGGAATGATCTGGAAAATACATAATCAGGTTATTAAAGAGGCAGACGTGGTCAAGCAAATTTCACATCACATAGACCATTTTATCTCTACTAATCAAGGTACTACAGGGAAGCTGGATGTGAAATGGGAGCACTGAAATGTTACCTGGAAACAGAAAAAAAGATACGAGGCTTTATCCATTTTGTCACAGATAAGAAAATGTAGGCACAGTTATCACAAAAACTCGGGGATGGCTTCCGCCAGAATCATATTAAGCTCTGGACCAATGTAGAGCTTCTCCGTGAAAAAGCAGTGTGTGCCATTTTAAAAACCAGAGCTATGTACATAGATCACAGGGAGAAGGCTGGTCGTCTGCTGGCCCTCAGGGTCAAAAAACAAGAGGCCTCGAGAATTGTTAATTTTATCTGTTCGTCTACGGGCGGCTCTCTTAAAGCCACTCCCCATGAAATAGTTACAAAATTTGAATCCTATTACCTTACCCTCTACAGCCAAATGCCTAACCGTCCCTCCATGAGTAGGATTGATGATTTTCTTTAGTGGCATCCAGCTCCCACTTTATCTGAGGCACAGAAACAATCTCTCCTAAGGCCTGTTTCAGTTACTGAAATTCTGGGAGTGATTCGGAACGTGCCATCTGATAAGTGCACCGACCTGACAGTTTCTCTTCAAACTTTTTATTTATTTATTAAATTTTGGTAACCGGGTAAGCGCTCTGGGCCCCGAAGGTCCCTTTTTCAGGGGCGACCCAGGGATTACATGGAATATTACATGGGATTGTATACAGCAAAAGTACATTACATAAGTCACATTGAAACATAACATGGGGTAATACATAGTAGCATTTCAGCAGGTTACATATCCTGGGTAGGCTATATAGGTTGGTGTAGCCATTGTGGGTATCTACCTGGGAGGGTGGGGGGGGGTGGGGAATGGCCTAGTGAGTTGTGATGAATTGGGCATACGCTTAGGAGCCCCTTTCTTTAGCAATTGCACTTGGAGGTGACCATCATTTGAGCCTTCAGCCTTGTGCGGAAGGTGTTGGTAGAGGTAGCTTCCTGGACACCTGGGGGCAGAGAGTTCCATAGGATAATAATAATCTTTATTTTTAATGCGCCTTTCAAAAAATCAAGGCGTAGAACAGTCTTTAAAATACATCCAAATAACACATCATAATAAAAATCAGTAGACTAATATCAACATCATAATAAATAATAAAATCAGATCGGTTCAGTATCCTCCCCAAACGCTTTTCTCCACAGAAAGGATTTCAGTGCTAGTTTAAAGCCCTCCACTGTCATGCATTCTCTAATCCAAAGGGGTAGAGAATTCCAGAGGGTCGGTGCCGTGAATACGAAGGCCCGGGCACTGGAAGATTTCAAAACTACCCTCGGAATCTGTAGCAACCTCTCGTTGGCTGAGCGGAGTGGTCGCTCCGGGATGTAAGGGACCAGAAGCTCTTTCAGGTAGTCAGGGCCCAGACCGTGCAGGGCTTTGTAAATCAGTAAACCGACTTTAAAGGAGATCCGCCACTGAACTGGCAGCCAGTGCAGGCCCCGCAGCACCGGAGTGATATGGGAGGAACGAGGCATCCCAGTTAACAACTGGGCTACGGAGTTCTGCACCAGCTGCAAGTGGCGGATATCAACCCCTGGAAGCCCAAAGTAGAGGGAATTGCAGTAGTCCAAGCGCGAGGTCACAAAGGCGTGGATCAACGTAGGTAGGTCTCCAGACGGAACAAGGTGCTTGATCCTAGTGATATTCCTAAGATGATAAGGATAACTTAGCACGACAGCCGACACTTGCATACGCAGTGTCAGCCGGGTCGTCAAGAATAACCCCTAGGTCGCGCACCTGTTCAGAGATAGGACGGGGGCTGTGATGGCGAACGACTTGCCAACCGCCTTGGTTCTAACCCTGGGCGCTGCGAGGAGGGTTCGGTTTATTGTTTGGAGGAGCCTAGGGTTACTCTTTTGGGCAATGAGCCCAGTGAGGCTGGGAGGAGGGGAGGGGCTGAGTAATTTTATAGGTATGGCAGAGTAGTGGGTACTGCAGCCAGGCATCCCAGGAGGGCCAGTTTAGTTGGGACAAAGTGTCACAGTGGTGGGTCCTGGGGCCGGATAGGGTGGCGAAGCAAGCCACATTGTGATATAGAACTTGTAGTCTGTTCATCTCTTGTCTGGCTGCTCCCTGAACCACTGGGGCCGCATAGGTGATGGTCGGGAGCAGGACGCTAGTAGCGATGGAGGCCCTGGCCGCTGGTATCAGCTGGTCTTTCAACCTGTACAGGGTCCCAAGTTTGGCGTGAATATTTTTGGTTTCCTGGTCAACGTTTTCCTTGAGGGTGAAGCCCTGGTCTAGGGTAAGGCCAAGGTATTTTATAGAGTCAGCCACCTCAAGTCCTTTGCCTGATGCGGTCATCAGTGGGAGGTGTTGGCTTCTGTCCCGACCGAGGGTTCTTGGGCCAAACAGCATGGCCTTGGTCTTGTTAGGATTTATGATCATTCTGTTGGTGACAAGCCATTGCTTTAGGGATCTCAGGTCATCCTGTAGCCCAGAGCTGAGATCTCCAAGATTAGAGGAGGGGCGGTAGCTGACAGCATCATCCACGTACTGTACCACTGAGCTACCCCCACAGTGTTTACTGAGATCATTGGTGAAGAGCGAGAAGAGAAGGGGGCCAAGCATAGACCCTTGGGGCACCCCCTCAGTTAATGGGAGAGGCTCTGACAGGGAGTCTTTCCATTTTACCCTCTGTGACCTCCCGGTGAGGTAGCTGTTGAACCATGACAGGGAGTGGCTGTCTAGCCCAACATGGCTCAGTTTGGAAAGCAATAGGTTCTGGTTGACGAGGTCGAATGCCTTGGATAGATCTATGAAGACTGCCCCAGTGGGGGTCCCCTTGTTCAGTTCTCTGAGAGCATCTGTGGAGAACTTGATAAGCGCGGTGTCAGTCCCATGATTGGTTCTGAATCCGTGCTGGGTGGGAGCTAGTAATTGATGGAGCTCTAGGTAGTCATGGAGTTGTCCATATATCAATCTCTCTTGAATCTTACCAAGGCTACAGGGAAGGGAGATTGCCTGTAGTTGTTGGTAGACTCCCTCGAACCTCCCTTGTGGACAGGGACTACATGAGCCATTTTCCATTGTTCAGGGATGGCACCTTCGATAAGGGATCGATTGGGGAGCCAGGTTAGGGGCCTGGAGAGTGCTAGGGCCCCTACCCTTAGTATTCGGGGGGGGGGATGCCATCAGGTCCCACAGTTCCCAATATTTTGAGGGACTTTGATAAAGGGAGGACTTTGTTAGATTTTACTAGCCTGATGTGGAAGGTTGGGCAGTCCAGTCTGTGGAGAAGGGGGGTCAATTGAGACTGGGAGGTGGGGTGGCAGTCCCGCTTTGATCTGGTCCAGGTTTGTGAACTGGCGTTTGAGAGCCATAGCGATGCTAGTGTCATCGTTTGTTAGTTGACCGTTGACCTCAATGGGGCAGTGAACGGTTTTGCCGCTCCCCTTTATTGGCCCATTTATATGTGCCCAAAAGAGTCTAGGGTTGCCTAGGTTCTTTTTTTGTAGATGTGTGACATACTCTTTTACAAGACATTTGCCGAGAAATTCGTCCCATTACTCCATAATCTCTTCTAACATATTCTGTCAGCTGGGGGCAACGGACCACACCTTATTTGAGGCGCTGATAATAGTTCTTCACAAACAGGGTAAAGAAGCTGAGAAAGTCATGCGTTATAGGCCGATTTCACTTCTAAACTATGATGTAAAGATCCTGGCAAAACTCCTAGTGGACAGAATCAGTACAGTACTTCCATATATATATGGACCAGAACAAGTCTGCTTCATGAAAGGCCGGTCTTCTGTAGACCATCTCAGGAAATTAGCCCACATCTTCTCCGTGTCCAGGGATGCTGATCACTGTGCGGTGCTGGTATCCCTGGATGCGGAGAAAGCCTTCGACAGACTGGTCTGGCAGTTTATGTTCAAAACACTGTTTCAGTTTGGCTTCCTGTCCCAGTTTATACAATGGATACGGGCTCTATACTCCCACTCCAGCGCCCGAATATACTGTAACAGGGTCTTCTCATCTTGGTTCTCCCTGCATTCTGATGCCAGGCAAGGCTGTCCACTTTCCCCTTTATTATTTAATCTTTACCAAGAACCCCTTATTATTAAGTTAAGACTGCCCCTCAATTCAAGGCGTTAAATTAGGGTCGCAGATTGTTAAAATCTCTGCCCATATGGACGATGCACCACTACATCTTTCTCACCCCCAAGATTCCATTCCACCTGTATTAGACATTAATGAGTTTAGTCAACAATCCAGTTATAAAATTAACCTTGGAAAAAAACAGTTTTCCCCCTAAACTCAGGATCTCTCAAAAGCGAGATATTAGACTCTGGCTTAACTTGGTCCCCAAGGAGCCTAAATACCTGGGCATACATTTGACCAGAAGCGATCTACGGCTTAGGAAATTAAATTTGGATGACATTCTGCATGCAGTGCAGCAGGATCTATCAAGGCAAAAAATGCTACCACTGTCGCTCTGGGGCCGCATCAGTTTAGTGAAAATGAACATTCTCCCACGCCTTTTTTACTCTATAAATCTCCTGAATCTGTGGCTTCCCTTGCAATGATTTAAGAGAATTCACTCCTGTATTAATGACTTCATATGGGCTGGCAAGGTTCAGAGAAGGGCATATCATAAAATGGCAGCCCCCAAACATAGGGGTGCTCTTAGGCTCCCCCATCTCAGTTTATATTACTGGGCCAGTTGTGCCAGTAAGTACTGTCGCTGGCTTCAGTCAGCGGAACTAAATTCCCTCACATATGTACCCTCCTGGCTCAGGGTGGAGAAAGAACTACTAAATGCTAATGGACTGTCCCCTAAGGCACTTCTGCACTTAAAACCAGGTGACCTACCCCCTGCCCTATGCCCAGCCTTGATAGGGGTTTCGGTTAGGATCCATGCGCAACTATGCTCCTTCGTAAAGTATGCCAATTCCCGAGACTACAACCAACCTCTGATTGGCAATCCTAATTTCAAAATTGGGGGCAAGATTATTCCCCCGCAGTGGATTCCACAGTTGTCTTTATTGGAGCTTGTGCACTTAAGGAATAGGATGGCACTTGGCTTTCTTCCGGGGAACGTTCTACAGCAAGCAACATGACATTAATAATGAGGATATATTTAAAATCCTTCAACTCCACCACATGCTGTTTCAGTTCTCCAAGACTCCATTAGAACAGACCAATGCGGGCAAATTCTTACACATTATCCAATCCCTGGCTACACTGCGACATGCAGCATGCAGCATCCAGGATTTATGCTGCTTTGTATGATCGGGCTTTCCCTTTGGTAGATGGGGTCTCTTAAATATTGGAGCTCCCAATTTCCAGACTCAGATGTTGACTGGGTTAAACTATGGAAGACCTGCCACACTTATGTTACTCAAGATAGATTGAGGCTTAGGCAGTTTCAGATATTTCACAGCATGTACATGACTCCAGTCAGATTGGTTAAAATGAGTAGGTCATCATCCTCTCAGTGTGTGCGGTGCCATCAAGCAGAGGGTAGTCTATTACATATGTTTTTGGGATTGTCCCAGAGTAGCTCCCCTTTATGGTTGCTTATTCAGCAGAGAGCAGATTCATTATTGGGGTTGGACGATCTCTTTACCCCAGACATTTGTGTAGTAGGTGACTTTGAGGGTATCCAAAGTGATAGAGCGGAGATTTTTCATAGCTCTAATCTCCTTGTTGGTCAAGAAACTAGTTCTACGTCATTGGTTAGATGTTGATTGCATATCCTATACAGAATGGGTTGAGGAATTACTTTTAAATCTCCGCACTGAGAGAATGATAGCCAGTTTATGCAATCGCCTCCACAGGTTTGGGAAATTATGGGAGAAACTACATAATCTGTACTCTCTTTAAACTCACAAACAGTAGTCTGTTTTCTGGCTCCATCCTGTTTTGAAGCTCCTGGGTGTCCTGATGCCTTGTGGGGTGTGTGGTTTGGGAGGGTGGGGGAAGGGGGTGGCGGAAGGATGAAACTGTTACTTAACACTTCCGTATCATCGTTATACGTGTCAAAAAAATTAACAACTTCAAATAAGAAAAAAAAAATTAAGATTACTACCACTCAACCACTCACCCAATTTAAGGCATGTTTAAATAGATTGTTGCACTGCCAGTGTGACTGTTATGGTTGAATTTCACCTTCTTTGTACACTTAGTGTAACTGATATTTTAACATTTGTAATTGTATGATACAACTGTATGTATTACTTGGTGTTTTATGTTGTTGATGTTTTTGCTTACTGGATGCAATTGTAAAGGAGAGCTCTTGCTATAAATTTTTCTTACAATAAACATTGACCGACTTCATGGGGCGAAGTCGGGGAATATATCCACCTGCTTGGTTGTGGGAGCTTAGCATAAGGACGTCTGGCCAGTCATCACATTCCAGTGGAACTGCCAGAGTGTGGATTTGAACCATATACCACTCCTAGAATTGCGGTTACAGGTGAGTAGCCTATTCTTATTTTTTTTTTTAATCCAAGTCCTTTCTGAGAAGTTTAAAACAAAAAAAAAAAAAAAAACTTGTAGGAAAATTCTTTCAGTGATGGAATCCATTCTCCTTCCCTCTCCCCCCTTTGGTAACTGGTTGTGGCACAGTGGCACAAGGCCTGCTTACAGGGGTGACCTGGGAGTACTGGGGAGATTAAGTGACTTGCTCAGGATCACATGGTATGCAAGTGGAAGTTGTGGGACTCTAACCCAGGTCTGCTGAATGCACCAAGTTCGTTCACCACTTGTTGCTCTAACCTTTAGGCTACTGCCAGCTTTAGGTTTAGCTGTAGAAAATCAGTGATGACTAAAATGGCATTCTACTTCTCACAGTGTTGTAGCTGAGAGACCTCAATGGAGGCAGCAGTGACAGACCTACAGTACCATGTGAAATTTTGCAATTTCTGTATGATTGCAAGGGGGTTAAAAAAAAAAAGACATTCTTAGTAGATTACCAGAATCAGAGTTTTGGTACTGTGAAAGTTTGCATTTTGCCCAATTTCCATAGTTTTTCACATTTTTAAAGGTAGAGACTTAAAATGCACTGAATTTCTGTATTAAACCCTCAAAATACAGTAACCACATTTGACAAAAAGAGAGGATGTGGGTGGCTGTCCAAGGAGCAGGTGCAATATTCATTCTAGGGACATGGATATGTTGTTCATCCACACTGTCTGGCAGGTTCCTTGCCGCTTTAAATCTTGCCGGAAGGTCTTCAAGCTGGCTCCTCCCACCCACTCGGGTGGTAAAACTCTCGGCTGTGCCCCATGACGCCAGATCTTCCTTACCGCTTGGAAGCTCAGGTTACCTCCTTAACGCTCTGCGTGTAGACTGGATCCTAATTCTTCGGTTCGCCCGAAACTTATTCTCAAATTTTCAAGACTTCGGTCAAATTTCTCCCTCGCGGCTGTGATGGACAAATCGACTCCCGGATTTCGGTGGTGCCCATGTGGGCAGAAAATGTCCAGGACGGATCCGCACTCCACGTGCGTCTACTGCCTCGGCCTAGACCATGACCCGCAGGCCTGCAAGTTATGCCGTTCGTTTTCGGCCAACATCCTGGAAGACCGCACTGCCTGGTTACAGCTTGGGTGCCCCGAGAAGCGCTACCCGCCGGTGAAGTCGAAGGAGGCCCGTTGGGCAGTTACCGCGCCGGCTGGCTCGGCTGAGCAACTCGAGCAGATGATCGCCCTCGAGGAGGAGGTGGCACAGGCTGCATCATCCTCTTCCTCGGTCGCGGCATTTATCCTGCTCTCTCTGGGTACCTTCTATTCAGCTTCTTTTAAGGAGCTTTGCCAATCCCTTTCCACGAAGGGAGAGGGGCCATCGGGACATTCTTCTCCGTCCAAAAAGAAGCACTTGAAAGGTAAGTCCCACCGTCGGCGTTCGTGGGAGCGGGAGAGGTCCCCTTCCGTGGACAGTCGACATTCGACTTCGGTCGAGGTTGTGGCTAAGGCCGCTGGCTTCACGGTGTCCCCATGGGGTCAGCCGGCCGAGACGCACGTCGACGCGGTCGAGATTTTTCTCGACCCGTCGGACTGTCGACTGGTGAAGCCGACAATCCTTCACCGGTTCCCCCAGTGGAGACCGAGGACTTGCCTGCGCCTCTGGTGCTGGAGTCCCCGGTCAAGGCTTCCGAGCCGAGGGAAGAGCGGGTGTCCCCCGCTCCTTCCCAGACCCGTCCTCGGAAACACAGAGGATCTCAGTCTCTGTCTCGGACATCCTCTCGTTCCAGCCGATCCCGCCGACATCGGTGGTCTCGATCTCAGCACCGAAGTAAGCGGCGCCGCCACTTTCGTCCTCGTCTTCCTCCTTGGAAGGAGAGGAGAAACCGGCACAAGTGCGTTGGCCTACGAGGACCTGATGTGGCAGCAGTTACTTCTGTCCAGGAAGAAGCCGTCTCCTTCCCTGGCCATCAAGTGGCTGTCACCCGAGAGGCCGAAACAACCCCTCGCTGTAGTCGGGGTGCCCAAGCCTGCTGCCCCACCGATTGTGGTGGAACCTCCGCCTCCACAACTGAAATCGGGGGCACCGACCAAGGACTCTTGGTCGGGTCAGGGCCTGCCCCACAGGTTGTTGGTCACCCTCACTCCCGACTGTCCTCGGCAGGTGGAGGGTGGCTCAGGCCCCAGGCAGCTCTTTGCGGACTCCTCGGAGTCCGACTCCTCCCTGTTCTCCAGGCCCATTGACCTGGAGTCCTCCGGGGGCCAGTCGATGGACGAAAGCCCATCGTCCTTCATGGGTCTGCTTCGGCTCATCTCGGAGTCTACCGGGATGCAGCTCGAGCCCGTATCCAAGCGGGCCAAGTATCCCCTAACGGAGATACTGGACCAAGGGGATTCACCCATGGAGGCCTTTCCGGTGGCTGAAGCCATTGTTGGCCCAGCCTTGGAGCTCTGGCACCGGCCTGCATCCTGTCCTGCGCCTTCGGCCAGGATGGCCAGGAAGTATGTGGTCCCTACCGGCTCTTTGTCCGGTTTTTCGGAACATCCCTCTGCCGACGGGTTGGTCACCGATAGCGTTTTCCGCCGTTCCGGGAACGCTAGGGATGTGGATAAGCCCCCCGACAAGGAGTCCAAAAAGCTGGACTATGCCGGGTGCAAGGTATACGCTGCATCCTCCCTTGGCCTCCGCCAGGCCAGCTCGGCCGTGCTGATGGCACACTTCTCCCACGCCCTCATGGGCTCCCTGGATGAGGTGATCCCTCATCTCCCGGCTGACCTGCAGACCACGGTCAGGCAGGTACGGGACCAGAGAAGGTCGGTGGCAAAGCAGCAGCTCCAAACGGCTCTGGACATTGGAGACTCCTGTGCCAGATCAGTTACGGCCACGGTGGCCATGCGCCGCAGAGCATGGCTGAGGATATCCACCTTCACGGTGGATACCCATCATAAACTGGCGGATGTCCCCTTCCCGGGGACCGACCTCTTCGGCCCTGGAGTGGAAGGTCACCTCCAGCGGATCGAAAAGTCCAGTGCCACTTTGGACTCGGTCACCTCCGCCCAGAAGGACAAGGGCCGTCGACAACAGCAATATAAGTTCTTTCGCCCTTCTGCGCGGCAGCACGTCCGGCCCAACAGCACCAGGGCCAGCAGGCTCGCGCTTGGCACCCCAAACCCAAGCCTGCGGTTTCCTCTAATAGGAAGCAGGGAGGAAAAGGCCCAGGAGGTCCCTTGGCTGGTCCTTCCTCTAAGCCTGCCCAGTGACGGGTTGAGGGTTGTCGCCCCCAGCCTCGTCACTCCCCCCCTGGGTTCCCCCTGTGGGGGGATGGCTCCGCCAATTCCTTTCCGCCTGGTCCACTATCACCATGGACCATTGGGTGTTGGAGGTGGTAGGGAAGGGCCTGCCCCTGGAGTTCGAGCAGGCTCCACCCTTCCGAGCCGTGGCCCCTCGGGGGGGGGGCTATGGGTCCGCAACCTCTCTGTCGGCTCGATGAGCCGATATCGCCCTGCTCCTCGAAAAAGAGGTGATCAGGAAGGTGGCGGATCCTCCTCCAGACCCGGGGTTTGTGGCCAGGTACTTCCTGGTCCCAAAACGGATGGGGGGCTAGCACCCCATTCTCAACCTAAACAGGTTGCTAAGGTCTCGGACCTTCAGGATGGTCACTCTGGCTCAGATAATCCCATCCTTGGAACGAGGCATGTGGTTCTGTTCTCTGGACCTCCAGGGCACGTTCTTTCACGTCCCTATCCGTCTGTCCCACCAGAGATTCCTTCACTTCAGGGCAGAGGGATCCCTCTATGAGTTTCGAGTTCCAGGCCATGCCCTTCGGCCTTTCCCTAGCTCCCAGGGTCTTCACCAAATGCATGGCAGTGGTGACAGCATTCCTGCGGCGCCGAAGGGTCGGGTGTGCCCCTACCTGATGACTGGCTGATTGCAGCCCTCCAGAAGCAGGAGGTGGAGCGGTCCAGGGATCTGGCCTCCAGGTTTGCTCTCAGGTTGGCCTCCTCATCAACAAGGCCAAGTCAGAACTCGTGCCAAAGCAGGTGATACAGTTCATCGGGGCAGAGCTCGACTCTCTGAGCCAGAGCACAGCTCCTGGCGGACAGGGCTGAGGTTCTTTCCTCCTTTGCCCAGTCATTTCAGGTTGGGCAATTGCGCCCTGCCTGGTACTTCCTGCGCCTCCTGGGCCTCATGGTGGCCGGCACCAGTGTGGTCCGTTGGGCCCGTTGGTACATGCGTCCCCTTCAATGGGGGCTGGCCAGCCAATGGTCACAGCACTTCGATCAGCTAGTGACAGTGACCCAGGGGATGTGGAACACTCTCCAGTGGTGGACCGTTCCAGCACATCTGCAGTAGGGGCATCCCTTTTGTTCGCCCTGAGTTGATGGTCTCTCTATCGACCGATGCCTCTCTGATGGGTTGGGGTGCCCATCTGGGGGAGCACAGAGCACACGGCCTCTGGTCCCCTCGGGAGTCCCGATGTCACGTCAACCTGCTGGAGCTTCGAGCGGTTCGTCTAGCCCTCACCGCCTTCGCTCCGTTTCTACGGGATCAAGTGGTTCAGGTCCAGACGGACAATACCACAACCATGTATTACCTAAACTACTAGGGCGGACGGTGGCCAGGCATGCCTCTGTACAGGGAAGCTCTCCGCACTTGGTCCCTCGTGCGCAGCCTGGAGAGGATGATCTTGCCATCCATGTGGCAGGAGCCTCCAACACCCTGGCCGATGCCCACGAGTGGTCTCTCCTGTCGGAGGTAGTACAAGATCTGATCTGTTCTCCCACCGGGGCATGCCTCAGGTGGACCTGTTTGCCTCTAGAGGAATGCGAAGCTGAAACTGTTTCATGCCGGGATGCCTTCTCGAGGCTGTGGACCCCGGGCCTCTACTACGCCTTTCCCCTGATCCACAAGGTGCTTCTCAAGGCGAGGAGGGACAAGGCGCAGGTGATTCTGGTAGCCCAAACTGGCCTCGCCAGTTCTGGTATCCAGATCTCCTCAGTCTCGGCTCCAGGCTCCTGAGGCGGCTTCCAGCCCGCCCAGACTTGATCTCAGTCAGTCAGGGTAAGGTATTCCATCCGGACCTTCAATCCCTGCACCTGACGGCCTGGTTCCTGAGCGGCTAGAGTTCTAGGCCTTGGGTCTTTCCGATGAGGTCCTCAACGTCGTTGAGGCGTCCTGTAAGGAGTCAACCAGAAAATGCTACGTCTTCAAATGGAAGAGATTCCCCACTTGGTGTCAGGGCAAGGGCCTGGACCCTTCCTCCTGTTCCTTAGCGAGCATTCTGGACTACCTGTGGTCCCTTTGTCAGCAAGGGCTTCGGTCGACGACCCTTAAGGTGCATCTGGCAGCCATCTCTACTTACCGGGCGCGGGCCAGGAAGCAGTCGGTGGCACAGGAGAAGGTGGTCTGGCACTTTTTCAAAGGCCTTGATCACATATCCCCTCCGGTGTGAGAACCTCCACCTCTGTGGGATCTACTGCTGGTATTGGCTAAGCTCGTGGGCAAGCCATTCGAACAGATGCACAGGTGTGACATCTTTCACCTGTCGTGGAAGACCGCCTTCTTGGTGGCTATTACGTCAGCCAGAAGGATGGGAGAGATCCAGGCACTTTCCATCGAGTCTCCCTGTCTGGTCTTCCACAGGGACAAGGTTGTCCTGTGCCCCCACCCGAAGTTCCTTCCGAAGGTGGTTTCGGAGTTTCACCTTTACCAGGTGTTGACTCTGCTGGTGTTCTACCCCAATCATACCTCAGAGGCCGAATATAGGCTCCATACTTTGGACCCTAGAAGAGCGCTTGCTTATTACAGGGAGCGGACGGTTGAAGTTCGGGGAGAGGTTCGCCAGCTGTTTGTCACCTATGCTGAAGCTGCACCTGGCAGACCTGCAGCCAAGCGGATGATAGGCAGGTGGGTCACCTCCTGCATAGATCTCTGCTATAGGTTGGTGGGCATGGAGCCTCCCAGAGGGATAAGAGCTCATTCTACCCGCCATACTGCTGCATCGGTGGCTGCTTCCAGGGACATCCCTATCCAGGAAATCTGCACGGCTGCTACCTGGAAGTCAGCACACACCTTCATCACCCACTACCACACCGACCTTGAGTCATGCTGGGATGCTGGTTTTGGGGCCTCGGTTCTCCAGTCTTTATTTCCCAACTAGGGGGTGTGCGCCTTGCCTCCCTCCTCCCGGAGAGCTGCTAGGAGTCTGCCAGACAGTGTGGATGAACAACCTCTCCATGTCCCTAGAAATACAGGTTACTCACCTGTAACAGGAGTTCTAGGAATGGTATATGTTGTTCATCCACTATCCACCACGCCCCCGGCTTGACGCTAACCTAGCTTCCAGCGGGCTAGATCTGGTATGGGCGGCGAAGTTTTACCACCCGGGTGGGTGGAGGAGCCAGCTTGAAGACCTTCCGGCAAGATTTAAAGTGGCAAGGAACCTGCCAGACACTGTGGATGAACAACATATACCATTCCTAGAACTCCCGTTACAGGTGAGTAACCTGTATTTTTGACACTGCCACAGAATTTGCACCTGTCCTGTTAATTTTAATTTATTAAGTTTGCATTTCGGTTTCCAAATACGAGCTAATGGTAACTAGTGTGCCCCTTTACTGGTACAGTGCTCTGAAAAGAGCTTAATTACTAATTGTGCCCATTGCAAGGTGCCCTAAAAAGGGTACTAAATACTACCCACTGGCTGCTACGTGGCTGTGAAAAGGACTTAACAAGTGTGCCCCCCCCCAGTTCATGGGCCTGATTGGGACCAGGGGGCCTTAATTAACTCCCTTCAGTTCTGCCCTGATAAAATAGATCAGCTTCATCTGCTCCTGTATGCCATGCCGACACTAAATGTCTCTCCCTACTTCGTAACCCAGACAAGGGCTTTTAACCAGTGTCCTCATCTCCTGTCTGTGAAGCCCTTCCTGTCTTAGAAAGGTAATTTAAGTGGTTGTCTCAGCCCTTTATGTTCTTTTCCTAATCTCTAAATACCGGATTCCCCCCCCTTTCTGCTGTGATGGTCTGCCCTAAAAAGGGTTATAATTACTGGTGACCCTATATCAGTCTGATTACCAGTACTGTAAAACACCGTAATAACCGTGAATCTGGTTATTACGGCGTTTCCAAACCTTTTTCCTTTCAGTAGCGTGTCATTTGGCATCAGTCACTAAGAGCACGTGGCACCTCACTGGTTCTTTGGCTGTGTGTGGCGGGCTGAACACATAACAAAAAAAACAAACATGGTGGCTCGCTTTTCTTGCTCCCGAGGACTCGCACTGAAGAGATTCCTTCTCACTCTTCTTTGAGGTAACTCATTCTTTTACTGCTCATCTACTTTGGTCCTGCCTTTACAATTGGAAAAAAGAGAGAAAAAAAAAAAAAGTATCTGGTTGATCCTGCTGCTTTTAGAACACTTTTTTTTTTTTGGGGGGGGGGTGGCTTTGGTAGACAGCAAGTCAGCTCAGGAATGGACCTCAGTAAGTGCTATCTGTTGCGCTTCCGTGATGTCTCCACAGTACATTTAAAAAAAAAAAAAAAAAGTCTCTACAAAGAGACAGAGCAAGTGTGTGTGTGGAATTTTTTTTTTTTTTTTACCCCCTCTGTGAAAAAAAAACAGTAACACACACACACTTACCTATTCATTATTCTCTATTTAAAACCGTTTTCTAGGAGTGTGGATATGTTGTTCATCCACACTCTGCATATCCTTTCCCTTAAATCTGTCTGGAAGTCTTCAAGCTGGTTTTCCCACCCACCCACCGGGTGGTAAATACCTCGGCTCCTTCCCCATGATGCCAGATCTTCCTTTCCACTGGAAGATTCGGGTTCCCTCGTGCTACTTTAGCAATTCGTAGGCCCTGGATTCGCAATGTCTGTTTTCACCACAAATTGCTCTAAAACTCATCAGAGTTAACGACTCTGATTACAGCATATCGGACATGGAGGACAGATTGTCCCCCGGATTACGCCGGCGTACCTGCGGCCAGAAGATGTCACGCACCGATCCCCACCTCTCGTGTCTATTGCCTAGGTGTCATACATGACACCACGTCATGTACCTTTTGTTTGGCCTTCCATCCCAATCTTCTGGACGACCGCAGGGCATGCCAAAAATTGGGGAGACCGAAGCTTAGAAACCCGCCAGTGAAATCGAAAGGAGGTGGTGGGCAGTTTCCGTGGCTCTGGGATTTGCTGAGCAGATGAAGGCTTTCGAGGAGGAAGCGGCTCAAGCTTCGGCCAGTCGAAGCTTTTTCGTTCCACTCAACCTTGGCTCTACTTTTTACGGGCTCCTTCAGGGAGTTGTGCCAGTCTCTCTCCACCAGGGGTGAGGCACCCTCAGGCTCGCACTCCTCCCACTCTCTGAAGAGGGATAAGGACCCTAAGTCTTCTTCTAAAAGAAGATGCTCCTGGGACCAGGAGAGGTCAGAGTCCCAGGAACACGCAGTCTCGACTTCGGTCGAGATCACTTCCTTGGCCGCCAGCTTTACGGACCTTCCATCTGGCCAAGGAACCAAGACCGAGGAAACTGCTGAAGCAGCCGAGATTACTATCGACCCGATTGAGCCTTTATTGCCAACTCTGGTTGATGATTCCTTAGAAAGGACTCCACTCCTTTCCCGATGAGGAGACACTGCCCTCGGGTGTTCCGATCGGGGAAATTATGCCGGAACCTCGGTTATCACCCACTCCGGTGTCTCCCGATTGACCGACCCAACCCTGTCTGTCTCAGTCGAGGACCAGGACCCCTTCTGTCGAACTGACGAAAAAGGGCCACAAACACTCAAAAAAGAGGCGCCGCCACCGATCCCCATCCTCTTCGGACAAGGAGAGGCTTCGACGGAAACTCCGACGCTGTGAGGATCTGATGTGGCAACAGCTGATTTTGACCAGGCAGAAGCTGGCTCCACCGGCCGCCCCCTGGCCATCACTTGACTTCCGCCTCCTAGGCAGACGCCGACCCCCTCCGGAACCAAAGGCCTCAGTTCCACCGCCCGTGGGGCCAGCCCGTATCCCGGCTTGGCCTATTACGGTCTCTCCACTGATTTTGGTGGAGCCACTGCCTAAGCAGCCTCAGGTAGGGGCTCCTTCGAAAGAGGACCGACCAGACACCGGGCTTCCCTGACGTCTGTCAATCAGGGTCGTCCCCAATCGCCCTCACCGTATCGAGGGAGACCTAGGTGGGAGACCTTTTGTACCCTGACTCTTCGGACTCGGACGACACTGGATTACACTCTCATCTGGGGGATGATGAGTCATCTGTGGCAGGACTGGAGGAAGGCCCTTCCCCCTTTTCAGGGCATTCTCCGCCTGATCTCCGAATCCACCGGAATGCCTCTGGAGCCCATCCAGAAAAAGGCAGAGTAGCCCCTTATGGATATCCTCAAAAGGAGGGATACCCCGATGGATGCCTTTCCAGTGGCCGAAGCCATCGTTGGCCCGGCCCTTGAGCTTTGGCAGCATCCTGCTTCCTACCCAGCTCTGTCTGCCCGCATGGCCCGCAAGTATATGGTGCCCATGGGGTCCCTGGCGGGGTTCACAGAGCATCCTTCAGCCAAAAGCCTAGTGACTGCTTCTGTGTTGAGACGTACTGGTAGCTCAGCCGATACTGATCGATCCCCGGACAAGGAGTCCAAGAATATAGACCATTCTGCCTGTCAGGTCTATGCGGACTCCTCCTCCTTCGGCCTTCTTCAGGTCAGCTCAGCTGTTACCATGGCACACTTCTCTCATGTCCTGCTAGGGTCATTGGATGAGGTCCTCCCCCATCTCCTGGCGGACATGCAGACCACAGTGAAGCAGGTCCGTGATCAGGGCTGTGCTGTTGCAAAACAGCAGCTCCAGACGGCCCTGGACATTGGAGATTCCTGTGCCCGCTCCTTAGCAGCCGCAGTGGCCACTCACCGCAAGGATTGGCTGAGGCTGTCCTCCTTCCCGGCGAATACCCAGCTCAATTTGGCTGACGTGCCCTTCCTACGCACCGACCTCTTCGGTCCAAGAGTGGCTGGTCACCTCCAGCGCATAGAGCAGTCCAATGCCACCTTGGATGCTACCTCTGCAAAGGGTTCTTCAGGCAAGAACCAACAGAAGTGCAAGAAGAAGCCTTTTCGGCACTCTTCCCCTACGGTTAGGCAGCCCTCCTATCAAGGAGGCCAGCAGCAGCAGGCTCAAGCTTGGTGCCCCAGGCCCAAGCAGGGTCCTCAGCAGCCCCGTAAAGGAGGCCGAGGTGTCGGTCCAGAAGCCTCCTCCTTCTCCTCTAAGCCTGCTCAGTGATGGGTTGGGGGTTGCCACCCCTACACCTGTCATGCCAGCTTTGGGTCCTCCCGTGGGGGGGCCAGCTCCGCCACTTTCTTTTCGCCTGGTCTGATATCACCTCGGACAGGTGGGTTCTAGAAGTGGTCGGCCAGGGACTGCCTCTGGAATTCGAGCAGTACCCTCCCAGCCGAGCCAGTGTCCCTCAAGAAGAAAGGATCTCCACTTGCACTCAGTCGGCTCTTCAAGACGACATTGCTCAGCTCCTCCGCAGGAAGGCGGTAGCTCTAGTGTCTGATCCTCATACAGACCCAGGCTTCGTGTCCAGGTATTTCCTGGTGCCCAAGCGAATGGGGGGTTGGCGCCCTATCCTAGATCTCTACTACCTGAATCAATAACTCAGGTCTCGCACCTTCCGGATGGTAACTCTGAACCAAATCATACCATCCCTGGAGCAAAACACGTGGTTGTGTTCACTGGATCTGCAGGATGCGTTCTTCCGCATCCCAATCCGTCTGTCCCATCAGCGGTTCCTCTGCTTCAGGGTCGAGGGAACCCTGTACGAGTTCCGAGCCATGCCATTCGGCCTGTCATCGACCCTGAGGATCTTCGCCAAGTGCGTCGCAGTGGTGGCAGCCCATCTTTAGCATCGAGGAGTTAGATTTTACCCTTATCTCGATGACTGGCTCTTGGCAGGTTCCTCCCTCCAGGAGGTGGAGAGATCCAGGGATCTGGCTCTTCGAACCTGCTCCTAACTAGGCCTCCTGATCAACGAGGCCAAGTCGGAACTCGTGCCCTCTCAGGTGATGGGCTTCATCATGGCAGAGCTCGACTCTTGTCAAGCCAGAGCTCAGCTCCCAGTGGACAGGGCGAAGGTTCTTTCCTCCTTTGCCCAGTCATTTCTGGTTGTGCACTTGCGCCCTGCCAGGGACTTCATGCGCCTTCTGGGTTACATGGCGGTGTGCACCTCAGTGGTCCGTTGGGCCAGATGGCACATAATCCCCCTCCAATGGGAGCTGGCCGCTCAGTGGACTCAGTGCCACGGTCATGTCAACCAGCTGATCACTGTGACCCAGAAGATGTGGGATGTTCTCCAATGGTGGACCACCCCAGACAGGTTGCAGGAAGGGATCCCGTTTGTCTGCCCCGAGCCGACTGGTCATTCTCACGACTGATGCCTCTCTCATGGGCTGGGGAGTCCACATAGGGGACAACAGAGCCCACGGGTTCTGGGGCCCCGAGGAGTCCCGATGCCACATCAACCTGCTGGAGCTCAGAGCTGTCAGACTGGCACTGTCGGCTTTCGTTCCTCAGCTCCGGGGTCAAGTGGTTCAAGTCCAGACGGACAATACCATGACCATGTACTACCTCAACAAACTGGGCGGCACGCACTCCCATCCGCTTTGCAAGGAGGCACTCCGCATCTGGACCATCGTCCGTCGGTTGGAGACGGATCTCCTAGCCATTCATGTGGCAGGAGTCTCGAATCAGCTGGCAGATGCTCTCAGCCGTATAGGTCAGACATCCTACGAGTGGTCTCTCCATCCAGAGGTAGCTCACAACTTGTTCTTCCGCTGGGGCAAACCGTTGGTGGACCTGTTTGCCTCCGGGGAAGACGCCAAGCTGAGGCTGTTCCATGCCTGCCCCCGCCCCCCCAGCAGGGCTCGCTGCAGGGGGATGCCTTCTTGAGGCCGTGGACCCCAGGCCTCCTCTACGCCTTCCCTCCATTTCCCTTGATCCACAAGGTGTTAGTCAATGTGAGGAGGGACAAGGTGAAGGTGATTCTGGTAGCCCCAGACCGGCCACGCCAGTTCTGGTACCCAGATCTCCTTAGCCTCAGCTGCAGGCCCCCGGAGCGGCTCTGTACACACCTGGACCTGATATCTCTGAACCAGGGGAAGGTATTCCATTCGGACCTTCAATTCCTGCACCTCACAGCCTGGTACCTGAGCGGCTAGAGTTCCAGGCTCTGGGTCTTTCCGAAGATGTCTACACTGTGGTGGAGGCATCTTGTAAGGAATTGACCAGGAAATGAGATTTTCCATTTGGTGTCAAGGTAAGAGTCTGGACCCCTTTTCCTGCTCTGTGGCTATCATTCTCAACAGCACTTTGGTCTCTCTGCAAAGGGAGTCTACGATCATCAACCCTTAGGGTGCACCTGGCAGCCATTTCTGCTTACTGGGCGGGGCCGGTCAGCCGACATTGCTGCAGGAGACAGTGGTCGGGCACTTCTTGAAAGGTCTGGATCACATATCCCTTCCAGTATGTGAACCTCCACCTCCGTGGGATCTCTTGCTGGTTTTGGCAAAGCTCATGGGCAAGCCATTCGAACCCATGCATAAGTGTGAACTTTCACACTTGTCGTGGAAGACTGCCTTCCTGGTGGCTATCACGTCTGCCAGAAGGACGGGGAGTTCCAGGCGCTTTTGGTGGACTCCCCCTTTCTGGTTTTTCACAGGGAAAAAGTTGTCCTGCGCCCCCACTGGAAATTCCTTCCGAAGGTGGTGTCAAGAGTTTCACCTTAACCAAGTGTTAACTTGGCCGGTATACTATTCTAATTACATCTCGGATGCCGAGTACAGGTGCCATGCTTTGGACCTGAGACATGCTCTCTCCTATTATAAGGAGAGAATGGCGGAAATTCGTGGAGAGGTTCGCCAGCTGTTTGTCACCTACGCTGAAGCCGCTTCTGGCAGACCTGCAGCCAAACGGACTATTGCAAGGTGGATTACATCATGCATAGGTCTGTGCTATGAGTTGGTGGGCAAGGAGCCTCCCAGAGGGATAAGAGTTCATTCTACCCGCCATACTGCTGCATTGGTGGGTGCTTCCAGGGACATCCCTATCCAGGAAATCTGTCGGGTTGCTACCTGGAAGTCAGCGAACACCTTTACCCACTACCACATCGACCTTGAGTCACGCAGGGATGCTGGTTTTGGGGCCTTGGTTCTCCAATCTCTATTTCCCAAGTATGGGGTGTGCGCCTTGCATCCCTCCTCCCGGAGAACTGCTTGGAGTCAGCTAGAGTGTGTGGATGAACAACATATCCACGCTCCTAGAACAGGTTACTCACCTATAACAGTAGTTCTAGGAGTGGTATATGTTGTTCATCCTCACGCACCCACCCGACATCCCTGGCTTTAGGCGCACAACCTTGCCTCCAGCGGGCTAAGATCTGGCATCATGGGGTGGAGCCGCGGTATTTACCACGTGGGTGGGAGGAGCCAGCTTGAAGACTTCCGGCCAGATTTAAAGGGGAAAGGGACATGCCAGAGAGTGTGGATGAAGAACATATACCACTCCTAAAACTACTGTTACAGGTAAGTAACCTGTTCTTTCTGGCACTTAAAAGGGCTTTTAATTACACTGACCCAGGCTCCCCTTAGTTACCAAACAGCCCTAATAAGGGATTTAATTTGCTTCCCCAAAACCTTGCTGCCTGTGAAGAAAGCTAGTTCTGGGCTTGTACTGCAGGTGCAGCACACAGAGAAATGAGGTATGCTGTGCAGAAAGCAAAAGGACTGCATGATGAGATAGAACACACATGTAGTCTTGTCTTGCTGTGACACTGTTTTCATTTCTGTTACTTAACGAAGCTGCCGACCACACAGTAGAGCTTATCACTGGAAGTTGAGTTGAATGGACATCTCTCAGCATGTGGCAACGGGATGTCTGGACGTCTATAGCCCAGCCTGACAGGTGGCAACATCTCCTGGGTCCTAGTACCCACTAATGCTTTTTCACCTGTTGCCTGTCCCAGGGACAGGCAGAGAAATTAAACCAACTGTCCCTGGAGAAAACTAAGTGTCTGGGACATGCAGACAGGTGGTTATTTTGACCCCTGCCCCACCCCATGAATCTGGGCCTGACATGGCCATGCCTGCCCCCATGGATCCTGGCCTGAAGTGGAACTGTCCTATCTAAGGCCAGCCTTCTCCCCACTAGATCCTAGCTGACTCCCCCCCGGCCTGTTTTTTGTTAAAAGCTCCATGAAAGGTGCTCTTGAAAACATGAAGGCAGCCCTGTTCCTTCACAGAATTATTTTCAGTCCCCCACACAACTGAACTGGTAAATCAGTGTTATGGAACAAGAAAGGGAATCCCCTTCACAACAGTAGGACCCCCTTGCACAACAATAGGACCCCAAGAACTCCCTCCATAACAGTAGGTCCCCAAGAAACCCCCTTTACAACAATCTGACTCACCCCCTCAACAACACAGCTTTCTTTTCCCTAAGGATTTCCTGCCTCAAAACCCTTGAAAAGATTGCCTTGCATTTCTGAAGCACACTGCGAGAGACTTAAGAAAAGGGGCAGCCCTACCTCCCTCCCTCTGCTACCCCACCATCCATGGCAGTACTTACAGATCGAGCAGCTTATTGAAACCTCATGTCCAGAGAATGGATTCGAGCTGAGTGGTGGGGGCGAGACTAGGGTATCTCGGGCAGCGCCGGTGGTGCATTCCATCTACTCGAGCACTCAGTGACTCCAAATTCTGTGAGAGAGCGCAAGCGCCTCTTGCCTGCCAGGCTGTCTTATCTGTTGGTGTGTGTGGTATAGCACCACACAAAATTTACAGGTGTAGCTCGAGACCAACTGTAGCATACCCTGCTACTCTTCTCCCTCCCCCCAAGAGTGACATTTAATCTGAATCATTCGGAACAGCAACACCTCATAGTTTTGGAGGTGATAATCATCTGCAGGATTCCCCCCCCCAGAAAATCTGATACTTTGGGAGATTACCAGGGCATGGATTTTGGTATTCTGGCATGAAAAGTGATATGCAGAATGTGCCAGAATACCACTAAATTTGAGTGCTGAATAGAGTTCATTGCTGATGCACGTGCATTTTAAAGGAACACTGGCAACCCCTTTGGGCCTCAAATTGTCCGTTGTTTCATTCTGTAAAGATTGCTGATGTAGCCGGTTGTTGAATTCTGATTCTTTTTGTCTTTTTAAAAGTAAAAAACTGCCTGCCTACCATACCAGTGTTACTACACAAAAAAATAATTTGTTTACATTCCTTGATCAACTTCCACTGCATCTTTCCTGGACTTGGAAACAACCCACACACTGGCAACACTATGTAAGTCTCAGGAAGTATGCAGTACAAGTTGATCAAGGATCTGAAACAAAACAAGGTAGGGTATAATTGCATCATTATCATGCATTTCAGTCCTACTAGAAAGGAAGCAGATTAAACAACCAGCCGCATCAGTAAAGAGTAGATAAGCAATCCTAAAAAATTAATGGGCAGACTAGATGGGCCAAGCGGTCCTTATCTGCCGTCAGTCTATGTTTCTATGTAAGTTTTCAACTAGAAATAATATGATGCAAAAAGGGTTGACTGTGTCCCTTTAATGGTAACAGTTAAACAGAACATTTGTATGTTGCCTGTGGTTAAGAATGACAAATTTTATAGAAACTGCTGACATTTTCATTTATAAGGAAATAAGAACAGTTTGACTAGTCTGAAATGGTACAAATGTTATGTTTCTTCTGTTTTATAGGTTGAGCAAAGACTGAGCTTTTCGGCAGTTGGTTTTTTACTCCTGTAAAGACCATGTCCATCCTGCCGTTCACGCCACCAGTTGTGAAGCGGCTTTTGGGTTGGAAGAAATCAGCTGGTGGGTCTGGAGGAGCTGGTGGAGGGGAACAAAATGGACAAGAAGAGAAGTGGTGTGAGAAGGCAGTAAAAAGCTTGGTAAAGAAGTTAAAGAAAACTGGACAGTTAGATGAACTGGAGAAAGCGATCACCACTCAAAACTGTAATACAAAGTGTGTTACCATACCAAGGTAAGCAGTGCTGTGAGCAGTCAGCCTTTATAACTGCAGAAACAGCTCACAGCTGCACATAGAAAGGGAGCAAGAGTGGTTCTACGTGAAAAGGTTATCAGTAACTTTAAATTGGTGGTAGTAGTCCAACAAGGTTGGAGAATGTAATACTAAAAGTTTTTCATGCATGAGTTCTTAGTTATTTGTAAAAGTGTAATATATTGAAATATAGTCTCAGAAGTGGGTACTTGTTCTCATAAAATAATCAGCCGGCCCAGTGGCGCTGAGGCTTGAGGTGCTGGATGCCACACCTTGCGCCACGCTGGCGACCTGGGTTCAGGAACAGACTCTGGGTCGTCGGGAGGGAGCTTTTTTCTCTTGGGGTGGGTAAGGGGATTTACGTCGCTCTGCAGCAGCGCCTGGCGGAAGTCAGCACTACAGGAGCGGCGCACAGAAGAGGGCTGGAGTGCGGTGGACGTTGGCACATTAGTGTGCTGATGTCATTGCACGTCCAGCTCCAAGGGGTGAAAGTCTAGGCGGGAAATTGCGGGGCAGTCATGGCAGCTGATGGCCTTGCACTGCACCCCCTGGACCTAGAGAGGTGTGCCTCCCAGGTAATGGATCCGGGTCCCTGTGGGGGGTGGACTGTGCGTCCCAGCCTGCGTGGGGAGAGCGAGTCACTGACCAGACCCGGGGGGGCAGGTGCCAGCTGCTGGACGACCGCCTGCCCGCTCCGCAGTGGAGGAAGAAAGAGTGTCGATATAAAAAATAAAATAAATGATCAATTATAGAGTGCCTTGTACATGAGACTGGCTCCAGGACTTTCTCTGAATAAACAATGAATGAATGAATAACTGAATGAAGGAGGAGGAGGAGGAGTTAGAGTGCTCAGGTTCTTTAAGTGTTGTATACGCTTTTGTTTACATATTGTGTACTCTTTAGTGGGGAGTCCTTTAAATGAGTACTGCAGTCCAAATTTGCAAAAACATATATAGTACAGAGTGTGTTTGATTTGTGTGTGTGTGTAGTCCTGGTGAGTCCTTCCCTTTGTTTGCTATTAGGATTTTTTTCTAAAATTGCCTACTAGTTATATGGCCTCGGGGATCTCTGTTAGCATGGTTTATTGTTCTTTTTTTTTTTCCTCCCCTACAGTACGTCTCATCTCACGTGACAGTGATGCATCCAGGACCACTGATTCAGTGAGGAAATGTACTGTAGCAGCAATCTGCCTGATGTTCTGGCCTCAACTAAATAATTCTAATTCAGTATTTTTGTTTTCTGTGTGTCTGTCTGGGTTTAGCCAGCAGGAGTAAATGTTTTACTTTTAAAGCTTTTCATTTACTCAGACTACACATAGCCATGAAAGGCATACAAGTCAGCCCAGGTCACCGGTGCTATAAATAATACTCTTTTTTTTTCCTTATTTGTTTAGTTTTTGTTTACCGGGTAAGGTGTCGTAGCCACAAAATATGACTATTTTCAGACATGACCCGGGAGGTTACAATACAAAATTGGCAGACAAAACAAATAACTGGTATAGTTCTTGAAGAACAACCTATTCTGTTAGCCCTCAAGTGTTTGCTGAACTGTAAATGTAGCCTTCAGTTATCACTGGGTAAGGAAAGTTCCTTAAAATAAAATCACATCTCTAATGCTGTAAAACTGACTCTAAACCTGTACCGGAAGCATCACTGTCACATGAGGCATTGTAGTACAGAGAAGAGTCATGAAAAATGCTAACTTGGAGATCTGCATGGGCCATAAAACTCCCCCTGGTGACCCCCCCGCTGAAACTGTCATCTCTTGTGATAGCACTGACTCCAAGAGAACAAGTCAAAGGCCTCTGGTCTAAAAGTCACAAAAATCCAACATCTTCTAAAAACAGTAGCACTAAACTTTGCCAACAAACCAACGTGCCCAAGCTGTAAAAGTATTAAGTGAAACCATACAAGGGAAAGTGAGTATGTAAAGATATGGGAGCCTCCGAGAAATAGAATTTCCAAGGGGGAAATTACCTAGTATCTGTCCCCAAACATCTCTTTCTGAGCAAGGTGTCACCAATGAAGAAATAGCATATCGGCCTAGAGGGTACCTACTTTTAGGTGACTGCCTCGCAGGTTGGGTTAAAAGTATTTCTGGCTACCTAAATTTAGTTCACTATCCACACTTTAATTTACCTTAATTTAATTTCAATTTCATTAATTTAATTTCAGGAGGCTGGCAGTGAGGGGTGTAGTGGGGGAAGGGCAGAGTAGATGGACCGGTATGGTCCTTTTCTGCCGTCAACATTTATGATTTTATGACTTGGGTGGTCTTCCACTGAGCTCTTCTTAATTCCTAGAACAATCTTTAAGCTCGACTCCTTCCACCACCTGATGGTGTAGCCCTCTCAGGCTTCACCCCCTCTGATCTAATATCTTCAGCTGAAAGAAAGAGGTCTCGTCCCTCACAGCTCCTGCTAGCAGGAGGCCTGGGGTATCATGGTGTTGTATTGTCTTCCAGCTGGAGAGTGCATCTTGGAGCCAGTGACCCTTCAGAACCTGTAAGAATTTCTAGAGTTTTTCTGGTCTCTTCAGTCCTTCAATGAAGAGTCTCCCTCTTATTGTCAGAAGCATGAGAACTGCTACTGTCAATCAAGGGAGCATTCCCGCTCTCCTTGATTTTTAGAAGTTCTCAGTTGGTTGCTTCTAGTCCGAGTTCATTCAGGTCAAGGAATCGTCCGCCACTCCATCGAAGCTTCTGTAGGAGTTGCCTGTTGATCTGCCAAAGGTTGAACCTGTCAAAGACCCCATCAATGCAATCAGCCTGGAGTAGAGAAGACGAGTACTGCCTAAGGCCCCTTTTAAGGAAGGGGTCAAGCTTGACTGTGCTGCCACCCTCCTGTCCCCTCCCCCCATTAAACCCACCCTGGTGCAGTTTCCTCTGCTTGACACAACTCTGGTATAGCCTCTGGTAAATTCAGTATCCAAGCAGATTGTGTTCATGGAGTCACCAGTAAGTCCCAGTCAAATGCATGGTTCTTTAATGCTGAAATCAAGATTTCACTGTCCATCTCTGTTTCAACACTGACAATCACCCCAGAGACTGTCATTGATGAGCTCTTCTTCGTCAGTGTCCTGCTCCCACAATGGAAACGGAGAAACATAGAAGCTGTCGGCAGAAAAGGACCTCATGGCTCACCCAGTCTGCCCTAAGTCCCTGCCTGTTGAGCTACCCGCAGACCCTAATTGATCTCGGGCCTTTCCACCCCCACTTTTGCTAAGTTCCCCCTGCGCGTATCCTATACGTGTTTGAAACCTGTTACCATTTCTGTACCTACCACCTCTGCTAGGAGGCTGTTTCAGCTGTCCACCACCCTTTCCGTAAAGAAGTATTTCCTCACATCTCCTCTAAGTCCCCCCCCCCCGCTCTTCCAGCTTCATATCATGACCCCTTGTCCGTGAGCATCTTTTTCTGTGGAATATACTACCCTCCAGTATGTTATTGATACCCTTGAGGTATTTGAATGTTTCTATCCTGTCTCTCCTTTCTTTCCTTTTCTCCAGAGAATACATAGGGCTTCTGATGCAGTTTGTGCACCATTTTGGTTGCCCTCTGTTGCAGATTTTCATTGTCATCTGTGAACAGGCATACATTTCCCTCCAGCCCCTCTGTGATGTCGCTAATTAAGACATTGAAGAGGACTGGTCCCAGTACTGACCACCGAGGCACCCCGCTGGTCACCTTACCTTCTTCTGAATTAACTCCTTTTACAACCACTTTGAGTTCTATTTTTCAGCCAACTTTGTACTCATGTTACTATCTTTGGTCCTACCCCCAGGCTGCTCAACTTGCTTACTAGCCTTCTGTGTGGGACCGTGTCGAAGGCCTTACTGAAATCCAGGTAGGCCACATGTACCCACCCTTCCCTAGTAACCCAGTCAAAGAATGCTATCTGGTTTGTTTGGCAAGACCCTCCCCTCCCCCCTGTGAACCCATGCTGCCTCGGATCCCGCATACCACCAGTTTCCAGGTATTCCCCAAGCCTTTCCTTTAGTAGTGTTTCCATGACCTTGCCCACTACTGAAGTTGGGCTTACAGGTCAGTAGTTTCCTGCCTCCTCCCTGTTACCACTTTTGTGTATTGGGACCACATCTGCCCTCCTCCAGTCCCCTGGAATCTCCCTGGTCTCATGATAGATTGAACAGGGATGTTTAGAGGTGCAGATAGTTCCTCCTTTAGCTTTTTTTTTTTTTGAATTCTGGTGTGGACTCCATCCGTCCTCATTGCCTTGTCTACTTTTAACATTGCTAGTTTCCTGAGAACTTTCTCCTCTGTAAAAGAGCTAGTGTCTACCTCCCACCCCTTAACCCCCTTTTTTTTTTTTTTTTCTATCTGCGGCCCGTCACCTACCCCTTCCTTTATAAATACTGAACAAAAGTACTGTTCAATATGTCCGCTTTCTTCTGATCCTCTTCCACACTCCCCCCTTCCCCTTTTAGTCTTTCTATCCCTGCCTTGTTTTTCTTCCTTTCACTTGTGTATCTGAAGAATGTTTTGTCCCGGTTTTGCTGACTTGGCAGTGTTTTCCTCCATTTGTGCTTTTGCCCTCCTAACTGCCTTTCCTGCCTTCCTTTGTTTCTCCTGATATATTTCCCTATCCTCTTCCTTCTGTGTCAACTTGTAGCTTTTTTTTTTTTTAAACTCTTTCTCTCTGGTTGCCGGCCCCTGAGATCTCCCTCAGACATTGCCTCTTACAGGCATCTTTCTACTGCTTAGCCTGAGACCACCCCTCCCCCCCCAAGGTCAGGGCCCCCCACCAGAACTCCATCCTACACCCTCGCCTGCAATCAGCCCCTCCGGCTTGTACCCCCTGAGGCGGGGCCGCCACCACCTGCCTTGGCGCTCCATGAATCCAGTTGGCAGGTGGGGTAAGGCAGAGGATATTGGTGACCTGCCTGTACCAGATATGGCTGTGGGCTTGGGGGCTGCTGTAGGGCTAGTCGTCCTCCCAGGAGCTGGGGTTTTTCCTTTGTTCGTGAGACGTGACCCCCCTCTGGAGGCGCGGATGTGCAGTGGCATCCAGCGTAAGATGGGCACGCTCCTGCAACTGCCTGCAGGACGTCTGCCGTCGCCTCCACCCCCTTACAAGGTGTCTCCCGGCTGTAGCACCCCCAATCTCCACTGGGAGTTGCATGATGTTGGGGATCCACAACCTCTCCCTCCCCAGGAGAGGGGAGCAGTCCTCAGGACACTCAGTTCTCTCCTCCCTGACAACTCAAGCTGGCTCCCGAACCCAGGTCGCCGGCGTGGTGTGAGGTAAGGGGTCCAGCAACTCAGCCCTCAGTGCCACCGAGCCAGCGAAACTTGTACCTTTTAAATGCACTCTTCTTTTCCTTTACCTTTCCTGCTGCTTCTCTGGAGAACCATAGTTGTCTTTCCTTTTTTTTTCTCTTGCTCTTACTGATCTGCCTGATACAGAGTTTAGCTGCCATTTCAATTGCCTTCCTTATCCCTGCCCATTTTTCCTCTACTCCACCCATTTCCTCTATTCCAGGTAGGGTTTCCTTGAGGCACTCTTCCATTATCTTGAAATCAGCCCTCTTGAAGTCCAGGACTCTCGTTTTAGTGTGGTTAGATTCTGGCCCTGTCCTTATGCGGAACCACACCATACAATGATCACTAGTCCTCAGGTGGCCTCCCACTGTGACATCCATGACACTGCCCCTGTTAAACAGTATCAAGTCTGGTATCACCCTCTCCTGAGCGGGTTCTTTTCCTTCGTAAGTGGGAGAGTACACCCTGGCATTAGTGGGCCTTAGGTGCATTTGCTCAGTTTTCATGATTGACCAGTGTTGCCTACTGACCCGGTCATAAGCGCTTCTCCCTATGCTGCTTCCAGTAGTGCGTCCTATGGGTCTCCTCAAGCCCCACCCCTGCAGACCTGCGAAGGACTTGAGGCCAGAGTCTGGACTTCTCATCTTCTGTCAGTGGTTAACTGTCACCTCATCAGAGTTGTCCACACACCCAGTCTATTGGCACACTCTCCTGATTCAGGCTTGGTGTTGTCCATGCCATCAACTTGCAAGGCTAAGACTGGGGCTCTCTGATGAAGCAGATGACACTCTCCACGCTATCCCACCAAGCACTACTTGAGTGTGCATACCCCAGTAATCCTCTGGATACTCATTTCTTGCTGTTTTATTTGTTACGTTGCTGCAGATTCTCCCATCTTCCTTCTCTCTTGGGTTTTTGGATCCTTGTTGAAGCATCACAGCATAGATACGAAGCATCAGGGTTCAGTGCCATGCTGTCTCAATTTTGCATCTCGCTGATTGAGCATCAGTAAATTATTTGCAACTATTAGTGTGTTTTTTTTTTTTTTTTGCGCTGTCTTGAGCCATACCCTGTGTGTAATTTTTGTGTGTTTTCTCCTCTACAGCTGTTACCTGCTTGCTACGCAGTAGTGGTGTGGGGCTTCTCAGTCCCCATCTGGTGCCTTTGGCCCCATGTGTCTGGGTCCCTTGGACCTGACAGACGGTCACCCTCCTTTGCTGCTACAAACTATGGTTTCCTCGCTTATTTTCTTTGTTGTGTGGTGCATTGTCTTATGCTGCTCTGTTCAGGGGGTGCACTGGTCCTTCGTGCCTGCTCCCGCTTCTCCTCCATGCGGCACTCTGGTCCTCCACCTACAGGGCTTTTGCCAACTCTACTGCTGTCACCATCCCTCCTCATGGTCACTGCCTTGGAGTTTCGTCTAGGGGTGGGTCATTCTACCTTCTGCTGCCTGTCTCTCTTCTGGCTGTTGCTTCTCCTAATGCACCCCCTCCCCCACACTTCTGCTCGGAGCTCATTTGGGCTGGCTTGTCTCTTCCCCATGCTTGATGCCCCAGGCTGCCTCTGGGGTCCTTCCAGCTGTAGCTCTGGCTTCCCTCCTGCTTTTTTGGGGCCTTCCTGCATCAGGTCAGGTGTCTGCCCTGCATGCACCCTTTAAGAGCTCATTATGCTTCTCCTTTGGCTTTGTACAGCCCACAGCTCGCCCATGATCGTGGTTAGCTCAGCTGCAGGATTTTCCTGGGCTGTGGCATCTCCCCCATCAGCCTGCTCGGGCGGCTGTCCTTGGGGCCCACTTTTACCATTATGATCTACCATTCTTAGTCTTCCTGCTATTTTCAGGTGGACACCTCAACAACCATGTGCACATGCCCCAGTGTCTTATGGGCTCACCTCCCTCCAAAAACTGGGCATATGCCCACTCTTGCCCTCAAGGAGCCAGTATGTTTGCCCTCTTAGAGTCCATTACTGCACCTATAACCAACCCCCTCAAGGGATTGGTTTCTTGCATCTGCGAGCCTCGTCAGGAGTATTTTGGGTTGCCAGGCCTGAAGCAGCTGTTTTCAGTCTTCTCCTTTTCTTCGTATTTGGAACCCCAGCATTCCTTAGCATGGCATCAGCTATTCTCCCAGAGGGCAGACCTTCGGCTGTAGTATGGTGGAAGTCCTCAGGTTGGAAGGAGAAGCTTCCATATTCTTCAGATCGCAGCGGTGTGTTGTGGGCCTGACTTGACTCCTGGGTTAATAATTCTGTCAACCTGGAGGGATGGCGACCTGAAGCTGACATTCATAAAGTTTGCTTACTAATGTTTACTTAGTTGTGTTCAGTTGGATGGATTAGAGCTTGCATAGTTACTGTTCTTCATTGGTCCTTCAATGTTGTGGTCTTCCCTCTGTCTCCTTAGTGGAAGTAGCTGTTCAAACCCCAGGAATCTCCCAGTAGTAGTAGACCTATGCAGTCAGCTCAGAATCTCTGACTGCCCCTGAGCTGTGATGTAATGTGAAATGTTTACAAATCATGGAACTAGAATGCTACGTTCAAACTGCTGCTTCTAGGTGGACTGTGTTCCATTTAATGGATTCATTTTCTCCCTTCAGACAACTAGAAGACCTTCCGTGCCCCGAAGAGCTTCTCTCAACATCTTCGCTGCAAGTTTATTTCTGTAAAAATGTGGTATTTTTTCACTATTTTGCTAATTCTCTGCCTTTAGTAGTTTTTTTTTTTTTTTTTTATTTAAAGTTGATATATTTTGAGTTATTTTCTCATTCCTAGCAGCTCCCTGGAACAGAGATCCCTTCAGTTTAAACTGCTGTTTTAGCGGTTTCAATCACCACTTTATTCAACTAAATTTTAGTTTCTGTGGCTTGTTTTCGCTTAATTTGAAAGCGATTTACACTATTTGCATTCGGTTCACTTTTCCAGTCAGGAACCGACCGTGTGTTTGTTTAAAAGTAAATAAATCTTTGGTTAATTGTGGTTCCTTTTCCCCTAAGGGAACCAACTGCAATTTGTGTTTTATTTTCCCTTTTTGGGAGTTTCTTTTGGTCCACTGACATTTGGCATGTCTGAAAGACCTAAAAAGAGGATGGGACCTACAGGTTTCAAAAACTGTATTGAGTGTTTTCAAATATTTGCTAAGGCTGATCTCCATGATTTATATTTAGAGTGCCTTGGTCCCAGTCATATATTTTTTTTCTAGATGTGAAGTGTGCAGTACTTTTTGTTCTAAAACCATTAAAAAAGAGCCAAAAGGCTAGAGGAAATGGCTTCTGCTCCCACCTCAGTGTCACCTAAGCACCCTGAAAAGGCATTTTCTTCATCTCACCCTAAATCTAAGGAGAGACCCTCAAAAGATTCTTCAGATCCCAAAATTATTGAGAAGGAGTCTGAACACACTAAATATAAATGACCTACTGAGCAGGCTCCAGAGTCTGTGCCTATTAAAAAGAAACATAAAAGAAAAACGCATTGCTGCACCTCATGCTGAAGAAGCAAGGGAGCTCCCAGCAGACAAAAATAAAATGCCCTCTGCTGAGGACATTGCCAAAGCCCTGCAGGTCATTCGGGCCTTACAGACTGCAGGTCCCATTCTGGGTTCACCGGTTCAAATCCCACCACCAGTTCCCGCAGACCAGAGTCAAGAAATTTATCCTGAGGAGGATCTGGATCTAGTGGAACCCATTTATTTATTTTTTGATTACCGGTTAAGTGCTCTATCCCCAGATCAGGAGTTTGGCACTCCTCCTCGTGGGCATGATGATTTTTCATCCTGTTTTTCCTTTGTCAGACAGATGGCCGACACTTTGGGCCTCACCTCATAGGAATCTGTGGAAGTTGAGAAGGCAGAATTTTTGGATATGATGGGTTTGGTTCCCACAAAAAGGGTGTCCCTTCCTGTCCATACCTCTCTCGAAAAGGCCACTTTAAAATTCCTACAGACATCTTCCTCTGTCCCAGGAGTGGACAAGAAGGTGGAGAAAAAGTATCAGGTGGATAGGTCTGTTGCTGATTATTTTTATTCCCATCCAGACCATGAGGGTGTAAAACAGGCTGCTGCCTGTGATAAAGCTAAAGTCCCCCTGGCATCTAATCCTCCAGATAAAGATTCTAGAAATATTGACACTATGGGGAAGAAGGATTATTTAGCCTCCTCTCTTCTCAGACAGGCAGCTTTTATGGCATATGCTACACAATACCAGAAGGCCCTTTGGAACTCTAAGTTAGCCTTAACTGACAGAGTTCCAGGTGACATGGCATATGATATGGCCGACATTGCCAGAACAGAACTGGATGCCACAAAATACCAATTTTACATGTCTGTGGATGCAGGTGATACTGCATCCAGAATACTGGCCCTGTCTGTTTCTTTAAGACGGTTTGCCTGGCTCAGAGCAACCAATCTTACACCTTACACTCCATTAAAGGCCATAGATTTTCCTTGTGAAAACAATTCCCTTTTTTGGTGACAAGACTGAGGCACACATGGAAAAGGTGGAAGAGTACAAAACCACCTCTAGGAGTAATTCCATAAGGGAGACAGCCTCCACTTCTTGGGGAGATAGGGGTTGGGGGTACTACCCCAGGACTTATGCCCCAGTCTGTATGCCTGTAGAGTACACTCAGGTTAGAGGTTAGTACAGGGGCAAGAGGCCTTCTAGGCTGGCTGGTCTAACTCCAGCTCCTAGACCTCAGCCCCAACAGAATCCCTGACTGCACAAAACAGGCTGCCACCCTTCTTCTAGTAGGAGGCAGGCTGGCTCACTACTTCCAGGACTGGGAAACCATTACCACAGACAAGTGGGTGCTGGAGGTGGGGTCTCTGTCTACAGTTACAACAGTTTCCAAAACTCCAGAACCTCAGTTTTCTGACGTTCAACCCCTACAGAGACAATTTTGGTGGAATTGGAGGTAAAAAAAAAAAGCTCCTGCAAGCCAGGGCAATGGAGCCAGTTCCTCTCACCCAAAGGGAGAAGGGCATGTACTTGAGATGCTTTCTAACCAAAAAGAAATATGGGGATTGTGGGCCAATCCTTGATTGTAGGTTCCTAAACGAACACTTGGCAAAGCCCAAGTTCAAGATGGTAACACTGGCCATAGTTATTCCTTCTCCAAAGAAAGGAAAACTGGCTGACATCTCTGGATCTGAAAGATGCATACTTTCACATCCCGATCAGGCTTTGCCACAGAAGGTACTGTACCTAAGGTTCTCTCTGCTCTCAGGGCACTACCAGTTCTCAGCACTCCCCTTCAGGCTCACTTCCGCCCCACGGGAATTCATAGAGTGTCTGTCACTTCTGCCCCACGGGTATTCACAGAGTGTCAGTGGTGGCAACTTACCTCAGAAGGCAGGAAATCATTGTATTCCCTTACCTGGACGAATGGCTAGTCAAAGTGGAATCATATCAGCAGGTTAAGGACGCCATCAGGGTGGCACAAAGTACCCTGGAGTCCCTGGGTTTCCTTATCAATGATTAAGTCTCAGATGGAACCAGTTCAGTCACTGGAGTTCCTTGGAGCAGAACTGGATACTGTTCAGGGCAAGGCTTTTCTCCCACAGGAGAGGGTGACAGATTTACTAACCCTAGCAAACTCATTTGTCATGTGCCAGCCCCAGGACTGCAAGACAGTTCCTAGCATTACTAGGACACATGGCTTCAACTATTGCAGTAGTGTTAGGCCCCAGGTTTCAGATGAGAGATATTCAATATCACCTGTGATCCCACTGGTCCCAAAGAAGGGATCCCATTTCAAAGCTTGTACCATTTACAAGAACTCTGCTACTGACTCTAGGTGGTGGTGGGGGAAAAAAAGGGATAACCTCAGGCAGGGCATCCCTTTTCAGCAACAGCTCCACACTGTTTTTTTTTTTTGTATTTTCTATTTATGCTTCACCCCATTCAGCACCCCTCCACACTGTGGTTCTAACAGATGCCTCCCTCCTAGGGTGGGGGGCACACACAGGCGATCTCATAATCGGTGGAATTTGGTCACCTCAGGAGTCCAACCTGCATATCAACATTTTAGAGTTGAGAGCAGTCCTCCTTGCCCTAAAGGCTTTTGCTCCTCAACTGAGGGGTCAGGACAGACAAAACAACCGCCATGTGGTACATCAGCAAGCAAGGGGCACAAGATCATCGAGGCAGTGCACAGAGGCCATGAAGATTTGGTCCCTTGCATATTTCCTGGAAGTGCATCTGTCCTCCATTCATCTTCCAGGGAAGGACAATACACTGGCAGATTCACTGGGCAGAATCAGTCAGGACCATCACGAATGGACTTTAAACAGTGTTGGACATAGTTTTCAGACATAGGGGCATTCAAGAAATAGATCTGTTTGTCTCAGAAGAAAACCGTCAGCTTCTTCTTTATTTGCTGCAGGCTCCCCTCTTTGGGCACAGTGCCCATTGAGGCATTAGCCTCGGATTGGACACTGAAATTCTTATATGCTTTTTCTCCATTTCTACTGATGTTGAGAGTCCCTCTCAAACTCAGGACTCAGTCTGCAACCATGATACTGGTTGCTCCAGGCTGGGCCAGGCAGTCATGGTACCCTCTGTTACTTATGTTGTCCATCAAGCAACCCATTCGTCTCAGCTGTTCAAAGTCAGATAGTTTTTCCAAACCTCAAGAGCCTTCAGCTGAAGGCCTAGTTGTTGAGGAGTTATAATTTTCTGAATTTAACTTGTCAAAATAGGTCCTCAGGGTCCTGAAAGTTTCCAGAAAAACTTCTACCAGAAAGACACGCTTCAAAGTGGAACAGATTTTCCATCTGGTGCATGTCTAAGCAAATCAATGGATGTGGTTTACCTGGACTTCAGCAAAGCTTTTGACTCTGTTCTGCAGGAGGAGACTAGTCAAAAAACTGGAGAACATGGGAGTCGGCCCCGAGGTAACGAACTGAGTCAGAAACTGGTTACATGGGAGAACTCAGAGTATTAGTGAATGGCACCCTGTCTGAAGAGGGGAGGGTGACTAGTGGGGTCTTGCAGGGCTCGGTTCTGGGGCCGATTCTCTTCAACATATTCATCAGCAACATTGCAGATGGACGGAAGGGAAAGGTGTGCCTGTTTTGCAGATGACACCAAAATCGGCAGCAGGGTGGACACACCAGAGGGACAGCATAGCATGGAAGCTGCTCTCCGAAAACTGGAGGAGTGGTCCAGGACTTGACAATTGAAATTACATGCCAAAAAATGCAAGGCCATGCACCTGGGAAACCGTAACCCAGGGAAACAGTACTCAGTGGGAGGAGAGCAGCTGGTGGCTAATAGGCAGGAGCGAGACCTGGGGGTGATCATATCAGATGACCTCAAGGTCGGTAAACAATATGAAAAGGCAGTACTAAAAGCTAGTGGCATCCTGGGATGCATAGGGAGGGGCATCACAAGCAGAAGGCATGAAGTAATCATTCCCCTTTCAGTCCCTGGTAAGGCCCCACCTGGAGTACTGTGTACAGTTCTGGAGGCTGCAGCTTGGGAAGGACATAGATAGGCTGGAGACAGTACAGAGAAGAGCAGCAAAGATGGTGCAGGGCTTGCATCAGAAACTGTACAAAGCAAGACTGGATGACCTCAGATTATATTCCCTAGAGCAAAGCAGGAATCGTGGTGACATGATCGAAACATTTAAATACTTTAAAGGCAACAGCAGGGTGCATATGCAGAACCTCTTTCAGTTAAAAGACTACAACAGGACTAGAGGGCATGACCTTAGACTTAAGGGAGGAAAGTTCAGGAGCAATATGAGGAAATTCTTCTTCGCAGAGCACGTTGTGAAACCATGGAATAGCCTGATGGAAGTGGTGGTGGGAGCCAAGACGGTGGGAGAATTCAAGTGGGCATGGGACAGACACTGTGGGATACTCAAGTAGGCAGCTAAGGAAAGGGGGGGGGGGTTGGAAACCAAGGGCAGACTTGATGGATCATACGGTCCCCATCTGCCGACAACTATGTTTCTATGTTAAGCAAGCTTATCTATATTGCTTGATTATCTGGTACACTTGCAGGCTTTAGGCCTCAGGCCTGCAACCATAAGGGTTCACTTAGCAGCAGTATCTGCTTATTTGTTTGCAGGTGCTCAGAGAAAAATAGCTTCACACCCTATTTTTAGGACATTTTTCAAAGGCTTGGCACATATGTTTCTTCCTGCTATGGAACCAATCCCTCCTTGGGATTCTGAATTTGTGCGTAGTCAAACTCGTACTAACATACTGAAACGCCAGCAGAATAGGCCTAACAGTCTCTCGAGTCTGCTCGATTTTCACTTTTCCCTTTGAGGGCCAATTTTGGTGTCCCCAGGTTATACTGTCCCTGGTCCCAGATGTTCCACCTGTTTGGGCCTGGTTGGATTTACCCTCCCTCCCCCTGTACCTGTCCCATCCCCTCTTAAACCCGTCCACACTCTCCACCTCTGCCAGCTCCCTGGACAGTGCATTCCATGGCTCCACCACCCTTTCAGTGAAATAACATCTCCTCCTCTCCCCTCTGAGCCTGCCCCCTTCCAGCTTACACTCGTGACTTCTCGTTGCCTCACCCTCTATCCTTTGGGGCACCCTGACTGGGCCTCCCTTATTGATCCCTTTCATGTATTTAAAGACCTCTATCATGTCCCCTCTGTCCCTCTTCTCCTCCAGGGTGTACATGTCGAGCTCCTTGAGCCTCTCCTCATAGGTCCTCTTCCCCCAGGCCCCAGATCATTGTGGTTGCCCTCCTTTGGACTCTCTCTAGGAGTATAATGTCCCTCTTTAAATGTGGTCTCCAAAACTGCATACAATACTCGAGGTGTGGCCTAACCAAGCATTTGTACAGTGGAAGGATCACTTCTGCCTTTCTGGAGGTAATCCCCCTGGCAGTGCATCCCAGCATCCTATTTGCCCTTGCCGCTGCCCTCGTACAGGTCTCATGGAACCTCCCTTTGAGCCAGTGGCTACGGCTGATCTGAAATATGTCACCTGGAAAACTGTTTTCCTGATGGCAGTTCCTTCAGTAAGAAGGGTGTGTAAGCTTCAAGCTGTTTGCACTGGTCCTCATTACATTATCTTCCTTAAAGACAAGGTGGTCCTCGGGACTAACAGGACATTCCTTCCCAAGGTGGTATCTGAGTTTCATTTGAACCAGTCCATCACTCTTCCTGTATTTTTCACAGCCAAATCCAGTTCAGGGGAATTGAAGCTTCATAGTTTGGATGTAAAAATGTCTCTCAGCTATTACGTCACTTGTACCAAGGACCTCGGGGATTACCACTCACAACTGTTTATTACCTGTGGTGAAATTGGAAAAGGCAGGCCTGCCTCAGAGGTCAGCTGCACATTGGATAGTATCCTGCATCCAATTCTGCTACAGTAAGGCTGAGAAATAACCACCTCAGGGCACATTACACTCATGAAACTGCTGCCTCTGTGGCAGCTGCAAGGGACATTCCTTCGCTGGAAATCTGTAAAGTGGCTACCTGGAGTACAGGCCACACCTTCACAAAGCACTATTACCTGGACGTCCAGTCCAGAAGTGATGCTAGGCTTGGTACTGCAGTATTGCAGAACCTTTTCCCTAAGTAGGTTCTGTACCCACCTCTCAAGGCAGTGCTTGGTAGTCTGCATATATCTAATACTACTGGGAGATTCCTGGGGTTGGAAGAAAAAATTACTTTTCCACAGTAATATTGTATCTTACTTTGAGAGGGCTCTTGCAGTAGGTAATTACATATAGGACTGACGCCGGCAGGCGGCAGGACCCTACGGCGACTAGGGTACCTCAGTGTCTTTTTTGTTTTCTTTTTTTATCTTGTTTGGAACTGTCCTGTTTACCAGGAGAGAGAGAGAGAGGGCCTTATTGTTATTGTTTTAGGTCACAATTACTTAAAGGGTACCTATTAGTCGATCCATCGCTTTGCTTTACTAAAATTCCAACTGTTAAGGGTATAAAAATAGGTGGAAATATCAGCCCCATAGTACTCAATGGGGCGCGCTCATCCAACCTTGGATTTGTGACATCACAAAATGGGCGTGGGGAATTGTTATATGAACCAAGGAAATCTGTGTTTTGTTTTTGTTTTTCTTTTTTGCTGGCATGCGAAATTACGATTCTGAGTGGAATTACTTTTGAACAGCAATGAACTTTTCTAGGGACATGGATATGTTGTTCATCCACACTGTCTGGCAGGTTCCTTGCCGCTTTAAATCTTGCCGGAAGGTCTTCAAGCTGGCTCCTCCCACCCACCCGGGTGGTAAAACTCTCGGCTCTGCCTCATGACGCCAGATCTTCCTTACTGCTTGGAAGCTCAGGTTCCCTCCTCAACGCTCTGCGTATAAGACTGGTTCCTAATTCTTCGAATTTTCGAAATTAAAAGGTTTTTGCTAAACAGACTTCGGTCTTCTCTCCCTCGCGGCTGCGATGGACAAATCGACTCCCGGTTTCCGGAGATGCCCTTGCGGGCAGAAGATGTCTCGGACGGATCCGCACTCCACGTGCGTTTACTGCTTGGGCCTTGAGCACGACCCGCAGGCCTGCGACCTGTGCTCTTCCTTTTTGACCTACGTCCTCGAGGACCGTGCTGCCCGTTTACAACTAGGGTGTCCCGAGAAGAGATTTCCTCCGGTTAAGTCAAAAGAGGCCCGGTCGGCTGTGTCCTCGGCGGCGGGCTTGGCGGATCAGCTCGAGCAAATGATCGCCCTCGAAGAGGAAGGGCGCTTCTACCTCGGCTCTGCGTGCATTTGTCCGCTTTCTCTCGGTGCCTCTTATTTGGCTTCTTTTAAGGAGCTTTGTCTGACCTCTCGACAAAAGGTGAGGGTCCAACTTTTCTGGACCGTTTTCTCGGTCAAAAGAGAGACAAAGTAAGTCTCACCGGCGCTCTTGGGAGCGGGAAAGATCCCTCTCCCCTAATTGTCGGCCATCGACTTCGATCGACCCTCGGCCCGGCCACTGGTTTCACGGTGTCCCCATCAGGCCAGTTGACCGAGACTCCCGTCGATGCGGTCGAGATTTTCTCGACCCGTTGGATGGGTTGTCGGCTGAGAAGCTGAGAATCCCTCTCTCGGTTCCCCAGTGGAGTTGAGGATCCCGTCTCTCGTCTGTGCCTCCGGTTCGGAGCCTTTGGTGGAATCGTCCGAACGAGAGTGCCGATTCCGACACCTCCCGACTGTAAATCGGCCTAGCGAGGTTCTGTCTCGGACGTCTTGGCGGTCCAGCCGATCCCGCCGTCATAGGCGGTCTCGGTCTCGGCACCGCGGCAGCGGCGCTGCCGCTCTTCCTCTTCCTCCTCCTCGGACGAGGCCGGCGCAAGTTGCGTCGAGGTATGAGGAACTCATGTGGCAACAACTCCTTCTGACGAGAGATAAGCCGGCGCCGTCGTCTTTCCGACCATTAAGTGGCTGTCACCGGGCGGCCGAAACAACCCCTCGTTTTAGCCGAGGAGCCTGTTCCCAGGCCGGTTGTTCGGCCAATTCCAGCTGCCCCACCGATTCCGGTGGAACCTCCACCTCCACAGCCGTTAGTTGGGGCTCCGACCAAAAATTCTCTGTCGGCTCAGGGACTGCCCCATAGGCTGTCTGTCACCCTCACTCCCGATAGACCTCGGCAGGTGGAGGGTGGCTCAGGCCCGAGGCAGCTCTTTGAGGACTCTTCTGAGTCCGAGGATGATTCCTCCCTTTTCTCCAAGCGAATGGACTTGGAGTCCTCAGGAGGACAGTCGGTGGACGATAGCCCTTCGTCCTTCCTAGGA
Source organism: Neoceratodus forsteri (assembly GCA_016271365.2). Lineage (NCBI taxonomy): Eukaryota > Metazoa > Chordata > Ceratodontiformes > Ceratodontidae > Neoceratodus > Neoceratodus forsteri. Next base: position 499,105,530 of record CM057449.1, on the reverse strand, counting down.
TTGCTTCGGCTCATCTCGGAGTCCACCGGGATGAAGCTCGAACCCGTTTCTAAGCGGGCCAGGTATCCCTCACGGAGATTCTGGACGAGGGATTCCCCTCTGAGGCCTTCTACGGTGGCGAGGCCATAGTGGGTCCGGCCTTGGAGCTCTGGCGGTGCCCTGCTTCCTGTCCTGAGCCTTCCCGATGATGGCCAGGAAGTATCACGGTCCGGTTCCCTGTCCAGTTTTTGGAACACCCCTCGGCTGAGGGGTTGGTTACTGACAGCGTTTTCCGGCGTGCCGGGAACGCTAGGGATGTGGACAAACCTCCCAACAAGGAGTCCAAGAAATTGGACTATGCCGGGCGAAAAGTCTATGCTGCGTCCTCTCTCGGCCTTTGCCAGGCCAGTTCGGCCGTCCTCATGGCACATTTTTCTCATGCCCTGTTGGGCTCCCTGGATGAGGTCGTCCCTCATCTTCCCGCGGATCTGCAGACTACGGTCAGGCAGGTGCGGGACCAGGGCAGGGCAGTGGCCAAACAGCAGCTCCAGACTGCTTTAGATATTGGGGACTCATGTGCCAGGTCTGTGGCGGCCGCAGTGACTATGTGTCGGCGGCCTTGGCTGAGGATATCCACCTTTACTTCGGATACCCAGCACAAGTTGGCGGATGTTCCCTTTTTGGGGACTGACCTCTTTGGCCCTGGGTGGAAGGTCACCTGCAGAGGATCGAGAAGTCCAATGCTACCTTGGACTCGGTCTCTTCCGCTCAGAAGGACAAAGGCCGCAAACCACAGCCTAAGCCCTTTTGTCCTTCTGCGCCCCGGCGTCCAGCCCAGCAACGTCAGGGCCAGCAGGCTCGAGCTTGGCATCCCAAACCCAAGCCCGGAGCTTCCTCCAACAGGAAGCAGGGAGGTAAAGGCCCAGGAGGTCCCTCGGCCGGTCCCTCCTCCAAGCCTGCCCAGTGACGGGCTGAGGGGTGTCGCCCCCAACCCCGTCACCTCACCCCAGGTTCCCCTCGTGGGGGGACGGCTCCGGCACTTCCTTTCCGCCTGGTCCGTTATTACCACGGACAGGTGGGTACTGAAGGTGGTGGGAAAAGGCCTGCCTCTAGAATTCGAGCAGGCTCCGCCCTTCAGAGCCGTCGCACCTCGGGGTCCGCAGCCTCATTGTCTGCTCGTCGGGCTGACATCGCTCTCCTCCTCCAAAAGGAGGTGATCAGGGAGGTAGCGGACCCTCCCTCAGACCCGGGGTTTGTGTCCAGGTACTTCCTGGTTCCGAAACGGACGGGGGGGCTGGCGCCCCATTCTCGACCTACACGACCTGAACAAGTTCCTAAGGTCTCGAACCTTCAGGATGGTCACTCTGGCTCAGATAATACCATCCCTGGAACACTGCGTGTGGTTCTGCTCTCTGGACCTGCAGGATGCGTTCTTTCACGTCCCTATCCGTCCGTCGCATCGGAGATTCCTTCGCTTTCGAGCGGAGGGATCCCTCTTCGAGTTCCGAGCCATGCCCTTCGGCCTGTCTCCAGCTCCTAGGGTCTTCACCTAATGCATTGCAGTGGTGACAGCTTTCCTGCGGCGCCGAGGGGTCCGGGTGTACCCTTACCTGGACGATTGGCTGATAGCAGCCCCCTCCAGACAGGAGGTGGAGCGGTCCAGAGATCTGGCCCTCCAGGTTTGCTCAAGTCGGCCTTCTCATCAATGAGGCCAAGTCAGAACTCGAGCTGAAGCAGGTGATTCTGTTTATCGGGGCAGAGCTCAACTCTCTTCGAGCCAGAGCACGGCTCCCGGCGGACAGGGCCGAGGTTCTTACCTCCTTTGTCCAGTCATTTCTGGTTGGGCAATTGCGCCCTGCCCGGGACTTCCTGTGCCTCCTGAGTCTCATGGTGGCCTGTACCAGCATGGTCCGTTGGGCACGCTGGCACATGCGCCCCCTTCAGTGGGGACTGGCCAGCCAGTGGTCACAACGCTGCGATCCATTGGACCAGCTAGTGATGGTGACCTAGGAGATGTGGAACGCTCTCCGGTGGTGGACCGTTCCATCCCATCTGCAGGAGGGCATCCAGTTTGTCCGCCCCGAGCCGACGGTCTCTCTATTGACCGATGCCTCTCTGATGGGTTGGGGTGCCCATCTGGGGGAACACTGAGCGCACGGCCTCTGGTCCCCGCGGGAGTCCCGATGCCACATCAACCTGCTGGAGCTCCGAGCGGTCCGCCTAGCTCTCGCCGCCTTTGCTCCGTTTCTCCGGGGTCAAGTGGTCCGAGTCCAGACGGACAATACCACGACCATGTACTACCGAAACCGCCAGGGCGGGACGCTGCCCATGCTTCTTTGCAAGGAAGCTCTCCGCATTTGGTCACTGTGGCGCAGCCTGAGGCAGATCTCCTAGCTATTCATGTGGCAGGAGCCTCCAACACCCTGGCCGATGCCCTGAGCGGATAGGGGCTGCATCTCACAGTGGTCTCTCCTGCCGGAGGTAGTACAAGATCTGTTCTCCCACTGGCACACCTCAGGTGGACCTGTTTGCCTCAGGGACGCATAAGCTGAGGCTGTTTCATGCCGCCCCCCTCAGCAGGGCTCGCTGCAGGGGATGCCTTCGAGGCTGTGGACCCGGGCCTCTTCTCGCCTTCCCCCATTCCCTTGATTCACAAGGTGCTTCTCAAAGCAAGGAGGGACAAGGTGCAGGTGATCCTGATAGCCCCAGACTGGCCCCGCCAGTTCTGGTACCCAGATCTCCTCAGCCTCAGCTCCAGGCTCCCAAGGCAGCTTCCAGCTCGCCCGGACCTGCTCTCAGTCAATCAGGGGAAGGTGTTCCATCCGGACCTTCAGTCCCTGCACCTGATGGCCTGGTTCCTGAGCAGCTAGAGTTCCAGGCTTTGGGTCTTTCCGACGAGGTCCTCAGTGTTGTTTTGGCGTCCCGTAAGGAGTCGACCAGGAAATGCTATGCCTTCAAATGGAAGAGATTTTTCCATTTGGTGTCAGGGCAAGGGCTTGGACCCTTCCTCCTGTCCTTCGGCAAGCATTTTGGACTATTTATGGTCCCTTTCTAGTCAAGGGCTTAGGTCGACGACCCTAAGGGTGCACCTGGCAACCATCTCTGCTTACCGGGCACGGGCCGGGGAGCAGTCGGTGGCGCAGGAGAAGGTGGTCTGGCACTTTTTCAAAGGCCTTGATCACATTTCCCTTCCGGTGCGAGAACCTCCACCTCCGTGGGATTTACTGCTGGTACTGGCTAAGCTCATGGGCAAGCCATTGAGACCAATGCACAGGTGTGAACTCTCACCTGTCGTGGAAGCCCGCCTTCTTGGTGGCTATCACGTCAGCCAGAAGGATGGGAGAACTCCAGGCGCTCTGCATTGAGTCTCCTTACCTGGTCTTCCACAGGGACAAGGTTGTCCTGCGCCCCCACCCGAAATTCCTTCCGAAGGTGGTGTCGGAGTTTCACCTTAACCAGGTGTTCACTCTGCCGGTGTTCTACCCCAATCACACCTTGGAGGCCGAATACAGGGTCCATACTTTGGACCCTAGAAGGGCGCTCGCTTATTATAAGGAGCGCATGGCTGAAATTCGGGGAGAGGTTCGCCAGCTGTTTGTCACCTACGCTGAAGCCGCACCTGGCAGACCTGCAGCCAAGCAGACGATAAGCAGGTGGGTCACCTCCTGCATAGATCTCTGCTACAAGTTGGCGGGCATGGAGCTTCCCAGAGGGATAAAAGCTCATTCTACCCGTCATACTGCTGCATCGGTGGCTGCTTCCAGGGACGTCCCTATCCAGGATATCTGCAGGGCTGCTACCTTGAAGTTAGCACACACCTTCATCACCCATTACCACATCGACCTTGAGTCACGCCGGGATGCTGGTTTTGGGGCCTCGGTTCTCCAGTCTCTATTCCCTAAGTAGGGGGTGTGCGCCTTGCCTCCCTCCTCCCGGAGAACTGCTAGAGTCTGCCAGACAGTGTGGATGAACAACATATCCATGTCCCTAGAAATACAGGTTACTCACCTGTAACAGGGTTCTAGGATGGTATATGTTGTTCATCCTACATTTCTCAAACCTCCCGGCTTGATGCACAACCTGAGCTTCCAGCGGGCTAGATCTGGCGTCATGGGCGGAGCGAGAGTTTTACCACCGGGTGGGTGGGAGGAGCCAGCTTGAAGACCTTCCGGCAAGATTTAAAGCGGCAAGGAACCTGCCAGACAGTGTGGATGAACAACATATACCATTCCTAGAACTCCTGTTACAGGTGAGTAACCTGTATTTATGCCACACTTCGGGACATTACTACTGCGCAGGTCAGTTATCGACCAGGCTGTGGCAGGCAGCAATACAGATAATAGGAACCTGATCTTTAAGTCAGATGTGTGTTTCCATCTACAAAAATGAATCTGACTGTTAGATGGAACACAGTCCACCTATATAGAAGCAACAGTTTGAATGTAGCATTCTAGTTCCATGATTTCATACACTCCACATTACATCACAGCTCCAGGGCAGTCTGAGATTCTTAGCTGACTGCATATGTCTAATCTTACTGGGAGATCCCCTGGAAGCTATGGTAAATAATTTTTAGGGTGTGTAGAGTAGGGCCTACGCCTTTTTTTTTTTTTGATCGTAGCTCTAAAATTGGCCAATCGTGGAACCTTCCGTTTGACTTTTGGAAGTATCCGTCCGAAAGTCCAACGGAGCTTGAAACACTCTGCCACGATCGGCCACTATGGAATAACAGCCGCACTATACTGTTACTTCTGCATTCCAGGGCAAGAACTATGCATGCGCGGCTCTCGTGCATGCTTAGTTCCACTGGCTCCGCCATGTTGTGAATGGCAAAATGCCATTCCCTGTGAGTGCCGTGTATCCACAGTCGCGTTGCCGCCACCAGCACCGTCGGGAATGAAAACCCTCCCACTGTTGCTGTCCTCACGCCATCGGGTGCCCAATTCCCATGTCAGCATTATGTGCCCCCAGCTCGTGGCACACTGGGAGCCCACCCCAGTGTGCCAACTGTTTGTTTTCCATTCCTCCTTCTGACATCAGGGTGCCCAGTCCCGTGTTTGCATCATATACCCCCAACTCATGTGGCACACAAGGCCCCCAATGTGCCCAAATGTATGTTTGTTTCCCTGTGAAAACCTTCCCCATGCGTATTAAAAAAAAAAAAAAAAAAAAAACCTGTCCTAAATGCGTCTCAGTCTCCCCCCCACTGAGCACCCACCTCCTTGGCGCTCTATACTACTACCTCGAGGTCGGTGCTGTCATCCTCTCCAACCGGGACACATCTGCACTCTGCAAAGCCGAACTGCAAACTGAAGAATCAAAGGTAAGTGTGCTATATTGAGGTTTTCAACTTAAGTTGATAAATCAACCATTTTTTGGAATTTTGCCCCCAAATTTTCAACATGGGGTTTTTGGGACCTCACCTCGTGAACAGTATCACTGTCATTTTGTTACTCGGTCCTGAAAGGTGATTTCACAGTCACGGTATGGAATCACCTTTCAGGATGGACTAACAAAACGACAGTGCCACTGTTCATGAGTTGGGGCCCCAAAAAGCCCATGTTGCACATTTGGTGAAAAAATTCTAAAAAATGACTGCATTACGAGCATGTGTTGCGCAGTTTCTATGCATGTTCTTAGCTTCACCAATTTTTAATATTTTCACTATAGATTTTCAACATCGCCATTTTTGCACACCTCCTTTTTAACAGTACAGCTGTAATTTTTCACATTCTGCCTGAAACATGTTTTCGCACCTGTAGCACAGAACGGTGCGTTTGTTCTGCAAAATCACCTTTCGGGACAAGTGAACAAAATTACACTGGTACTCTTCATGAGGAGGGGTCCCAAAAAGGCCATATTGAAAATTTGGTGCAACACCTCCAAAAAATGGCCAAGTTGCACCTGGGCGTTAAATAATTTCTACGCACACGTGTAACATAGGGCTGTGATGAGCTGCCAAATGATCAATCAGCTCTGGACAGAGTTTTTCTTCTAACAGTTCTATGCACGCCTTCATCTTTGACACCTTGGGCTTCTTTCCTAAGGCACATTTAGTCAAAGGATTTTCTGTCCTGTGGCACTCCAGGGGTGGAACCCTCCTCAAGAAAATTGCTGTTACTCCAGTACCCTGACAAGGTGGTATTTCATCACGAACAGAAGGCGTGAAAGATCACATAGATTGCAAGCTAATCATATTTCTGATCCATACGTTGCACAAGCACAGCTCTCTAAGCAATCAAATGCGCTAGTTGCTCCATACATAGTTTCCTCTCAGCCTGTATCAACAGGAGGTTGTTTCTCTGCTAGGCACTTCATCCCGGCTGATCTTGCTTCCTCTGCTCTACTGGACTACATGTCCATGTCCCTGGACATTCCTCTGGAGGAGGTCCAGAAGTGGGAATCATGTCTCTATATGGACATCCTGGTTTGAGATTCCTCACCAAAGGTCACGTTCCCGATTGGCAAGGCTGTGCTGGGCCAAGTGCTATGTGTCTGGCAGCACCTGGCTTCATGCCAACCTCCTGTACACTGTATGGATCGCAAGTACACCATTCCTGTGGCTAGGTTTTCTGAGTTCTTTGCATCTGCCACAAGCCTCTCAAGGGAGAGGTGTTCAGTCTTCCATAAAGTCAAGATGTAGGGTTAATCCGACAACCTGCCAGTTAGGGAGTTCAAGAAATAGGACTTCCTTGCCCGTAGAGTCTATACAGCTGCTTTCCTGGGCATTCGCCAAGCTAGCTATGGGGTCTTGATGGCCAGGTTCTGCCATGTACTATTTGACAGGTTCTTCCACTTCATTTTGTTCCCTGTGGATAGTCAGTCGGAAGTGTGGACCTTTGTTACCTGGCCTTGGCTTTATCCAAGCACCTCTTGTAGGTAGCATTGAACTCGCCTGCTGTGTTAACTCACGGTGTCCATTTGCTGGTGGGCCGCATAGCGGGTCTCACCATTCACCCCATAGACCCATCACAGATTGACAGATCTGCACTTCTTGGGCACTGACCTTTCAGGCTTGGGGTACAGGACCATTTCACACGGAGTGAGAAATCCATTCCAGTAATTGGTACTCTATGACTTCGATCACACAGTCCAAGCAGCAGTCCTAGCCTAAACAGCAGGACTCTGGGAAATTCTGGAGAATTATTTCAAATTTAATGGGGAAAAATAAACAAATTTGCATAAATAAAATTGTGAAGGATGATGTTACATTATTACCTGGAAGGGAAATGGTTGATGCCTTTAATGAGTACTTTGTTAGTGTGGCCTCACCAAGTCTCTTAGATGAGATTCATAGGGGACAAAATGAGACCCTGGAGCCTAACCCGATAGGGGCTAACATAAGAGATAGAGCCTTAGGTGGCTTTGATTTTTCCTATATGTCTCCACAAGAGGTATGTTCTGAACTCTTGAAATTGGATATATGTAAAGCAGAGGGATCAGATGAAATACCATCGAGATTGTTGAAATATGCTGCTCCCTGTGTGGCGTATCCGCTGTCCTATATTTTCAACCTGTCTATTCAAAGTGAGGAATTCCCTGATGGGTGGAAGATTGCAAAGGTTAGGCCTATATATAAATCTGGTAAAAAGAGTGAGCTAGGCAATTATCGGCCTATATCACTCTTGTCTCAAATTTCTAAAATATTTGAGAGGATTGTGTCTAATCAGTTGAGAAGTTTTCTTGAAAATAATAATAAATTAACACCTTTTCAATCTGGTTTCAGGACTTCTCATAGTACACAAACAGCATTGGTGAAGGTTGTGAGTGATGTCCAGCTGAGTCTGGACAGGAGGTTAATGGTTGGAGCCTTATTTATAGATCTTTCAAAGGCATTTGATACTTTAAACCACCAGGTCCTCCTGTCCAGACTCAGCGGGATTGGCCTATCTCCCCAAACTGTGAGATGGTTTTTCTCTTACTTAACTGACCGTAGTCAATTTGTAGAAGTAGGTCTGTATAAATCTAGGGTATTGGCGGTAAAAGACGGTGTACCACAGGGCTCGATATTGGGACCCTTGTTATTCAATATTTATATGAATGAATTTAAAATTACTTTAAACGACTCCCGGTATCATATGTACGCGGATGATACCATATTATATGTGGAGGGGGATACCTTAGAATTGATTAATTCAAGATTACAATTGGCTTTTGATGAAGTACAGAAATTTTTAACGTCGAATTACTTAACCTTAAATGCTAATAAAACACAATCATTGTTGTTCACAAATAATAAAAAACAAAATTTACTGTTGGAAATTAACACGAAGGATGGTATAGCAATAAAGCAGGTAGATATTTATAAGTATTTGGGAGTTTGGGTAGATCCATGTTTAAGCTGGGAAGTTTATATTGACTCCCTTATAAAAAATATAAATACGAGATTGGGTGTACTTTATAGGTACAAAAAGTTTATGACCAAAGATATACGTTTGAACGTGGTAAATTCCCTCTTACTCCCGGTTATTGATTATGGAGACCTGCTGTATGAGGGCAATCGGGAAGTATTTGGATAAAGTGGATTCAGTTTTTGTAGGTTAGCTCGCTTTATACTGGGCGTTCCCTATAGAACTCATAGATGTATACTTTTTAAGAATTAAATTGGTTAAATCCGAAGCAAGAAGGATTTCGTTTGATGCAGTTTATGATTAAAGTATGGTTAGGAAGTACCCAAATATGTGATTGACTTATTCGAGTTAGAAAGATAAAGGAATGTCTAAGAGCCTCAAATGGAACTCAGATTTGTCCTAAATAAATATAATTTGAAGATTGGCAGGTTCTCTATCCCTTGAGAGGAACCAGCATTTGGAATAATTCCTTTGGGTTGGAATTAATAGAACTAATTCTAACAAAAGTAAACTGAGGAGTTGGTGTACCGCTGTGTTACATAATGATACTAGGTGTCTAAATTGTTAGGGATTTTATGTAATTTTATTTTAGCTATGTATTAATTTGTTTAATGGGTTTTTTTTTTTTGGTTTTGTATAGTTGCTAATTATGTGTGGTTTTATGTGTAGATGTTGAAATGTATAATTTACTGCGATCTGGAACTTCATTGAAAATGAGCTTTGCTCAATTGAATGTATCCTTTTATTCATTGTGAATAAAAAATGATTTACTACTTACTACTACTCCTTTCGGGGACCAGGACGGCAGCAGTAGCAGTATTCTTGGCAACAGTACTAGCTGTATCACCAGGCCAAGTCCTTCAAGCAGGGGTGCTTCCAGTGGCCAATCCTCTGGGGTAGCCTCTAAGGGTAAGAAGTGGCAGACTGGGGGGGGGGGTGGACCCTCTGTCATCATCAACCCTGATGTAGCTCCCAATTGGGGACAGACTCTACTTCCTACCACAGTGGTTCACCATCGCCTCAGTCAAGTAGTCTGAAGTTTGAGACTTTCATCACCTTGTGCACCGTTGAATACTGTAGTGTCCACTGACACTCTTCCTGCACTGTGAAGTGAAATCGTTTAGCTTCATAGAGCACCGTGTGATTGAACTTGTTTCTGACACTTGGACCATGCAGTGGTTCGTATCTCATAACTTATTTGTATCAAAACCGTTTGGGGGGGCGCTGGTGCCCCACAGCCCCATTCTCAACCTGCAGGCTCGGATAAGGTTCCTTCTCAGGTGAATATTTTGCATGGTCATGCTCAGTCAGATCATCCAGTGTCAGGGTCCTGGTTCTGTTCCTGAACATCCAGGTGCATTTTTCCATATCCCATTCCATCCATCTCCTCACTGGTTCCTCCACTATAGAATGGACAGGATCCTCTACAAGTTCAGGATGATGCCCTTCATACTGTCATCTGCACCCAGTATGGTTACAAGTGCCTGTGAGTCGTAATGGCCTTCCTCAGGCGCAGGGGTATCAAGGTGTTACTGTACCTCAATGTGTGGCTCATCACTGGCATGCCAGGAAGTATAGAGATTGGTCCCAGGATCAGGTCCTTCAGACATTCCGTGACTCTGGCCTTATGGTCATTCTGGACAAGTACGAACTGATGCTGAAGCAGGAGATTATGTTCTTTGGAATGGAGTTGAACTCCCTCTGAGCCAGGGCTCGCTTGCTTTCAGACAGGGTAGAAGATCTGTCCTTTGCCCGCTCATTTCAGATTGGGAAATTACTCCCAGCCAGGGACTTGGGACTGGCGTTCAGGGCCTCTACACGGGCTGTGGTCCGATGGGCCCACTGGCTAATGCTCTCATTCAGTGGGAATTGGGGTGCCAGTGGTTACAGTGCCTCACTGCTCTGAACCAGTCACTTCAGGTACCCAACAGATGTGGGACACCATCAGTTGGTGGCCATCTCCACTGAACCTCCCAGATACCCATCCCCTTTGTCAGGATAAAGTTGGACGTGTTTTCAAGGGGTTTGACCCCCTGTCCCCCGCTGGTACAAGAGCTTCCTCTGCCGCCATGGGACTTACCGCTGGTGCTGTCACTGCTAATGGGTAAGCATTCAAGTCCATGGCAAGTGACTTGATTGAGAAGACTGCATTTTTTGGTTGCTGTCACCTCGGCCAGATAGGTAAGTGAGCTCTGGGAATTTTCTGTAAAGACTCCATATCTGGTTTTTCACAAGGGCAAGGTTGTCCTATGCCCACATGTGAAGTTCCTGCTGAAGGTGGTCTCAGTGTTTCACCATAATCAGGGGCTCATGCTCCCGACCATGAGACCTTCGTCTGTTGTCAGTTTTGTATGTTTCTGTGTTTTAAGCAGTGATCGTGCCACCTCTGAGCCTCAACTGCCAGATAATTTTCAGCTGCATTAAAGACTTGACACCCTGGGCTGGACTCTGGAAAAATACTTGGTTTAGTGAATACGAAGTTAAAGGGGACAATGAAGTTTATAGAATGGCAAGAAAAAAATCTAGAAATCTCATTGGCCAAGAGACATCAGCTGACTGTACATTAAATCTCTTTATACGCACAGTCATCCTGGTCCTAAACCACATCATGCAATGCACAAATCAGTCCTCCTACAGCCAGAACTATCTACCATCAGTCCCCCTGCAACCAGAACTGGTCTTCCACCACAAACATGGCTGCTACCTTTACACTGTAAAAACTTTCAGCTGGGCCCTAAAAATAAAACTACCTTAAATAAAAAATAAAACAAATTTAATTAAATGTTGTTTCCCTGATCATCACACTCTCCTTACACACATAAACAAATTAGAAACATTAAGTATTGTTTATAGTTTTCATTACAACTGTTTCTTTAGTAACAGTGAAAATCCCCCTTCTGTCTTTACCTGCTCATCAGGAAAATCTCTTCTGCTTACCCTGACAGTGAGATAATTGAGTCTGTGGCTCTAAAACAGGCCTTTGTTGTCTGTGTGTATAGTATGTTAGGAGAGTAATATTCTACCAGTGGAACAGAGCAAAATTTTGAATCCCTGTATTCCATGGTAAACACTCCATGAAAAACATTCTATTTCTTGAATGTAGGGAGACGCAGAGAAAAAAAAAACAGGATGAAAAAAGTAGGTAATACTTCATAAACAAAGAGAAAAAGTGGGAAAACACACTGTACATAGGCAGAGGCGGACTCAAACTGCTCAAATATATTGCTGATGTTGTTTATAAACGTACATACATTTGAATCATACAGAGGTGTGTTCAGGTGAAATGTACCCCCTTCACCACCAAAAAAAGGCAACTTGGCAGGTTTAAAGTTTTTTTTTTTTTTTTTCCCCCTACTAACCTTTCACCTCAGTCCTATAGCAGTTTTCCTTTTATGTACTGGACCATAACACATAAGTGAAAAACAAAAATAAAGAGAAGGTTGCCTTCAATGGAACTATATAACTACAGTGTAATAAAAATAAGTTTTAAACACTGCTTATGTTTTACAAATTTACAGATATTAGTGCATTTATATCATAAAATTCATATGTCACATGGAAAATATTTATTCTAGGGACATGGATATGTTCATCCACACTGTCTGGCAGGTATCCTTGCAGCTTTAAATCTTGCTGGAAGGTCTTCAAGCTGGCTCCTCCCACCCACCCGGGTGGTAAAACTCTCGGCTACGCCCCATGACGCCAGATCTTCCTTACCGCTTGGAAGCTCAGGTTCCCTCCTTAACGCTCTGTGTATAAGACTGGTTCCTAATTCTTTGGTTTTCCGAATTTAAAGTTTTTGCATTATAGACTTTGGTCTTCTATCCTCATCGGCTGCGATGGACAAATAGACTCGGTTTTGGAGATGCCCTTGCGGTGCAGAAGATGTCTCGGATGGATCCACACTCACATGTGTCTACTGTTTGGGCCTTGAGCACGACCCACAGGCTTCGGACCGTGCTCTTCCTTCTCAGCCTCGTCATCGAACCGTGCTGCCCGTTTACAACTGGGCGTCCGAAGCGTTTCCCTCGAGTGAAGTCAAGGAGGCCGGTTGGTGTCATGACGTGAGCTTCGGCGGATCAGCTCGGCGGATGGTGCGCCCTCGAAGAAGGCGGCGGGCGCATCTTCCTCGACCCGCGGCATTTATCCCACTCTCCCTGGGTTCCTCTTACACGGCTTCCTTTAAGGAGCTTTGTCTGTCCTCTCCACTAGAGGAGAGGGACCAGCGTCTCTGGACCTTCTTCTCGGTCCAAGAAGAAAGACAAGGTAAGTCCCTCGTCGGCTCTTGGGAGCGGGAAAGGTCCCTCTCCCCGAGTTGTCGGCCATCGACTTCGGTCGATCGTTCGGCTTCGGCCACTGGTCTCACGGTGTCCCCGTCGGGTCAGTTGACCGAGACTCCTGTCGACGCAGTCGAGATCTTTCTCGACCCGTTGGACGGGTTGTCGACCGGCGAAGCCGAAAATCCTCTCTCCCGGTTCCCCCGGTGGGAGTTGAGGATCCTGTGGGCTTGCCAGTGCCTCTGGTTCCGGAGCCCTCGGGTGAACCCTCCGAGCCGAGGGGGGAGCCGGTTCCACCCGTCCCTTCCCCGCACCATCCTCGGAAAGGCCGAGGTTCTTGGTGTTGGACTTCTTCGCGGTCCAGCCGATCCTGCGTCTGGGCGGTCTTGGCACGGTGGTAGCGCGCGGCTTGTCCTCATCCCTCCTCCCCGGACGAGGGAGGCTTCAACGTAAGTTACGTCGACGATACGAGGACCTCATGTGGCAACAGCTCCTTCTGGACGGGAACAAGCCGACGCCGTCGCCTTCCCCGGCCATTAAGTGGCTGTCACCGGAGCGGCCGAAACAACCCCTCGTCTTACCGAGGCCTGTTCCCAGGCTGGTTGTTGGCCAAACCAGCTGCTCCACCGATTCGGTGGAACCTCCTTACTCCACAGCCGCTGTTTGGGGCTCCGACCAGAAACGCTCTTGGTGGGGCTCGGGAACTGCCCCATGGGCTGTCGGTCACCCTCACTCCCGATCGCCCTCGGCAGGTGGAGGGTGGCTCAGGCCTGAGGCAGCTCTTTGTGGACTCTTCTGAGTCCGACGATTCCTCCCTTTTCTCCAGGCGAGTGGACTTGGAGTCCTCTGGAGGTCAGTCGCTGGACGACAGCCCTTCGTCCTTCCTGGGTTTGCTTAGGCTCATCTTGGAGTCCACTGGGATGCAGCTCGAGCCCGTATCCAAGCGGGCCAAGTATGCCCTCACGGAGATATTGGACCGAGGGGATTCCCCTACGGAGGCCTTTCCTGTGGCAGAGGCCATTGTAGGCCCGGCCTTGGAGCTCTGGCAGCGCCCTGCTTCCTGCCCTGCGCCTTCGGCCAGGATGGCCAGGAAGTATGCGGTCCAATACCGGTTCCCTGTCGGTTTCTGGAACATCCTCAGCCGAGGATTGGTTACACAGCGTTTTCCGGCGTGCGGCGCGCTAGGGGACGTGGACAAACCTCCCGTCAAGGGTCCAAAATTGGACTATGCTGGGCGAAAAGTCTCTGCGTCCTCCCTTGGCCTTTGTCAGGCCAGCTCGGCGTGCTTATGGCACATTCTCCCATGCCCTGTTGGGCTCCTGGGCGAGTAGTCCCTCATCTCGGCTGACCTGCAGACCCACGGTTGAGGCAGGTGTGGGACCAGGGCAGGGCAGTGGCAACAGCAACTTCAGACTGCTCTGGACATTGGAGACTCATGCGCAAAGGTCAGTCAGCGGCCGCCAGTGGCTATGCGCGCCGGGCATGGCTGAGGATATCCACCTTCACAGCGGATACCCAGCACAAACTGGCGGATGTCCCTTCCTGGGGACTGACCTCTTCGACCCTGGGTGGAAGGCCACCTCCAGAGGATCGAAAAGTCCAATGCCACTTTGGACTCGGTCTCATCCGCTCAGAGGGACAAGGGCTGCAGACCGCAACCCAAGCCCTTTCGTCCTCTCGCCCGCGGCACGTCCAGCCCAGCAGCATCAGGGCCAGCAGGCTCGCGCTTGGCGTCCCAAACCCAAGCCCGCGGCTTCCTCCTCCAGGAAGCAGGGAGGTAAAGGCCCTGGAGGTCCCTCGGCCGGTCCTTCCTCCAAGCCTGCCCAGTGACGGGTTGAGGGGTGTTGCATCCAACCCCGTCGCCTCACCCCAGGTGCCCCCCGTGGGGGGGGCGGCTCTGCCACTTTCTTTCTGCCTGGTTTGTTATCACCACAGACCGGTGGGTGTTGGAGGTGGTGGGAAAGGGCCTGCCTCTGGAGTTCGAGCAGGCCCCACCCTTCAGAGCTGTCTCACCTCGGGGGGCCTCGGGGTCCAAAGCCTCTCTGTCAGCTCGCCGAGCCGACATCGCTCTCCTCCTCGAGAAGGAAGTGATGAGAGGTGGCGGACCCTCCCTCAAACCCGGGGTTCGTGTCCAGGTACTTCCTGGTTCCGAAACGGACGGGGGGACTGGCACCCCATTCTCGACCTACATGACCTAAACAAGTTCCTAAGGTCTCGAACCTTCAGGATGGTCACTCTGGCTCAGATAATACCATCATTGGAACACGGCGTGTGGTTCTGCTCTCTGGACCTACAGGGCGCGTTCTTTCACGTCCCTATCCGTCCGTCACATCAGAGGTTCCTTTGCTTTCGAGCGGAGGGATCCCTTTTCGAGTTCCAAGCCATGCCCTTGATATCTCCAGCTCCCAGGGTCTTCACCAAATGCATGGCAGTGGTGACAGCATTCCTCGGTGCCGAGGGTCGGGTTTACCCTTACTGGACGATTGGCTGATAGCAGCCTCCAGACAGGAGGTGGAGGCGGTCCAGAGATATGGCCTCCAGGTTTGCTCTCAGGTCGGCCTCCTCATCAAGGCCAAGTCGAACTCGAGCGAAGCAGGTGATTCTTTTCATCGGGCAGAGCTCGACTCTCTTAGAGCCAGGGCACGGCTCCCGGCGGACAGGGTCGAGGTTCTTTCCTCCTTTGCCCAATCATTTCTGGTTGGGCAATTGCGCCCTGCATGGGACTTCCTGCACCTCCTGGGTCTCATGGCGGCCTGTACCAGCGTGGTCCGTTGGGCCCGCTGGAACATGCGCCCCTTCAGTGGGGGTTGGCCAGCCAGTGGTCCCAATGCTGCGATCCATTGGACCAGCTAGTGACAGTGACCCAGGGGATGTGGAACACTCTTCAGTGGTGGACCATTCCAGTTTATCTGCAGGAGGGCATCCCATTTGTCCGCCCCGAGCCAACGGTCTCTCTATCGACCGATGCCTCTCTGATGGGTTGGGGTGCCCATCTGGGGGAACACCGAACGCACGGCCTCTGGTCCCTTCGGGAGTCCCGATGCCACATCAACCTGCTGGAGCTCCAAGCGGTCCACCTAGCTCTCACCGCCTTTGCTCCGTTTCTTCGGGGTCAAGTGGTCCGGGTCCAGGACGGACAACACCACGACCATGTATTATCTAAACCGCCCAGGCGCGGGACGCGCTCCATGCTTCTATGCAGAAGCTCTCGCATCTGGTCACTCGTGCGCAGCCTGGAGGCGGATCTCCTAGCCATTCATGTGGCAGGAGCCTCCAACACCCTGGCCGATGCCCTAAGCAGCCAGATGGGGCTGCGTCCCACAGTGGTCTCTCCTGCGGAGGTAGTACAAGATCTATTCTCCCATTGGGGCACACCTCAGGTGGACCTGTTTGCCTCAGGAGAATGCAAGCTGAGGCTGTTCCATGCCGCCCCCTCAGCAGGGATCGCTGCAGGGGATGCCTTCTCGAGGCTGTGGACCCCGGGCCTCTTCTACGCCTTTCCCCCGTTCCCCTTGATGCACAAGGTGCTTCTCAAAACAAGGAGGGTAAGGCGCAGGTAATTCTGATAGCCCCAGACTGGCCCCGCCAGTACTGGTACCCAGATCTCCTCAGCCTCAGCTCCAGGCTCCCGAGGCAGCTTCCAGCTCGCCCGGACCTACTCTCAGTCAATCAGGGGAAGGTATTCCATCCGGACCTTCAATCCTTGCACCTGACGGCCTGGTTCCTGAGCGGCTAGAGTTCCAGGCCTTGGGTCTTTCCGATGAGGTCCTCATCGTAGTTGAGGCGTCCCGTAAGGAGTCGACCAGAAAATGCTACGCCTTCAAATGGAAGATATTTTCCATTTGGTGCCAGGGCCAAAGGGCCTGGACCCTTCCTCCTGTTCCTTGGCGAGCATATTGGACTACCTTTGGTCCTTTCTCAGCAAGGGCTTGGTCGGCGACCCTTAAGGTGCACCTGGCAGCCATCTCTGCTTACGGGCGCGGGCGGGAAGCAGTTATTAGCGCAGGAGAAAGTGAGGTCTGGCGCTTTTTCAAAGGCCTTGATCACATTTCCCCTCCGGTGCGAGAACCTCCACCTCCGTGGGATCTACTGCTGGTACTGGCAAAGCTCATGGGCAAGCCATTCGAACCAGTGCACAGGTGTGAACTCTCTCTCCTGTCGTGGAAGACCACCTTCTTGGTGGCTATCACGTCAGCCAGAAGGATGGGAGAGCTCCAGGTGCTCAGCATCGAGTCTCCTTACCTGGTCTTCCACAGGGACAAGGTTGTCCTGCGCCCCCACCCGAAATTCCTCCCGAAGGTGGTGTCGGAGTTTCACCTTAACCAGTGTTGACTGTGCGGTGTTCTACCCCAGTCACTCCTCGGAGGCCGAGCAGGCTCATACTCTGGACCCTAGAGGCTCGCTTGCCCCATAAGGAGCGCACGGCTGAAATTCGGAGAGGTTCGCCAGCTGTTTGTCACCTACACTGAAGCCGCACCTGGCAGACCTGCAGCCAAGCGGACGATAGGCAGGTGGGTCACCTCCTGCATAGATCTCTGCTATAAGTTGGCGGGCATGGAGCCTCCCAGAGGACAGGCTCATTCTACCCGCCATACTGCTGCATCGGTGGCTGCTTCCAGGGACGTCCCTATCCAGGAAATCTGCAGGGCTGCTACCTGGAAGTCAGCACACACACCTTCATCGACCTTGAGTCACGCCGGGATGCTGGTTTTGGGGCCTCGGTTCTCCAGTCTCTGTTCCCTAAGTAGGGGGTGTGTGCCTTGCCTCCCTCCTCCCAGAGAACTGCTAGGAGTCTGCCAGACAGTGTGGAGGAACAACATATCCATGTCCCTTGAAATACAGGTTACTCACCTGTAACAGGAGTTCTAGGAATGGTATATGTTGTTCATCCTCACGACCCACCAACCTCCCGGCTTTGGCCCTTTGTGACTTCCAGCGGGCAGATCTGGCGTCATGGGGGAGCCGAGGTTTTACCACCGGGTGGGTGGGAGGAGCAGCGAAGACCTTCCGGCAAGATTTGAAGCGGCAAGGATACCTGCCAGACAGTGTGGATGAACAACATATACCATTCCTAGAACTCCTGTTACAGGTGAGTAACCTGTATTTTTCAGCCAACTCTACTAATAAATACTTTAACTGCAAAGTACTGCAATAGTTAACCTATTGCTGAGATATGCTATTTTATGCATTAAAGGGACACTGTCAACCACATTTGGCCTCAAAGTGCCCCTTGTTTAAAAAACACATTTTATGATTGGTCTTATTCTATAGAGACTGCTGATGTAGCTGGTTGTTTGACTCTTTTTTCCTTTTTAAAAAGTAAAAAACTGAGTGTCAGCCAGACTGGTGTTACCACACCAAAACACGTTTGTTTACATTTCTTGACTAATTGCAACTGCATCTTTCCTGGACTCAGGAACACCCCCAGCACTATCTAGCTACCTATTGTGCAGTGGGGAGTAGATGCGACTGTTGTATCACGAGTGGCTGTACTGTTTGTGGGTGTTTCTAATGTTCAGGAAGTATGCAGTAAGCTTAGATAAACAATTTGGATGAAAACAAAGCTGTGTATAACTCGACATTTCCATGCATGTCAGTTCTAATAAGCAAGGGGGAAGATTAAACAGTCAGCAACATTAATGAATTTTAGAGAAGTTAAGCAGTCATAAAATGTGGGTTTCTACCTTGAAATAATATGATGCAAAAAAGGTTGACAGTGTCCCTTTAATGGGGACTACTTTTTCAATTTTTAGATGTTTGAGGTAATGTATTGTACACTCTTGAAAATTGTATATATGGGATATACAATGGTGAGCTGTCAGATATAGAATATAATGCCTGATATACAGGTGATAACCATGGTATAATCACCTCGAGTGGTTGCTAGGGCATCAGTGCTCTCGAGAGGTTTACAAGTGCTCTAGCAACCACGAGAGATAATTACACCACGGTTATCACCTGTACAGCAGGCATCGTCATTTATAGTGTATGGGACTTGACATGAGAAATTACCCCCCACCAACACAAGTAATTTAGCCTTACCTTATTAATGAATCTGCACTACAGCCACATGATTGTGTAGGAAAACAGTTTATTAGGATACACGGACTGAATGACAGCGGGCCAAAATAGCACCAGAGTTGAAATCTCTATCAGGCATAGAGATTGCTAGATTCTAACAGTAAACTGAGACAACTGGGATGTTATTTGAATACTGTACTGAGGCTAACAATCACATTCTGGGTGTGTAGAATACTGAATAATATTGGCATTCCGTTTTGTAAACCCACTGCTATGACATAGATGGGATAGGTTTATAAGGTTCTGACATCACAACAGTGGGATTACACGGTTGTAATGTGTTTGATTTGGGTGGGTAATAAGGACTACCCATACATTATATATAGAATAGTGGATGGGTGACTATCCACAACCAGGCTGTGTTTCCATCGAGGTTGTTGATGACATCATAGAGACCTCGAGAGCGAATGGGGAGGAGAGATACTTTGCATTTAAACATTTCATTGCGGCACCGGTTAAGATTCTATAATGAGAGTTGCGTTTTTCTGGTGAAGCAGTACCAGCGGCATTCAGTTTCTTACAGCTTGGTTTTTCGACTGCAGCACACAGGTTATAGTTTTATTTTAAAATGTTTGATTTAATTGTGAAATAAGGCTGTGTACTTCGTAGAGAGTGTTTGTCTGTGACTGTAAGGGGGGAGGGTTATGTTTTCCACATCGGACACAACCCCTTCGAAGAGCTTGTTCGTCTGGGTAGTGTGACAGTGGTAAGTGTGGTACATTTTCAATGACTGGTTAAGGTTGCACACTGATATTTTTGTGCTATGGGGCTCATGTTGCCAGAAGTAATGCGCGTTGTAAGAATATGGCCTGATAAGGACACGGGTGAAAACATGTTTCAGCCAATCAGGATTTAGGATTTTTTGTGCCCATTTTATAAAGGATTTTAATGCACTTCCCAGGGGCGTAAGAACACTTGGCCTTTGGCCTCGTGCCTTAGCACACCCCTGGGGCATACATTAAAATCCTTTTAATACACACCCTGTCATGGCTTATTACGTACTTATACTAATGTGTAGCAGTTAGTGATGTTCCTAGTAACAGAAATGTGAGACTTGTCTCCAAATGAGCCATATTTAACCATATCAGAAAAAAAAACACTGATGTGAAAAACTGTGCTTTAAATTGTTTGCGTTTTTATCGACAACGTTCTGTTCATGGAATCGGTAATTTGGAGTTTTTATTATGTCATGGTTTGTGTACAAGGTGTTAAGCATGAACTGTTGTCCTGTCAGAACCATGATCAGAGTTCCGTGCACAAACCGTGACATATAACTCCAGATCACTGGTTCATAAAGAGAACTGTAACAGAATGCTGCCCATTTAATCAGAATAATACAAAATGCAGTTTTTTGCCTCCCTCTTAATTTGGGTACAGTTATATATGGATCATTTAGGCTTATGGATATAATTTCTGTAAATTTGAACATTATGAAATAAACAGCTGACAACTAGAAATCATTTCCTGTCCTCTTTAAATTTAGTCCTGTTTTGAATTTGGGTTTTGTTTCAGCTCAGGCACTGATTGGTTTTTAGGAGGAAACTGACTAATTAGTAGGCATCAGGAAACTGAGCGGTTCCACTTTTTTTTGTTAAACTTCAAAACCAATTGTTTTCTAAATTGTGGTTTATTGATTCTCAGTTCCAGACTGCAAATTGAAGAAAAAAAAGGTTCTGTTGGGTACATTTTGATACCAACACCTTATGTCTCAGAAAACAGAGAAACAAGCATGCCGTCCAGGATTTACAAAGCGTGTGGGCTCTCTTGATGAAGTTCCTAAGGCTGATGGCGACAGTTAATTTTTTTTTTAAGTGTTTAGGACCAGAGCATTTCGAACAGGATTATGAATCCTTCTTTAGATTATGCCCTGAAACTGTCAAAAGGGAGAGATTCTTTACTAAGACTGTCAGGTTCGAGTTAAAATGTATGTATAGCTAAAGTATGACAGACACTACAGATATTGATAAAATAATTAAAACTTATCACCATTGCCCATATCTGATTCAGTGATATATGCATGGCATTCATTGCACATTTCACAATGGAGTATAAAACGGAGACATTCATACTCCTAAACAGAAAGCATATTTTGCCATTATTAGCACATCCCATGTATTTTAAACAAGTACTGCTTCAACCATTTGGAACATAGGTGCTTTAAAGTAAAGGTGTGATTTTATTTTATTTTTTTAAACATTTTGGGCTTCATAGTCTGTTACCCTGGGGCGACGATGGCCCTTCAAACAACATGAAGTCTTGCTGTATTCTGACATTATACAGTTAGCCCCAACACTTGAACTGCTCCAGAGGGGAAAGAGTTAACTCTATGCCAGAGCATAGAACATTGAGCTCGAGCTCGGTTAAAACCTCTGTCTGCTGCACTTTGAAGTGTAACCGTCAGATTCTTTACTCCACCTAACTGAACAGTCGCTCTGGAGATCTCTTTCGCTATCGGTTCGGTATAGTAAAAACATCGGTTTTAAACTGCTATTTCTTATTTTATTTTCGGTTCAGATCCCTGGCTGTGGTACAGTAAGTACTTAGGTAGTGGACTAATGCTGTTTTGTGCGGAACTTGTAAAGGAGTATGTTTCAGTCGGTTTGGCTGAACTGATTGTCTGTTATTTTCTCTTAAGTTTATTTTTGTTTCTGAATTTAGTGTGAGGTACCGGTCCTTATTGGTTTTAAACAAATTTATTTGGACTTTTTTTCCAAGTACCCGTGACATAGTTAGGAACCAATAAGGTGGTATTGCCTAGCTTTTGCCAAATATAGGGTAAGTTTTGAGGATGGCTTTGTCTGAGAAACCCAAAAGAAAAACCGGGCCCACTGGGTTTCAGCACTGCAGTGAGTGTGGGGAGGCCTTTGCTAAGGCTAATCCCTACACCACCTGTGTTTACTGTCTGGATTTCGACCACCTTGATTCAGACTGCCAGATTTGCAGAAATATTCCTAAGGCCACCCTAGATAAAAGATTCGGCAGGCTTAGGGAAAAGGAGGCCGAGAAGTCTACTGACCCGGATGGCCAGCCCGGTTCGGTTCTGACCGAACCTGAGGGAGTGCCCACTGACCTGAGCGAGACTCCTTTGGGCAAAAGGAGAGCCGATCCTGAGGGGTTGGTTCTGGCAATAAGAAAGAAAAAAGAGAAACCTCACAGTTCGGATCCAGAACCGCATTGTCCAACTGTCGATGAAATTACCAGGGCGATTAGTATAGTTGAATCGCTCTGTACGGTTCTGGCCGATCTGACGTCTCCTGGTAGGTGTTCAGTTTGGTCAGTTCCTCTGGTTCTGAACTATTCCCCAGATGATTATTATGAACTGGATCTGGAGGGGGATGAAGATTACGATGACAGTGATGATGGTTTAGAAGGTCTGGATGAGCTCATAGAACCGGACATCTCCCCAGACAGACCTTCCGGTATTTCAGACAACATGAAGTCTTGCTGTATTCTGACACATGCAGTTAGGTCCTGCCTTTCAACTGCCCCGGAGAACAAAGAGTTAAACTTTCCATGGCCAGCATGGAATGTTCACCACGAGCTCGGTTGAAGCCCCTGTCTGCTGTTGTTTAAACTCCAACCGTCAGATTCTTTACTCTGCCTCACTGAATAGTCGCTCCGGAGATTTCTCCTTTGCTCGGTTCAAAAAAGTCAGTTGAAGTTTGGTTTTTGCCGTCGGTTTCCACCGAATTGCTGTTACTGCTCAGTCGGTTCAAGTCTCTGTCTGTGGTACCGTGAGTACTAGATAGGTTTTCTGTGTAGTTTCTGTGTGGAACTTGTAAATTGTGGATCGGTTCAGCTGAACCGATCAGTTTGAGGTAAAAAAAAGTTTGATTTATTTAGTGTGTGGTAACCGGTCCCTATCGGTTCTTAAAAAAAAAAGATTTTATTACGGGTTTTCCAAGACCCGTGACCGCGATCAGGAACTGATAGGAGTCTTGCCTGGCGGATTGCGAAAAAGGGTAAGTTTTGGATAGGATTGGCCATGTCTGAGAAACCCAAGAAAAAAACCGGGCCCACTGGGTTTCAACACTCAGTGTGTGTAGGGAAGTCTTTGCTAAGGCTGTTCCCCACACCACCTGTGTTTATTGTCTGGGGTTTGACCACCTCGATTCAGACTGCCAAATTTGTAAGAATTTTCCCAAATCTACCCTGGAAAAGAGATTAGGTAGACTGAGGGAAAGGGAGGCCGAGAAGTCCGCTGACTCTTCCAAAGTGATTCGATGAATTTTTGACATTCTTTTCTCCGTAGTACTGTTTTAGTCTAGTAGGACAATGAATTTCTAATCCCTGTATAATCTGTGATTTATCATACTGTTTCCTGTAATCTGTGATTTGATGTTCGCCATTTGTGATCTACAGTGTATTTCAAACAACGTGAAGTCTTGCTGTATTCTGACAATATGCAGTTAGACTGACCGGTTCAACTGCCTCGAAGAACTAAGTGTTAAACTTTATGCAAATGCATGGAACATTGAGCTCGAGCTCGGTTTTCAAATCACTGTCCTTGGTACGTTCTACTAACTGATCAGATTCTTTACTCTGCTCACCAGTGAAGACTCCTCGGAGATTTCTCCTACGTTGCTTTCAGTCTAGCTGAGTTTCGTCGGTTTAATTCAAACCGCTTTACTTTTAAGTACGTTCTCAAACCGCTGTTTTTGGTATCGTGTACATTTCTAGGTTGGGTAAGTGTTCAGTTTCCGATCGGTTCCGTGACCGTGAGGGAACCGAACTTTTAAATTTCCTCAAATTTCACTGTAGTTGGTACCAGTGCAAAGTCCTGACCAGAACCAGGGGCTCTCGGTTCATTTTTGTCTGGCGCTAAACCGTTGGCCAGTTCGGACTTTGTCTTCTCTATTACCTGGCCTAACTAAGCCTTCAGGGGTAATTTTCTCGTTTCTTTTTTCTTTATCCTGGCATAACTAAGCCACTTCGGATAAAGTAGTAATTTGAATTTTGCTTAACCGGTCTAACTAAGCCACTGGGTTAAGCCCCAAATTTTAGGGTTATGTCACAGAAACCGAAGAGAAAAAACGGTCCCACTGGGTTTCAGCATTGTACCGAGTGTAGGGAGCAATTTGCAAAAGCTGATCCTCCCTTGGTTTGTCTGTAATGTTTGGGTTTCGACCACTTACAGACTGTGAGATTTGTAAAAATTTCCCTCAGTCTACTTTAGACAGGCGTCTCAGTAAACTAAGGGGAAAAAAATGGACAAGACTACTGAGGCCGGTTCCAGTTCAGCCGAACCTTCGGATCCGACAACCGACCTTTCAAGCCAGGGTGAACCGTGGACTGTCAGACGACGCTCGTAGTCGGTTTCAGAACCCGCATTGTCGAAGAAACCCAGACGCTCTGGTTCGGAACCACGTAAGCAGTCGGTCTCGGTTCCAACCGCGGAGGAGATTGCAAAATTGCAAGCTGGGTTGGGTGAACAGTCGCAGGTACCGTCTGGGCAGCCAGCGATTCTGGATACTGGTTCAGCTCCTTCAGGTCACATTGATCCTGAGGAATATTATTTGTCTGAATATGAGGAGGATGATGAGGAACAGGATGATGGGGAGCTCATTGGCCCTGAGGTCTCCCCTGACTATCCCCAGTATGAATCCCCTCCTAGGCCTGTCTCTGAGGCTACCTCCCATTTTGCCTTTATGAGGCAGGTAGCTGAGACCCTGCAGCTTTCTGTACAAGAGGCCAGGCAGGAGGATGAAGAGGATTACAGGGAAATGATGGATATTCTTGTATCCCAGGGACCTTCGATCCCCATTCATAAGTCCCTTAAAAAACAGACTTTAAAAATCCTCTGAACCCCTAGTTCTGTTCCTCCTTTAGATAAGAAGATGGACAGGAAATATTTTCTGGCTGGCAATGGTACTGACTTTCTAACTGGCTATTGTAGCCATGTAGGGGTGGTTCAAACTGCAGCCTGTGAGCATGCTGGCATTCCTCTGGCCTCTCCCCGACAAGGATTCCAGGAAGGTGGATTCTCTTGCAAAAAAAAAAAAGGGTACCTGGCATCTTCTTTGGGTATCAAACAAGCTTGCTATATGGCTTATGCCTCCAGGTATCAGAAGTCCCTTTGGGAAGCTGTGGAACAACTGGCTAAAAAGGCCTCTCCTGAACTTTCTGCTGGCCTTCAGGAGCTAGTCAGCAAGGGGGTACAAGCATCGTAAGTCCCAGTTCCACACGGCTGTGGACTCCAGTGATGCAGCTTCCAGGGTTATAGCTCCTGCTGTATCCCTTAGACATTTTTCCTGGCTCAGGTGTACCAACCTGTCCCAGGACACACAGAATAATGCCATGGATTTTCCTCTTATCCAGAACTCTCTGTTTGGGGAACAAACTGAGGCATATGTGAAAAAGACTAATGAGTACAGAGTGGCATACAGGAGTGCTTCAGCAAAAGAGAAAGCTGTCACTCCTCAGGGGCAGACCTTACCCCAGGCTTTTCCACCAGACTCAAGCGTTTCCCTCGTATCAGCAACCCAGGGGTTCTTCAGAGGGAGGGGCAGGAGGGGTGTGGCAGGGCCGCCTCCACCCCCAAGTCTGCTACCCCAGTCAAACAGACACCCTGAAAGTTATGTTCTGGTCGCCTTCCCTTACCCTGTTGGGGGAAGGCTGACCTACTATCTCCAGGCTTGGCATTCCATCACTTCAGACAAATGGGTCCTGGAGATAGTGGGTCAGGGACTTGCTCTCACTTTCAAGGTGCCTCCAATACTGTCAGCAAGAATATTCAGACCTTCCAGCACTGCAGAGACAGTACAGCTGGAGGCAGAGGTTTCCACACTTCGGTCAAGAGCAGTGGAACCTGTGCCACATCAGCACAAGGGAAAAGGGCTGTTCTCAAGGTACTTACTGGCACCAAAGAAAAATGGGGAGTGGTGGCCCATTCTGGATCTCAGATTTCTGAACAGACATCTTACAAAGCAAAAATTCAAAATGACAACCCTGGCTACTGTTCTACTTATTCTCAAGCAAGGGGACTGGCTGGCATCCCTAGACCTAAAGGATGCTTACTTCCGCATCCTCATCAGACAGTCTCACAGAATATATCTCAGATTTCGATTGCCTTCAGGCCACTACCAATTCAGGGCTATGCCCTTCGGCCTGACGTCTGCACCAAGAGTGTTTTACAAAATGTCTGGCAGTAGTGGTGGCATTCACCCCTATCTGGACGACTGGCTGTTGGTGGGCCAATCCCCCAGCAGGTCACAGAAATCCTAAAACTCTCCCAGGATACTCTCCTCTCTGAGGTTCTTGGTAAATCTTCAAAAGTCTGTCTTAAACCCTGTACAAGTACTAGACTTTATAGGGGCAGAACTGAATACCATTCAGGCAAGGGCCTTCTTGCCCGTGGCAAGGGCACAGACCCTCACAGAATTGGCAAAATCCTTTCAGGTTCGAGTTCCTCGTCCAGCAAGGTACTTCTTACAGCTCTTAGGACACATGGCTTCCATCACAGCTGTGGTCCTGGGAGCCAGGTTCCAGATGAGGGACATTCAGTTCCATCTCAGATCCTTCTGGTCTCAGAAAAAAGGATTCTCTATCCAAACTGATTCCAGTGTCTCCCACCTTTCTGTTAGCTCTTCAGTGGTGGCAGGAGATGGACAACCTCAGAGTGGGGGTCCCTTTTCTCCCTCGGGTATCCTCTCTGGTGCTGACAACGGATGCATCTCTCCTGGGCTGGGGTGCCCACGTGGGGGAATCACACAGCACACGGTACGTGGCTCCCTTAGGAGTGTCTCTTGCACATCAATCTTCTGGAGCTCAGAGCAGTGCTTCTGGCTGTTCGGGATGTGCCAGTCTCCTACAGGGCAAGGTGGTACAGGTCAGGACAGACAACACCACCACCACCACCACCACCATGTACTACATCAACAAACGGGGGAAACAAGATCTTCCCTGCTTTGCATGGAATCCATGAAGATTTGGAAGCTGGCATATTTTCTCAGCATGTCACTGTTGGCAGTTCACTCGCCAGGCAAGGACAGTGTACTGGCAGATGCTCTCAGCAGAAACAGCCAGAGCCATCACGAATGGACCTTGAACAAACAGATCCTTCGTTCAGTATTCAGGAGGTGGGGGGTTCCAGAGAGAGATCTCTTTGCAGCCCCAGACAATCACCAGTTACCTCTGTATTGTTGCAGGCCTCCACTCCAGGGATCAGTGCCACTGAATGCTCTCTTTCTGGACTGGTCAAACAAGTTCTTTTATGCTTTTCCTCCCTTTACTCTGATAGCCAGAGTCATGGTCAAGTTGAGGTCTCAATCTGCCACAATGATTCTCACAGCCCCAGACTGGGCCAGACAGCCATGGTTCTCGATGCTGTTGTCACTGTCAGTGACCAAGCCGATTTCTCTACCCAGGAGGTACAACCTGCTGACATCCTCTCAGGGCAGGATAATGTACCCCAATCTTTAGTCCCTTCACCTCAGGGCTTGGCTCTTGAAGACCTAGAATATGCAGATTTACAACTATTTCAATCTATCGTGGATATTCTGAAAGGTGCCAGAAAGCCTGCTACCAGAAAAACCTATTCCTCCAAATGGAGAAGATTTTCCACTTGGTGTGCACAGAAGGATTTGGATCCACAGCAAGCTGCAGTATCACAGCTCCTGGACTATCTGGTCTACCTTCAGTCTCTGCATTTATAGCCATCTACCCTGAAGGTACACCTTTCTGCTGTCTCTGCTTATCTTTCAGCAGGGCAGGCATCTTCTCTGGCTGCACACCCAGTTTTCAAAAAGTTTTTCAAGGGGTTGTTGCATCTTCATCCCCCGCATAGGGAACCTACGCCTGCATGGGACCTGAACATATGTATAGGTCAGCTTATGCAGCCTCCTTTCGAACCTGTATTTACTTCAGAACTCAAGTTTCTCACTTGGAAAACTATTTTTCTATTGGCTATCACTTCTGTTAGAAGAATCGGTGAGCTTCAGGCCTTGTCTGAGGAACCCAACTTTGTTTCACCTCACAGGGACAAGATTGTGCTCCGAACTAACAGGAAATTCCTCCCTAAGGTGGTTTCTGAGTTTTATCTGAACCAGTCCATTACTTTGCCTGTATTTTTATCAGATCACTCTAGTTCAGGAAAACGCAGGCTACACAGCCTGGATGTTAAAAGAGCTATTAGCTATTATATGGACAGGACAAAAGAGCTAAGGAAGGATTGTTCCCAGCTTTTTCTTACGGAGAACTTGGTCAGTGCAGGCCAGCTGCAAAATGGACTATAAACAGATGGATTGTGGCCTGTATCCAGTTCTGCTAAAGTAAGCTGGGTAAGGACCCACCAGCAGGTCTTAGGGCCCACTCTACCAGAGGCACTGCAGCCTCCCTGGTGGCTGCCAGGGAAATCCCCTTGCTTGAGATATGTAAGGCTGCCACCTGGAAGTCTGTCCATACATTTACTAAGCATTACAGCCTGGATATTCAGGCAAGGAGTAATGCCAGGTTTGGCACAGCAGTACTGCAGTGCCTATTCCCCAAATAGGTTCTGTGCCCACCTCCTGGGGCACTGCTTTATAGTCTGCATATTGTCAGAATATAGCAAGACTTCATGGTGTTTGAAGAAAAAATTACTTACCATAGTAATGTTGTTTCTTCTAATTGAGTCTTGCTGTATTCTGACCTTTGACCCTACCTCCCCTTCAGAACCTAGGGGAGGGGTGGCTCTTCTGCAGCAACTTTAAAACCATCAGTGGTAATGGTTTTCTCTGGGCATCTGTGAATTGAGTGTTTTATATGCCCTTTGGGTTTGTTTCCTTATGTTGCCCCTGTTGGGTCCTGTTTAGGCTTAGTTTTGGCTATTATAAACATATTAAACTAGTTCGCTTCATAGAATCTGATCAGTTACTAGAACGTACTGAGGACAGTGGTTTGAAAACCGAGCTTGAGCTGAACGTTCTATGCATTTGCATAGAGTTTAACTCTTGGTTCTCCGGGGCAGTTGAACCAGTCGGTCTAACTGCATATTGTCAGAATACAGCAAGACTCCATTAGAAGAAACAACATTATTATGGTAAGTAAATTTTTCTTTGTAACCTTCTGTTTATATGGAACACTGCTCTATGCTCATTGTTAGATTATTCTCTGCGGCACAGTACGTGGCCCGAGTTGTGCCTAAAAACAGTCCCTGGGATCAGTACATCTACCTGAGTACCCAAGTCCTAAATAAACAAACTAAATAAAAATAATGGATGTGCCACCAGCTAAGAAGCTGTTGTTTCAAACAACATGAAGTCTTGCTGTATTCTGACAATTGCAGTGATTCCCAACCTTTGAACTGCCCCGGAGAACAAAGAGTTAACGTTCTATGCAGGGCATAGAATGCTGAGCTCGAGCTCGGTTGAAGTCTCTGTCTGGAGTGTTTCAAACTTAAACCGTCAGATTCTTTACTCCGCCTCACTGAACGGTCGCTCCAGAGATTTTCTCCTTCAGCTTGGTTCGTAAGTCGGTTAAAGTTTCAGTTTTCGTCCTTTTTTTAAACCGAAAAAGTTATCCGCATAGTCTGTTCAGTCTCTGTCTGTGGTGCCGTGAGTACTAGATAGGAATTGTTCTGTTTTTCTGTGTGGAACTTGTAAAAGTGCAGCTCGGTTCAGCTGAACTGGCCATTTGATAGTGACATATTGTGTCTTTGTGTTTTACTTAGTGTGTGGTTATCGGTTCTAAAAAAAAAAAAAAAAAAAAACGTGTTTTAGTACATTTTTTTCCAATACCCGTGACACGGTTAGGAACTGATAAGGGAGTCTTGCCTGGCGGTTGCCATAAAAAGGGTAAGTTGGTTAGGTTGGCCATGTCTGAGAAACCAAAGAAAAAAACGGGCCCACTGGGTTTCAACACTGCAGTGAGTGTGGGAGGTCTTTGCTAGGGCGATCCCACACCACCCTATGTTTGTCTGGGGTTTGACCACCTCGATTCAGACTGCCAAATATGTAAACATTTTCCCAAATCTACCCTTGAGAAGAGATTAGATAGACTGAGGGAAAAGGAGGCCGAGAAGTCCGCTGACCCAGATGGCCAGCCCGGTTCGGTTCCGACCGAACCAGAAGGAGTGCCCTCTGACCAGGGTGATACTACTTCGGGCAAAAGGAGAGCTGATTCCGAGGGATCGGTTCAGACAAAAAGAAAACGCAAAGACAAATCGACTGGTTCGGATCCAGTGGTTTATGTTCCGACCGCTGAAGAGATAGCCAGAGCGATTCAGATTGTGGAATTGCTCCGTCTGGTTCCTACTGATCCGGCTCCTTCTGGCAGGGGTTCGGTTCGGTTGGTTGCCCCGGTTTAAGGTTATACCCTTGAAGATTTTTATGAACTGGAATTTGAAGAGGAAGGGGAATTTGAGGATGATGATGGAAGTGAGGGTCTAGATGTGCCTGTGGAACCGGACATCTCCCCAGACAGACCTTCAGGTGTTTCCCCTACTAGGTTTTCTGAGTCCCCTTCTCACTTTATGTTCTACAGAAAGGTGGCTGAAACCCTCCAGCTTCCTGTGGAGGAGGCTGTGGAAGATCAAGAGGAGCCTGATTATGTAGAGATAATGGACATCCCAGAGTCCAGGAGACTCTTGTTTCCCCTCCACATACTGTATCTTTTGGGAAACAGACACAAAAAATCCTAAAGTCTCCCAACACTATACCTCCTGTGGATAGAAGAATGGACAAGAGGTATACACTTTCAGGCTCAGACACGGAGTTCTTATATCAGCAGTGCAGCCATGTTGAGGTAGTGCAGGCTGCTGTCTGTGGCAAGGCAAATATTCCCTTGGCTTCACACCCCCCAAGACAAGGATTCCAAGAAGATTGATGCCATGGCAAAGAAGCAGTATATGGCATCTTCTTAGGACTCAGGCAGGCGAATTACATGGCCTATACAGCCAGGTACCAGAAGTCCAGGTGGGACACTGTACTGGCACTGGCTAAACAGGCCTCCCTCCAGCTAGCCAAGGAGCTGGAGGGGGTGGCTGCAGATGGGACTGAGGCATCTAAGGTTCAGTTTCATGCTGCTGTGGACTCTAATGATGCGTCATCAAGAGTCATGGCTACATCTGTGGCTCTTCAGAGGATGGCTTGGCTCAGATGTACTAGCGTCTCGCAGGACACTCAGTCTAAGGCCATGGATTTTCCTGTAGTGGGTAATTCTCTGTTTGGGGAGCAGACAGCAAATTACATGAAAAAAATGGATGAGTACAGGACCACTTACAGGAGTGCTCAGGCCAGGGAGAGGCAGGCAACTCAAAGGCAGCAGTCTAGGGGCAGGGGCAGGCCTTTTCAAAGGCCTTTTTACCAAGCACAGGCCTCTTCTTCCTTTTCTCAGAGGGGGTTCTTCAGAGGGAGAGGCAGAAGGGGGATGAGCAGGGCTGCATCCACTCCTCAGCCTAAAGTCCCTGCCAAGCAGACACCCTGATGGGCCTGCCCGAGTCGACTCTCCTATTCCAGTAGGGGGCAGGCTGGCTTACTTTGTCCAGGGCTGGATGTCTATTACATTAGACAAGTGGGTCCTGGAAGTAGTAAGCCAGGGACTGGTTCTCAACTTCAGAAAATATTCCAAAGATGAGAGCCGGATATTTTCCATCTGCAAATCTCTCGGAAACCGTTGCCCTAGAGGCAGAGATTTCTTCTCTCCTAGCTTTAAGAGCCATAGAGAGAGTACCTACCCTACACTGGGGCAAAGGACTGTACTCCAGGTACTTCCTGACCCCCAAAAAGACAGGGGAGTGGCGACCCATCCTAGACCCAAGATATCTAAACAAACATCTCTTAAAACCAAAGTTCACGGTGGTAACTCTGGGAATAATCCTTCCCTCTCTATGGCCAGAGGACTGTCTAGCCTCCCTGGACCTCAAAGATGCCTACTTTCACATTCCCATCAGGTGCTCCCACAGAAAGTACCTCGGGTTCGAGTTGCCCTCAGGCCACTGTCAGTTCAGAGCAATGCCCTTTGGCCCGACCTCAGCCCCAAGGGTTTTCACAAAGTGCCTGGCAGTAGTAGTTGCCTTTCTAAGAAGGTAAAAGATTTCCATTTTTCCATATCTGGACGACTGGCTAATAGTAGGTCAGTCTCCAGACCAAGTCAAGTCTCACCTGCAAGTGACCCAGCAAGTGCTCACTTCTCTAGGATTTCTTCTCAACCTTCCCAAGTCAGTTCTCGAACCAGTCCAGCTTCTTACCTTTATAGGGGCAGAACTGGACACTCTCAGAGCAAGAGCCTTTCTTCCTCTGGAAAGGGCAAGGGTTCTTATGGAACTAGCCTCTTCTTTCAGCCTTCAGGTATCTGGGCCAGCAAGGCATTTCCTCCAGCTCTTGGGCCACATGGCAGCTTCAGCAGCAGTGGTCCAAGGGCAAGATTCCAGATGAGGGATATGAAGTTCCACCTGAGAGCTTTTTGGTCTCAGAGGAAGGATTCCCTTACCAAACTAATCCCAGTGACTTTGACCTTGATCCAAGCCCTCCAGTGGTGGCAGGATCAGGACAATTTAAGACAAGGTGTTCCTTTTGTTACTCTGCCTTATTCAGTGGTCCTTACCACGAACGCTTCTCTTCTGGGCTGGGGGGCCCATCTGGGGTCCCTCACTACCCAGGGGCTGTGGTCCCCCCAAGAATCCGTTCTCCACATCAATCTCCTAGAGCTCAGGGCAGTTTTTCCGGCCCTAAAAGCTTTCTCTGTCAGTACAGAACGAGGTGGTTCAAGTCCGAACGGACACCACCACCACCATGTGGTACATCAACAAGCAGAGAGGCACTCAGTCCACGGCCTTGTGCACAGAAGCCATGAAGTTGTGGTCCCTGGCTTATTCTCTGCCTGCCCTTTTCTATTTCCACACTACCTGTTACTCTCTCCAATCTATCCTCTCCTACTCTACCCCTTCCCCTCTGCCTCCCCCAGTCACTGCGTTATCTTGGACTTGCCAACTAGCTACTTGCTAAGGATCTACAGGAATCTCCTGACCTGAGTTGCACTTATCTCATTTCTTCTCAATGATCCTGTTATCCATGTTTCTATACAACCTACTTTGCTTGCTCATGTATTATCATAGTCTCATTAATGTTTGAGATGTTTTGTACTCTTCTGGCTAACTATTTACTGTATGGTTTATGTGTGCTGCGTCACACTGATGTTTTGTATGTCATTTGTATCCTCCCGGGTCGTACCTGAAAATAGGCATTCCTATGTCTAGTGTACCCACCTGGTCAACAAAAGCAAATAAAATAAACCTCTCTTGTAGCAGTTCACCTTCCAGGCAAGGACAGTGCGCTAGCAGATGCACTGAGCAGGATCTCTCAGGGCCATCACGAATGGTCCCTGGACCCTCAGGTGTTGAAAGTGATTTTTTTCAAGGTGGGGCACTCCAGAGATGGATCTCTTTGCAGCCCCAGACAATCACCAACTCCCTCTCTTTTATTACAGATCTCCAGTCTTGGGCTCAGTCCCCCTGGACGCCCTGATTCTGAATTGGGAAGGGAAGTTTCTGTATGCCTTTCCCCCCCTTTCCACTCCTGTTCAAAGTTTTAGTCAAAATAAGGTCTCAGCCTTGCAAGGTGATCCTGATTGCTCCAGATTGGGCCAGACAGCCCTAGTACCCCCTGTTGCTGTCCCTAGCAGTCCATCTTCCCCCGTCTCTTCCCAGGAATTACAACCTGTTAACATCCTCTCAGGGAAGGATTTGGTACCCCAATCTTCAGTCTCTCAATCTCAAGGCATGGCTCTTGAAGAGTTAGAGTTTACATATCTGCATCTTTCTCAAGGGGTTCTGGATATCCTCAAGGCTTCTCGAAAGCCCTCCACCAGAAAGACTTATAACTCCAAATGGAAGAGATTCAACATTTGGTGTTCTAAGAAGCATATTTCTCCAGACACTGCTAGATTGCCTACGGTTCTGAATTGTATGGTCCATCTTAATGGCCTAGACCTCAGACCAGCTACTCTCAAGGTACACTTGTCAGCTGTTTCTGCGTTTTTGTCTGTGGGGAAGTCTTCCTCACTATCTTCTCATCCTGTGTTCTGTAAAATTTTTAAAGGATTGCTTCGCACCAATCCTCCTTTTAGAGACCCTGCCCCTGCCTGGGATTTGAATGTTTGCATTGCTCAACTTTTGCAACCCCCCTTTGAGCCTATGTCTTCAGCAGAGCTTAAGTACTTGACTTGGAAAACTGTGTTCTTGGTAGCCATTACCTCTGTCAGGCGTATCAGTGAATTGCAAGCCCTGTCAGCGGAACCTGGTTTTATCTCATTTCACAGGGATAAAGTGGTCCTTAGAACCAATAGAAGGTTCTTGCCCACAGTGGTTTCAGACTTCCATTTAAACCAGTCTGTGTCTCTTCCTGTTTTCTTCACTGATCATTCTTCCTCAGGAGAGAGGAGGCTACACAGTTTAGATGTTAAAAGAGCCCTTAGTTACTACGTAGAGCATACCAAGGGTCACAGGTTTGACTCCCTCCAGTTGTTCCTCACTTATGGAGAAGTGAGAAAGGGCAAACCTGCCACCAAGAGATCTATTGCCAGGTGGATTGTGTCTTGTATAGAATTCTGCTATGAAAAACTGGGAAAACTCCACCCTCAGGCCTGAGGGCTCATTCCACAAGAGGTGAGCTGCTTCCTGCTGCTGCCAGGGATATCCTCTCTTAGAAATTTGTCAAGCAGCCACCTGGAAAACGCGTCCATACCTTTACCAAGCATTACTGTCTGGATATCCAGGCTAGCAGTGATGCTCAGTTTAACATAGCAGTACTTCAGAGCCTATTCCCAAAGTAGGTTCTGCCCTCCTCCTCGGAGGTACTGCTTGGTAGTCTGCAGTTGCCAGAATACAGCAAGACTTCATGTTGTTTGAAGACAAAATTACTCACCTTAGTAATTATGTTTCTTTTAACGGAGTCTTGCTGTATTCTGACTTCCCTCCCTGCCTCCCCTCTGAGAACCTGTTTTGGGAAGTGGGTGGGCAGGTGCAGTGTTGCACTCCAGGGTTTTTTTTTTTTTTTTTGCTTGCACCCTCCTTTTTGTTTTGGTGCTGATCTACTATTGTTATTTGTATTAGATTGGTTTTTGGGTTTCCTGACTTGAGTCTTCCCTGGGAATCCAAAACTTTTTTTCAGCCAGTTGGCTAGTAGGAATTTTTACAATTTCCACATAGAATTTTTAGTTAGTTGGGCTCGTAAGAATCTGACGGTTTAAGTCTGAAACACTCTAGACGGAGACTTCAACCGAGCTCGAGCTCAGCATTCTATGCCCTGCATAGAAAGTTAATTCTTTGTTCTCCCGGGGCAGTTCAAAGGTTGGGAATCACTGCAATTGTCAGAATACAGCAAGACTCCATTAGAAGAAACATAATTACTAAGGTGAGTAATTTTTTCTTCCCATCCATAAATCCCTTAAGAAGCATGCTTTTAAGATTTTGCAGACCCCTGCATCCATCCCTCCAGTAAATAAACTGGATAGGAAATACTGGGTGTCCAAGTCTGGTGCTGAGTTCCTCTTTGGGTACCCCAGCCATGAGGGGGTGGTGCAGGCCGCTGCTTATAACAAGGCTGGCATCTCCGTGGTATCTCATCCGCCTGACAAGGACTCCAGAAAAATGGACTGTATGGCCAAGAAGCCCTACTTAGGGTCCCCATTGGCCATTAGGCAGGCTACTTATATGGCTTATGTGGCCAAGTTTCAGAAGAGTCTTTGGAGCACTGTAGTGGAAATCTCCAAAGCTTGCCCCTTCCCCATGGCATCTGATTTAGTGGAGGCTGCCAAGAGGGATGTAGAAGCCTCCAAGTTCCAGTTCAGGATGGCAGTGGATGCAAACGACACTGCTTCTAGACCTATGGCTACTTCGGTGTCTTGCGAAGGTTTGCCTGGCTCAGGACTACTAACCTTTCCCCAGAACACCCAGACAGTGGCTCTGTATTTGCCCTGCAAGCCCACATCCCTCTTTGGGCAGCAGACTGAAACCTATATGAAGAAAATAGATGAATATAAAGTAGCGTATAATTGTGCTACTGCTAAACAAAGGGCAGCTACTCCCCAGAAGCAGAAAAGTAGAGGTGGTGGAGCTTGGGCCCATTACAGGCCCTTCTTTCAGACCCAGGCCCTCCCAGCCTACTAGCCACAGAGAGGTTATTTCAGGGGCAGGGGAGAAGGGACAGTAGTAGGGCTGGCCCTAGCCCCCAGCCAACCACACAGATGAAGCAGACTCCCTGAGGGGTCTACCAAGTTTGCCTCCCCTCTTCCTGTAGGGGCAGGCTAGCCCACATCCTCCAGACCTGGGAATCCATCACTGCAGACAAGTGGGTCCTGGAGGTGGTGGGTCAAGTTCTTGCCCTCAGCTTCAAGGTTATGCACAGGCTGAGGGCAAGGGTCTTCAGATCTGCCTCACCATTAGAAGTTCAGCTACTGGAGGAGGAAGTGGTAAAACTGTTGTAGGACAAGGCAGTAGAGCCTGTCCCCTTGCCCCAAAGGGGGAAGGGACTTTATTCAAGGTACTTCCTCGCAGTAAAGAAAACAGCGGAGTGGCGACCCATCTTGGATCTTGAATACCTAAACGAGCGTCTGACAAAACCAAAATTCAAAATGGTCACTCTATACACCATCCTGCCTATTCTCAGACAAGGAGACTGGCTGGCATCAGTAGAGCTGAAGGATGCCTATTTTCACATCTCTATCAGGCAGTCCCACAGAAGGAACCTGAGGTTCAGGTTATCATTAGGCCACTACCAGTTCAAACAACAAGAAGCCTTGCTGTATTTTGACAAAATGCAGTTGGGTCTTCCAGTTCAACTGTCTTGGAGATGAGTTAACTCTATGCAGAACATAGAAGTTTGAGCTCTAGCACGGTTTTCAAACTGCAGCCCTTGGTGCATTCTATGTAACCATCAGATTCTTTGCTCTGCCTAACTGTGAAGACGCTCCAGAGATTTCACCTTCGTTCGCTTCAGTTCAAGTGTTGTAAAATCGTCAGCTTCAACCATGTTTTGTTTTTCGGTATTCAAACCTCTGTCTGCGGTACAGGTAGACTAGATAGATTATCTACAAATTGGTAAGTCTTTGTCCCTTTTTCGGTTTGCGTAACTGAGAAAGGACCGCTTTGCTTCTTTGTATTTTTTTTCAGGTAAATTGTTGGTGTGTTTTGTTCCAGTGGTTTTTGGTTTAAAAGAAATGGAGATTTCTTTGTTTTTTGTCTCTCAACCGCTGACCCGGTTGTTAACCGAAAACTTTTGGTTACTCTGGCCTGACCGCATCCATAGGGTAACTTGGCTTCAATGCTAATATGTCTGAGAAACCCAAGAAGAAGACTAGACCCACTGGGTTTCAGCACTGCATAGATTGTGGAGAGGCTTTTGCGAAGGTGGATCCCCACCTTCTGTGTTTGTCTGGGGTTTGGCCACCTGAAAACAGACAGTCAGATTTGCTCTAACTTTCCTAAGGCCATGCTGGATAAGCGTTTTAGCCCGGCTGAAAGAAAGAATGGCCCGAAAATTCCGCTGATCCGGATGGCCAGTCCGGTTCGGCCTCCGAGGACTCAGTTGAACTGGAGGAGGTGCCTTTTGACTAGGGTGATACCTCCTTGACCAAATGAAAAGCGGATACTGAGGCTTCGGTATCTGTTAAGAAAAAGAGAAAGACCGCCAGTTCAGACCCTAAGTTTCTGACTCCAACCGCGGATGAGATAGCGAAAGCTATCAGAATTGTTCGGTCCCTTCAGTCTGAACTGAGCGAACTGACAACGCATTTGCGTCAGTCTGTTTGGTCTACTCCCGGTTCTGTTGCCACCGGTTATCATGACCCTAAGACTTTTTATGAACTAGAGTGGGATGAAGGGGGGGAAGAAGAAGGAGGAGGAGGAGGAGAAGGGGAGGGGGAAGGTGGTGGTGGTGATGAAGAGGAAGAAGATGTCTATTCCACTCCATAAATCTGAAGAAACAAACTAAGATTCTTCAAATTCTCCATGTGGATAAAAGGATGGATAGGACGTATACTCTTTCAGGCTGTGGCACAGAGTTCTTATGCAGTTACTGTAGCCATGTAGGGATTATCCAGACTGCTGCCTGTGACAAGGCTGGTATACCCTTGGCCTCTCACCTTCCTGACAAGGATTCCAGGAGGATGGATGCTATGGCTAAAAAGCTCTTTCTAGGGATGTGGCTATGTTGTTCAATCCACACTTACTGGCAGGTTCCTTGCCGCTTTAAATCTTGCCGGAAGGTCTTCAAGCTGGCTCCTCCCACCCACCGGGGTGGTAAAACTCTTAGCTCCGCCCCATGACGACAGATCTTCCTTACCACTTGGAAGCTCAGGTTCCCTCCTTAGCGCTCTGTGTTTTAGGCCTGGATCCACACTCTTCGGTTAAACCGAAACTTATTCTAAAGTTTAAAAGACTTCGGTCTTCTTTTTCCCTCGCGGCTGCGATGGACAAATCGACTCCCGAATTCCGTCGATGCCCCTGTGGGCAGAAGAGGTCCCAGACCGACCTGCACTCCACGTGCGTTGACTGCCAAGGACTCTGACATCACACGCAGGCTTGCGAGTTATGCAAATCCTTTTCGGCTTCGGTCTTGGAGGACCACGCTGCCAGATTGCTTTTGGGGCGCACTCGAAAACGCTATCTCCCGTTGAGTTGAAGGAGGCCCATTGGGTGGTGTCCGGCCGGGCGGGCTCGGTAGACCAGCTGGAGCAGATGATCGCCCTTGAGGAGGAAGCGGCCCAAGCCACATCTTCATCTTCCTCTGTTGCTGCATTTTTCCCGCTCTCCTTGGGTTCTCCTTATACAGCTTCTTTTAAGGAGCTTTGCAAATCCCTCTCCACCAAGGAAGAAGAGCCATCCGGACATTCCTTTCGGTCCATAAAGGACTCCAAAGGTAAGTCCCACCGTCGACGCTTGTGGGAGCGGGAGAGGTCCCCTTCCCCGGATAGTCGACTTCTGTCGGGGTTGTGGCTAAGGCTGCTGGCTTCACGGTGTCCCTATTGGGTCAGTCGGCTGAGACAACAGTCGGCCCTGATCGAGATTTTTCGAACCACGACCGGTTTGTCGACTGGAGAAGCCGACAACACTTCTTCACCTGTTTTCCCTGGTGGAAACTGAGGACTTGCCTGTGCCTCCTGTGCCGGAGTCCCCGGTTAAGGTCCCTGAACTGAGGGAGAAGCGGGTTTCCCCTGCCCCCTCTCTGATCCACTCCAGGAATCCCCGAAGGTCTCGGACCTCTTCTAGGTCCAGCCAGTTCCGCCGTCGGCGGTCTCTGTCTCGGCACCATGGAAAGTGGTGGTGCCGCTCATCCTCGTCGTCCTCTTCGGAGGATAGGCTCCGGTGCAAGTTGTGTCGACGCTACAAGGATTTAATGTGGCAGCAGCTGTTATTGTCCGGGAATAAGCCGACTCCGTAGCCTTCTCCGGCCATTAAGTGGCTGTCACCGGAGCGGCCGAAACAACCCCTCGTAGTGGTCAAGGAGCCGAAGCCGGCACCGGTTGTTTGGCCGAAACCGGCTGCACCACCCATTGTGGTGGAACCTCTGCCTCCACAACCGAAGACTGGGGCCCCGACCAAGGATTCTCGGTCGGGTCAGGGTTGGCCCCATAGGTTGTTGGTCACCCTCCCTCCCAGTCGAGCTCGGCGTGTGGAGGGTGGCTCAGGTGCTCGGCAGCTGTTTGCAGACTCTTCGGAGTCTGATGACGACTCCTTGTTCTCTAGGCCGTTTGACCTGGAGTCCACTGGGCGTCAGTTGGTGGACGAGAGCCCATCCTTGTTCTTAGGTATGCTTCGACTCATCTCAGAATCCACTGGGATGAAGCTCGAACCTGTTTCAAAACGGGCCAAGTATCCCCTCACAGAGATACTGGACCAAGGGGATTCCCCTACGGAGGCCTTTCCGGTGGCCGAAGCCATTGTTGGCAACCTGGAGCTGTGGCAGCGGCCAGCTTCTTGTCCAGAACCTTCGGCCAAGATGGCTCGAAAGTATGCGGTCCCTATGCGTTCACTCTCTGGTTTCTCAGAGCACCCCTCTGTGAAGGGGTTAGTGACTGACAGCGTTTTCCGGCGTCCTGAGAGCGCTCGGGATGTGGACAAGCTACCCGATAAGGAGTCCAAGAAATTGGATACTCAGGGCGGAAAGTATATGCTGCTTCCTCCCTAGGCCTTCGTCAGGCTAGCTCGGCCGTCCTGATGGCACACTTTTCACACGCCCTTTTGGGCTCCCTGGATGAGGTGATTCCTCATCTCCCGGCTGACCTTCAAACAACGGTCAAGCAGGTGCGGGACCAGGGAAGGGCAGTGGCCACACAGCAACTCCAGATGTCTTTGGACATCGCTGACTCGTGTGCCCAGTCAGTAGCGGCCGCAGTGGCCATGCGCCGCAGAACTTGGCTGCGGATCTCCACCTTTACAGTGGATACCCAGCACAAGCTGGCAGACTTTCCCTTCTTGGGTACCGACTTGTTCGGTCCTGGGGTGGAGGGTCATCTCCAACGGATCGAGAAGTCCAGTGCCACCTTGGACTCGGTCACGTCTGCCCAGAAGGACAAAGGCCACCAGCAGCAGCGTAAGCTCGTTCGTCCTTCAGCCCCTGTGGCATCTCAGCCGAGCAACACCAGCATCAGGGCCAGCAGGCTCGCACTTGGCATCCCAAAGCCAAGCCTGCTACTTCCTCCAGCAGGAAGCTTGGGGGGGGGCCAGGCAGCTCCTCAGCCAGCCTTTTCTCCAAGCCTGCCCAGTGACGGGTTGAGGGGTGTCGCCCCCTACCTCGTCACTCCTCCCTGGGTTCCCACGGCTCCACCACTTCCTTTCCGCCTGGTCCGATATCACCATGGACCGCTGGGTGTTGGAAGTGGTAGGCAGGGGTCTGCCTCTGGAATTCCGGTAGTCCCCACCCTATCAAGCCATCGCCCCATGGGGGGCTATGATTTCCACAGCCTCTCTGTCGGCTCGTTGAGCCGACATTGCCCAGCTTCTCCAGGAGGAGGTGATCAGGGAGTTGGCAGACCCTCCTCCAGACCCAGGGTTTGTTTCCAGGTACTTCCTGGTCCCAAAATGGACGGGGGGGCTGGTGCCCCATTCTCTGCCTACATGACCTGAACAAGTTCCTAAGGTCTCGCACCTTCAGGATGGTCACTCTGGCTCAGATCATTCCATCCTTGGAACGAGGTGTGTGGTTCTGTTCTCTTAACCTTCAGGACGCATTCTTTCACGTCCCAATCCGTCCGTCTCACCAGTGATTCCTCCGCTTCAGGGCAGAGGGATCTCTTTGAGTTCCGGGCCATGCCCTTTGGCGCCTCTCCAGCTCCCAGGGTCTTCACCAAATGCATGGCAGTAGTGACAGCATTCCTGCGGCGCCGAGGGGTCTGGGTGTATCCTTACCTGGACGACTGGCTGATTACAGCCCCCTCCAGGTTGGAGGTGGAGCGGTCCAGGGATCTGGCCCTCCAGGTCTGCTCTCAGATTGGCCTCCTCATCAACAGGGCCAAATCGGAACTTGTGCCAATGCAGGTGATTCAGTTCGTTGGGGCAGAGCTCGACTCTCTCTTCGAGCCAGAGCACAGCTCCTGGCGGACAGGGCTGAGGTCATTTTCTCCTTTGCCCAATCATTTCTGGTTGTGTAACTGTGCCCTGCCCGGGACTTCCTGGGCCTCATGGCGGCCTGCACCAGCATGGTCCATTGGGCCTGCTGGCACATGCGGCCCCTGCAATGGGGGCTGGCCCGCCAATGGTCAGAGCGCTCCGGTCCTCTGGACCAGCCAGCGACCGTGACCCAGGAGATATGGAACAGCCTCCAGTGGTGGCTTGTTCCAGCTCATCTGCAGGAGGGCATCCCATTTGTCCGCCCCGAACCGACGGTCACTCTCACGACCGATGCCTCTCTGATGGGTTGGGGTGCCCATCTGGGGGAGCTCAGAGCCCACGGCATCTGGTCCCCTCAGGAGTCTCAATGCCACATCAACCTGCTGGAGCTACGAGTGGTCTGACTAGCCCTCACCACCTTCGCTCCGTTTGTACAGGGTTAAGTGGTCCAGGTCCAGACAGACAACACCACTACCATGTACTACCTCAACCGGCAGGGCGGGACGCACTCCTTGCCTCTGTGCAAGGAGGCTGTCCACACTTGGTCTCTCGTGATCAGCCAGGAGGTGGATCTCCTGGCCATCCATGTGGCAGGAGCCTCCAACAGTTTGGCCGATGCCCTCAGCCGGATAGGCGCTGCATCTCATGAGTGGTCTCTCCTGCTGAAGGTAGTACAAGATCTGTTCTCCCACGGGGGCACCCCTCAGCTGGACCTGTTTGCCTCCAGGGAGAATGTGAAGCTGAGGCTGTTCCATGCCCGCCCCCCTCAGCAGGACTCGCTGCAGGGGATACCTTCTCGAGGCCATGGACCCCGGGCCTCTTCTACACCTTCCCTCCATTTCCCTTGATCCACAAGGTGCTTCTCAAGGCGAAGAGAGGGAAGGCGCAGGTGATTCTGGTAGCCCCAGATTGGCCCCGCCAGTTCTGGTATCCAAATGTCCTCAGCCTCAGCTCCAGGCTCCCGAGGCGGCTTCCATCCCACCCGCACCTGATCTCAGTCAACAAGAGGAAGGTACTCCACCTGGACCTTCAATCCCTGCACTTGATGGCCTGGTTCCTGAGCGGCTAGAGTTCCAGGCCTTGGGTTTTTCCGACAAGGTCCTCAACGTCGTTGAGGCATCCCGTAAGGAGTCGATCAGAAAATGCTATCCCTTCAAATGGAAGAGATTCTCCATTTGGTGTCAGAGCAAGGGGTTGGACCCTTCCGCCTGTTCTTTGGCTAGCATTCTGGACTACCTGTGGTCCCTTTCTTAGCTAGGGCTTCAGTCGATGACCTTTAAGGTCCACCTGGCAGTCATTTCTGCTTACCGGGCACGGGCTAGAAAGCAGTCGGTGGTGCAGGAGAAGGTGGTCGGGTGCTTTTTTCAAAGGCCTTGATCACACATCCCCTCCGTTGCGAGAACCTCCACCTCCGTGGGATGATCTGCTGGTATTGGCTAAGCCTCATGGGCAAGCCATTCAAACCGATGCACAGGTGTGACATCTCTCGCCTGTCGTGGAAGACCACCTTCTTGGTGGCTATTACATCAGTCAGAAGGATGGGAGAGCTCCCTGCGCTTTCCATCGAGTCTTCTTATCTGGCCTTCCACAGGGACAAGGTTGTCCTGCGCCCCCACCCGAAATTCCTTCCAAAGGTAGTGTCGGAGTTTCACCTTAACCAGGTGTTGATTCTGCCGGTGTTCTACCCCAATCACACCTCGGAGGCCGAATATAGGCTTCATACTCTGGACCCTAGAAGAGCGCTCTCTTATTTATAAGGAGCGGATGGCTGAAGTTCGGTGAGAGGTTCGCCAGCTGTTTGTCACCTACGCTGAAGACCTGCAGCCAAGCGGACGATAGGCAGGTGGGTCGCTTCTTGCATAGATCTCTGCTATAGGTTGGCGGGCATGGAGCCTCTCAAAGGGATAAGAGTTCATTCTACCTGCCATACCGCTGCTTCGGTGGCTGCTTCCAGGGATGTCCCTATCCAGGAAATCTGCACGGCTGCTACCTGGAAGTCAGCACACACCTTAATTACCCACTGCCACATCGACCTTGAGTCACACCGGGATGCTGGTTTTGGGGCCTCGGTTCTCCAGTCCTTATTTCCCAAGTAGGGGGTGTGCGCCTTGCCTCCCTCCCTCCTCCTGGAGAACTGCTAGGAGTCTGCCAGTAAGTGTGGATTGAACAACATATCCTTGTCCCTAGAAATACAGGATCTTCCCTTGTCAATCTTCACCATTCATTACTTCCTGGGTGTAAGCCGGCGGCGCACCCGTCACGGAACTTTTTTTTTTAAAACTTTGTCACGGCACCGCCCCTGAGAGTGGCGTCATGCGGTGCGGCCGTTAGTAGCCACTGACCCTCCTCCAACTCAGTTCTGTTTCTCCCGCCCGTCGAGGCAGCACCTGTGCGGTAGCGGTCATTTTAATGCGTGTTTGCCGACTCCTGTTTTTCTTCACACTCATTGCCGATCGGTAAGACTGTTCCTTTTTCTATCTACGGCGCCGGTGTGTTTCTTGCTGTGTTTTAGCCTTGTTATTTTCGCGTTATGTCCGGGTTCGGAGCTAAGCGCTTTTCAAAGCAGGCAGCTACCATCGTCGGTGCTCCTGTGGCGGCATTTCTGTCTCGGACCGGCATAG
The DNA here is from genome assembly GCA_016271365.2 of Neoceratodus forsteri. NCBI lineage: Eukaryota > Metazoa > Chordata > Ceratodontiformes > Ceratodontidae > Neoceratodus > Neoceratodus forsteri. The sequence goes on along the minus strand of CM057449.1, from coordinate 499,061,699 downwards.
CGTTTGCCTTCGTTGCCTGGGACCCAACCATGATATGGTTAAATGCGGCGCCTGTTTCTCGATGGACCGTTGCGTCCTCGAAATCCAGCGCGTTTAAGCTCGGCAGGCCCGCCGACTTTACGAGACGGCGTCTCTCGGGATTCTCGAGAAGACGAGTCGTTAGGCCTCCGGGCCTATACGGTCCGAGAGGAGGAGTCTCCTCGTCTTTTCTTGCCGAGGAGGAGGCCCTTCCAGCGGTGCTGGAGGAGTCGTGGTCCCTTCCGGGGACGCTGATGCGACACGCCCTCGGCGATCACCTCTTCGGAGGTGCAGGCTCCCGATGCGAGGCCCTTGGCTTTTGGGCCTGGCTCGGGTGGACCCCTGACGATGCCGCCTTTGGGCGCCAGTCCGGCTCCTGGCATCTAGGCGGCCCGCGCCGCGCTATCGCCCGCCGGCGCCGTGAGCCTTGTCCTTCCTCCAAGCGGTGCCCGACCTGCTGGCGCCGTCGGGGGACTGAGTTGGGCCTGGCTGCTACCAGTGTGCTGGGGCGGCGGGCGTCACCCTTGGTACTGGGGCCCGTTCAGCGGCTCCGCCTCAGGGACCCCTGGGGTGGCCAATATCGTCCAGCTGGTCTCGTCCTCCTCGAAAGGCGGACTGGACGAACCATCCTGGCACCCCACTCGTCTGGGTCCCCTGTGGCTACAGGTACCAGGCGGCCTTAGCGGCGCCCTCCCCCTGTCCCCCGACTCCTGAGGTTCCCGGCTGGGGGTGGCAGAGAGCCGGGGGCAGACGTGGGGGTGACGGAGAAACTCCCCTCTCTGGAGGCAGTGACAGCACCCCCCAGGTGCTGTTGCCCCTTTAGGGACAGGGCAGCTGTGGTGAGGGAGGAGGGCCTCTCGAATCCGAGGGTTGAGAGACAGGGGGTCTGCAAATCGGGTCTTCTTTGGCCACCTCAGGGGGTGGCCAGGAGCCGAAAGGAACCTCGCTCCCCTCCCTCCAGGGTTCTAAAGTGTCCTCCCAGGCGTTTGTGCGGAGTGCCCTTCTGGAACCATGCAGTCCCGTACGTCACACGGAGGTTCTCCCCAGGGCTCTTCCAGGCTCAGCTTCCCCAGAGTTCCATTCTGCGGCCTGGTCTGATATCCGGGATCCCCTCCTACTAGGGCTCACTTTCCCCAGTTCAGAGCCCTCGCAGAGAAACAGTTGCCTCCTCGAGGTGCCCCTCCATCTCTCTGCCTTCTCTACCCCGCTCCCAGGCCATGTCGGAACCTGAGTCCGTTATCCGCGGAGCAGTTCAAAGTTCTGCATGGCCTTCCTCATCGTTAGATACATGCATAGAGCGGGTCTTTACAAGCTCTCCCACCGCCGCAGGAATCCTCTAGACATTCCACGCTCCCCATCATCCTCGTCTCCCTCCTCTGAGGAGGGAACCCTAACTCATCTTTCCTCCGATGCTGATTCACACAGATATAAGCGTTTCCTCGAGGATGGTGAGGGATCTTGGATTTCTAAGTTCGGAGACAATACCGAATGGGAGATCCGAGAATTCCTTGGTGAATTCAGTGCCCAGCATTTGGTGGTACCTTTCTGGCTATCCCTTCCGAGGCGTCTATCCGGTCCTGGCAGTCCCCAACCGCTTCTTCTCCAGCCCGGCTGACTGTCACGTAGGTATTGTGCCCCTCAGAGTCTCTAGGTTCTCTTCCAAACCGCCCTCTGGTTTGGTTTACCTAGACACTCCTTCTGGCGCGCCACTGCCTGGCGCCACGACCGCCCACGGATCCGGACTCTCTCAGTTCGACCGTTGAGGCGAAGAGTGTTCTCTTCTTCTGCGATGCGAGTGCCAATATTGCATCTCATCAGGCTCACCGCGCTGCCTACAGCTGGCATTTGTGGTCGATGATGTCCCAGCTGTTGTTATCCAATGTCTGACGGGCAAACCAGACAAGCCGTTGCCCTCTCACGGTAGGCCTGGGCTGGCAAAGACACCAAGCAGGCATCTTACGGCGCCAATGAGGTGGCTTCCAGGCTTGAGGACAGCGATCTGCATCAGGCGGACGAGCATGGCTTCGTCTTTCCAGGTTGTCACCCCTGGCCCGGCGTGAGTGATTATCCGCCTTCCGGGGACCCGTCTTTTCTCCTCAGCTAGGAGACTTTTACAGGGGCTCCTCCGTCTTCTAGTCCTCGGGAGGCACCTCCTAGCTATTCCCCCACTTAGGCTTTCTGAATAAGCCAGGGTCTTCTCCTTCTGTTTCTCACCAACAGAAGGCTGAGGTCTTGTTCCTCAGGTATGGCCTCTTCCCCCTTCCTGGGGAGAAGGAGCTAATACTCACCCAGGAGTATGAATGGTGAAGATTGACAAGGAAGATATGAAATTACGTACCTACCATAATTCTTGATCTTCTCTTGTATCTTCACCATTCATTCTTCCCCTCCCTCCATCCTCAGTGGCCTCTTCCTGTGGCTTCTCCACCTCCCGTCTCCTTCCTCTCTCTGCAATATATATAAAAAAAAAAAAAATAATAATAAAAAATAGGAAGAATTGCTCAATTTTCCAAAAAAAAAAATCTATTTCTGGAGGTTCTTATTCTCAGAAAATTATTTACTCTAAGATTCTTGGGCCATCTAGTGGATTTGCTTTGGCGATCAAACTGCACAACTATCTCTTGCCATCCCTCGGTGACACCTCTGGGGTTTTAGCCTGGCTCAGGCTATTCAGTTTTGATCACTGCAATCCCGTTGCTCCAGCTGTTAAGCCCTAGAATCAAACCCTCCCCTTCCTAATTCTTGCCTTGCAGAGAGGAGGAACAGGGCGTCTGTTTTTGTAAAAAAAAAAAGGCTGGGGAACTCTCTTCCGACTGCCATAGGCATTCTTGGTATTCAGGTCACGCTCCTAGCCTGCAAGTGATTATCTGTAAAAAAAAAAAAAAAAAAAGAAAAACAAACAAGAAGTAAGATGAGAGGGCAGACTACCCTTCTCGCCAGATTTTGATAATTGGTGTTTTCCTTTCTAGTGTCCTCGGACAGTTTTACAGACAAGCAGTGCTGACCATAACCAATCCCAGCCAGCCTAAGCCTCTGGCCTGCCTTGGCAAGTCCGACTGAGTCCCACTTCTGTACTTATAAACTCCTGAAAGGCTTACAGTTTCCATTTCCAAACCCCTGAGCAGTGCTCTCATACTGCCGGGGGTTTTATTCTTCCCTCCTCGGGTGTCCTCCAGTTAAAGGCCTTCCGTGGCCAGGAGCCCGAAGTGGTTATCAAAACAATGGCATGTTGAGGATGAGGACTATGCCCTCCTGAGTCTGTCTAGCGGGTTTGGTGAACCTTCTCTTCAGCTCTATCTCCGGGGATTCTTGCTTCCCTGTTAAGTCGAGCCTTCAGCCATAAGCTAACTAGGCTCCTTGGGCATTCTGGTCCCCTCAACATCCCATCTCTCTTTTCTCTTCTCCTTCTCCTTCTCCTTCTCCTCCTCCTCGAGTCGCCCAGGTAAGGAGGCCCTGCAGTCCCTAGGTTAGGGATACTCTTATCTCCTCTGTCCTTCCTCCATCGGCTTTTTCAGTTCATTCTTCCTTGCTTTGCTATCCCTTGGCTATCTTGCCTCGCTATCTTTATTCTCTGCTTTCGCTTTTGCCTCTCGGGCTCACAGAACTGAGTTGGAGGAGGTGATTACGCTGCTAACAGCCGCCCTGCGCATGACGTCACTCTGACGGTGCCGTTGCGTTGTAAAGTTAAAAAAGCTCCCGTAGCCAGGTCGCCGCCTCAACTTACACCCAGGAAGTAATGAATGGTGAAGATACAGAAGATCAAAATGACGGTGAGGTACGTAATTTTCATTTCTAGGGACATGGATATGTTGTTCATCCACCTTATTGGCAGGTTCCTTGCCTTTAAATCTTGCCGGAAGGTCTTCAAGCTGGCTCCTCCCACCCATCCAGGTGGTAAAACTCTCGGCTCCTCCCCATGACGCCAGATCTTCCTTACCGCTTGGAAGCTCAGGTTCCCTCCTTAGCGCGCTGTGTTTCGACTGGTTCCTGGAATTTTCAGTCTTCGACATCAATTGGAAGTTTTTCTGAAACTTCGATCTTCTTCCTCGCTGCGGCGATGGCTCATTCCCTTCCCGGCCCCGGGAGGCGCACGGTTAAATCCTCCAAGAGAGACCCGCACTCCACGTGCGTTTTCTGCCTTGACCTGGATCATGATCCTCAGCTTTGTTGTGCTCTTTTGGCCCAGCTCTCTGGAGGGCCGCAGCACTTGTACGTTGAGCTCGGACATCGATAATTTTTCCCGCTCCGGAATATCCTTGGTGCATTAGGGCATCCGCTTCCAGCTGTTTCTGAGCAGCTCGATCCCGCCGGGCAGGGGGCAGCTCCACCTCAGTCTTCTCCGGTTGCGGCGCTTATCCCGCTGTCCTTGGGCTCTACTCATGCAGCTTCGTTCAAGGAGCTTTGTCAGTCCTTTCTCGAAGGGAGAGGGACCTGGGGACCTCCTCGCCGAATTCAAGGCGCAGGCAGGGTTCCTTATCGGCCCAGCGGGGTGCCGGGAAAAGTCCCCTTCCCCGCCCGACCCGGCCTTCGGCGGTCGAGGATGCGACTTGACCTCTGGTCTCCGCGATTGTCCCCGTCAGGTCAGCCGGCCAGGACCCCGTCCGACGTGGCGAGCCTCTTGGCACGTCATCTGGGCTGTCTCCTGCTAGTGCACGCATCGCCAGCCAGTTCCCCGGTGGGGGCTGAGGTTCTGCCGGTACCTTGGTCGACAGTCCTCAGCCAATTTCTCCGAGCTATGAAGAAGGCGGGCGCTCACTCCTCCCGAGCCGCCCTCGGTTCCCCGAGTTGGGTCTCGAGTCTGGTCCTCCTCTTGGTCTAGTCGCTTACGCCGACCTCGGCGTTCTCGGTCGGGGCACAGTCAAGTGGCTTTGCCATTCTTCCTCGTCCCTCTCTTCGGATGAGGAGTGGCCTCGATGCTGTTGGCGTCGACATTACGAGGAACTTATGTGGCAGCAGCTGTCCGGAAATCAGTCGACCCCGATTCATTCTCCGGCTAGTAAGCAGCCGCCACCTGGTCGGCCGACGCAGCCGCTCGAAGCAGTCGAGGAGCCCTCTTCAGGGCCGGTTGCTCGTCCGATCCTCGCTGCCCCTCCGCCCTCGGCGGAACCCAGGCCGGGCCATGACCTGTTCCGCAGGTTACTCGGTCCCCTCACTCCCGCCCGCCCTCGTCGGACGAAGAGTGACTCAGGCCTGCGGCAGCTTTTTGCAGACTCGGAGCCTGAATTCGGCTCCGTTATGTTTCATAGCAGGGAGGACCCATGGTCTTCCCCAGAACATTCTGTGGCCGACAGCCCATTGTCCTTTTTGAGTCTGTTCCAGCTCATCTCGGAATTCACCGGGATGCAGCTCGAGCCCGTTTCCAAATGGGCACCTTACCCCCTTACGGAGATTCTGGACCGAAGGGGCCCTCCCTCGGAGGCCTTCCCGGTGGCTGAGGCTATCGTGGGCCCAGCCTTGGAGCTCTGGCGGTGGCCTGCCTGCCCTCGCCTTCGGCCAGGGTGGCCAGGAGGTACCCTGTCCCTGTCGGTTCTCTGCCCGGTTTCTCGGAGCACCTCTCGGCTGAAGGGGTAGTCACCGACAATGTTTTCCAATGTTTTGGAAACACTAGGGATGTGGATAGGCCCCCTGACAAAGAGTCCAGAAGGATGGACTACGTCGAGTGCAAGGTTTACGCCGCGTCCTCCCTAGGCCTCCGTCAGGCCAGCTCGGCGGCACTGATGGCACACTGTTCCCACGCCCTTTTGGGCTCCCTGGACGAGGTCCTTCCTCATTTCCCAGCCGACCTGCGGACCACGGTCCGGCGGGTTCGGGACCAGGGTAGGGCGGTGGCAAAACAGCAGCTCCAGTCGGCCCTGTATCTGGGCGACTCCTGTGTCAGATCGGTGGCGGCCGCAGTGGCCATGTGCCGCAGGGCGTGGCTGAGGTTATCCTCCTTCTCCTTGGAAACCCAGCATGAGTTGGCGGACATCCCCTTCTTGGGGACTGACCTCTTCGGCCCTGGAGTGGAGGGACATATCCAGGGGCCCGAGAAGTCCGATGCCACTCTGGACGCTGTCACTCCCGCTCGGAGGGACAAGGGCAACCCTCAGCCTTTGTGTAAGCCCCTTTGCCCCCGACCCCTGCGGCTCGACCGGCCCAGCTTGAGGGCCGGCAGGCATGCGCTGGGCTGCCTGTCGCCAGACCAGCGTCTTCCTCCGAAGGAAGCAGGAAGTAGGGTCAAGAGCCCTCGGCCTCTTCCTCCGCTAAGCCTGCTCAGTGACGGGCTAGGGGCACAGTCGGCCCGTCGCCCCCTGCCAGGTTTACCGTGGGGGCGGCTCCACACCTCTTCCTCTTGGGTGGTGCTAAGGGGTAAGCCCTGTCGCGGGTTGGAACAGGTTTCCCCTTTGAGCCGTTGCCCAGGGGATCTTCGAGTCCCACAGACTCTTCGTCGGACTGCTAAGCCGACTTGCCTGCCCTCTAATTAGAGGTGGTCAGGAAGGTGGTGGGCCCTCTTTCTGACCCTGGGTTCGTGTCCAGGTATTCCTGGCCTCAAACAGGCGGGGGCTTGCGCCCGTCCTTCTGCTCGCCGGATGGTCCCTCTTCAGATCTCCCATCCTCAGATCGAGGCGTGCGGCTTCCTCCTGGGCCTCCAGGGCTGCCACTTCTCGCTCTCGTCCATTCTTGGGAGACCCCTCCCTTTCCTAGGCGAAGGTCTCCTTTACGAGTTCCTGGCCAAGCCTTCGTTCTCTGCTCCGCAGTTTCTGCGGCCGAAGAGGTCGAGCGTAACCCCACCCGGATGGCGGCCTGATTAAATCCTTCCAGGCTTAGACTGGTCTCCCTTACCGGAGCCACGTTGGAACTCGTGCCTTAGTGGGTGAGGCTTCTCCGGGACTAGGCTCAACTCTTGAGTCCGAGCTCGGCTCTGGGCAGACAGGGCTGAGGTTCTTCCTCCCTTACCCAGTCAGGTTGGCCGGGTAATTGTGCCCTGCCGGGACCTTCTGGGCCTCACGGCGGCCCTCCCCTGTGGGATGGGCCAGCTAGCGGTCACAGCGCTGTGTTCCTCGGACCAGTTCGTGACTACAGCCCAAGAGTTTAGGAAACGCTCCCCTTCAGACCGTTCCAACTCCTGCAGGAGAACATCCTGTTCGTCCCCCCTGAGTCTGCGGTCTTCTCCGACCGATGCTTCTCGGATGGGTGGGGTGCCCATCTAGGGGAATACAGAGTGCTTCGCCTCTGTTCCTCTCGGGAGTCCCGATGTCCTCCCTACCCGCTGGAGCTCCAGGCGGTCCGTCTAGCTCGCACCGCTCACTCCGTTTATGCAGGGTCTAGTGGTTTTTAGTCCATGCGGACAGCACCACAACCATGTGCTACCTACCCTGCCAGGTTCGGTCGAACCCCTTGCCTCGGCGTAAGGAGGTTCTCCGCATTGGGGTTTTCACGCAGTCGGAGGTGGGTCCCTAGCCATCTGATGGCAGGAGCCTCCAATTCCCCGGCTGCTGCCCTAAGCCGGACATAGGCTGCGCCTCACGAGTGGTCTTCCCTGCCGGAGGTAGCACAGGATCTTCTCCCTCCTCCCTCCAGGGAGAATATGAGGCCAAGACTGTTTTGTGCCCGCCCCCTCAGCAAGATTTACTGTAGGGGATGCCGTCGGGGCCACGGACCCTGGGTCCTTCCGCACCTCTCCCCCATTCCCTTGACCTACGGGCAAGGCGAGGAGGGACTTGGCTCAGGTGATGCCGGTAGCCCCAGACTGGATTGCCAGCTCTGGTATCCAGCTCTCCTCAGTCTCAGCCACAGGATCCCGAGGCGGCTTATAGTCCTCCCGGTCCTGGTCTCTTTTTCAGGGGAAGGTTTTCCATCTGGACCTTCAATCCCTACACCTGTAGGCCCGGCCCCTGTGCGGCTAGGGGCCAGGCCTAGGGTTCTTCGGCAAGGTCCTCGACGTTTCGAGGCGTTCTGCCAGAAGTCTGCCACAATGCTCACCCTCATTGGAAGAGTTCTCCATTGGGTGATGGGATAGGGCCTGGCCCTCTCCCGTCCCTGGGCAAGCGTTTCGGACCATCTGCGTCTGTTCTTTGAATTAGGGCTTCGGCCGACGACCCTCTGGGTGCTTCTGTGGGTCACCCCTGTCATCCGGGCGTGGGCCGGAAGGCAGTCTGTGGCGCAGAAAAGGTGGTCTGGCACTTCTAGGCCTCGATCACATGCCCCCCCCCCTTTTTGGGGGGGAGTATCCCCATTTCTGTGGGATCCTTGCTGGTATGGGCTTTGCTCACGGGCAAGCCGTTCGAACCTTTTGCACAGGTGCGAGTTTCCCCACCTGTTGTGGAAGAACACCTTCTTGGGGCCACCCTGCCATCCAGAAGGAGGGAGAGTTCCAGGCTCCTTTGAATCTCCTATCTGGTCTTCCACAGGGACAAGGTTGTCCTCGCCCCACCGAAGTCCTTCGAGGCGGTGGCGGAGTCTTCCCTATAGGGTATTGCCTCTGCCGGGTTCATCCCATTCACACCTCGGAGGCCGTATATGGGTTCCATGGGACCCCATTTAACGCTGACCTACCGAGTGTAGGGCTGAAGTTCGGGAGAGGTTCGCCAGCTGTTTGTCATCTACGCTGAAGCCACATCTGGCAGACCTGCAGCCAAGCGGACGATGATCGGGTGGGTCACCCCTGCATAGGTCTCCGCTATAGGTGGGCGGGCATGGAGCCTCCCAGAGGGATAAGTGCTCATTTTACCCGTCCTTCCGCTGCATCGGTGGCTGCTTCCGAGGATACTCGGGTCCAGGATATCCGGAGGGCTTCTGCCCGGAAGCAGGCTTTTCCGTTCCCCTTCCACATCGACCTTGGGTCATGCCGGGGTGCTGGTTGGGGCCTTGGCTCTCCAGTCTTTCTACCTAAGTAGGGGGTGTGCGCCTTGCCTCCCTCCTCCCGGAGAACTGCTAGGAGTCTGCCAATAAGTGTGGATGAACAACATATATATGTCCCTAGAAATACAGGTTACTCACCTGTAACAGGAGTTCTAGGAATGGTATATGTTGTTCATCCACACGACCCACCTGGCCTCCCCGGCTTCGACGCACAACCTGGCTTCAGCGGGCTAGATCTGGCGTCATGGGGGGCGGGCCGAAGTTTTACCACCCGGGTGGGTGGGAGGAGCCAGCTTGAAGACCTTCTGGCAAGATTTAAAGCTGTAAGGAACCTGCCAGTAAGTGTGGATGAAAACATATACCATTCCTAGAACTCCTGTTACAGGTGAGTAACCTGTATTTACTCACCTGTAAAGGGGTTCTAGGAGTGGTATATGTTGTTCATCCACACAACCCACCCGACCTCCCTGGCTTCCAGCGTGCTAGATCTGGCATCATGGGGCAGAGCCGAGAGTTTTACCACCCGGGTGGGTGGGAGGAGCCAGCTTGAAGACCTTCCGGCAAGATTTAAAGTGGCAAGGAACCTGCCAGTAAGTGTGGATGAACAACTTGTTCCACTCCTAGAACTCCTGTTATAGGTGAGTAACCTGTATATTTGGCTTCTTCTTTAGGGGTCAAACAAGCCTCGTGTAGAAACATAGAATTTGACGGCATATAAGGACCCCTTGGCCCACCTAGTCTGCCCATTTTCCTACCTAACAGATAAGCTGCAGATCCTAGTTAACCAACAGCTTACTACCTCCTACGCCCCACTAGGACTGCCTTATATCTGTCCCATGCATTCTTGAATTCCCCCACTGTTCTTGACTTTTGGCTTATGTGGCTGGGTTTCAGAAGTCCAGGTGGGACTCTATTCTGGACTTAGCTAAAAATGCTCCTCCTCAGTTTCAGAGACCTTAACCACTGTACAGGATACCCTGCAGTCCCTGGGCTTCTTGGTAAACCTCAAAAAAGTCAGTGCTGACTCTTGTTCAGCTGTTGGAATTCATAGGTGCAGAGCTGGATATTGTAAGAGGAAAGGTATTTCTCCCTCAGGAGTGGGTAGAAACACTGGTGCAGCTGGCCAGCTCCTTTCAGTTGTTTACCCCAGGCCAGCAAGGCACTTCCTCCAGCTACTGGGGCACATGGCTGCTGCAACAGCAACAGTGCCAGGCTCCAGGTTCCAAATGAGAGACATTGTTTCATCTCTGATCCTACTGGTCACAGAAAAGGGACCCTCTGTCCAAACTGGTGCCAGTCACGAAACCTCTGTTGCTAGCACTTCAGTAGTGGCAGGAAAAGGAAAACCTAAGAGTCGGGAGTGCCTTCCTGCAACAGTAACGCTAACAGATGCTTCTCTCCTGGGGTGGGGGGACACACCTGGGAGAGCAGACTGCTTATGGGACCTGGCTCCCAAAGGAGTCCTTACTCCACATAAATCTGTTGGAGCTCAGGGCAGTACTTCCAGGCATTCAGTCCTTCGCTCTAATGCTACAAGGAAAGGTGGTCCAAATCAGAACAGACAACACGACCACAATGTACTACATAAACAAGCAAGGGGGTACAAGGTCATCCCCTCTGTGCACAGAGGCCATGAGGATATGGAAGCTGGCATATTCCCTGGGCATTTCTCTTTCAGTGGTCTATCTCCCAGGGCATGGCAAGACAGTGCCCTAGCAGATACCCTGAGCAGGATCAGTTGGAATCACCACGAATGGGCATTGAACAGGCAGGTCCTTCAGGCAGTGTTCAGAAGGTGGGGCACCCCAGACAATCACTAGCTGCCACAGTTTTGTTGCAGGCCTCCTGCAGTGGGCACAGTGCCACTGGATGCACTGCTACTGTATTGGACAGGGAAGTTCCTGTATGCCTTCCCTCCATTTCTCTTGTTACTCATAGAGTGGTAAAAAAGCTCAGAGCACAGCTGGCAGCCATGATGCTCATTGCTCCGGACTGGGCCAGGCAGCCATGGTACTCACTGCTTTTGACCCTGTCTGAGCAGACCAGTCTCTCATCTCGGAAGGCACAATCTGTTGATGTATTCACAGGGCAGAATCCTTTACTCCAACCTTCAGTCTCTCAGGCTCAAGGTTTGACTCTTGAGGACTTAAGAGTATGCTGGTCTGAGTCTTTCGGAAAGAGTCCTGCAGGTACTCGGGGTCTCCAGAAAGCCATTTACTAGAAAAATGTACTCTTCGAAGTAGAAGAGGTTTTCAGTTTGGTGCCAACAGCAGGGCATAGGCCATGACCAAGATAGCCTTTCAGTTTTACTGGATTACCTGGTGCTCCATCATTCCCTTGACATTAGACCATCTACCTTTAAAGTGCATCTGGCAGCTGTTTCTGCTTGCCTCTCAGCAGGTAAGGGCTCTTCACTGACATCAAACCAAGTGTTCAGAAAATTCTTTAAGGGCCTGTTACATTTGCATCCCCCCAACACGGAGCCCACTCCCGCGTGGGACCTCAACATTTGTGTTGGCGAACTGATGCAGCCACCCTTTGAGCCCATGTCTTCATCAGAACCTGCATGTGACATCGAAACAGTGTTCCTAGTAGCCATCACTTCAGCCAGGACGATTAGTGAGCTTCAGGCCTTGTCCACAGAGCCTAACTACATCTCATTCCACAGGGACAAGGTAGTCCTCAGGACTAGTAGGAGTTTCTCCCCAAAGTGGTGTCTGATTTCCATTCAAGTCTATCACCTTTCCGGTCTTCTTCACTGACCGTTCTAGCTCAGGGAATGTAGGCTTCATAGCTTGGATGTCAAGAGGGCTATCAGCTATTACCTGGACCATACAAAGGGTCACAGGCAGGATAGGACCCAGCTTTTCCTAACATATGGAGAGGTGAGTAAAGGAACGGCTGCCTCGAAGAGTACTATTGCATGCTGGATTTTTTATGTTATGTATTTATTAAGGTCTAGGATTAACATCTTTGAGCGCAGGTGCTTATTTACAAAGGTTCCACGTCAGTCGGAAGGGTTACATATAGACAAGGGAAGACTAACAGAAGATCTGAAAAATGACGGTAACTGTTTTTTTTTTTTTTTAATCTATATACTAAAATGGATTCAGTCACGATTAGATGTACACAGTTCATTGTGAAAAAGGTGATAGTCTAAAGAGGAAAAAGTAAGGGGAAGGAGAACCAGGGAGAAAGCAATAAGAAGGTAGAGGGGAGCAGCCATAGGCCATGTCTTGTTTGCTCGGGGGTAAAGGGAAGGGGCAGCTGGGAGAGGAAGAGAGGAAGGGTAGAGAGCAACAAGGGGAAAAACTAGGGCAAGGGAAGGATAGGGAGATGGGCAGTAAGTGTGATAGAGATATAGATCTAAGGTATCATTAGAGATGTAGAACTAAGGTATCTTAGAATAACAGGCAGACACGGCAAGTCACAGGAATCCGGGGTTGTTTGCAGGCGTTGGACGAAGCAGTTACAGGAGCTGTTGGCTACAAGGTACTGTTTGAGCTGTGCCTTGAAAAGGCCCAGTTTTCGCGAAGTGGCGCCATCAAAGTCCAGAGAATTGAACCATGAAGGAGCTCTGTAGGCGAAGGATCGCTGGCCTTGTGTTGTCTGGCATCTGGGGACAAGGAAAAGCTGGTTAACAGATGCACGGGTGAGCTTAGGGGTGCGGGAAGGGGTCAGCAGTGCTGTAGTCCCAGGTGGAACTAGGCCAAGGAGTGCTTTTTTGGCTATTGGGCAAGTCTTATATTTGATCCTGTTTCCAAGTTGTAGCCATTCCGTCTTCTCATATAGTTCACAAGTATGGGTAAGGCGATCTGAGCCTGTAAGAAGCCTTCAGGCCTTATTAAGAGCAACAGTTATCCTTCAAAGAGAGGAGACGGGAGCTGATCCGTAGATTACGAGTTCATAATTGATGGTTGAGAGAATGGAGCTATATACAACCAGTTTAAACTCTTCTGGGGTTAAGTTACGCCTAAGACGATATAGGAGCCCAAGTTTTATACTCATGACCTTAGCTACTGACTCTATGTACTGTGAAAATGAGAGGTGATTATCTGGTGTAACCCCCAGATACTTGAAATGCTCCACCACTTCAAGAGAGACCCCCAGTTGGTTTTTGATATTGAGGGCATGGGATTTAAACTTGCTGCAGTTGGTGCAGAACATCATTACTTTTGTTTTTTTGTAATTCAGAACGAGCTTCTGGGCAGGGTAGAGAACCATTTTTCAATTTCTTCAAAACCACTTTGAAGATGATGCTCAAGAAGGGCGGGGTTGAGTTGGCTTGAGAAGATGACTGCATCGTCTGCATACAACAGCATTCGCTGGTGGCAGTGGAGCGGAAGGTTGTTAACAAAGATACTGAAGAGGAGTGGGCCAAGGATGGATCCTTGTGGCACGCCAGAGCGAACACTCTGCTGGTCAGAGAAGACATTTGAGATTTTCACACACTGAGAGCGATCCTGAAGATAATTTTTGAACCTGAGCATTGCATCATTTGACAAGCCAGTGTAGGTTAATTGTTGTAACAGCATTGGACAATTAACAGTATTAAATGCCTTAGTTAAGTCTATGAAGGCTGCACCAACAAGATTCCCTTGATCAAGTGTCTGGATTGTTTCCTGTATTCAGTTCTGCTACAGCAAAGCGGGCAAGGACCCCTCGGTAGGTGTCAGGCCCTCTCTACAAGGGGCACAACTGCTTCCATAGCAACTGCAGGGGATGTCCCTTTGTTGGAAATCTGTAAGGCAGCTATCTGGAAAACTCTTCACACATTTACCAAACAATACAGCCTGGATACCCAGGCCAGGAGTGATGCCAAATTTGGCATAGCAGTACTGCAGATCCTGTTTTCCCGAATAGGTTCTGTGCCTACCTCCAAAGGTACTGCTTGGGTAGTCTGCATATGTCAGAATATAGTAAGATTTCCTGGAGTTAGAAAAAAAAAAAATACTTACCATAGTAATCTTGTTTCTTCCAAGGGAATATTACTGTATTCTGAGATCCCACCCTACCTCCCCTGCTAGAACCTGGGGGCACTGCATTACAGCTGTGTTTGCTATTAGAAACACCTGAGCTGTTTTTCTCGGGGACATCTGTGACTTGAATTTTGGTGATGTCCATTTTCTTTGTTAAAATGAGGGAGATAGTTTGTAGGGCGGGTAGGAGTTTTTCTTTGTTTTTGCAGTTAATCTTTTTATTAGGAGATTTCAGATTATTACATATGGAGAACCATTGGACCAAATGGCTGACAAAGTGGTTACAAACATACCACTTAATACAGACAGCCGAGGCACCAAACAAACAACCATATCATGCTGGTGTATATGTATTACAACTGGCTTAACAAAGTATTAACTGTGAAACATCTTTAAACCTGGAAAATCCTACCATGGGTATACTAAGAAAAATCCAGAAAAAGGTATTTACTCACTTTAAACAGGCGGGATCAAGAATGACAAAGCCTCTTCACATAAGTTGTAGAAACCTGCTTATGGGTGAGAACCTGTATGACCATCTGGAGGTGAAATACTCAAGATAGCTGTAAGGAAAAGCAATTGCATTCTTTTAACAATCAATCAACCAAAACTGCTAGGGTGATCATGGGGGTTTCAGTTTGTCCTTCGAATATCTGGTGGGCAAGGCATGGGTAATGTAGTCAACATAGGTTAAATAAGGGGCCCAAAGTGCTTCAGACTTTTTATAACACTGGTTTTTAACACAAGATATCCTGGTCAGGGTGGCCAGCCTTTCTGTGGCACTGAGCCACTCTTACCAGGGATGGAACCTCTAGGGATCTCCAGCGACGTATAAGACACTTGCATTCTACCGAGGCCTGTTTGAGCCACAGTGTAGGGGCTTTGGGGAGAGTGAGAGCCTCGAGTATAAGGCCTAATAGCCAAAGACCAGGATCTGCTGGAAGGGACGTCTTTAAGATAAGGGAACAATGTAGGATTACTGCCTCCCAATAGGACTTCAAAGGAGTACAGGACCACAGGATGTGAAGCAGATTCGCTTCAGGGGCCTCACATCTCCAGCAGCAATTAGAGGAGAGAAGACCCATCTTGTTTAGTTGGGATGGAGTATAATACCAGAGGTGCAGTATTTTATTCTGTAAAAGAATACTTTGGGGGATGCAGCAGGCCTGGCGAGTTGTCAACCAACACTGTCACCATTGTAAATCAGTAATGGTGATCTTTAATGCAGCGGCCCACTTGGTTTTGGCCGGCAGAGAGGGGTTGGGAGCATTATCTCTTTGAAATCTCTGTATAAGACCAGCCTTACCTTTGGAATGCATAATCCAGTCATCAATAGGAAGAGAGGGTTTAACAACTTTACATTTTATACAAATGACACAAGTGCATCTTTTCTTAACCCAAGACTGGTAGAGGCTTCTCATCTGAAGGTATTTCCAAAAATCACTGTGGAGGAGGCCATACCTGTTTTGCAAACCCTGGAACGAATCCATGTCTGAGTGTTCTGGGGATCTCAAGTACCCAATGTAAAGTATTCCGTTAGAGACCCAGTCCACCCAGTTCATGGGAGATTTATTAATACAAAGGCTGGGGTTATTCCAGAGAGGGGTATGCTTTCCCAAACCGAGGCATCGAGTGGTTTTGTGCCCCAATTTTTGCCAGGCTTGATGTGCATGATGGATGGAGAGCCTGCCTTTATGCGGCTTTGAAAGGGGATGTGGTATCAGCATGGAAACTGAAGAGCCTTGCAAGAGATCTTTAAATTTGGGACCATGCCAGAGAATGAAGGGTTTCAGGGACCTACCTCCTTTAAGGTCTTTGCTACTATAAACGTGATGGAGTACTGAGAGAAGTCGGGTAGGTTCCAGCCTCCCCTCAGGTTTTGAGCCCTCAATTTATCTCTACTATATCTAGGTCTGTGTAAACCCCATAAAAAGGAACTGATCAGAGTGTTCAGTTTTTGGTTCCACGCGTTAGGAAGAAGAAAGGGAATATGGGATAGTAGGTGGTATACTCTAGGGGCAAGCAGCATTTTGATTGCGCCAATCTTGCCTGCCAGGGAAAGATGCAAATGAGCCCATCTGTTTGTGGCAGATTTGAGTTTGGTCACTAGGGGTTTAAAGTTTATGTCCATTAAGGACGAGAGTTTGGAGTGAAGCCGTATGCCCAGGTATGTTATTTCGGATCTTGCCCAGGCCAGACCTTGGGAATCTACAATGGCCAATGTTGTAAGAGCATTAAGAGGGAGGATTTCAGACTTTGCTAGATTGATGCTCAATCCTGAGATTTTACTGAATGTTTTTAATGTAGAAAGGATGTGTGGAAGGCTGTGTGGTAGGTCACGGGTCAGGATCAGGCAGTCATCAGCACACAACTTAGTGAGACAGCATTTATCCTTAACCTGAAGTCCATGTATATGAGGGTGATTTCTGAGGGCAGCCGCTACAGGTTCAGTAGCTAAAGGAAAAAGTAGGGGGTATAATGGGCATCCTTGTCTGGTCCCTCTCTGTAGACAAAATGGTTCAGAGAGGACATTATTGGTAAGGACCCTGGCGGTAGGGCAGGCATAAAAGGTTTTTATCCAAGTGGTAAAATATGGGCCAAAGTTGAAGGTGGCCATGACTGCGAATAAATTATTCCTAGCCTACCGTGTCAAAGGCCTTTTCGAAGTCGATTATAACCGCTGCCGCTGGAGTGGGCAGGGAGGCCGCTATCTGTGTTAAGGGTACTAGGGCCCGGATATGATCTGAACTGATTTTGCCCTTAACAAACCCCACCTGCGAAGGATGAATAATCTCTGGAAGGAATTCCTCCAATTTAGTGGCCAAAACCTTGGCCAAGATCTTGGCATCAGTGTTGATTAAAGAAATGGGTCTGTAACTGGAGGGAAGGGAGAGATCTTTACCCTCTTTTGGTAGTATGGTAGTGATGGCCTCAGATATGGTAGGAGGGAGCTGCCCACACGAATACGCCTCGTTCATCATGTTCACCATGGGGGCTGTAATCAAGGGCTAAACCAGTTTGTAAAAATCCACCGAAAAGCCATCCCCCCCAGGTGCTTTATGAGGAGCCATCTCAGTAATGGCTCTGCCAATTTCTGCCTCTGTTATGGGAAGGTCTAGAGTAGCTTTCTGTGAGTCAGAAAGCTTAGCTCGGGGCACGGGCTCAATAAATTGAGTGTAAGACTCACGTCCCAACGTCCATGGGAAGAGTATAGAATTTTATAGAACTCTGTCATAATGTTATTAATGGAGGTGGGGTTCATGGAGAGCTTCCCTGACCCGTCTCTTAAGCTGGTGATAACTCTTTCAGCTTGTCTTTGTTTTAGCCTGTAGGCCAGTAACTTGCCAGCCTTTTCGCTCTCAGCTTGGTAACGGTGCTAGGTTCTATGAATATAGAGCTCTGCCTTCTAGGGACATGGATATGTTGTTTATCCACACTGTCTGGCCGGTTCTTTGCCACTTTAAATCTTGCCGGAAGGTCTTCAGGCTGGCTCCTCCCACCCATCCGGGTGGTAAAACTCTCGGCTCCGCCCCATGACGCCAGATCTTCCTTACCGCTTGGAAGCTCAGGTTCCCTCCTTAACGCTCTGTGTGTAGACTGGATCCTAATTCTTCGGTTCGCTCGAAACTTACACTCAAATTTTCAAGACTTTGGTCAAATTACTCCCTGCGGCTGCGATGGACAAATCGACTCCCGGATTTTGGTGGTGCCCATGTGGGCAGAAAATGTCCAGGACGGATCCGCACTCCACGTACGTCTAGTGCCTCGGCCTAGACCATGACCTGCAAGTTATGCCGTTCGTTTTTGGCCAACGTCCTGGAAGACTGCGCTGCCCGGTTACAGCTTGGGCGCCCTGAGAAGCGCTACCCGCCAGTTAAGTCGAAGGAGGCCTGTTGGGCGGTTACCGTGGTGGCTGGCTCGGCTGAGCAACTCGAGCAGATGATCGCCCTCGAGGAGGAGGCAGCACAGGCCACATCATCCTCTTCCTCGGTCGCAGCATTTATCCCGCTCTCTCTGGGTACCTCCTACTCAGCTTCTTTTAAGGAGCTTTGCCAGTCCCTTTCCACGAAGGGAGAGGGGCCATCGGGACATTCTTCTTGGTCCAAAAGAAGGACTCAAAAGGTAAGTCCCACCGCCTGCTTGGGAGCGGGAGAGGTCCCTTTCCCCGACAGTCGACACTTTACTAGTCGAGGTTACGCTAAGGCCGCTGGCTTCACGGTGTCCCCGTCAGGTCAGCCGGCCGAGACACCCATTGACGCGGTCGAGATTTTTCTCGACCCGTCGGACCGGCTGTCGACGGGTGAAGCCGACCACTCTTCTTCACCGGTTCCCCTGGTGGAGACCGAGGACTTGCCTGCGCCTCCGGTGCCGGAGTCCCCGGTCAAGGCTTCCGAGCCGAGGGAAGAGTGGGTGTCCCCCAACCCTTCCCAGACCCGTCCTCGGAAACACCGAGGATCTCGGTCTCGGACATCGTCTCAGTCCAGCCGATCCTGCCGACATTGGCGGTCTCGGTCTCGCACTGGCAGCGCCGCCGCCGCGTTCTAGTCTTCCTCCTCGAAGAGGAGAGGCTTCAGCGCAATTGCGCCGACGCCAATGAGGACCTAATGTGGCAGCAGTTACTTCGTCCGAACAAGCCGATGCCGTCGGCTTTCCCCGCCATCAAGTGGCTGTCACCCGAGCGGCCGAAACAACCCCTCGCTGTAGTCGAGGTGCTCAAGCCTGGGCCAGTTGTTCGGCTGAAACCAGCTGCCCCAACGATTGTGGTGGAACCTCCGCCTCCACAACCGAAATGGGGGGTGCTGACCAAGGAGAGACTGTCAGGTCAGGGCCTGCCCAACAGGTTGTCTGTCACCTTCCCTTCCGACCGTCCCCGGCAGGTGGAGGGTGGCTCAGGCCCCAGGCAGCTCTTCGCGGACTCCTTGGAGTCCGACGACTCCTCCCTGTTCTCCAGGCCCATTGACCTGGAGTCCTCCGGGGCCAGTCAATGGACGAAAGCCCATCGCCCTTCATGGGTCTGCTCGGCTCATCTCGAGTCTACCGGATGCAGCTCGAGCCTCAGATCCAGCGGG
The DNA here is from genome assembly GCA_016271365.2 of Neoceratodus forsteri. Lineage (NCBI taxonomy): Eukaryota > Metazoa > Chordata > Ceratodontiformes > Ceratodontidae > Neoceratodus > Neoceratodus forsteri. The sequence continues at coordinate 499,042,792 of CM057449.1, read as the reverse complement.
CCAAGTATCCCCAACGGAGATACTGGACCGAGGATTCACCCACAGAGGCCTTCTGGTGGCTGAAGCCATTGTTGCCCAGCCTTGAGCTCTGGTAGCGGCCTGCTTCCTGTCCTGCGCCCGCCATGATGGCCAGGAAGTATGCGGTCTCCACCGCTCTTTGTCTGGTTTTTGGAACACCCTTCCATCGAGGGGTTGGTCACCGATGGTGTTTCTTCCGCTGCCCGAACGCTTAGGGATGTGGATAAGCCCCGACAAGGAGTCCAAAAGCTGGACTATGTCGGGCGCAAAGGTGGCGCTGCGCCCTCCTTGGCCTCCGCCAGGCCAGCTCAGCCGTGCTGATGGCACACTTCTCCCACGTCCTCATGGGCTCCCTGGATGAGGTGATCCCTCATCTCCCGGCCGACCTGCAGACCACAGTCAGACAGGTGCGGGACCAGGGAAGGGCAGTGGCAAAACAGCAGCTCCAAACGGCTCTGGACATTGGAGACTCCTGTGCCAGATCAGTTGCGGCTGCAGTGGCCATGTGCCGCAGAGCATAGTTGAGGATATCCACCTTCACGGCGGATACCCAGCATAAACTGGCGGATGTCCCCTTCCTGGGGACCGACCTTTTCGGCCCTGGAGTGGAAGGTCACCTCCAGTGGATCGAAAAGTCCAGTGCCACTCTGGACTCGGTCACCTCTGCCCAGAAGGACAAGGGCCGTCAACAACAACCACATAAGTCCTTTCGCCCTTCTGCGCCTGCGGCACGTCCGGCCCAACAGCACCAACACCCGGGCCAGCAGGCTTATGCTTGGCACCCCAAAGCCAAGCCTGCGGCTTCCTCTAACAGGAAGCAGGGAGGAAAAAGGCCCAGGAGGTCCCTCGGCCGGTCCCTCCTCTAAGCCTGCCCAGTGACAGGTTGAGGGGTGTCGCCCCAGCTTCCACTCCCCCCCTGGGTTCCCCCTGTGGGGGGACGGCTCCGCCACTTCCTTTCCGCCTGGTCCGCTATCACCATGGACCGTTAGGTGTTGGAGGTGGTAGGAAAGGCCCGGCCCTGGAGTTCGAGCAGGCTCCCCCCTTCCGGTGCCGCTGTCTCTCAGGGGCTACGGGTCCGCAGAGCTTCCTCTGTCGCTCGCCGAGCCGATATATTGCCCTGCTCCTCTAAAAAGAGGTGATCAGGAAGGTGGCGGATCCTCCTCCTCCAGATCCGGGTTTGTGTCCAGGTACTTCCTGGTCCCAAACGGACAGGGGGCTGGTGCCCATTCTCGACCTGCACGACCTGAACAGGTTCCTAAGGTCTTGACCTTCAGAATGGTCACTCTGTCTCAGATAATCCCATCCTTGGAATGAGGCGTGTGGTTCTGTTCTCTGACCTCCAGGACGCTGCTTTTCACGTCCCAATCTGTCCATCCCACCAGAGATTCCTCCGCCTCAGGGTAGAGGATCCCTCAGTTCCGGCCATGCCCTCTGGCCTTTCCCAGCTCCCAAGGTCTCTCCAAATGCATGGCAGTGGTGACAGCATTCCTGCAGCCCCGAAGGGTTCGGGTGTACCCCTACCTGGACGACTGGCTGATTGCAGCCCCCTCCAGAACGGAGGTGGAGCCATCCAGAGATCTGGCCCTCCAGGTTTGCTCTCAGGTTGGCCTCCTCATCAACGAGGCCAAGTCGGAACTTGTGCCAAAGCAGGTGATCCAGTTCATTGGGGCAGAGCTTGAACTCTCTATGAGCCAGAGCACGGCTCCCGGCGGACAGGGCCGAGGTTCTTTCCTCCTTTGCCCAATCATTTCAGGTTGGGCAATTGCGCCCTGCCCGGGACTTCCTGCGCCTCTTGGACCTCATGGCGGCCTGCACCAGCGTGGTCCGTTGGGCCTGTTGGTACATGCGTCCCCTTCAGTGGGGGCTGGCCAGCCAATGGTCACAGCACTCTCGATCCGCTGGATCAGCTAGTGACAGTGACCCAGGAGATGTGGAACGCTCTCCAGTGGTGGACCGTTCCAGCACATCTACAGGGGGCATACCTTTTGTCCGCCCCGAGCCGACGGTCTCTCTATCGACCGATGCCTCTTTGATGGGTTGGGGTGCCCATCTGGGGGAGCACAGAGCGCACGGCCTCTGGTCCCCTCGGGAGTCCCGATGCCACATCAACCTGCTGGAGCTTCGAGCGCTTCGTCTAGCCCTCACCGCCTTCGCTCAGTTTCTACGGGGTCAAGTGGTTCAGGTCCAGACGGACAATACCACAACCATGTACTACCTAAACCGCCAGGGTGAGACACGCTCCATGCCTCTGTGCGTGGAAGCTCTCCGCATTTGGTCACTCGTGCGCAGCCTGGAGGCAGATCTCCTTGCCATCCATGTGGCAGGAGCCTTCAACACCCTGACCGATGCCCTAAGCCGGATAGGGGCTGCGTCCCACGAGTGGTCTCTCCTGCCAGAGGTAGTACAAGATCTGTTCTCCCACTGGGGCACACCTCAGGTGGACCTGTTTGCCTCCAGGGAGAATGCGGAGCTGAGACTGTTTCATGCCCGCCCCCCTCAGCAGGGCTCGCTGCAGGGGGATGCCTTCTCGAGGCCGTGGACCCTGAGCCTCTTCTATGCCTTTCCCCCATTTCCCTTGATCCACAAGGTGCTTCTCAAGGCGAGGAGGGACAAGGCGCAGGTGATTCTGGTAGCCCCAGACTGGCCCCGCCAGTTCTGATATCCAGATCTCCTCAGTGTCAGCTCCAGACTCCTGAGGCAGCTTCCAGCCTGTCCGGACTTGATCTCAGTCAATCAGGGGAAGGTATTCCATCCGGACCTTCAATCCCTGTACCTGATGGCCTGGTTCCTGAGTGGCTAGAGTTCCAGGCCTTGGGTCTTTCCGACGAGGTCCTCATCGTCATTGAGGCGTCCTGTAAGGAGTCGACCAGAAAATGCTATGCCTTCAAATGGAAGATTCTCCATTTGGTGTCGGGGCAAGGGCCTGGACCCTTCCTCCTGTTCCTTGGCAAGTATTCTGGACTACCTGTGGTCCCTTTCTCAGCTAGGGCTTCGGTCAACGACCCTTAAGGTGCACCTGGCAGCCATCTCTGCTTACTGGCACTGGCTGGCAAGCAGTCGGGCGAGGGAGAAGGTGGTCCCCTCAGGTGCGGAACGCCCACCGTGGGTCTACTGCTGGTATTGCTAGGCTCATGGGCAAGCCATTCGAACTGATGCACAGGTGTGACATCTCACCTGTCGTGGATGACCGACTTCTTGGTGGCTATCACGTCAGCCAGAAGGATGGGAGAGCTCCAGGCGCTTTCCATCGAGTCTCCCTATCTGGTCTTCCACAGGGACAAGGTTGTCCTGCGCCCCCACCAGAAATCCCTTCCGAAGGTGGTGTCGGAGTTTCACCTTAACCAGGTGTTGACTCTGCCGGTATTCTACCCCAATCACACCTCGGAGACCGAATATAGGCTCCATACTTTGGACCCTAGAAGAGCGGTAGCTTACTACAAGGAGCGGACAGCTGAAGTTCGGGGAGAGTTTCGCCAGCTGTTTGTCACCTACGCTGAAGCTGCACCTGGCAGACCTGCAGCCAAGCGGACGATAGGCAGGTGGGTCACCTCCTGCATAGATCTCTGCTATAGGTTAGCGGGCATGGAGCCTCCCAGAAGGATAAGAGCTCATTCTACCCGCCATACCGCTGCTTCCAGGGACGTCCCTATCCAGGAAATCTGCAGGGCTGCTACCTGGAAGTCAGCACACACCTTCATCACCCACTACCACATCGACCTTGAGTCACACCGGGATGCTGGTTTTGGGGCCTCGGTTCCCCAGTCTTTATTTCCCAAGTAGGGGGTGTGCCTTGCCTCCTCCTCCTGGAGAACCGCTAGAGTCTCGTTAGGTGGATGAACAACATATCCATGTCCTAGAAATACAGGTTACTCACCTGTAACAGGAGTTCTAGGAATGGTATATGTTGTTCATCCACACGACTCCACCCAGCCTCCCGGCTTTGACGCGACTACTGCTTTCCAGCGGCTAGATCTGGCATCATGGGGCGGAGCCGAGTTTTACCACCCGGTGGGTGGGTGGGAGGAGCCAGCTTAAAGACCTTCTTGCAAGATTTAAAGCAGCAAGGAACCTGCCAGACAGTGTGGATGAACAACATATACCATTCCTAGAACTATTGTTACAGGTGAGTAACCTGTATTTTCTGCTTACCAGCCTATTGATTTTTAAATGGGTGGCCACTAGAGCGGTTAATACTGTCTGTGTCTGAAGCACTGTGGGCTTCACTTTATACTTAGTCTCCAAGTCCTTAAAAGTGGTCTCTAACAGAAGTTATTCCTGGTCCTCATCTTCCGCCTATGTGAGGCGAAGCTAATGATTCCTCCCCTAATAGTAGCCTTGTAGGCCTCCCAGGTGCTTGCAGCTGAGGCAGACGAAGGGGAATTGTGACGGAAAAATTCTTCTGTAGCTGCATGAAGCCACTGGGTGAAGTCCTTATCATACAGTAGGAGGGGGTCCAACCTCCACAGTAGTGATTTGGAGATTTTTAGAGCAGGTACGAAGGTAAGGGAGACAGGGGCATGATCATAAATATATATTTGAGAAATAACTACCCCAGAGGTGGCCTTAGAGATGTTAGGAGAAGTAAGCTAATAATCCAGTCTACTCGCCATTTGGCGTGGCGCAGAGAAAAAGGAGAAATGTTTTACTGAAGGATTCAATACCCTCCACACATCTGACAGATGATGCAGAGAAATAAGATCTTGCAGTGCCTGCTGCGCTCTGCAATGGGGCTCCAGTCTGGCATTGGATCTATCCAGAAGGCTGTCACTACCAGATTAAAGTCACCTCCCATGAGCAACTCTGGATTGTCATATGATATATCCATGAGTTTTTGTGAGATAGAGTGAAACAATTCTGGAGAATCCTCGTTGGGACCATAAATATTTGTGAGGATCAGGGGGCCAGAGGGGGTAGAGATCTTCAAAATGATCCACCTACCATCTCCCCCTCTGTAAACCTCTTTAGACTGCCATTGCAGTGATTTATGTAACAAAATGGATACACCTCGTTTGGCCGATTTTTTTCGCGTGCAGTGAGCTTTTGCCCCTACCCAATCCCTCACCAACTTCACAACTTCTTTGGAACTTAATTTAGTTTCTTGTAAAAAAGCGACTTGTGTGCCCAATTTTTTTAGCTGGGACAATACTGCTTTTCTCTTTATGGGAGAATTCAAACCCCTGACATTCCAAGTAGTGGTTGTAATATCTGAAAACTTGGCCATTGTCGGGATGTGTCCATTTTGCATGCCAGCATCTATAAACAAACACTGACGCCAAGTAGAGTGTTAGCAGAAAACTAATATGCATAATCAAATAACTAAATAAGGGTCCCCACCCTAACCTAAGTGGCCCAATAGGCCTAAACAGGGCCGTAACATGTTCTCTGCAGGTCCCAATAGACACTGAAATCATTTTTATAACTATCGGTATACCTGATAGAACAACGAAGAGAAAAAGAAACCTGTATACCACCCTGGAGAGTCCTAGATGCTTCCAGAGTACCAACACAATCCAGAGGGTTCGTTAAGTTAAGTTAAAGAGCACCTCCTTGGCTGAAAGGCAGGTCAGCATGCTAAGTAGATGCTGAGATGCCTCACCAAGGACAGAGTAGGGGGTGTAGTCTGTTTTCGACCAGGAGGAGGAAGGCCATCGACTCCCAATGGCCCATGACTGTTCCTGGGGGTGGGGGTGGGGGGGTCGAATAACCAGTGGGATAGATAGGTGGGTTAAAGATAGAAGGAGGCGGTTCAGGGGCAATGTGAGGAAGTATTATTTCACAGAGAGTAGTGGATGCATGGAACAGCCTTCCTGAGGAAGTTGTGGGTCTAAAACTGTGGGAGAATTCAAGAATGCATGGGACAGACATAAGGCAATTCTTGTGGGGGGCAGGAAGATAAAGGCTGTTGGTTAACTAGGATCTGCGGCCTATCCTGTAGGTAGGGAAATGGGCAGACTAGATGGGCCTAGCGGTCCTTATCTGCCGTCAGTCTATGTTTCTGTGTTTCTTTGATATGGGTCACACAAGGTGGACATCACTATACGTACATCTCTAGTCATCACAAACAATTATAAAAGGGGGGGTTCCAGTTCTCCGCATCCTGTAATAAATACACCCAGCCCAGCCCTAGACTAGCTTTCGCCAATGGGTAGAAAAAGCAGGGAGAGCCAGAATGTATTGAGAATTACAATGACATTAAGATTCTTTCAGCTTAGTACATAAAGAAACGAAAATAAATATCTCTACTGGAATGGTAGGTGTAATTAACTATACATTGCCGTGTCACAAATACTGTCACCATGGTGATGATAATTGCTATATCAGGGCCTCTAGGGTGTAAAAACGAGTGGGGCAGTCATGATCCAGACACCTTTTGAAATATATTGGCCACTAACACCATTGGGCTTGTGATGGAAGTACACTCTAGTAAGTCCTCTAAGGCCATATTAACTTCCAATAAACCCAAGCTTAATACATATTCCATAGGGCAACATTCCACAGACTGCCCACGTTTTATAGATTATTACTGTACCCCGCATGCGAGCTATCCCCTGAGTGCCAGCGCACCTTATGTGTACAAGGCAGCAGCCCCAATCTGTGGGAGAGACCTCGGGGATTAAAATCCCAAAAAAGATGCAGGGTATCATGTCAAGGGCTTGAATATGGAGCTAAATCAAAACCACTTGCATAAAATCATGCAGTAACCTACTGGCAGTTAAAACCCAGAACAGAACGAAGGGGCGACAGCCACTGATGCTACATCGTGTAGTAGCAGGGCTACCTTGAGAGCGTGCATCAGCAAGATCTCCTCAACGGAGGAGGTTAACATACAACTAGGAGCCCAACTACTTGCATTTAAGTCACATATCCGGCTGGACAGTACAGGGCACATTTAAACCAGGGGCTGAACGGCATATGCGAGTCGCGGAGAGCACGTGGTGTGGCTGGAAAAAGGTTGGAGAAAAGGGTCTGGAACTCGTATTACTGGGAACTCTGTGCACATTACACATGGCGGATGTTACGGCCTGGCCCCAGGAAAAGAGGCATTACACAGAGGACAATCTAGGGAAGCCCTGGATTTCCAGCTGCCCCGTATACCACAGTAAACATTAAACAAAATTGCATGACCGTGAGACCGCTACCCATCTTGCAGCTTCACCAATAAGGATGTGGCTCTCTTGTCCTCCCATGGACTCCGAGGTTCAGCTGTCCAGTCTATCTCGGAGGGAGCCCATTCAGCCAGCCCCTTGGCATTGTCCAGGCGGAGTAGAACTTCATGGCTGGTGCTTCTGTCGGGCATAACCAGGGCTGCTGGTAACAGATCGCTGAGCGGTTTGTATCTGTTGGACAGCTTCACAGGCGTGGAGTAGGTGGAGGAGCCATTGCTCCCTGAAGCTGGTGGGACCCGCTGCTGGCTCCTTGAGTGATTCTTTTGCAGTTTCTCAGAAGAAGGCAGAGAGGGCTTCCCCGACTTGCCAGGCGCTTTCTTCCATTGTCTACCCATGTGTTGCATCTGCCACTCTGGTCTTCTAGCTTGCGCTGGAGGGGTGTAGAGTTTCGGCCCTGAGAGCCTTCGGGAGGAGCAGAGGTATCCATGATCGACATGGCATCACCACGAGGTGGAGAGGTGGACTTTCGTTGCAGCCTAGCTTCACCATCGATGTCTTCCAAGAAGAGTTCCACCTCAGCCAGGGAGTTAAAGGTAAGCTGCTCACCCTTATACAGTACATGTAGTTGCGATGGGTATCTTAGGGAGGTCGTCAGGTTTAACTTTTAAAGGGCCTTCTTTACCGGACCATAGGCTCTACGTCTGAGATAAATCATATGAATAGTCCTGGAGAATCTGAACGGGGGGCCCCGTCCCAGCGCAGCGTTCTGAGGTCGCTAGCAGCTTTCAGACATATGTCTTTAACTGGGTATCTGGTGAATTTACACAGTATTGGGCGAGGTCGGTCCCCAGGCTGACTCTTTGGGGCTAGGGACCTGTGGGCCCCCTCTAACTCCAAGGGGGGGGGGGATTGTTCAGTTTAAGCATTATTGGGAGTGAAGTTTGCAAAAAGGAGATCATATCTGGGCCCCCAATCCCCTCCGGGAGCCCCACAATCCGAATGTTTTTTCTTCTCCCTCGATTTTCATGGTCATCAACCTTGGCCAGTAGATATTGTATCTGATTGTGATGGTCCCTAGTTTGGAGAAATTGGACATGTAGGATTTGGTCTTGCTGTTTAATTTGAAGTTCAGTATCCACCACTTTGGAGGTTAACGTCTCTACGTCCTTTTTAATGTTGGAGGTAGTGGAAATGAGTGCCGCTGTATCCAATAATACTTTGTTTAGCACAGAAGTATTCAAACAACATGAAGTCTTGCTGTATTCTGACAATTGCAGTTAGGACCTGCCTTTCAACTGCCTCAGAGAACATAGGGTTAACTTTTCTATGCATGGCATAAAATGTTCATCTCGAGCTCGGTTGAAGCCTCTGCCTGTTGTTGTTCGAACTGCAACTGTCAGATTCTTTACTCCGCCTCACTGAACAGTCGCTCCGGAGATTTCTCCTGCTGCTCAGTTCAAAGTCGGTTGAAGTGTCAGTTTTCTGTTGGTTTTCTTCCGAATTGTTGTTTCCGCATAGTCGGTTCAAGTCTCTGTCTGTGGTACTGTGAGTACTAGATAGGTTTTTGTTCTGTTTTATGTGTGGAACTTGTAAACTATGGATCGGTTTGGCTGAACCGATCATTTTGAGGTTAAATTTATACTTTACTTTAGTGTGTGGTTACCGGTTCGTATTGGTTCTAAAAAAAAAAAAAGGGGGTTTAGTACGTGTTTTTCCAAGACCCGTGACACGGTCAGGAACCGATAGGGGAGTCTTGCCTGGCGGATTGCCGAAAAAAGGGTAAGTTTGGTTAGGTTGGCCATGTCTGAAAAACCCAAGAAGAAAAACTGGTCCACTGGGTTTCAACACTGCAGTGAGTGTGGGGAGGTCTTTGCGAACGAAGGCTTATCCCTACACCACCTGTGTTTATTGTCTGGTGTTTGACCACCTCGATTCAGACTACCAAATTTGCAAACATTTTCCCAAATCTACCCTGGAAAAGAGATTAGGTAGACTGAGGGAAAGGGAGGCCGAGAAGTCCGCTGATCCGGATGGCCAGCCCGGTTCGGTTCCCACTGAACCAGGAGGAGTGCCCTCTGACCAGGGCGATACTTCTTCGGGCAAAAGGAGAGCAGATTCCGGGGAATCTGTTCCGACAAAAAGAAAAAGAAAAGACAAATCGACCGGTTCGGATCTAGAATCTCATTCTCTGACCGCAGATTAAATGGCCAAAGCGATTAGGATTATGGAATCGCTTCGATCGGTTCCGACTGAACCGGCACCATTTGGCAGGGGCTCAGTTCGGTCGGGTCCCCCGGTTCCGGATTATACCCTGGAAGAATTTTATGAACCAGTTTGAGGAGGAGGGAGAGTTTGAGGATGATTGTGGTGATGGTGAAAGTCTGGATGTGCCTATTGACCCGGACATCTCCCCAGACAGACCTTCAGGTGTTTCTCCTCCTAGGCTTTCTGAGTCCCCTTCCCACTTTATGTTTTACAAGAAAGTGGCTGAAACCCTCCAGCTTCCAATGGAAGAAGCAGTAGAGGATCAGGAGGAGCCTGATTTTGTTGAAATGATGGACATCCTAGAGTCCAGGAGGCTGTCTATTCCCCTCCATAAATCTTTTGGGAAACAGACATTTAAAATTCTAAAGACTCCTAATTCCATACCTCCTGTGGACAGATGAATGGACAAGAGGTATACCCTTTCAGGCTCAGAAACTGAGTTCCTTTCTCAGCAGTGCAGCCATGTTGGGGTAGTGCAGGCTGCTGCCTGTGATAAGGCAAATATTCCTTTGGCATCACACCCCCCAGATAAGGACTCCAGGAGGATTGCTGCCATGGCAAAGAAGCAGTACATGGCAGCATCTTTGGGACTCAGGCAGGCTAACTATATGGCCTACACAGCCAGATACCGTAAGTCCAGGTGGGACACTGTGCTGGCTCTGGCTAAACAGGCCCCTGACCAGTTTGCCAAGGAGCTGGAGCAGGTGGCTGCGGATGGGATTGAGGCATCCAAGGTGCAATTTCATGCTGCTGTGCACTCCAGTGATGTTTCATTTAGAGTCATGGCTACATCTGTGGCCCTTCGGAGGATGGCTTGGCTCAGATGTACTAGCCTATCACAGGATACCCAGGCTAAGGTCATGGATTTCCCTGTCATTTCTAATTCTCTGTTTGGGGAGCAGACAGAGAACTACATGAAAAAGATGGAAGAGTACAGGACCACCTACAGGAGTGTTCAGGCCAAAGAAAGGCAAGCCACTCCTCAAAGACAGCACTCCAGGGGCAGGCCTTTCAAAGGCCTTTTTACCAAGCCGAGGCCTCCTCTTCTGCTTATGCTCAGAGGGGGTTCTTCAGAGGGAGAAGCAGACGGGGAATGAGCAGGCCTGCTTTCACCCCTCAGCCTAAAGCCCCTGCCAAGCAGACACCCTGATGGGTCTGCCCGGGCCGATTCTCCAATACCTGTAGGGGGCAGGCTGGCTTACTTTGTCCAGGACTGGAAGTCTCTGACATCATACAAGTGGGTCCTGGAAGTGGTAAGCCAGTGACTGGTTCTCAGCTCCAAAAAATTTCCCAAGATGAGAACCAGATCCTTTCCACCTGCAAATCCATCAGAGACCCTTGCCCTAAGGGCAGAGGTTTCTTCCCTCCTGGCTCTCAGAGCCATAGAAAGGGTTCCTACCCTACACAAGGGCAAAGGATTGTACTCCAGATACTTCCTAATCCCCAAAAAGACAGGAGAATGGTGGCCCATCCTGGATCTAAGATATCTGAACAAGCACCTTTTAAAACCAAAGTTCAAAATGGTGACTCTGGGAATAATTCTGTCCTCTCTAAGGCCAGGGGACTGGCTAGCCTCCCTGGACCTCAAAGATGCCTACTTTCACATTCCCATCAGGTGCTCCCACAGAAAGTACCTAAGGTTCGAGTGCCCTCAGGCCACTATCAATTCAGAGCAATGCCCTTTGGCCTAACATCAGCCCCAAGGGTGTTCACAAAGTGCCTGGCAGTAGTGGTTGCTTTCCTAAGGAGAAAAAAGATTTTCCATCTTTCCATATCTGGATGACTGGCTCATAGTGGGTCAGTCTCCAGACTAAGTCAGGTCACATCTGCAAGTAGCTCAGCAAGTGCTCACTTCCTTAGGATTCCTCCTCAACCTTCCAAAGTCGGTTCTCGAGCCAGTACAGCTCCTCACCTTCATAGGGGCGGAACTGGACACAGTAAGAGCAAGAGCCTTCATTCCCCTGGACAGGGCAAGGACCCTTATGGAACTGGCCTCTTCATTTACACTACAGGTGTCTCGACTAGCAAGGCATTTCCTTCAGCTTCTGGGCCACATGGCAGCTTCCGCAGCAGTGGTCCAGGGAGCAGGATTCCAGATGAGGGACATTCAGTTCCACTTAAGAGCTTTTTGGTCCCAAAGAAAGGATTCTGTTACAAAACTAATTCCAGTGACTTGAACTCTGATCCAAGCCCTGCAATGGTGGCAGGATCAGGACAATTTGAGGCAAAGGGTTCCATTTGTCACTCAGTCTTATTCAGTGGTCTTCACCACAGATGCTTCCCTGCTGGGCTGGGGAGCCCATTTGGGGGAACTTACCACCCAGGGACTGTGGTCGCTTCAGGAATCTCTGCTTCACGTCAATCTCCTGGAACTCAGAGCAGTGTTTCTGGCACTGCAAGCTTTTTCCAAATCTGTACAGAACAAGGTGGTTCAGGTCAGAACAGACACCACCACCACAATGTGGTACATCAACAAGCAAGGAGGCACTCTGTCTACGGCCTTGTGCACAGAAGCAATGAAGTTATGGTCCCTGGCCTGTTCCCTGCAAACCTCTCTGATAGCAGTTCACCTCCCAGGGAAGGACAATATCCCAGCGGATGCACTGAGCAGAATATCCCAGGGCCATCACGAATGGGCCCTAGATCCCCTGGTGTTGAAAGTGATTTTCTCAACATGGGGCACTGCAGAGATAGATCTTTTTGCAGCCCCAGACAACCACCAACTTCCTCTCTTTTGTTGCAGAGCCCTCGTCTTGGGCTCAGTCCCCCTGGATGCTCTGATTCTGAACTGGGAAGGGAAATTTCTGTATGCTTTTCCCCTCTCCCTCTCCTGTTCAGAGTGTTAGTCAAGATAAGGTCACAACCATGCAAAGTGATTCTGATTGCTCCAGACTGGGCCAGGCAGCCATGGTATCCCTTGTTGCTGTCCCCAACAGTCCATCTTCCCCTGTCTCTTCCCAGGAATTACAACCTGTTAACATCCTCTCGGGGGAGGATTTGGTACCCGAATCATCAGTCTCTCAATCTCAAGGCTTGGCTCTTGAAGAGTTAGAGTTTGCAGATCTGCATCTTTCCCAAGGGGCTCTGGATATCCTTAAGGCTTCTCGAAAACCTTCCACCAGAAAGACTTACAACTCCAAATGGAAAAGATTCAGCATTTGGTGTTCTAAGAAGAATATTTCTCCAGACTCTGCTGAAATGCCTGTGGTTCTGGATTATATGGTCCGTCTTGATGGCCTAGGTCTCAGACCAGCTACTCTCAAGGTACACTTGGCAGCTGTTTCTGCTTTCCTGTCTGTAGGCAAGTCTTCCTCTCTGTCATCCCATCCTGTATTCTTTGTTTTTCAAGTGATTGCTTCACACCAATCCCCCTTTAGGGATCCTGCTCCTGCTTGGAATCTTAATGTTTGCATTGCTCAGCTTATGCGACCCCCTTTTGAGCCTTTGTCCTCAGCAGAGCTTAAGTACTTGACTTGGAAAACTGTGTTTTTGGTAGCCATTACTTCTGCCTGATGTATCGGTGAATTGAAGCCCTGTCAGTTGTATCTGAGTTCATCTCTTTTCACAGAGATAAAGTGGTCCTTAGAACTAACAGAAAGTTCTTGCCTAAAGTGGTTTCAGATTTCCACCTCAACCAGTCTATATCGCTCCCTGTTTTCTTCACTGATCATTCTTCCTCGGGAGAGAGAAGGCTACACAATTTGGATGTTAAAAGAACCCTTAGCTACTACATAGAGCGTACCGAGGGTCACAGGTTTGAATCCCTCCAGTTCATCACTTATGGAGAAGTTGGGAAGGGCAAACCTGCCACTAAGAGATCTATTGCCAGGTGGATTGTTTCTTGTATTCAATTCTGCTATGAAAAAACTGGGTAGAATTCCACCCTCAGGCCTGAGGGCTCATTCCACTAGAGGTACAGCTGCTTCCCTGGCTGCTGCCAGGGATATCCCTCTCTTAGAAATTTGTCAAGCAGCCACCTGGAAAACAGTCCATACTTTTACCAAGCATTACTCTCTGGATATCCAGGCTGGGAGTGATGCTCGGCTTCTCACAACAGTACTTCAGAGCCTGTTTCCAAAGTAGGTTCTGCCCTCCTCCATGGAGGTACTGCTTGGTAAGTTCTGCAGTTGTCGAATACAGCAAGACTTCATGTTTGAAGAAAAATTACTCACCTTAGTAATTGTTTCTTCTAGTGGAGTCTTGCTGTATTCTGATTCTCCTCCCTGCCTCCTCTCAGAACCTAGATTTTGGGATGTGGGTGGGCAGGAAGTGTTGGCACCCTAGGTGCCCTTTACACCTCTTTTTTCTTTGGGTGGAATGTTGTTTCATTTGATGTTTTTTTTTGTTTTTGGGTTTCCTGACTTGAGTCTTCCTTTGAGAACCAAAAACATTATATGTTTGCCAGTTGGCTAGTAAAAATTTAACAGTTTCCACACAGAACACCTAGTGAGTCTTTGCTCTTAAAGATCTGACGGTTGCAGTTCGAATAACAGGCAGAGGCTTCAACCGAGCTCAAGATGAACATTCTATGCCATGGATAGAAAAGTTAACCCTATGTTCTCCGGGGCAGTTGAAAGGCAGGACCTAACTGCAATTGTTAGAATACAGCAAGACTCCACTAGAAGAAACATAATAACTAAGGTGAGTAATTTTTTCATATTACCCAGTTGTTGGTCCACTGTCAGAGCAAGGGGGATCTGAGGCTCATTAGAGTGGGCCATCTCCTCTCTTGGGACTGTTCCCCTGCTGGAGCCTGGTGGTCTAAAAATGTCTTAAAGGCTTGAGGTAGCAATGAAAAAATCTTCAACAGACAATAAAATAGCAATCCTTTGTCCGATTTACTCACTTTAGGTAGATTTGGCTTCAGCTCGATGTACAGAGTACAAATCCGGGAAAATATCGTGGGGATGTGGGTATTGAAAATTCGGATGTAACAGGATGGATAAGAGTGGAACTGCAGCAGCTGAGTTACACAGCTTCCATCTTGGCTGGTTAGCTCTGCCCCCTGGGTAGGAGTTTATGTTTACAGGTCAAGTAGTTAGTTTAGATAGCCTTTCCTTATGCATGTTCTGTAAGAATCTGATGGTTGCAGGTTGTTTACCAGAGACAGTGGTTTGAAAACAGAGCTCGAGCCTAGCATTCTATAATTTACATAGGTTCTATTAGCGAATTCAGCTCCGGGGCAGTTGTATAGTGAGGCCATACTGCTTATGTCAGAATACAGTAAGATTCCCTTGGAAGAAACAAGATTACTATAGTAAGTCATTTTTTCTTTTGTGTGATCTGCATATTTACTCAGCCAACTAGTTGCCTGCTGACCCATATTGTACATAAATAGCTGGACTAACCTGGGACCCAGGACTGAGTCATGCGGGACCCCACTAGTCACAGCCACTGGGGTCGAGTAGTAGCCATTTATACACATCCTGTGTGTTCCATCTCCCAGCCAACTGGAAATCCATCCCACAATTATATGGTCTATTTTTTTTTTTTTTTCATTTTATTTTCTCTTTTAACCCCCGCCTCAACCCAGCACAGTCACCCAACTGCCTACCTGTAGCAGGTTGTTTAAATTATCGAGGAAGCTCCCCCATGGAGCCCTTGCTTACCCAGGCAGGGACACAGTTGTGGAGGTACCCTGAACCCCCCTCCAGAGGTATCAAGTAATCGGGGATCCCCAGCGGTACTGCAGCCACAGGCAGGTGAGGACCCACTATCTGGTCCTCGCGTCTGTGTCATGCTGGTTGAGACATTTTCCATGTACGCCCTCCCAGAGCGTGATGTGTGTCAATGCCAAGGCTTACGCTGGCATACATCATGCTCTCCCTCAGGTGCTGGCATCGGGACTGCGATACCTCCGGCTGTCGCCAGAGGTCAGGCCACCCCCGAGCCAATGTGCCCCCTTCCCCCCGGTGGAGCTGAGTGATCAGTCGGACGCTCAGACATCCTTTCCCCAGCCAGCCCTCTGGCTCCCGGCTCCACTCCCGAACCTGGGTCACCAGCGTAACGAGCGCAAATCCAACCACTGTGCCGACGGGCTGGCTTTATGGTCTATTTTAATATCTAGCAAACTTTGTATAATATCACTGTGTGGGACTTTATCACAAGCCTTTAGAAAAAGTCAGGTAAATACAATCAATTGGTATTCCTCTATCTAGTGTTGCTGATATCTTTTCATAAAGACACTAGATTTGTCACACACTATCTGTCCGACACAAACCCATGCTGGTCCATATCCCTCAGGCTGATTCTTGCCAAGTGCCCATTTATCATGTCCTTGAGAATGGACTCCATGACCTTCCCTAGGACAGATGTCAAACTAATAGGCCTACAGTTTGTGTGATCTGCTTTACTTCCCTTATTGTGTAAGGGCACCACAATTGCGGACAACCAGTCTGGTGGTACCTCATTATCGGTTAATGCTTTCAGGAACAGTATTCTAAATGATACCCCGAATGTTATAGATTTTCAGCCTTCATTAAGGGCCAAACTGGTAAACCTAAAGACCAACAAGTCATCAGGACCCAGATGGGTCGCACTCACATATACTCTGGGGAACTAGCGGAAGAACTGGCTGGCCCAGTAGGGTTCTTGTTTGAGGCATCACTGAGACATGGGGTAACTCTAGATGACTGGTGCATGGCTACTGTGACACCCATATACAAGAGTGGGTTAAAATCAGATGTTGCCAACTACAGGCTTTTAATATATGGATCATGAAAATAATATATGAGCAATACTCATTCGGCTCACTCTAGGAGGGGCTAAGCACCTCACAATAGGCTGCGTTTATAGCCCGCCCACAAATGCCCTCAGCTCTCTTACTGCCCTCCTGCAGAACCCAGCAGTAGAATCTGCTTCAGAGATCATCCTACTGGGTGACTTCAACCTAAACTGGGCCCTTGAGGCGAAATCCACCCTCAACGCTAAACTTAATGACTCCCACCTCACCCAAGTCATTACCTTACACAACCAGAATGAATCATGCCACTGGAAGGCATACTATAATTGATTGGGTCCTGACCTCCTCCCCAACAATGTAAAAATTGCAGGGACCTTGGCAGATGCATTGAGCGACCACCGCCTGTATTCGCCATCTGGAAGAACTGTGCTAATAAAGTCCCTCCCAGGATTTTTACCTCTAGGGACTACTCCAACTCCGCCCTGACCATTTTGTTCGCTACTTAAATGACATTGACTGGAGCAATATTTGCACCTCCCTGTCTGGAGGATGCTGTCAATTTCTTCCAGACATCCCTCATGAGAATTTTGGACCTTCTAGCCCCTTTTAAAGACACACAGAGTAAAGGGAAGCTGCTACAAATGGATCCTGCCTTCTCTAAAAGCCCTGATGTCCACCCGGGACAAGGCCTGGAATAAGTACCGGAACTCAAGGCAATCGGGGGACCTAGAGGCCTATGGGGCCCTTAGAAATCAGTGTAAAGGCCAATAAGCTAGCGAAGAAAGCCTATATCACCAACCTTCAAAAACTAACCTTGGCAATCCTAGGCTTTTTGGAAGCACATTAACGAGCTTCTCAAAGGAACATTCAACGCCACCCAGCCCAATCCTGCTAATGGGCAACTAATCTATGAAGGATCTCATATTGCTGAGACCCATAACACCTACTTCTACGAATCTGGGCATATAAGCGGGGACCTCCTGACACGAATTGTAACCAGTTTTACATTGGCCCCAGGACCTTGACGCCCAGCGCTGTTTCACTTGAGGCTGGTCAGGAAAAAGAGGTCCTTGCTACCCTTAAACTTTTCCTAAGAGGATCTGGGATTTGATGGGATCCAAACAAGAATCCTAAAAGAGGGAGCCCCAGCCTTAGCTAAACCCCTAACTTGGCTGATCAATCGTCCATAACGGAGGGATCAGTACCCAAGCTCTGGAAACAAGCACTTGTGATTCCCTTACACAAGGGAGGAGCAGCAGAGCCCATTGAGAGTTTCAGGCCTATCTCCTTGCTGTGTTCCATAGCTAAGGTACAGGAGAAGCTTGTTTACTCCCAACTCCGGACTACCTAGAAACTCACCGGGTAATCTCTCCATCTCAGCACGGGTTCCGGCTAACTATGGAACGGATACTGCTCTAACTAATTTCTCAGCTGATGTCCTGAGTAATAATGATGGAGGGGCAGCACAGGGTGGTCTACATTGACCTATCCAAAGCATCTCACCTGGTAAACCATAACCTCCTTCTACAAAAATGTGTTCTCTTGGCCTTGATTGCACTCACTGGGATGGTTCCAGAGTTATCTCCGACGCACCCAGAGGGTAAAGTGGGAGGATAAAGTCTCTAAGCTAGCTCCACTTAAAGAAGGGCACCTCAAGGGTCTATCCTGGCCCCTTTCTCTTACACTGTTCATTAATGATCTGCACAAAACTGCGGCAGTAGCAGTGCTATTCAGTATGCGGATGATGCAGTCATTTACAGAGGCTCCTATAATTTACCGAGCTGCAGACAGCCCTCCAAGAAGACATCCACCTGATGGAGGACTGGCTAACTCTGAACAAAATGGTTCTAAACACTAGCAAAACGAAGGTAATGCTCTTTGGCCCTAGATCCTTGGGAACAGAGAGGTCACACCACCTACAACTCCATTCCAGGGTGGGTGCAAAACTTGAGGTGGTCTCCTCTACCAAATACCTTGGCCTTACCCTGGACCAAGATTTTACCCTAAAGAATCATGTAGATCAAATCACAAAAACCATACATGTAAAATTAGGCATCCTCTATAGACTAAAGGACCAAATCATTCCTGAAGCCAGGGTAGCCATTGCCACAAGCGTACTGCTCCCGAAGCTCATATTCGGGGCCCCGATCCTCCAGAGCGTGCAACGATGGAATTAGGAAGGCTGCAGACTCTGTACAATAAGATAGTCCGCTTTGCCACCTTGTCTCACCCCATGACTCACCACTGTGAGGCCCAATCCAGGCTCAGGTGGCCGTCGCTTGATGCTCGTCTAGCTTACCCTTCCCTCTGCCTTACATACAAGATACTTGGTCCCTCCCCCTAGCCTGGTTGGGCTCGTCAGGGCAAAACCCAACCCACGGTGCCTGCGCTCATCAGGCCAATCTCTCCTTGAGGTCCCAAAGATTAGGACCAAAGCCGGGTCCAGGTCCTTTGCGTACACCGCCCCTTCCACCTGGAACAACCTCCCCTTGGAGGTCCGGGAGGCAGAGACTGTTTCTAGCTTCCGGACGATGCTGAAGGGACACCTGCTCAATAGGAGCATTTGTCTATGCCACAGTACCTGACCTAGCTCAGCCTCTTGAGTAGCTCACTTGCCCTTCCAATCAGCCATCTTTGCAGGACATTTGGTCCTCTTCTGCTGCAGGGTGCACTTAGGTCTCTATCTTATCCCCTTCCAACCTTGCGTACCTATCAGCTAACCCTAGGTCTACAGACGTGCCCACTGCTTCCTGTGTACCTGGTATCTAATCTACTATATAAGATGCTTAAAGCTTAACGTGCTCATTATTTGTTACCTTTATGCTTTCCATTGTTTTGTGTCTGCAAAGATATGTACTCCTACCTGTAAATTACTATTCCACTCTCCAGTCTGTACGGAAATGTTACCTCCTGGTTGTTGTTGCACCCGGGTCACCCCTGAAAAAGGGACCTCTATGGGCCCAGCGAGCCTACCCGGTCATCAAAATTGTATAAATAAATAAATAAATAGTAGAAATGCATACAAAAAATTCTCCATAATAGTATCACTCCCAAAGTGATAATACTACACTTCAGGAGTGATAATACCATTGTTCAGGTGCTGTAATGCTGTCGTTTGGGACCTGAAACAATAGTATTATCACCAGAACACAACGCATGCGCTAGTCTAGCTCCCAGCGTCTTTCAAAACGTGCATTCCAGTTGGCCTCTTTTCCTGTTGGGGCGGGCAGAACAGTTCAAAAAACATGGTGGCCACTGTCTCGCCTACCGAGAGTGTTTCTTAACTCGCACATTTTGGAGCTTTTTTGTTTTAAAAAGGCGAAAAATATAGATGTCCAGTTGATCCTGCGTTCCCCAGGCATGGAAAAGGTAGGCTGTCCATAGTAAAACAAAAAAAAAAACACCGAGCAGTGAGACAGTGTGGCGCGTGGCCAGGCCAGAGAGACTTGTTCGCTGCAGCGGCCAACCGCCTGAGAGAAAAGAACAAAAATCAGAAAGTCGCATCCATTTATTAAAAAAAATAAATAAAAAAAAAAAAAAAAAAAAAAAGGTTCCTGTGCATCACAAGGTAGTAATTCCATCTTGAGGTTCTGGGGACATGGAAGCTCTCGAGGTTCCCAATGTCCCCAGAACCTCTCGATGGAATTACTACCTTGTAATGGACAGGAACCTATCTATTATTCTATTTATTATTAATGCTTGCTGTGTGTTTTGTGTAAGATAATGGAGAAATATATAAAAGATCACCTAGGATATCATATACAGGTTAATGGATATTCAGACATTACACAGCACGGATTCACACAGGGGTGGTCGTGCCAGACTAGTTTACTGTGTTTCTTAGAGACAAATGAGCAGAGCCCTGGAAGACGGTTTACCAGTGGATGTAGTGTATTGGACTTCTTGAAGGCCTTTGATTTAGTTCCCTATGATGGCCTGGTAGTTTACAAGAAGTTGGAGTTGAACCACAAATTATACAATGGATCAAGGCCTAGTTGAGCCAGAGGAGGCAGAGAGTTAGTATCAAGAGATATCTATTAGATTGGGGGGAGGTCACGAGTGGGGTACCCCAGGGCTCAGTGCTGGGCCTGATATCTTCGTGACCTCCCTCAAGATGTCAACCACTGCATGGATCTCTGAATTTGCAGACTAGCAAAATTGGGGCTGTTGTAAAAACAGAGGTAGATGCACAGAAATTACAAATTGAATTAGACTCAGTAGGTGCCTGGGCTGAAGCACACAAGATGAAGTTTAATATTGCCAAGTGTAGTGTAATGCACTTTGGTCATAACATTCATGCTACATATAATTTATGTGGCCACACTCTAACAAGTGTAGAATGTGAGAGGGACTTGGGCATCCTGGTTACAAATGAACTATCATTCGGGCAACATACCACCAAACTGACTAACAAGGCCAACAGAATGTTGCATTGTATCCTACACAATACAAGAAGCAGGGATAGAACTGCACTGCTCCCTTTGTATACTGCACTGGTGAGGCTGCTAATGGAGTATAGTGTGCAGTTCTGGAGCCCTTGCCACAAATCAGATGTAAGGAACCTCGAGAGAGTGCAGAGGAGAGCAACTAAAAGAATCGTACGAACATACGAATCTGCCAGCAGAAACAGGCCTCATGGTCTGTCAAGTCTGCTTGAGTGCGCAGTTAGCACCCCTAGATTGCAGCTGCTCTCCCCCCCCCCCATCTCCAGGAAGTTCTCAGCACCACTTACCCAGACTCTCCCCTGTTCCCTGTCCCATGCCCTTTTAAAACTACCCACCGTCTTACATGAAATCACCCCCTCTGGTAGGTCATTCCATTTCGACACCACCCTCGCTGTGAAGTAATGTCTCCTCATCTCTCAAAATTTGCCCCCCTCTAATCTTAGCCCGTGCCCTCGTGTCCCTTCCCTTCCTCAACTTAAATAACCCATTAATGATAGATTTGTTGCTCCCCTTTAAGTACTTGAAAGTTTCAGTCGTATCCCCCCATCCCTCCTCCTCCTCCAGGGTGTACAAACTCAGATCCCTAAGCCTGTCCTCGTAGGTTTTGCCTTCCATCCCCCGTATCATTTTTGTTGCCCTACGCTGCACCCCCTCTAGCAGTCTCGTATCCTTCTTCAGATACTGACTCCAGTACTGAATGCAGTACTCCCAAGTGCGGCCTGACCAGGGACCTGTAGAGGGGCAGGATCACTTCCCTATGCCTGGATGAGAGTCCCCTTGCAATACACCTCAGCATCCTGTTAGCCTTAGCTGCAGCTTTCCTGCATTGAACAGAGTTGTTCATGCTCTCCATTACTGTCACCCATAAGTCCTTCTCTTCCTTGGTGACCCCCAGCCTCACACCCCCCAACCAATATTCCCTCCTCGGGTTCTTGGCCCCAAAGTGCATAACCTTGCACTTCTTTGCATTGAAGCCCAGCTGCCACTTCGTCAACCACTCCTCCAGTTTGATTAGATCCCCCTGTAAGTTTTTTGTACCAGTCAACTTCATCCACTACCGCCCCTATTTAAGTATCGTCTGCAGACATACTGATCCTGCACTCTACTCCATGTGAGATCTGCGATATGAATAGCCCAAACAACACCGGACCCAGCACAGAGCCTCCCATATGAAGAGAGATTGAGAGAATTGGACCTATACTCTCTGGAGTATCATAGATTGGGGGGTGGGGGGGGGACCTATGTTTGGTATACTCTGCCTTTTCGAACAGGGACCTATGGGAGTGTGTGGGATTACAACGGAAAGATCCTATTAAAGGGACACTGTCTACCCCTTAGGTCTCAAAGTGTCCGTGGTTTAAAAAATGCATTTTATGATTGCCAACATTCTGTAAAGATTGCTGATGTAGCTGGTAGTTTTGGTTCTGACTCTTTATTTTCTTTAAAAAAAGTGAAAAACAAACTGCCCAACATACTGGTGTTACCACACGAACACAGATTTGTTTACATTCCTTGATCAGCTCCAACTGCATTTTTCCTGGACTTGGGAATACGCACAACACAGTCTAGCCCCTCATGATGTAGTGGGAGTTTAGGAGGCTACTGCCTCATGAGTGACTGCACTGTTTAGGTGTGTTTCTGATGCTCAGGAAGTACGCAGTAAGAAAAGACCCAGGATTGTAAGCAAAACAAGGCTGTTTATAAATATACATTAGCATGCATTTCAGTTCTACTAAACAAGGAGACAGATGAAACAAACAGCAACATAAATGAATTTTAGAGAAGGTAAGCAATCATAAAATGTAGGGTTTTAACTAGAAATAATATGATGAAAAATAGGTTGACAGTGTTCCTTTAAAGTTACTAGAGGTCATGACTATCAACTACAGGGTGAGCTGTACAAATCCAACAAGAGGTGTGCTTGGGCTAACCAAAGAGTAGTGTCCCCCTGGAATAGACTCCTTACCAATATAGTTAATCGTGACACAATGATCAGCTTTAAGAACAAATTGCACGCCCACTATAGAATTGCAGGGAAAATTTAACTGATGATTAGGAAGATGTTAAAATCGAGACTCTTTGGCAAAAGCTATTGTCTCGAACCTGACTTATGATGCTTACGATACTATGATACTTAGTGGGGTGGCTATTTAAGGTGATAAAAAGTTTTAACATTTTTGGTGATGTATTATCTGGTCCAGCTGAATGTGTGGTTTTAAGTTTATTTTTTCTATAATACATTCTGTGGTTATTTCAGTTTCATTCTTTATCTCAACTGGTAAATCAACTGAGTGCGCTTTTTTTTTTTTTTTTTTTAGACTATAGAGCCGAAGTAAGAGTTAAATATTTTTGCAGTAGCTTCAGGTTCCACAATGGTTTTGTTTTCTGATGCAATTGATCATAGGTCTGAATTTGAGCTACGAAGTGAATTTACATATCCGTAAAACTTGTTCATGCTGTCCTTATTTGCATTGCTAGCTATCCTTATTTTCATATTTTGTTTTTCTGAATCGTGTTTTTTTTTTTTCATTTTCTTTCACTATTTCTATGTTGTAATATGTATTGATTATAGTATAACTTTATAAAGGGTAAAGATTTAAAGGAGTTCTGCTGGCTTAAGTGAAGCCCTGACTGCTTCATAGATCGGGGCTTCACTGCACAGATTCCCCCAGCAATCACCCCATAAAATTACTATTTTAGTTAGCTCACCACTCATAAAAATCCGGGAAGCCCCTGGGGCAGTCAACATTTTCAATCATGGCACCCCATACCGTCAGCCTCGCTAGTGAATACACGGGATGATGCGCCACTGCTTCTGCCTTATCATTGTCCCTATGCACAGAAAAAGTAATCAGTGCTCCATATCAAATGCCCATCAGTAATTTTTCACAATTGGCCTAAATACCATGTGTATGCCAGCCATACACATGGCATTAAGGAGAACTGTGTTAAAGAAATAAGTACAGATGGGCATTTGATATGGAGCATTGATTATTTTTCCACATAGGGACAATGATAAGGCAGGGCTGTGGCATCGTCCATCGCCTCGCATTATCACTAGCAGATTATGGCGGACTGGGGTGCCATTATTGAAAATTTGCAGCTGCACTAGGGGCTTCCTGGAATTTTACGAGAAGATGAGCTAACTAAAATAGTAATTTTATAGGGTGACTACAGGGGGGATCTGTACAGTGAAGCCCCGATCTGTGAAGTGGTCGGGGCTTCACTTAAGCCAGTAGTTCTCCTTTAATTTGCGAAAGCATCCTAGATGATAACTAGGCCAGTTCATTCTTTTTTTTTATATGGGGGGGCACTTGGATAATTAAACAAATCTGACAAAAGTGCGGAGACAGTTATATTTATATTGTTCCATATTATGTATGAAACTCCAGTGCCCACCCCCTTAGCCGTAATAAAGATAAGTCATGAAAACAATTATAGGTAAGCACATCAAGAGTTATAAGTAGTTCTATTTAAAGTCATAGTTCCATCTTCTCTAGCATATCTCTCTCTGAAGATGTTGGAGACTCTGCCGTCTCCTGGGCGGAAGGAATTCTGCTCCCTCAGGTATGTAACCAGCTGATCAGCCTCAAAGAAAATCTGAGATTTCCCTTTAGTCACGCTCACTTTTGCAGGAGGCAACAAAGAGAAATAGAGCCCAATTTCTAAAACTTCCTGGCGGTATGCCAGGAACTTTTGCCAGCACTGTTGAGTTGCATAGCAATAGTCAGGCTATATGTAGTATTTGTTGTTTTTATATTCCAAAGAACCCCAAAATCTGGCCAGTTTGAAAACAAAATGTCTATCAGAATCAAATGCAGAAGTGGCTAAAATTGTAGATTAAACAGTGCCAGATATGTTCTGCTGTTTTTTAGGCACCCTGAAGTCTTGTGTAATCAACAGTGGGTTGTGTTGTTGCAAGTCAAAGGTGCTTATCAGTATGTCTTTCACAAGTTTCCTGGTATTTGAAAAGATGGTGTCTATTTGATCTGAAATACCTTCGAATATTTTTGTGTCTCAGTAGATTATCATTCTGTAACTTACGATTAATGTTGTAATTATCTTTCATAAGGCTGTGGCAGTTAGCCTCCAAAGTAGCAATTCTGGCATCTTGCTTTGTTAATGTAGTAGTATGCTCTGTTACAGTTTTCCTTGTTGCCTCTCCTGTTAAACGAACTTGGTCACTCATTTTGCAAAAAATCAGTTTTCTTCAGCAAGACGTCAAACCTGTAGTCACTCTTTTCAATCCACAAGCAGCTTATCAGGTGCATGCCCAAGAGTATCTTACGTATACTCTTTCATTTCCATGGGGAGAGGATTTAGATGGAGGTGAAAAATCAGGATTCTTCGCCTTCTGTGATCTGTCTGCATTTGGATTTAACTGCTTACCTGCTGATGTTCTCACACCCATGATTTTGGCTGCAGGGATTAAGCTCTATTGTGCTGTAGCCTGCGGGGAGGATGGCTTGCTGTCAGAACATCTGCCTGGTTCCGGGCTCTGTTGACCAGGAAGAAACCGCTGATCTGGCAGTACAGACCTCGAAGAGAGGAATTCATCACTCTTGCTTGTAAGCTTCGGGTTCCTTGACTCCATTCCAACATTTTTAATTTGGAAGCGAAAGGAAGAACCAATAAGAACATTTTTATCCCAAGGTTCGTGAAGAGCGTTATTACAGAGCTACCGCTTGTTCGGCGATCTTGGTATACCCCCCTATAGTGAGTTCATTGTTGTCAGTATGTTGCATTTATTAAGTGCTTTCTTTAGGGCGATACATTATTTGTTGTACCAAGGGTATTGAGACCTAACTACGGGGGGGGGGGGGCTCTGACCTACCTTTGTTAAAATATGTAACATTTTCTATTACAAAAATTCTATACCGCTACAGCTACCATCCAACATTTCATTTTACGCAAATGAGTCCTCTTTCTCGTGAATCTTTCGAATAAACTCTGGAAGAATAGGGTCCCATTTGATCTTTTCATTTTTTGTGATAAGTATGTGCTTATCGGCCTTCCATTTAGTACTAGAACTATTCAGATCAGGACTGTGGTTGAACTTGAGCAGTTTTAGTAAAGTACTTGGAGAGTAGATGATTACTACAGTGTTCCACCAGTATTGATAACTGCAGAAATTTATCAAACGTAAATACATCTGTAACTGTTAGATAAAGATCTGACCTTCCCCATTTGGTACGATTACATAATTGCTCTGTAGGATCTCCAGTGTGTTTTCCATTTATCAGTTCAATTCCAAATTGGGGGTGCTGGTGCTGATTTGTGCCTTTTCACAAAGAATTAGTGTCTGCTTCTCACTGTTGGTGAGAAGCAGAAGCCCTGGCTATAGTGTTGTTCTGACCCCAGGAATCCACTAATATTATTACTCTTGCAGCGCTCCCTTATGCCAGCACTGCCCCAGAGAGAATAGAATGCTATGCTAATAATGGAATGTTTAGCTTGTGCATCTATTTTCAAGCTGCCCAGTGTCAACTGCCTACATTCTACCTCAGATTTCTTCTCTCTGCTGCAAAGTTCAGATGCCCTGTAGCTCTCTCTCAATCAAGACAGATTCCTGTAGTGCATAGAGCAAAAAACCTTAAGTATTTTTGTTTTATTTTTCATTACTGCCTAGTGTCATTGCTCTTCAGTGTTTTATACCTCTACCTTAGTAGTTTTAAGTTTAAACTTGTTTATCAGTTCTTCACAGATCCTTTGAACCAAGGGGCAACCAACCTTCTTTTTTTATTTAATTGGAACCTTTTTAGAGGGTTCCGGTTACTTTATTCTTTAATTTTATTTAATTTTAACCACTTTTGAACTGAGGTTTATCTGTTTTCCTCAGCGGTTTCTCGGTTCCGGATCCGATTGGAACCAATAGTTTTTTTCACTTTATCTGTTCCTGAACCAACCGTTATTCTATTGAAACCGACCGTAAATATTTAAATTTGGTCTGTTACTGGTTCCTGTTTTCTATGTCAGACAAGCCTAAAAAGAAAACGGGCCCTCCGGGTTCAAGATTTGCTTGAAGTGTGCAGAGGTGTTTGCCAAGGCAGACAAGCATGATCTTTGCTTGATTTGCCTTGGGCAACAGCACTTCAGTGAAGACTGTGATATTTGTAAGTCTTTCCCTGTTAAGACAGTGGAAAAACACAAGGAGAGGCTTAAAAGAAAATTAGAGGAGGAGTCAATGGGCTCTAACGAGTCCACCCCTTCCAAGACTGTGGCAGTTTCTTGCAGAGCCTCTAAATCCACCCCTGGTACGGGTGAGGGCTCTGGCAAGAGAGGCAATCAATCGGCTGACTCCCTGGTGCCTGCCAAAAAATTAAAGAAAACCAAACACACTGACACTCCAGCTGAAACGCCTCAAGGGGTCCCTCGGGTGCCTAATAATGCTCCTTCTCCTGCTGAGTGGACACAGACTTTCGTCTTACTCCAGGTGCTGCAGGGTTTATTACCACCTCAGCAGCCTGTGATTACTACTGCTGAAAAAGCAACTGTTGTTAGCCCTCTTTTGCCTACTGCTACAGTGGCATATGTAGAAGATGACCAAGATGAAGAGGGAATTGAACTTGAGGTGTCACCAGAACAGGATTTTGGCTCCCCTCCCAGACCCTCAGAGGATTTCTCTTCCAAGAAAATGGTAGAGACCCTGGATCTGCAAACAGCTGAAGAGATCCAGGATGAAGAGGAGACGCAGTACATGGAGCTTATGGGGCTGACACCCTCAAAAAGGCTCCTTCTGCCCATCTACAAATTCTTTAAGAAGGATGTTTTAGAAATCCTAAAGGCTCCCAATACAGTCACGCCCGCAGATGAAAAGTGTGACAAGAAGTATCAGTTAGAAAGATCTGGTGCAGAGTTTCATTTTAGTCACCCAGACCACCAGGGTATTACATAGCAGGCTGCCTGTGAGAAAGCTAAAACTCCCGTATCCTCTCACCCCCTGAGAAGGATTCAAGAAAGGTGGACAGCATGACAAAAAAAGGGTACCTTTTGGCATCCCTGGCAATTAGTCAAGCCAGCTACCAGGCCTCTGCAGCCTTTTATGATCAGAAAGCTCTCTTGACAGTCTGTAGTGGACAGTGCTGAGGCTAATCCCTCTCTATTTATTTATTTATTTATTTCATTTTTGTTGACCGGGTAAGTGCACTAGACAAATCCTGCCTATTTTCAGGCACGACCCGGGTGCAGAGGGATACAGATGAATGCCAACTGACCTTGAACCAGATTAAGCTGTTTGTGGTTTTTTTTATTGAATGAGTGAAATTTGGCTAGGACACGGGGGAAATTCCCCCTACTCTTTTCGTTAAGTGCCATGGGATCTTTAACATCCACCTGAACTACCACCAATCCAGGCAGATGGGACCTCGGTTTAACGTCTCATCTGAAAGACGGCACCTCAGAAGTGCAGCACCCCTCTCATGCTGCACTACACTGTCAGTACTGGGATATTAACCCAAGTGCCAGATGTGGGAACTGAACCCACAGTCCTCTGATCTCTCAGCCTTGGAGGCGTGTGTGCTACCTACTGAGCCACTGACACTGACAGTGTCAGAGCTGCTAGGCACAGCAAAATTGAGCTTGGAGGCTTCCAAATACCAATTTCAGATGGCAGCTTACACCAGTGATACAGCTGCAAGGTGGATGGCTGGTACCATTGCTCTAAGAAGATTTGCCTGGCTGAAGGCTACCAAGCTCACCTAGGACATCCAAACTAAGGCAATGGACTTTCCTGTTGAAGGCCACTTTCTTTTTGGTGCCCAGACTGAGGCATAGATGAAAAAAGTAGATGAATATAAAGCTACTTTTAGGAGCAACTCGACCAGAGACAAGCCCTCTACTTCAGCTTCGTCTTATTGTAGGGGAGGCAGGGGCAGGTCCTCTTTTAGGAGGCCTTTCAGGTACAGGCTGTTTCCCAGCAGCAGTATCAACCACAGCAGACTGGATTTTACAGAGCTAGAGGTAGAAGGGGTTCTTGGACAGGATCCCAATCTGCTCAGCCTCAGCTGCAAGCAAAACAGAACCCCTGACTTTTCCCTTCAGGCTGCCTCTCCACATCCTGTAGGGGCAGACTCAACCATTATTTTCAGGAATGGTTATAAATAACCACAGATAAGTGGGTCCTTGAAAAAGTGAGTCAGGCTCTCTCCCTTTGCTTCAAGTCCCTTCCTCCTCCAAGGTTAAAACAATTTGCACCAGCTCCCTTCTCAGAAAGAAAACTAATGGAGCAGGAGTACAGGCCCTACTGCTGGCAAAAGCAGTGGAGCCTGTCCCTCACAACCAAAGAGGGCAAGAGTTCTATTCCGGATATTTCCTAACAACCAAAAAGGAGAGTGGCAGCCTATACTAGACCTCAGACTGCTAAACAGGCACCTGGTAAAGCCCAGGTTCAAAATGGTCAATGGCCATGATTTTGCCTACCCTGCAAAAAGGGGACTGGCTAGCCACCTTGGATCTAAAGGATGCATATTTCCATATTCCCATAAGGGAGTCACACAGAAAGTATCCGATTCAGACTCCCCTCGGGTCACTACCAGTTCTCAGCACTTCCCTTCGGCCAAACCTCTGCACCAAGGGTCTTTACCAAGTGCATAGCAGTAGTAGTGGCACACCTTAGAAAACTGGGTGTCACAATTTTTCCTTATCTGGATGATTGGCTAATCGTAGGGAAAACCCACCAACAGGTGTCTGATCACCTTCAGGTAACCCAGGATATGCTGCTCTCCCTGGAATTCCTTCTCAGTACCAAAACGTCAGTCCTGACCCCTGGGCAGGTTCAGCAGTTAATAGGTGCAGAACTAAATACAGTAGTGGGAAGAGCTTTTTTCCCTCTGGAGAGGGCAGAAAGCATTCAGCTTCTGGCAGGCTCATTTGCCCTGGGCAGGCAAAAGCCAGCAAAACAGTTTCTTCATCTGTTAAGGCACATGGCTGCAACAAGAAGCACAGTCATAGGTGGCAGGTTTCAGATGAGAGATATTCAGTTCCACCTCAGAGCACACTGGTGCCAAAGGCGGGATCCCCTCTTAAAGCCAGTACAAGTCACACAAACATTACTACAGGCCCTCCAATAGTGGAGGGAACTGGAAAATTTAAGGGAAGGTGTTCCATTTCTGCAGGAGCCTCCCTCCCTGGTTCTCACAACCGATGCTTCCCTGCTGGGTTGGGGTGCTCACTTAGGGGATCACGCCATCCCCGGTACTTGGGAGAGTGCAGACTCCTGCACATAAACCTGTTGGAGTTAAGAGCTGTTTATCTGGCCCTTCAGGGTTTCTCTCATCTCATACAGGGAAAGGTGGTACAAGTCAGAACAGACAATACCGCAACAATGTATTGCATCAACAAACAAGGAGGGACAAGGGTCAGTTCCTCTGTGTACAGAGGCAATGAAGATATGGAGCCTCACTTACTCTCTAAATGCCTCTCTACATTCAGTTCATCTGCCAGGCAAGGACAACACCTTGGCAGATGCCTTGAGCAGGATAAACTAGGCCCATCACAAATGGGCATTGAACAGACAAGTGGCGAATGCTCTATTCAGGAGGTGGGGGACCCCAGAAATCGACCTTTTTTCTTCCCACCAAAATCATCACTTACCTCTTTATTGCTGCAGCGCCCCCAGTGAAGGGGACAGTTCCAGTGGATGCCCTCATTCTGGATTGGACAGGCAGGTACCTCTGTGCCTTTCCTCCTTTTCCTCTGATACTCAGGTTGTTCATCAAGCTCAGGTCATAACCAACTTCAGTGATTCTGCTAGCCCCGGATTGGGCAAGACAGCCTTGGTAATCCCTGCTGCTCTCAATGTCTGTGAGCAAACCGATTCACCTCCTTCAGAGGTACAGTCTACTGACTTCGTTTCAGGGGAGGGTAGTGTACTCCAACCTATGGTCTCTCAAGCTCAGGGCCTGGCTCTTGAGTACTTAGCGTATTCAGATTGCCAATTCTCTAAAGCAGTTTTAGAAGTCCTTAAGGGTTACAGGAAGCCTTCCACCAAGAAAACCTGTGACCTAAAATGGAAAAGATTTTCCATTTGGTGCAGTGACAAGGGTATAGTCCCAGCCCTTTTTGATTATTTGTCTCACTTGCACTCCCTGGAGTTGCAGCACTCAACTCTGAAGGTGAACTTGTCTTCAGTTTCAGCATACCTTTCAGCTAGAAAGGATACTTCCCTGGCATCAAACCCTATATTCAAAAGATTCTTTAAAGGGCTCTCTCATTTGTTTCCCCCTCACAGGGAACCAGTGCCAGCATGGGACCTTAATATTTGCATTGCCCAGCTTATGCTTATGCCCTTTGAACCTATGGCATCTGCAGAGCTTAAATTTAAGGTAGATTTTCTGGTAGCAATCACTTCTGCCACAAGGATAAGCGAGCTACAGGCCCTCTGTGTGGAAAAGGACTATGTTTTTTTTCCCACAGGGACAAGGTAGTGTTGAGAACTAATAGGAAGTTCCTCCCCAAGGTGGTTTCTGACTTCCATTTGAACCAGTCTAACATTGACAGTTTTCTTTACTGAGTACTCTAGCTCAGGTGAGCGTAGATTGCACAGCTTGGATGTAAAAAGAGCACAGAGTTATTACATGACTCGTACCAAAGATCATAGGCAGGACAGACAACTGTTCCTTACCTATGGGGAAGTAGGTAAAGGTACTCCTGCTTCAAAGAGGACCATCTCTCGATGGATAGTCCAGTGTATTCAGTTTTGCTACTCAAAGGCAGGCAAGGTTCCGCCCTCTGGTCTTAGGGCCCACTGTACAAGGGGCACAGCTGCCACTGTTGCAGCTGCCTGAGAGGTACCTCTAATGGAAATATGTAAAGCAGCTTCCTAGAGGTCAGTCCACACCTTCACTTAGCATTATAACCTGGACACCCAGTCCAGGAATGATGCCAGATTTGGCACAGCAGTCTGAGTCTTTTTCCTAAATAGATTCTTGCCCACCTCCTTGAGGTACTGCTGCATAGTCTGCAAGAGCAATAATATTAGGGGATTCCTGGGGTTAGAAGAAAAAAATTACTCATCTGTAGTAATCTCGATACTTCCAAAGGGATCCACTAATATTGTTGCCTCCCCTTTCAGAATCAGTAACAAGAAAAATCCTCTCCGCAGCTAAGATGTGTAGTTGGAGTGGCATGCCACCTGCTGGCAACTTCTGGTAATGTTTTAACTTGTAGTTTCTTTTCTAAAGGCATATCTGACTTCAGAAAAAAAGGGACATTTGTTTATACTAGTCATTTGGTTAATATTGTTATTTGCCCAGTTGGCATTATTTTTCTATAATTATTTCAATAGTGATTCACATGTTATGTCCTCTTTGCAAGCTTCTTAGAAATCTGAGGTAGAATGTAGGTAGTTGACACTGGCCAGTTTGAAAATAGATCCACGAGCTTAACATTTCATGATTAGCATAGCATTCTGTTCTCTCTGGGGCAGTGCTTGATTAAGGGAGCACTGCAAGAGTAATAATATTAGTGGATCCCTTTGGAAGAAACAAGATTACTACAGGTGAGTAATTTTTTCTTTCTGTAGCACTTGCTTGTGGCTGAATCAGCGGCTTTCCATTGCTGCGTTGGCCACTGTGCAGCTTTTGCTACGCTGGCCGCGGACTCTGTGCCATTGAAACTGATTAACTGGTGCTTGGATGTGCGCTTGAGAACCCTGCAGGGATGGGGGAGGGAGGGCTGGGGGTGGTGGTCATGAGACAGAAGAGCATCTGTTGGGCTTGGGAGGGGACGTTAGAAACTACCAAACAAGAGCAGTTGAAACAAAAGTGGCTCAGGTTGAGCATGTGTTGGTGGGGATCACAGGGTGATTTGGGTGTGATGGAAGGGATCCACATAATGCGACCTCCTTTACGCACAGGCCCATTAAGGGCTGGTATTTTCACTGAGAAATAGTGTTGGCACAGGATTGGCTTACAGTTGTTTCAGACATACAATCTTTCAGTGAATTTTGTGTTTTGGGGGTGGTCGTTCAAGGGTTTTCTTTTCCTCAAACTGTTGTGCTTTCATGGTTGTTCAGTTAGAGGGGGATATCTGCTAGCTGGAGAAAGACTGGTAAAAGAGATTGCTTCAGAGCCCAAGTACAGTACTCTCAATATAAACAATCCAGACATACACACCAAGTGAGCTGGTCACTCATAGATGGCACAGAAAAGTCTCAAATTGTAATGCAAAACAAGACTTTTATTTTAAGGAGCAAGCTTTGCACCTGATTAAAAAAAAAAAAAAAATTGCAACTTTATATAATCCACACATACACCAATGTTTCATGCCAGAGCTGGGTACTTGTTCATGGTGGTAATGCCACCTTGTGGACTAGGTTTTAAATACTCTTATTAAGTAATGTCAGTATTATTGAGAATGAGTAAGGCTTGGGATCAGGGGACTGCTCTCTTTTGAGATACCTACTAGTAAGGGGTGAGACCCAAGGGTGTGTCCTGGCATCTACTTTTTTTTTTTGCAATATATTGTTCAAATGCTGAGAGTTTATAGATTTGGGTTCCAATTCCCCATAGAATCAATAACGTTTTGTCTGGCCATGGTCTGTGCAGATGATCACATTTTATAATCTGTCTAAAAAGTGCCTCCAGAAGAAATTAGAACTGTTGAATGCAAAAGTGAGTTGAAACTCACAATTAATTTTACTAAAACCTAATTTATAGTTTTGCAGTTTAGCAAACTTACTGGGCACTGGTCCATGGGGGTCACAAACTTAGTATGGTCTCAAAAATATGCCTGTCTACATCTGATCTCATGCAATGGTCTTTTGGTCAGACAAGTTGAAAAGACAGTAAGAGTCAAGAAAACAGTATTAGGCTTCAGAAAATTCAGTAATCTATTTGGTAGTTATACATCGAGACCCTTAATAGATGTAATTAAAACTAAATATTTAACTAAATTTACCTTGCCACTTATTTTTAGGAAACATGATGGTAAGAAACATGCAGGAGAGATTAAAAACTGGTTTAAGAATGGGATTAAGTAGATTTAAGTAGACAAATATGATCTTACTCTGAAAGTATAAGTGGAGTTTTTATTTTTATTGCGTTAATGTGGGCTAAGATTGTGTATTGTATGTTTATTTTGTATTATTTCTTTGGAAAATTGTTTATTTCTAGGGACATGGATATGTTGTTCATCCACACTTATTGGTAGGTTCCTTGCCGCTTTAAATCTTGCCGGAAGGTCTTCAAGCTGGCTCCTCCCACCCACCCGGGTGGTAAAACTCCTCTCACCCATGGCGCCAGATCTTCCTTACACGCTTGGAAGCTCAGGTTCTCCTTAACGCAGCGCTTAAGATTGGTTCCTAATTCTTCAGTTCAAATCAAAAAGTTTTTGCAAAAAGACTTCGGTCCTCCTCGCCAAGCATGGACAACCGACCCCGAGCTTCGGAGGTGCCCGATGGCAGAAGATGTCTCAGGATGGATCCGCACCCATCGCGGGCCTACTGCCTGGGCCTTGAGCACGACCCGCAGGCTCGCGATTTGTGCTCTTCTTCCTTTCGGCCTATGTCCTGAAGACCGTGTTGCCGATTACAACTTGGGCGCCCGAGAAAAGAATTCCACCGTGAAATCTAAAGAGGCCCGATTGGCGGTGTCCGTGGGCGGGCGGTCGGCGGATCAGCTCGAGCAGATGATCGCCTTCGAAGAGGGAGGGCGGCGCGGGGCCGCTTCACCGCTGCATTTGTCGCGCCTCTCTCGGTGCCTCGTACTCAGCTTCTTTTAAGGAGCTTTGTCTGACCCTCTCGACCAAAGGTGAGGGTCCAACTTCTTCGGGACCTTTTTCCAGGTCCAAAAAGAGCAAAAGTAAGTCTCTCCGTCGACGCTCTTGGGAGCGGAAAGATCCCTCCCTTGTCGACAGTCGACTTCGGTCGACCCCTCAGCTTCGGCCACTGGCTTCACGGTGTCCCCGTCAGGCCAGTTGACCGAGACTCCCGTCGACGCCGTCGAGATTTTTCTCGACCCGTTAGACGGGTTGTCGGCTGGAGAAGCTGAGAATCCCCTCTCCCGGTCCCCCGGTGGGAGTTGAGGATCCCGTCGGCTCGTCTGTGCCTCCGGTTCCGGAGCCTTCGGTGGGATTGTCCGAGCCGAGGGGAGTGCCGATTTCCGACACTTCTCCTCGCCTTCCTCGGCCTAGTCGAGACTCTCGGTCTCGGACATCCTCGCGGTCCAACCGATCCCGCCGCCATAGGCGGTCTCGGCCTGCACCGCGGCAAGTGGCGCCGCCTTCCTTGGACGAGGGAGGCTTCGCGCAAGTTGCGCCGGAGGCAATGAGGAACTCATGTGGCAATAGTTTTTTTGACCGGGAATAAGCCACCAGTCGCCTTTCCCTGCCATTAAGTGGTTGTCACGAGCAGTCTAAACAACCCCTCGTTGTAGTCGAGGAGCCTGTTCTCAGGCCGGTTGTTCGGCCAATTCCAGCTGCCCCACCGATTCTGGTGGAACCTCCGCCTCCACAGCCATTAGTTGGGGCTCCAATCAAAAATTCTCGGTCGGACTTGGGTTTGCCCCATAGGCTGTCTGTCACCCTCACTCCCGATAAACCTCGGCAGGTGGAGGGTGGCTCAGGCCCGAGGCAGCTCTTTGAGGACTCTTCTGAGTCCGATGATGGTTCCTCCCTCTTCTCCAAGCGCATGGACTTGGAGTCCTCAGGAGGGCAGTCAATGGACGATAGCCCTTCGTCCTTCTTAGGGTTGCTTCGACTCATCTCGGAGTCCACCGGGATGAAGCTTGAACCTGTTTCTAAACGGGCCAGGTATCCCCTCACGGAGATTCTGGACCGAGGGGATTCTCCTACGGAGGCCTTTCCGGTGGCCGAAGCCATAGTGGGTCCGGCCTTGGAACTTTGGCAGTGTCCTGCTTCCTGCCCTGCGCCCGCCAGGAAGTAGGTCCCTACTGGTTCCCTGTCCGTTTGAACACCCTCGGCCGAGGGGTTGGTTACACGACAGCTTTCCGCGCGCGGGAACGCCAGGATGTGGACAAACCTCCACAAGGAATCCAAGAAATTGGATTATGCGGGCGGAAAGTCTATGCTGCATCCTCTCTCGCCTTCGCCAGGCCAGTTCGCCCTCATGGCACATTTTTCTCGCCTCTGTTGGGCTCCCTGGATGAGGTTGTCCTCATCTTCCCGCAGATCTGCAGACTACGGTCAGGCAGGTGCGGGACCAGGGCAGGGCGGTGGCCAAACAGCAGCTCCAGGCTGCGTTAGACATCGGGGACTCATGTGCCAGGTCTGTGGTGGCCGCAGTGGCCATGCATCGTCGGGCTTGGCTGAGGATATCCACCTTTACCTCGGATACCCAGCACAAGTTGGCGGATGTTCCCTTTTTGGGGACTGACCTCTTCGGCCCTGGGGTGGAAGATCACCTGCAGAGGATCGAAGTCCAAAGCTACCTTGACTCGGGTCTTCCGCTCAGAAGGACAAGGCCGTGTCACAGCCTAAGCCCTCGTCCTTCTGAGCTCATAGCGCGCACGGCCCAGCAACGCTAGGCCAGCAGGCTCGACCTTGGTATCCCAAACCCAGTTGCCGGCTTCCTCCAACAGGAAGCAGGGAGGAAGGCCGGGAGGTCCCTCGGCGGTCCCTCCTCCAAGCCTGCCCAGTGACGGGCTGAGGGTGTCGCCCCATCCCTGTCACCACCCCTGGTTCTCCCGTGGGACGGCTCAGACACTTCCTTTCCGCCTGGTCCTGTCTAGCCACGGACAGGTGGGTACTGGAGGTGTGGAGGCCTACCTCTGAATTCGAGCAGGCCCCGCCTTCAGAGCTGTCGCACCTCGGGGCTCGGGTCCGCAGCCTCACTGCGTCGCCTGAGCTGACATCGCCTCCTCCAAAAGGAGGTGATCATGAGGTGGAGGACCCCTTCAGACCCGGGTTCTGTCCAGGTATTTCCTGGTTCCGAAACGGACGGGGGGCTGGCGCCCCATTCTCGACCTACACGACCTGCACAAGTTCCTAAGGTCTCGAACCTTCAGGATGGTCACTCTGGCGCAGATAATACCATCTCTGGAACACGGCGTGTGGTTCTGCTCTCTGGACCTACAGGACGATTTTTTCACGTCCCTATCCGTCCGTCACATCGGAGATTCCTCCGCTTTCGAGTGGAGGGATCCCTCTTCGAGTTCCGAGCCATGCCCTTCGGCTTATCTCCAGCTCCCAGGGTCTTCACCAAATGCATGGCAGTGGTGACAGCATTTCTGCGGCGCCGAGGGGTCTGGGTGTACCCTTACCTGGACGATTGGCTGATAGCAGCCTCCAGACGGAGGTGGAGCGGTCCAGAGATCTGGCCCTCCAGGTTTGCTCTCAAGTCGGCCTTCTCATCAACGAGGCCAAGTCGAACTCGAGCCGAAGCAGGTGATCCTGTTCATCGGGGCAGAGCTTGACTCTCTTCGAGCCAGAGCACAGCTCCTGCTTACAGGGCCAGGTTCTACCTCCTTTGCCCAATCATTTCTGGTTGGGCAATCATGCCCTGCCCGGGACTTCCTGCGCTTCTGGGTCTCATGGCGGCCTGTACCAGCGTGGTCCGCTGGGCGGGCTGCATGCCTCTTCAGTGGGACTGACTGGCCAGTGGTCGCAACGCTGCGATCCTTGGACCAGCTAGTGATAGTGACCCAGGAGATGTGGACGCTCCAGTGGTGGACCATTCCATTCCATCTGCAGGGAGGGCATCCGTTTGTCCGCCCAGCCAGCCGGTCTCTCCATCGACCGATGCTCTCTGATGGGTTGGGGTGCCCATCTGGGGAACACCGAGTGCGGCCTCTGGTCCCCGCAGGAATCCCGATGCACATCAACCTGCTGGAGCCCGAGCGGTCCGCCCAGCTCTCACCGCCTTTGCTCTGCTTTCTCCGGGTCAAGTGGTCCGGAGTCCAGACGGACAATACCACGACCATGTACTACCTGAACGCCAGGCGGACGCGCTCCATGCTTCTATGCAAGGAAGCTCTCCGATTTGGTCACTGCACAGCCTGGGCGGATCTCCTAGCCATTCATGTGGCAGGAGCCTCCAATACCCTGGCCGATGCCCTGAGCCGGATAGGGGCTGCATCTCACGAGTGGTCTCTCCTGCCGGAGGTAGTACAAGATCTGTTCTCCCACTGGGGCACACCTCAGGTGGACCTGTTTGCCTCCAGGGAGAACGCAAAGCTGAGGCTGTTTTATGCCCACCCCCCTCAGCAGGGCTCGCTGCAGGGGGATGCCTTCTCGAGGCTGTGGACCCCGGGCCTCTTTTACGCCTTTCCCCCATTTCCCTTGATTCACAAGGTGCTTCTCAAGGCAAGGAGGGACAAGGCGCAGGTGATTCTGATAGCCCCAGACTGGCCCCACCAGTTCTGGTACCCAGATCTCCTCAGCCTCAGCTCCAGGCTCCCGAGGCAGCTTCCAGCTCGCCCGGACCTGCTCTCAGTCAATCAGGGGAAGGTGTTCCATCTGGACCTTCAATCCCTGCACCTGACGGCCTGGTTCCTGGCGGCTAGAGTTCCAGGCCTTAGGTCTTTCCGACGAGGTCCTCAATGTTGTTGAGGCGTCCCGTAGAGTCGACCAGAAAATGCTACGCCTTCAAATGGAAGAGATTCTCCATTTGGTGTCAGGGCAAGGGCTTGGACCCTTCCTCCTGTTCTGTGGCAAGCATTTTGGACTATTTATGGTCCCTTTCTAGTCAAGGGCTTAGGTCGGCGACCCTAAAGGTGCACCTGGCAGCCATCTCTGCTTACCGGGTGCGGCCGGGAGCAGTGCAGGCGAGGAAAAAGGGTCGGCGCTTTTTCAAAGCCTTGATCACATTTCTCCAGTGTGAGAACCTCCACCCCGTTGTGATTTACTGTTGGTACTGGCAGAGCTCATGGGCAAGCCATTCAACCAATGCACAGGTGTGATCTCTCTCACCTGTCGTGGAAGACTGCCTTCTTGGTGGCTATCCGTCAAGCCAGAGGATGGGAGAGCTCCAGGCGCTTTCCATCGAGTCTCCTTACCTGGTCTTCCACAGGGACAAGGTTGTCCTGCGCCCCCACCCGAAATTCCTTCCGAAGGTGGTGTTGGAGTTTCACCTTAACCAGGTGCTGACTCTTCCGGTGTTCTACCCCAATCACACCTCGGAGGCCGAATATAGGCTCCATACTCTGGACCCTAGAAGGGCGCTCGCTTATTATAAGGAGCACACGGCTGAAATTCGGGGAGAGGTTCGCCAGCTGTTTGTCACCTATGCTGAAGCCGCACCTGGCAGACCTGCAGCCAGGCGGACGATAGGCAGGTGGGTCACCTCCTGCATAGATCGCTGCTATAAGTTGGCGAGCATGGAGCCTCCTAGAGGGATAAGAGCTCATTCTACCCGTCATACTGCTGCATCGGTGGCTGCTTCCAGGGACGTCCCTATCCGGGAAATCTGCAGGGCTGCTACCTGGAAGTCAGCACACACCTTTATTATCCATTACCACATCGACCTTGAGTCACACCGGGATGCTGGTTTTGGGGCCTCGGTTCTCCAGTCTTTATTCCCTAAGTAGGGGGTGTGCGCCTTGCCTCCCTCCTCCCGGAGAACTGCTAGGAGTCTGCCAATAAGTGTGGATGAACAACATATCCATGTTCCTAGAAATACAGGTTACTCACCTGTAACAGGAGTTCTAGGAATGGTATATGTTGTTCATCCACACGACCCACCCGACCTCCCCGGCTTCGACGCACAACCTGAGCTTCCAGCGGGCCAGATCTGGCGTCATGGGGCGGAGCCAAGAGTTTTACCACCCGGGTGGGTGGAAGGAGCCAACTTGAAGACCTTCCGGCAAGATTTAAAGCGGCAAGGAACCTGCCAATAAGTGTGGATGAACAACATATACCATTCCTAGAACTCCTGTTACAGGTGAGTAACCTGTATATATTGTAACTAGGTTTGGTACTAAGGACCTCACTGAAAATGAGCTTGTCTCAGTTGAGTTTCTGATTCATTCTGAATATTAAAGTTTTTACTACTTACTGCTGCTACTAAATATTTAACTTGGTTATTGTATGGCGCAGAAATCTGGGATACGAGGGATGGGGAAAAACCAACAATCGCAGTAGATCAGCTCTGGTTGTTGGTCAGTCTACACCTGCTTCACATATTAGATTAGAAATTGGTATGGATAATATTAATTCTATTATGGCTACCAAAAGGGTTACTTGTTGACTTTGTATAACAAGACTAGCCAAAGACAGAGTCCCTCTTGTGTGCCTTGAAGGAAAAAGAGAGCTGGCAACAAATAGGATGTAGTGGTTTTATATTAATCAAAGATGTATTATCAAAACTAAGTATGTATGATGCTGACTGTATTGAGCTGATATCTGGAACCAAGTTGTCCTCAGTTTAAAGTATAAAAAGTATATCTTGCTAAAGATTAGTAATTTTTGGGCTTGGGTAGATTTGAAAATTACCAGATAGACACATTCCACACGCTTTGTGGTCCTTAGTAACTACCTTTGACTATAAGATATTCTCTCTGATGCCCATTTAAGGAGGGTCTTTGCCAAGTATAGATTTGAGCTGTTTGATGGTAATGTGCTTACAGTTAGATTACAGTGGAACAAGTCAGGTAGCCAGGTGGCCAATGGTTACTAAAAAAAAAAAATGGTTTGGCTACCATATTTTGAAAGTTATTAGCCAACTTGGCTACCTGCCTACAAAGTAATTTTTAAGCCCTTAAAAGGGATGGCCATTACAAATATTGGTTTGGCTACCAGATTTTGAAAATTAGTGGCCAAGTTGACCACCAGCTCACAAACTGATTTGTACCACCCTGAGTTAGATACAATAAGTGTCTTTACTGATACAGATTCTTTTGCCCTCATGTGGTAGAGAGGATATAATGCATGTTATCTGGAACTGTACTTGGTACAACAAAGCAAGGAACTGTTGGCTTGGCCCTTGTATAGAATTCTGGAAGAAAATGGATATGACCTTGGTTGCTACTATTCTCATTGCAGAGGGTGACTGAACTATAAATAGATCAGCAGATGTTTTTTTCAATGGCTAGTAAAGCAAGGAAAAGAATGATTTCAAAATTAATAACTCCAGCCAATCAGGAAGCAGCTGTTGGGAGAATAGGGACGAGCTCTTCTGTATTTTAGCAGTGCCCTGCAAGCTGCACTCCACATGAAGGACCATGCACCAAGGATTAGCGCAGCTGTCTGCCTTGAGTCTGCCGAAATCCGCCGGTAGTCTGATGGATGGCAGGTCTTTGCTCCTCATCTTCCAGGTCTTCCTCCAACGTCACTGTGTAAGTAGGGACCCTAAAGAGTAAGATTAGAGTCATGGACCTCACCTAAGCCTTCGACCTCATTGATCATGAAGTCCTCCTCCAAACCCTGGTTGGCCTCCATTTCTCACCAGAGGTCTGCCTCTGGTTCAAGGACTACCTAACAGGTAGATCCCATCGCACCGATTTGTGTTCTGGGTGACTACTCTAGCATAGATAGTGTGAAGCACCGGTATCATATGGCCTTGGTGTCCATTGTGGTTAAGAGGCTGGTCCTTAGACATTGGACCGATCAATTGGCTTTGACATATGCTGAATGGCTGGTTGAGCTTTCTGCTTATCTTAATTCTGAAAGTCTCGTAGCCAGCCTACGTTGCCGCCTGGACTTGTTTCAGAAAAGATGGGGTAGATTACAGACGCTATATTTGCACCAATGAGTTCCTAACCTTTTCCCTGATGCCCGAAAGACAACCTGTGTCTTGTCATATATTGTCAGATGCATCTTCTATTGTTGGGGGTGAAGCATAGTTATAGATGGTTGGTACCTTACATATCCAGTTTGAAGGCAGTGCTTGTTTGGCACACTAGTTTTGGGTGGAGGGAGGGGGAGGGAAGGGATACTGGTTGGGGGTGGGTGATGGGGAGGGTTTCGGTATGTGGGGGTTGGGGGAGGGTTGGGGGTTGGTTTTGTGTATTATTTGTATTTTATCTACTTGACATGTGTTGTGTGGTGTTTTGTTTGTGAAATCAATAAACTTAAATTTAAAAAAAAAAATCCCATCGCACCATTATTGGCGGTGTCCTCTCTGAATCCTGCCCCATCAAATGCGGTGTTCTCCAAGGGTCCATCCTGGGCTCTCTGCTCTTCTCTCTGGTCGTTAACTCACTTACTTGACAGGTGCATCTCCTCTGAACTCATTCTCTTTGCCGATGATGCAGCCCGTCTCTGTCAGGACAAAAATCCCACCGCTCTCATTAACAAACTCCAGTTCGATTTCAGCAGAATTAACACCTGGTTCACGTCCAAAGGTCTAGTACTGAACTCCAAAAAAACTAAGTTCATGGTTTTCTCCAGCCCCAACAAACCCCATTGGCCTTGATCTCTCCCTCTGTGACAACCTTGGTAACTCCATTGAAAGAGTCTGTGAATTCAAGTACCTTGGCTTACTCCTGGATTGGCACCTCAATTTTGATGCTCACACTAGCCTCACAATCAAAAAAGCCCACCAACGCCTTGGTATTCTCCACAGAACTAAGCATTGCCTTAACAGGGAATCCAGATCCCTCCTAGTTTCCAGCTTCCTACTTCTTGTCTTTGACTATGGTTCTCTTGTCTCCCTCCCTCGCCTCTCCATCAAAAATTTCTCCAGACTCCGAAGCTCCTACCACAATGCTATCCGTTTTGCCTTTGGCCTCCTTAAACTCACACACCACTGAGACCTTTATCGGCTCACTGGTCGACCCTTGCTTGAGGCCCGCCTCAACAGCAAGATGGCCATCTTCTTCTTCTTCAAACTCTCCCGTAGGCTACTCCCTAATTGCCTCACCTCTGTCTTCGAGACAGCTGCCACCACCAGGACCACTAGACTGTCCTCCACTCTCTCTTTCACAGTTCCTTTCTTCCGGACCACTAAAGGCCAGAAAACACTCTCCTTTATGGGACCCAAGCTCTTCAACTCTCTCCCCCTGGAACTAAAATTCTGTCCCTCTACAAATGCCTTCAAACAACATATCAGGAGACATTTCTCCCTCACACACTCCTGCACCTGCTCGTAGCCCTAATCTGGCTCCCCTACTGCACTCTTTTCCCCTCACCCTCTGGTACTCTGGTACCCACCTCTGGCACTTACCCTCTCTTTCTAGCACTTGTAGTACTATTACTCCACCTTGGCTAGTTTTTTGATTGCACTTAAATGTTTGTTTCCCACTGTTTATTATATTATTGTGAAACCCTCACAGAATGCTAATGTCACCTTTCTATTTGTTAACTCACCCAGGTTGGTTCTTGGTTTCCCTTTTTTCTATACTGTCCTGATTGGATATGTAGCTTGGTGTTAACCCTAGCTGTAAGGTAAATGTTTCCACCTATATCATGTCACATGATTGTTGAATGTAACTGGACGGTTGTGTAACTGGTCAGCAATGCTCACATGCCTTTCCAGTAAAACCCAATAAAAATGAAATGAAGATTTCTCTCATTGTTGTAGCAGTCTTACTCTGCTGTTGTAGCCTGCTACCGCTTAAACTACCAGGCATAGGACCTAGCATATTACCTCATACATGGTGGTTATATAGTATTTAGTGACTCCAATGAAATTTATTTACATCCACCCTGTGATAGTAATTCAGTAAAAACGTGTCTAGTACTGAATAGAGACTAGGATATTGCTTGGGGTTTATCCCAGTATATTACTCGGTTAACACACTAAATCGATTAATTTGTATTGTTTTAAGACTGTCCCAGTGATCTTATTGAGGTTGGGGTAGTCCTACTTGGCAATCTAATCCACTGCCTGCTCTCGTTTAGCAATTTCGTGAGTGTAGCTAGACTCTTAAACTGCCATTCTAGGGAAATGGATATGTTGTTCATCCACACTGTCTGGCAGGTATCCTTGCCGCTTTAAATCTTGCCGGAAGGTCTTCAAGCTGGCTCCTCCCACCCACCCGGGTGGTAAAACTCTCAGCTCCGCCCCATGACGCCAGATCTTCCTTACCGCTTGGAAGCTCAGGTTCCCTCCTTAACCTTCTGCGTACAAGACTGGTTCCTAATTCTTCGTTTTCCGAATTTAAAGTTTTGCTTAAAAGACTTGGGGTCTTCTATCCCTCGCAGCTCTGCGATGGACAATCGACTCCGGTTTGACGCGGTGCCCTTGTGGGCTGAAGATGTCTCGGACGGATCACGCGCATTCCGCGTGTGTGTACTGTTTGGGCCTCGAGCACGACCCGCAGGCTTGCGACCTGTGCTCTTCCTTCTCAGCCTACGTCCTCGAAGACCGTGCCGCCCGTTTACAACTGGGGCGCCCCGAGAAATGTTTTCCACCGGTTAAGTCAAAAGAGGCCCGGTCGGCGGTTTCCGTGGCGGCGGGCTCGGCGGATCAGCTAGAGCAGATGATCGCCCTCGAAGAGGAGGCGGCGCGGGCCGCATCTTCCTCGACTGCGGCTTTTATCCCGCTTTCCCTGGGTTCCTCTTACACAGCTTCTTTTAAGGAGCTTTGTCTGTCCCTCTCCACTAGGGGAGAGGGACCAACGTCTGCTGGACCTTCTTCTTCTCGGTCCAAGAAGAAAGACAAGGGTAAGTCTTTCTTGACGCTCTTGGGAGCGGAAAGGTCCCTCTCCCGAGTTGTCGGCATCGACTTGGTCGATCATTCGACTTCGGCCACTGGTCTCACGGGTGTCCCCGCCGGGTCAGTTGACCGAGACTCCCATCAACGTGAGTCGAGATCTTTCTCGACTTCGTTGGACGAGTTGTCGACCGCCAAGCCGGGGTAACCCTCTCCCGGTCCCACCGTGGAAGCTGAGGATCCCGTGCTTGCCAGTGCCCGGTTCTGGAGCCCTTGGGTGTTCCCTCCGAGCCGAGGGAGGAGCCGGTTCCACCCGTCCCCTCTCTGCACCGTCCTCGGAAAAGCCGAGGTTCTCGGTCTCGGACTTCTTTGAGGTCCAGCCGATCCCGCCATCACAGGCGGTCTCGGTCTCAGCATGATGGCGA
The DNA here is from genome assembly GCA_016271365.2 of Neoceratodus forsteri. Classification (NCBI taxonomy): domain Eukaryota; kingdom Metazoa; phylum Chordata; order Ceratodontiformes; family Ceratodontidae; genus Neoceratodus; species Neoceratodus forsteri. Next base: position 498,998,363 of record CM057449.1, on the reverse strand, counting down.
GTGTCGCCGGCCGTCCTCTTCCTCCTCCTCGGATGAGGAAGCGGCATAAGTTGCGTCGGCGATCACGAGACCTCAATTGGCAACAGCTCCTTTGACCAGGAATAAGCCGACGCCCTGCTCTTTCCCCGCCATTAAGTGGCTGTCACCCGGAGCAAACAACCCCCATTTTACCCGAGGAGCCTGTTGTCAGGCTGGTTGTTCGGCCGAAACCAGCTGCTCCACAGATTCTGAGTCGAACCTCCGTCCACAGTCGCGGTTTGGGGCTCCGACCAAGAATTCTTGGTCGGCTCAGGGTCTGCCCCATAGGCTGTCGGTCACCCTCACTCCCGATCGCCCTCGGCAGGTGGAGGGTGGCTCAGGCCCGAGGCAGCTCTTTGTGGACTCTTCCGAGTCTGACGACGATTCCTCCTTCTTCTCCAAGCGAGTGGACTTGGAGTCCTCTGGAGGTCAGTCACTGGACGACAGCCCTTCGTCCTTCCTGGGGTTGCTCAGACTCATCTCGGAATCCACCGGGATGCAGCTCGAGCCCGTATCCAAGCGGGCCAAGTATCTCCTCACGGAGATATTGGACCGAGGGCATTCCCCTATGGAGGCTTTCCCTGTGGCTGAGGCCATTGTGGGCCCGGCCTTGGAGCTCTGGCAGCATCCTGCTTCCTGCCCTGCGCCTTCGGCCAGGATGGCCAGGAAGTCTGCGGTCCCTACCGGTTCCCTGTCCGGTTTCTCGGAACATCCCTCAGCCGAGGGGTTAGTTACCGACAGTGTTTTCCGGCGTGCGGAAACGCTAGGGACGTGGACAAACCTCCCGACAAGGAGTCCAAGAAATTGGACTGTGTCGGGCTAAAGTCACGCTCGCCCTCCTTGGCCTTTGTCAGGCCAGCTCGGCTGTACTGATGGCGCATTTTTCTCACGCCCTGTTGGGCTCCCTGGACGAGGTGGTCCCTCATCTCCCGGCTGACCTGCAGACCACGGTCAAGCAGGTGCGGGACCAGGGCAGGGCAGTGGCCAAGCAGCAACTTCAGACTGCTTTGGACATCGGTGATTCATGCGCCAGGTCAGTAGCGGCTGCAGTGGCTATGCGCCGTCGGGCATGGCTTAGTATATCCACCTTCACAGCGGATACCCAGCACAAATTGGCGGATGTCCCCTTCTTGGGGACCGACCTCTTCGGCCCTGGAGTGGAAGGCCACCTCCAGAGGATCGAAAAGTCTAATGCCACCTTGGACTCTGTATCATCCGCTCAGAGGGACAAGGGCCGCAGACCTCAACCCAAGCCCTTTCGTCCGTCTGCACCCCCGGCACGCCCGGCCCAGCAACACCAGGGCCATCAGGCTCGCGCTTGGCGTCCCAAACCCAAACCTGCGGCCTCCTCCTCCTCCAGGAAGCAGGGAGGTAAAGGCCCAGGTGGTCCCTTGGCCGGTCCCTCCTCCAAGCCTGCACAGTGACGGGTTGAGGGGTGTCGCCCCCAACCTCGTCACCTCACCCCAGGTTCCCCTCGTGGGGGGACGGCTCCGATACTTCCTTTCCGCCTGGTCTGCTATTACCACAGACAGGTGGGTGTTGGAGGTGGTAGGAAAGGGCCTGCCTCTGGAGTTCGAGCAGGCCCCACCCTTCAGAGCCGTCGCACCTCGGGGGCCTCGGGGTCCAAGCCTCGCTGTCCAGCTCGCCCGAGCCGACATTGCTCTTCTCCTCGAGAGGAGGTGATAAGAGAGGTGGCGGACCCTCCCTCAAACCCGGGGTTCGTGTCCAGGTACTTCCTGGTTCCGAAACGGACGGGGGGCTGGCGCCCCATTCTCGACCTACACGACCTGAACAAGTTCCTAAGGTCTCGAACCTTCAGGATGGTCACTCTGGCTCAGATAATCCCATCCTTGGAACACAGCGTGTGGTTCTGCTCTCTGGACCTACAGGACGCGTTCTTTCATGTCCCTATCCGTCCGTCCCATCAAAGGTTCCTTCGCTTTCGAGTGGAAGGTTCCCTTTTCGTGTTCCAAGCCATGCCCTTTGGCTTATCTCCAGCTCCCAGGGTCTTCACCAAATGCATGGCAGTGGTGACAGCATTCCTGCGGTGCCGAGGGGTCCGGGTTTACCCTTACCTGGACGACTGGCTGATAGCAGCCACCTCCAGACAGGAGGTGGAGCGGTCCAGAGATCTGGCCCTCCAGGTTTGCTCTCAGGTCGGCCTCCTCATCAACGAGGCCAAGTCGGAACTCGAGCCGGAGCAGGTGATTCTTTTCATCGGGGCAGAGCTCGACTCTCTTCGAGCCAGAGCACGGCTCCCGGCGGACAGGGCCGAGGTTCTTTCCTCCTTTGCCCAGTCATTTCTGGTTGGGCAATTGCGCCCTGCCTGGGACTTCCTGCGCCTCCTGGGTCTCATGGCGGCCTGTACCAGCGTGGTCCGTTGGGCCCGCTGGAACATGCGCCCCCTTCAGTGGGGGCTGGCCAGCCAGTGGTCACGACGCTGCGATCCATTGGACCAGCTAGTGATGGTGACCTAGGGGATGTGGAACGCTCTCCACTGGTGGACCGTTCCAGTTCATCTGCAGGAGGGCATCCTGTTCGTCCGCCCCGAGCCGATGGTCTCTCTATCGACCGATGTCTCTCTGGGTTGGGGCGCCCATCTGGGGGAACACCGAGCGCACGGCCTCTGGTCCCCGCGGGAGTCCCGATGCCACATCAACCTGCTGGAGCTCCGAGCGGTCCGCCTAGCTCTCACCGCCTTTGCTCCATTTCTTCGGGGTCAAGTGGTCCGGGTCCAGACAGACAATACCACGACCATGTACTATCTAAACCGCCAGGGCGGGACGCGCTCCATGCTCCTATGCAAGGAAGCTCTCCGCATCTGGTCACTCGTGCGCAGCCTGGAGGTGGATCTCCTAGCCATTCATGTGGCAGGAGCCTCCAACACCCTGGCCGATGCCCTAAGCCGGATAGGGGCTGCCTCCCACGAGTGGTCTCTCCTGCCGGAGGTAGTACGAGATCTATTCTCCCATTCGGGCACACCTCAGGTGGACCTGTTTGCCTCCAGGGAGAATGCGAAGTTGAGGCTGTTCCATGCCCGCCCCCCTCAGCAGGGGGATGCCTTCTCAAGGCCGTGGACCCCGGGCCTCTTCTACGCCTTTCCCCCTTTCCCCTTGATGCACAAGGTGCTGCTCAAAGCAAGGAGGGACAAGGCGCAGGTGATTCTGATAGCCCCAGACTGGCCCCGCCAGTACTGGTACCCAGATCTCCTCAGCCTCAGCTCCAGGCTTCCAAGGCAGCTTCCAGCTCGCCCGGACCTGCTCTCAGTCAGTCAGGGGAAGGTATTCCATCTGGACCTTCAATCCCTGCACCTGACCGCCTGGTTCCTGAGCAGCTAGAGTTCCAGGTCTTGGGTCTTTCCGACGAGGTCCTCAACGTGGTTGAGGCGTCCCATAAGGAGTCGACCAGAAAATGCTAAGCCTTCAAATGGAAAAGGTTTTCCATTTGGTGTCAGGGCAAGGGCCTGGACCCTTCCTCCTGTTCCTTGGCGAGCATATTGGACTGCCTGTGGTCCCTTTCTCAGCAAGGGCTTAGGTCAACGACCCTTAAGGTGCACCTGGCAGCCATCTCTGCTTACCGGGCGCGGCCCGGGAAGCAGTCAGTGGCGCAGGAGAAGGTGGTCTGGCGCTTTTCAAAGGCCTTGATCACATTTCCCTTCCGGTGCGAGAACCTCCACCTCCGTGGGATCTACTGCTGGTACTGGCAAAGCTCATGGGCAAGCCATTCGAACCAATGCACAGGTGTGAACTCTCTCACCTGTCGTGGAAGACCGCCTTCTTGGTGGCTATCATGTCAGCCAGAAGGATGGGAGAGCTCCAGGCGCTTTCCATAGAGTCTCCCTCCTTACCTGGTCTTCCACAGGGACAAGGTTGTCTTGCTCCCCCACCCAAAATTCCTTCCGAAGGTGGTGTTGGAGTTTCACCTTAACCAGGTGTTGACTCTGCCAGTGTTCTACCCCAGTCACACCTCGGAGGCCGAATATAGGCTCCATACTTTGGACCCTAGAAGGGCGCTCGCTTACTATAAGGAGCGCACGGCTGAAATTCAGGGAGTGGTTCGCCAGCTGTTTGTCACCTACACTGAAGCCGCATCTGGCAGACCTGCAGCCAAGCGGACGATAGGCAGGTGGGTCACCTCCTGCATAGATCTCTGCTATAAGTTGGCGGGCATGGAGCCTCCCAGAGGGATAAGAGCTCATTCTACCCGCCATACTGCTGCATCGGTGGCTGCTTCCAGGGACATCCCTATCCAGGAAATCTGCAGGGCTGCTACCTGGAAGTCAGCACACACCCATTACCACATCGACCTTGAGTCACGCCGGGATGCTGGTTTTGGGGCCTCAGTTCTCCAGTCTCTCTTTCCCAAGTAAGTATCGGGGGTGTGCGTCTTGCCTCCCTCCTCCCAGAGAACTGCTAGGAGTCTGCCAGACAGTGTGGATGAACAACATATCCATGTCCTAGAAATACAGGTTACTCACCTGTAACAGGAGTTCTAGGAATGGTATGGCATTGTTCATCCTACCGACCCTCCGACCTCGACCGGCCTTTTAACCTATGAGCTTCCAGCGGGCCAGATCTGGCGTCCTGGGGCGGAGCCGAGAGTTTTACCACCCGGGTGGGTGGAAGGAGCCAGCTTGAAGACCTTCCGGCAAGATTTAAAGCGGCAAGGATACCTGCCAGACAGTATGGATGAACAACATACACCATTCCTAGAATTCCTGTTACAGGTGAGTAACCTGTATTTTCTCCTGAGCGTTGCCAATACTCTTATCTTGGCTAAGTTATTATTGTAAAATAGTACTGCTGCTTGCAGTTTGTTGCTTGCTGGTCTGCTGTTTCCAGAAACCTGGATCCTGCCAGCTCTTTTAAGGACTTCCCGTTATTGCTTATGCCAAAGCACCTAGCACCCAGATTGTTGTATACATTTGGAATGACTACTGCCAGCAACCCTTATGCGCGCTCATCTGTTCACTAATACATCATCTTTTACTCTGTGTAACTAGGGACCCCTAAACCAAGCTTCCTTTAGCTACTGTAGCAGACTCAGTCTGCCGATTTAGGTGTACTATCCACACTTCTGGCATAATTCCTTTCCCCTTAAAATCAGGCTGAAATGTCTTCAGGCTGGCTCCTCCCACCCACCCAGTTGGTTTCCTCCTCTGCAATGTCCTGTGATGTCAGATCTTCCTTTCCGCTGGAAGAGACAGGTTACCTCCATAGCACGCTGCGTTTGTGTAGGCCCCATCTTCGTTAAAAAAATAACAAACTTCTTGGTCTTTCAGGCTGCTTCGCTGTTTACCGTGTTTGCACCATGGACTTGTCTGCTCTGACGTTGGCATCCAGGTTTAAGCTTTGTCCACGGAAACTGAAAATGTTGCGCACGGACCCTCATGCTACATACATGTATTGCTTGGGCCAGGAACACGACTCTCAGGCTTGTCGCCTCTGCCGCACTTTGCATCCCTCCATTCTGGAGGACCGGTACGCTCGACTTTTACTGGGTTATCCGGATGAACGGGATCCTTCTGTATGGTTCAAGGACACCTGTACGGTGGTCTCAGCAGCAGCAGGGTCCGCTGAACAAATGGTGGCTTTTGGGGAAGCTGTTGCCCAGGTGGCCACGGGCTCTTACACGGTGTCCGTGCTTGTCTCACTGGACTTCAGCACATCTTTTACCGGGGTGTTCCCGAACTTATGTCAGTCCCTTCCCACCTTTGGGGAGGACCCTTCCCGTGGGTCGATATCCAAGAAAGACTCCAAGGCTAAAGTTAAAAAGTTCCATTGCAGGTCGTGGGATCGCGACCACTCTCTGGCCTTGGATTTCCGTGCTCCTGCTTTGTAGATGTTCCTCGACAAATCGGCTTAGTCAGATGTTTCTGTCCAGACTCCTGGCCCCTCGGTGTCCCCTTCAGGCCTTTCTGCCAAGACGGGGGTCGACCAGCCGGTTGAGATTTTTCTTGACCCGGTTGATCCATTAGCACACGACAAGGAGGATACTGCCCTCTCCATGGCTCCGGTCCTGACTTTGCAGTCCCAGGGCAGGTTGAACTGGTCCCCTGATCCAGTCCCTAACGCTTGGGACAGTGGGGTGGGGGGGCAGGCATCCCTGCGTCCCTCACTGGTTCCTGCATCTCACCGCTGTCTGGTCCACCGGAGGGCGAAGTCCCGAACCCGTAGCTCAAGTAGTCCTCACCGTAGTTGGCATTTGTGCTCTTCACTCAGCGTCGTTGCTATTCCTCCTCTTCAGGGGAGGACTGGCTCTGCTGCAACTTGTGACAGTGCTACGAGGAACTAATGTGGGAGAAGTTCCTTTTGGGTGCTGGACCAAAGCCGGTGCCGGCTCTTTCCCTGACGCTCCTTTAGCTGCTGCCTCCATGGCCTGAACCGGTTCCAGCTCAGCCAATTCTGGTCTCTGTGCCCATTCGGGTGGTTCTCCCGCTGATTCAGTCGAATGATGGTCTTCCATCCAAGGATGTCAGTACTACCCCCAGGCTTCCTCGACAGCTGTTGGTCATGGTCACTCGGGCCGACAAGCCCTGCAAGGTTAGCGGGGATTTGGGGGGGGGGGGTCCTCGGCCGGTCGGTCTTCGAATCCTTGGAGTCAGAGGGTTCCTCCATGGATTCCAGGCCAGTTGACCTAGAATCAGGAGAGGATCTGCCCACAGACCATGGTCCCACTTCCTTCGGGCCCAAGAGCTTAGTTGCTGACTCTGTTCTTCCGGATTGGCAGTGTCTGGGATGTTGAACCCCCCCACCCCCCAACAAGGAATCCAACAAATTGGATCATGCAGTCAAGAAAGTGTATGTGGCCCCATCTCTCTGCCTCAGGCAGGCTAGTTTGGCCTTAATGATGGCCCACTTCACTTGTGCGTTGTTTGCCAGCAAGTCTGGGACCAGGGCTATGCTGTGGCCAAACAGCAGCTCCAGATGGCCGTGGACATTGGCGATTCCTGCATCAGGTCTGTGGCTGCGGCTGTTGCTATGTGCCACCAAGCTTGGCTGTGGAGCTCAACCTTCACTGCGGATACCCAACACAAGTTGGCGGATGTCCCCTTGCTGGTTGCTGACTTATTTGGGCCGGGGTGGATATTCATCTCACTAGGACTGAGAAGTCCTATGCTACCTTGGACTCCCATCAGCTCTGCCCAAAAAGACAAGGTCTCCAAACCCCAGAAAAAGTCCTTTTGGCCCCACCTGGCCCCTGCAGCCAAGCCTCCCCAGACCGAAGTCTCTCATTTCTGTGATCCAGAGGCCAGGTGGGAGAGGCCCAGCAGAGTCCTCCACTGGCCCTGCCTCTGCCTCCGGCCCTGCCCAGTGATAGGTTGGGGTGTGCCCCCTCCCTGCTCGTCCTGTCTCTCCTGGATCCTCCTGTGGCGGGCCGGCTCTGACACTTTCTTTCTGCCTGGTCCAGTGTTAGGTGGATGCTGGAAGTGGTTGGTCAGGGTTTGCCTCTGGAGTTAGAGGCTCTCCCACCCAGCCGAGCCTGCACCTCTTGGGAGAATATGGTGTCCGTAGACATGTTGTCCGCCCTTCGGGAGGAGATCACCCAACTCCTTTAGAAGGAGGTGTTGGTTCGCATCCTGGGCCCACCAGCCAATCCAGGGTTTGTCTCTAGATATTTTCTGGTTCCAAAACAAACGGGGATGCTGGCGCCCCATCTTGGATCGGCATGACCTGAACAAGTTTCTGTGGTCGCGTACCTTCAGAATGGTCACTCTGAACCAGATAACGTTCCTGGAACAGAACATGTGGTTCTGCTCCCTGGACCGGCGGGACGCCTTCTTCCACATCCCCGGTCATCCATACCACTGACTGTTCCTTTGGCTCCACATGGAATGGACCCTCTACAAGTTCCATGGGGTAACCAGGGTAGTTGATCAGGAAGGGGCAGTAGACATGGCCTACCTAGATTTTTAGCAAGACATTTAGCACTGTTCTGCACAAGAGATTAATAAACAGGTTGGGCAGCCTAGGAGTGGGTCCCAAGGTGCTAAACTTGGTCAGAAATTGGCAGAGCAATAAGAAACAGAGGGTGGTAGTAAACTGAGTTCAATCCGGGGTAACCAGCGGGAGCCACAGGGTTCACTGCTGGAGCCTGTCCTCTGTAACATAAGTGACATTGCAGGGTAGCTAGAAGGAAGGTATGCCTCTTTGCAGACGACACAAAGATCTGCAATAGGGTTGACATTTGGGGGGGGGGCGGTGTGGAGAAAATGAAAAGGGACCTAATCAAGTTGGAGGAGTGGTCAAGAGTGTGGCAGGTCAAATTCAGTGCAAAGAAGTGAAGTGCAAAATCATGCACTTGGGGCACAAAAACTCAGGCGAGGAATACACATGGGAGGAGGGTGTGCTGATGACAAAACTGGAAAGAGACCTGGGGTAATCATAACAGATGACCTAAAGGTAGCCAAGCAATGTGAGGCAGTGAGGAAAGCCAGAGGGATGCTGGGGTGCATAGGGAGAGGTGTCACCAGTAGAAAGCAGGTGGTGATGCCATTGTACAGTCAGTTGGTGAGACCTCATCTAGAGTACTGTGTTCATTTCTGGAGACCACTTCTCTGTAAGGACACAGACAGAGTAGGGGGGGTCCAGAGGAGGGCAACAAAAATGGTGCAAAGACTACACCAGGAACCATATGAGGAGAGACTGAAGGACCTCAGCATGTATACCCTGGAGGAAAGGAGGGAGAAGGGGGATATGAAAGAGACATTCAAGTACCTCAAGGGGATAAACAAAGTTTAAGGGGATGGCATCTTTCAGAAAAAGAGATGTGCAAGAACAAGGGGTCACAGTATGAGGCTTTGGGGGGGAGACTCGGCAATGTGAGGAAGTATTTTTTTTCATGGTAAGGGTGGTGGACCCATGAAACAGCCTCCCTGAGGGGGTCATAGGAGCAAATCGATGGGTGAATTCAAAACGGCATGTGCTAGACAGAAGGCAACCCTAGAGGTAGGAAGGAGAAGGAAAGCTCCAGATCAAATAGGATCTGGGGTTTATGGAGTAGATGGGGAAATGGGCAGACTGGGTGGGCCAGGTGGTCTTTTTCTGTGTTTCCAGCCCATGCCCTTCAGCCTTTCCTCAGCTCCCAGGGTCTTCAGCAAATGCATTGCAGTGGTGGTAGCCTTCCTGAGGTGCCGAGGGGTCCGAGTGTACCTGGATGACTGGCTGATTGCATGGCCCTCAAGGGGTGACTGGTTCTAGGCATGGTGTATGGTGTACAGCCACACGATCCACTGACCTCCCTTGGCAAGTGGCACACTGGTCTGGCTTCCAGTGGATCAGATCTGATGTCACGGGGCTTTGCAGAGGAGGATACCACTCGGGTGGGTGGGAGGAGCCAACTTGAAGACCTTCTGGCCTGATTTAAAGGGGAAAAGAATTTTGCCAGAAGTGTGGCTGTATACCATATACTCCTTAGAACTACAGTTACAGGTGAGTAACTTGTTTTTCTAGGGACATGGATATGTTCTTGCCACACTTACTGGCAGGTTCCTTGCCGCTTTAAATCTTGCCGGATGGTCTTCAAGCTCGCTCCTCCCACCCACCCAGGTGGTAAAACTCTCGGCTCCGCCCCATGATGCCAGATCTTCCTTACCGCTTGGAAGCTCAGGTTCCCTCCTTTGCGCTCTGTGTTTTAGGCCTGGATCCTACCTCGTTGGTTAATCCGAAACTCATACTTAAATTTACTAGACTTGGTTCTTTCTCTTCCTTCGCGGCTCGCGATGGCCGATCGACTTCGGATTTGGCGCGGTGTCCTTGTGGGCAGAAGATGTCTCGGCTGATCCGCCTCCTCGATGTTTACTGCCTTGACCAATCACAATCTGCAGGCTCATGAATTGTGTAAGTCCTTCTCGGTCAACGCTCTCAAGACCGTGCTGCTAGACTTCAACTTGGGCGCCCGAGAGACTTATTCCTCCAGTAAAGTCGGGTTGAGGTCTGCTATGTGTCTGGCCGGCGGCTTAGCTGAACAACTTGAGCAAATGATCGCCCTCGAGGAGGAGGCGGTCCAGGCCGCATCTTCTTCTTCCTCGGTTGCAGCATTTATCCTGCTCTCCTTGGGCTCCTCCTACTCTGCTTCATTTAAGGAGCTTTGTCAATCCCTCTCTACTAAGGGACAGGGGCCATCGGGACACTGCTCTCGGTCCAAGAAAAAGGACTCAAAGGGTAAGTCCCACCGTTGACGTTCGTGGGAGCGGGAGAGGTCCCCTTCCCTGGATAGTCGACACGCGACTTCGATCGAGGTTGCGGCTAAGGCTGCTGGCTTCACGGTGTCCCTGTCAGGTCAGCCAGCCGAGACACCCGTCGTTTCAGCCGAGATTTTTCTCGACCCGTCGGACGGGTTGTCGACTGGAGAAGCAGACAACCCTTCTTCACCGGTTCCCCCGGTGGAAACCGAGGACTTGCCTGTGCCTCTAGTGCCAGAGTCCTCGGTTAAGGTTCCTGAGCCGGGGGAGGAACGGGTTTCCCCCGCTCCCTCCCAGACCCACCCTCAGAAACACAGAGGGTCTCGGTCTCTGTCTCGGCACCGAGGGAAGCGGCGCCGCCGCTCATCCTCGTCATCATCCTCCTCGGAGGATAGGCTCCGGTGCAAGTTATGTCGGTGCTACGAGGATCTAATGTGGCAGCAGCTCCTTCTGACCGGGAGCAAGCCGACTCCGTTGCCTACCCCTGCCATTAAGTGGCTGACACCTGAGCGGCCGAAACAAGCCCTCATGGTCATCGAGGAGCCGGCGCCGGTAGTTCGGCCAAAACCAGCTGCACCACCCATTGTGGTGGAACCCTTGCCTCCTCAGCCAAAAACTGGGGCTCCGACCAAGGATTCTCGGTCGGGTCATGGGTTGCCCCGTCGGTTGTCTGTCACCCTCACTCCCGATCCTCCTCGGCAGGTGGATGGTGGCTCAGGCCCTCGGCAGCTGTTTGAAGACTCCTCTGAGTCTGATGATGACTCTTCCCTGTTCTCCAGGCCTCTTGACCTGGAGTCCTCTGGGGGGCAGTCGGTGGACGGGAGCCCATCCTCGTTCATGGGTTTGCTTCGGCTCATCTCAGAATCTACTGGTATGAAGCTTGAACCCATGTCAAAGTGGGCCAGGTATCCCCTTACGGAGATACGGGACTGAGGGGATTCTCCTATGGAAGCCTTTCCTGTGGCCGAAGCCATTGTTGGTCCGGCCCTGGAGCTATGGCAGCGACCGGTTTCTTGTGCAGCTGCCTTGGCAAGGAAGTATGCCGTTCCCACCCGCTCACTCTCCGGATTCTTGGAGCACCCCTCTGCGGAGGGGTTGGTGACAGACAGTGTTTACTGGTGCTCTGGAAACGCTCGGGATGTGGACAAGCCACTCGATAGAGTCCAAGAAACTGGACTACTCTGGGCATAAAGTTTACGCTGCGTCCTCCTTAGGTCTTCGTCAGGCCAGTTCGGCTGTACTGATGGTACACTTTTCCCACGCCCTTTTGGGCTCCCTGGATGAGGTGATTCCTCATCTCCAGGATGACCTCCAGACTACGGTCAGGCAGGTGCGGGATCAGGGAAGGGCGGTGGCAAAGCAACAGCTTCAAACTGCTCTTGACATTGGAGACTCTTGTGCCCAATCAGTAGAGTCCGCAGTGGCCATGCGCCGCAGAGCTTGGCTGCAGATCTCTACCTTCACGGCGGATACCCCAGCACAAGCTGACAGACGTTTCCTTCCTGGGTACCGACTTGTTCGGTCCCAGGGGTGGAGGATCACTTGCAGAGGATCGAGAAGTCCACTGCCACCTTGGACTCAGTCACATCTGCCCAGAGGATGTGGGTGGCCAGCCGGCAGCGAAGTCCTTTGGCCTTCTGCCCTGCGGCATCAGCCCAGCAACACCCAGCATCAGGGCCAGCAGCCTGCACTTGGCACCCCAAAGCTAAGCCTGCAGCTTCCTCCAGCAGGAAGCCGGGAGGAAAAAGGCCCAGGAGGTCTCGGCGGTCTTCCTCCTAGCCTGCCCAGTGATGGGTTGAGTGTCGCCCCTAGCTCAATCACTCCCCGGGACCCTCCCCCCGTGGGGGGACGGCTCTGCCACTTCCTTTCCGCCTGGTCCACTATCACCGCGGACTGCTGGGTGTTGGAAGTGGCAGGGAAGAGTCTGCCTCTGGAATTCGAGCAGGCCCCACCCTATCGAGCCGTCGCCCCACGGTGGGCTATGGGGTCCACAGCGCCTCTGTCGGCTCATCGAGCCAACATTGCTCTGCTCCTGCCAAAAGGAGGTGATCAGGGAGGTGGCGGATCCTCCACCAGACCCAGGGTTTGTGTCCAGGTATTTCCTGGTCCCGAAACTGACAGGGGACTGGCACCCTATTCTAGACCTACATGACCTGAACAAGTTCCTAAGGTCTCGAACCTTCAGGATGGTCACTCTGGCACAGATCATTCCATCCTTGGAACGAGCCGTGTGGTTCTGTTCTCTGGACCTCCAGGACGCGTTCTTTCATGTCCCAATCCATCCGTTCCACCAGCGATTCCTTCGCTTCAGAGCGGAGGGGTCCTCACGAGTTCCGGCCATGCCCTTGTGCCCTCTCCAGCTCCCAGGGTCTTCACCAAATGCATGGCGGTGGTGATAGCATTCCTCACGGTGCGAAGGGTCCTGGTGTACCCTTACCTGGACGACTGGCTGATTGCAGCCCTCCAGGCTGGAGATGGGCGGTCCTGGGATCTGGCCCTCCAGGTCTGCTTCAGATTGGCCTCCTCATCGACGAGGCCAAATCGGAACTCGTGCCAACGCAGGTGATTCATCAGGGCAGAGCTTGACTCTCTTCGAGCCAAAGCACGGCTCCCGGCGGACAGGGCAGAGGTTCTTTCCTCCTTTGCCCAATCATTTCTGGTTGGGCAATTGCGCCCTGCCCGGGACTTCCTGCGCCTCCTGGGCCTCATGGCGGCCTGCACCAGCGTGGTCAGTTGGGCCTGCTAGCACATGCATCCCCTTCAGTGGGGACTGGCCCGCCAATGGTCACAATGCTCCGGTCCTCTGGACCAGCCAGTGGCAGTGACCCAGGAGATGTGGAACGCTCGCCAGTGGTGGATCGTTCCAGCTCATCTCAGGAGGGCATCCTGTTTGTCCGCCCGAGCCGACGGTCATTCTATCGACCGATGACTCTCTGATGGGTTGGGGTGCCCATCTGGGGGAGCACAGAGAGCATGGCCTCTTGTTCTTTCAGGAGTCTCGATGTCACATCAACCTGCTGGAGCTTCGAGTGGTCTGATTAGCCCTCACTGCCTTCGCTCCGTTTGTACGGGGTCAAGTGGTCCAGGTCCAGACAGACAATACCACGACCATGTACTACCTAAACCGCCAGGGCGGGACGTACTCCTTGCCCCTGTGCAAGGAAGCTCTCCGCACTTGGTCCCTCGTGAGCAGACTGGAGGCGGATCTCCTAGCCATCCATGTGGCGGGAGCCTCCAACACTCCGGCCGATGCCCTAAGCCGAATAAGTGCTGCATCTCACGAGTGATCTCTCCAGCCGGAGGTAGTACACAATCTGTTCTCCTACTGGGGCACACCTCAGGTGGACCTGTTTGCCTCCAGGGAGAATGCGAAGCTGAGGCTGTTTCATGCCCGCCCCCCTCAGCAGGGCTCGCTGCAGGGGGATGCCTTCTCGAGGCCGTGGACCCCAGGCCTCTTCTACGCCTTTCCCCCATTTCCCTTGACCCACAAGGTGCTTCTCAAGGCGAGGAGGGACAAAGCACAGGTGATTTTGGTAGCCCCAGACTGGCCCTGCCAGTTCTGGTATCCAGATCTCCTCAGCCTCAGCTCTAGGATCCCGAGGCGGCTTCCAGCCCGCCTGGACCTGATCTCAGTCAAATAGGGGAAGGTACTCCACCCGGACCTTCAGTCCGTGCACCTGACGGCCTTGTTCCTGAGTGTCTAGAGTTCCAGGCCTTGGGTCTTTCCGACGAGGTCCTCAACGTTGTTGAGGCATCCCGTAAGGAGTCTACCAGAAAATGCTATGCCTTCAAATGGAAGAGAGACTCCATTTGGTGTCAGGAATGAGGGTTTGGACCCTTCCTCCTGCTCCTTGGCCAGCATTCTGGACTACCTGTGGTCCCTTTCTCAGCAAGGGCTTCGGTCGACGACCCTTAAGATGCACCTGGCAGCCATCTCTGAATACTGGGCGTGGGATGGAAGCAGTTGGTGGCTGGTGGAGAAGGTGGTCTGTGCGCCGTGCATGCCTTGATCACATATCCTCTCAGTGTAGAGAACCCCACTGCCGTGGGATTTACTGCTGGTATTGGCTAAGGTCATGGGCAAGGCATTCGAACCGATGCACAGGTGTGACATCTCTCACCTGTCGTGGAAGACCGCCTTCTAGGTGGCTATAATGTCAGCCAGAAGGATGGGAGAGCTCTAGGCGCTTTCCATCGAGTCTCCTTATCTGGTCTTCCACAGGGACAAGGTTGTCCTGTGCCCCCACCCGAAGTTCCTTCCGAAGGTGGTGTCAGAGTTTCACCTTAGCCAGGTGCTGACTCTGCCGGGTAGTCTACCCCAATCACACCTCGGAGGCGTAATATGGCTCCATACTTTGGACCCTAGAAGAGCGCTTGTCTTATTATAAGGAGCGGACGGCCAGTTCGGGGAGAGGTTCAGCTGTTTGTCACCCACGCTGAAGCTCCACCTGGCAGACCTGCAGCCAGCGATCGATAGGCAGGTGGGTCACCTCCCGGATAGATCTCTGCTGTAGATTGACGTGGCATGGAGCCTCCCAGAGGATAAGAGCTCATTCTACCCGCCATACCGCTGCTCGTGGCTGCTTCCAGGGACGTCCCTATCCAGGAAATCTGCAGGGCTGCTACCTGGAAGTCAGCACGCACCTTCATTACCCACTACCACATCGACCTTGAGTCACGCCGGGATGCTGGTTTTGGGACCTCGGTTCTCCAGTCCTTATTTCCCAAGTAGGGGGTGTGCGCCTTGCCTCCTTCCTTCCGGAGAACTGCTAGGACTCTGCCAGTAAGTGTGGATAGAACAACATATCCATGTCCCTAGAAATACAGGTTACTCACCTGTAACAGAAGATCTTACTTCGAGAGGGCTCTTGCAGTAGGTAATTACATATAGGACTGACGTTGGCAGGCGGCAGGAGCCCACGGGAAATTTTTTTTTAGCTAGCAGTCCCTGGTGAGGGACCGCCCCCACGTCAGGTGACCGGCGTCATACGACGTCGTATATAAAGGCGGTCCTGGCGCCTTCCTGTTCTTTCCCGCCGTCAGCTCGCAGCTATCCACGGTAAAGTTCGTATGAGCCTGTTCTTTCGTCGGTTTTACCGGAAAATAGTAGTATTTTATTACTGTATCGCCAGCTAAATGTCGGTTTATGTCGTCCCTGCTCCAAAAATAAAGTGCGACCTGCGTGGCTACCAACTGCCTCACAAGGATGGTCACTTCTGCCTCTTTTGCTCAGGCCCTGACCACGCTGTCGCATTAAGTGTCCTCAAAAGATTGCCTAAGGTATTTCTAATCTTGGCTACCCGTAAGAGACGACGCCAGTAGTCTTTGGAAGCCCATCTGCTTAAAAAGAAGATGTCTTCAATGGAGAAGGAGTTGAAGAAGCTTAGGCCAGCTGTCGCCCTTCCAGAAGGACACCACAAGAAGCGGACAAAGAAAAGCACAGGGAGAAGGCCTCGTCCGGAGTCGCGTTCAGGTAACGTCCCGACGGCAGCCTCAGTGTTTTGAAGAGGCATCGCCCGCCCGTCAGGCTTGCGCGTCCCGCGGCGCCCGGCTAAAGGAGGCTCTCGCTTCCCCAGTACTGCCACAGGCTTGTGGCTCTACTGGCGCTGGCACCTCCCATAAGCCGGATGCTCGCTTCCTCTGACGCCTGGGGAGAAGACCGATAAGATGCCTGACCCTTCTGGGCGGGCGACGGTCGCGCTCCCCTCGGACTGGGCTGCTTCACACCTCGCCCGGCCCGATGAGGGACCCTTTGCCGGATGCCTGCTCCTCTAGCGCCCGCCGATTCAGCCCCTCATTGCATCGCCGGCTTCTCCAACGTGCGCCGGCAGTTGGAGCCTCGACAGACTCTCCGTCCTGTCGTCCCCAGGTTCCCGCAGCCTTCGCCACATCCGGAAGCTCGAGTCGCCTCTGCCTGACCCTGGGACTTTTCCTCCGGCCCTTGGTGATGGATGGGATGGTTTTCACTGTCAGACCCTCCTCTACAGAACCGGATCTGACGCCGGCCCCACCGACGCCGGTGGGGGATATCCCTCCTCCGTTGGGCCCGACCACCCACGGTCCTATCATTGTTGATCTGCCCGTGGAGCTCCGGCAGCTCCTCTGGTACCTGGGTATCCGCCGTCCTATCCGACGCTGGCTTACCCGGGTCCGCAGTATCCAGCGCCGCAGTACCCGACGCCGGCTCCACTGACGCCGCAGTACCCGGCACCGGTATTCCCGCAGCCGGGTTATGGATACTTGCCTTACGGATACAATCCGTATAATTATCCCCCTCCTCCTCCTCCACCGCCCCCCAGGCCGCCGGTGGATCTTCAGGAGACTCTGGCTTCCTGGTGGGCTGAGGCCAAGGCTCAGCTCACCAAGGAAGTCGAGAGCCGCCTTACGGCGATGGTGCCACCTGTGGCCTCAGACGCCAGAGACCTACACACTCCCCTCTCCGCCTCCGATTCCCAAACTCTTCCCTCTGGATCCAGAGAGGGGCAGGACACGCGTCCAGGGATTCCCCCTAAGGAACCCGTTCCTCCCCCTAGACGGGTCAGGGAGTCTTACTCTGCTTCTAATTCTTCTTCTTCTTCACTCTCTGAGTCCTCGGATTCCTCCGATGGATGCTCCGTGAGAGATGACGAGCCTCGCTCTCCGTCCAAGCCCCGGCCGAGGACTCCTCCGAAGTCTCCTCCGGAGGATCCTTCCTTCACGGAGTTGCTCAGGAAGATCCAGGAAGTACATCAGTGGCATTCTTTGGAACCAGATCCTCAGCGGGTTAAACTCTTCGAACATCTGGACCTGCCCCTTACGGCCCCTACTCTAGTGCCACCCTGGATCGAGCCTCACGCCCTCCTTGTTTCCACTATTTGGAAACAGTCGGCTTTAGCCCCGCTTCCTCGGAAGTCCAACAGGCTTTACTAGGCTCCGGAGGGTGTAGACTTTTTGGATTCTCACCCCCGTGCAGACTCAGTCGTGATTAGCGCCGCTCACGGCCGGTCAGCACACCCCAAACATTTAATCTCGTCTCCCCCGGATAAGGAATCTCGCCATCTGGATCAGTATGGAAGAAAAATATACGCTTCTTCCACACTGGGAATTAGGGCCCTGAATTATGTAGCGCATATGGGGGATTACCAGAAGGCAATCCTTACTCAGCGGAATCTAAGATTGACTCCTTACCTGACTCCCAAGTCAAGCAGGAGTTAGCTGACCTAGTCCGTTCTGCTCGTTCGGCCAGTCGTCACATCTTGAGGATCTACCCCACGATGCAGTGGATTACTGCAGGGCGGAGCTCCTGATTCGCCGTAGTCTTCGCATCACGCCTGGCTCTGCATGTCAGGGTTTGGATCCCGGAGGTGCAGTCAGCAATCCAGGAAGCACCTTTCAGGGGTTCAGTGCTTGGCGGTGATGTCAAGGATATCATCACCGATTGCAGGAGAAGGGACGGCTCTGAAATCTGGGATTCCATGTACTGTCCCCATCCCCCGCAGCGCCGTCCTTTTCGCAGACGCAGCCGGCCTCAAGCGAGACCACAAGGAAGGCGTGGCCACTGAAACGCTGGCCCCCGCAGCTGCTAGGCCCTGCCGCCCAGAAAAGCAGCGGTGCTCCCCGTGCCGCGCGCTGCCCCACACCACCTGACTCTTCCCTCTCCACCGTCTCCAGACTCCCGGAGGAACCGTAGAGGGAGATTCTCCTCCACCTTCCGGGCTGGGAGGGATAACATTGGATCATGGGTACTTTGATTATCGCGAGGGGCACCACAGAGTTTCTACAGAAAACCTCCGCCACCCCCCCTCTAAAGTCCTCTTACACAAGGGACCATCTTCCTTTGGTCAGGGAAGAAATAGCTGCCCTTCCTGCAAAGCAGGCCATAGAACCCGTTCCTCTTCACCTTCAAGGGACGGGTTACTATTCCCATTTCTTCCTAGTACCAAAGAAGACGGGAGATCTCAGGCCCATTCTCGATCTCAGCTCCTGAACTTCTACGTGAACACAAAAGTTCAGGATGCTCTCCTTCAAACCCTTCTGCCCTTCTTGGCCGGGTCAATGGCTTTTGCGCTGGATATGCAGGATGATCTGCACATCCCTTTCGTCTCGTGATCGCAAGTACCTCCAGTTTGCTTTCCAGGGGACCATTACCAATTCCTGCACTCCGCTTGGTCTTTCCTCGGCTCCCCGAGTTTTTACCAAATGCCTGGTGGTGGTTGCGGCCCACCTGCGTACTTTGGGAGTTCAGGTGTTTACCTACCTGGACGACTGGCTCCTGGCGGTCTCGTCCAGGGAGGAGCTCCTGCATTTTCTCTCCCTCACCCAGCAGGTTTTCACTTGCCTGGGTATCACCATCAACCATTCCAAGTCTCATCTGGACCCCTCCCAGAGAATTCAGTTCATCGGGGCGATCCTCGACATGACAGTGAGCAATGCCTTCCTTCCTCCGGATAGGGTGGCCTCCCTCCAGTCACAGATTTCCCTGCTATTAGAACGCAGGAAGGTTCCAGCGAGGTCAGTTCTCCGTCTTTTGGGGCTTATGGCGGCTGCCATCCCGACGGTTCCCCACGCGTGGCTCCACATGAGGATTTCTCAGTGGACTCTCCGCTCTCAGTGGGATCAACTCGTAGACGATCTAGATCATCTGGTGCTGATCTCCTCGCCGATGACAAGAGACTTGCAGTGGTGGATGGTTCGAGAGAACCTGTTTCCGGGGGCCCTTCTGTCATCCTGCCCCCTTCCAGACTCTGACCACGGACGCATCAGGCTAAGGTTGGGGGGCCCATCTGGGTCCTCACCAAACCCAGGGATTATGGTCCAGATTGGAGTTAGCTCTCCACATCAATGTGCTAGAGCTACGAGCAGTACTGTATGCTCTCTAAGCCCTTCACCAATACTTCCTTCCCGGTCACCTAGCTGTCCAAACGGACAACATGTGCGTGGTGTGGTACATCAACAAGCAGGGAGGGACTCGATCCTACCCACTCTGCAGGGAAGCGATGAGGGTTTGGGACTGGGCAACGCTTCACAACCTTCACCTCACGGCGATCCATGTTCCAGGAGTCGACAATACCCTGGCAGAAAAGCTAAGTCGCTCCTCTGCTCTGCCACACGAGTGGGAGCTAGACCAAAAGGTTCTAGACGACATCTTCCAGCTTTGGGGGACTCCACAAGTAGACCTGTTCGCCTCTTCCCTAAACGTAAAACTTCCCACCTTTTGCTCGCTCGCTCCAGAGCGAGGCGCTGAGCCGACGCCTGTCTCTAAACTGGAAGGGCAGATTGCCTGTGCTTTTCCCCCATTCCTCTGGTCCCTGCGTACTGCAGAAACTTGCAATGGAAGGAGCGAGAATGATTCTGATAGCTCCTTTCTGGCCCAGGCAAATCTGGTTCTCTCTTCTACAACAATACTCAGAGTTTCCTCTTCTCTTCCTTTATCTCGAGGATTGCTGACCCAGGATCAGGGGACCCTGGTCCATCCGGGACTCAAGTCCCTACAACTTCATGCATGGCTCCTGCAGACCTAGCCCAATCTCACTTTGGCGTCTCTCCAAAGGTGGCCGAGATTCTGGTGGAAGCTAGAAAACCCTCCACTAGGTCCACTTACACCTTGAAATGGAAGAGATTTTCTGTTTGGGCTGTTTTCAGGAATGTGGAGCCTTTCTCCTGTCCTGAGGCTGTTCTGCTTGATTATTTACGTCACCTCTTCGACCTGGGTCTCAGTCATTCCTCTTTGAAAGTTTACATGGCCGCTATTTCAGCCTACCATGTTCCTTTCGCTGATAAAGCCTTGCCCAATTAGAGGTATCCAAGACTCTTTCTCAGAGGGTCCTCATCTCAGGCCCCTGTCCGGACTCCTCCTTGGGATTTGGACCTTGTTCTCGAGAAACTTACTCTTCCTCCTTCGGCCTTGGCGCTCCAGAGATCCGAAGTTTCTGTCGTGGAAGACGCCTTGCAGCCATTACTCTGCTCGAAGAATTTCCGAGCTCAGGCCCTTATGTGTAAAATCCCCATCTGATTTTTCACAAGGAACGAGTAGCTCTTCGTACCAACCCTAAGTTTCTACTGAAAGTGGTAGCGAGTCCACCCTAAATCAGTCTATAGAGTTACCTGCCTTTTTCACGCTGTACTCCAACCAGGAGAATATTTGTCTATACCATGATGTTCACAGGATTCTGAGATACTACACTGATAGGACAAAGAATCAGAAAGACTGATCAGTTGTTCGTCCCTTTTGCTCACAAAAGGGAAGACGATGCTGTTTCCAAGCAATGCCTGTCAAAATGGTTGGCTCATTGCATCACTTTCTGTTATGACAAGTACAACAAGACCCTTCCGGATCAAGTCAGAGGTCACTCCACTCATGGAGTAGCAACCTCTGCGGCTTGTTTCAAGAATGTGTCTGCTGCAGTCATGTGTGCTGCCGCCACTTGGACTTCCGTCCATACCTTTACGAAACATTACAGTTTGGACATTGCCTCTCGCCGTAGAGCAGGCTTCGGGTTAGCGGTCTTGCAAGGCCTCCTGTCTTGAGGTTTGCAAGGTTTTTGCTACTTCTTGGAGTAGTTCCTCCTCCCGGTGCCTTTCATTTGTTCCAGAACTGCTTGGGATTCTGTCCTATGTGGGTCTCTTACTGCAAGAGCCCTCTCAAGTAAGATAGTACAGTTATGTAAGAACTCATCGTAACAGAAGATCTTCGAGAGAGGCTCTTGCAGGTATTACCTTCCCGCCTCCATCCCCTAGGCTTTTCAGCTCTTTCCATTGAAGGAAATATCTGCTTCTTCTCGTCCGGCCTTCCGGCTCTGTGCAGGAAAGAACTGAAGGCGGCGTCCGGACTTCTTTATAGTTTATCGTCAGAGGACGCCAGTCACTTGATCGGGCAGTCTCTCAGGGATCAAGTAGCTAAAAAAATTTTTCCGTGGGGTCCTGCCGCCTGCCTACGTCAGTCCTGTATGTAATTACCTACTGCAAGAGCCCTCTCGAAGATCTACTGTTAAGGTAAGTTCTTACGTAACTGTATTTTCTAGGAATGGTATATGTTGTTCATCCACACAACCCACCTGACCTCCCTGGCTTTGACGCACAACCTGGCTTCCAGCGAGCTAGATCTGGCGTCATGGGGCGGAGCCGAGAGTTTTACCACCCGGGTGGGTGGGAGGAGCCAGCTTGAAGACCTTCCGGCAAGATTTAAAGCAGCAAGGAACCTGCCAGTAAGTGTGGATGAACAACATATACCATTCCTAGAACTCCTGTTATTGGTGAGTAAGAAAAAATTACTCACCTTAGTAATGTTGTTTTTTCTAATGGAGTCTTGCTGAATTCTGACAATAGCAGTGAGTCCCAACCTTCGAACTGCCCCGGAGGTGAAAGTGTTAACTTTCCATGCCAGGCATGGAACACTGAGCTCGAGCTCGGTTGAGACTCTGTCTGTTGTTCTTCAAACTTAAACCGTCAGATCTTTACGAGCTAAACTCACTAAGGTCCTGTGTGGAAGCTGTAAACCTACACTAACCAACTGGCTACTAAACATAAAACACATTTTTTTTTGGTCCCAAAGCAAAGACTCAAGTCAGGAGACCCAAAAAATGAAAAACACAACACCCAGTCACCCCAAGAAAAAGGGGGTTGAAAACAAGGTGGGCACCTACTGAGTGCTAACACTGCACTGCCACCCACATCCCAAAAACAGAGGTTCTGAGAGGGCAGGTGGAGGTCAGAATACAGCAAGACTCCATTAGAAGAAACAACATTACTAAGGTGAGTAATTTTTCTTCTCAAACATGAAGTCTTGCTGTATTCTGACAACAGCAGACTACAACTCAGTACTCCTGAAGGAGGAGGACAGAACCTACTTAGGAATAGGCTCTGAAGCACAGCTGTGTTAAAACTGAGCATCACTCCTAGCCTGGATATCCAGGGAGTAATGCTTGTCAAAAGTGTGAACTGTTTTCCAGGTAGCTGCTTGACATATCTCTAGAATAGGATGTCCCTGGCAGCCAGGAAGCAGCTGTACCTCTGGTAGAGTGAGCCCTCAGGCCTGAGGGTGGAACCTTACCCAGTTTTTCATAACAAAATTGGATACAAGAGACAATCCTCCTGGCAATGGATCTTTTAGTGGCAGGTTTCCTTTAAACCTCACCATAGTGAGGAACAGTTGAGGAGTCAAACCTGTGACCCTTTGGTACGCTTCTGTAGTAGCTAAGGCTCTTTTTCACATCTAAACTGTGCAGCCTCCTCTCACAGAGGAGGAATGGTCAGTGAAGTACACAGGAAGAGACATAGATTGATTAAAGTGGAAATCTGAAACCACCATAGGCAAGAACTTCCTGTTAGTCCGAGGACCACCTTAGCTCTATGAAAGGAGATAAAATCAGGCCCACTGACAAAGCTTGTAATTCACTTATGCGTCTGGCAGAAGTGATGGCTACCAAAAACACAGTTTTCCAAGTCAAGTACTTAAGCTCTGCTGAAAACAAAGGCTCAAAAGGGGGTTGCATAAGCTGAGCAATGCAAACATTAAGGTCCCAAGCAGGGTCCGGGTCCCTGAATGGAGGGTTGGTGTGAAGCAGTCACTTGAAAAACTTGGAGAATACAGGGTGAGCTGAAAGAGAAGAGGGCTTACCTGCTGAAATAAAAGCAGAAGCAGCTGCCAGGTGCACCTTCAGTGTAGCTGGTCCTAGCCCTAAGCTATTTAAATGGACCATATAATCAAGGACTGTGGGCAGATCAGCAGACTCTAGGGAAATATACTTCCCAGAGCACCATATGGAAAATCTTTCCATTTGGAATTATAAGTAGCCTCTGGTGGAAGGTTTCCTGAAGCCTTCAGAATATCCATTACACCTTGGGAGAGGTGTAAATCAGCAAACTCTCAACTCTTCAAGAGCCAGGCCTTGAGATTGAGAGATTTGAGATTCGGGTACCAAACCCTCCCCTGAGCACAGGTTATCAGGTTGTAATTCCTGGGAAGACACAGGGGAAGATGGACTGCTAAGGACAGTAGGAGTGGATACCAGGGCTGTCTGGCCCAGTCTGGAGCAATCAGGATCATCTTGCACGGTTGAGATCTGATTTTGACTAGCACTTTGAACAGGAGAGGGAAGGGGGGAAAAGCATACAGGAACTTCCCTTCCCAGCTGAGAACTAAGGCATCCAGGGGGACTGAGCCCAACACTGGGGGCCTGCAGCACAAAAGGGGAAGTTGGTGATTGTCTGGGGCTGCAAAAAGATCTATCTGCGGGGTGCCCCATCTGGAAAGTATCACCTCCAAGACCAGGGGATCCAGTGACCACTCGTGATGGCCCTGGGATATCCTGCTGAGAGCATCTGCCAGGACATTGTCCTTGCCTGGGAGGTGAACTGCCGTGAGGGAGGTGTTCAAGGAGTAAGCCGGAGACCACAATGTCATTGCCTCTGTGCACAAGGTCGTGAGACAGAGTGCCTCTTGCTTGTTGATGTACCACATTGTGGGGTGTTGTCTGTTCTGACCTGGATAACTTGTTCTGAAACAGACTTGGAAAAAGCTTGAAGTGCTAGAAATACTGCTCTGAGTTCTAACAGATTTATGTGAAGCAGAGATTCCTGAGGGGACCACAACCCCTGGGTGGTCAGGTCGCCCATGTGAGCCCCCAACCCCAAGAGGGAGGCATCTGTAGTAAGGATTAAAAAGTGAGACTGAGTGACAAAGGGAACCCCTTGTCTCAGATTGTTCTGATCCTGCCACCACTGTAGGGCCTGGATCAGGGTTCGAGTTACTGGGATCAGTTTGGTCAGAGGGTCCTTTCTTTGAGACCAGAAGGCTCTCAAATGGAGCTGAATGTCCCTCATCTGAAATCTTGTTCCTGCACTACTGCTGTGGAAGCAGTCATGTGCCCCAGGAGCTGTAAAAATGCCTGCTGGTCGAGACACCTGCAGGGTGAATGAGGAGGCCAGAGAGACAAGGGTCCTTGCCCTGTCCAGGGAAGGAAAGCTCTGGCCTTTTCTGTGTCTAGCTCTGCGCCTATGAAGGTGAGGAGCTGGACAGGCTCTAGAACTGACTTTGAAAGATTCAGAAGGAAACCCAAAGAGGTGAGCAGTTGCTGAGTTATCTGTAAGTGTAACTTGACTTGGTCTTGGGACTGGCCTGTCGTCCAGGTAAGGGAAGATGGCAATCCTTTGCCTTCTTAGAGAGGCAACTACCACTGCCAGGCATTTTGTGAATACCCTTGGAGCAGAGGTCAGACCAAAGGGCATTGCTCTGAATTGGTAATGGCCTGAGGGCAGCTCGAACCTGAGGTACTTTCGATGGCAGCTTCTGATGAGAATATGGAAGTAAGCATCCTTGAGGTCCAGGGACACTAGCCAGTCCCCTGGCCTTAGAGAGGGTAGAATAATTCCGAGAGTCACCATTTTGAATTTTGGTTTCAAAAGGTGCTTTGTTTAAGTATTTGAGATCCAGGATGGGCCGCCATTCTCTTGTCTTTTTTGGGGTAAGGAAGTACCTGGAGTACAACCCCTTGCCCTGGTGTAGGGGTGGAACCCTTCCACAGCTCTGAGAGCTAGGAGGGAGAGACCCCTGCCTCTGGGGCAAGTGTCTCTGAGGATTTGCAGGTGGAAAGGATCTGGTTCTCATCTTTGGAAACTTTTGAAGCTGAGAACCAGTCCCTGGCTTACTACTTCCAGGACCCATTTGTCTGATGTCAGAGACTCCCAGTCCTGGACAAAGTAAGCCAGCCTGCCCCTACAGGTAGCTGAGAATCGGCCCTGGCAACCCCATCAGGGTGCCTGTTTGGCAGGGGCTTTGGGCTGAGGGTGGAGGCAGGCTTTCCTGTACCCGCCTGCCTCTCCTCTAAAGAACCCCTCTGGGCATAAGCAGAAGAGGAGGCCTGGGCTTGGTGAAAGCCTATGGAAAGGCCTGCCCCTGCCCCTTGATGCTGCCTTTGAGGAGTGGCCTGCCTTTCTTGGCCTGTGCACTCCCATAGGTGGTCCTATATTCGTCCATTTTCTTCTGATGTAATTCTCTGTCTGCTCCCAAACAAAGAATTACCCACAACAGGAAAACCATGGCCTTAGTCTGGGTATCCTGTGACAGGCTAGTACATCTGAGCCAGCCATTCTTCAGGCCACAGATGTAACCATGACTCTAGATGACACATCATTGGAGTCCACTGCAGCATGGAATTGCACCTGATGCCTCTAATACCATCAGCAGCCACCTGCTCCAGCTCCTTGGCAGCTGGCCAGGGACCTGTTTTGCTAAAGCCATGACAGTGTCCCATTTGGATTTTTGATACCATCAGTATAGGCCATATAATTGGCCTGTCTGAGTCCCAAGGATGCTGCCATGTACTTGTTTCTTTACCATGGCATCAATCCTCCTGGAGTCCTTGTCCGGGTGTAGTCAAGGGAATATTTGTTTTGTCACAGGCTGCAGCCTGCACTACCCCAACATGGCTGCATTGATGTGTAGGAACTCCGTATCTGAGCCTGACAATGTATACCTCTCTTGTCCATTCTTTTATCCACAGGAGCTAGTGTTAGGAGTCTTTAAAATCTTAAATGTCTGTTTCCCAAAAGATTTGTGTAAGGGAATAGACAGCCCCTAGACTCCGGATATCCATCATTTCTGCATAGTCAGGCTCCTCCTGGTCATCCACAGCTTCTTCCATAGGAAGCTGGAGGGTTTCAGCCACTTTTTTATAAAACATAAAATGGGAGGGGGACTCAGAAAGCCTAGGAGGAGACACTCCTGAAGGTCTGTCTGGGGAGATGTCCAGGTCGATAGGCACATCCAGACTTTCAAAACCACATTCACTTTCCTCATACTCCTCTTCCTCCTCCTCCTCCTCCTCCTCCTCCTGGTTCATAAAATTCCTCTAAATCATACTCTTGAACTCGGTGGAACCGGCTCAACTGAGCGCTGTTTGATGGTGCCGGTTCGGCAGAACCGGGAAAGCGATGCACAATTTTGATCGCTTGTTATTTCTTCAGCGTTGAGAGGAAAGTTTTGGCTCCACACCAGCTGATTTTTCTTTTCTAGTTCTCTTAGCCGGAACCGACTCTCAGAATCGGCTCTCCTTTGCTCAAGAAGTCTCGCCTCTGGTCAGAGGGCACTCCTTCTGGTTCGGTTTGAACCCGAACCGGCTGGCCATCCGGTTCAGCTGGACTTTTGGCCTCCTTTCCCTGAGCCTTACCAGCTCTTTTCCAGGGTAGCTGCAGGGAAATTTTTACAAATCTGGCAGTCTCGCATTGAGGTGGTCAAACCCCAGACAATAAACACAGGTGGTGTGGGGTCAGCCTTAAAGACTTCCCCACACACACTACAGTGTTGAAACCCAGGCCCGGTTTTCTTTTGGGTTTCTCAGACATTGTGCCAGTCCTAACCAAACTTACCTTTTAATGGCAGTCCACCAGGCAAGACCTTCTTATCGGTTCCTGACCGCGTCACTGGTCGTGGAAAAACCTAAAAAATCTGTTTTAACCGATAAGAACCGTAACCACACTCTAAAAGTACAATTCAAGATGTTTTAACACTTGATCGGTTCAAACCAACCGATGAACCGCTTACAAGTTCCACACAGAACAGAATAAAAATAACCTATCTAGTACTCACAGATACCACAGACAGAGACTGAACCGACAGGTTACGGTTTAAATTAGGTCGAAAACCGAGAAAAGCGGTCCTTTAACCGACAAATTGAACCAAGCAGAAGGAGAAATCTCCGGAGCAACTGTTCAGTGAGGCGGAGTAAAGAATCTGACGGTTTGAGTTTGAAGGACAACAGACAGAGTCTCAACCCAGCTCGAGCTCAGCGTTTCATGCCTGGCATAGAAAGTTAACCTTTCACTCCGGGCAGTTCAAGGTTGTGACTCACTGCTATTGTCAGAATACAGCAAGACTTCATGTTGTTTGAACCTGTATTTTCTCTCTACCCTAAAGTCGCTACCAATGTCTGTGGTTCACCATCCCTGTACCACTAGAGATTCTAATCATGACTGGTGAACAGCCCAGTTGGTTTTACTACTTCCCTATTGCTTGGACTACTAGCTCTGCTGCTATCGCTGGTAGACTCCCTGCTTATACCCCAGGATCGGGCAGAATATCTCCCCTCATTGCCCCTAGTGATTTTAGCTACTTTAGCCAGTTGTTAGCTGCCCATCAACCACCTAACCCCTATGGACTCTTAAGTAAAAAACTGAAGTTCCTTGTGGTGTCCCTCGCCAGAAGGAAATACCCCCTGCCCACTTCTGCCTGGTGTAGTATACAAAACGCATTCTCTATGGACCTCGATTCTGTATCTCTGCTTGGCTGTGACATTGAATCCAGCCCTGGTCCCTCTCCTCCCACCCTGGACTGGCCAAAAGGACTTAGTATCGCACATCTTAATATCCTTAGCCTTATGGCAAACAAGCCTAACCTAGAGGCCTGGATATCCCACTACTCCTTTGGCATATTGGGGATCTCTGAATTATGGCTCAGATGAAGCACCCCAAACTCCCTTTGCAACCTAAACTGTTACTCGTTTCTCTGAATTGACTGCCACTCTTCCAGACGTGGTGGAGGCCTATTTAGTTACTACTGGTCCCATCTCAACCTGTCCCTGATTTCTCACCCTGCCAGCACTGGCACTGCCTGTAAAATAATTAGTGCTTCCCTCACTATTGGCAGTGCCAAAAAACTTCACATCCTGTGTTTACAATCCCCCAAAATGTGGTGCAACAGGATTAACTACCCTCATTGACTCCATTCTACCCTCAGTCGGCCAAAATGAAATAATTCTCATGGGAGTCTTTAATCTTGACTGGCAAGGTACAAACTCCAGGACCTATGAACTATTCATCAGTAAGGCCTGTCTCTTACAATTTGTTTGGAGTCATACCCACCCTTCCCCCAGTGGATCAGCCTCCTCTCTCTTAGCTTGAATGCTCACTAAGCCTGTGGTGTAGTCCCTGACTCCACTAGCTATCACTCCCCACTTACTGCCTATGGAAGGCTCAGATTCCAGAAATCCCTCAGAGATCCTAACCATAAGAAATTGGTCTCACCTTGACACCCCCGCCCCCAAATAACCCTCAGTGCTGAACTCCCCCTCATAGAGTGGTCCGCAGTCGTGGCCTTCACTGGTGTAAATCTTGCCTTGGATAGTTTCCATTCTCATCCAAAAAGGATTCATTCCTCCCCCCCCCAAAAAAAGAGGAGAGTTCATGGCTCTGCCACCCTGTGGCTGCACAGTGACCTCCTCTCTATCAAGCAAAATCTGGCTAGAGCCAATAGGGTTGCAGCTGAGGAATTTGGGGTACAATTTTGAAATCAGTCTTGCCAGAACAAGACTGGTGCAAACTGCTTTACTCCCTTTCCTGACTTTCTTTATAGTCATTGACCCAGCACTGCATTAACCAAGCTCGACACCCTGTATTGTTGAGTGCTAAGATTTATTATTGGAGCACCGTACTCTACTCATCATTGCTCCCTCTATTCCCAGCTTGGTTGGAAGTCACTTAAATCCAGAAGACCAAAAACACAGCTACTTGGACCTATAGAGCACTAACAAGCTTCCCCAATACATTTCCAATTGCCTGCTTACTACCCCTGGAAGATGCTCCCTGAGAAGTCACTCCTACATCTCTTGATACCCCTAGAATCAGAACACGCTTTGGCAGATCTCCTATGAGCCATGCCCTTCCTGTCCTTTGGAATAATATCCAAAAAACCCTGAAACTATCACATTTTGTTAAAATGGTCACCTTTAAAACTCTGCTCGCACGTTCTATTAAAGATGCTTGTAACTGCTTTCCTTAACTACCTTCATGTCTGGAGCTTTGTATGCTCGCACTGTACCCCAGCTCTCATCTAGTATGACTTGTTTCTGTTACCTCCTACTTTTCTAACCCCAGTAATACTTTGGTAGTCATAACTTTCTGCAGTAAGCCCTTTAGCTAGAGCTGCCCAGAGAGAATATAACACATGCATATGATGGAACTCTTTGCACGTGATAACTTTTCAAATGCTGCTCCATACTAACTGCCAGTGTTCTAAAACTCCTCGGATTTCACGCTTCCCCTGAAAAGTCTGGTCGCTCGGAGTCTCACTCTTCTACTCATTCCTGTGACATGAAGAAACTTATAAAATATATTGCAAACATGAAGTCTTGCTGTATATTGAAAAGTTGCAGTTAGCTCCAGCTCTTGAACTGCCCCGGAGAGTGAAGGGTTAAAATTCTATGCCAGGCATAGAATGTTGGCCTCGAGCTCGGTTGAAAACTCTGTCTGTGTCCTCTTGAAACCCAACCGTCAGATTCTTTACTCTGCCTCACTGAACAGTCACTCCGGAGATTTCTCCTTCTGCTCGGTTTTATCGCAGTTAGTATCGGTTTTTGTCCGATTTTCGTTCCGAGACTCTGTGGTACCGTAAGTACTTAGTAGCTGTTGTGTGGAAATTGTAAAAATTTTTTCCGATCGGTTCGGCTAAACCGATCTTGTAGTAACATCTTAAAGAAAAAGTTAGTGTGTGGTTACTGGTCCGTATCGGTTTTAAAAAAAAC
This sequence comes from Neoceratodus forsteri, assembly GCA_016271365.2. Classification (NCBI taxonomy): domain Eukaryota; kingdom Metazoa; phylum Chordata; order Ceratodontiformes; family Ceratodontidae; genus Neoceratodus; species Neoceratodus forsteri. The sequence goes on along the minus strand of CM057449.1, from coordinate 498,968,669 downwards.
TTAATTTTAGCGTTTTTTTCCATCACCCGTGACACGGTGAGAAACCGCTAGGGGAATCTTGCCTGGCGGTTGCCATATAAAGGGTAAGTTGGTTAGGTTGGCCATGTCTGAGAAACCCAAGGAAAAAAACGGGCCCACTGTGTTTCAACACTGCAGTGTGTGTGGGGAGGTCTTTGCTAAGGCCAGTCCCCACACCATCTGTGTTTACTGTCTGGGGTTTGACCACTTCGATTCAGACTGCCAAATTTCTAAGACTTTCCCCTATGTCTACCCTGGAGAAAAGGTTAGGTAGACTTAGGGATAAGGAGGCCGAGAAATCCACTGACCCGGAAGGCCAGCCAGCCCAGTTTGGTTCCTACAAACCAGAAGGAGTGCCCTTGACCAGGGCAGTACTTCTTCGGAGGAGAGCCGATCCTGAGGGACCGTTCCTACAGAAAGAAAACGAAAGGATAAATCGCTGGTTTGGATCCAGAGCTGCATGTTCTGACCGGCAAGAAATGGCCAAAGTGATTCGGATTTGAATTGCTTCGCTTGGTTCTGACAGATCCGCGCCTTTGGCAGGGTTCGTTGGTCGGTTCCCGGTTCAGGATTATTCCCTGAAGATTTTTACGAACCTGAGTTTGATGAGGAGGGGGATTTTGAAGAGGATGATTATGATGGTGAAAGTCTGGATGTGCCTGTGGAACCAGACATCTCCCCAGACAGACCTTCTGGTGTTTCCCCTCCTAGGCTTTCTGAGTCCCCTCCCCAGTTTCTGTTCTACAGAAAAGTGGCTCAACCCTCCAGCTTCCTGTTGAGGAGGCTGTAGAGGATCAAGAGGAGCCTGACTACATAGAGATGATGCACATCCCAGAGTCTAAGAGACTGTCTATTTTCCTTCATAGGTCATTTGGGAAACAGACACACAAAATTCTTAGGTCTCCCAATTCTGTACCTCCTCTTGACAAGAGAATGGACAAGAGGTACACCTTGTCAGGCTCGGATACGGAATTTCTTTACCAACAATGCATTCATGTTGGGGTAGTCCAGGCTGCTACCTGTGACAAGGCAAGCATCCCCTTGGCTTCACACACCCCCAGACAAAGATTCCAGGAAGATAGATGCCATGGCAGAGAAACAGTACTTGGCATCATCTTTGGGACTCAGGCAGGCTCATTATATGGGCTATACAGCCAGGTACCAGAAGTCCAGGTGGGACACTGTACTGGCACTGGCTAAACAGGCCTCCCCCCCAGCTAGCCAAGGAGCTGCAGGGGGTGGCTGCTGATGGGATTGAGGCATCAAAGGTGCAATTTCATGCTGCTGTGGACTCCAATGATGTGTCATCAAGTGTCATGGCTACATCTGTGACTCTTCGGAGAATGGCTTGGCTCAGATGTACTAGCCTTTCACAGGACACCCAGGCTAAGGCCATGGATTTCCCTGTAGTGGGTAATTCTCTGTTTGGGGAGCAGAGAGAGAATTACATGAAGAAAATGAATGAGTACAGGATCACTTATAGGAGTGCCCAGGCCAAGGAGAGGCAGGCAACTCCTCTGAAGCAGCAAGCTAGAGGCAGGGGCAGGCCTTTTCACAGGCCTTTCTACTAGGTGCAGGCCTCCTCTTCCTTTTCTCAGAGGGAGGGGCAGAAGGGGGATGAGCAGGGCTGCATCCACCCCCTCAGCCTAAGGCTCTTGCCAAGCAGACACCCTGATGTGTCAGCCTGGGTCGACTCCCCATTCCAGAGGCAGGCTGGCTTACTTTGTCCAGGACTGGATGTCTGTTACCTCAGACAAGTAGGTCCTGAGGTTGTAAACCAGGGCTGGCTCTCAGTTTCAAAGTTTTCCGAAACTGAGACCCAGATCCTTTCCACCTGCAAATGCTTCAGAAACCCTTGCTCTGGAGGCAGAGGTTTTCTCTACTGGCTTTAAAGGCCATAGAGAGAGTTCCTACTCTATATACAGGGGCAGAGGTCTGTACTCCAGGTACTTCCTTACCCCCAAAAAGATAGGGGAGTGGTGACTCATCCTAGATCCAAGATACCTAAACAAGCACTAATAAAGCCAAAATTCAGAATGGTGACTCTGAGAACAATTCTTCCCTCTCTGAAGCCAGGGGACTGCCTAGCCTCTCTGGACCGCAAGGATGCCTATTTTCACATTCCCATCAGGTGCTCCCACAGAAAGTACCTCTGGTTCGAATTGCCCTCAGGCCATTATCAGTTCAGAGCAATGCCATTCGGTCTAACTTCAGCTCCAAGGGTGTTTATAAAGTGCTTAGCAGTAGTAGTGGCCCTTTCTAAGAAGAAAAAGGATTTCTATTTTTCCATACCTGGACGACTGGCTTCTTGTGGGTCAGTCTCCAGACTGTCGTCAGATCTGCAAGTCACCCAGCAAGTTCTCACTTCCCTGGGGTTCCTTCCCAATTTTCCCAAGTCAGTCCTCGAACCAGTACAGCTCCTCACTTTTATAGGAGCAGAACTGGACACCCTCAAAGCAAAAGCCTTCCTTTCTTTGGAAAGGGCAAACGCCATCTCTCAGCTGGCCTCTTCCTTTCTCCCTCTGGTTTCTGTTTCCTGACCAGCAAGACATTTTCTGCAGCTTTTGGGCCACATGGCAGCTTCCACAGCAGTGGTCCAGGGGGCCAGGTTTCAGATGAGGGACATTCAGTTCCATCTGAAAACTTTTTGATCCCAAAGGAAAGACCCTCTTACCAAGCTAGTTCCTGTTACTCAGACCTTAATTCAAACCCTTCCAGTGGTGGCAGGACCTGAGCAATCTGAGGCAGGGTGTTCCATTTATCTCTCAGACTCGCTCTGTTTCTCCCACAGATGCTTCTCTTTTGGCGTGGGGAGCCCATCTGGGGGCTCTCACGGCCCAGGGACTGTGGTCCCCTCAGGAATCCCTTCTTCACATCAACCTCCTGGAGCTCAGGGCAGTACTTCTTGCCCTACAAGCTTTCTCTCAGTCAGTACAGAACATGGTGGTTCAGGTCAGGATGGACAACACTACCACCATGTGGTATATCAGCAAGCAGGGAGGTACTCAGTCCATGGCCTTGTGCACAGAGGCCGTGAAAGTATGGTCCCTGGCATATTCCCTGCAGACCTCTCTAATAGCGGTCCATCTCTCAGGAAAGGACAATGTGATAGCAGATGCATTGAGCAGGATTTCCCAGAGCCATCATGAATGGTCACTGGACCCTTTGGTGTTGAGGATGATTTTTCTCAAGGTGGGGCACTCCGCAGATGGATCTCTTTGAAGCCCCAGACAATCACCAACTTCCTTTGTTCTGTTGCAGACCCCCGATCTTGGGTTCAGTCCCTCTGGATGCTCTGATTTTGAACTGGGAAGAGAAGTTTTCCTTATGCCTTCCCTCCTTTTCCTCTATTGTTCAAGGTTCTAGTCAAGGTAAGGTCACAACCATGAATACTGATTCTGATTGCTCCAGACTGGACCAGGCAGCCTTGGTGCCCTCTGTTGCTGTCCTTAGCAGTCCATCTTCCCCGGAATTACAATCTGTTAACCTCCTTTCAGGGGAAGATTTGTTACCGCAGTCTCCAGTCACTCCATCTCAAGGCATGGCTCTTGAAGACTTAGAGTATGCAGATTTACATCTGTCCCATGGGGTTCTGAATATCTTCAAGGCTTCTCGAAAGCCTGCCACCAGAAAAACCTACCACTCCAGATGGAAAAGATTCAGTATTTGGAGTTCCAAGAAGCAAATTTCTCCAGACTCTGCTGAATTGTCCACAGTTATGGATTACATGGTTTACCTTAATAGCCTAGGCCTCAAATCAGCTACTTCAAAGTGCATTTATCAGCTGTCTCTGCTTTCCTGTCAGTGGGGAAGTCTTCCTCTCTGCATCTCACCCTGTATTCTGTAAATTTTTCAAAGGGTTGCTTCATACCAATCCCCCTTTTAGGGACCCTGCTCCTGCCTGGGATTTGAATATATGTGTTGCTCAGCTGATGCAACCCCCCTTTGAGCCTATGTCCTCAGCAGAGCTCAAGTACTTGACTTGGAAAACTGTGTTTTTGGTTGCTGTTACTTCTGCCATACGTATCAGTGAATTGCAAGCCCTATCAGTGGAGCCTGACTTCATTTCTTTCCATAGGGATAAGGTGGTCCTTAGAACCAATAGAATGTTCCTACCTAAAGTGGTTTCTGATTTCCACTTAAACCAGTCTGTCTCTTCTGTGTTCTTCACTGATCACACCTCCTTAGGGAACAGAGGCTACACAGTTTAGATGTTAAAAGGGCCCTTAGTTACTACATAGAGCGTACAAAGGATCATAGGTTGGACTCCCTTCAGTTGCCCCTCACTTATGGGGAAATAGGTAAGGGAAAACCTGCCACCAAGAGAACCATTGCCAGGTGGATTGTGTACTGTATTCAATTTTGCAATAAAAATCTGGGAAAAACTGCACCCTCAGGCCTGAGGGCTCATTCAGACTAGAGGTACAGCTGCATCTCTGGCTGCAGCTAGGGATATCCCCTTGTTAGAAATTTGTCAAGCAGCCACCTGGAAAACAGTTCATACCTTCACCAAGCATTAACTTCTGGATATCCAGGCTAGGAATGATGCTAGGTTTGGCACAGCAGTACTTCAGAGCCTATTCCCAAAGTAGGTTCTGTCCCTCCTTCTTGGAGGTACTGCTTGGTAGTCTGCAACCTGTCAGAATACAGCAAGACTTCAAGTTGTTTGAAGAAAAAATTACTCACCTTAGTAATTGTGTTTCTTCTAATGGAGTCTTGCTGTATTCTGACCGCCCTCCCTGCCTCCAATCTCAGAACCTGTTTTTGGGAAGTGGTTGGACAGGTGCAGTGTTGCACCCAAGGGGTGTCTTTAGCCCACTCGTGTTGTGTTGAGTGCTTTGTTGTTTAGTTAAGAATTTTTAGTTCTTAATGCGTGATTTTTGTTCCTTGGGTTTTCTGACTTGAGTCTTTTAGGGAATCCAAAGTCTCTCTTGCCAGTTGGCTACTAAGAGTTTATTATTTCCACATTATTATTATTAGTCAGTGAGTTTTAGCTCGTAAGAATCTGACGGTTGGGTTTCAAAAGGACACAGAAAGAATTTTCAACCGAGCTCGAGCCCAGCGTTCTATGCCAGGCATAGAATTTTAACCCTTCACTCTCCCGGAGCAGTTCAGGAGCTGGAGCTAACTGCAACTTGTCAGAATACAGCAAGACTCCATTAGAAGAAACACAATTACTGAGGTGAGTAATTTTTTCATAAGTATCCTTTTATTTCATTTGCTGCCTTATACTTTTTTTTTTTTTTAACTAGTTAAAATTTAGTTTTGGTGTTGTTTAGTTATTTTTATCGGTTCCTCCCGGTTCGGTATAACCGGTGGGGAACAGAGTTAGTTTACTTTATTTCGAGGTTCAAACAACATGAAGTCTTGCTGTATTCAGACGTAATGCAGTTAGCCCCAGAACTTGAACTGTCCCAGAGAGGAAAGAGTTAACTCCATGCAGAGGCATGGAACGTTGAGCTCGAGCTCTGTTTTTAAACCTCTGTCTGTGGTACTTTCCAGTGCAACCATCAGATTCTTTACTCCACGTAACAGTGAAGTTGTTCCGGAGATTCCGCTGCTCGGTTCGGTAAACGTAAAAGCGTTCGGTTTAAAACGTATTCTTTGTTGTTTTTCTGGTTTCGGCCTCTGTCTACGGTAGGTCATGTGATAGATGGGTAGTGACTGTATTTTATTTTAAATAACTTGTGGCAATTGTTGGTTTTTCGGTTTCTACCGTCGGTCCAGTTAGGAACCGATTTCAGTTTCCTTCTAATTTAAATGTATTGTTTTAGAGTGGTGTTCCAGTACTGATCGGGTTTCAAAAGAACCAGACTTTTCTCGGTTCTTTTCCAAACCCGTGACACTATTGTTACCGAGAGGTTGGTATTACCTGGTTTGAACACTTCTATAGGGTAATTTTGGTAGGTTGGCCATGTCTGAGAAACCCAAAAGAAAACCGTCCCACTGGGTTTCAACACTGTATTGAGTGTGGGAGGCCTTGCCAGGCCGACCCCACCTTATCTGTGTTTATTGTCTGGGGTTTGACCAGCTCCAGTCAGACTGCCAAATTTGCAAAAACTTTTCTAAAACCACTTAGGAAAAAAACTGAGTAGGTTGAATGAAAGGGAGGCTTGGATAGTCTGTAGACCGGATGGCCATCCCATCTGTTACGGATTTAATCCTTGGGGAGTAAGTTTCACTGACCTAGGTATACCTCCTGGGCAAAGGAGAGCCAGCCTTGAGGAGTCTGTTCCAAAAGAAATGAACGTCTACCGGTTCGATCCAGTACTACTTTACCCAACCGCAGACTTAGATAGCCAAAGTAATAGTATTGTCCAACTCGTCATTCAAACTGGTGCCGCTGTTAGGTTTCGAACTGCCCTTCGGATTACGATCCGGATGCTGTCTATGAGGAGTGGGAGGGAGACTAAGACTATCCCGATGATTATGACGACGATGGTGGTGGGGGTCTGGATGTGCCCATTGAACAGATCATCTCCCCAGACAGACACTCTGATGTCTCCCCTCCCAGGCTTTCTGAGTCCCCTTCTCACTTCTTGTTTTACAAGAAGGTGGCTGAAACCCTCCAGCTCCCTTTGGTTGAAGCTGCTGAGGAGGAGGAAGAGCCTGATTTTGTGGAGATGGACATCCCAGAGTCCAAAAGGTTGTCTGTTCCCCTTCACAAGTCCTTGGGGAAACAGACAAAAAAGATTCTGCAGACTCCTAACTCTTTGCCTCCTGTAAATAAAAGAATGGACAGGAGATGCATGTTATCAGGCTCAGCTATGGAGCTCCTTTATTCACATAGTAGCCATGTTGGGGTAGGTAGTTGCTGCCTGAGACAGGGCAAACATCTTTGGCTTAACCCCCCAACAAGGACTCCAGGAAAGTCGATGCCATGGCCAAGAAACTATACTTGGCATCCCTCTTTGGGACTCAGGCAGCAAATTATATGGCCATACAGCCAGGTACCAGAAGTCCAGGTGAGATACGGTTCTGGAACTGGCTAAAGGCCTCCCTCCAGCTAGCCAAAGAGCTGGAGGAGGTGGCTGCAGATGGAATTGAGGCATCCGAGTATAATTTCACGCTGCTGTCGACTCCAGTGATGTGGCATCCAGAGTCAGCTACATCTGTCTCTCTCAGAAGGCATGTTGGCTCAGATGTACTAGCCTATCACAGACACCCAGTCTAAGGCTATGGATTTTCCAGTGGGTAATTCTCTGTTTGGGGAGAGCAGACAGATGCTTACATGAAGAAAGCGGACGAATGTAGAACCACTTACAGGAGTGCACAGGCCAAGGAAAGGCAAGCCACTCCTCAGAAGCAGCAGTCCAGAGGCAGGGCAGGCCTTTCACCAAGCCCAGGCTGCCTCATCTTACCCACAAAGGGTTTTTTCCAAGGGAGAGGTAGAAGGGGATGAGCAGGCTTCTTCCTCCTCAGTCTAAGGCTCCTGCCACAGACACCCTGAGGTGTCAGCCCGGCCGACTCTCCAATCCCCTGTAGAGGCAGGCTGGCTTACTACTTTAAAGGCCTGAAGTCTGTTATCTCAGACAAGTGGGTCCTGGAAGTAGTGTCAGGACCAGCCCTAAGCTTCAAAAGGTACCCAAAAGAGGGGCCAAGTCTTTCCACCTTGCATCAGTTCTCAGAAACCCTTGTCTTAGAGGCAAGGTTTTTCTCCTGGCTCTCAGAGCTAAGAGAAGGTTCCTACCAACACAGGGAAAAGGCCTGACTCCAGGTACTTCACCCCAAAGAAAACAGGAGTGGCGATCAGTCCTGGATCTAAGTATCTGAACAAACACATTTCAAAACCCAAGTTTAAAATGGTAACTCTGGGAATAATCCTTCCTCTTTAAGGCCAGGAGATTGGCTAGCATCACTGGACCTCAGGATGCCTACTTCCATATCCCTATAAAGAGTGCTGCCATAGAAATACCTCTGTTTCGAGTTCCTTCAGGCCATTATCAGTTCAAGGCCATGCCTTTGACCCAACATCAGCTCCAAGGGTGTTCACAAAGTGCCTTGCAGTAGTGGTGGCTAATTTCAGAAGATAGGTCACCATTTTCCATATCTGGACAACTGGTTCCTAGTAGGCAGTCTTCAGACCAGGTCAGGCTGCCTCTGTAAACCACTCATAGACTCTGCTCAGTTCCTGGGGGTTTCTTCTCAATCTGCCAAATCTGTCCTCAAACCAGTGCAGCTTCTCACCTTCATAGGGGTGGAATTGGATACTACCCAAGCAAAAGCTTTCCTTCCTCTAGCAAGGGTGAAGACTTTAGACTTCGCTTCCTCCTTTCGGCCTCAGGTTTCTCTTCCAGCAAGACAGTTCCTCCAACTCCTGGGCCACCTGGCAACCTCCACTGCAGTGATTCGGGGAGCCAGATTTCAGATGCGGGACATTCAGTTCCATCTAAGGTCCTTTTGGTCACAGATAACAGATTCTGTCACCAAACTGATTCCAGTGACCCGAACTCTGGTCCAGGCTCTCCAGTGGTGGCTGGATCAGGACAACCTCAGACAAGGGGTTCCATTTCTCCCGCAACTTCTATCAGTAATACTGACTACGGATGCTTCTCTCCTAGGCTGGGGAGCCCACCTGGGAGCCCTGACAGCTCAGGGATCTGTCCCCAGTAGTCTCTTCATATCAACCTCCTGAACTCAGGGCAGTTTTTCTAGCCCTTCAGACCTTTCGATTCAGTCAAAGGCAAGGTGGTCCAAGTCAGGATGAACAACACTACCACCGTTGTGGTACATCAACAAGCAGGGAGGCACTCTGTCCACTGGCCTTGTGCACAGAGGCCATGAAGATTTGGTCTCTGGCCTATTCCTTCAGACTTATCTGTAGCAGTTCATCTTCCAGGGAAGGACAGTGTGCTGGCAGATGCTCTGAGCAGGATTTCAGGGTCATCACGAATGGTCCTTAAATCCTCACATTCTGAGGATCATTTTCTCCAAGTGGGGCATTCCAGAAATATGTATTTATAGGGACATGGATATGTTCTATCCACACTTACTGGCAGGTTCCTTGCCGCTTTAAATCTTGCCGGAAGGTCTTCAAGCTGGCTCCTTCTACCCACCCGGGTGGTGAAACTCGTGGCTCCGCCCCATGACACCAGATCTTCCTTACCGCTTGGAAGCTCAGATTCCCTCCTTAATGCTCTGCGTAGACTGATCCTATTTCTTCGTTCGCCGAAACTTATTCTCAAATTTTCAAGACTTTGGTCAATTACTCCTCAAGGCCTGCGATGGACAAATAGACTCCTGGATTTTGGCGTGTGCCTATGTGGGGCAGAAAATGTCCAGGACGATCCGCACTCCACGTGAGTCTATCACTGGCCTCGGCCTAGACTCCATGACCCGCAGGTCTCAAGTCGTTCAGCTTTCGTCAGCTCTGGAAGCATCCTGACGCCCTGTTACAGCTTGGTGTCTTGAAGCGCTACCCGCTCGGTTAAGTCTTCGAGGCCAGTTGCTGTTACCGCAGTTGGCCCGGTTGAGCAACTAGTAGATGATCGCTCGAGGAGAGCTATAGGCTGGATCATCCTCTTCCTTGGGTTGTGCATTTATCCTGCTCTCTGGGTACCTCCTATTCAGCTTTACGAGTTTTGCCAATCCTTTCCATGAAGGAGGGCCATCGAGATTCTTCTTGGCCCAAAAGAAGACCTGAAGGTAAGTCCCACCTTCAGCGCTGTGGAGCGGAGAGTCCCTTCCGTGACAGTCGATACCTACTGGTCGGTTGCGCTAAGGCCGCTGGCTCGGTGTCCTCGTCAGGTCAGCTGGTCGAGATACCGCCGTCGCGGTCGAGATTTTCGATCTGCTGACGGCTGTCGGCGGTGAAGCCGATAACCCTTCTCACTGTTCCCTGGTGAGACCGAGACTTGCTTGCGCTCTGGTGCTGAGTCCCTGGTCAAGGCTCGAGGCGTGGGAAGAGTGGTGTCTCGGCCTCCCAGACCCGCTCGAAACACCGAGGATCTCGTCTCGACATCCTCGTCCAGCCGATCCTGCCGACATTGGCGATCTCGGTCTCGCACCGCGCGCCATGCCGCCTTCTCATCTTCTTCCTGGAAGAGGAGAGTTTCGTGCAGATTGTCGATGCTTACGAGGACCTGATGTAGTGGCAGTTACTTGTCGAACAAGCCGACGCCTTCCCCGGCCGCAAATGGTTGTCACCGAGCGTAAACAACCTCGCTGTAGTCGGGTGTCTAAGTTTGTCCAGTTGTTGCCGAACCAGCTGCCCACCGATTGTGGTGGAACCTCCGCCCAAATCTGAAATGGGGCGCTTAATACCTGGTCGGTTAGGGCTGCCCCACAGGTTGTCGGTCACCTCACTCCGACCGCCTCGCAGGTGGAGGTGGCTCAGGCCCCATGTGCTGCTCCTCGGAGTCCGGCAAAGACTCTGTTCCAGCTCATTGACTTGAGTCCTCTGGGGCCAATGGACGAAAGCCCATCGCCCTCATGGGTCTGCCGCTCATCTCGAGTCTACCGATGCAGCTCGAGCTCCGATCCAGCGGGCCAGTATCCCAACGGAGATATTGACCGAGATTCACCGACGGAGGCCTTCCGTGGCTAGCCATTGCTACCCTTGAGCTCTGCAGCGGCCGCTTCCTGTCCTGTATCTTCGCCAGATGGCCAGGAGTATGGTCCCTACGGCTCTTTGTGCGTTTTTTCAGAACACCCTCCGTCAAGGGGTTACCGAGCGTTCTTGCCCGGGAGCGCTAGGGATGTGGATGCTTCTGACAAGGAGTCCAAAAGCGACTGTGCCGGCGGTGTACGCTGGGCCCTGCCTTGGCGCTGGGTCAGCTGGCTGCTGATGGGCATCCCCACGCCTCGCGGGCCCTGATAAGGTCATCCCCTTCCGCCGACCTGCAGACCACGTCAGCAGGTACGGGATCAGGAAGGCAGGGCAGAATAGCAGCTCCAAACGGCTGACATTGAGACCCTGTGCCAGATCAGTTGGGGCTGTGGTGTTATGCTGTGCAGATATCCACCTCACGGTGGATTCTCAGCATGAACTGGTGATGTCCTCTGGGACCGACCTCTTCGGCTCTGGGTGGAAGGTCACCCATGGATCGAAAAGTCCAGTGCCACACTGGGCCGACAGCACATAAGTCCTTTCAACCTTCTGCCATGCACGCCCAGCCCAACAGCACCTGCACCAGGGTTAGTAGGCTCCTGCTTGCACCCCATTGCTTCCGCGGCTTCTAGTAGGAAGCAGGAGGAAAAGGCTAGGAGGTCCCTTCGGCCGTCCCTCCTGTGCCTGCCCAGTGACGGGTGAGGTGTCGCCTCGGGTTCCCCTGTGGGACGGTTGCCACTTCCTTTCCACCTGGTCCGTTAGCGTCACAGACCGCTGGGTGTTGAGGTAGGTGGGTCCGTTCCTGAGTTTGAGCCGGCTTCTTCCAAGCCCCGCCTTGGGAGTCTATGGGTCCGCAGCCTGTCAGCTCACGAGCCGATATCGCCTGCTTCTCGAAAGGTGATCAGGAAGGTGGCAATCCTCCTCCAGACCCGGGTTGTGTCCAGGTACTTCCTGGTCCCAAAACGACGGGGGGTTGGTGCCTCATTCTCGATCTGTACGACCTGAACAGGTTCCTATGTTTGTGACTTCAGGATGGTCACCGTTCAGATAATCCTATCTCTGGAACGAGGTATGTGGTCTGTTCTCTGACCCGAAATTTCTTGGATATTTTGCCAAGATTTTTTGCTATTTAAGTGTGCAGCATTCTACTTTTGGTGAGGAATGGGGTTTTTTCAAGGGAAGTATAGAGTTGAGGCAAGGGTGTTATGGGAGAAGGGATGTATTTATTTATTTTGTTTTGGCATAGGGAGCTGCTTATATGGAGTGTTTTGAAATTTTTCTTAGTAGAGTATGAGGGTTGGGATGTTGTTGTTGTAAAGTTTGCTGCCTTTCTGTTTCGGGATGGTGGTTTTGTGCTTGGATATGAAGGATGCGATTTTCAGACAAGCGGTGATAGATCACATCTTTGACCTATGGGGTCGCCCAGAGGTGGATCTGTTCGTAGTCCATCAAATGCAAACTTTCCTAAGTTTTGCTTGCTCCGTCCCTGGCATGGTGTTTTCTGGCTAGACGCTGCTGTCGCTTCTCTTGGATAGGGAAGTTTCTGTACGCAATTCCTCCCTTTCCACTGTTAGAGTGTGTGGACCAAGCTTCAGTTGGATGGGGCTCAAAAGATTTTGATAACTCCATTATGGCCTTGACAGATCTGGTTCCCCCTGCTTCGGCGTCTAGAGGTGGAACCTCCAATTCCCCTTCCTCTGTCTTACGATCTTCTCACTCAGGAAAAGGGCATACTGGTTCATCCAGGACTGAAGTCCCTTCATCTTCATACATGGCACCTCAGGTCATAGCTGTTTCACGGTTTGGGGTTTCTCCAGGGTAGCTCAAAATACTGGTGGAAGCAGAAAACAATCCACAGAACTACCTATTCCATGAAGTGGAAATGTTTCTCTATTTGGGCTACTGCCAAAGATATGGACCTCTTTTTCATGCCCCGCCTCCAGGTCATGGAGTACCTGCTTCATCTTTCCGACCTGGGCCTGAGTTATTCCTCATTGAAGGTGCACTTAGCAGCCATCTTGGCCTCCCATGATCCAGTATGAGGCAAGACAGTGGCTCAGTTAGAGGTCTCCAAAACCTTTTTGGAAGGTATTCTGCATCTGAAACCCCCGGTGCGAAATCCTGTGTCACCATGGGACCTTAATTTTTTGTTAGAAAAATTGACTACCACCCTTTGAGCCGACACGCTCTTGTGTGAGTTACGCTTTTTGTCCTGGAAAGCGTTATTTTTGGTTGCTGTTGCTTCAGCTCGTAGAATTTCTGAGCTTCAGGCCCTGATGTGCAAGGTGCCTTATTTGATTTTTCACAGAGACAGGGTGGCTCTGTGTACAAATCCTAAGTTTCTTTCTAAGGTCGTGTCGGAAACGACCCTTAATAAGTCCTTAGAATTGCCGGTATATTATCCCGAACATTCCAATCGGGATGAAGCCATCCTGCATACGTTGGATGTGCACAGGATTCTTCGATACTACATAAACTGGATAAAAGATGTCCGTAAAACGGATCAACTTTTTGTTTCTTTCGCACCAAAGAGGGAGGGTGCAACAGTTTCCAAACAGTGTCTTTCCAAATGGCTGGAAACTGCATTACTTTTTGTTACCAGAAGTATGATAAGGTCCTTCCGGGTCAAGTCAAAGGACATTCTACCAGTGGAATGGCTGCTTCCACAGCCTGTTTCAGGAACGTCTCTGCTGCAGATATTTGCGCGGCAGCGACATGGAGTTCTGTCCACACTTTCACAAAGCATTACAATCTGGACATTTCCTCTAAGTGCAGGGTTGGTTTTGGGCTAGCAGTCCTCCAAGGACTCTTGTCCTGGCTTCCTCAGTTGGCAATACTGGATTATGTTTCCATTCTCCCTAGTATTTCTCTTGTCCCTTGGACAGTTTATTGCTTGGGACTCTGTCCTACATGTTATTACCTACTGCAAGAGCCCTCTTGAAGTAAGATAGTACAGTTACGTAAGAATTTATCGTAACAGTAGATCTTTGAGATAGGCTCTTGCAGTAGGTAATGCCTTTCCCACCCACCTTCCCTCTTTTCTGTCTGGGGTTTAGTTTCATTCTCTTTATCCAAGAAGCCATTTCTTCTGGAGATCCAGGAGCCTCTGTTTATTCTCCTGTCTCATCCTTTTCTTGGTCTCTCAGGAGAACTGGAGGGCTGACGTGGGACCGCCTATATATATAGGGTCATGCTGATGTCAGTCACGTGGACGCCTGGTGGGCAGTTCCCCATGAGACTATGCTGGCAGAAGTTTCCGTGCGGTCCTGACGCCAGGGGGCACCAGTCCTTCATGTTATTATCTACTGCAAGAGCCTCTCTCGAAGATCTACTGTTAACAGTAAGTTTTTATGTAACTGTACTTTATTATCCCACCATTCGACTGACTCTCAACATTAATGGTGTGTCGCACCAAATGAAAGTAGGAGTGGTGCCAAAGTTACCTGTACCAGTGATAATTAGAAATCACTTTCCATGCTTTGCTAAGTTAATCAGAGGAAGAAAAACCTGCAATTTCAGCAGCTGTGATAAGAGCACAGGCAAAGAAAAACTTGGATGATGAGGCAGTTTTTCTTTTGGTAGTTTTGATCAAGACTTGTTTCAGCCTAGCTCCAAGATCCAGAAATCCCAAGGGAAGGAAGACATCTGAAATGGCAGTGGCAACAAAAGACTGATGGACATAAGGGGTTAATTTATTAAAATCCAAAACCAAACTGATAACTAATTGTGATTTTGCTTCTGAAGAAACTAATGATTCTTCTCCAAGGTTAGTTTAGGCAGGAAGGGTGAAAACAAGGGGAACCTGTTTTAGAAAATGTAATGGCTACTGTACCAAGTTTGTGCTAATTCTTAGACACAAGAACAGGTAGAACTATTGGTCATCCCAAAGAAGTATAGAAATGAGTTGTTACAGATAGTACATATAGTCCTGTGGCTGAAAAGTAGCCCCAGTGTCTAAGACAAGGTGCCCCTGCATCCCTTACCTTTGATAGATGTACCATTTGAGAGGATTGCAATGGATGTGATTGGCCCCTTAAATAGTAGTAAACGGGGTAACTGTTTCATTTTGGTAGTATGTGATTATGCTAAGAGATACCCAGAGGTGGTGCCTATGCACACTGTAACAGCCCCTAAAGTGGATGCAGAGCTTGCGAAATCTTCAGCAGTGTGGGTATACCTAAGAAATTATTACTGATCAAGGTAGTAATTTTGGTGTTGCCTTGCTGAAGAAGCTATACAGACTACTCTGTATAACTGCCATAAGAACTTCTTATCACCCCCCAGACAGATGGTCTTGTTGAGCGTTTTAATCAGACCCTAAAATGCATGCTAAAAAAGTTTGTGAAGGGTGAAGGAAGAGACTGGGACCAGTATCTACCATACTTGCTTTTCGCTTATTGAAAGTGCCATAGGCATCAATAGGTTTTTCACCTTTTGAAATGCTGTATGGTTGACAACCCAAGGGGCCCTAGCTGTTATAAAGGAATCGTGAGAAGATAACCCATCTCAAAAAAAGTCTATTTCAGCATATGTGTGTGCGCTGAGAAAGAAGTTAGCCAAGCATGTTGAAATGGCACATAGTAACCAGGAAGAGGCCCAAAATCAACAGTTAGTGTAAAAGTGTAAGGGGTAAAAGAAAAAGTATTGAACCAGAAGGTGCTGTAGGACTACGAAGGTCCGGAGTGATTTTTAAATGAGCTGCAGGGGAAGGTGACAATAAACCATTTTAACTGTTCCGAGCAATTGTGTTTGGTGTGTAAAGTACGGCGCTCCTGTAACCCCTGACTTTGAGGGTTCCAGGGACTGGACAGTCACTGTGTAGAGGTGAACCGGAGAAGCTTTTTTGCTGCCGTTTGGGTTCTAGTCTGTTTTTTAAAGGCAGACTATTCCTGAAGTCTGCCATTCTGAGCTACAACTTTACTATTGCCATAGCAACGCAGGTGACTGCAATTCCAGGGGCACCTATATAGCTTGGTTCCAGCAAGCGGAGGTGAGTACGGAGTGGAGGCGACGTGGGCAGAGGCCAGCAGCATCTGTCTGTGTCAGTTGGGTAGGAGGGGCCAGACGATCTAGACCTTCGAGGCACGGATGGTTGTACCATAACTTAAATCAAGGAGGTAAAAACCTAGCTGAGATTATCAATTAGGACAAGAAATTACACAGTAAATAGGAGACCTACGATACTTTACCAAGTAGAAAGCTGTGCATAGTAATGGAATTGAATTATGTAACGGTGGGGGTAGGTGTAAAATGCATCAGTTGCAATAAATTCAGCCTTGAGGAAATCTTGGACTTTAATTAATACACCAGAAAACAGTGTGCAGAGGTAAAAGAGCTAAGGGTCAGACTAATATGGCTGGAACTAGAATTAAAATGTATGAAAAGCTTGTCTGGTAAACTATTTTTGCCGCAAAGAAATAATGGAACAGAAAGATGGGGGATACTGATACATTAGGGAAAAGATTTTGAGAGCAGGAGGAAGTAGAGGAGACTGAAAGTATAGAACAAACAACTTAAAGGAATAGGAGCAATGGATTTTACCATGCCTACCAGAAACCCGTTCTCACCATTGTTACAACTGATGGAGAGCATTGACAATAAGACAAATGAGCTGATGGACTTTATTACGGATAATGACTGTAGAGGAGAAACCCAGATAGAATCTAATATCAGGTGATAATGACATATGTACAAAAGAAAATATAATAAGTAAAGGTAATGAGGATTCAAGCAATGACACAGAAGGAATGAATACAAGGACAAACCTGCAAAGTTCAGTATATATCTTGGAGGACTCGATTAATCAAATACACCGATCATTATACAATCAGTCTAAACAAGGAATTGATGACTAGCTGCTGCTACTGGGGTGCTGGTGTTCAGAATTTGCTGACACAAAACCAGATATGGTGAAGAAAGCTCCATTAAATTCACTTGTACTTGTTCATATAGGGACAAATTATGTAAGATACAAGTCAGCAGAAGAAATATTTAATGTGCTGAAAGAAGTACACACTGTAGTGTCAAACCATCAATGTGAGGCAATATTTTCTGAAATCCTACTAATACCAAGGGCAATCTTAGCTGCAAATAATTTAATTATCAAATTAAATAACTGGATGAGACACTTGTGCCTTATAATGGGAATAAAATGTGTAAGATCGTGGGGGTGGGGAGTTTCAAGTAGAAAAACGCCTATTTTACTTGTAGAATGTTACATGAAATGTAACTTTTTTCATGTCTGCTTCTGGTGGCCATTGTCATTCTCTCCTCAGCCTTTTTTTTTTTTTTTCTGTCACTATAACCTCTGTACCATCTCTTCTGTTTTTCCCTTGTTTGACTGCCTCAGGGTATATTTCTCTAGATTTCTTTGCCTGACTCCGCATTTTTTGCTATTACACTCTTTGCTTCTTTTAATAATAGTACCCCTCCCTCCACTGTGCTGCCTGCTTCACTGCAGCAAAGATTAAAGAGAGTGTACTGTCTAAAACTAATATTCATTTTTAAAAGCACTCAGCCATTACCTTTTATATCTGAGTTACTTTTTCTTTTCACTTTAGTTAGAAGATTGTTTACCTTGTGTTAGTAGGTGTGATGTATGGGACAGTACACTGCTTGGCCGCTGACATCTATGTCCCTATTGCCCCTGCTACATAAGTATTGTGACCTCACTGACTGTAATATCACTGTTTAGGAACGCCCACTCAGTAGCTGTCAAGTCAGTCACCTGTGATGTCATGGTCAGTGAGATCACAATGCTAATGATGTAGTGGGGGATAGAGATAGCAGTGTCTGCTACCAGGCTAACAGCTGTTTCATACATCCGCACAATATTATCACATAAAAGCCTTTCTAATGAGCAAAAGGAAAACAGAAAAATACTTCAGAAATAAAAGTTACAACTGACCACTTCATAAATTTTGCCTTATTTTTCTGTCTTCCTGTTTTGTCTCCACTAGCTCTTTAACTGTGTGTGTAAAAAAAAAAAAAAAAAAATATTTGCTGTCTGGCCTGCCTAGTGCCCACTCTTTATCCTCTCATTAGATGAGGCATGATCGTGTGGACTTAGTAGGGGCTTAAGATTTAAGTATGATACAGTATTACTTTAACAGAGCGCATCCTCTCCTAATCCTTTACCTGTGCATGTGTGGAATCGTTGGTCACACCTGCACAGGTAAAGGATTCTGAGGGGAAGCGCTCTGTTAAAGTAATATCATACTTTTAATCTTAAGCCCTCACTAAGTCCCTCATGATCGTTACTTGGAGCTCAGTCGCCAGATGATGTAATCGCTGCGCGCCTTCATCTTAGGGTGCTACCGCATTTGGGCTTAAACAGGAGTCTGGATTTGTTTATATATTCGCGCATGTTTTAATATCTGGTTTAGCAATATTCAACTGGTATCATATTTTTAGGTAAGCCCTGATATTAAGCTTTGGTATTGGAGCGCTTTGGGAGCAGCTTGTTTGAGTCCTTTAATAGTACAAAATGATAGAGCACAACAGAAAAACACACAAAAGATATGAAACGTAAATCATGTGGAGACAGGTTAGGAGCTTGACCTGTACTCAGTGGAGTACAGAAGAATGAGAGGAGTTATTTGCTTTGTATACAGTGCTATGAAAAAGGAAGTAATGTGGGAAAGCACAGTATTATGCAGGCATAATAACCACAGGTCTACCAGGTCACACAGTTTAAAGATAAAAAGGTGAAGCTGTACTGCGAAAAGTAAATGGTATAATCAAAGGGTTGTCACAGCATGGAACTTCTTACCTGAACATGTAATGACTAGTAGTTCCATGAAGACATTTAAAAACTCATTGGATAACTGCATGGGCAATGACAAATGTAGACACTACCACTAAACAATGACGAGTTAATACAGGTCTTTGACCTCCTAACTTGCATGATACCAGTGAACCTATTATTGTTACCTACTTCAGAAAACAAGCTGTTAATGAAGTGGCAAGGACTGTATAAAGTGCTGAGGCGTACTGGCACAGTTAATTATGAGGTTGAGACCCCTGATCGAAGAAACCCTACTAAGATATATCATGCTAATCTCCTAAAAAAAAAAAAAAAAAAAAAAGTTGAAAAAACACCACAGGCTGCTTTGTTAGTATTGCCAGAAACTGAAAAATCAGATGGCTTATGGCAGGCTAGAACAAACTGTAACTTCGGATGCAGTAAAAATAAATGATTCCTTAACCACAGAACAAACTGCAGAAATGTGTAGCTTGGTAGAGGCATTTAATAGTACCTTTTACAATGGTACCTGGCTGTGCAAAAGGGATTGAGCATATAATAAGGACAGGTTGTGCTCGCCCTATTAGACAAAAGGCATATAGGATAACAGAGAGGTTAAGAACAACAGTAGTCAAGGAAATACATAAAATGAAAGAATTGGTATCGTAGAAGAGTCAAGAAATGCTTGGGCATCACCAGCGGTGATTGTGAGTAAGAAGGGAGGGGGTAAGACCCAGGATAGATGACCTGGTGGACGGTTTGGGAAGTGCCAAGTACATCAGTACCCTCGATCTTACCAAGGGTTACTGGCGGATTCCCCTAGCAAAAGAATCCAGGGACAAGACTACATTTCCAGCGCCTACTGGATTCTATTCGTTCACCACCATGCCTTTTGGGTTACATGGTGCGCCCGCCACATTTCAGCGGTATATGGACGTAGTCCTAGCCCCACACTCTGGTTATTGTGTGGCTTAGCTGGATGATGTAGTGTACAGTCCAGACTAGAGGTGTCACAATATAATTTTTTAATCGCGTTAATTTTTTAACAGTTGCGATAATGCGATCATCACGATAATTTTCAGGAACTGTTAAAACGTGTTTTTTTTATGTATGTGTGTATATATATATATATATATATATATATATATATATATGTATATATATCTATATGTATATATATCTATATTGTATATATATCTATATATGAAACAGTTGTAAGTAATGAAATGTACATTTTTCTGTATGTGAAGATACTACTTATTAATTGCTCTCTCCCCTCCAGCCTCTGCAAACATTACTGTTCGGGGAACCCACAGCAATTTATTTTCCACGACACCTCCTACCCCTGTCTTCAACAGACTACTTTCATACCTAATGGACTTCCTCTCTACTCTCTCTCCATCTTACACCCCCACCCCAGCCTCTGCAAGTCTGTAGCATTTTTCAGGATGGAATCAGTTGTGGCCCCCCCCCCCGTGATCCTGTCCTGTCCTGCCCTGCCCTACCCACTTCTTCCTTGGACTCCTTTTATTATACCCAATATAAATTGTTCCCTTGCCACCCTATCCCCCCGCCCCTGCCTCTGCTGCAGTACGCTTCAGGGACCCACACCACCACATAGTCATTTATTTTCCCATACCCCTCCTAACCTTCCTCAACAAATTTATTTGCACAAAACTTACATAACATTTTGATTCTCCTTTTATAAATTAAATATAACATTTCATTTCATGTCACCCACTCATGTTTGTACACTGTATCAGCATGAAAATGATGAAAAGACAAGTTCTAATTCATTTATTAAATTAGCATAAATAGCTAAGTATAATTAATTTAACATTATGATCATGTAACTACACTTCTTATGCAATATGTTTCCACATTTAGTCTCTTAAGCTGAGCCTGTAATAAATATATAAGAACAGTAGACCAAATTATAATAAACAAATGCAGTTCATTCAAAACCTAACATTATTAACACATAATTAAAAGACATTAATGAGAAGTATTATCCCGCACTTGTTTTGTGCGTGTGCCACTGCCTTGGGAACTGCTCATTTTTACTGTTGGAAATTATGCCACTCTCGTTTTCTGTTATTTTTTTTTCCTTTCAGTGCAAGTTATAGACAAGTGGACAGCTGGGCTGGAGAAGGTAATACACTGTCTGAGACAAGATCCAACCTGTTTAGACATGGGCTAGTAGTAGTAAAACCTTTATTTTTATACAGGATAATAGAGGGTCAATTTTTTACATCATTAGGACAAAGTCCTATTTTCAAGATGGTCCTGTTATTTAAAACATTGTTACTTATACATAAAATTTACAAATAGTGTTACAGTTAACATAATATACAATACCAATATAATCATAAAATCACATAACATCATTCCCACGACAAACAAATATTTAATTATATAATTAAGTCCTACGGTCCAGTAATATAAAAGTACCCTGATCAGACAAAGATTTTATCCAAAACACTCACATATTATATTTAATTCAGCCTTTAAAGTAGATGAAAATCTTCAATGCTTTCATACTGTTTTTCTGTAATTAATTTTAAAGAACTGCATAATCTATTCATAATTATAGGAATCGCATGTAACTATACTTATTCTTAAGTTCAGGGAACTCAAAACTCTAGTGCTCAATTTCTCATGTTATAAATATATGATTTTTTTCCAATTTTTCATAAAGATACGCTATTGATTTGTATTTACAATTTATATATCTGTTGTGCCCAAAAAGTTTCCTTTTGCTTTCCTGAGTCAACCCAACCCAATTCCTCATATAATTTACAATGATGTTCATGATAATCCTTTTTTAATACAAAACGAGCCAAATGATTATACATTACATCAGTTTTTGACAGCAAACCATTTGTAGCTAGGCCGTGCACTAGTCATATATCCTTTCCTCATCCACAATCCCATTACCTCCCAATTTCCCACCTCCACATCGATCACTGACATTCTGCCCAGAAAACCAGTTCAACTCACTATCACTCTCGCAGCACAAGGAAGTTGTACTGGTGATGTGTTGTTCTTGTATGACTGACAATCTGTGATGACATATGAATATTATAAATCTGCCAGTAGAAACAGGCTTTATGGTCTATCAAGTCTGCACGAGTGTGCAGCTAGCACCCCTAGATTGCATCCGACAATGATTGATGCAGCTCACCTGAGTCCTTGCCTCTCACAAGAGCACTTGCACTGTTGTTCATCATGAAGCATGGCCAGCAGCCAACTGCACCACTCATCTGAACGACCCTTGCCCCACCCACCCCAACAACAGTGGCTCGATGGATCAATTCATCATGTTTAAATAGAAATTATTTATAAAGCAACCAGGCAGTCCACTATTTTGTAAGTAAAGCTACCCTTGTTTTTTCTTATCAGCCGATTCTTTCCTCTCACTCAGAGAGGCCCAGGGATCAGTCAGGTTCTTGGGTATGGTTATATTATGGCCCAGGTTTAGCAAAAAAGAACAAATTCCTCTCATGGTCTCTCCTACACCTCAGGAGCGGGCGGGCATCATCGCGATCAGAGGCAAAACATTACCAAATTAAAGCAAAAAAAAAAAAACCTTTTAAGGGAGAATATAACGCCTGCATTTAGGGGAGATAATCTGAGCTGCAGAACCACACATTTGTAAAATCTTTAAAGAAGGCAGCTGACTCAGACTTCTCCTTTAACTCACCACGAGGCATTGTATGTCTGCCCGCCACCCAACTGCCCCACCCCAACCCACCAGTAGCCTTCTTTTTCCACATTTATTTTATTTGAGTTTCGGATACATACCTTTGAGCCGGTGGCTCTTTTCAAAGGATCCACGTCTGTATACAAGAATAGAAGTGCAATTTGTGTGAGATTAGCAGGCAAGCAGTTGGAATACAAATTTCAGTACAGGGTATACATGATCTAAAAGCTACAGGTAATATAATTAACAGTTAGAACAACACAACCAAGCATACATTTAAGAATGATGAGTCGCAGCAAACACTATTTACATGAATTAAAGCTGCCAGAAGGGCACTGTCAAAGGGAAAGGTGGAGTGGAAAAACTGAGTTGCTGCTAGTTGTGCCAGGTAGCATAGAGAAGTGGGAAGAAAGAGTGGACATAGAGGGGTAACTGAGAGGGAGGTAGAAGGGGAGGTGGGTGGGAGGCAAGGATCGGGGAACTTGTACAACAGTGGGTGGGGTGAGCAGATTAAAAAAGGAAGAGGGGAAGGGAGTTGAAGGAGGGTAAGAGAGGAAGGTTGTGGACCAGGGCTATGGAGAGAGGCAGGGGTATAGAGGGGGGAGGGTAGTGGCAGGCAGAGGTGGGGATAGGAGAGAGGTGCAAAGAACAGGAGAGATTGCCAGGGAGGTTAGGAGAAACGGTCATAGGTGACCTAGACACCAGTGTTTGACGTAGCTTGTGTTTGAACGAACGGAGGACATTCAATTCAACATACTATCACATGGTATGGACTGGAATATTATGAAGTTGGGCAGTGGCACTGGGTAGCATCAGTTCGGTTCCTAACTTAGTTCGTTTACTCTCATGATCACATGGGACTAGGTTTTTCACTCTGAGATGGCCAGGGATCGCTTGGGTTTTCTTACTAAAAAACAAAACCTCTTCTCAGGTGCAGTAGGCCACCACCATTGTGAAGAGATCCGAATGTAAAAGCAGAAGTCCCATTTACAATCAGCTTCAGTACGTGGGATTGTAAGGAGGGTGAACCAAGTGCATCACCCCCCTCACCGCGCCCACCATGGCGACAGAAACCAACATACTTTGTCATTTTAGTCTGCTCTGAATATAATATAAATTACTATTACAAATGCACAGTGAGTGCTGGCCTGCCGGTGCAGCGGTAACGCTACTGCTTGTGACACCGTTGACCCGAGTTTGGGAACAAGTCCAGGAGATGGAGGGCCGGCCGAGGGGAAGAGGCTTGAGCTTCCAGGGGACCGCTTGCCTTCTCCGAGGGGGGGGCTCGGTACTTGGCTGGCCTCTTGTGGAGGCCGGAGGCACACCACTCAGAGGGGTTGGAGCGTGACGGACGTCGGCGGTTGTGCCTTGTTGACTGAGTGCACATCACACCTCCCAGAAGACAGGAAAATCAGCTTTTGGAGTGCCGGGGAGACAGAGTGCCCAGTGCAGACTCTATAGCCAAGCACCACTGTCCTGTCTGGGTGCCCGAGACGAGAAGGATTTCGGGGTGTACGTGGCTCCACCTCATACCTGCCTGAGGGTATAGCCAAGGCTTCATGGGAGTTCACCCGCAGCTTCAGGTAGGTGGAGAGAGGGGCAGACACCACTGGCAACTCCTGATGAAGCGGTACTCAGAGAGCAGGGGGCAAGGATAAATAGAAAGTGTGGGGAGAAAAAAAAAAAGGCACAATGAAGATGCAGTGTCAAAGAGTGATTGTTTTTTTTTCTCGGTTCTTATCTGCGCCAGCCGACTGTAACTGAGGAAAAGGGAGTGCAGTGCAACATATGGGTTAATGACAGAGTTCGCTTACAAGAACAGGCCCATGCTGTACATGCCACCACAAGAAGACATTGAGGACTTAATTTTTACAATCTTGTCATGGTCTGAACCTGCATTCAGTAGTAACAGATGAGGGCAATTTGGGCAAACAACACAAAACGATGCCCGAGTCCGACTGCAAGGGTTACGATCGCCAGCCATGGATGGTGGTGCGGGACTACACATTCGCACCTGGTAAGCAACCAGACGCCTCAAGGTTTTGGCGGCAAGAGAGCGAGCCTTTCTGTAGGCTCAGAGAAAGTCGCACAGTCACATCTGATTGGGCAGCATTACTCCTTCCGATTGGAAAGAATGGATGTCAGTTTGAGCCACATGACCTGTTGTAGGTGGATTGCTCTGTGTGAGAGTTGGAAAATAACAGTTCACTCAGTGTAAATGTAGTTTGGGGTGCTTTCTATGTGCGGTATACTGTTTATAGTAACCGCGGTTACAGAAAATGTCAACTATACCAAAACCGTGTCAATTACATATTGCGGTATACTTTCATACCAGTATATTTTGGGAAATGGGGAGGTGAAACCAGAAATTTCTAAGATAGAAGCTGTGGGTAACAGCCATGTCCCTAAAAGCGAAGAGGCGTGTCATTTTTGGGGCCAGCTGTTTAGTGCAGTTAAATGCTGAACTTGCCCAAATAGCTGCTCCCTCACTGAACTTACAAAGAAAAGATATCCAATAACGAAATGGACCCTAGAGAGTGAAGAAGTTTTTAGGGCCATTAAGGATGCATTCTGTTCAGTCCCTGTTTTAAAAGCCCAGTCTTCAAAGAGCAATTCCTTATTACAAACGGATGCCTCTGAAGTAGGCCCAGGGAGGTCTTAATCAGAATATAGATGGGAAGGAGCATCCCATTCTGTATGTTAGCAGGAAGTTGCATGATCAAATGAAGGATAAAAATCCCAGGATCACGAGATGGTACCTGGCATTACAGTCATTTTAAATTCAAAGTGTTGCATAGGCCTGGGAAAGAGAATGTCACTGCAGATTTTTTTTGTCACGGTATGGTTCAGGAATTTAGAAATGAAAAAAGTTAGGGAAGGAAGAAATAGTGATATATGTACAGGATATGTATGTTGAGAATGAGGGAAGGTTTTGGAAACCTGTTTCAAAGAGAAAAGGAAAAAAAAACAGATTTCCTCTTAAGGGGGGAGGTATATGTGACAGGGTTAAGTTAGGCTCTGTCCCGTTTGTGTTATGTAGGAGGGAACCCGAAGCAAGAATTCTGCTACTATCTTTATCTTTTCTGACTTTCTATTATACTGCACAGTCAAATCTTGCCTCTATCTGCTGTACTTTCTAATTTCTACTTTATGCATGTATATTTGTAAAGCATATATGTGTGTGTGTGTGTGTGTGTGTGTGTGTGTGTGTGTGTGTGTGTGTATGTATGTGTATGTATGTACATATGTGTGTGTGTGTGTGTGTATATATGTATATAAACATACATATAGATATATGTATATAGATATATAGATATAGATATATACACACATACATATATAGATAGATATAATATGAATGAATGAAACTGGGTTCCCTGATGTATGACAGAGATAGTTGAAATGATTGCAGACTGCTGTGATGGTGTATGTGTTTATTTATTGAATGATTCGGAATTACAATCCTTTGAGTCGTAGACTCCTTTGCAAAGGCTCCACGTCAGTAAGAACGTACACTGAGTATCACAGACTTAAACATTTTGATACAACTGGTGTACAATTGGCACGGTACAAACATAAAACATTGATAGAGAATTTAAACATTTGGTACCACATATAATGTAGGGTTACATCATCTGGGATCTTTAAAAGAGGTCCTGGATCAACACTTTTGATTCATATGACAGATTCTTCAGTTTCGGAGGGTCTTATAAAAAAAGGCCCTGAGTCAAGATAAGATAAATTGAGATTGGGGATCCTAGCTTAGGGAAAGGGTAGACAGTCCCTAACTCGGGGGAGGGGGGGAGAGAAGAGATCCATATTTGTAGCTCTGGAACCTGGCCATAAAGTTACATACAGTCACAGGTTGCCGAGTTGAGGAGTGTCTTAAGACCAGCTTTAAACTGACCCAAACTGGATGTAAGGGAGATTGTGGACGGCAAGTTGTTTAGCCACAGTGTGTGACCTCAGACTGATGTAATCTGTCACAGTACTCGAGCCAGTTACTAGATGGGTCACAATCTTATGCCTAGCAACCAGCAACTACAAAAGCCCATCTTACTAAGATGTGTGGGGAGAGACCAATTTTCTACAGAGCTAGGACAGGCTTGCCTTATGTCCTGGTGGAGAGATTGATGTGAAGAGAGAGACTAGAGGAGACCTACTGATTTCATGTCTTGAATTGTATTTATTTATTTATTTATTTATTTATTTTTTGGTTGTTTTCTGTAAAGACTGAAAATAAACCCACGCTGTTAGTGACTTACTTGGTATCAAGGTCTGTCTGTCACTCACAGCCTCTTACACATGGTGTTAGAAGTGGGAACCTGTGGGCAGAGAGACGCTCTCAGTGGAGGTCAGACCTGATCTCCAGATAGATCAAAGTACCAAGCGCTTCAAGATGTTCCAGGTGCTCGGAGAAAAAATGAAGATGGGCACCGTCTTTGAGGCGAGCGCGCAGAGATTTGTGCAGGACCTTTTTTCAAAGATGCTGAGCTGTACCCAGGACAATGCATGGCAGTCCATGACTTCAACAGGGGAAATAGAGTAGTCAAGGCAGGCTGGAGGTGCAAGATGACACCCAGATGGTGACGATCTTGTAAGACTGGTCCAGTGGCTGAGTGGTCAATGGCTTGAGGCAGAACACCAGTACCAGAGGTTGATGGAGAGGTCCCAGTCAGAAGGCTCGGAGGAGGACAGTTCCCAGACACAGCTGGAGGAGGAGGAGGAGGAGGAGGAGGAGTCCAATGGCAGTGTCAGTGGCTCAGTAGGTAGCACACTCACCTCTGAGGCCGGGAGATCAGAGGGCTGTGGGTTCAGTTCCCCATCTGGCACTTGGGTTAATATCCAGTACCTGACACTAGTGTAGCATGTGAGGTGCTGCACTTGAGGTGTTGTCTTTGGATGAGAGCGTTAAACCGAGGTTCCATCTGCCTGGATTGGTGGTAGTTCAGGTGGATGTAAAGATCCCATGGCACTTCATCGAAAAGAGTAGGGAATTTCCCGGTGTCCTGGCTAAATTTCCACATTCTCACACACACACACACACACACACACACACACACACACACACACACACACACACACACAAAAAATACCACCAATAGCTTAATCTGGTTCAAGGCCAGTTGGTGTTCATCTGTATCCCCCCTCCTCCGGGTCGTACCTGAAAATAGGCAGGATATGTCTAGTACACTTACCTGGTCAACAAAATCTAAATACAAAAAAAATAAATAATTGGTGGAGCAGGACTTTCCAGTGTTGCCAGAGTTCCCAGGTTGCTATCTGCTGGAGGACGGAGATGCCAGCTGGGTGTAAGCAAGACCCCTGGTGAGACTGTGACTAGGGATACTAAACTTTTTTTTTTTTTTTTGTTATCAGGAGAGAGGCACTAAGCTGAAAGCTTGTTTACAGGTGCGACCTGGGAGCACAAGGAAGTTGTGACTTGTTCAAGGTCACACAGTTTGCAAGTGGGGGCTGTGGGATTCAAACCCAGGTCTCCAGGTTTGTAGCTGAGAGCTTTTAAATCACTGTGATATACTGCCTCCCATATTTGTGGTAACTTCTCCAATCAAGAAAGAAGAGGCCAATATAAAGGCTGAAGGGACTTTTGCTTGTTTTATGCCATCTGTATCTAGTCAACAGTAATGTTGTTCAAGACTGGGGTAGGTTTCAAGCTGGGTATGATGCTACTGGGAAATTAATACAATATGTAAAAATTTAGGAAGATGTACAGGTTAATGGGGTGGGCGTGAGACAGTCCTCATGGTATGAAGTACAAAGGATATTCTTTACCATATGAGGCCAAATCCCTGTACCCAGAGAGTAGATGCCCAGGTAGTAGTGCCACAGACCTACCGGCAGGTGATGGAGGCTGCATACTCCAGTACCTGTGAAAGGCACTTAGGAAGACGAGAACACTAGCTAATTTGTTCTCTACTTTACTGGCCAGGGGTGTACAGACAGATTGTAGCCCACTGCAGGGCCTGTTCTGTCAGTCTGTGTGAAGACTCTCCTAAAGAGAGACAGGACATGCTGCTGTATGTCTTGAATTGTTTTCTTCTGACCTAAAGAGATATGGTTTCTAGGGACGTGGATATGTTGTTCAATCCACACTTATTGGCAGGTTCCTTGCTGCTTTAAATCTTGCTGGAAGGTCTTAAAGCTGGCTCCTCCCACCCACCCACCTGTGTGGTATAACTCTCGGCTCCACCCCATGACGCCAGATGTTACTTACTGCTTGGAAGCTCAGGTTCCCTCCCTAGTGCTCTGCGTTTCAGGCCTGAATCCACACTCCTCGGTTAACCCGAAACTAATTCTTAAATTTACTAGACTTCGGTCTTTTTCCCTCGTGGCTGCGATGGACGAATTGACTCCCGGCTTTCGTCTGTGCCCCTGCGGGCAGATGTCCCGGACCGATGCACACTCCATGTGCGTCTACTGCCTGGGGCTTGGCCACGATTTGCAGGCTTGCGATTGGTGCAAATCCTTTTCGGTTTCTGTCTTGGAGGACCCCGCTGCTCGACTTCTTCTGGGGCACCTAAAACGGTATCTGCTGGTCAAGTCGAGGGCGTCTACATGGAACCGCGGCGGGCTCTGTGAACAGTTAGAGCAGATGATTGCCCTCGAGGAGGAGGTGGCTCCAGGCTGCGTTTTCTTCCTCCTTGGTCGCGCATTTATCCTGCTCTCCTTGGGCTCCTATACAGCTTCTTTATGGAGCGTTGTCAGTCCCTCTCCACCTAGGGAGAAGGACCATCGGACATTCCAGTTGGTCCAAGAAGGAGGACTGAAAGTAAGTCCCACCGTCGGCGTTCGTGGGAGCGGGAGATCCCCTTCACCGAATGGTCGAGACTTTGACTTGGTCGAGTTTGCGGCTAAGGCCGCTGGCTTCACTGATGTCCCAGTCAGGTCAGCCGGCCGAGACACCCGTTGACACAGTTGAGATTTTTCTCGACCTATCGTACAGTTTGTTGACTGGTGATGCCGACTGCCCTACTTCACCGATTCCCCCGGTGGAAACCGAGGACTTGCCTGTGCTGGATTCCCCAGTTAAGGTCCCTGTACCGAGGGAGGAGTGGGTTTTCTCCGTCCCCTCTCTGACCCACCCTCTGAATCCCTGAAGGTCTCGGTCTTGGACCTCTTCCAGGTCCAGCCGGTCCTACCGACGTCGGCGGTCTCGGCACCATGGAAAGTAGCGTCACCGCTCATCCTCGTCGTCCTCTTAGGAGGATAGGCTCCGGCACAAGTTGCGTCGGCGCTACGAGGATTTAATGTGGCAGCAGCTGTTAGTGTCCGGGTACAAGCAGACTCCGTCGCCTTCTCCGGCCATTAAGTTGCTTTCACCTGAGCGGCCAAAACAACCCCTCATAGTTGAGGAGCCGAAACCGACACCGGTTGTTAGGCCAGAACCGGCTGCTCCACCCATTGTGGTGGAAACTCCGCCTCCACAACCGAAGACTGGGGCCCCGACCAAGGATTCTCTGTCGGGTCAGGGCTTGCTCCATAAGTTGTTGATCACCCTCACTCCTGATCGACCTCAGCACGTGGAGGGTGGCTCAGGCGCTCGGCAGCTGCTCAGAGACTCCCCTGAGTCTGACGACTACGACGACTCCTTGTTCTCCAGGCTGCTTGACCTGGAGTCTGCAGGGGATCAGTCGGTGGACGAGAGCCCATTCTTGTTTTTAGGAATGCTTCGACTCATCTCAGAGTCCACTGGGATGAAGCTTGAACCAGTTTCAAAATGGGCCAAGTATTCCCTCACGGAGATACTGGACCAAGGGGATTCCCCTACGGAGGCCTTTCCAGTGGCCGGAGCTATTGTTTGCCCCGGCCCTGAGCAGCGGCCAGCTTCTTGTCCCTCGGCCAGGATGGCTTGAAAGTATCGGTCCCTACTGGTTCACTTTCCAGTTTTGGAGCACCCTCTGGGGAGGGGTTAGTGACCGATAGCGTTTTCCAGTGTTCCGGGAACGCTCAGGATGTGGACAAACCGCCTGATAAGGAGTCCAAGAAATTGGACTACTCAGGTGGAAGGTATATGCTGCTTCCTCCCTAGGCCGTCCAGGCTAGCTCGGCCATTCTGATGGCATGCTTTTCTACACGCCCTTTGGGCTCCCTGGATGAGATTCCTCATCTCTCGGCTGACCTTCAGACGACGGTCAAGCAGGTGTGGAATCAGGGAAGGGTGGTAGCTAAACAGCAGCTCCAAACTTCGTTGGACATCGCTGATTCGCATGCACAGTCAATGGCGGCTGCAGTGGCCATGCACTGCAGAGCTTTGCTGCGGATCTCCACCTTTACAGCTGATACCCAGCACAAGCTGGCAGACGTCCCCTTCCTGAGTACGACATGTTCGGGCCTGGGGTGGAGGGTCATCTCCAACGGATCGAGAAGTCCAATGCCACCTTGACTCTGTCACGTCTGCCCAGAAAACAAAGGCCGCCAGCAGCAGTGTAAGCCCTTTCGTCCTTCAGCCCTTTCGCCGTCAGCCCAGCAACACCAGCATCAGGCCATCAGGCTCAGGCTTGCATCCCAAAGCCAAGCCTGCTGCTTCCTCCAGGGAAGCTGGGAGGAAAAAGGCCAGCGGCTCCTCCAAGCCTGCACAGTGACGGGTTGAGGGGTGTCGCCCAACCTCGTCCTCTGGGTTCTCCCTGTGGGGCGAGCTCCGCCACTTCCTTTCCGCCTGGTCTGCTGTCACCGTGGACCTTGGGTGTTGGAAGTGGTAGGTGAGATTGCCTCTGGAATTTGAGTAGTTCCCCTCCTATTGAGCCCGTCGCCCACGGAGGCTTCTGAGTTCCATAGCCTCTCATGTTGGCTGCGTCAAGCCGACATGCCTTGCTCCTCTAGAAGGAGGTGATCAGGGAGGTGGGCGGACCCTTCCAGACACACAGGGTTTGTGTACAGGTACTTCCTGGTCCCAAAATGTATGGGGGGCTGGTGCCCCATTCTCGACCTCCACGACCTGAACAAGTTTCTAAGGTCTCACACCTTCAGGATGGTCACTCTGGCTCAGATCATTCCATCCTTGGAACAAGGCGTGTGTTTTTTTTTCTCTGGATCTTCAGGACGCGTTCTTTCACGTCCCAATCCGTCCGTCTCATCAGCGATTCCTCCACTTCAGGGCAGAGGGATCCCTGTACGAGTTCGGGCCATGCCCTTGACCTCTCTTCAGCTCCCAGGGTCTTCACCAAATGCATGGCAGTGGTGACAGCATTCCTGCAGCGCGGGTCGGTGTACCCTTACCTGGACGACTGGCTGATTGCAGCCTCCAGGTTGGAGGTGGAGTGGTCCAGGATCTGGCCTCCAGCTCTGCTCTCCAGATTGGCCTCCTCATCAGCGAGGCCAAGTCGGAACTTGTGCCATCGCAGTGATTCAGTTTATCAGGGCAGAGCTCGACTCTCTTTGAGCCAGAGCACAGCTCCCGTGGACAGGGCCAGGTCCTTCTCCTCTTTGCCCAGTCATTTCTGGTTAGGCAGTTGCGTTCTGCCGGGACTTCCCTGCCTTCTGGGCCTCATGGCGGCCTGCACCAGCATGGTCTGTTGGGCCTGCTGGCTTATGTGTCCCCTGCAATGGGGGCTGGCCCACCATTGGTCACAGCACTCCGGTCCTCTGGACCAACCAGTGACAGTGACCCAGGAGATGTGGAATGGCCTCCAGTGGTGGCTCGTTCCAGCTCTTCTGCAGGAGGGCATCCCATTTGTCCACTCCGAGCAGACGGTCACTCTGACTGGTTGGGGAGCTCAGAGCCCACGACCTCTGGTCCCTCAGGAGTCTCTATGCCACATCAATCTGCTGGAGCTTTGAGCGGTTCGATTAGCCCTCACTGCCTTCGCTCCGTCTGTACGCAGTCAAGTGGTCCAGGTCCAGACGGACACCACCACGACCATGTACTACCTCAACCGACAGGGCGGGATGCACTCCTTGCCCCTTTGCAAGGAGGCTCTCCACACTTGGTCTCTCATGATCAGCCTGGAGGTGGATCTCCTAGCCATCCATGTGGCAGGAGCCTCCAGCAGTCTGGCCGATGCCCTCAGCCGGATAGGCACTGCATCTCACGAGTGGTCTCTCCTGCCGGAGGTAGTACAAGATCTGTTCTCCCACTGGGGCACCCCTCAGGTGGACCTGTTCGCCTACAGGGAGAATGTGAAGCTGAGGCTGTTTCACGCCTCCCCCCCTCAGCAGGGCTCACTGCAGGGGATGCCTTCATGAGGCTGTGGACCCTGGGCCTCTTCTACACCTTCCCTCCATTCCTTAGCCGCCCAGAGACACAGTGTGTGTGGTATGGTATATCAACAACAGGGCGAACTCGGTCCTCTTCTTTGCAGGAAGGGGGAGAGTCTGGGATTGGGCAGCACAACACGACCTTCACCTCATGGCAATTCATGTTCCAGGGGTCAAGAACTCCTTAGCAGAAGAACTAAGTCGCTCGTCTGCTCAAACTCACGAGTGGGAACTGGATCGGGGGTCCTAGATGATATCTTCCTACGTTGGGGAACACCTCAGGTGGACCTGTTCGCTTCACCTCTAAATGCACAGCTTCCCAACTTCTGCTCACTCGTTCAAGAGTGAGGCATTTTCTGGAGAGATGCTCTGTCTGTAGACTGGAAGGACAGATTGTCTACCCCCAGTCCTCTGATCCCGCGTGTCTTGCAGAAACTCTGCTCAGAAGGGGCATGAATGATTCTGATTGCTCCTTTTTGGCCCAGGCAACTTTGGTTCTCTCTTCTGCAACAATAGTCAGAGGAACCTCCTCTTCCGCTGTCATGAATTTTATTGACCTAGGATCACGGGACCCTGGTACATCCAGGTCTCAAGTCCCTTCAACTGCATGCGTGGCTCCTGCAGATATAGCTCAAGCCCGCTTTGGGGTTTCTCCCCAGGTGGCAGAGATCTTGGTGGAGGCTAGGAAACCCTCCACTAGGTCTACTTATGCCATGAAGTGGAAACGGTTCTCAATCTGGGCCGCTT
Source organism: Neoceratodus forsteri (assembly GCA_016271365.2). Taxonomy (NCBI): domain Eukaryota; kingdom Metazoa; phylum Chordata; order Ceratodontiformes; family Ceratodontidae; genus Neoceratodus; species Neoceratodus forsteri. The sequence continues at coordinate 498,935,693 of CM057449.1, read as the reverse complement.
CAAAAGGCTTCAAACCTTTCTCCTGCTCAGTTGGGCGACTGCTGGAGTACCTGCACCATCTCTTCGACCTGGGTCTCAGTCACTGCCTCTGAAGGTACACAAGGCGCCATTTCAGCCTACCACGTTCCCTTCGCAGATAGGACTTTTGCTCAACTGGAAGTCTCTAAGACTTTCTTCAGAGGGGTTCTTCACTTGAGACCCCCTATCCGAGTTCCTGCCCCTCCTTGGGATTTGAACTTCGTTCTTGAGAAACTTACTTTGCCTCCTTTGGAACCGGTGGCCTCATCAGACATGAAGTTCCTTTCATGGAAGACGCTCCTCCTAGTGGCCATTAACTCTGCTCGGAGGATTTCCGAGCTCCAGGCCCTGATGTGTAAAATCCCGTACTTGAGTTTTCACAAGGAACATGTAGCTCTGCATACCAAACCTAATTTTCTTCCCAAGGTGGTAGCGGAATCTACATTGAACCAGTCCATAGAGTTACCCGCTTTCTTTACATATTACTCCAATCAAGAGGAGTATCTACTTCATACTATGGATGTCCACCAGATTCTGAGATACTACACTATCAGAACAAAGGATCTCAGAAAGACCGATCAACTGTGTGTCTCTTTTGCTCCCAAAAGAGAAGGCAATGCTGTTTCCAAGCAACGCCTGTCTAAATGGTTGGCTCACTGCATCACTTTCTGTTACCACAAGTACAACAAGACTCTTCTGAGTCAAGTAAGAGGACGCTCCACCAGAGGAGTCGCTGCCTCAGAGGCACATTTGAAGAACGTGTCAGCGGCGGACATCTGTGCTGCCGCCACCTGGACTTCTGTCCACACATTCACTAAACACTACAGTTTGGATATTGCCTCTCGCCGTAGGGCAGGCTTCGGGCTTGCTGTTCTGCAAGGCCTCCTTTCTTAAGGCCTTCACAGCTAGAGGATCTACTTGAGTAGCTTTCCTCCTCCCGTGTGCTTTTTCTTATTCCAGACTGCTTGGGACTCAGTCCTATATGTATTTCTACTGCAAGAGCCTCTCAAGTAAGATAGTACAGTTACATAAGAACTCACCGTAACAGTAGATCTTCGAAACAGGCTCTTACAGTAGGTAATACCTTCCCGCCCTCCATCCCCCTAAGCTTTTTCAGCTCCTTTTCCAGTGAGGGACATATCCGTTTCTCTCTCGTCCGGTCCCCTGTGGCCTGTGGCGGGAAAGAACTGGAAGGCGGGCATGAGGGACCACCCCTTTATACCAACGTCTCCTGACGCCGGTCACCTGATGTGGGGGCGTCCCTGCCAGAGACCGCTAGCTAGAAATTTTTCCGTGGGGTCCTGCCACCTGCTGACGCCAGTCCTATACGTAATTACCTACTGCAAGAGCCTCTCTCAAGATCTACTGCTACGTAAGTTCTTACGTAACTGAACTTTTTGTGCTATGACAGTAGTGGAGTTTGTGGTTTAAGTTTACAGCCTAGCAGTTCTGTTTTGATGAAAAAAGATTACAAGGTTCTTCTTTCTACCTTTTTTTCTTAACAGCACTTCAGACTGTTTTTAGGCTCATGACTGGCAATGCTTAGATATCTTCCATGGAGATATTCAAACAAATTGGCAATTCTTCCAGACCATGAGAAAATAGGCATCAGAAATTCCTCACTCTGTTCGCCTAGCATATTTTGCTGTTTACGCCATGGTACCCGGAACCATTCAGGAACCGGGAAAAAGAAAAAAAAGGAAAAATAAATATTTGTTTTTAACACAGTTCTGAAATGAGAGCAACTGTAAATTAAATAATTTAAAAAATAAATCTTTAGGACTTTGCTGCTGAATTGAGCTCCCCAGCCCCGCCACAGAGGGAAAGCCGTGAGTGACAGGCAGGTTACTAGAACAGGGTGATACAGCCTGTTCAGGGTACATCCCTGAACGAACATGGTAGAGGAGAAAAACCTCTATGGAGAAAAAAAAAATACACTCAAAAGGTAGACTGAGGTGTTTCAGTGTGGAATGAAGGAACGCAGGTCTAAAACAGCATGAGTATGAAAAGGTAATGTAAGATGAGAGCAGCACTGCGAGGGAGGCTAGCCAGTATTTTGAGAGGAAAGCAGAAATGTGATATACTGTACCTACCCGGCGACAAACTTGAGCAGTGAATGGCAAAACTAGAAGGATCAACATATGAATTACTTCTATTACAATTTCGAGAAAGATACAGTAAACAATATAAATGCCTGTTATGCAAGATGAACAAGTCACCTGGTATATAATTGCTCTGAGGTTCAATTCCTGCTGGAAAGTTAGTGTTTTCTGGAATGGAATGGGTATAGTCATCAAGAGGTGGCAGTTCCGTTAGGATTTCTGTGTGTCGTGGCACCAGCACAGGAGGCAGAACTGAAAAATTAAATGCGCAGAATTAGCTTGCTCTGAGCTCAATAAATTTAAGCAAAAACCAAACAAACAAAAACTGGTGAACACCAAGTTAAAATTTCTATCTAAGAAAAAGTTACCTTGTAGCATTTCTTTATGCAAGGATTAAACCACAAGAAAGAATGGGTCTACTGTGGAATTAATCCATGGTTGTGGTGGTGGTGGTGGTGGGGCACGATGCCAAAGACCAAAAGCCTACAAACAACCAAGCATGCTAGACCCACCCTTTCGAATGGCTTAATCCTCTTGTAACATGGCATTGACTGTGTTACTACTGTGTGACGAATAAATAACAGAAATAGTAAATTTTACAATAGACTTTTTATATACAGCTGTGAAAACCACTGTAGAAATAGTGACAAAAATTAGAACACTCCTATTTGTAATATTGCGGGGGGTTACAAATCTCACAAACATAATGTCAGTTAGTAGGCTGTAGCTTAGTAAGCGACAACTGAATGCATAAATTTGCTGAAAACTCACATTTGCTTTTCTATGCTGCTCAAAAATGCTTCTGTTCAAGTCGTGCTGTGCTGCATTGTCAGATCATTTTTAAAATGCATGCCGCATTTCCATTTTTAGAGCAAGCACCATAGAGAAAGGAACAAACCGCCGGTATCTTACTAACTCCGTGTCTGAGCCTGAAAGTGTATACCTCTTGTCCATTTTTCTATCCGGAGGTATAGTGTCAGGAAAATTTAGGATTTTTTTGTCTGTTACCCAAAGATTTGTGGAGGGAACAGACAGTCTCTGGACTCTGGGATGTCCATCATTTCTACATAATCAGGCTCCTCTTGATCTTCCACAGCCTCCTCCATAGGAAGCTGGAGAGTTTCAGCCACCTTTCTGTAGAACATAAAGTGAGAAGGGGACTTAGAAAGCCTAGGAGGGGAAACACCTGAAGGTCTGTCTGGGGAGATGTCTGGTTCCACAGGCACATCCAGACCCTCACTTTCACCATTATCATCCTCCTCAAATTCCCCTTCCTCTTCAAATTCCGGTTCATAAAAATCTTCAAGGGTATAATCTTGAACCAGGGAACCAACCGAACCCCTGCCAGAAGGAGCAGGAACATAGGAACGGCAGAGCGATTCCACAATCTGAATCGCTCTGGTTATCTCTTCGCGGGTCGGAACATGAACCTCTGATCCAACCGGTCGATTTGTCTTGCATTTTTTTTTGTCGAACTAATCCTCGGAATCAGCCTCCTTTTGCTCGAAGAAGTATCACCCTGGTCAGAGGGCACTCCTTCTGGTTCGGTCGGAACTGAACCGGGCTGGCCATCCGGGTCAGCGGACTTCTCGGCCTCCTTCTCCCTCAGTCTACCTAATCTCTTCTCAAGGGTAGATTTGGGAAAGTTTTTACATATTTGGCAGTCTGAATCGAGGTGGTCAAACCCCAGACAATAAACATAGGTGGTATGGGGATCGGCCTTAGCAAAGACCTCCCCACACTCACTGCAGTGTTGAAACCCAGTGGGCCCAGTTTTTTTCTTGAGTTTCTCAGACATGGCCAACCTAACCAACTTACCCTTTTTTTGGCAACCGTCAGGCAAGACTCCCTTATCGGTTCCTAACCGTGTCACGGGTTTGGAAAAAAAAAAGTACTAAAACACGTTTTCTTTTTTTTTTTTTTTTTTAGAGCCGATAAGAACCACACACTAAGTAAAAACACAAAACACAAGATTTCACTATCAAATGGCCGTTCAGCCGAATCGAGCCGCTTTACAAGTTCCACACAGAAAAACAGAACAATTCCTATCTAGTACTCACGGCACCACAGACAGAGACTGAACAGACTATGCGGATAACTTTTTTGGTTTAAAAAAACACCGAAAACTGAAACTTTAACAGACTTTCGAACCGAGCTGAAGGAGAAATCTCCAGAGCGACCGTTCAGTGAGGCAGAGTAAAGAATCTGCCGGTTTGAGTTTGAAACACTCCAGACAGAGACTTCAACCGAGCTCGAGCTCAGCATTCTATGCACTGCATAGAAAGTTAACTCTTTGTTCTCCAGGGCAGTTCAAAGGTTGGGAAACACTGCAATGTCAGAATACGGCAAGACTTCATGTTGTTTGAAACTCGGTAGGCGAGGAGAATGTTGACAGAGGGCCTGGGTTTAGTTCTACATTACCTCAGCAGAGAAGGAGGAGCAGGAGTTTTTTTTTTTTTTTTTTTTTTTTTTTTTTTAATAGCTGTTGTGATGGATCTGGAAGCTTTTTTAAGTTGTGACCGGCTAATAGTACTGGTAGGGGATACCATTTTAGTGCTATTATGGTACAGTCTAATGTGGCAGTTAATAGATAGTAGGGATAATGCTCTGAGTGACATGTGAGAAGGGGTAATAAAATCAGGTGAGTGAGGAGGGTTGTAATTAAAGGGAGGTGGGCTTTGGATGAGCGCTAGAAGTAGTGAAAGGGGCTAATGAAACTAGCAGTGAGATGTTCCAGGATAGGTTTTGAACCTGGGACTTCGTCATGATAGCATATAGTTAGGATGTTAGTGAGTAAGAATAAAATGACAATGGGGAGGTGAGTCATGGTTCAACAGAGCAGGCTAGTGCAGGGAAAGGGGCGGGTGCCTAGAGAGAGGGTGGCTTGCATAACGGTCTATGCCATTAATCTGAGCCGAATACAGTGAAAACAGCCTATAGGGGGCGGCAAGATTGAGCATTTAATGGAGGCCTGGGAGGGGATGGAAGAAAACGCCTGCAGTGACTGGAACCCAGAGCACAGATATGCAGCGCCTTTCATCTGAGCCAATCGGGCTTGCTCAAAAGTGCCCGCCTAATGAGGTTGTTCATCTCCATGCTGGACCTGGCAAGGATCTGGCAACCTGCTCCCCCACCCAGGGACCACCCAGGCCACCGCCACTACCTCAAAGGTTGCCAAGAAAGAGGAGTGGTTGGACCACAGTGGGCTCAGGGAGTGTGAGGGTGGTGGAACAGAGGCGCATCCCTCCAGCTGTGCCTCTCCACACCATTCACCACCCTGGCGAAGCATGGTTCCTCTATGGAGGCACCTGCAGTGGAGACCAAGGAGGATGCTGGGAACCTCCACAATGGAGACCCACAGGAGGGTGGTCCAGGACCCGCAGGGAAGGAAACAACCCTGGTGGGGGACTCAATTGTTAAGGGGTAGAACTGGGGAGGGAGGCAGGTGCCTGACCGCGCCAAGGCTGGGAAGGGCAGGAAACTAATCCTCAGTATCGTGGAGCAGCGGCAAGGGGAGGGAGCTGGATGTCATTATCCACCTAGGGGCGAATGATCTGGCTGAAAATGGGATCAGAGCAGTGCAACAGGAGTTTGTGGAGGGGCCTTAGACAAGTAGCACACACGGTAACTTTCTGGAAGTGCTACCTGTCTATGGCATGGATAAGGCTAGGGCATTCTGCACATGGGATTCAATGACTGGTTGAAAAGCTGGTGCAGAGCTCAGGGATTTGGCTTCATTGGGGACTGGGGCTCCATCTGGAGGGATGCAGGCCTATACAGGCGCGATGGTCTGCATCTATCCTGGAGGGTAACCAGGATCCTAGGTGATAGGTTTAAATGCTTCAGTGGCAAGCATTTAAACTAGCCAAGGGGGGAGGCATTGAAGAGAAGGAAACCTAGGCCCCCCCCAAAATAAAATCAGGGTAATTAGTGAGGTAAACACCAATATAGAGCAGTCGATAGGGAGAAGGGCAGGGGTTAAATGGAGAAAAAGACAAAGGCAGTAGGGACAGGGATGGGGCAAAAAGAAATAAAACCATAAAAAAATGGAGGGTAATGAGTACCAATGCCCATAGTCTAGGTAAAAAGCTCCCTGAAATGGTGGCCTTGATGGACAAGGGATGCCTGAATATTGTGGCAGTCACAAAAACATGGTACACAGAGAACCATGACTGGGATGTCAACATACCAGGGTACACAATCTACAGGAGGGACAGGGAGGGAAGAAGAGGAGGAGGAGTAGCTCTCTATGTAAGGGAAGGGATAAAAGCAACAAGAACTAAAGGGTAAACAGGGAGGAGAGGAGGCACTGTGGGTCACCCTGGAGACTGAAAATGGCTCCACAATCCGCACAGGGGTTGTATACAGACCCCCGTCTCAGGGGGAGGAAATGGACAAGGAAATGATAGAAGGCATCCTAGGGATGGCAGAGAAAGGGGAGATATTGCTGATGAGGGACCTGAATAAGCCAAATGTTGACTAGAGCACCTTTGCTGCAGCCACGTCCAAGAGCAGGGTCATTCTCGATGCCCTACAGGGGGCATGCCTCAGACAGCTAGTTTTGGAACCCACTCAGGAGAGAGCAATCTTAGACCTAGTACGCTCAAATGGGGATGGAGAGAGGATGTCTGATCTTGAAGTGAGTAGCCATCTGGGAACAAGCGACTACCAAACAGTGTGGTTCACTATAAACTTAGCTGTAGAGTCAAGCCACACAAAAGTGAAGGTACTGGACTTCAGGAGGGCTGATTTTGACAAAATGGGAGAGTGCCTCAGAAAAGCACTAACAAACAGGCAAGAAGGTGGGGTGGAGAAACAACAAGGAAACATCAAAACCGCCATCACAGAGGCAATATGTCTGTGTGAAGCAAATAAATCAAAACGAAAGAAAAAAACCACTATGGTTCTCAAAAGAAATGGCGGGGAAGGTAAGGGAAAAAAGATAGCATTCAGGAAGTATAAGGAGAAACAGAAAGAGCAGGACAGAGAACTGTACCAGTTAAAGCAGAAGGAAGCAGGTAAGGCAGTCAGAATAGCAAAGGCCCAAACCGAGGAAAAGATAGCCAACTCGGTTAAGAATGGGGATAAAACTTTTTATAGGTACATTAGGGAGCAAAGAAAGACTAAGGCAGGGATACTGAGGCTGAACAAAGAGGAAGGTGGTTGGGCAGAAAGAGACAGTGAAGAAGCAGGGATACTGAACGAATACGTCTGCTCAGTATTCACAATGGAAAAGCAGAGGGAAATACCTAATCCGGTCAGTAGAAGCACTCTGGATAGGGGGGTTGATATTAGTCCTTTCACAGAAGAAAGGGTTCTGAAAGAACTCTTAAAACTGAAGGTGGATAAAGCAATGGGGCCTGATGGGATTCACCCCAGAATTTTAAAAGAACTAAGGGAAGAACGTGTAACACCACTGATTACCCTTTTTAATAAATCATGGGAGGATGGGGTAGTACCTGAGGACTGGAGGAGGGCGGATGTCATTCCCCTTCACAAAAGTGGGAGCAAGGCAGAGACAGGAAACTACAGACCTGTCAGTTTGACCTCAGTGGCAGGGAAAATGATGGAATCACTTCTGAAGGAAAGAATTGTTGAGTACATAGAGGCCAGTGGGGCACGGGACCCAAGGAAGCATGGATTCACAGCGGGAAGGTCATGTCAGACAAATGTAACTGATTTCTTTGACTGGGTGACCAAAGCAGTAGACCAGGGAGGGGCTGTGGACATGGCCTACCTAGACTTTAGCAAGGCATCTGATACAGTCCCGCACAAAAGATTAATAAAGAAATTAGCCAGCCTGGGAGTGGGTCCTAGTGTGGTAGCCTGGGTAAAACACTGGTTGGACAACAGGACACAGGGGTAATAGTAAATGGAGTCCACAGTGAAGAAAGGAGGGTTATTAGTGGGGTGCCGCAGGGTTCAGCACTTGGGCCAGTCCTTTTTAATGTCTTTGTAAGTGACATTGCAGAGGGACTGGAAGGGAAAGTATGTCTCTCTACGGATGACACAAAGATCTGCAACAGGGTTGATACACATGGCGGGGTGGAAAGGATGAAAAGGGACTTGGCAAGGTTGGAGGAATGGTCAAATATATACAGGTTACTCACCTGTAACAGGAGTTCTAGGAATGGTATATGTTGTTCATCCACACTTTCTGGCAGGTATCCTTGCCGCTTTAATTCTTGCTGGAAGGTCTTCAAGCTGGCTCCTCCCACCCACCCAGGTGGTAAAACTCGGCTCCACCCCATGACACCAGATCTGCCTGCTGGAAGCTCAGGTTGTGCGTCCGGCTTCAGAGGTCGGTGGATCATGGATGAACAACATATACCATTCCTAGAACTCCTGTTACAGGTGAGTAAGCTGTATTTCGTGGGACATGGATATGTTGTTCATCCACACTTTCTGGCAGACTCCTAGCAGTTCTCCGGGAGGAGGGAGGCAAGGCACACCCGATACTTACTTGGGAAGAGAGACTGGAGAACAGAGGCCCCAAACCAGCATCCCGGCGCACTCGAGGTCGATGTGGTAGTGAGTAATAAAGGTATGTGCCGACTTCCAGGTAGCAGCCCTGCAGATATCCTGGATAGGGACATCTCTGGAAGCAGCTACCGATGCAGCGGTATGGCGGGTAGAATGAGCTCTTATCCCTCTGGGAGGCTCCATGCCCGCCAACCTGTAGCAGAGCTCTATGCAGGAGATGATCCACCTGCCTATCGTCTGCTTTGCTGCAGCTCTGCCAGGTGCAGCTTCAGAGTAGGTGACAGCTGGCGAACCTCTCCCAGAACTTCAGCCGTCCGCTCCTTATAATAAGCGAGCGCTCGTCTAGGGTCCAAAGTATGGAGCCTATACTCAGCCTCCGAGGTGTGACTGGGGTAGAACACCGGCAGAGTCCAACACCTGGTTAAGGTGAAACTCCGCACCACCTTTCGGAAGGAATTTCGGTGGGGGCGAGGACAACCTGTCCTGTGCAAGCCCAGGTAGGGAGGCTCATGGAAAGTGCCTGAGCGCCCCATCCTTCTGGTTGACGGATAGCCACCAAGAAGGTGAGTTTTTCACGACAGGTGTGAAAGATCACACCTGTGCAACGTTCGAATGGCTTGCCCATGAGTCAGCCAATACCAGCAGTAGATCCCACGGAGGTGGAGGTTCTCAGACTTTGAGGTGGGGAAATGTGGTCAAGGCCTTTGAAAAGCGCTGACCACCTTCTCTCCAGCTCACCGACTGCTTGCCGCCCATGCCCAGTAAGGGAGATGCCAGGTGCACCTTTAAGGGTCGCCGACCAAGCCCTTGTTCGAGAAAGGGACCACAGGTAGTCCAGAATGCTTGCTAAGGGGCTGTTGAAGGGTCCAAGCCTTCCTGACACCAAATGGAAAACCTCTTCCATTTGAAGGCATAGCATTTCCTGGTCGACTCCTTATGGGACGCCTCAATGACGTTGAGGACCTCGTCGGAAAGACCCAAAGCCTGGAACTCTAGCCGCTCAGGAACCAGGCCATCAGGTGCAGGGACTGAAGGTCCGAATGGAATACCTTCCCCTGATTGACTGAGATCAGGTCCGGCGGGCTGGAAGCCGCCCGAGCCTGGAGCTGAGGCTGAGGAGATCTGGATACCAGAACTCAAGGGCCAGTCTGGGGCTGCCAGAATCACCTGTGCCTTGTCCCTCTCTCGCCTTGAGAGAAGCACCTTGTGGATCAAGGGAAAGGGGAAAGGCGAGAAGAGGCCCGGGGTCCACGGCCTCGAGAAGGCATCCCTGCAGCGAGCTCCTGCTGAGGGGGCGGGCATGGAACAGACTCAGCTCAGATTCTCCCTGAGGCAACAGGTCCACCTGAGGCATGCCCCCAGTGGGAGAATAGATCTTGTACTACCTCCGCAGGAGAGACCACTGTGAGACGCAGCCCCTATCCGGCTTAGGGCATCGGCCCAGGTGTGGAGGCCCTGCCACGTGAATGGCTAGGAGATCTGCCCAGGCTGCGCACTAGGGACCAAATGCGGAGAGCTTCCTTGCATAACAGCATGGAGTGCGGCCCCGCCTGGCAGTTCAGATAGTACATGGTCGTGGTGTTGTTCGTCTGGACCTGAACCACTTGACCCCGTAGAAACGGAGCAAAGGCGGTGAGAGCTAGACGGACCGCTCGGAGCTCCAGCAGGTTGATATGGCATCGGGACTCCCAAGGGGACCAGAGGCCGTGCGCTCGGTGTTCCCCCAGATGGGCACCCCAACCCATCAGAGATGCGTCGGTCGAGAGAGAGACTGTCGGCTCTGGGCGGACGAACGGGATACCCTCCTGCAGATGTGCTGGAACGATCCACCATTGGAGAGCGTTCCACATCTCCTGGGTCACTGTCACGGGCCGGTCCAACGGATCGCGGCGTTGTGACCATTGGCTGGCCAGTCCCCACTGAAGGGACGTGATGTACCAACGGGCCCAATGGACCACGCTGGTGCAGGCCGCCATGAGGCCCAGGAAGTCCCGGTAGGCGCAATTGCCCAACCAGAAATGATTAGCAAAGGAGGAAAGAACTCGGCCCTGTCCGCCAGGAGCTGTGCTTTGGCTCGCAGAGAGTCGAGCCTGCCCCGGCGAACAGAATCACCTGCTTTGCACTGGTAGTCGACTTGGCCTCGCTGATGAGGAGGCCAACCTGAGACAAACCTGAGGCCAGATCTCTGGACCGCCTCCACCTCCAGTTTGGAGGCTGCTATCAGCCAATCGTCCAGGTAAGGTACACCCGACCCTCAGGGCCAAGAGGAATGCTGTCACCACTGCCATGCATTTGGTGAAGACCCTGGGAGCTAGGGAGAGGCCAAGGGCATGGCCTGGAACTCAGATGGGATCCTCTCCGCCTGAAGCGGAGGAACCTCTGATGGGATGGATGGAGTGGGACGTGAAAGAACGCGTCCTGGAGATCCAGGGAGCAGAACCACACGCCTCGTTCCAAGAATGGGATTATCTGAGCCAGAGTGACCATCTTGAAGGTCCGAAACCTTAGGAACTTGTTCAGGTCATGCAGGTTGAGAATTGGGCGCCAGCCCCCCGTCCGTTTTGGGACCAGTAAGTACCTGGACACAAACCCCGGGTCTGGAGGAGGATCCTCCACCTTCCTGATTACCTCTTTTTCGAGGAGCAGGCAATATCGGCCCGGCGGGCTGACAGCAAGGCTGCGGACCCCGTGGCCCGCCGAGGGGCGACGGTCCGAAAAGGCGGAACCTGATTGAACCCAGAGGCAGGCCTTTTCCTACTACCTGCAACACCCAGCGGTCCGTGGTGATAGCGGACCAGGTGGAAAGGAAGTGGCGGAGCCGTCCCCCCATGGGGTGAACCCAGGGGGGAGTGACGAGGTTGGGGGCGGCACCCCTCAACCCGTCACTGGGCAGGCTTGGAGGAAGAACCGGCCGAGGGACCTCCCAGGCCTTTACCTCCTTGCTTCCTGTTGGAGCAAGCCGTCGGCTTGGGATGCCAAGCACGAGCCTACTGGTCCTGTTGCTGGTGCTGCTGGGCCGGTCGAGAAGCAGGGACCAAAGGACGAAAGGACTTCTGCTGCTGACGGCGACCTTTGTCCCTCTGGGCGGAGGTGACCAAGTCCAGAGTGGTGTTGACTTCTCGATCCGCTGGAGGTGTCCTCCACCCAGGGTCAAGAGGCCAGTCCCCAAGAAGGGACGCCTGCAACTTGTGCTGGGTATCCGCCGCGAAGGTGGATATCCTCAGCCACGCCCCCTGCGCGCATGGCCACCGCGCCGCTACTGACCTGGTACAGGAATCACCTGTGTCCAGAGTCAGTCTGCAGCTGCTGCTTCGCCACCGCCCTACCCTGGTCTCGCACCTGACGGACCGTGGTCTGCAGGTCAGGCGGGAGATGAGGAACAACCTCATTCAGGGAGCCCATGAGGGCGTGGGAGAAGTGTGCCATCAGCACGGCCGAGCTGGCCTGTCGAAGGCCAAGGAAGGAAGCAGCGTACACCTTGCACCCGGCAAAGTCCAGCTTTTTGGACTCTTTGTTGGGGGGGCTTATCCACGTCCCGAGCGCTACAGGAACGCCGGAAAATGCTGTCAGTAACCAACCTCGGCAGAGGGGTGTTCCGAGAAGCCGGCAAAGAGCTGGAGGACCAGATATTTCCTGGCCATCCTGGCCGAGGGTGAGGACAGGAAGCAGGCCCTGCCAAAGCCTCCAAGGCTGGGCCGACAATGGCCTCAGCCACCGGAAAGGCCTCCGTGGGAGAATCCCCTCGGTCCAGAATCTCCGTCAGGGGATATTTGGCCCGTTTGGACACGAGCTCGAGCTGCATCCCGGTGGACTCCGAGATGAGTCGAAGCAGACCCAAGAAGGACAATGGGCTATCGTCCACTGACTGGCCCCCGGAGGACTTCAGATCGAACTGCCTGGAGAATAGGGAGGATTCGTCGTCGGATTCTGAAGAGTCTGCGAAGAGCTGCCTCGGCCCTGAGCCACCCTCCACCTGCCGAGGACGGTCGGGAGTGAGGGTGACCGACAACCTGTGGGGCAGGCCGTGACCTGACAGAGAATTCTTGGTTGGTGCCCCCGATTTCGGTTGTGGAGGCGGAGGTTCCACCACAATCGGTGGAGCAGCTGGTTTAGGCCTAGCAACCGGCCCTGGAGCGGGCAACTCGACTGGAACGAGTGGTTGCTTCGGTCGTTCACGCGACAGACACTTGATGGCCGGGGTAGGCTTAGGCCCGGACAACAGCAACTGCTGCCACATAAGGTCCTTGTAGCACCGGCGCAACTTGCGCTGCAGTCTCTCCTCCCCCAAGGAGGAGGGCAAGGAAGAACGGCGTCGCCGCTTACTTCGGTAACGAGACAGAGACCCCGCCGATGTCGGCAGAAACGGCTGGACTGAGAAGAGGTCCAGACCGGGACCGGGGACCTCAGGGGTCTGGGAAGGCGGGGACACCCGCTTTCCTCGGCTCGAGCACTTTAACGGGGACTGCGGCCCAGAAGGCGCAGGCAGATCCTTGGTCTCCACCGGGGGAACCGGTGAAGGAGGGCTGTCTGCTTCTCCAGTCGACAGCCCGTCTAACGGATCGAGAAAAATCTCGACTTCGTCGATGGGAGTCTCGGCAGGCTGGCCTGACGGGGGCACCGTGAAGCCAGTGGCCTCAGCCGCAACCTCGACCAAAGTCGACGGTCGGCTGCTCGGGGAAGGGGACCTCTCCCGCTCCCACGAACGCCGATGGTGGGACTTACCTTCGACTCTTTTTCTTGAGCCGGGAAGAATGTCCCAAGGCCCCTCCTTCGTGGAAAGAGACTGACAAAGCCCTTGAACGAAGTCGATACGAGGAACTCAGAGAGAGCGGGATAAATGCCGTAGCCGAGGAGGAGGAAGATGCGGCCTGGGCCACCTCCTCCTCGAGGGCCGATCAACTGCTCGAGCTGCTCAGCCGAGCCAGCCGCCGGACACCGCCCAACGAGCCCTTTAGATTTTACCGGATGGAACGCCTTCGCCTAAGCTTCAATCGGCAGCGATTGTCCAGAACATTGGCCGAGAAAGCAGCACAACTCGCGAGGCCGCGGGTCGTGATCTCAGGCCAAGGCAGTAGATGCACGTGAGTGTGGATCCATCCTGGACATCTTCTGCCCACAAGGGCACCTCCGAAGCCGGAACAGATTTGTCCATCGAGCCAGAGGGAAGATGAAGACCAAGTTTAGAAAATTTCAAAAGCAATTTCGACGAATCGAAGAGTTAGGATCCAGTCTAAAACACAGAGCGCCACGGAGGGAAACCTGTAGCTTCCAAGCGGTAAGGAAGATCGGGCGTCATGGGGCGGAGCCGAGAGTTTTACCACCCGGGTGGGTGGGAGAAGCCAGCTTGAAGACCTTCCGGCAAGTATTAAAGCGGCAAGGATACCTGCCAGAAAGTGTGGATGAACAACATATCCATGTCCCTAGAAATGGCAGCTTAGATTCAATGCAAAGAAGTGCAAAGTAATGCATCTGGGAAACAAAAACCCAGGGGAAGAGTACACAATGGGGGTGAGATACTGACAACAACAAAAATGGAAAGGGACCTGGGGTAGTCATATCAGACAACCTAAAGGTGGGCCAGCAATGTGAAAAGGCAGTAAGGAGGGCTGGGGGGATACTGGGATGCAAGGAGAGGATCACCAGTAGAAAACAGGAAGTTGTTGGCCCTCTGTACAGACAGTTGGTAAGACCACATCTGGAGTACTGTGCACAGTCCTGGAGACCCCATCTCTGCAAAGACAGACAGGGTGGAGGCTGTCCAGAAGAGGGTAACTAAATGATGCAGGATCTGCATCAGAAGACATATAAAGAAAGACTAAAGGAACTAAAGATGTATAGCCTCGAGGAAAGGGGGGACATGATAGAAACTTTCAAATACCTCAAGGAAATCAACAAAGTCCAAGAGGGTAGCATCTTTCAGAAAAGAGATATGCAAAACAAAGTACAATTTGAAGATAGAGGGGAGACGGCTCAGAGGTAACGTGAGGAAGTATTTCTTCACAGAGAGGATTGTGGATACATGGAAGAGCCTTCCTGACGAGGTCGTAGAGTCAAAAACAGTGGTTGAATTCAAGAATGCATGGGACAGACATAAGGCAATTCTAGTGGTGGGTAGGAGGAAGTAGGCTGTTGGTTAACTAGGATCTGCAGCTTATCCGTTAGGTAGGGAAATGGGCAGACTAGGTGGGCCAAGTGGTCCTTATCTGCCGTCAAATTCTATGTTTCTACGAACTGTACGTTACTCTTAGGTATCTGTGCATCTTCTAAGAAGAGATGAAACAACATGCCCCCATCTCCAGGCAGTTCAGTGATGCTACACTAGTGTTACAAGCTAAGCAAAAGGCGTTTTTACACAGAAAAGTTCTCGTTTAAAACAAAGGTGAGCTCTTGGGACAAATCCCCTTCAAATATAGACTCAATAGGAGTCTTGTAACTTTACAGGTAGACTTATTAGGCAATGACGAATACTAAACCTTACGATGATCCAGGGGAAGGGAGAAGAATGGGTCAGTCCATTTCTCACTACCCTGTCCTTCCCAAGAGTCTAAGATCTTATTTGTAGCCAGTTCTTTTGCCCTGGCTCGGCTCAAGTGAAACCCCTTCCTAATAACCAGACAACAGAGCCTCCCAAGAGTAAGGGATCTAACACTGTGATCCATCTGGGTCTGATATCTTGGTGCTTTCCCCCACTTCCCCTCTCTCCCATGTCCCCCACTGCTCTCTATACTTCTCCTCTGCTAGTCGTAATTTAGCTGTCAGGCCTTCCATTTGCTTTAGCTCTTCAACCCTGTGTGTCCAGGAACCCAGATCCGGTGGGATTGCGGTGAGCCATCTAGATGCGATTTCTTTGAGTGCAGCCACGCAGAGCAGCCTGAACAAAGACTGTTGTCCACTCCCCCCAATGCCCCCAAGATCTAATCCCAGGACAAGGGAGTCAAAGAGCATGGAACAGCCACTCCCTAATAGGACAAGGGTCTGAGATATCCCTGCCAAAATCTCTTCACCTTCGACACATCCAAAAAATGTGGGTATGTGTTCCCACCTGACCACACACTCTCCAACATAGATCTGTGTTCCCAACCCTGAAATGCCTCGTAACTGAGGGTGTGGAAAAACATTTCCAATGAAACTCCCTCCAGGTTTGGGGCGCTGTCATGCACCATCCTTTTTTCCAGGCCTCCCGCCAGAGATGATCAGAAATGTGGTACCCCAATTACTTCTCCCATCTGTCTCTCAGGACCCAGAAGTGGTCACTGATCTCCCCTTGCAATGCCTTGTATCCCACTGATATTGTTTCCTCTGACCAACTAGTTTGGCCGACCAATACATGAATTCCTCCAACCCTGTCAGGTCCCATGTAATCTTGGGAATCAATCTGTGTGTGTTTAAATAATGCCTCACTTGAAGGTATCTATAAAAATTGGACTTAAGATGATATTTTTGTTGTACCTGCTCAAAGGACATCATAACATCTCCCTGTAATAGATTACGGAACCTGACTAGGGTTTTATTGTTCTGTGTTCTAAAACCCAGATCTATCTGTGGAGAAAGGAAATTCAGGTCTCCCAAAATAGAAGTTAATGGGCCTATACCCTCCGGTGTATGGGCGACTTTTCTGGCCTTGATCAAGACACCAAGTGTGTGTCTGGTCCAGGGACTTTTAATAGTCTGCCAAATAATATTGGTGATCGGGGCATGGGGCAGGGAGTCTCGGACAGAATAAAATCTTTCTATACCCTGCCAACCCTCTTCACCCTCTCGCTTTACCCATGAAATGACTGGGGCTATCTGGGCTGCTAAGTAATACAGTTTAAGATCTGGGTAGGCGAGGCCTCCCGATCTTTGGGTTGGGAGAGAAGCTCCATTCCAATTCTTCATCAGCCTCCTGCAAAACAAACCTGGATAGGTCCCCTAAAACCCCACCCCATTACCTCCTCAGGATCCCTATTGGAAGTGCCTGGAACAAAAACATAAGCCGGGAGGACATTCATTTTTATTATCTCCACTCTTCCTCCTAAGGAAAGCGGAAGGAGCTTCCATCTTCTAATATCAGCAGAGACTTCTCTCCAAAGCTTCCCATAGTTCAACTCAAACAGGCCGGACAGGCGTGGGGTGACCTTAATTCCTAAATACCTCACAGTATTAGCCTTGGCCCACTTATAAGGGAAGTCCTCATCACCTCTTTGGGAACGTGCACTTCAAACCGCACTGCCTCTGATTTATCATAATTAATTGTGTACCCTGATACCGTCCATAATTCTCCATCCCGCTTTAGTGCCAGGAGAGACGTTTCAGGGAAGGTGATACAGAAAAGGGAATCATCGGCATAAAGAGAGATTTTGTGCTCTCTCGGCCCCACTCTAATGCCCCTGATATCTTTTGCGGTTCCAGTTCTCACTGCCAATGGTTCTATGCACACGGCAAATAGTATAAGTGACAAGGGACATCCCTGCCTCGTCCCCCCCCATCTAATAGCTTGTTTAACTTTTGCCTATTGATAGCTAGCTCTTGTTTGATCTCTGGGTTCAAGACTATTTTGTGCTCTACTTCCCGGTCCCATAATTTAGCTTCCAGCCCAGTAGTCTCCTCTTGGTGCCTTTTTCTTAGTTGTGAGGCATATTGCATGATTTTCCCAGTCAGCTAGGCCTTCAATCCATCCCACACTATGGCTGCCATGGGTTGGGTTGTTAGTATATTCTTCAACTGCCCCTTGTACCCTCTCTATGAATTCAGCTTTGTTTAATAGAGACATTTAGTCTCCATGTGGAGTTCTTCACTCTGGGGTCATGTAGAGCCTTAGTGAGACTATGCCATGATCCAAAAGTGTCCAACCTGGATTTTGGCCTCCTCCACTTTGTGTGCCCATTCTTTAGGTATAAGTACCAAATTGATCCTGGAACAGGCATTATGGGGTGACCAACAGGAATAATCCCTAACCCATGGATGTAAACAGTGCCAGATGTCCAACGGACCCAAGTCCCACATGAGCCTAGCCAGAGTTCTTGCTGCCCTAGAAGGTGGCCCCCGGTTAAAGCCAGACCAATCCAATGAGGGGTTCAGCACTGAATTAAAATCCCCTCCCACTATTAATAGTTCTCCTGGAGGAGGCATCGCCCTGAGCAGTACTTTCCTTAAAAAGGCATTCTCTGCATCCGAGTTAGGAGCATATATATTCAGTATTGTAGAGGGTTGATCCCTGTATTTGCCCCTTACTATAATAAATCTACCGTCTTCATCGGCGTCACAACCCTCCATTTGAAAGGGACATTCTTTATGCATTAGAATAACTACTCCCCTCCTATGGGGGTGGGCTAAATAAGGGGCCGAAAAAAACCTGACCCACCCATGCCCTCTTCTACTTAGCACTCTCCTTGGGGTCTACATGGGTCTCTTATAGGAGGGCCATCTCCACCCCTACACCTGCTTAAGCTCATTTAAGACTCTTTTCCTCTTAATTGGACTGCCCATTCCCAAAACATTATAAGTTATGACTACTCCTTCATTCATTATTACAATATCTCTCCCTCCATCCCCTACATTCGTGCCATTCAGGCTCCCTATTTTTTCCTGAACAACAGTAATGTAAACAGAGATTAACCATTTGTAACAAACACAAAGCTTCCAACATGTTCTTTGCACCCTGCCCGCTTTGTCGATGTTATTAAGCCAGCTGGGTGTGGCCCTAGCAGTGTGGGCCATGCACACATCTTGCGCTTTGGGGGTAATTGGCTTTTACTACCTGCCAAACCCATATTAGTTAGCTGCTTCCCTACTGTTAATGCTGCTCCAGCAACCCTCTCTTATTCTGCATTTCCAGTTGCTATAAGAGCTGTTTTCCTCACTCCCATGCCCCCCCCCAAAGAAAAAGGTAGGTTTTGGGGAAGATATGAGACACCACCCAGCTGTTTCCAGAAAGAATACAGGGTGTGTTATGCATCCATACCACCTTCCCTCCCTTCCCCAACCAATATACAGACTCACGTGGCTTCCAGAAGTGTCGTACCATGCATCAGGGTCAGGGTTGAGACATCGCAATGTCCTTCTATACAAGGGAGCTGAGGGCAGCGCCCGAAAGCAGGGTCATGAGGTGATCCCTTCCCCTAAGGCCTACCATAATATTTCTGTGGGCTCAGAGGTATCCCTCCAGCATGGACCAGGCCACCATTCGGCAGAGCATAAGACCAGGCCCATGCCCCCACAGTCACCCTCAGCCCTTCCCTCCCATTATCAGGGTCAGACATCAGCTGATCTCTGCCAGAGGGCCCGGGCCCAGCCCTCCAATAACCTTCTGGCATAGATGCACTCCCCTCTCTCCATCACATTTATACATTTCTAAAACATTCTACCCAATGAACATTTCCCCCATAATGTTGCGATTATCTGACACCCCACAGGCCCCCCCCCCATACCCCCACCGGTGCACTGTCCCCAGAACTAATCAAGTCATTATGTCAGCTCCTCTCTAAGTGAGAAGGGAGCGATCGCATCAACCAGCAAAGGATATGAAAGTGTCCACTCAGGTCTCTGCGACATCACCGCTTTCCCCCAAATGTCCCGTGGGTGTGCCTGCCTAAGTATTCTGGCTTGATTCCTTCCTATTTTTTCACCGCGGGTCGTCCACGGTTCCCTTTTGTCTAGAGCTTCCATGTCTCTCTCTCTCCCCCCCCATCTGGCTTCTGGCGAGGAGGAATCTGGCCTGACGAGATCACCACCAGGTACTTTCAGCTCCAGCACGGTAGGGCGAGCCTCTGCAAGTGATCTGGATTGGATCATAACAAGCCATCCAGCCAGGATCACAAACCACTGTCCTCCCTGAAACACTTAGTGACCACTCCCGTCATCTGCTACTGGTCCAATAAATTCATCAAGCCCCCAACCATTACTAGCCAGGTTCTACCTAGAGGCAAGCTACCTCATCTCAAAACCCTCCTTCGTCAACAGGATTGGTCCCCAATTCTCACTGCAACCAACTTTAACATCGCACTGGAACACTTCATCAGGATCTTCAACCAAGCATGCAACATATTTGCACCCTTCAAGAAGCGCAAGGCCAAAGCCCTATGTAACCCCTGGCTCACCGGAGACCTACTTAGACTAAACGCTCAAAACCACCTTTGGGAGACTGCCAGAAACACCGGGAGACAAGCTGATATTACTAACTATAATGCATGAAATGACTGCACCATATATATATCTCCGGGATATGAAGACCCCCTATTTCCATAATGCTCTCACTAATTCATGGGGCAATGGTAGGGACCTCTGGAATAACATTAAAGAAGTCACCGGGAAGCAATCTAAATCACCCCGTCAGTACTCAGCATAAATGGTGAAACTACACTTTACCAGAAACTCACTGCTGATACATTCAATGACACCTTCACGGACCTCAGTGCTGTACTCTCACAGGGTTTTTTCGATGAGGTGGTTCCCCTTGCCCCCCCAGCCACCTGCAGCCACCCTCCCTTCTACTTTAAAGCAGTAAAAATGCATCAAGTCCGCAGCTACGCTACTCAAAGCCACTTGCAACTCCAGAGCCAACAGTGACTCCTCAACCTCAAACTGCTATCACTCACACTTTAAATACTCCGACCACTGACCAGGATTTTCAACCTCTCCTCAGCCAGTTCCCTGACTTATGGAAATCTGCCACGGTAACCCAATTCTAAAAGTGGTGACAAAACAGTTACTGAGAATTACCGTCAATTTCCATCCTACTGCCACTCTCCAAGGCCCTAGAACGGATTGTGTCAGGCCAGTTCACCGACTTCCTAGACAATCGCAACATCCTGTGCAAGGAGCAACATGGCTTTAGAAAAAGGTCATAGCACCTCCACGGTGCTACTTGAATTCACTGGTGCAATCCATCACTCACTCGATAACAGTCATCTTACTGGATCCACCTTTATCGACTTAACTAAAGCCTTGGATACCGTCAACCACAATCTCCTACTTGACCAGCTTCGGCTAGCAGGGCTCTCACCTAACTCGGTGAACTGGTTCAAAAGCTACTTTGACAACCGCTCCCAAACAGTGAGAATTACTGGCATGCACTCGGACCAAAGATCAGTCTGGTCCGGTGTCCCACAGGTCTCAATCTTGTGGGCCCCCTCCTTTTCAGCCTTTTTTCTGAACTCACTGCCAGAATCCTGCCCTGAACAGATCCTACTATACGCGGATGATGCTGTCATCCTGGCATCCTACCATGATCCAGTCCATCTACAAGGTAACCTCCAACAGGCCTTCTCTGCAGTCGAAAACTGGTTCACAAAACACAGACTTGTACTTGACCAGAAAAAAAAAAAAGACCATGATCTTCTGCAGCTCCCAAAACAAACACAAACAATATCAGCTCTCCATTAAAACCAAGCAAGGAATCACCCACGAACAAGTTCATACCTTCAAATACCTCGGCCTCACCCTCGACTGTAAGCTCTCCTATGTCCCACACATCAATAACGTGGCAAAAGTAGCCAACACCAGGATGGGCCTACTATTCTGACATAGGAAACATCTAACCCCAGAGCTCTGTCCATAGCTGTCCAGAGTTCCATCAACAGCATCACTGACTATGGTCTCATTATCTATGGATCTGCCACAACCTCATCTCTCAGGCGTGTTTTGACTTCCCTCAATCAAGCCTGCGGCAAGCCTGCCGACTCGTTACTGGTTCCCACCATCTCACCCACACCCACGACCTCTACTCCAAAACAGGCTGGCTGCAACTGAACAACTGAATCAAATACCAAACCTGCATCACTGCTAAGAAAATCATGATGGGAAAGGCACCACCAAGAGTCAGCACCCTCCTCAAACCCAAAATCACCAACCGCAACACCAGGAGCTCTAAACCCCAAATCCTTCAAATCCCCCGCTGCCACATGTCCCAAGGCCAAAGGTCGTTTGCGTACAGGGCTCTGAGCTGGCTGAATGAGCTCTCTAGTGACACCTCATCCACAGCACGCTTGGGCGTTCAAAAATAAAGCTCCGCCACTCCATAACTGGCACCTCCACCTGTGCTTGCACCCAACATCTTCCATTCCCTATGCCTTCCTGATGACCTTATAGGTGTCAGTTTCTGCCCTCTCTTCTTGCACTTACCTGTCCAATGCAACTTCTATTGCACTTGCCCTGTGTCTGTCCTGACAAGGCCCCTCGGCTGCCTCACCTGACCTCTACACCTATGCCTTCCCCTACCCTCAGCCCTCTCCTTCTTGCCCTCTTCCTCCTATTGTTTCTTGAGTTATTCATTGCTCAGTCTGATTTTGTCAAGCAAAGTTACTGTCTAAAACCATGTACCTGTAACTGTTTCATGTTTTAATGTCTGTTACCCTGTAACCAGCATGACGTGGAACCTTTGTACAAGAGCCTGGCTCAAAGGTACTTTGTAATCCTAGACACAAATAAATAAAATAAAAATCTAAAAACACTGGGCCCTTAGGCAGGAAGATTTCAACTGGGCCAGAGCAATGAGGTGTATTTTAATAGTCTCTGCTGCCAAACATTTTTTTTTATTTCAAGAAGGGCTCTCCTTTTCTGCTGTGTGTGGGGAGGTGAGAGAGCTGGTCAAAAACAGGTGTGTATCCCAAACAACACACTTTATCCCAGGGCCTGCAAAACCGATGTCTTAGTGCGGTAATCAAGAAACTTTAAAACGATGGATCAAGGTAGCCTCGGTCCACTGTTTTTTTTGCTAGCACCTGTGGGCTCGGACTATATTGAGGGATTGATCCTTAGGCAGGTCAAGTAGCTCCTTCAAAAGCTCTCTGGAAAGCCTCCATCCACCGCCCTGCTCAGTATCCTCAGGGACTCCGTGAAATTCAATATTGTCACTGCGAGATCTTAATTCCAGGTCATCCAGTTTCTCCATCCATTCTCTGTCTCTCTTTAAGAGATAAAGTACTTCTTCATGTTCTTGTACCTCGGTGTTTTCGTCTCTGAAAGGCCCGCCTCGAGCTTTCCCGCTCGCTATGTCAGTTTGTCTCCAGCACCGTTTTCTGCATTGTCCCATTTATTTTTTGGAGCTCCTGGCATAGCCTCAGAGATGTGATGGTAAATTCTTACTCCGTTTCATCCTCCGAGTAAGTAGCTGGTGAGGTGGGTGGATCCAGGGCCTTGCTCTTTCCCGTCTGCCTAATGCCTCGTGAGTCTGGGGCCGGGGTCGGCTTTAAATATTCACATAACTTTTCCTTTGTGTGGCATTTTTAGGGTCTATTTAACTAACTTTTTCGATCTGCTACATGAGGAGGCACCGATGGACGTCAGAAACCGGCGGATTTGGTGGTTTAGCAACCCGGGTATCGGAGCTCCGAAATCTAGGTGTGCATTAAGAGGAAGGTCCTCGAAACATTTCTAGCTAGCAATCTTCCAGGGGGCTGCCCACTCAGATGTCACATGCTAATGTCGCCCTATTCTATAAAAGTGGGCAGCCCCTGCACCCTCCTCAGTTCTCCCACCGGAGACCAGAAGCAACTTGTTTCTTGCTGAGGAGCCAAGAAAGAGCTGATGATTCCCACAAATAAACAAATAGCAGAAGGTTCTCCGCTAAGGAACAAGAGACAGATGGGGGGCCCACGGGCCCAGGGGATGGCAGGTAGGATAGCATGGCCTGCTACAAGAGATCCTCTCGAAGATCTACTGTTACAGAAAGTCCTTGCGTAACTCAACTATCTTCATCAAGGGTATCTGTTGCAGCAGGCCACACTTATGGAACAGGTCCCAAGCAGTTCTGACATCAGGAAATGCAGTCTGGGTGGCTGGGAACCAAGAGCTTAAGAAAGCAGGCCTGTAAAACAGCTATGCCAAAATTGGCCCTTTGTCTGGAGGCAATGTCCAGACTGCAGAGCTTAGTAAAAGTGTGGACAGTACTCCAGGTGGCAGCAGCACAGATCTCTGTAGCTCAAACATTCCTGGCAAAGAAGTGGCCATGCCTCTGGTGGAATGGCCACGAACAACCCCAGGAAGTTCCTTACCGTATTTTCTATAACTGGAAGTAATACAGTTCGCCAACCACTTGGACAAGCACTGTTTAGAAACAGGAATGCTCTCTTTCCATAGGCGTAAAGATGTGTATAGTAAATGCAGAATTTTATGCACATCTAAAGTGTGGAGCAATTCTTCCGCTAGATTGGCATGCTATGGGAAATAAAGAGGAAGGTGAATGGTTTGATTTAAAGTAAACTCAGACACCACCTTAGGAAGAAACTTAGGGTTAGTACGCAGACACACACTGTCTTTGTGGAAAACCAAATAAGGTTGCTCACACGAGAGCCTGTAGCTCTGAAATCCTTCTAGCAGAAGTAATATCACTAAAAATAATGCTTTCCATGACAGAAAGCGTAGCTCGTATGTCGCAGCTGAATCTAAAGGAGCCAAAGTAAGTTTCTCCAAAACAAACTCAAGTCCCATGGGGGCACTGGATTGTGGATAGGAGGCTTCGGTGAAGAATACCTCTCAGAAATGTACGTGACACTCCAGTTGTGCCACTGCACGCCATCAACAGACACATGGAAGGCAGAAACAGCAGACGGCACTTTAAGAGAGTAGTACTTCAGACTGGAGTCTGAAAGGGACAGCAAGTACTCCAGAATCTGATTCACTGGACAAGTGAAGGGGTCCAGATGACAAGCAGCAGCCCTCAGGGCAAAGCATTTCTACTTCATCGAGTAAGTAGCCCTGGTGGAAGGTTTCCTAGCCACCACCAGGGCAACAGCCACCTTGGGGAACACCTCAAATCTTAGCCATGGCTATGTCTTCAGGAGCCAGGCATGAGGATGCAGGGATTTGAGATCTGGATGGATCAGGGGTGCCCCAGTTCTGGGAGAGCAAGCTGGTGCACAGGGGCAGGGATAATGGAGGTCCCACTGTCAACTGCTACAGTTAGGGGAACCAGATCTGACGAGGCCAGAAGGGGACAATGAGGATCATAGTGGCTACTTCCACCTGTAATTTGATCACAATCCTCTGAAGTAAGGGAAAGGCGTAAAGAAACTTCCCTTTCTAAGAGAGGGACAACAAGCCTCGTCAAAAAATTCCAGGCCCTGGAATGAGCGTGCAAAAAAGTGGCAGTTTTGCGCTGCATGGAGATACAGAGAGATCCAACTCTGAACGACCCCACCTGTCGAACAGGTCTTCTACGGAGATCAGCAGTTCCCACTCGTGCATCCTGGATGGTAACTGGCTTATAGCCTGTCTGCCAGAATGTTTTGGATGCCTGGAACATGGATGGCAGACAGTTCTATACCATGTTCTAGAACCAGTACCAGACTCACACTGCTTCCCAGCAGAGTGGATACGAGAGAGTGCTGCCCCCCCCCTCCCCATTTGCTGATGTAGTGAATTACACTGATATTGTCAGTCTGCACTAGTAGAAGGCCTGGGGACAGTTGCGTCTGGAAGGCCTCCAGGGCATAAAGGACTGCCCGCATGTCCAAGGCGTTGCTGTGGAGAGAAGTCTCCATCCTGGACCACGTCTCTTGTGTTTGGTGGAACCCCAGATGAGCCCCCCACCCCAACCCGAAGCATCTGTGGTGAGAATTTGCTGAGCGGATGGAATGAGGAAAGTAACCCCTCTTTGCAGACTGCTAGGCTCCATCCATCAAAGCAGAACCTTTATGACCTGATAGGAGACTAGAACCTGCTGTTCCAGGTCATCGGTACGTTGATCCCACTGGACCCTCAGTGTCCACTGGGGTACCCTCATGGTGCTATCTGGCTAGAGGCACTATGACTATAGCCACATCCATCAGGCCCAAGAGCCAGAGGATGGTTCTGGCTGTGAGATATCTGCTGTTGTACAGCAGGCAGGCTTGAGCCATTAAGCGGTCTGCCCTCTCCAGGGGCAGGAAGGCCATACGCAGAGTCATATCCAGGACTGCCCCTATGTACTGGCGGTGCTGACAGGGGGTCAAAACTGACTTAGGCAGATTGACTGTGATGCCCAACCCTGAAACAGGTGGGTGGTACGCTCTAAAGTCTGCAACAGGTGTTCCCTGGATTATGCTTTGAAGAGTCGGTTGTCCAGGTAGGGAAAGACAGAGCCCCTCCCTTCTGAGGGCTGCCACCACTACTGCCAAGCATTTGGTAGTCACCTGAGGGGCCGAGGACAAGTCAAAAGGCAAGGCCTGGAACTGCACTCCCTGAAAGTGGAACCTGAGGTACTGATGGTGGGAGGCACATACCTTGATATGCAGGTATGCATCTTTCATATTGAGGGAGCAAATTCAATCTCCTTGATGCAGGAGGAGCAGAAGTCCCTGAAGGGTGACTATCTGAAACGTCTTGTACTGAAGGAAGTTTAGTTTTCGGAGATTTAAGATGGGCCTGAGAGGTCCTGTACATTTGGGGATCAGTAAGAAGTGAGATTAGAACCCCTGCTCTGCTGCATCCCTGGGATGGGTTCTATGGCCCTTTGTACATCAATGTAAATCTCCTCCCAGAGCACTGGAATGTGGTCTGGAGGGTAAGAGGACTGAACTGCAGGGTTTTCTGGAGGCCGCCCAGAGTATGTCCATTTTCTATGAGCTGTAAACCCATGCATCTCTGGTGATCTCCCTGCCAGTCACCCAGATGCAGGAGAAGTGACCTGACTACCACCTCCTGCCCGGCTTGGTGGTGGTGGTGGTGGGGAGGGGGGCGTGAGCAAGAAAACAGGCTGAGGTAGTACCTTAGCTAAGGCCGCACCACCTCCTGGGAGAGGTTTTCCCGGCACTGGAGGTTGGGGTAGACAGGGCCATGGTTACCCACGCTTACCCTGGAGGTTTACAGCTGGGTTTAGGCCCATGGGCAGTGCACTGAAAGTGCATGCACCAACTGCTTTTAGGCTGGTTGGTGTGGCACATGGAAGTGAACTGACTACAAGGTGTGGCCGGTGGCCTGCAGGTTTGATATATCCTGCACATCTGCCCCAAATAGTTTGTACCCTCTAAATGGGTCATTCAGGACAGATTATTGGACATCCTGGGAAAACCCTGACTGCCCTTAGCCAAGAATGGCACCATAGGCAAATGATCACTGCAGCCACCTGGACCCTGGCATCCACAGCATAGAAGATGCCTGCCAACATCGGTCCCTGACCGAATGTTCTGAAGCACCTGCTACTTCAGGGGGTCCTCCAGGAGGGCTCTTGCTGCCTCCTTGGCCTGGTTTTAAAACTGAACCACGTGGGCGATATAGTTCAGAACTGTTTGATCAAAGTGCCAGAGGCAAAGGTGCACTTGCCAATGAGATCTAACTCCCTGGACTCCTTGTCCGGTGGGAGGAAGCTGAGGTGTTTGGGCCTCTTGGTATGGTCGTGGGGAGCATTAAATACCCCAGAGTCTGCTTAAGGCTGCCCGTAGAAGAAAGGCTTCCCCGCAGGAGCCTGGTACAACTTGTCCATCTTCCAAGGCATAGCAGGGACTAAGTTAGGCTGATGCCAGGTGGCCATGGTGGCATACTCAAAGGGTTCTATCAATGGGGGAATGACCAGAGGAGGGGTGTCCAGCAAGCTAAGGTAATTGGACAAACAGTGCCAGATAGGGTCCTGCTCCTCTATGTCAAACCCTATGGCCATCTGTAATTGTCTCAGAACAGAGACAAAGGAAGAGTCATCGGGACAGGACCGTGGGATACACTTTGGAGTCTCGCCCACATCAGAAGACTCTGTAGAGTGGGTGGGAGTAATGCCTCCATCTCCAGCATCTCCCTCATCCTCCTCGTCAAGGAGAAGGAGATCCAGGTGGTAATCATCCTCATCCCCCGGATCCTGAGAGGGCACCGGATTCTGAGATGCATGCCACGGCCCTGTGAGAGGTGGACGTGGGAGGCAAGCTAAGCTTGCATAAAATCCCACAGAAAGGAAAGCATGGCTTGGAAATCTACCATGACCGGCCTTGAGGCACCAATCGGCATCGGCTGAGGGGACAATGGGGCTGGTGCCGGAGGGTGTCAGGTAAAAATAGCAAGTGAATAACAGCATGGCAATTTCAGAGAGGTAAGAATGGCTCAGGTGAAATAAGCGAGTACTGAACTAAAGCACTGTGTATTTGAGCGCTGTGTGTGTAGTGTGTGGGCTACTGTCCTTGTGGTGCTTTCATGGGAGACTGAAATTTTACAGCCATGTGTAAGTAAGTGAGTGCTGTGCGGGCTACACTGTGGACACACTGTTAGCCACTGTGCTTTTGTCTCTGTGATGGGAGCTGGCAAAATGGACTTGTGCTTCTGTCTCTTAGATGCGCCACAGCAAAAGTGAGCTTCATGAAGCAGGATTTGCCCTAGTATTTTATTCTGTGCGACATGGAGGATGATTATATTTATTGAGAGTGGTGCGGGGGGCCAAATCCCCTACATTAAATGTTGGAGTGTAGGTCCTGTTTGTATCCAAAGTGTGTGGTTTTGCATGGAACAGGTGTTACTGTGCTGGAGATTCTGTGGAAATTCTTTCTTTGTCACACATCTGCATGAACTAGTGTTAGTAATGGTGTGCAGGTGTTTGTAGTTATGTTTCGTGTGTTCTCATGCAGTTGAGTGGTCTGCTGTGGGTCTCTGGTGTTACTAATGTTCATTAGAGTGGGTATTTAATCCTTGCTGTGCCTCCGACATGTATACACATCCTAAAAACCTATATATTCTAAATCTTCTTGTAGCCTACGGGTTACGTCTGTGTGGGTCTCACATGGGGTTTACAGTTGTGTGAAGGTCGTGTTTAGTGCCATTGTTTCCGTGTTTTGCTGTTCTTGTTGTGGATATGTCTGTGGAGTACCTGAATACCCAGACGGAGAGAAGCCTGTTACTCTTTCAGGGATATTTATACTGGAGAGACAAATTGCTCGGTGACAATATTACTAGCGATGTGTCAATTATCATAAGAGTTGCCATTTAGCATGGCTGCACACTGACTCCGAGGTTGTCGTCAAGACCTCATATAGCCACAATCACGTTCCAGATGCTGGAGATGTTGCTGCTCATCATGTACTGACAGAAATTAAAGAGCACACTGTAGGTACCTTGGAATCAAATGCTCACATTATATTGGCATGTACTTCTGCTGTCCCCGATGCCGTGGCAGGATGTCTTGCGAAGGTGCAATATCTGAAAAGCACTGTGAATCGTACTTGGAACATAAAATGTAAGCCTCCAGTGTTACTTCTTCAGTTGCTGAATTACAAATTCCAGATGAGTACACTCACTCTCTGTCTGAAGAACAGGTTCTGCTATATGACGGTGTAGGCGATGCTGATCGGTTTCTTAGTTTTGGTACAGAGAGAAATGTGAGGTTTATGGAGGACTGCACTGACTGGTTTTTAGATGGAACTTTCAAAAGTTCTCCCCCGTTATTTTCTCAAGTTTATACAGTACATGGAGTTAGATTTGGCACCATTATCCTGCTTTTTATGTCTTGATGACATGTAGGACCGTGAAATCATATGTGACCGTCTTCTCAGGGCAGTAAGCGGACACAGATGAGCACTACACCTCTTCAGCTCAGTTAGATTTCGAGCAGACTGTGTGGAAAGGATTCACGTCTGACTTTGCTGACTGCAAGGTGCACAGCTGTTTTTTTTTTTTTCCATTTCTGTCACTGTATTTGGAGGAAAGTACAGCACTGCTCCTGATATTTATGCAGATGTGTGTCAGACGAGTATTTTGCGTGCACCTCAGAATGCTTTTAGCTGTAGCATTTGTGCCTGTGGGTCATGTGGTCACCGTATTTGAGGAGAAGAGGCAGTAGGAGTGTTTTTGTTCAACATGACGGTTTGTTGCCTCTTATGGACTACTACGCAGATAAGGGGACTAGACATTCTATAGGTACATCAGCAAAAAAAGAAAAGCTGGGGGGGGCAGGGGTTGTAAGACTCAAAGGGGAGGAAGGATAGTGTAAGTAGAGAGACCTAGAAAAGGGGGAACTACTAAATACTTCTGTTCAGTATTCAATGAAGAGTGGGAGGGTCAAGGACCATGGCTGGGCAACATATGCGGGGGGGGTGGGTGAACACCAGTCCATTCACAGTGGACAGAGTCCTGGAAGAGCTCACAAAACTAAAGGTGGGCAAAGCTATGGGGCCAGATGGCATACACCCAGGGATATTAAAGGAACTAGCAGCACCTATGGCAGCCATATTCAATGATTCACTCAACACAGGTATGGTCCCAAAGGACTGGAGGAGGCCACATGTGGTCCCTCTACACAACGGCGGTAGTAGGGAGGAGGCAGGGAACTATAGGCCAGTCAGCCTCACCTCACTAGTAGGGAAAGTCATGGAGGCACTGCTGAAAGAAAGAACAGTGGCACACCTGGAATTCAACAGTGCCTAGTATCCAAGGCAACACAGATTCACAGCAGGAAGGCCATGTCAAACAAATCTGATGGGTTTTTTTTGACTGGGTGCCGAAGGAAGTGGATCAGGGGAGGGCTGTGGACATCGCCTACCTTGATTTCAGCAAGGCCTTTGACACCATCCTACATAAAAAGGCGGGTTAACAAGATGGGTAGTCTGGGCATGGGGCACAAGGTGGCAAACTGGGTCAGGAACTGGCCAACGGAACCGAAGGCAGAGGGTGGTGGTAAACGGGATCCAATCCGGGGGGGGGGTGACTAGCAGGGTACCTCAGGGATCAGTTCTTGTGCCAGTCCTGTTTAATGTCTTCACTGGTGACAGTGCAAAAGGGCTGGAGGGAAAGGTATGCCTGTTTGCTGATGACACCAAGATCTGCAACAGGGTGGATACTCTAGAAGGGGTGGAGAGAATGAGGCAGGATCTGGGGAAGCTTGGAGAATGGTCTGAGGTGCGGCAACTGAGGTTCAATGCAAAGAACTGCAAAATAATGCACCTAGGATGAGATATGGGATGGGGGGTGCTGACGATCACCAAGGAAGAAAGGGATCTGGGGGTTATCATTTTGAATGACCTAAAGGTGTCAAAGCAGAATACAAAGCTGCAAGGAGAGCCAGTGGCATGCTGGGGTGCATCTGCAGAGGCATCAGTAGCAAAAGGCGGGAGGGGGTGATGCCACTGTATAAAACATAAGTAAGGCCTCACTTAGAGTACTGTGTGCAGTTCTGGAGGCCACACTTTTGTAAGGACATTGACAGGGTAGAGGCGGCCCAAAGAAGGGCAACCAAGAAGGTGCAGGGCTTGCACCACAAAACATATGAGGAGAGATTAAAGGACCTCAATATGTACTGCTGGAAGACAGGAGGGATCAAGGGGACATGACAGAAACATTAAAGTATCTCAAGGGCATAAACAAGATCACGGGGGCATCTTCAACGTAGAAGGAGTACAAGAATGAGGAGCATAATATGAAATTGGGGGATGGGGAGGTTAAGAGGAAAAGTGAAGACGTTTTCTTCACAGAGAGGATGATGGACACATTACTTTGTAAGTTACGGTTATGAATTGCTAGATATGACGATAGTAGTGATGTACATCTTACAGCGTTTGTGCTTGTATTTCTTCCTTGTGGTTTTTGATGGTGAAGTAAAGTGTTTTCTCTATAGCATTTCACATGTTTTTTGTATTTTCAAGGCCCCCGAATTCTGCAATTCCGCAGTTGTGGAATTTTCTGCAGAATTTGCATTATGGCGCAGAATATACAGAATGTCACAGAATTCTTTGTTTTTGGTGAATTTTCATTCAAATACAGTTTTTCCATAGTGCCCAGCTCCTTTCCCCACCTTGTTTATCCTAAAGCTCCTCCTCTTCACCAGGCATCTATTGTCAGTGACATCACACCATATTTTAGCCAATGGCAGAACTGCATTCTGCCACAGAAATGAATAAATCATGCATAATCAAAAATGCTGCTGCAGCAGCCTAGGAGCCCTGCCACAAATCAGGACAATGTGGCCGCAGAGCACTAGGTGCCCTGGGTATTTTTTGTGTGTCTGGTCTTGACAGTCATGTATCTTTTTTTTTTTTACCTCTCTGGTCGCTCATTTTGACCATTTGCTAATTTTTCCCCTATCGCTTTCTTTCATCGCTATGTTGCAGTCACTACTATAACTCTCTATTTGTATCTGTTTTGACCAAGTACCGTGCCAGAGATGGGGCATGGAGGGCAGCCTAGCAGGCTGAAGCCTATGGGGCATCTCCTCTGCCGGGCCACTGTCTGAGAGGCAGAGGACGATCGAGAAACTGCCCCGGTGATGCTGGTAGTGTCGAGGCCCTGAGGCAGAGGGCTTATCTGAGGAAATGGCTATGGTTGGTGTCCAGGAGAGCCCTGGAAGTGCCAAACCAGCGCCAGTAGATGTCAAACCAGCAGAACCACCAGACTGATAGCCCAAGGGAAACAAGGGCTGAAACAGCAGAGGGTGAGACATCTGTGGCGCACTAACGCACAAAGAACTGACGCCCACCAAAGTGAGATTGGCAGGAGGAACTGCCAACAGTAGCCCTGTGGGGGAGACTGCGTGCGAGGCAGAGGGAGCCGCTCCACAGGACAGCCCTGCTGCAGCTGACGTGCAAAGTGGAGACCACAAGCAGCTCAGGAAGGACCAGATTTTGACGCAATCCCTGTCCCTGTGGGTTCCTTGTCCCTATGTTTAAGCTTCCTGCCAAACTTATCCCGGACCTTAGAGGAGGTAGAATCCAAGAACAGGGCTGGGGAAGCCAAGGAAATCCTGGCCTGTAGCTCCTTCTTTATCGGGCAATCTGTCTGCCTGGCACGAGACTCCAGGAGTCTTCTGGTGCCACTGCCTGGTAACCAGGTTGAAGGCCGTGGCAGATCTCGCAAGATAGGGTATCGTGGTCTGGGCCTAAGCAGCGGGCACAGGAGACGTGATTGTCCTTCTCTGGAATCTTCTTGCCACAGGAACACTTCCTGAAGAGTGCATCGAAAATGGAGCTCAGGCATAAACCAGGAAAAAGAATCACTTTAAGAATCACTTTAAAGTGAGGCTAAACCAAGGAGAAAAAGTAAAATAAATTCAGAGAAATGGCAGTTGACTAAAGCTGGCCAGATCTCAGAGAGATCCAACATGTATGGTCGAACCATGGGAAAAGAACTGAGGAGGCCAAGGGCCACCCACTCTTATTGGATAGTGTGACGTCAGCATGTGACATCAAAATGGGCAGCTCCTGGAAGACTGCTAGCTATAAAAGTTCCATGGTCCTGGCACCTGACAGCTATAGTTCCATAGATGTGATCTGCTGCAAGACACACCCTCAGTGAAGATCTTGAAATCTTTTCAAAGACCTCCCTTGAACTGTCTCGAGCCTCCCAGCATTCCAATGGTAGATCTTTGAACCAGGCGGTCAGGGCCTTGAGACTTAATTTGAAAAGATATTCAAATTATAACAATATACATTTCAGATTAAAAAGGGTTTTAATAAAACTGAACAAGAAATATAAATCATTAAAAGCTTAATCTATAAGTCATCTTACTCTAAAAAGAGGACGCAGGAATGGGTTAGTTTGACTGGCAGCTCGGATTATTTAGACGAGAAACTGTTACTATGGTGAGTAACTTTTTATTCTAACTACAAAAATTAGAAAGTGCAGTTAAGCAAGAACTTACTGTAACAGCAGATATTCGAAAGAGCTC
This sequence comes from Neoceratodus forsteri, assembly GCA_016271365.2. Classification (NCBI taxonomy): domain Eukaryota; kingdom Metazoa; phylum Chordata; order Ceratodontiformes; family Ceratodontidae; genus Neoceratodus; species Neoceratodus forsteri. Next base: position 498,902,564 of record CM057449.1, on the reverse strand, counting down.
TTGCAGCAGGTAAAGTACAGTTACGTAGAAGCATTACCATAACAGTAGATCTTCGAGAGAGGCTCTTTGCAGTAGGTATTCACATATAGGACTGACCCGCCAGGTGTCAGGATCCCCATGGAAAGATTTCTAGCTAGCAGTCGCTAGAGGGGTCCGCCCATGAGGTGGTGGCCGCATCATACAATGTCAGTATAAAGGAGGTCCCCACATCTGCCTCCTAGTTCTTTCCCACCAAGGGCCAAAAGAGGCAAGGAGACAGAAGAGGATATTTCTCCCCATGGAAATGGAGCCAAAAAGCTTAGGGGATGGAGGCGGAGGGCATAGCCTACTGCAAGAGCCTCTCTCTGAAGATCTACTGTTATGGTAAGTTCTTACATAACTGTACTATCTTACTCGAAGGCTCTTGCAATAGGTATTCACATATAGGACTCCGGTCCCAAGCAGTCTGGAACAAGGAAAAGCACAAGGAGAAAGACTGTCATCAATAGCATGGAACCTCAGGCTGAAAAGGGTCTCATGAAAGCTTGTAGCACAGCCAACCCGAAGCCTGCTCTACGGCGAGAGGCAAAAGGAACTTTAAATCCGCTGCAGCTGCCAGCTCGAAAGGAGGCAGGGTAAGCTTCTCCAGAATGAAATTCAAGTCCCAAGGAGGGGCAGGAATGTGGATGGGGGGGGGTCTCAAATGGAGAACCCCTCTAAGGAAGGTCTTGGGAGACTTCCAACTGAGCAGAAGTCCTGTCCCCGAATGGAATATGGGGCTGAAATTGGGGCCATGTGGACCTTTAATGAGGAATGGCCGAGACCAAGATCGAAGAGGTGACGCATGTAGTCTAGGACTTTATTAGCTGGGCATGAAAAATGTTTGAAGTCTTTCGAGCTAGCTCAAATACAAAATCGTTTTCACTTCATGGCGTAGGTGGTGGACCTCGTGGAAGGCTTCCTGGCCTCTACCAATATGTCTGCTATGAGTGGATAAACTCAAAGCGGGCTTTTGCTCGTCTGCAGGACCTACCATGTAAATGAAGGGCACTGAGACCTTGATGAGCAAGGTCCCTGATCCTGGGTCAACAATTGTTGTGACAGAGGAAGAGGAAGTGGAGGTTCTTCTGAAACTGTTGCAGCAGCAAGAACCAAACTTGCCTGGGCCAGAAGGGAGCGAAAAGAATCATTCGAGCACCCTCCGATCGGAGTTTGTTCAGGACCCACGGAATTAAGGGAATGGGAAGGAAGGCATAAACAAATCTGTCCCTGCAATCGAGAGAGAGAGAGAGAGCGTCCCACCAAAAAATATCTACGCCCAGGAGGCGGCGAGGCAGAAGTCGGAAGTTTTGCGTTTTGGGGAGAAGCGAAGAGGTCTACCTTAGGTATTCCCCAATGCTGAAAAATATCATTTACGACTTCTTGATCCAATTCCCATTCGTGGGATCTGGCTGAGGGCCGACCGAGTTGGTCCGCCAGTGTGTTTTCCACTCCCGGAACGTGTAACACAGTCAACTGAAGGTGATGCTGGGTTGCCCAAAGCCAGACTCTCATCACTTCCCAGCACAGAGGGTAGGAACGTGGTCCTCCCTGCTTCTTGAGATACCAGACTACGCACATGTTGTCTGATTGTAAGAGATGACCGGGGAGAATAAGGAAGAGTAGAGCCTGAAGAGCATAAAGGACTGCTCTCAGTTCGAGTACATTTATGTGCAGATTTTGTTCAGACCAGCTGCCCTGAGTCCTGTGAGACCCTAGATGGGCACACCAGCCTTCTCCTTACGCATCTGTTGTCAACAACTGGGAGAGGGGGTTCAATGCTGATGTGAACTCCCAGGCAAAGGTTCTCCTGAACCATCCACCATTGCAAGTTCCTGATCATGGGATTGGAAACTAGTACCTCTTAGTCTAGATTGTCCATGGTTTGGTCCCACTGCGACTGAAGCGTCCATTGAGAGATCCTCATATGGAGCTGAGCGAGTGGGACTGTCTGAATGGAAGCCGCCATTAGCCCAAGGAGGCGAAGGACTGACCTGGCTCCTACCCTCCTGCGACTAGACAGAAGACAGGCCTGAGTCTGGAGGGTGTCTACCCTGTCCGGAGGCAAAAAGGTTTTGCCAATGGTCGTGTCCAGAATCGCCCCTATAAATTGGAGGTGTTGGCAAGGGACCAAATGGGACTTGGCCCGGTTGATGGTGATACCCAGGCTGGTGAAAACCTGCAGGGTAAGGGAAAGAGTGCATGAGTTCCTCCCTGGACGGGGCTGCCAGCAGCCAATCGTCCAGGTATAGGAATACCTTAACTCCCAGGGTACGCAGGTGGGCCGCTACCACAGACAGGCATTTGGTATAAATACTCAGGGGGCCAAGAAAAGACCAAATGGGAGGGCCCTGAATTGGTAGTGGCCCCCTGAAAGCAAAAACGAAGGAATCTGCGGTGGGAAGGGCATATGGGGATATGCAGGTAGGCATCCTGCATGTCCAGAGTGTATAGCCACTGTCCCTGCCGAAGAAGTGGTAAATGGCTCTGCAACGAGAGCATTCTGAAGAGTTTGTACTCCACAAAAATGTTCAGGGAGCGGAGGTCAAAGATAGCCTCACATCTCCAGTCTTCTTTGGAACTAGGAAGAAATGGAAATAGTAACCTGTCCCCAAAGATGGTTGGGAACTGGTTCCATAACCGCCTTCCAGAAAAGGGAGATGATTTTGCACCCTGCCCGCTCTGTCAATGTTATTAAGCCAGCTGGGTGTGGCCCTACTAGTGTGTGCCATGCGCACATCTTGCGCTTTGGAGGCAACTGGTTTTTACTACCTGCCAAACCCATATTAGTTAGCTGCCTCCCTTCTGTTGATACCGTTCCAGCAACAATCTCTTGTTCTGTATTTCCAGTTGCTATAAGAACAGTTCTAGTCATTCCATACCCCAAGGAAAAGGTAGGTATTTGGGAAGATCGAGACACCACTCCAATTGCTTCCAGAAAGAATAAAGGGCATGTTATGCATCCATGTCACCTTCCTCGGGGGCCCGGCGTGGGTATGCCTTCGATAGGGTCCGAAGGACCTGACGGAAGGATAGGCCTATCGCCAGGTAAGAGGACGCCAAATGGCGTCGGGTATGCAGTCAGGACCGGTGTCAGAGGGTCCGGCGTAAGGGTGTCAGGTCCGGAAGGAGGGTTCCCTGACGGCAGCGTCTCCGTATCCCCCGTGACAACCGAGGAAGGAGGATTATAATCCCCGGGGGTCAATTGAGGAGATGCAGGGACCTCAGAAGGCAACTTGGAACGTTGCGGAGAGCCTGGGGTGTCTGACTGTTCCATAGGGTCCAGCGCAGGCTTCTTGGTCAGGCGGGTGTCGGTGGAACCGGCGTCCAACTTATCGGCCAAATTCGGATAGGTGTCAGAGGAGCCGACATCAGACTTATCGGACTCTCTGCCGGAGGAAGGCTGCACCGGAGATGCGGCCTTGTCGGGCGTAAATTTGACTGGGCGCTCCCCCGAAGGGGCAAGCGGCTTAGCAGCCTTGTCCAGGCGAGCGTCGGTGGTACCAACTTCAGACCTACCTGACCTGCTCTGACCCAAAGGCCACGTGGTAGAAGTGACCTTCACGGGAGCAGAGGCCTCCTTTGCCCCGGAGGCTCCCAAAGGGCCTGAACGCAAGCCAGATGGGAGGGAAAACGCCTCTTGGTAACCACCGAGACGGCCGTCATGGAGCGATCCCCCGGAGAGGATGTTTCCTTAAGTGCTGTGACCCCGGTCCGGAATCGCGGCTGCTGTGAAAGCCAGTTCCCACTCCTGGTGCTTCTCCTTGTCACGTTTTCTCTTGTGACCTTTGGGAGATGTGGACGCCTGCCTGACTTTCTTTAGCTCCTTCTCCATGGAGGCCATTTTCTTTTTCAAGGTATGGGCTTACAGGGACTGCTGCCTTCTTTAGCGGGTAGCAGAGTTAAATTTCTGGTAGTGCTGGCACTTCTCCATGGGGTGGTCTGGGCCCAGACAGAAGTGGCACAAGGAGTGGCCTTCCTTGTGTGGCAGTTGGGAACCACTCGAGTCACACTTGTTCTTATGCAATTTGGAGGGTGTCAGGGACGACACACACAGCAAATCTTAAATAAAAGCTTAAAGACAGAAAAAAGGGGTTGAAAAGCTCGAAGACTTAAGGACCGGCGAATGACTGACGTGGATTCAACCACAAGGAACTTTCACAAAGCAGCGGGGAAAGGACTGGAAGGTGGGCATGGGGACCTCCCTTTATACTGACGTCTTATGGCGCGGCCACCTAACGTGGGGCAGTCCCCGCCAGAGACTGCTAGCTAGAATTTTTCCGTAGGGTCCTGATGCCTGGCAGGTCAGTCCTATATGTGAATACCTACTGCAAGAGCCCTCTCGAAGCAAGATTAACAGTTAGGACTGAGTCCCAAAGATACTGGGATAACACCAGGTCAGAAAGTCGGTAGATTTAACGATGCCCTGATCTCCTGCAGAGCAATCCTTGGAAGACTGCCGGGCCAAAACCTGCCCTCCTTCTGGAAGCAATGTCCAAACTACAGTGCCAGATAAAGGTGCGTACCGAACTCCAGGTGGCTGAGGCACAGAGGCCTACTGCTGACACATTTTTGAGCGATGCAAAAGTCGTCGCTATCCCTCAAGTCGAATGACTGCTAACTGGGCCTGGTAGGGGTTTTCCATACTTTTCGTGGCAGAACACAATGCAGCTGACTAGCCACTTAGACATAGTCTATTTGGTAACTGGTGCCCCTAACATCTGTTGGGCAAAGGACACAAACAATTGGTCTGACTTCCTTATGGTCCGTGTACGATCAACATAATACCCAAGGATTCTATGTACATTTACTGTATGTAACAATGCCTCCCCTTTGTTAGATTATTCAGGGTAGTAGACAGGCAGGCGAATGTCTATGTTGAGGGTAAACTCCAACATCACCTTCGGGAGAAACTTAGGACTTGTGCAAAGGGACACCCTGTCCCTATGAAATGCCAAATATGTCTCCATGCAAATAAGAGCCTGGAGCTTGGAAATCCTCCGGGCTGAAGTAATCGCAACTAAAAATAACACTTTCCAAGATAGAAAGTGAAGCTCGCAACTTGCAGCTGGCTCAAATGGGGGCAATATTAACTTCTCCAGCATGAACAGCAGATCCCATGGGGAACAGGATCCCGAATGGAGGCTTGATGTACAGGATACCTCGTGAGGAAGGTACACGACAGATGCAGCTGTAAAGGTCCTACCATCCACCAGTACATAATAGGCTAAGATAGCGGAGAGATGTACTTTTATGGATGAACAGCTGAGACCTGAATCGGACAGGGATAAGAGATACTCCAGGACCCAGTTCACCTCGCAATAGAACAGATCTATGTTAAGAGCAGCAGCCCAGAGACTGAACCGCTTCCACTTCATGGCGTATGTGGCCCTAGTAGACTGTTTTCTTGCTGCCACAAACACCTCTGCTACCCTCTTGGACACCCCGTACCTGCTTCTGGCTAAGTCTGCAGGAGCCATGTGTGGAGATGCAAAGACTTGAGGTTGGGGTGAATTAGAGAGCCCTGCTCTTGGGATAGCAACTGAGAGGATAGAGGAAGTGGAACTGGGGGTTCTGCTGCCAGTTGCTGCAGAAGCAGGAACCAAATCTGTCTGGGCCAGAACAGCACTACCAGGATCACAGTTGTGGGTTCAGACTGTAGCTTGAGAAGGACTCGCTGCAGAAGGAGGAAGGGTGGGAAGAAAAAGTTACTCACCTTAGTAATTATGTTTCTTCTAATGGAGTCTTGCTGTATTCTGACAATTGCAGTGATTCCCAACCTTTGAACTGCCCCGGAGAACAAATAGTTAACTTTCTATGCAGAGCATAGAATGCTGAGCTCGAGCTCGGTTGAAGTTTCTGTCTGGAGTGATTCAAACCTAAACCGTCAGATTCTTACAAGTCCAACTAAACTAATGATTCTATCTGGAAATTGTAAAAATTCTTACTAGCCAACTGGCTGAAAAAGTTTTGGATTCCCAAGGAAGACTCAAGTCAGGAAACCCAAAACAAAACCCAATGTACTAAAAATAATAATAAATCAGCACCCAAACAAAAGGAGGAGGGTGCAAGCAAAAACACCCCATGGGTGCAACACTGCACCTGCCCACCCACTTTCCAAAAACAGGTTCTAAGGGGGGGGAGAAGGGAGGTCAGAATACAGCAAGACTCCATTAGAAGAAACATAATTACTAAGGTGAGTCATTTTTTCTTCACACAACATGAAGTCTTGCTGTATTCTGACAACTGCAAACTACCAAGCAGTACCTCCAAGGGGGAGGGACAGAGCCTACTTTGGGAATAGGCTGTGAAGTACTGCTGTGCCAAACCGAGCATCACTCCTAGCCTGGATATCCAGAAGTAATGCTTGGTAAAGAAACATAGAAACATAGAATTTGATGGCAGATAAGGACCACTTGGCCCACCCAGTCTGCCCATTTCCCTACCTACTGGATAAGCTGCAGATCCTAGTTAACCAGCAGCCTACTTCTTCCTACCCCACCCCCTAGAATGGCCTTATGACTGTCCCATGCATGCTTGAATTCCACCACTGTTTTTAAAGGTATGGACTGTTTTCCAGGTGGCTGCTTGACAAATTTCTAAGAGAGGGATATCATTGGCAGCAGCCAGGGAAGCAGCTGTACCTCTTGTGGAATGAGCCCTCAGGCCTGAGAGTGGAGTCTTTCCCAGCTTTTCATAGCAGAATTGTATACAAGACACAATCCACCTGGCAATAGATCTTTTGGTGGCAGGCTTGCCCTTCCCCACTTCTCCATAAGTGGGAAACAACTGGAGGGAGTCAAACCTGTGACCCTTGGTATGCTCTATGTAGTAACTAAGGGCTCTTTTGACATCTAAACTGTGTAGCCTCCTCTCCTGAGGAAGAATGATCAGTGAAGAAAACAAGGAGAGAAAGACTGGTTTAAATGGAAGTCCGAAACCCCTTTGGGCCAGAACCTTCTATTGGTGCTAAGGACCACTTTATCCCTGTGAAATGAGATAAAATTAGGTTCCACTGACAAGGTTTGCAATTCACTGATACTCCTGGCAGAGGTAATGGCTACCAAGAACACAGTTTTCCAAGTCAAGTACTTAAGCTCTGCTGAAGACATAGGCTCGGGGGTGCATAAGTTGAGCAATACAAACATTCAAAACCCAGGCAGGGGCAGGGTCTCTAAAAGGAGGATTGGTATGAAGCAATCCTTTCAAAAAATTTACAGTACACAGGATGGGAAGATAGTGAGGAAGACTTCCCCACAGACAAAAAAGCATGAGACAACTGACAAGTGCACCTTGAGAGTAGCTAGTCGAGACCTAGAGCCATTAAGATAGACCATATAATCCAGAACCGTAGGCAATTCAGCAGTGTCTGGAGAAACATGTCCTTAGAACACCAAATGCTGAATCTTTTCCATTTGGAGTTGTAAGTCTTTCTGGAGGAGGGCTTTCGAGAAGCCTTGAGGATATCCAGAACCCCTTGAGAAATATGCAGATCTGCAAACTCTAACTCTTCAAGAGCCATGCTTTGAGATTGAGAGACAGAAGATTGGGTACCAAATCCTTCCTACGATGTTAACAGGTTGTAATTCCTGGGAAGAGACAGGGAAGATGGACTGCTAAGGACAGCAACAGGGGTACTAGGGCTGTCTGGCCCAATCTGGAGCAATCAGAATCACTTAGCAAGGCTGAGACCTTATTTTACCAAAACTTTGAACAGGAGTTGGGGAGGAGGCATACAGAAACTTCCTTCCCAATTCAGAATCAGGGTGTCCAGAGGACTGAGACCAGGACTGAAAGTCTGCAACAAAAGAACAAGTTGGTGATTGTCTGGGGCTGCAAAGAGATCTATCTCTGGAGTGCCCCACCTTGAAAAAAATCACTTTCAACACCTGAGGGTCCAGGGACCATTCGTGATGGCCCTGAGAAATCCTGCTCAGTGCATCTGCTAGCACATTGTCCTTGCCTGGAAGGTGAGCTGCTACAAGAGAGGTTTCAGGGAATAAGCCAGGGACCACAACTTCATGGCTTCTGTGTACAAGGCCGTGGACCGAGTGCCTCCCTGCTTGTTGATGTACCACATGGTGGTGGTGTTCTCTGTTCTAGCTTGAACTACCTTATTCTGTACTGACTGTGAGAGCAGCTTTTAGAGCCAGAAAAACTGCACTGAGCTCTAGAAGATTGATGTGGAGAAGGGACTCTTGGGAGACAACAGCCCTGGGCAGTAAGGGACCCCAGGTGGGCTCCCCAGCCCAGGAGAGAAGCATCCGTGGTAAGGACCACTGAACAGGGCTGAGCAACAAAAGAACACCTAGTCTTAAATTGTCCTGATCCTGCCACCATTGGAGGGCTTGTATCAAGGTCAGAGTCACTGGGATCAGTTTGGTAAGGGAATCCTTCTTCTGAGACCAGAAAGCTCTCAGGTGGAACTGAATATCCCGCATCTGGAATCTTGCCCCTTGGACCACTGCTGTTGAAGCTGCCATGTGGCCCAAGAGCAGGAGGAAATGCCTTGCTGGTCGAGATACCCGAAGGCTGAAGGAAGAGGCTAGTTCCATAAGAACATTTGCCCTTTCTAGAGGAAGAAAGGCTCTTGCTCCGAGTGTGTCCAGTTCTGCCCTATAAAGGTAAGAAGCTGGACTGGTTTGAGAACTGACTTGGGAAGGTTGAGAAGAAATCCTAGAGAAGTGAGCACTTGCTGGGTCACTTGTAGGTGAGACTTGACTTGGTCTGGAGACTAACCCACTATTAGCCAATCGTCCAGATAAGGAAAAATGGAAATCTTTTGCCTTCTTAGAAAGGCAACTACTACTGCCAGGCACGTTCTGAAAACCCTTGGGGCTGAGGTTAGGCCAAAGGACATTGCTCTGAACTGATAGTGGCCTGAGGGCAACTTGAACCTGAGGTACTTTCTGTGAGAGCACCTGATGGGAATGTGAAAGTAGGCATCTTTGAGGTCCAGGGAGGCTAGCCAGTCCCCTAGCCTTAGAGAGGGAAGGATTATTCCCAGAGCTATCATCTTGAATTTTGGTTTTAAAAGATGTTTGTTAAGATACCTTAGGTCTAGGATGGGTCGCCACTCCCCTGTCTTTTTGGGGGTCAGGAATTACCTGGAGTACAGTCCTTTGCCCCAGTGTAGGATACATACTCACTCTATAGCTTTTAAAGCTAGGAGAGAAGAAACCTCTGCCTCTAGGGCAAGGGTTTCCGAGAGATTTGCAGGTGGAAAAGATCTGGCTCTCATCTTTGGAAATTTTTTGAAGCCGAGACCCAGTCCCTGGCTTACTACAGTACTTCCAGGACCCACTTATCTGATGTAATAGACATCCAGTCCTGGACAAAGTAAGCCAGCCTGCCCCCTTCTGGAAAAGGAGAGTCCACCCAGACAGGCCCATCAAGGTGTCTGCTTGGCAGGGGCTTTAGACTGAGGAGTGGATGCAGCCCTGCTCATCCCCCTTCTGCCTCTCCCTCTGAGAAAAGGAAGAGGCATGTGCTTGGTCAAAAGGCCTTTGAAAAGGCCTGCCTCTGCCCTTAGAATGCTGCCTTTGAGGAGCTGCCTGCCTCTCCTTGGCCTGAGCACTCCTGTAAGTGGTCCTGTACTCATCCATTTTCTTCATGTAATTCTCTGTCTGCTCCCCAGAGAATTACCTGCTACAGGAAAATCCATGGCCTTAGCCTGGGTGTCCTGCGAGAGGCTAGTACATCTGAGCCAAGCCATCCTCGGAAGAGCCACAGATGTAGCCATGACTCTTGATGACACACCATTAAGAGTCCACAGCAGCATGAAACTAAACTTTAGATGCCTCAATCCCATCTGCAGCCACCGCTCCAGCTCCCTGGCTAGCTGGGAGGAGGCCTGTTTAGCAGTGCCAGTACAGTATCCCATCTGGACTTCTGGTACCTGGCTGTATAGGCCATGTGATTCGCCTGCCTGAATCCCAAAGATGCCATGTACTGCTTCTTTGCCATGGCATTAATCTTCCTGGAGTCCTTGTCAGAGGGGTGTGAAGTCAAGGGAATATTTGCCTTGTCACAGACAGCAGCCTGCACTACCCCAACATGGCTGCATTGCCGATATAAGAACTCAGTGTCTGAGTCTGAAAGTGTATACCTCGTGTCTATTCTTCTATCCACAGGAGGTATAGCGTTAGGGAACTAAGATTTTTTGTGTCTGTTTCCCAAAAGATTTATGGAGGGGACTAGACAGTCTCTTGGACTCTGGGATGTCCATCATCTCTACATAATCAGGCTCCTCTTAATCTTCCACAGCCTCCTCCATAGGAAGCTGGAAGGTTTCAGCCACCTTTTTGTAAAACATAAAGTGAGAAGGGGACTCAGAAAGCCTAGGAGGGGAAACACCTGAAGGTCTGTCTGGGGAGATGTCCGGTTCCACAGGCACATCCAGACCCTCACCTTACATCATCCTCTCAAATTCCGGTTCATAAAATCTTCAAGGGCATAATCTTGAACCGGGGAACCAACAACCAAACCCCTGCCAGAAGGAGCCGGATTGGTCGAACGGACAAAGCGATTCCACAATCTGAATCGCTCTGGCTATCTCTCTCTTTGGCGGTCGGAACATGAACCTCTGGATCCGAACGGTCGATTTATCTTAGTTTCTTTTGTGAACAGATACCTCGGAATCGGCTCTCCTTTTGCCAGAATACGCCCTGGTCAGAGGCACTCCTTCTAGTTTGGTCGAACCGAACTGGGCTGGCCATCGGGTCAGCGGACTTCTAACCTCCTTTTCCCTCAGTCTTCCTAATCTCTTCTCAAGGTAGACTTGGGAAAGTTTTACATATTGGCAGTCTGAATCGGGGTGGTCAAACCCCAGACAACAAACACAGGTGGTGTGGGGATCGGCCTTAGCAAAGACCTCCCCACACTCACTGCAGTGTTGAAACCCAGTGGGCCCGGTTTTTTCCTTGGGTTTCTCAGACATGGCCAACCTAACCAAACTTACCCTTTTTTCGGCAACCGCCAGGCAAGACTCCCTTATCGGTTCCTAACCGTGTCACGGGTATTGGAAAAAAACAGTTCAAAACACGTTTTTTTAAGAACACGATAAGAACCACTAACCACACATCAAGTAAACACACAAATTTCACTAACAAATGGCTGTTCAGCCGAATGAGTCAAGACTTTTACAAGTTTCACACAGAATAACAGAACAATTCCTATCTAGTACTCACGGCACCACAGAGACTGAACAGACTATCGGATAACTTTGTGGTTTAAAAACTGGCGAAAACTGAAACTTTAACCGACTTCGAACCGAGCTGAAGGAGAAATCTCCGGAGCAACCGTTCAGTGAGGCAGAGTAAAGAATCTGACGGTTTAAGTTTGAAACACTCCAGACAGACTTCAACCGAGCTCGAGCTCAGCATTCTATGCCCTGCATAAAAAGTTAACTATTTGTTCTCCGGGGCAGTTCAAAAGTTGGGAATCACTGCAATTGTCAGAATACAGCTGGACAGTTTGGCGTTGAGATAGGTCTACTACTTGTAGAAATAGTTCCCATTCGTGAGCATGGGACTGCGAGCGACTGAGGCTGTCTGCTATGGTGTTCTGAAGACCTGGGATATGTACTGCAAACAGTTCCAGGCCATCTATTACCCAGTACCAGACCCTCATGGCTTCTCTACAAAGGGGATATGAATGTGTTCTCCCCAGTTGTTGATATAGAAAACCACAGGCATTTTGTCAGTCAGGACTATAACTGGGTTTGAATGGAGGTCGTCCTGGAACGACCGTAAGGCATACAGCACAGCCCTCATCTTCAGAACATTTATGTGCAGAGAGCGTCCAAGGCCCCCTGGTTTGATTGCTTCTGAAGTGGGCACCCCATCCTGTGCCCGAAGCATCAGTGGTGATAACCTGTTGAGTGGAGGGGTTCCTGAAGGGGGCCCCTATCACCAAGCAGGAGGGGTTCAGCCACCATACTAAGGTATGGCGTACTGCCTTGGAAATTCTGACCTTCTGGTCGAGATCGTCCCTTTGCTGGTTCCACTGTGCCCTGAGGTTCCATTACAGAATTCTCATGTGCAGGAGAGCGAGAGGCACAGTCACTATGGCAGCGGCCATACGACCCAAGAGTTGTAGTACCGTTCTAGCTGGAGCCTGGTCTACGGAGGTTAACCTCCAAGCCAGCGCCTGAAGGCGATCTGCCTTGTCTGAAGGAAGAAAGGCTCTCCCCTGAACCGTATCCAAGATGGTTCCTATGAATTGAGAGTCTCTGAGATGGCCATGGGTCTGACTTTGGGAGATTTAGAGTTTTCCCATTGTCCTGGAACATCTTAAATGTGCACCCCAGGGTCTGACATAGCTGTTCTCTGGATGGTGCTGATAGTAGCCAGTCGTCGAGGCAGGGGTAGATGTAATGACCCTGCAGCTTGTCTTATTCGTAATCATTTCTTCTCTTTTCCTACATAATTACTCGTAGGGCAAAGGTCTCTTTTGCATTTCATAGCCTTAGTCTAAATAAGGTAAAGGTTATTCTTCTTAGTAGAGCTGCTTTTTATATTATATTTGCAAACAGAGCCTTAACTAGCCTTATGTGTATGTGTAACCCATGCTAACCCCATGGAAGTGTCCCTAGCTCTGTGTGCATCCCTAGTGCTATGTGAATGTGTATACCATCTCCCTAATGTGTATAACCATAGTTCCACATTGTAGATGGTATGTCTGTGTTGCTATCCCACTTATAGCTGTGGGTTATGTGCAAATGGAAATGTCCACTTATGGACATGGCGTGTGTGTGTGTGTGTAAGACTATCCCACTTATGGCTGTGGGTTATGTAATTGTGCATTATCTGCATAGCATGAGCATACAGGTAATCATAGCACCTTGTCGTCTGCATCGCAGATAAGCTTTGCAGTGATGGCGTACCTTGTATGTCTCATGTGTGTGTAGGTAAGCATATCTTACAAACCACCCTCCCACTACCTCCCCTATCGATTCTGCTGGGGGTGGGGGTGGGCAAGAAGTCAGGTTTAGACGGATGGAGTGGGGAGAGGAGCTCCGCAGTCCCAGAGGTCCTGCTGCCTTTCTCTTGAATCCTCCTCGCTGTTGTCTCTTTGCTTGCTGCCCCTGGTGTTTCCGAAGGGCAGAGCGCCTGGAGGGTGGGTTCAGACCTGTACATCCTGTGTACCTGGAGACAGCACACGCCCCCTGAAGTGATGACCTTTTCTGCCTCTTGACCAAGAGAACAGGTCCCTGGAAAGGTAGACCTAGTATAGTGTCCTGCAGGCCCTGCCTGAACCCAGACACTCAAGCCACAAATGCCACCTGAGGCATACTCCTGAAGCTGCGGTTCTGGCTGTTGTATCTGCTGCATCTTATGAGCATCTGAGCACATGTTTGCTAATGTCTGCCCCAGATTGCAGGACTGCAGAAAGTTCTAACTTGGTGAGAGAAACTGGCTGGGACTTGGTAAGGTCCATGGTCTTCTGCCAGTGGCACCTCTTGTACATGACCATGTGTACTATGAAGTTCAGAGACTGGATAGTACAGGTGGAAGAGAGTGTACACCCCATTAAACTGGTCAATCTTTTGATTCCTGTGTGGTGGCTGGGGCAGTATGCTTAGGTTGCTGAGGCTCCCATGAGCCGCTGTAGGACTATGGAGTCCTCCTGGGCTGTTCACTGAGGTGGGGCTCATTCCTGGAGGTCCTGTATAAGCGGTCGGCCTTTTTAGGCACTGTGGGAGTGGTGGAAGGGTGTTTCCAAGCCAGCTTGTTACATCTTGGAATGGCTCCACCAATTTGGGGGGATGACCAGTGGTTTGGTGTCAGTGACTTCCAAAAACTTAGCCTAGCGTCACCTTTCAGGGTCCAGGTCTTCCGTCTCACACCGGTTGAGGAATTAAATATGCCTCATTACCTCAAGGAAGGTGGAATCACTGGGTGGAGACCTGGATGAATCCTTTCTCAGATCCAGTGAAGGCAGAGGAAGGTCATCCTCCTAAGAACTGTAGGATGAGGAGGAGCCACTTTAATCGTCTGATGGTTCAGCACAACAGTCAGTCGACCTATTCCGTTGCCGGGAGTGACGTTCGCTTGACCTACTCCGCTGCTGGGAGGAAGACCTTGAAGACAAGTGACATCCATATCTCCAATGTCCATCGGAGCCATGACCTGAGCCATCTGGAGTTGGGCGGTCTGGCATTGGGGGTGGCGAAGGGGTCCTGCGTCGGGGAGGGAGGGTGTCAGCTGCGGGACAACCGCCGTTACTCCTGAGGGTTCAAGCTTTGGTAGTAGGTTACTCCTTATTGTGTTCCACCAGCTAGACAACTGGTCTAGCTTCAGGATGGCTGGTCCCAAAGGGTGTGGCGCGAGCCTGGCATCTGAGGGCCTCCAGCATCCGACTGCCATTGGTTAAAGTACCTGATGTCTGGTCCGTCGCCTGAGTGTCAGATTTTGAACCTGGCCGACAACTGGGTGTCAGGCCTCAGGTTGTAGGCTTGGTGAGCCAGTCAGGATTAGCGACTGCCAGGTCCTTCTGACGGAGACCCATTCCGCTCTTATGGGGCGGACAACCACTTAGAGGCCGATGTCTGGTCTGGCTGTCATCAGTCAGAAGGCCTAGGTGCAGAAAGCGCTCATTTGTTGTGGTCGCGATCTTGGCACCTGTTGTGGTCATCAGCCTTGGGTGACGAACGGGAGGATGAGGCCTTGACAACGGTGGAGTCCCGATGGACGCCTGTCAAAGTAGAATCACAAGAGGCCAGGTCCTCAGGCCTAGACTTTAGCACGTTTGTGGGGTCCGATGGCCAGAGACACTGAAGAGGAGAGGCCTGAGAGGCCCTTGCCCCAATCCTCAGCCTCATGCCTGGGTAAAGGTGGGCCAGTTTGCAGTCAAAATCCCTTGGGGGCGGGGAACAGAATCTGACCTCCCCCAAAGGTGGAAGACTTGGAGCTCTTGTGCAGGGAACGGGACCACGAGTCCAACTTGGGCCTGTCCTGTGATGTTTCCCCAAGTGCTGCTTCTCCTTGGGGGAGGTGTCACGGATGGAGTACAAAGAACAGCTGTGCCCAGAGAGCGATTTTTGCATCGTGGCCACTTGGTCCAACAGGTGAGCTTTGAGCGTCTTCAGGTAGCGAATGCGGGTGCATCTGTTAAAACTCAGGCACTGCGGATAGGCAGAAGGGCTCGGAACTGATAATGGTGACCTTGAAACTCGAAGCACAGGAACTTCCTGTGCACTTGAGCAATGGGTATGTACAGGTAAGCGTCCTGCATGTCCAGGGACGCTAGAAAGGCATCCTGCTTGAGCATGGGAATCAGACCTGGGAGGGTCACCACGCGGAATTGTTTGTACAAGACCGATTCATTGAGGTCGCTGAGGTCCAGTATCGGACGGAGGTCCCTTGTTTTTCCTGGAACCAGAAAAGAAGTGAGAATAATATCCTAGACCTCTCTGGTTCCGTGGAATGTGCTCTATAGCTTCTTTTTCCAGAAGCGAGCACCTCCTGCTGTATGAGCAGGCACGCTGACCCGAGTAGCGGGACAGCAGGGAGGTCTGGCCGGTGGGCTGTCGAGAAACTCTATGAAATGGCCTTTCTTGACCAATTGAAGATCCCACGGTCAGCGGTAATTGACTGCCACCCTGAAAAGTGGCAAGCGATCGACCCCGACCTTTGCGCCCGTTGAGCCAGAGGAGGGCGGGGCGGGAAGGAGTCATGCTGTGGCGGCACTGGTCCCTCGCGGGCTGGAGTCGATTCGTGTAACGCTGGCTTCTGCCTGGGGACAACTTTGCCTGGGCTTTATACTGAAAAGTGCCCCTTTGCTGCTGGCCGGAACGTGGCTGCTGCCTTTGATGCCAGCTGTGAAAACAGCTCTGGTTCCTGCGAAAGGAACCCGGCCTGGATCTATACATGGCCTGTACAAACCTAACTGCCTTCCCAGCGTCCTGGAGTTTGGTGATGACCTTCTTCGAGAGTTCACCAAACAGTACTTCGCCATTATACGGGACGTCAAGAACATTCTTCTGTACGTCCAGGGTGAAGCCGGAGATGCGGAGCCAAGAATGTCGCCGGAGACAAACGCCTGAAGCTGCAGCTCTGGCAGATGAGTCCACAGAATCGTATGCGGCTTGAAGCACTTGGGTACCCACATCTGACCCTGTGCAGAGAAGATTGAGGAGCTCCGCCTTTTGATCGCCATCTGGAAGCTTATCGACCAGGTCCTGGCCCTGTTCCCACAGGGCGTTCTGAAACTGTACCATGTGAGTGAGGTAGTTCAGAGACCTGATGGAGCATGTAGCAGTTACATACGTGCGTCTCCCCAGGGCATCCAATTGCTTGGATTCCTGGTCCGGTGGCTGTGTGCTCATATGTTGCGGTCTTTGAGACCGGTCATGCGAGGCCGTGATGACCAGGAAGTCTGCCAGAGGTTGTTGAGCCAAGTACTGGTCCTCTCTCGGGGCCTTGTACAGGCGGTCAGCCTTCTTCGGCACTGCGGGAGTGGAGTGCGGACGCTTCCACGCAGCCTTGGTGACGTCCATGAAAGTGTCTACCAAGGGTGGTACTACCCCAGGCTTTGGGTCTTTCTGCCGAAGATAGCAGGCAAGGCGTTGTCGTTCGGGGTCAAGGTCTTCAGTATCCCACCCCATACTGTCCTGGATGTGCCTCATGATCTCAGCGAAAGAGGATCATCCGGAGGAGACCTGGGGAGGTCGTGTGAGTCAGGAGCGAAGTTGCTGAGCGGAGAAGGAGATCTGGAGTAGTTCGAGGTGTCCGATCTGGAGTCCTCCCCTGGAGTGTACAGACGCCATCTGGGTCGCTTCGGGCTGAGAGACCCTGATGGAGATCTTGAGGGAGGCCTTCTCCTGTCTTTTGATCTGCCCCTAGGAGGTGGAGTCTGCTTCTTAGCGGTTGGTGGTCGTTCTGCTGTCCCCTTTGGTGGAGGAGGGGGCGAAGAAGGTGAAGAAGGAGTAGGAGTAGGAGTAGGAGGAGGAGGTTTAACAGAGACCACATCCTTTCGGATAGTGTCCCACCAGAAGGTAAAGAGTTCCTTTACTTCTTCTATGTTCATGCCCGACGATGGGCCTGGCGCCGGTGGTCTGTTGCCAGGTCCGCGGGTGTCTCCGGGTTCGGGGAAGGTTCCCATAGGAGCCTGGCATCCTCAGTGTCGCCCGCCTGGTCTTAGGGCAGTGTAGCGTCCTCCTTCGTAGAATCCCTGTGACTGGCATCCGCCGGTGACGGGGAGGGGGTGGTATTCCGCTCTGGAGAGTGCGATGCCGACGTCGGTCTCTTGGTCGACGCCTTCAGATCCGGTGAACGCCCGCCAGCGACTGGTGTCTGGCCTGTCCTCGGTTCGGCTAGCGCGCCTGGCCGACTTAGAGTGCTTGGTCGACGCCAGGTCCGACGCCCACTTCAGGACCTCAGGTCCTTGGTCTTCCTAGGAGTTGGATCAGGACCTCTGGGAGATTGGGAGGCTGATCTGGTATCGTGTCACGTCCGGGTGGAAGAGGAAGATTTATGTCACTCTGAAGACTTGGAAGAGGCTTTGGAGGAGTGGAGGGAAAGAGGGCCTCAAGTCTTGATACGCTGGAGTGCAGAAGACCCACCTGAAGCCCGGACCTTAACCGTGGGGGGCTAAGACCGAGCCCTGAGGAGACTGTCCGATCTAGTGGAGCCTCCGCGCCAGGCGCCCGAGGCCGGTTCGGGATCTGGACCTTACTTTCTCACGGTGCTTGTCCCGGTGTTTATGGGCCTTCGAGGAAGATTCTCCCCTGGAGGAAGGTTCTTGGTCCATCCTTTTCAATTTTTCTTCCAGAAGATACGCCTGAAGTGCCTTCTGACAGCGAATCCTGGTGCGGCTATTGAACCCTTGGCAAAAGGTGCAGGCCTTGATATCGTGGTCCGGGCCTAGGCACCGCATGCAGGAGGAGTGAGGATCCTTGAAAGGGATCTGTTTTCCGCAGGCACACTTGGAAAGGTGACCCTCAGGCGAAGGAGTTGGAGAGGACATCAGTTTGAAAAACATAGTAAGTTCTGTAGTAGTCATGTGCTAGGTAGAGACCAAGAGGCCGATGCTGGCGAGTCGATGGTGGGGGGAAAAAAAACAACTGGGGATTCTGGGGGACCACCTCCTTATATACTACGCCTGACGTCGGGGGCGGAACCGATGTCGGAGGCGGTCCCCACTGAATATTGCTAGCTAGAACATTTCCGTGCGGTCCTGGCGCCTGCCGGCTTCAGTCTTAATGGTATAACCTGCTGCAAGAGCTGTTTCTCGAAGTAAGATCAACCTTTTCTTAAAACTGTTGCAACAGTTCTTCCATTTCTTATTCTATCCTTTACAATTTCCAGTCTATAAGGTTGGCCACCCCCCTTCCCTTTCTTGACTATGCTATAGTGTCCTCTTTAATTTTCCTTTTCCCTCTCAGGTCCTCGTACAGGGAGGTTATTGTGTTTACCTCCGAGCGTATGTAAAACAGGTTGTGTATCGTTGTTGGATTTAGTATGTAATAGCACTGTCATAAAATAATTCATGTATATACCTTATGTTTATAAAACCTGTAAATGTTGAAAATACCATGGCATTAGGTGTTTTTGATAAAGGTAAAAAGTACTAGTTGACTGTATTATAAAAAATTAAGTCAGTTGTGCTATTTAAAATGCATCTACATTACTGTAAACTGAACAAGTCTGAAATGGTATGGTGATTTGCATATATCCCATGATGCTTTGCATTAAGGTAGTATGTGTGATACTGTGTTTCTTTGAAACTTGGCTTATTGTCAATGCCCTTTGGGGTAAACCTTGTTTCAGTGCTTCTGCACTGAGGTTCTTTGTTTTTAGATTTTTTTTTTTTTAAACTAAATGAGCTTTATTGAATTTTAAGCAGTAACAACACAACAATACATGAACAAAGTATGAACGAAACATCGGCAAAAACATTAATATTCCCCATTTCCCACCCACAATCCTCCTCAGCAGAGCTTAACTAATAGCTATGTAATCTCAACAGGTGCGTTGGGATTAGAAAATAAATAAATAATGGCTAGAAGATACTAAGGGCACCTAATCCCAGGTTACATATAGTATATAGTCTATGCAGTTTACTCATCTCATTTTATAATGCCATAGATTATTATGTAGGCTGGTGATCATCTTTTCAACTCTAAGGTTAAAAAGGAGATCCATGGCCATTCAGTATAAGATAAAGGATCAACATCCTCCAATGGTGGAGGACTAGCTTCTTAACCATCAGGGCAATAGGATACCTACACTCTTTAATAGTGACACTAGAGTAGTCTCCAACCAGACAAACCTCAGGAGAGAAACATTTATCGAGATCTAGTAAAGGATCCGCACTCCTCTGTACAGCTGACCACAGTGCGGTCACCTTCGGACATTACCAAAAGATGAGATAAAGAGTTCCCTCCGAGGCCCCACACCGGGAACACAGAGGGGACCCAATCCTATGCATCTTAGCCAATTTGACCGGAGTATAATATAAGTTGTTAAGAATGTTAAACTGGGTAAGGCGCAAGTGAGCCTGTGTAACATATTTGTATGTATCATGCCATATCTTATTCCAGTCAAAGGAAAGCTGTGGGAACTGCAAACTCCAATATATGGATAATCCATCTAGCCTGGGGAAGACCCTGGTGTATCAAGCTGTGTAGATGCCAGCCACAGAATGCTGACTGGAAGCTAAAGAGACTAAGGACTGCAGGAACTCCCCTCATGAGCCAAAGGGACCCGTACCAAATCAGGAAATTGTAGAGTGGCAAACCTGGTACACTTTGAAAATTACTGCAGGAAAAACCTTAGTCGACATAGGACTTCTATACAGGGAATAAAAATTCAATCCCTGAAGAAAGTACCGGCCTCCAGGCCCGCCAAGGAAGAGAATGCCATGCCTCTGAGATTACCTTACCCTCAATCTTAAAGTGAGGGTTCCTGAGAACAGGTTAGGAGAGAGCCCTTTTGTGACTGTATTTCAATACTTAACATAGCTGTGCATGAACTCTCACTGATATCCCAATGACAGTGTGACGCAAGGAGGTGGGCAGATCCTTAGAGGCCACATACAGCAAAGCCTGGGGAGACCGACCTACCCTATGGATGAGTTCCTGTTCCAAGGATAACCATACAGGGAGCTAAGAGCTCAATTCCACATCAGGAGTTAGCGACAGCCAATGTAAATATTTGCTGGCATGGCTAGCCCAATAATAAACCAAAATGCGCAAGTGTAAGCCCACCACCAGACTTATAGGCAGCCAATTTGTAATAAGAACACAGTGGGGATTTTCCAGCCACACAAAGTCCGACACAATAGAATGAATTCTCTTAAACCAGGAAATTGGTCTCCAGAAGTTTAACATATTGAGTGGGTAAAAGAGGCTGGGCAGGACATCCATTTTAATTATGTTTATTCGACCCCACAATGATAGAGGCAAGGTCCTCCAACGCTGAAGGTCTTGTTCAATGACAGCCAGTAAATCAGTAAGATAAAGCCATATCATTTTGGACTCCTTTCTAGAAAGAGAGATTCCTAAAATTTAAGGGAATGAGGAGACCAAATTATCCCAAGTGAGGTAATGTCTGCCTTAAACACTCGAGAATTTAGGGGCAGGATTGCAGTTTTGTCCAAATTAAACTTATAATTAGACAAGAGACCATACTCTCGAATAATAAGCAGGGCCTTGGGAATGGCTGATTTTGGGTAGGATAAATGTAATAGAATATCGTCCGCGTAAGCGGATAAAGTACAGTTACGTAAGAACTTACCATAACAGTAGATCTTCGAGAACAGCTCTTGCAGCAGGTTACACCATTAGGACTGAAGCCGGCAGGCGTCAGGACCCCACGGAAAAATTCTAGCTAGCTATCTTCAGCGGGGACCGGCCCTGACGTCGGTCCCACCTCCGACGCCAGGCGTGAGTATTTAAGGGGTGGTCCCGCCAGATTCCCAGTTCTCCAGCCGGAGACTTCCGCCGCAGGCCACATCGAAATGGGAGACCGAGGATCCACCGTCAGAAGATAAAAGGGTAAAAATCCCTGTTAAAAAGGGCTTAAGCCATGCCTCCTCCAAGGGGGAAGGTGGGCGGGAAGGTACCTGCTGCAAGAGCTGTTCTCGAAGATCTACTGTTACGGTAAGTTCTTACATAACTGTACTGTCTTACTTCGAGACACAGCTCTTGCAGCAAGTTACACCATTAGGACTCATTCCCAAGCAGTAGCGCTTGCAAACATTCTGGGAGGAGGAAACTAGAAAGTACATTCCAGGTCCTGAATCTAGGACAGGAGACCCTGTAGCACAGCCAGGCCGAAGCCGGCTCTTCGCCGTGAAGCGATGTTCAAGCTATAATGCCTGATGAAGTTATGTACAGAGCTCCAAGTGGCTGTAGCACAAATGGCAGAAGTGGAGACGTTTCGAAGTGCTGCAAAGGAGGTGGCCACACCCCTAGTGGAATGGCCCCGGACTGCTCCTGGGAGGGGCTTGTTTGATATCGTAACAGTATGAGATGCACTGGACAAGCCAGCGAGACAGGGACTGTTTGGATACTGGTTGGCCCATCATCCTTTCAGTAAAGGAAACGAAAAGTTGCTCCGAAGTACGAAGCTGCTTAGTTCTGCTCAGGTAGTACCTTAAGCTGCGGTGAACATCCAGGGTGTGAAGCAGCGCCTCTCCTCTGTTAGAATAATTAGGGAAGTAGACTGGCAGGTCAATATCCTGATTGAGAGTGACTGTGGAAACCACCTTGGGCAAGAATTTGGGATTCGTCCTCAGGGATACTCTGTCCCGGTGGAAAATTAAATAAGGCTCTTTGCACATGAAGAGTCTGAAGCTCAGAGACTCTTCTCGCTGACGCAACAGCAACCAAAAACAACGTTTTCCACGACAGAAAATGTAGCTCGCAATCCGTGGCAGGTTCAAAGGGGGGGAGCGTGAGTTGCTCCAGGACAAAGAGCAAGTCCCATGGAGGCACTGGGTCCTTAATGGGTGGCCTAAGGTGTAACACCCCTCTCAAGAATTCTCGACAGGCATCTAATTGTGCCACTGTGCGCTGTCCCACAGGTGATAAGCTGAAATGGCACAGAGGTGCACTTTAATAGAGGAGTAGGCGAGACCCGAACGGAAAAGGGAGAGCAGGTACTCTAACACTGCTTTCACCGGACAACCTAAAGGGGAAAGGCCGCGTGCTTGCGACCACAGACAAAAACGGCGCCATTTCATGGCGTACGTCGCATGCGTTGCCAGCTTTCTGGCTGCAGAAAGAACTTCTGCAACCTCTTGCGAGACCCCGTGACGCAAGATGGCTACGTCTCTAGGAGCCATGCATGCAGGTTCAGTGAGTGTAAGTCCGGGTGGACCAGTGAACCCTTCTCCTGAGACAAGAGGTGGGAGCTGAATGGCAACGGGAGCGGAGGTTCCCGGGATAGCTGAATTAGCAAAGGGAACCAGATCTGCCTGGGCCAGAAAGGGGCCACCAGGATCATTATTGCATGCTCCCTGCGCAGTTTGAGAAGAACTCTCTGGATCAACGGGAAGGGAGGGAAAGCGTAGAGGAATCTGTCCGCCCAGGAGAGGGCAACAGCGTCTCGCCAGAAAACACCAGGCCCTGGATCTAGCGAGCAAAAATTGGGCAGTTTTGCGTTGGATGGGGAAGCGAACAAGTCCAATTCTGGAGTTCCCCATCGAAGAAACAGATCCTCTGCTACCTCCTGGAGAAGTTCCCACTCGTGGACTCTGGCCTGGGAGCGACTCAGGCCGTCTGCAATTGTGTTGTCCACCCCGGGAACATGTACTGTGATCAGGTTCCGCCGTGTCGGATTACCCAATCCACACCCTCATGGCCTCCTGCAAAGGGGGTAGAGTGTCGCCTCCTTGTTTGTTGAGGTAATACATCACCACCGTGTTGTCTGTCTGAAGCAGGAAAGTACTCCATGGGATCTCTGACTGAAATGCCTGCAGGGCATAAGGACCCCTCGTCTCTAGGGCGTTGATATGGAGGTGGGCCTCCAGAGGGTCCACGTACCTGGGACTTCACCTCGTCCCGGTGTGCTCCCCACCCTAGACCTGAGGCGTCTGTGGTGAGGATTACCTCCGGGGACGGCGCTATGAATGGGACGCCCATAGAGTGTGTCCCTGGGTCTAGCCACCACTGCCAGTCTCGAATCGCGTTGTTCGTGATTCTGACCGGATGCTGCATGTGGTCTTGCCTTTGGTCCCATTGCACCTTGAGCATCCACTGAGTTACCCGCATGTGGAGCCTTGCGAAAGGGACAGTAGGAATGGCCGCAGCTAGGTGTCCGAGCAAGCGAAGGACCGACCTGGCTGGGGTGGTCTTGTTCGACGAAAGCTCCCTGATGAGGGATCTGATGCGCTCCGCTCTGTCGTCTGGAAGAAATGCTCTTCCCTGAATGGTGTCCAGTACTGCGCCTATGAACTGCAGTTTCTGCGACGGTACCAGGAGAGACTTCTCGTGGTTGATTAGGATACCCAGAGATCGAAACAGGTCCTGGGTGCTATGGATGCATGTATAGCCACGCCTTTTCTGGGCGGCCATGAGCTCAATCTCGATCCAGGTCTGCAGGAACACAATGGCCCTGTCTCCTCAGAGCGCTGCCACGACTACTCATGCATTTGGTAAAGACCCTGGGTGCCATGACAGCCCGAATGGAAGGGCTCAGAACTGAAGATGATGGCGGAGAAACTCGAAGCGCAGGAACCTCTTGTGCACTTGAGCTATAGGGATGTGCAGGTAAGTGTCCTGCATATCTAGAGACGCTAAAAAGGCGTCCTGCTTCAGCATGGGAATCAGACCCGGAAGAGTTACCATGCGGAATCTTTTGTAGGCGACCGACAAATTGAGGTCGCTGAGGTCCAGAATCGGACGGAGGTCCCCTGTCTTCGTTGGAACCAGGAAGAAGTGGGAATAGTATCCTTGTCCTCTCTGGTTCTCTGGGACATACTCTATCGCTCCCTTTTGCAGAAGCGAGTACTTCTTGTCTGATCAATGACATGTCTGACCCGGTGCAGGAGCAGCAGGAGGCCTCGAGGGTGGCTTTTCCGTGAATTCTATAAAGTGGCCTCTTCCGACCAACTGTAGAACCCACCTGTCAGTGGTTATAGTCTGCCATCCCGGCAGGAAACTCGCAATGCGACCCCCGACCAAGACGTCCCATTGATCCTGAGGGGCGGGGGCCGGGAAGGAGTCAGGCTGTGGCGGCTGAGGGTCCCGCTGGCTGGACCAGCTTAGGAGTGCGCTGGCTTCAACCTGCGGGTTGTTTCCCCCGGGCTCTGTGAAAACCGCAGCCCCTCTGTTGTGGAACGGGGCAGGACTGTTGTCTCTGCGTCCGTCCACGAAATCGGCTTTGGTTCCTATGAAAGGAACTAAGCTTGGGTCGGTACATGGCCTGAACCAACCTCACCGCCTTCCTGGCCTCTTGGAGTTTGGTAATTATCTTCTCTGAGGGTTTACCAAACAAAACTTCTCCTCGAATGGGCGTCCATGATGTTTTTCTGGACGTCCGGGTAAACTCGAGACACAGAGCCAAGAGTGCCTCCGGAGGCATATG
Organism: Neoceratodus forsteri; assembly: GCA_016271365.2. Classification (NCBI taxonomy): domain Eukaryota; kingdom Metazoa; phylum Chordata; order Ceratodontiformes; family Ceratodontidae; genus Neoceratodus; species Neoceratodus forsteri. The sequence continues at coordinate 498,878,010 of CM057449.1, read as the reverse complement.
CCTGAAGCTGCTGCTCGGGCCGAGGAGTCCGAAGAGTCGTACGCGGCTCGTAGCACCTGGGTTCCCACGTCCGAACCCGTACGGAGGAGCTGCAACATCTCCTCCTTCTGCTCACCTTCCAGCAATTTCTCAGCTGCATCCAGACCCTGCTCCCACAGGGCATTTTGGAACTGCACCATGTGAGTCAAATAATTCAGGGATCTGATGGCGCAGGTGCGAGCTTACGTCACCTACCCATGGCGTCCAGCTGCTTGGACTCTGGGTCCGTGGCAGGGTGCTCAGATGTTGCGGTCTCTGGGACCGGTCATGAGAGGCTGTTATGACCAGAGTCGGCCTGAGGATGCTGAGTCAAGTACTGGTCTTTTCTTGGAGCCTTGTACAAGCGGTCAGCTTTCTTTGGCATCGTCGAGAGCGAATGTGGACGCTTCCACGCTGCCTTGGAGACGTCCACGAAAGTGTCTACCAAGGGTGGCACCACCACAGGCTTGGGGTCCTTCTGCCGAAGATACTTCGCAAGTCGTAGCCTTTCGGGGTCTAACTCTTCCACATCCCATCCCATGTTCTCTTGGATGTGTCTCATAATATCCGAGAACGAAGGGTCATCCGGAAGAGACTTTGGCAGCTCACGTGGGTCCGGAGAAGGGATGGAGAGGGGAGATGGGGATCTGGATGTTGAAAACTCTGATCCCGTGTCCTCCGTCGAAGGCGAACGGCGGCGTCTTCTGGGTCTCTTGGGACTGGGTGACCTACAAGAGGATCTAGTCTCCCCCTTGGAGGGGTCCTGGGCTCCGGAGGAGGTAACCGGCCTGCAGACCCAGACGGAGAAGGGGGCGCAGGAACCGGAGGAGCAATCGGTGTAGGAGGAGGAGGAAGTGGAGGTGGAATGGGGACCATGTCCTTTTTGATGGTATCCCACCAGTAAGTGAAAAGCTCCTTCACCTCTGAAAAAGAAAGGTCCGACGACGGCCCGGGCGCCAGTGGACGGTCTTCGGGTTCCGGCGTCGGATCCACAGGGGGCTCGGGTTGTGGAGAGGGTTCCCTGGGAGTCTTAACAGGACCGGGGTCGCCCGTCTGGTCCTCGGGCTGAGTTAACTCCTCCTCAGTGATGGTCTCCTGACCGACGTCGGTCAGAGGCATCGGGGTCCTCTTCTCAATGGAAGCGGGCGTCGGTCCCCCTACCGGCGTCCGGTGATGAGCTGGCCTGGCCGGCGATGGTCTTCTGACGGACAACGGCTCTGGGGACCTGTGGCGAGAGGCCTGACGTCAGACGAACCGGCGTCGGGTCCAGCGGCTTCTTAAGTGAGGTGAGCTCCTTGGTTTTCCGGTGAAGAGGAGGAGGCAAGGAAGCAGACCTGACGTCGGGTTCAGAATGGCGGGAACCCGACTTGTGGTGATGGTGGCGATCCCCCGACTTAGCCAGGGCCTTAGAGGACGATGAAGGCCTGGGAGTCTTGGCCTGAGAAGAGGATGAAGACTTTCTCACCGCAGCGGGTGAAGGCTGAGAGCTGGCCCGGGAAGGAGAGCGGTCGGACCTCGAGTCAGAGCTGCGCGAATCGGAGGCCCTAGACGGGGACCTGGAAGGGGCCTTCTCCCTATGTTTCTCAGCATGCTTGCGGGCCTTCTGCGAAGAATCACCCTTGGAAGCCATGGTCTTGAGTTGCTCCTCTAGCAGGAATGCCTGTAGGGCCTTCTGGCGACGGATCCGGGTTCTGCGGTTGAAACCCTGGCAAAAGGTGCAGGACCGGGTGTCATGGTCTGGGCCTAGGCACCGGACACAGGCCGAGTGCGGATCCTTGAATGGGATCTGCTTCCCACAGGCGCACTTTGAGGGTGACGGAGGTGGAGAGGACATCAGAGAAAAACTGAACTCGAGCAAATTTCCCGTGGGAGAAAACCTTTACCACCAGCGTCATGCGCTAGAAACCGAACCCGAAGGGTCGAGACATGCAAATCGACGGTGAAGGAAAGAACTGGGGAATCAGCGGACCGCCTTATGTACCACGCCTGACGCCGGAGGCGGACCGACGCTTGAGTGGTCCCGCTGAAGATAGCTAGCTAGAATTTTTCTGTGGGGTCCTGACGCCTGCTGGCTTCAGTCCTAATGGTGTAACCTGCTGCAAGAGCTGTGTCTCGAAGTAAGATCTTAAGATCCATAGACCCGATACGTATCCCCGGGAGATCTGGATGCAATTTCAACCAAACCAAAAGCGGCTCCAAATACAGATTAAACAAGAGCGGGGACAATGGACATCCCTGTCTCATACCCAACAAAAGGGGAAAACACGCCACTGCAACAAACTTGAGCCATTGGAAAGGAGTAAAACGACTGAATCCAGGATATGAATTGGGAGGGAAATCCAAATCTAGCAAGAGTTGCAAATAAAAACTGCTAGGCAACTATCAAAGGCCTTCTCCAGGGACACCAAGACCATCGGGATTGGAGAGTCCCGGGACGCAGAGATGATGTGTGCCAGTTTACGCAGGTGGTCGGATGACAAATGAGAGGACATAAAACCAATTTGTTCAGGACCTATAAGGCCGGACCAGACTTGCCCAATTCGAGTCGCCAGTATTTTGAGAAGACTTTTTAAATCATAATTAAGGAGGGAAATAGGCCTATAACGAGAAACCTTTTCCAAGTCTTTATCAGGTTTGGGAAGCAGCACTAATACTGATTCAAGTAGGGAGAAATCTGACAGACCAGATGACAGCATGCGTTTATAAAGATGGTGTAGACAAGGCACCAGTTCTTTGGTGAAAATCTTATAAAAATTAGGGGAAAACCCATCCGGACCAGGCGACTTGTCAGAGGCAAGTGTCTAAATGGTTGAAAAAAATTTCGGATTCTGTTGGGGGGTGGGGATATCAGAAAAGGCTGCTGGGCTTCCGAAAGAACAGGAAGAGGAGTAGTAGCAAGGTAATCATTAACCTGTTGCAAAGTAGGCAGATAGAGCCTAGGACCATACAAATCCCGATAAAAATGTTTAAATTCCACCGCAATATATTTGTGGGCAGTCTTCACAATACCATTGCTAGAGGAACGTGCTGCCGGGATCAACCTGGAGGCTTCAACCTTGCTAAGGCGGAGGGCCAGCAGGCGGCCCACCCTGTTACTCTGATCAACATATTTAGCTTGTGTTTTTAAAATGGTGCGTTCTGTCCATTCGCGTAAAAGATCCTCATATCTGTCCCGTAAAACTGTCAACTCCTGCCAAATAGAGGCAGGAGAGGTATGAGAGAGAGATGCTTCTCCAGGGACCTAATACGAGAGAGCAGGTCAGCTGCTGACTGTTCCCACCTTCTTTTCCTGGTTGAGGCCAGACAGATGAACTCCCCTCGCACAAAACATTTTAAAGCACACCACTCCACAGCCGGTTTCCCAGTGGAACCCTCATTATGGAAAATAAAGTTAGCAACTTGTTCTTTAATAATAATAATAATTTTATTTATAAGGCACCTTTCAATAACCAAGGCGCCGTACATAAATAACAAATCAAAACAGTAAAAAAATTTAAAAAATACAATTAAATCAAGACAATCATAAAAATCAGTGTTCTAAAAATGCAGTTTCCCATAAAAAAGTCTTCAAACCTCTCTTAAAGCCCTCCACAGAAGTGCACTCCCGCAACCGACAGGGTAGAGCGTTCCAAAGGGTGGGGGCTGCATACGCAAAAGCCCGAGTGCCCAAAGATTTCAAATTCACCCTTGGAACCTCTAGCAACCCCTTGTCGGCCAAGCGGAGTGACTGAATTGGGGGATAACGAAACACACGACCCACCCGGCCTCCCCGGCTTCGACGCACAACCTGGTTTCCAGCCGGCTAGATCTACGCCATGGGGCGGAGCAGAGTTTTACCACCCGGTGGGTGGGAGGAGCCAGCTTGAAGACCTTCCGCAAGATTTAAAGTGGCAGGAACCTGCCATAAGTGTGGATGAACAACATATACCATTCCTAGAACTCCTGTTACAGGTGAGTAACCTGTATTTAGGACAAGGATATGTTGTTCATCCACACTTATTGGCAGACTCTACAGTTCTCCGGGAGGAGGGGAGGCAGGCGCACACCCCTACTTAGGTATAAAGACTGGAGGACAGAGGCCCCAACCAACATCCCGGCGTGACCCAAGGTCGATGTGGAAGGGGGAATCAGTATATGCCTGCTTCCAGGTAGGAGCCCTGCGGATATCCTGGACAGGGGTATTCTCGGAAGCAGCCACCGATGCAGCGGAAGGGCGGGTAAAATGAGCACTTATCCTTCTGGGAGGCTCCACGCCTGCCCACCTATAGCGGAGATCAATGCAGGAGGTGACCCACCCGCTCGTCATCCGCTAGGCTGCAGGTCTGCCAGGTGCGGCTTCAGCGTAGATGACAAACAGCTGGCAAACCTCTCCCGAACTTCAGCCCTACGCTCCCTGGGAAGGCGAGCGTTAAATAGGGTCCCAATGGATCCTACATACAGCCTCCGAGGCGTGAACGGGGTTGAACCCCGGCAGAGACAATACCGTAGGGAAGAGGTTCCGCCACCGCCACGGAAGGAACTTCGGTGGGGCGTGGGACAACCTTGTCCCTGTGGAAGACCAGATAGGGAGGTTCAAAGGAGCGCCTGGAACTCCCGTCCTTCTGGTAGGCGTGTTAGCCCCAAGAAGGTGTTCTTCCACAACAGGTGGGGAACTCGCATCTGTGCGAAGGTTCGGACAGCTTGCCCGTGAGCTAAGCCCATACCAGTGTAAGATCCCATGGAAAGGGGATACTATCCCCAGAGAGGGAGGTGATCACGGCCTTAGAAGCCAGACCACCTTTCCCGCGCCATCAACCTTCCGGCCCGTGCCCGGAAGACAGGAGTGGCTAACAGGAGCACCTTGAGGTCGCCGACCGGGCCCTAGTTCAAAGCACGGACCGCAGATGGTCCGGAATGCTTGCCGAGAACAGAGAGGGGCCAGGCCCTATCCCAACACCAAATGGAGAACTCTTCCATTTGAAGGCGAGTGTATCTGGTCGACTCCTGGCAGGACACCTCGAAACGTCGAGGACCTTGCCGGAAGACCCAAGGCCTGGCCACTAGCCGCACAGGGACCAGGCCGTCAGGTGTAGGGACTGAAGGACCGGAGGGAGTACCTTCCCCCAACAACAGCGATCAGGACCGGGCGGGCTGGAAGCCGCCTTGGGAGCCTGGGGCTGAGACTGAGGAGAGCTAGATACCAGAGCTGGCAAATCCAGTCTGGGGCTACCAGAATCACCTGCGCCTAGTCCCTCCTCGCCTTGCCTGAGGGTCAAGGGAAATGGGGGAGAGGCGTAGAAGAGGCCCGGGGTCCACGGCCTCAAGGGCATCCCCTACAGCAAACCATGCTGAGGAGGCGGGCATGAGACAGTCTCAGCCTCGAATTCTCCCTGGAGGGAAAAACAAAGGTCTACCTGTGGTGTGACCTAGAGGGAGAAGATCTTGTGCTACCTCCGACAGGAAAAAACACTCGTGAGGCGCAGTCCTTATCCGGCCTAGGGCAATGGCCAGGGTGATGGAGGCTCCTGCCATAGAAATGGCTAAGAAACCACCTGCCGCGCGAAGACCATGCGGAGAACCTCCCACGCAGAGGCAAGGAGGTCATCCGTCCTGGCGGATAGGTAGCACGTGGTCGGTGTTGTCCGCCTGGACCTAAACCACAAGACCCTGCACAAACGGAGCGAGCGGTGCAAGCTAAGCGACCGCCTGGAGCTCCAGCAGGTAGGAAGACAATGGGACTCCGAGAGGACCAGAGGCAGTGAACTCTGTATTCCCTTGATGGGCACCCCACCCATCCGAGATGCTTTGGTCGGAGAAGACAGTGACCGGGGTTGTGACGAATGGGATGTTCTCCTGCAAAAGAGCTGGAACGGTCCGAAGGAGAGCGTTCCCTAACCCCTGGGCTGTTGTCACGGACTGGTCCAGAGGAACGCAGCGCTGTGACCTCTGGCTGGCCAGCCCCCATTAGGGGGACGCATGAACCGGCGGATCCAAACAGACCACGCTGGTGCAGGTTGCCACAAGGCCCAGGAGGTGCAGGAAGTCCCGGTCAGGGTGCAAATTGCCCAGTCAGACCTGACTAGGTGGGGAGAGGACCTCGCCCTGTCCGCCAGGGGCCGAGTCGGACTTCAAGAGTCGAGCCTCGCCCCAAGAAGGATTACCCGCTAAGGCACGAGTTCCAACGCGGCTCCACAAAAAGGAGACCAGTCTGAGAGTAACCTAGAGGCCAGAGTTTGCACCATCCCCCTCCGCCTGGAGGGTTGCCGTCCAGACCGCCATCCGGTGGGGTTACGCCGGACCCATTAGTGCCGCAGGAATGCTGCTGAGCAGAGACCAAGGGCCTGGCCTGGAACTCAGAACGGACCCCGCTAAGAAACGGCGGATTCCCCAAAGAAACGGACGGAACGAAGCTGGAAGTACATCCTGGAGAACCAGGAAGAGCCACACGCCTGCACTGAGGATGGGATATCTGAGACAGAGACCATCGGCGTGCAGAAGTGAGAATGGGGCGCAAGCCCCGTCCGTTAGGGACCAGGAATACCTGGACACGAACCAGGGTCCGGAGGAGGGTCTGCAACCTTCCTGATCACCTCTAGATAGAGGGGCCAGGCAAGTCTGCTCGGAAGGCCGACAACGAGGTTGCGGACCCCAAGGCCCCCGTGGGGCAACAGCTCGAAAGGGTGGAGCCTGCTCGCAATCCCGAGGCAGGACCTTCCCCTAGCACCTCTGACACCCAGAGGTCCGGGAAAGCGGACCAGGTGGAGAAGGGCGAAGACAGTCTCCCAACGGGGACTCGGGTAGGGTGACGGGCCGGGACAGCGCCCAGCCCGCCACTGAGCAGGCTTTGGAGGAGGGATTGGCCAAGGAAGCTCCTGGGCCTTTACCTCCCTGCTTCCCTTTAGAGGAAGCCGCTGGCTTGGATTCAGGATGCCCAGTGCAAGCCTGCTGGCCCTCATGCTGGAGATGATGGGCCGGTCGAGCCACAGGGGCTGAGGGGCAAATGGGCTTACGCAAAGGCTGCCGGCGGCCCTTGTCCCTCCGGGCGGGGGTGACAGTGTCTGGAGTATCATCGGACTTTTCGGTCCCCTGGAGGTGTCCCTCCACTCCAGGGCCGAAAAGGTCAGTCCCCAAGAAGGGGATGTCCGCCAACTTGTGCTGGGTTTCCGTTGAGAAAGAGGATAACCCCTGCGGCGCATGGCCACTGCAGCCACCACCGACCTGGCACACGAATCACTTAAGTCCAGAGCAGTCTGAAGCTGCTGCTTCGCCACCGCCCTACCCTGGTCCCGCTCCTCGCCGGACCGTGGTCCGCAGGTCGGCCGGGAGATGAGGGAGCACCTCATCCAGGGAGCCCAAAAGGGCGTGGGAGAAATGTGCCATCAGTGCAGCCAAGCTGGCCTGTCGGAGGCCTAGGGAGGACGCAGCGTAAACCTTGCGCCCGACATAGTCCATCCTTTTGGACTCTTTGTCAGGGGGCCTATCCACATCCCGAGCATTCCCAGAACACTGGAAAACATTATCAGTAACCAACCCTCAGCCAAGGGGTGCTCCGAGAAACCGGGCAAAGAACCGACAGGGACAGAGTACTTCGGCCATTCTGGGCGGGCGCAGGACAGGAAGTAGGCACCGCCACCGGAAGGCTCTCCGAGGTGAACCCCGGTCTAGAATCTCCGCAGGGATAAGGGTCCCGCTTTGGACACGGGCTCAAGCTGCATCCCGTGAACTCCGAGATGAGCTGAAGCAGACCCATAAAGGACAAAGGACTGTCGCCACAGATTGTCCGGAGAGGATCCTGGGTCCTCCGACTGGGGAACACAGAGGAGTTGACGTCGGACTCAGAGGGGTCTGCAAAGAGCTGCCTCAGGCCTGAGTCACTCTTCGGCCGACGGCGGCGGGAGGGAGGGGACAGACACCCTGCGGGACAGGTCGCGACCTCGACCGAGAGTTCCACCATGACGGGGCAGCAAGGTTCGGATTAACAACCGCCCCGAGTGGGCATCCGACTGCAGCGAGCGGTTTTGTCGGCCGACAGCTGCTTGCTGGACGGGGAATGAATCGGTGTCGACTGATTCCCGGACAACAACTGCTGCCACATGAACTCCTCGTAACGTCGACGCCATCTGCATCGAAGCCACTCCTCATCCGAGGAGGGAGACGAGGAAGAATGGTAATGCCACTTCACTCGGTGCCCCGACCGAGAACGCCGAGGTCGGCGTGAGCAGCTTGATCGAGAGGAGGACCGAGACCAAGACCCAAATCCTCGGGGAAACAGAGGGTGTGCCTGGGAAGGAGCTGGGAGCGCCCGCTCTTCCCTCGGCTCGGACGAAAGGACCGATGCCTGACGACCCGAGGGTACAGGCAGAACCTCAGCCTCCGCCATAGGGAACTGGCAAGGATGGCGGCTCCAGCAGAAGATAGCCCAGATGACGGGTTTAGAGATCGACAACGCCGACGGGAGTCTTGGCCGGCTGACCTGGACGGGACACCGGAATCCAGCGGCCTGAGCCGCACTCGGATCCAGCTCGAACGCCGGCGGCAGGGGAGGGGAACTCTCCCGCTCCCGCCAGCCAAAGGGACTTAGCCTGCAACTCCTTAGACTTGGGCCGAGAGGTCCCGAAGGTCCCTCTCCCTTCGAGGAAAGGGACTGGCGAAGCTCCTTGAATGAAGCTGAATGAGGAGAACTCAAGGAGAGCGGGATAAGTGCCACGACCGAGGAGGAGGGAGCCGCCCCCTCCATGGAGGAAAGAAGATTGAGCTGCTCAGCTGAGACAGCCGACGCGGACATTGCCCGATGAGTCTCCAAGGATTTTTCCGGCGCGGAAAACGTTTCAGGTCGCCCGAGCCCCGAACGGGCCGCACGATCCTCCAGTGCGCTGGTCGAAGCGGGCACAGCAAAATCGCAAACTTGCGGATCATGATCCAAGTCGAGGCAGTAGACGACGTGGAGTGCGGGTCTTTCCTGGAGAATTAACCGGCGCGCCCGGAGCCGGAAAACGAATGATTCATCGCAGCAGCAGGGAAGATCAAGTTTAGAAAATTCCACCCAAATTCAGAGAGACCAAAAATTTCAGGAACCAGTCAAAAGCAGGAGCTAAGGAAGGAACCTGAGCTTCAGCGGTAAGGAAGATCTGGCGCCATGGGGGCGGGCCGAGTTTTACCACCAGGTGGGTGGGAGGGAGCCAGCTTGAAGACCTTCCGCAAGATTTAAAGCCGCAAGGAACCTGCCAATAAGTGTGGATGAACAACATATCCATGTCCTAGAACCAGAAGTGCTTTCAGATAGCCTGGGCCCAGATTGTGTAGAGCTTTGAAAGTCAGCAAGCTGACTTCAAGGTGATCCACCACCGAACTGGCAGCCAATGCAGTTCGCGCAGCACAGGAGTTATGTGACAGGATCTACTAGAACCTGTCCTGACTGGCTGCAGCGTTCTCACTAGCTGCAAGCGACTGATTTCAACCACTGAAAACCCTAGATAAAGGGAGTTGCAACAATCCAAGTGCGAGGACATGAAGGCATGAACTAACGTTGGTTAGGTCAGCAGGCACAGAACAAGATGCGGATCTGGCGATCGTTCCTAAGATGGTAAAGAGGACGTCTTTCGACTGCAGACATCTGCAGATGCAGTGTCAACCCGTCGTCAGAACTACCTCAGGTTCCACACCCGTTCAGAGGTCGGGAAAGCGCCTCCAAGAAAAAAATTCGAGCGCATCAACACCCGACCCCCTATCCGACGACCTGGGTCACCAACCAATACCTCAGTCTTATCAGAATTCAACCTCAGCCAGCTAAATTCATCCACTCCTGGATTCAGATAGACAGCTATTAAAGACTGAGAAAGCTCAATCTGGTCAGGGCAAAAGAAAGGTATAGCTGGGTATCATCACATAACAGTGGAACCTCACCCATACCTCCTTACAATAGTCTCGATGGGTAGCATATACACCCCAAATAACATGGTTGACAATACTGAACACCTAGGGCACTTACAAACAAAGCCGTTGAATCCAAGGAAAAAAAACCCCGGACACAACTCTTTGTGATCTTGAAAGTGAGGAATGATGAGAACCACCTTAAGACGGCTTCAGATATTCTACAGAACAGCCTCAGGCGTTCTATCAACACCATGTGATCTCTAAGGTGTCAAAGGCTGAAGAAAGGTCGAGAGAACCAAAATGGAATGACTCTTCCGATCTCTAGCCATCAAGAGATCACACAGGCAACGAACCAACACTATCTCAGTACTATGTCTTTTACGAAACCGGACTGGAGGGTTCAGAGCGTCATGGATGGTCAAATGGTCTTCCAATTGTGCAGCCACTACTTTCTCAATCACCTTCCCAATAAGGGAAGGTTAGAGATAATCTCGTGATTTCCAGACCGTCCAGGGTCCCAGTAGCTTTCTTCAAGAGGGTGTCACCACCGCCTCTTTCAAGGAGCTAGGAAACTTGGCCGATTCAGGGAGCACCTGACTATTTGAAGAGGACTGGACTAATGATGTCAATACAACCCAAAATTAGGAGGTTGGTCCAGGGTCCAAACTACAACACGTGGGCGCATATGCTGGGCGATCCTCATGACATCAATGAACTCCACCTGAATGGAGAACCAGGAAAACCCGAGGCACCTTGATCTCACGGTTCAGGCAATCCCACAGTGTGCGATAGCAACAACTCAGCCTAATGTGACCACCTTAGGGCTCTTGCAGTAGGTAATTACATATAGACTGACGCTGCAGGGGTGCAGGAGCCCATGGAAATTTTTTTAGCAGCAGTCCCTGGTGAGGACCGCCTCACGTTGGGTGACGGCGTCATCGGCTGTCGTATAGGGGCTGTCCTGGGCCTCCCTGTTCTTTCCCGCCGTCAGCTCGCAGCTACCACGGTAAAGTTCGTATGAGCCTGTTCTTCGTCGGTTTTACCGGTAATAGTAGTATTTTATTACTGTACGCGGCTAAATGTCGGTTTATGTCGTCCCTGCTCCAAAAATAAAGTGCCACCGGCGTGGCTACCAACTGCCTCACAAGGATGGTCACTTCTGCCTTTTGCTCAGTCTCTGACCATCGCTGTCGCATTAAGTGTCCTCAAAAGATTGCCTAAGGTATTTCTAATCTTGGCTACCCGTAAGAGACGACGCCAGTAGTCTTTGGAAGCCCATCTGCTTAAAAAGAAGATGTCTTCAATGGAAGGAGTTGAAGAAGTTTAGGCTGGCCCTCTTCAGAAGGACAAGAAGCGGATTAGAAAAGACAGGAGAAGGCCTCGTCCGAGTCGCGTTCAGGTAACGCCCCCCGACGTGCAGCCTCCTGGTTTTGAGGAGGCGCTGCCCGCCCGTCAGGCTTGCGCCGTCCGCGGCGCCCGGCAAAGGAGGCCTCTCAAGCTTCCCCAGTACTGCCACAGGCTTGTGGCTCTACTGGCGCTGGCACCTCCCATAAGCCGGATGCTCGCTTCCTCTGACGCCTGGGAGAAGACCGATAAGATGCCTGACCCTTCTGGCGGGACGTCGGCTCCCTCGGACTGCTGCTTCCCACCTCGCCCGCCCATGAGGGACCCTTTGCCGGATGCTGCCTCTGCGCCTGCCGATTCAGCCCCTTTCATGCCGGCCTCCGGCGTGCTGGGGTTGAGCTCTTTATGGTCTCCGGCCTGTCGTCCCAGGTTCCCCGCAGCCTTCGCCATCCGGAAGCTCGAGTCGCCTTGCCTGACCCTGACTTTTCCTCCGCCCCGGTGATGCGGGATGGTCCGCTGTCAGACCCTCTGCTGCGGAACCGATTCGCTGGCCCCGGCGCCGGTGGGGATATCCTCCTCCGCCCTACCCCCACGGTCCTATCATTGTTGATCTGCCCGGAGCTCCGGTGCCTTCTGGTACCTGGGTATCCGCCGCCCTATCCGACGCTGGCTTACCCGGTCCGCAGTATCCAGCGCCGCAGTACCCGACCGGCCCACTGACGTTGCAGAGTACCCGCACCGCCCCGCAGCCGGGTTATGATACGGCTCACGGATACAACCGCGTACTTGTCCTCCTTCCTCCTCCACCGCCCCCCAGGCCGCTGTGGATCTTCAGGAGATTTTGCTTCTGGTGGCTGAGGCCAGGCTCAGCTCACCAAGAAGTCGAGAGTTACGGCGATGGTGCCACCTGTGGCCTCTGACGCTAGAGACTTACACACCCTCTCCGCCTCCGATTCCCAAACTCTTCCCTGATCCAGAGAGGGGCAGATGCTGGCCCAGGATTCCCCTGTGTCCGCCTCCCTAGACGGGTCAGAGTCTTACTTGCTTCTAATTCTTCTTCTTCATTTCTGAGTCCTCGGATTCTCCGGATGCTCAGGAGAGATGACGAGCCTCGCTCCTTCGGCCCCGCCGAGACTCCTCCAAGTTCTCCGAGGATCCTTCCTTCACGGAGTTGTCAGGAAGATCCAGAAGTACATCAGTGGTGTTTCTTGAACCAGATCTCAGCGGTTAACCTCAATATCTGACTGCCCCTCACGGCCCCTACTCTAGTGCCACCCTGATCGAGTTCACGCCTCCTTGTTTCCATTATTTTGAAACAGTCGGGTTTAGCCCCGCCTCGAAGTCCAACAGGTTTTTACAGGGCTGGAGGGTAGACTTTGATTCTCACCCCTGCAGACTCAGTCGTATTAGCGCTCCCACGTCCGTCAGCACACCCCAAACATTTGTCTCGCCTCCATAAGTGAATCTCCGTCTGGACTGTGTATGAAGAAAATATTCTTCCACACTGGGAATTAGCCCTGAATTGTGAAGTGATATGGGGATTACCAGAAGGCAATCCTTACCAGCGGAATTAAGATTGACTTTTACCTGATTCCCAAGTCAAGCAGGAGTTAGCTGGCTCAGTCGTTCTGTTGTCTGCCAGCTCAGATCTGAGGCTACCTACGATGCAGTGGATACTGCGGGCGAGTCGATTCGCCGTAGTCTTGATCATCCTGGCCCTTATGTCAGGTTTGGTCCCGAGGTGGTCAGCAATCCAGGAAGCACCTTCAGGGTTTGCTCGGGCGGTGATGTCAAGGACATCACGGTTGCAGGAGAAGGGGACGGCTCTGATCTGGGATTCCATGTACTGTCCCCATCCCCAGCGCCCGTCTTTCGCAGACGCAGCCGGCCTCCAGCGAGGACCACAAGGAAAGGCGTGGCCACTGAAACGCTGGCCCCCGCAGCTGCTAGGCCCTGCCGCCAGAAAAGCAGCGGTGCTGCCCCGGCCGCGCGCCTGCCCCACACCACCTTGACTCCTTCCCTCTCCCATCGTTTCTCCAGACTCCGGAGGAACCTGTAGAGGGAGATTCTCCTCCACCTTCCGGGTTGGGAGAGGATAACATTGATCTCATGGGTACTCAGATTATCGCTGGAGGGCACCCATAGAGTTTCTACAGAAACCCACGCCCACCCCCTCTAAAGTCCTTCTTGGCACAAGGGACCATCTTCTTTGGTCAGGAAGAAATAGCTGCCCTTCCTGTAAGCAGGCCTAGAACCCGCTCCTCTTCACCTTCATGGGACGGGTTACTATTCTATTTCTTCCTAGTACTCAAAGAAGACGGAGATCTCAGACCCATTCCTCGATCTCAGCTCCCTGAACTTCTACGTGGAACACTAAAAGTTCAGGATGCTCTCCCTTCAAACCCTTCTGCCCCTTCTTCGGCCGGGTCAATGGCTTTGTGCGCTGGATATGCAGGATGCGTATCTGCACATCCCCTTTCGTCCCTCGCATCGCAAGTACCTCCAGTTTGCTTTCCAGGGGGACCATTACCAATTCCGTGCACTCCGCTTGGTCTTTCCTCGCTCCCGAGTTTCTACCAAATGCCTGGTGGTGGTTGCGGCCCACCCATGCGACTTTGGGAGTTCAGGCGTACCTACCTGACGACTGGCTCCTTGGCGGTCTCTGGCCCAGGAGGAGCTCCTGCATTTCTCTCCTCACCCAGCAGGTTTCACTTGCCTGGTATCACCATCAACCATTCCAAGTCTCATCTGGACCCCTCCCAGAGAATTCAGTTCATCGGGCGATCCCCATATGACAGTGAGCAATGCCTTCCTTCCTCCGGATAGGGTGGCCTCCCTCCAGTCACAGATTTCCTGCTATTAGAACGCAGGAAGGTTCCAGCGAGGCAGCTCCTCCGGCTCTTGGGGCTTATGGCGGCTGCTTCCTGACGGTTCCTCACGCGGGCTCCACATGAGGATTTCTCAGTGACCTCTCCGCCTCAGTGGGATCAACTCATGGACGATCTAGATCATCTGGTGCTGATCTCTCGCCCGCCATGACAAGAGACTTGCAGTGGTGATGGTCTGAGAGAACCTGCTCGGGGTCCCTCTGTCATCCTGCCCCTTCCAGACTCTGACCACGGACGAGATCAGGCTAGGTTGGGGCCCATCTGGTCCTCACCAAACCCAGGATTATGGTCCAGATTGAGTTAGCTCTCCACATCAATGTGCTAGAGCTACGAGCAGTACTGTATGCTCTCTAAGCCCTTCACCAATATTCCTTCCCGGTCACCTAGCTGTCCAAACGGACAACATGTGCGTGGTGTGTACATCAACAAGCAGGAGGGACTCGACCCTCCCACTCTGCAGGGAAGTTGTGAGGGTTTGGGATGGGCAACGCTTCACAACCTTCACTCAGCGATCCACTGTTCCAGGAGTCGATACCCTGGCAGAAAAGCTAAGTCGCTCCTCCTGCTCGCCACACGAGTAGGAGTTAGACCAAAGGTTCTAGACGACATCTTCCAGCTTTGGGGGACTCCACAAGCAGACCTGTTCGCCTCTTCCCTAAACGTAAAACTTCCCCCTTTGCTCGCCAGCCTCCAGAGCGATGCTCCTGGGCTGACGCCTGTCTCTAAACTGAAGGGCAGATTGCCTGTGCTTTTCCCCCAATTCCTCTGGTCCTCGTGATGCTGCAGAAACTTGCAATGGAAGGAGCGAGAATGATTCTGATAGCTCCTTTCTGGCCCAGGAAATCTGGTTCTCTCTTACAACAATACTCAGAGGTTCCTCCTCTTCCTCTTCCTTTATCTCGAGGATTCATGACCCAGGATCAGGACCTGGGTCCATCCGGGACTCAAGTCCCTACAACTTATGACATGGCTCCTGCAGACCTAGCCTAATCTCACTTTGGCGTCTCCAAAGGTGGCTTAGATTCTGGTGGAAGCTAGAAACCCTCCACTAGGTCCACTTTTACACCTTGAAATGGAAGAGATTTTCTGTTTGGGCTGTTTCAGGAATGTGGAGCCTTCTCCTGTCCTGAGGCTGTTCTGCTTGATTTCTTTCCACGCCACTCTTCGACCTGGGTTCAGCCATTCCTCTTTGAAAGTTTACATGGCGTCGCTATTTCAGCCTACCATGTTCCTTTCAGCTGATAAAGCCTTTGCCCAATTAGAGGTATCCATGACTCTTTCTCAGAGGGGTCCTCATCTCAGGCCCCTGTCCGGACTCCCTTTGGATTTGAACTTGTTCTCAGAAACTTACTCTTCCTCCTTCGAGCCTGCTGGCTCCAGAGATCCGGGGTTTCTGTCGTGGAAGACGCCTTGCCAGCCATTACTCTGCTCGAAGAATTTCCCAGCTCATAGGCCCTTATGTGTAAAATCCCTCATCTGACTTTTCACAAGGAATGCATAGCTCTTCGCACGAACCCTAAGTTTCTACTGAAAGTGGTAGCGGAGTCCACCCTAAATCAGTCTATAGAGTTACCTGCCTTTTTCACGCTGTACTCCAACCAGGGAGAATATTTGCTCCATACCATGGATGTTCACAGGATTCTGAGATACTACACTGATAGGACAAAGAATCTCAGAAAGACTGATCAGTTGTTCGTCTCTTTTGCTCACAAAAGGGAAGACGATGCTGTTTCCAAGCAATGCCTGTCAAAATGGTTGGCTCATTGCATCACTTTCTGTTATGACAAGTACAACAAGACCCTTCCGGATCAAGTCAGAGGTCACTCCACTCATGGAGTAGCAACCTCTGCGGCTTGTTTCAAGAATGTGTCTGCTGCAGTCATGTGTGCTGCCGCCACTTGGACTTCCGTCCATACCTTTACGAAACATTACAGTTTGGACATTGCCTCTCGCTTAGAGCAGGCTTGGTTAGCGGTCTTGCAAGGCCTCCTGTCTTGAGGTTTGCAAGGTTTTTGCTACTTGTGAGTAGTTCCTCCTCCCGTGCCTTTCATTTGTTCCAGAACTGTCAGGGATTCTGTCCTATGTAGTGCCTCACTACGCAAGAGCCCTCTCAAGTAAGATAGTACAGTTATGTAAGAACTTATCAGAATAGAAGATCTTCGAGAGGCTCTTGCAGGTATTACCTTCCCGCCTCCATCCCCTAGGCTTTTTCAGCCTTTTCCATTGAAGGAAATATCTGCTTCTTCTCGTCTGGCCTTCCGGCCCTGTGCAGGAAAGAACTGAAGGGCGTCCGGACCGCTTTATAGTGACGTCAGATGGACGCCAGTCACTTGATCGGGCAGTCCTCGTCAGGGATCAAGTAGCTAAAAAAATTTTTCCGGTCCTGCCGCCTGCCTACGCCAGTCCTGTATGTAATTACCTACTGCAAGAGCCCTCTCAAGATCTACTGTTAAGGTAAGTTCTTACGTAACTGTATTTTCTAGAATGGTATATGTTGTTCATCCACACAACCCACCTGACCTCCCTGGCTTTGACGGCACAACCTGGCTTCCAGCGAGCTAGATCTGGCGTCATGGGGCGGAGCCGAGAGTTTTACCACCCGGGTGGGTTGGAGGAGCCAGCTTGAAGACCTTCCGGCAAGATTTAAAGCAGCAAGGAACCTGCCAGTAAGTGTGGATGAACAACATATACCATTCCTAGAACTCCTGTTATTGGTGAGTAAGAAAAAATTACTCACCTTAGTAATGTTGTTTTTTCTAATGGAGTCTTGCTGAATTCTGACAATAGCAGTGAGTCCCAACCTTCGAACTGCCCCGGAGGTGAAAGTGTTAACTTTCCATGCCAGGCATGGAACACTGAGCTCGAGCTCGCTGAGACTCGTCTGTTGTTCTTCAAACTTAAACCGCTAGATCTTTACGAGCTAAACTCACTAAGGTCCTGTGGAAGCTTAAACCACACTAACCAACTGGCTACTAAACATAAAACACATTTTTTTTTGGTCCCAAAGCAAAGACTCAAGTCAGGAGACCCAAAAAATGAAAAACACAACACCCAGTCACCCCAAGAAAAAGGGGGTTGAAAACAAGGTGGGCACCTACTGAGTGCCAACACTGCACTGCCCACCCACATCCCAAAAACAGAGGTTCTGAGAGGGGCAGGCAGGGGGGGAGGTCAGAATACAGCAAGACTCCATTAGAAGAAACAACATTACTAAGGTGAGTAATTTTTTCTTCAAACATGAAGTCTTGCTGTATTCTGACAATAGCAGACTACAACTCAGTACCTCCAAGGAGGAGGGACAGAACCTACTTAGGGAATAGGCTCTGAAGCACAGCTGTGCCAAACTGAGCATCACTCCTAGCCTGGATATCCAGGGAGTAATGCTTGTAAAAGTGTGAACTGTCTTCCAGGTAGCTGCTTGACATATCTCTAGAATAGGATGTCCTGGCAGCAGCCAGGGAAGCAGCTGTACCTCTGGTAGAGTGAGCCTCAGGCCTGAGGGTGGAACCTTACCAGTTTTTCATAACAAAATTGGATACAAGAGACAATCCTCCTGGCAATGGATCTTTTAGTGGCAGGTTTCCCTTTACCAACCTCACCATAAGTGAGGAACAGTTGGAGGGAGTCAAACCTGTGACCCTTGGTACGCTCTGTGTAGTAGCTAAGGGCTCTTTTCACATCTAAACTGTGCAGCCTCCTCTCGCCAGAGGAGGAATGGTCAGTGAAGTACACAGGAAGAGACATAGATTGATTAAAGTGGAAATCTGAAACCACCATAGGCAAGAACTTCCTGTTAGTCCTGAGGACCACCTTAGCTCTATGAAAGGAGATAAAATCAGGCTCCACTGACAAAGCTTGTAATTCACTTATGCGTCTGGCAGAAGTGATGGCTACCAAAAACACAGTTTTCCAAGTCAAGTACTTAAGCTCTGCTGAAAACAAAGGCTCAAAAGGGGGTTGCATAAGCTGAGCAATGCAAACATTAAGGTCCCAAGCAGGGTCCGGGTCCCTGAATGGAGGGTTGGTGTGAAGCAGTCACTTGAAAAACTTGGAGAATACAGGGTGAGCTGAAAGAGAAGAGGGCCTACCTGCTGAAATAAAAGCAGAAGCAGCTGCCAGGTGCACCTTCAGTGTAGCTGGTCCTAGCCCAGCTATTTAAATGGACCATATAATCAAGGACTGTGGGCAGATCAGCAGACTCTAGGAAATATATTCCTAGAGCACCATATGGAAAAATCTTTCCATTTGGAATTATAAGTAGTCCTGGTGGAAGGTTTCCGTAGCCTTCAGAATATCCATTACACCTTGGGAGAGGTGTAAATCAGCAAACTCTAACTCTTCAAGAGCCAGGCCTTGAGATTGAGAGATTTGAGATTCGGGTACCAAACCCTCCCCTGAGCACAGGTTATCAGGTTGTAATTCCTGGGAAGACACAGGGGAAGATGGACTGCTAAGGACAGTAGGAGTGGATACCAGGGCTGTCTGGCCCAGTCTGGAGCAATCAGGATCATCTTGCACGGTTGAGATCTGATTTTGACTAGCACTTTGAACAGGAGAGGGAAGGGGGAAGCATACAGGAACTTCCCTCCCAGCTGAGAACTAAGGCATCCAGGGGACTGAGCCCAACACTGGGGCCTGCAGCACAAAAGGAAGCTGGTGATTGTCTGGGGCTGCAAAAGATCTATCTGGGGTGCCCCATCTGGAAAGTATCACCTCCAAGACCAGGGATCCAGTGACCACCGTGATGGCCCTGGGATATCCTGCTGAGAGCATCTGCCAGGACATTGTCCTGCCTGGGAGGTGAACTGCCGTGAGGGAGGTGTTCAAGGAGTAAGCCGGAGACCACAATGTCATTGCCTCTGTGCACAAGGTCGTAGACAGAGTGCCTCTTTGCTTGTTGATGTACCACATTGTGGTGGTGTTGTCTGTTCTGACCTGGATAACTTTGTTCTGAACAGACTTGGAAAAAGCTTGAAGTGCTAGAAATACTGCTCTGAGTTCTAACAGATTTATGTGAAGCAGAGATTCCTGAGGGGACCACAACCCCTGGGTGGTCAGGTCGCCCATGTGAGCCCCCCACCCCAAGAGGGAGGCATCTGTAGTAAGGATTAAAAGTGAGACTGAGGACAAAGGGAACCCCTTGTCTCAGATTGTTCTGATCCTGCCACCACTGTAGGGCCTGGATCAGGGTTCGAGTTACTGGGATCAGTTTGGTCAGAGGGTCCTTTCTTTGAGACCAGAAGGCTCTCAAATGGAGCTGAATGTCCCTCATCTGAAATCTTGTTCCTGCACTACTGCTGTGGAAGCAGTCATGTGCCCCAGGAGCTGTAAAATGCCTGCTGGTCGGAGACACGCAGGGTGAATGAGGAGGCCAGAGAGACAAGGGTCCTTGCCCTGTCCAGGGAAGGAAAGCTCTGGCCTTTCTGTGTCTAGCTCTGCGCCTATGAAGGTGAGGAGCTGGACAGGCTCTAGAACTGACTTTGAAAGATCTCAGAAGGAAACCCAAAGAGGGAGCAGTTGCTGAGTTATCTGTAAGTGTAACTTGACTTGGTCTTGGGACTGGCCTGTCGCCCAGGTAAGGGAAGATGGCAACTTTGCCTTCTTAGAGAGGCAACTACCACTGCCAGGCATTTTGTGAATATTCTTGAGCAGAGGTCAGACCAAAGGGCATTGCTCTGAATTGGTAATGGCCTGAGGGCAGCTCTCGAACCTGAGGTACTCTCTGATGGCAGCTTCTGATGAGAATATGGAAGTAAGTATCCTTGAGGTCCAGGGACACTAGCCAGTCCCCTGGCCTTAGAGAGGGTAGAATAATTCTGGAGTCACCATTTTGAATTTTGTTTCAAAATGCTTTGTTTAAGCATTTGAGATCCAGGATGGGCCGCCATTCTCTTGTCTTTTGGGGTAAGGAAGTACCTGGAGTACAACCCTTGCCCTGGTGTAGGGGTGGAACCCTTCCACAGCTCTGAGAGCTAGGAGGGAAGAGACCTCTGCCTCTAGGGCAAGTGTCTCTGAGGGATTTGCAGGTGGAAAGGATCTGGTTCTCATCTTTGGAAACTTTTTGAAGCTGAGAACCAGTCCCTGGCTTACTACTTCCAGGACCCATTTGTCTGATGTCAGAGACTCCCAGTCCTGGACAAAGTAAGCCAGCCTGCCCCCTACAGGTAGCTGAGAATCGGCCCTGGCAACCCCATCAGGGTGCCTGTTTGGCAGGGGCTTTGGGCTGAGGGGTGGAGGCAGGCTTTCCTGTACCCCGTCTGCCTCTCCCTCTAAAGAACCCCCTCTGGGCATAAGCAGAAGAGGAGGCCTGGGCTTGGTAGAAAGGCCTATGGAAAGGCCTGCCCCTGCCCCTTGGATGCTGCCTTTGAGGAGTGGCCTGCCTTCTTGGCCTGTGCACTCCATAGGTGGTCCTATATTGTTCATTTTCTTTCATGTAATTCTCTGTCTGCTCCCAAACAAAGAATTACCCACAACAGGAAAACCATGGCCTTAGTCTGGGTATCCTGTGACAGGCTAGTACATCTGAGCCAGTCATTCTTCGTGCACAGATGTAACCATGACTCTAGATGACACATCATGGAGTCCACTGCAGCATGGAATTGCACCTGATGCCTCATACCCATCAGCAGCCACCTGCTCCAGCTCCTTGGCAGCTGGCCAGGGACCTGTTTTGCTAAAGCCATGACAGTGTCCCATTTGGATTTTTGATACCTATCAGTATAGGCCATATAATTGGCCTGTCTGAGTCCCAAGGATGCTGCCATGTACTGTTTCTTTACCATGGCATCAATCCTCCTGGAGTCCTTGTCCGGGGGGTGTGAAGCCAAGGGAATATTTGCCTTATCACAGGCTGCAGCCTGCACTACCCCAACATGGCTGCATTGATGTGTAAGGAACTCCGTATCTGAGCCTGACAATGTATACCTCTTGTCCATTCTTTTATCCACAGGAGCTATAGTGTTAGGAGTCTTTAAAATCTTAAATGTCTGTTTCCCAAAAGATTTGTGTAAGGGAATAGACAGCCTCCTAGACTCCGGGATATCCATCATTTCTGCATAGTCAGGCTCCTCCTGGTCATCCACAGCTTCTTCCATAGGAAGCTGGAGGGTTTCAGCCACTTTTTATAAAACATAAATGGGAGGGGACTTTAGAAAGCCTAGGAGGAGACACTCCGGAAGGTCTGTCTGGGGAGATGTCCAGGTCGATAGGCACATCCAGACTTTCAAAACCACATTCACTTTCCTCATACTCTCTTCCTCCTCCTCCTCCTCCTCCTCCCCTGGTTCTATAAAATTCCTCTAAATCATACTCTTGAACTGTGGAACCGGCCAACTGAGCGCTGTTTGATGGTGCCGGTTCGTCAGAACCGGGAAAGCGATTGCACAATTTTGATCGCTTGTTATTTCTTCAGCGTTGAGAGGAAAGTTTTGGCTCCACACCAGCTGATTTTTCTTTTCTAGTTCTTTTAGCCGGAACCGACTCTCAGAATCGGCTCTCCTTTGCTCAAGAAGTCTCGCCTCTGGTCAGAGGGCACTCCTTCTGGTTCGGTTTGAACCAAACCGGGCTGGCCATCCGGTTCAGCGGACTTTTGGCCTCCTTTCCCTGAGCCTACCAACGCTCTTTTCCAGGGTAGCTGCAGGGAAATTTTTACAAATCTGGCAGTCTGCATTGAGGTGGTCAAACCCCAGACAATAAACACAGGTGGTGTGGGGGTCAGCCTTAGCAAAGACTTCCCCACACACACTACAGTGTTGAAACCCAGTGGGCCCGGTTTTTCTTTTGGGTTTCTCAGACATTGTGCCAGTCCTAACCAAACTTACCCTTTTAATGGCAGTCCACCAGGCAAGACCTTCTTATCGGTTCCTGACCGTGTCACGGGTCGTGGAAAAAAACGTAATAAAATCCGTTTTTTTTTTTTTTTTTAACCGATAAGAACCGGTAACCACACTCTAAAAGTACAATTCAAGATGTTTTAACACTTGATCGGTTCAAACCGAACCGATGAACCGTTTACAAGTTCCACACAGAACAGAATAAAAAATAACCTATCTAGTACTCACAGATACCACAGACAGAGACTGAACCGACAGGTTACGGTTTAAATTAGGTCGAAAACCGAGAAAAGCGGTTCCTTAACCGACAAATTGAACCAAGCAGAAGGAGAAATCTCCGGAGCAACTGTTCAGTGAGGCGGAGTAAAGAATCTGACGGTTTGAGTTTGAAGGACAACAGACAGAGTCTCAACCCAGCTCGAGCTCAGCGTTTCATGCCTGGCATAGAAAGTTAACTCTTTCACCTCCGGGGCAGTTCGAAGGTTGTGACTCACTGCTATTGTCAGAATACAGCAAGACTTCATGTTGTTTGAACCTGTATTTTCTCTCTACCCTAAAGTCGCTACCAATGTCTGTGGTTCACCATCCCTGTACCACTAGAGATTCTAATCATGACTGGGCGAACAGCCCAGTTGGCCTTTACTACTTCCCTATTGCTTGGACTACTAGCTCTGCTGCTATCGCTGGTAGACTCCCTGCTTATACCCCAGGATCGGGCAGAATATCTCCCCTCATTGCCCCTAGTGATTTTAGCTACTTTAGCCAGTTGTTAGCTGCCCATCAACCACCTAACCCCTATGGACTCTTAAGTAAAAAACTGAAGTTCCTTGTGGTGTCCCTCGCCAGAAGGAAATACCCCCTGCCCACTTCTGCCTGGTGTAGTATACAAAAACGTACTCCTCTATGGACCTCGATTCTGTATCTCTGCTTGGCTGGTGACATTGAATCCAGCCCTGGTCCCCTCTCCCTCCCACCCTGGACTGGCCAAAAAGGACTTAGTATCGCACATCTTAATATCCTTAGCCTTATGGCAAACAAGCCTAACCTAGAGGCCTGGATATCCCACTACTCCCTTGGCATATTGGGGATCTCTGAATTATGGCTCAGATGAAGCACCCCAAACTCCCTTTGCAACCTAAACTGTTACTCGTTTCTCTGAATTGACTGCCACTCTTCCAGACGTGGTGGAGGCCTATTTAGTTACTACTGGTCCCATCTCAACCTGTCCCTGATTTCTCACCCTGCCAGCACTGGCACTGCCTGTAAAATAATTAGTGCTTCCTACTATTGGCAGCTAAAAAACTTCACATCCTGTGTTTACAATCCCCAAAATGTGGTGCAACAGGATTAACTACCCTCATTGACTCCATTCTACCTCAGTCGGCCAAATGAAATAATTCTCATGGGAGTCTTTAATCTTGACTGGCAAGGTACAAACTCCAGGACCTATGAACTATTCATCAGTAAGGCCTGTCTCTTACAATTTGTTTGGAGTCATACCCACCCCTCCCCCAGTGGATCAGCCTCCTCTCTCTTAGCTTGAATGCTCACTAAGCCTGTGGTGTAGTCCCTGACTCCACTAGCTATCACTCCCCCACTTACTGCCTATGGAAGGCTCAGATTCCAGAAATCCCCTCAGAGATCCTAACCATAAGAAATTGGTCTCACCTTGACACCCCCGCCCAAATAACCTCAGTGCTGAACTCCCTCATAGAGTGGTCCGCAGTCGTGGCCTTCACTGGTGTAACTTTGCCTTGGATAGTTTCCATTCTCATCCAAAAGGATTCATTCCTCCCCAAAAGAGGAGAGTTCATGGCTCTGCCACCCTGTGGCTGCACAGTGACCTCCTCTCTATCAAGCAAAATCTGGCTAGAGCCAATAGGGTTGCAGCTGAGGAATTTGGGGTACAATTTTGAAATCAGTCTTGCCAGAACAAGACTGGTGCAAACTTCTTTACCTCCTTTCCTGACTTTCTTTATAGTCATTGACCCAGCACTGCATTAACCAAGCTCGACACCCTGTATTGTTGAGTGCTAAGATTTATTATTGGAGCACCGTACTCTACTCATCATTGCTCCCTCTATTCCCAGCTTGGTTGGAAGTCACTTAAATCCAGAAGACCAAAAAACACAGCTACTTGGACCTATAGAGCACTAACAAGCTTCCCCCAATACATTTCCAATTGCCTGCTTACTACCCCTGGAAGATGCTCCCTGAGAAGTCACTCCTACATCTCTCTTGATACCCCTAGAATCAGAACACGCTTTGGCAGATCTCCTATGAGCCATGCCCTTCCTGTCCTTTGGAATAATATCCAAAAAACCCTGAAACTATCACATTTTGTTAAAATGGTCACCTTTAAAACTCTGCTCGCACGTTCTATTAAAGATGCTTGTAACTGCTTTCCTTAACTACCTTCATGTCTGGAGCTTTGTATGCTCGCACTGTACCCCAGCCTCATCTAGTATGAGACTTGTTTCTGTTACCTCCTACTTTTCTAACCCCAGTAATACTTTGGTAGTCATAACTTTCTGCAGTAAGCCCTTTAGCTAGAGCTGCCCAGAGAGAATATAACACATGCATATGATGGAACTCTTTGCACGTGATAACTTTTCAAATGCTGCTCCATACTAACTGCCAGTGTTCTAAAACTCCTCGGATTTCACGCTTCCCCTGAAAAGTCTGGTCGCTCGGAGTCTCACTCTTCTACTCATTCCTGTGACATGAAGAAACTTATAAAATATATTGCAAACATGAAGTCTTGCTGTATATTGAAAAGTTGCAGTTAGCTCCAGCCTTGAACTGCCCCGAGAGGGAGGTTAAATTCTATGCCAGGCATAGAATGTTGAGCCCCCGAGCTCGGAAGTTGAAAACTCTGTCAGTCCTCTTTGAAACCCAAACTGTCAGATTCTTTACCTGCCTCACTGAACAGTCACTCCGGAGATTTCTCCTTCTGCTCGGTTTTATCGCAGTTAGTATCGGTTTTTGTCCGATTTTCGTTCCGAGACTCTGTGGTACCGTAAGTACTTAGTAGCTGTTGTGTGGAAATTGTAAAAATTTTTTCCGATCGGTTCGGCTAAACCGATCTTGTAGTAACATCTTAAAGAAAAAGTTAGTGTGTGGTTACTGGTCCGTATCGGTTTTAAAAAAAACTTAATTTTAGCGTTTTTTTCCATCACCCGTGACACGGTGAGAAACCGCTATGGGAATCTTGCCTGGCGGTTGCCATATAAAGGGTAAGTTGGTTAGGTTGGCCATGTCTGAGAAACCCAAGGAAAAAAACGGGCCCACTGTGTTTCAACACTGCAGTGTGTGTGGGGAGGCTTTTGCTAAGGCCAGTCCCCACACCATCTGTGTTTACTGTCTGGGGTTTGACCACTTCGATTCAGACTGCCAAATTTCTAAGACTTTCCCCTATGTCTACCCTGGAGAAAAGGTTAGGTAGACTTAGGGATAAGGAGGCCGAGAAATCCACTGACCCGGAAGGCCAGCCCAGCCCAGTTTGGTTCCTACCAAACCAGAAGGAGTGCCCTTTGACCAGGGCAGTACTTCTTCGGGCCAGAGGAGAGCCGATCCTGAGGGACCGGTTCCTACAGAAAGAAAACGAAAGGATAAATCGGCTGGTTTGGATCCAGAGCTGCATGTTCTGACCGCCGAAGAAATGGCCAAAGTGATTCGGATTGTGGAATTGCTTCGCCTGGTTCTGACAGATCCGGCGCCTTCTGGCAGGGGTTCGGTTGGTCGGTTCCCTCGGTTCAGGATTATTCCCCTGAAGATTTTTACGAACCTGAGTTTGATGAGGAGGGGGATTTTGAAGAGGATGATTATGATGGTGAAAGTCTGGATGTGCCTGTGGAACCAGACATCTCCCCAGACAGACCTTCTGGTGTTTCCCCTCCTAGGCTTTCTGAGTCCCCTTCCCAGTTTCTGTTCTACAGAAAAGTGGCTCAACCCTCCAGCTTCCTGTTGAGGAGGCTGTAGAGGATCAAGAGGAGCCTGACTACATAGAGATGATGCACATCCCAGAGTCTAAGAGACTGTCTATTTTCCTTCATAGGTCATTTGGGAAACAGACACACAAAATTCTTAGGTCTCCCAATTCTGTACCTCCTCTTGACAAGAGAATGGACAAGAGGTACACCTTGTCAGGCTCGGATACGGAATTTCTTTACCAACAATGCAGCCATGTTGGAGTAGTGCAGGCTGCTGCCTGTGACAAGGCAAGCATCCCCTTGGCTTCACACACCCCCAGACAAAGATTCCAGGAAGATAGATGCCATGGCAGAGAAACAGTACTTGGCATCATCTTTGGGACTCAGGCAGGCTCATTATATGGCTATACAGCCAGGTACCAGAAGTCCAGGTGGGACACTGTACTGGCACTGGCTAAACAGGCCTCCCCCAGCTAGCCAAGGAGCTGCAGGGGTGGCTGTGATGGATTGAGGCATCAAGGTGCAATTTCATGCTGCTGTGGACTCCAATGATGTGTCATCAAGTGTCATGGCTACATCTGTGACTCTTCGGAGAATGGCTTGGCTCAGATGTACTAGCCTTTCACAGGACACCCAGGCTAAGGCCATGGATTTCCCTGTAGTGGGTAATTCTCTGTTTGGGGAGCAGAGAGAGAATTACATGAAGAAAATGAATGAGTACAGGATCACTTATAGGAGTGCCCAGGCCAAGGAGAGGCAGGCAACTCCTCTGAAGCAGCAAGCTAGAGGCAGGGGCAGGCCTTTTCACAGGCCTTTCTACTAGGTGCAGGCCTCCTCTTCCTTTTCTCAGAGGGAGGGGCAGAAGGGGGATGAGCAGGGCTGCATCCACCCCCTCAGCCTAAGGCTCTTGCCAAGCAGACACCCTGATGTGTCAGCCTGGGTCGACTCCCCCATTCCAGTAGGAGGCAGGCTGGCTTACTTTGTCCAGGACTGGATGTCTGTTACCTCAGACAAGTAGGTCCTGGAGGTTGTAAGCCAGGGGCTGGCTCTCAGTTTCAAAAGTTTTCCGAAACTGAGACCCAGATCCTTTCCACCTGCAAATGCTTCAGAAACCCTTGCTCTGGAGGCAGAGGTTTTCTCTACTGGCTTTAAAGGCCATAGAGAGAGTTCCTACTCTATATACAGGGGCAGAGGTCTGTACTCCAGGTACTTCCTTACCCCAAAAGATAGGGAGTGGTGACTCATCCTAGATCCAAGATACCTAAACAAGCACTAATAAAGCCAAAATTCAGAATGGTGACTGAGAACAATTCTTCCCTCTCTGAAGCCAGGGGACTGCCTAGCCTCTCTGGACCCTAAGGATGCCTATTTTCACATTCCCATCAGGTGCTCCCACAGAAAGTACCTCTGGTCTGAATTGCCTCAGGCCATTATCAGTTCAGAGCAATGCCATTCGGTCTAACTTCAGCTCCAAGGGTGTTTATAAAGTGCTTAGCAGTAGTAGTGGCCCTTTCTAAGAAGAAAAAGGATTTCTATTTTTCCATACCTGGACGACTGGCTTCTTGTGGGTCAGTCTCCAGACTGTCGTCAGATCTGCAAGTCACCCAGCAAGTTCTCACTTCCTGGGGTTCCTTCCCAATTTTCCCAAGTCAGTCCTCGAACCAGTACAGCTCCTCACTTTTATAGGAGCAGAACTGGACACCCTCAAAGCAAAAGCCTTCCTTTCTTTGGAAAGGGCAACGCCATCTCTCAGCTGGCCTCTTCCTTTCTCCCTCTGGTTTCTGTTTCCTGACCAGCAAGACATTTTCTGCAGCTTTTGGGCCACATGGCAGCTTCCACAGCAGTGGTCCAGGGGGCCAGGTTTCAGATGAGGGACATTCAGTTCCATCTGAAAACTTTTTGATCCCAAAGGAAAGACCCTCTTACCAAGCTAGTTCCTGTTACTCAGACCTTAATTCAAACCCTTCAGTGGTGGCAGGACCTGAGCAATCTGAGGCAGGGTGTTCCATTTATCTCTCAGACTCGCTCTGTTTCTCCCACAGATGCTTCTCTTTTGGCGTGGGGAGCCCATCTGGGGGCTCTCACGGCCCAGGGACTGTGGTCCCCTCAGGAATCCCTTCTTCACATCAACCTCCTGGAGCTCAGGGCAGTACTTCTTGCCCTACAAGCTTTCTCTCAGTCAGTACAGAACATGGTGGTTCAGGTCAGGATGGACAACACTACCACCATGTGGTATATCAAGCAAGCAGGAGGTACTCAGTCCATGGCCTTGTGCACAGAGGCCGTGGAAAGTATGGTCCTGGCATATTCCCTGCAGACCTCTCTAATAGCGGTCCATCTCTCAGGAAAGGACAATGGATAGCAGATGCATTGAGCAGGATTTCCAGAGCCATCATGAATGGTCACTGGACCCTTTGGTGTTGAGGATGATTTTTCTCAAGGTGGGGCACTCCGAGATGGATCTCTTTGAAGCCCCAGACAATCACCAACTTCCTTTGTTCTGTTGCAGACCCCGATCTTGGGTTCAGTCTCCTCTGGATGCTCTGATTTTGAACTGGAAGAGAAGTTTTCTTTATGCCTTCCTCCTTTTCCTCTATTGTTCAAGGTTCTAGTCAAGGTAAGGTCACAACCATGAATACTGATTCTGATTGCTCCAGACTGGACCAGGCAGCCTTGGTGCCCTCTGTTGCTGTCCTTAGCAGTCCATCTTCCCGGAATTACAATCTGTTAACCTCCTTTCAGGGAAGATTTGTTACCGAGTCTCCAGTCACTCCATCTCAAGGCATGGCTCTTGAAGACTTAGAGTATGCAGATTTACATCTGTCCCATGGGGTTCTGAATATCTTCAAGGCTTCTAAAGCCTGCCACCAGAAAACCTACCACTCCAGATGGAAAAGATTCAGTATTTGGAGTTCCAAGAAGCAAATTTCTCCAGACTCTGCTGAATTGTCCACAGTTATGGATTACATGGTTTACCTTAATAGCCTAGGCCTCAAATCAGCTACTTCAAAGTGCATTTATCAGCTGTCTCTGCTTTCCTGTCAGTGGGGAAGTCTTCCTCTCTGCATCTCACCCTGTATTCTGTAAATTTTTCAAAGGGTTGCTTCATACCAATCCCCCTTTTAGGGACCCTGCTCCTGCCTGGGATTTGAATATATGTGTTGCTCAGCTGATGCAACCCCCCTTTGAGCCTATGTCCTCAGCAGAGCTCAAGTACTTGACTTGGAAAACTGTGTTTTTGGTTGCTGTTACTTCTGCCATACGTATCAGTGAATTGCAAGCCCTATCAGTGGAGCCTGACTTCATTTCTTTCCATAGGGATAAGGTGGTCCTTAGAACCAATAGAATGTTCCTACCTAAAGTGGTTTCTGATTTCCACTTAAACCAGTCTGTCTCTTCTGTGTTCTTCACTGATCACACCTCCTTAAGGGAACAGAGGCTACACAGTTTAGATGTTAAAAGGGCCCTTAGTTACTACATAGAGCGTACAAAGGATCATAGGTTGGACTCCCTTCAGTTGCCCCTCACTTATGGGGAAATAGGTAAGGAAAACCTGCCACCAAGAGAACCATTGCCAGGTGGATTGTGTAACTGTATTCAATTTTGCAATAAAAATCTGGGAAAACTGCACCTCAGGCCTGAGGGCTCATTCAGACTAGAGTGCAGCTGCATCTCTGGCTGCAGCTAGGATATCCCCTTGTTAGAAATTTGTCAACAGCCACCTGAGAAACAGTTCATACCTTCACCAAGCATTAACTTCTGGATATCCAGGCTAGGAATGATGCTAGGTTTGGCACAGCAGTACTTCAGAGCCTATTCCCAAAGTAGGTTCTGTCCCTCCTTCTTGGAGGTACTGCTTGGTAGTCTGCAACCTGTCAGAATACAGCAAGACTTCAAGTTGTTTGAAGAAAAAATTACTCACCTTAGTAATTGTGTTTCTTCTAATGGAGTCTTGCTGTATTCTGACCGCCCTCCCTGCCTCCAATCTCAGAACCTGTTTTTGGGAAGTGGGTGGACAGGTGCAGTGTTGCAACCTCAGGGTGTCTTTAGCCCACCGTGTTGTGTTGAGTGCTTTGTTGTTTAGTTAAGAATTTTTAGTTCTTAATGCGTGATTTTTGTTCCTTGGGTTTTCTGACTTGAGTCTTTTAGGGAATCCAAAGTCTCTCTTGCCAGTTGGCTACTAAGAGTTTATTATTTCCACATTATTATTATTAGTCAGTGAGTTTTAGCTCGTAAGAATCTGACGGTTGGGTTTCAAAAGGACACAGAAAGAATTTTCAACCGAGCTCGAGCCCAGCGTTCTATGCCAGGCATAGAATTTTAACCCTTCACTCTCCCGGAGCAGTTCAGGAGCTGGAGCTAACTGCAACTTGTCAGAATACAGCAAGACTCCATTAGAAGAAACACAATTACTGAGGTGAGTAATTTTTTCATAAGTATCCTTTTATTTCATTTGCTGCCTTATACTTTTTTTTTTTTTTTAACTAGTTAAAATTTAGTTTTGGTGTTGTTTAGTTATTTTTATCGGTTCCTCCGGTTCGGTATAACCGTGGGAACAGAGTTAGTTTATTTATTTCGAGGTTCAAACAACATGAAGTCTTGCTGTATTCAGACGTAATGCAGTTAGCCCCAGAACTTGAACTGTCCCAGAGAGGAAAGAGTTAACTCCATGCAGAGGCATGGAACGTTGAGCTCGAGCTCTGTTTTTAAACCTCTGTCTGTGGTACTTTCCAGTGCAACCATCAGATTCTTTACTCCGCGTAACAGTGAAGTTGTTCCGGAGATTCCGCTGCTCGGTTCGGTAAACGTAAAGCGTTCGGTTTAAAACGTATTCTTTGTTGTTTTTTCGGATTTCCAGCCTCTGTCTACGGTACAGGTCATGTGATAGATGGGTAGTGACTGTATTTTATTTTAAATAACTTGTGGCAATTGTTGGTTTTTTCGGTTTCTTACCGGTCGGTCCAGTTAGGAACCGACCTTGTGTTTCCTTCTAATTTTAAATGTATTGTTTTAGAGTGGTGTTCCAGTACTGATCGGTTTCAAAAGAACCAGACTTTTTCTCGGTTCTTTTCCAAACCCGTGACACGATTGTTACCGATAGGTTGGTATTACCTGGCTTGAACACTTCTATAGGGTAATTTTGGTAGGTTGGCCATGTCTGAGAAACCCAAAAAGAAAACCCGTCCCACTGGGTTTCAACACTGTACTGAGTGTGGGGAGGCCTTTGCCAAGGCCGACCCCCACCTTATCTGTGTTTATTGTCTGGGGTTTGACCAGCTCCAGTCAGACTGCCAAATTTGCAAAAACTTTTCTAAAACCACTCTAGGAAAAAAGACTGAGTAGGTTGAATGAAAGGGAGGCCGAGAAGTCTGTAGACCCGGATGGCCATCCCATCTGTTACGGATTTAATCCTTGGGGAGTAAGTTTCACTGACCTAGGTATACCTCCTGGGCAAAGGAGAGCCAGCCTTGAGGAGTCTGTTCCAAAAGAAATGAACGTCTACCGGTTCGGATCCAGTACCACTTTACCCAACCGCAGATTAGATAGCCAAAGTACTAGTATTGTCCAACCTTTTCTGCAAACTGGTGCCGCTGCTTAGGTTTCAACTGCCCTTCGGATTACGATCCGGATGCTGTCTATGAGGAGTAGGGGAGGACTAAGACTATCCGACGATTATGACTTATTATGGTGGTGGGGTCTGGATGCCCATTGAACAGATCATCTCCCCAGACAGACACTCTGATGTCTCCTCCCAGGCTTTCTGAGTCCTCTTCTCTCTTGTTTTACAAGAAGGTGGCTGAAACCCTCCAGCTCCCTTTGGTTGAAGCTGCTGAGGAGGAGGAAGAGCCTGATTTTGTGGAGATGGACATCCCAGAGTCCAAAAGGTTGTCTGTTCCCCTTCACAAGTCCTTGGGGAAACAGACAAAAAAGATTCTGCAGACTCCTAACTCTTTGCCTCCTGTAAATAAAAGAATGGACAGGAGATGCATGTTATCAGGCTCAGCTGCGGAGCTCCTTTATTCACATAGTAGCCATGTTGGGGTAGTGCAAGCTGCTGCCTGTGACAGGGCAAACATTCCTTTGGCTTAACCCCCCCCCCCCAACAAGGACTCCAGGAAAGTCGATGCCATGGCCAAGAAACTATACTTGGCATCCTCTTTGGGACTCAGGCAGGCAAATTATATGGCCTACACAGCCAGGTACCAGAAGTCCAGGTGAGATACGGTTCTGGAACTGGCTAAAAAGGCCTCCCTCCAGCTAGCCAAAGAGCTGGAGGAGGTGGCTGCAGATGGAATTGAGGCATCCGAAGTATAATTTCACGCTGCTGTCGACTCCAGTGATGTGGCATCCAGAGTCATAGCTACATCTGTCTCTCTCAGAAGGCATGCTTGGCTCAGATGTACTAGCCTATCACAGGACACCCAGTCTAAGGCTATGGATTTTCCTGTAGTGGGTAATTCTCTGTTTGGGGAGCAGACAGATGCTTACATGAAGAAAACGGACGAATGTAGAACCACTTACAGGAGTGCACAGGCCAAGGAAAGGCAAGCCACTCCTCAGAAGCAGCAGTCCAGAGGCAGGGGCAGGCCTTTTCACCAAGCCCAGGCTGCCTCATCTTACCCACAAAGGG
This sequence comes from Neoceratodus forsteri, assembly GCA_016271365.2. Classification (NCBI taxonomy): domain Eukaryota; kingdom Metazoa; phylum Chordata; order Ceratodontiformes; family Ceratodontidae; genus Neoceratodus; species Neoceratodus forsteri. The sequence continues at coordinate 498,845,513 of CM057449.1, read as the reverse complement.
TTTTTTTCCAAGGGAGAGGTAGAAGGGGGATGAGCAGGGCTGCTTCTTCCTCCCAGTCTAAGGCTCCTGCCAAGCAGACACCCTGAGGTGTCAGCCCGGGTCGACTCTCCAATCCCTGTAGAAGGCAGGCTGGCTTACTACTTTAAAGGCCTGAAGTCCGTTATTCTACAGACAAGTGGGTCCTGAAGTAGTAGTCAGGACCAGCCCTAAGCTTCAAAAGGTACCCAAAAGAGGGGCCAAGTCTTTCCACCTGCATCAGTTTCTAGAAACCCTTGTCTTAGAGGCAAGGTTTCTTCTCCTGGCTCTCAGAGCTAAGAGAAGGTTCCTACCAACACAGGGAAAAGGCCTGTACTCAGGTACTTCTCACCCAAAGAAAACAGGAGTGGCGACTCAGTCCTGGATCTAAGTATCTGAACAAACACATTTCAAAACCCAAGTTTAAAATGGTAACTCTGGGAATAATCCTTCCTCTTAAGGCCAGGAGATTGGCTAGCATCACTGGACCTCAAGGATGCCTACTTCCATATCCCTATAAAGTGCTTCCATAGAAATACCTCAGTTTGAGTTCCTTCAGGCCATTTATCAGTTCAAGGCCATGCCTTTTGACCCAACATCAGCTCCAAGGGTGTTCACAAAGTGCCTTGCAGTAGTGGTGGCTAACTTCAGAAGATAGGTCACCATTTTCCATATCTGGACAACTGGTTCCTAGTAGGCAGTCTTCAGACCAGGTCAGGTCAGCTCTGTAAACCACTCATAGACTCTGCTCAGTTCCTTGGGGTTTCTTCTCAATCTGCCAAAATCTGTCCTCAAACCAGTGCAGCTTCTCACCTTCATAGGGGTGGAATTGGATACTACCCAAGCAAAAGCTTTCCTTCCTCTAGCAAGGGTGAAGACTTTAGACCTCGCTTCCTCCTTTCGGCCTCAGGTTTCTCTTCCAGCAAGACAGTTCCTCCAACTCTGGGCCACCTGGCAACTCTACTTGCAGTGATTCGGGAGCCAGATTTCAGATGCGGGACATTCAGTTCCATCTAGGTCCTTTTGGTCACAGATAACAGATTCTGTCACCAAACTGATTCCAGTGACCCGAACTCTGGTCCAGGCTCTCCAGTGGTGGCTGGATCAGGACAACCTCAGACAAGGGGTTCCATTTCTCCCGCAACTTCTATCAGTAATACTGACTACGGATGCTTCTCTCCTAGGCTGGGGAGCCCACCTGGGAGCCCTGACAGCTCAGGGGATCTGGTCCCCGCAGTAGTCTCTTCATATCAACCTCCTGGAACTCAGGGCAGTTTTTCTAGCCCTTCAGACCTTTTCCGATTCAGTCAAAGGCAAGGTGGTCCAAGTCAGGATGAACAACACTACCACGGTGTGGTACATCAACAAGCAGGGAGGCACTCTGTCCACGGCCTTGTGCACAGAGGCCATGAAGATTTGGTCTCTGGCCTATTCCCTTCAGACTTATCTGGTAGCAGTTCATCTTCCAGGGAAGGACAGTGTGCTGGCAGATGCCCTGAGCAGGATTTCACAGGGTCATCACGAATGGTCCTTAAATCCTCACATTCTGAGGATCATTTTCTCCAAGTGGGGCATTCCAGAAATATGTATTTCTAGGGACATGGATATGTTCTATCCACACTTACTGGCAGGTTCCTTGCCGCTTTAAATCTTGCCGGAAGGTCTTCAAGCTGGCTCCTTCTACCCACCCGGGTGGTGAAACTCGTGGCTCCGCCCCATGACACCAGATCTTCCTTACCGCTTGGAAGCTCAGATTCTCCCTAATGCTCATGCGTAGACTGATCCTATTTCTTCGTTCTCCCAAACTTATTCTCAAATTTTCAAGACTTTGGTCACTCATTCCTCAAGGCCATGCGATGGACAAATAGACTCCGGATTTTGGCGGTGCCCATGTGGGCAGAAAATGTCCAGTATCGATCCGCACTCCACGTGAGTCTATCACTGGCCTGCCTAGACTCCATGACCCGCAGGGCTCATGAAGTGTTGTCTTGCTTTCGCTGCGTTAAGACCGTATCCCCGTTTACAGCTTGGTGCCCCTAAGCGCTACTTCCGTTGTCTGCGAGGCCAGTTACGTTATCGCAGCTGGTCTGCTTGATAACTCTAGCAGATGATCGCCTCGAGGAGAGTGACAGGCTGCATCATCCTTTCCTTCGGGTGCGTTTGTCCTGCCTCTGGGTACCTCCTATTCAGCTTCAAGAGCTTTATAACTTTTCCATGAAGGGAGGGGCCACTATCTTTCTTGGTCCAAAAAGCAGGACTCAGGTAAGTCCACCTTCAGCTCGGGTGGAGCGGAGAGTCCCTTCCGTGACAGTCGACACTACTGTCGAGGTTGTGCTAACGCTGGCTTCAAGGTGTCCCCGTCAGGTCAGCTGTGTCGAGATACTCGCCGACGTTGCCTATTTTTTCTCGACTTCGGATGGGCTGTGACGGGTGAAGGAGCAACCCTTCTTCACCAGTTCTGGTGGAGACCAGACTTGCTCATGGCTTGGTGCTGGAGTCTCGTCATTTTCCGAACCAGGAAGATGGGTCCTCTGCCCTTCCTAGACCCGTCTCGAAATGAGATCTGGGTCTCGGACATCCTCGGTCCAGCCGATCCTGCCGACATTGCGATTCGCTCGGCACTGGCGGTAGCGCCGTCACCTCACCCTTCCTTGAAGAGTGAGAGGTCGCAGATTGCGCTGCCGCCACGAGACCTGATGTAGTGGCAGTTACTTGTCGAAGCCGATTAACGCCTTCCCGGCCAAATGGCTGTCACCGACGTACAAACAACCTCGCTAGTCGGGTGTTAAGTTTGTCCAGTTGTTCCCGAACCAGCTGCCCCACCGATTGTGGTGGAACCTCCGCCCACAACTGAAATGGGGCCCGCCATACCGGGTCGGTCAGGCTGCCCTATTGTTGTCACCTCACTCCGACCGCCCTCGCAGGTGGAGGGTGGCTCAGGCCCCATGCAGCCGGACCTCGGAGTCCCACAAAGACTTCTTTGTCTCTCCAGGCCTATTGACCTGAGTCTGGGCCAGTCAATGGACGAAAGCCCATCGTCCTTCATGGGTCTGCTTCCCCACTGGAAGCTCACCGGGATGCAGTTCGAGCTCCTGATTCAGGGCTGGTATCCCTAACGGAGATACTGGACCTAGGGATCACTTGATGAGGCCTCGTGGCTGAAGCATTGCTGGCCCACCCTTGAGCCTGGCAGCGGCCTGCTTCCTGTCCTGCATCTTCGGCCAGGATGGCCAGGAAGTATGCGTCCCACCGCTCTTTGTCCTGTTTTTCAGAACACCCTCCGCCAAGGGTTATCACCATATGCTCGGGCTCCGGGACAGGATGGGATATGCCCTGACAAGGAGTCCAAAGCTGGACTGCCAGCTGGCGAAGGTGTACGCCATGTCCTCCCTGCCTCCTAGTCAGCTTGGCTGTGCTGATGGCACATTCTCCCATGGGCTCCCCTGGATAAGGTCATCCTCATTCCGTCACCTTGCAGACCACGGTCAGGCAGGTACGGGACCAGGAAGGCAGTGGGCAGAATAGCAGTCTAAACGGCCTGACATTGAGACCCTGTGCCAGATCAGTTGCGGCTGTGGTGGCCAAGGCGCTTGCAGATATCCACCTTCACGGTGGATTCCTGTATGAACTGGTGGATGTCCCTCTGGGACCGATCTTCGGCCTGGAGGAAGGTCACCCGCGGATCGAAGTCCAGTGCCACACTGGGTCAGCCACAACAGCAACATAAGTCCTTTCTCAACCTCTCCAGCCCAAGTGCACGCCCACCCCAACAGACTGCACCAGGGCCAGCAGGTCTCTGCTTGGCACCCCAAAGTTGCTCCAGCGGCTCTCCGTAGGAAGCAGGAGGAAAAAGGCCCAGGAGGCGTCCGGCCGGGTCCTCTAAGCCTGCCCAGGACGGTTGAGGGGTCGCCTGTGCCTCTGTGGGACGGTTCCCACTCTTTTCCATTCTGGTCCGTAGCACCATGGACCTGGGTGTTGAGGTTGGCAAGTGTCCGTTCGGAGTTTGAGCAGGCCTCGCCCCAGCCGCCGCCTTGGGAGGCTATGGGTCCCAGCCTGTCAGCTCACCGAGCCGACATCGCCTGCCTCGGGGTGAGTGACTGCGTGGCAGATCCTCCTCCAGACCGGTTTGTGTCAGGTACTTGCCTAAACTGATGGGGGCTTGGTGCCCCATTCTCGATCTGCAACGACCTGAACAGGTTCTTAAGGTCCTGACCTTCAGATGGTCACCGGTTCAGATAATCCCATCCTGGAACGAGGTATGTGGTTCTGTTCTCTGACCCATGACGTCTCCACGTAATCCTAATCCGTCCTCAGTCCCACCAGAGATTCCTTCGCCTAGCAGGATCCGATTTGATTCTGGGTTCTGCCCTTTGCTTTCCCTTAGTTCCCAGGGTCGCTACCAAATGCTGGCAGTGGTGATAGTATTTCTGTGTTTTAGTGTTGGATGTACCCCCATCTGGACGACTGGTTGATTGCAGCCCCTCCAGAAATGGAGGTGAGCGTCCAGAGACCTCCAGGTTTGCTCTCAGGTTGGCCTCATCAATGAGGCTGTCAGACCCAGCCAAGCAGGTGATCCAATTCATCGGCAGAGCTCTGATCACGAGCCAGAGTGGTCTCTGCAGATGGGCCAGTTCTTCCTCTTGCCCAATCATTTCAGGTTGGGCACCCGCGTCTCCGGGATTTGGGCCCTGTGGCCTGCACCAGCTGGTCCGCTGGGTCGGCAGACACACGCTCCTTAATGGGGCTGGCCAGCCACTGTCGCAGCAGTTCTGATCCACTGGATCAGCTAAAGAGTTGTGCGACCCAGGATGGAACGCCTCCAGTGGTGGTAATTCATTTCAGCATCCGCAGGGGCATCCCATTTGTCCGCTCTTTACGATTTGTCATTCTATCGGATCATGCCTCTGATGGGTTGGGGCACCTGGGGAGCATGAGCTTGACGTGTCTGGTCCCTTGTTCTTAATGCCACATCAATCTGTTGAGTTTCGTGAGGGGTTCGCCCAGCCTCACTTTCGCCTGCTTGTACGGGGCAGTGGTTAGGTCCAGACGGATAATACTACGACTATGTACTAGTTAAACCGCTATGTGGGATGCGCCCGTTTCTTGGCGTGGAAGCCTAATTTGGTCATTCTGGCATGCCTGAGGCAGGTGTCCTGCCATCCATGTGACAGAGCCTCCACACCCTGGCCGATGCCCTGGGAGCCAGATAGGGGCTGCGCCCCACGAGTGGGACGTCTCTCCTGCTGGGCCGGAGGTAGTACAAGATCTGTTCTCCCACTGGGGCACGCCTGAGGTGGACCTGTTCACTTCAGGAGAATGCGGCTGAGACCATTTCATGCTCCGCCTCTCAGCAGGGGCTCGCTGCAGGGGATGCTCGGTACGGTGGTACCCCGGCCTCTACATCTTTCCCCATTTCCTCTGATCCACAAGGTGCTTTTCGCAGGAGGACAAGGCGATGGACTTGTAGCCCCAGACAGCTCCAGCCAGTTCTGTATCCAGATCCTCAGTCTCGCTCCAGGCTCCCGAGGCAGTTTCCAGCCTGTCCGGACCTGATCTCAGTCAATCAGGAAAGGTATTCCACCCGGATCATCCTCACCTGACGGCCTGTCTCCTGAGCCGCCAGGGAGTTCCAGGCCTTGGGTCTTTCCAATGCAGGTCCTCAACGTCAAGAGGCATCCTGCAGAAGGAGCTGACCAGAAAATGCTACGCCTCTATGCGGAAGAGATTCATTTGCGTCAGGCAAGGGCCTGACCTTCCTCTGGTTCCTTGGCAAGCATTCTGGCTTTACCTGTGGTCCCTTCTCAAACAAGGGCTTCTGCCCATGACCCTTACTGCACCTGGCGCCATCTTGTGTAGTGGGTTTCTTTTGTGAGCAGACGGAGAATTACATGGAAGAAAATCGATGAATACAGGACCACTTATAGGAGTGCCCGGCCAAGGAGAGGCAGGAACCTCTGAGGCAGCAGTCTAGGGGCAGGGGCAGGCCTTTCACAGGCCTTTCTACAGACACAGGCCTCTTCTTTTTCTCAGAGGGGGTTCTTCAGAGAGAGAGAGAGAGACAGAAGGGGATGAGCAGGCTGCATCCACCCCTCAGCCTAAGGCTCCTGCCAAGCAGAGCCAATTCTGATGTGTCAGCCCGAATACTCCCCATTCCAGTAGGAGGCAGGCTGGCTTATTTGTCCAGGACTGATGTCTGTTACCTCAGACAAGTGGGTCCTGGAGGTTGTGGGTTAGGGCTGGTTCTCAGTTTCAAAGAGTTTTCCCAACTGAGACCCAGGATCCTATCCACCTGCAAATATACTCAGAAACCCTTGCTCTAGAGGCAAGGCAGAGGTTTTGTCCTCACTGGCTTTGAAGGCCATAGAGAGAGTTCCTACTCACAGGGGCAAAGGTCTGTACTCCAGGTACTTCCTTACCCCTAAAAAGACAGGGCAATGGCTACCCATCCTAGATCTAAAATACTTAAACAAGCAGCAGTAAAGCCAAAGTTCAAGATGGTGACTTGGGAACAGTTCTTCTGTGAGTAGGCCAGGAGACTGGCTAGCCTCCTGGACCTCAAGGATGCCTACTCACATTTCCATCAGGTGCTCCCACAGAAAGTACCTTGTGGTTCGAATTGCCCTCAGGCCATTACCAGTTCAGAGCAATGCCCTTTGGCCTAACTTCAGCTTCATGGATGTTCACAAAGTGCCTAGCAGTAGTGATGGCCTTTTTAAGAAGAAAAAGGATTTCAATCTTTCCGTATTTGGACAATTGGCTCCTTGTGGGCCACTCCCCAGACCAAGTCAAGTCAGATCTTCAGGTTAACCAGAAAGTTCTCACTTTTCTGGGGTTCCTTCTCAATCTCCCCAAGTCAGTTCTCGAACCAGTACAGCTCCTCATTTTTATATTAGCAGAGTTAGACACCCTCAAGGTAAGAGCCTTCCTTCCTCTGGAAAGGGCAAAAGCCATCTCTCAGCTGGCCTCTTTCTTTCTCCCTCTGGTTTCTCGACCAGCAAGGCATTTTCTGCAGCTTCTAGGCCACATGGCAGCTTCCATAGCAGTGATCCAAGAGGCCAGGTTTCAGATGAGGGTCATTCAGTTCCATCTGAGAACCTGTTGGTCCCAAAGGAAAGATCCTCTTACCAAGCTAGTTCCTGTCACTCAGACCTTAATTCAGGCCCTTCAGTGGTGGCAGGACCTGGACAATCTGAGGCAGGGTATTCCATTTGTCTCTCAGATTCACTCTGTGGTTCTTACCATGGATGCTTCCCTTTTGGGGTGGGAGCCCATCTGGGGGCTCTCACTGCCCAGGGACTGTGGTACCATCAGGAATCCCTTCTTCACATCAACCTTCTGGAGCTCAGGACAGTATTCCTTGCCCTACAAGCTTTCTCTGTCATTACAGAACAAGGTGGTTCAGGTCAGGACGGACAACACTACCACCATGTGGTACATCAGCAAGCAGGGAGGCACTCTGTCCACGGCCTTGTGCACTGAGGCCATGAAAATATGGTCCCTGGCTTATTCCCTACAGACCTCTCTGGTAGCAGTCCACCTCCCAGGAAAGGACAAAGTGCTAGCAAATGCATTGAGGAGGATTTCCCAGGGCCATCACGAATGGTCTCTGGATCCTTTGGTATTGAAGGCGATTTTCTCAAGGTGGGGCACTCCAGAGATAGATCTCTTTGCAGCCCCAGACAATCACCAACTTCCTTTGTTTTGTTGCAGACCTCCAGTCTTGGGCTCAGTCCCTCTGGATGCTCTGATTTTGAACTGGGAAGGGAAATTTCTTTATGCCTTCCCTCCCTTCCCTCTACTGTTCAAGGTTCTAGTCAAGGTAAGGTCACAGCCTTGCAAGGTGATTCTGATTGCTCCAGATTGGGCCAGGCAACCTTGGTACCCCCTGATGTTGTCCCTAGCAGTTCATCTTCCCCTGTCTCTTCCCAGGAATTACAACCTGTTAACCTCCACTCGGGAGGATTTGGTACCCCAATCTTCGGTCACTCAATCTCAAGGCATGGCTCTTGAAGAGTTAGAATATGCAAATTTGCATCTGTTCCAAGGGGTTCTGGATATTCTCAAAGCTTCTCGAAAGCCTGCCACAAGAAAAACTTACAACTCCAAAGGGAAAAGGTTCAGCATTTGGTGTGCCAAGAAGCATATATCACCAGTCACTGCTGAGTTGTCAACAGTTTTGGATTATATGGTCCAGCTTAATGGCCTAGGCCTCAAACCAGCTACTCTCAAAGTTCATTTGTCAGCTGTTTCTGCTTTCCTGTCAGTGGGGAAGTCTTCCTCTCTGTCATCTCACCCTGTATTCTGTAAATTTTTCAAAGGATTGCTTCATACCAATCCCCCTTTTAGGGATCCTGCTTCTGCCTGTGATTTGGATATTTGTATTGCTCAGCTTATGCAACCCCCCCTTTGAGCCTATGTCCTCAGCAGAGCTCAAGTACTTGACTTGGAAAACTGTGTTTTTGGTTGCTGTTACTTCTGTCAGACGTATCAGTGAATTGCAAGCTCTGTCAGTGGAGCCTGACTTTATCTCTTTCCATAGAGGTAAGGTGGTCCTTAGAACCCATAGAATGTTCCTACCTAAAGTGGTTTCTAATTTCCATTTAAATCAATCTGTCTCTTCCCATGTTCTTCACTGATACACCTCCTCGGGGAATGGAGGCTACAGAGTTTAGATGTTAAAAGGGCCCTTAATTACTACATAGAACGTACAAAGGGTCACAGGTTTGACTCCCTCCAGTTGTTCTTCACTTATGGGGAAGAAGGTAAGAGAAAACCTGCCACCAAGAGAACCATTGCCAGGTGGATTGTGTCCTGCATTCAGTTCTGCTATGAAAAGCTGGGAGAAAAACTGCACCCTCAGGCCTGAGGGCTCATTCCACTAGAGGTATAGCTGCAGCTAGGGATATTCCTTTGTTAGAAATCTGTCAAGCAGCCACCTGGAAAACAGTTCATACCTTCACCAAGCATTACTCTCTGGACATCCAGGCTAGGAGTGATGCTAGTTTTGGCACAGCTGTGCTTCAGAGCCTATTCCCAAAGTTGGTTCTATCCCTCCTCCTTGGAGGTACTGCTTGGTAGTCTGCAAGTTGTCAGAATACAGCAAGACTTCATGTTGTTTGAAGAAAAAATTACTCACCTTAGTAATTGTATTTCTTCTAATGGAGTCTTGCTATATTCTGACCTTCCTCCCTCCCTGCCTCCCCTCTCAGAACCTGTTTTTGGGAAGTGGTTGGGCAGGTGCAGTGTTGCACCCTAAGGGTGTCTTTTTCCCACTCCTGTTGTGTGGGGTGTGTTGTAATTGTTTAATTAAGAGTTTTTTGTTCTTATTATCTGGTTTTTGGTTCTTTGAATCTCCTTACTTGTCTTTTGGGGAATCCAAAGTCTTTGTTGCCAGTTGGCTACTAGGAGTTTTTACAATTTCCACATTTAATCAGCGAGTTTTAGCTCGTAATAATCTGACAGTTTGGGTTTGAAAGGACACTAACCGAGCTTGAGCCCAACGTTCTATGCCTGGCATAGAAATTAACCCTTCACTCTCCGAGGCAGTTCAAGAGCTGGAGCTAACTGCAAATTGTCAGAATACAGCAAGACTCCATTAGAAGAAATACAATTACTGAGGTGAGTAATTTTTTCTTATGTTTTGTTTATGTGCCAAACATGACCGGCGTAGATCAGTCGACCGGAGAGTTTCGGCACTACCCCCCCCCCACGCCCCCATTTAGTGCCCCTGCTTACAAGGCATGTAGGTCTTTGTACCTCCTTCCAGTGGGATAGCAAGGTTTACCATTTAGACATAATTAGTTTAGCGGTCTGCTTCTACTGTGTTTCATATTTTACTGTTTAATTCTACATATTGGTTTTTTTTTTTTTTTTTTTTTTTTTTTTAAGAACACTGTTGGCTTTTCTAGTTCTTGTACTTAGGTGTAGTTACTATGTCTAAGATTAATTGTCTTGGTTTTAGTTACTAATTGGGATATTAGTGTTATAGTTCGATATAGATTTGTTATTACTTGTTGTGCTGGGATTCATATTGGTTATTTGGTATACGGTCCCCTTAGAGTTGTACTGTTTCATCTGTCGGGTGGCTTTGTTTGGTTACTGCTATGTCTTCATTTTGTGTTTTAACACTCTGTGACTGTTTCACGGTCCCTGTCAGCATGGCTATAATGGGGGCAGTTTCATCAATGCCTATGCCCTCCTGGAATGTGAATAAGCTTAACCACCCAGTTAAGCTGTCCAGGATTTTGCAATATCTAAAATCGGTATGGGTGGATATAGCCCTTTTCCAGGAAATGCATCTCACTGCTACAATCACCTCCTGGATGCACAAAGGTTGGGTGGGTCAAATGGTTCATAGTTCTGCCTCTAGTAAATTGAGGGATACTATGATTTTTATTCATTGTGCTTTACCTTGACAGATTGTCCAAATGGCAACTGATGATGCTGGTCGCTGGCTTATAGCCAAGGTCAAACACCCAATAGGATATTTGCTTATTGTTTCTGTTTATGCCCCTATGACTGATGACCCAGACTTCTTCCTTTGTTTATGCCAGGCTTTGGCAGATATGCAGGTGGAGACCCATTGCCCTTTAATAATTGGAGAGGACTTAAACCTTGCTGTTGACTTTTTTTTTTAGATAAGTCAAAATTCACTTATAATTCACACCCTAAATCCAGAGCTGCATTGTTGAACCTTATGAATGAATAGTGCTTGGGGGATATTTGGTGGCAGATTCACCCGACGAACCAAGACTTTTCCTTTTACTTCAGTGTGCATGACTCCTGTAGTCGTTTGGACTATTGGTTGGTCACCGACTCTGTCATTCCCTGTATTATTGATTCATCTTATGGTCACATTATAATTTCAGAACATGCCCCGATGGCCTTCTGAGCCATCTTCAGCTGCTGGCGGTGTAATTCTACACTGCTGTGGGATCCTGTTTTCTGTGAGTGGATTCAGAAAGAAGCCCAGTTTTACTTTGAGACTAATACCACTAAAGATGCTGGGCCGGATGTTGTATGGTAGGCCTTTAAGGCCTTCTTGAGGGGCTACATTCTCTTATTCTGCTGATAAACAAAAAGAGAGGGAAGCGGAAATATCACAATTGATCCAATCCCGAGCCCTGCCAGAGCATAATTTCAAACAATGCTCTGCACCCAACCCCACTTTGCAGGCTGAAATTTTGGGACTTCGATATAAATTTAATACACTTCTTTCGCACAAGGCTGAATGGCAGCTTCTCTGTATGGCTCATTCCTTTTGGGAACTGGGCGAGAAGAGCAGTAAGCCCTTGACACATCACCTTCGAAAACAGCAAGCTGATTCCCTGCGGAAACCGGCTGGTTCCTCCGCCACATCCCCCCCAAAGAGGTTAATGATCTTATGAAACCGTTTCATGAACAGCTGTATTCTTTGACCATGTCCCCACTTTGACTATCCTCCAGCTCTTTCTGGGGCCTACTCCTCTCCCATCACTTACCCCGCAGCAGCAAGAGTTGGATGCACTTCTCACTGAAGTGGAGCTCCTCTCGGCATTGTCCGCTTTTGCTAAAAATAAAGCCCCTGGGCGGGATGGAATTACTACTGACCTTTACCAACTCATGCCAGATATTATTATCCCTCTCCTATTGGCTGCTTTACAGGAGGCGTAGTAAGAGGGTATACTGCCTCTTGCCATCCATGAGGGGGTCATAACCCTCCTTCCTAAAACATCTGATGATGCATTAGATGCTAATTACCACCCCATTCCTCTTATATCCATGGATGTGAAGATACTGGACAAGTCTCTTGCTGCCCATTTAGAAAAAGTGCTCTCCACCCTAATCCACCCGTCCCAGGTAGGCTTTCGGAAGGGCAAATTCAGCACAGATCATGTGCGTACCTTCCTTAATTTGAAGATCTTTGCCAAATCCATCCCTTCCTATGGCGGCGCTTACTGTAGGCTTTTGGAAAGCCTTTGATTCTGCTCTCTGGGATTACATGCACCATGATTTTGAGCTTTATGGCTTTGGCCCATGTTTTTGTTCCTGGATCTCTATCATTGTCTGTCTGCAGTTATTTTGACTAATTGTACCATCTCTTCTTCATTTTTCATACAGCGAGGTACCCGACAAGGGTGCCTTCTCTTAACTCTCTTGTTTCTGTTGCTGTTGGACCCCCTTTCCCATAAGTTACTGGTCACCCTGGCGATTCGCGGTATTTGGATTGGTAATCAGACATATCTTGTTCACTTCTACGCAGATGATTTACTACTTACTTTGGAATTCCCCCTCAGTCTTTTCCCCATATCATTGCCACCCTCTGTCAATTTGCTGCCCTTTCTGGGCTGAAGGTCATGTCTAAAATGGTACTTGCATCTTTAAACTCTTTATGCAGTAGATCCTCCTGTGTGGGACTTCAGATTAAATGGTCCGGCAATGCATTTAAATATCTTGGGGTCCAGATTACTTTTTGGTGGGATGATCTCATATCCTCAAATTACACTCCTTTACTCTCTGCCCTTGAACATGATAAATCAAATCAACTTTATTTATATAGCACCTTTCAGAGCCAAGGCGCTGTACATAAGAAAATATACATAGATTAAAACAACATTAAAATATATCAACTATATTTAAATAAAGGCTAAACTAAATAAATATGTTTTTAAACCAATTTTAAAACTATCAGAGGTTGGGCATTCTCTTAACCAACGAGGTGGAGAATTCCACAGGGTTGGTGCTGAAAAAGCAAAAACACGTGAACCTGATGTTTTCAATCAAACCTTGGGAATCTCTAGCAATCCCTCGTTGGCGGAACGGAACGGAGCGGACGGAGGGGGCAGTTGGGAATCAGGAGATCTTTCAGGTAGCCGGGTCCCTGGTCATGTAGGGCTTTAAAGGTTAGTAAACCAACCTTAAAGGTGCAGCCAGTGCAGTTCGCGGAGCACAGGTGTAATATGACTGTTTCTAGACGTCCCAGTCAAAAGCCTGGCCGCCGCGTTCTGCACTAGCTGTAGGAGGCAGATATCAACCCCAGGTAGCCCTAGGTAAAGGGAATTGCAATAATCAAGACGGGTAGTGACAAAGGCATGGACCAATGTTGGAAGATCACCCGACGGAACCAGGTGTTTCACCCGAGCGATATTCCTCAGATGGTAAAAAGAGGATTTGACAGCTGATACCTGAGATTTTAAGGTCAGTTCCTCATCAAAAATAACGCTCAGATTATGCACCTGATCGGAGGTAGGGAGCGGCATACCACCAAGTAACAAACTTGAGGGTTGTCCAACTCCCAAACCCGCCCCTGGACGACCAGTCCATGATCCAGTGTTGGCATAAACTGGAGCTATCTTTGATAGGTAAAGTCGCCGCTCTCCGGATGTTTGCCCTCCCTAAGTTAGCTAACTTGCTTTGTAATCTGCTGCTTGCTATCCCTCCTTCTATTTTTCGCTCCATTGACTGCATTGTTGGTCAGTTTCTCTGGGATGGTAAACCGCCTCGTTTTAAAGTAAAGCTTTGATCACCCTGGACCAGGGGGTGGCCTTGGCCTTCCCCGGTTCAAGGGTTACATGCTTGCTTGTCAAATGGCTCGGGCCTACTAGTTTAGACCACCATGCTCAGATTTCCAGCATGGGTTCATTTAGAAGCAACCTTAGCTCAGATACCCTGTCTTAGCTTACTCTTTGGACACAAGACTTGGTGGACATTTTCAGCGCATCCTATTATTGCTGTGATGCTTCGTGCTTGGGACACCTGCATGTCCCTGACTGCTGTACCCCCATCAGCTAGGTTTATCCCTAGTCTTTTGACATATCTTTGGGATAACCTTCATTTATCCTTATTGGTGGCAAATCTATGTATTGGCCTGTTTGGGCTAACAATAACATTAGACTAATTGCAGATATCTCCATTCCTCACACTGGAGATCTTCTTTCATTTCAACAACTTCAAGATAAGTTCTTGTTTCCTAAGTCTGATTTCTGGCAGTGTCTGCAATTACGAGCTGCTGTTCGTGATTATGGAAAGCAAACTATTTCTCTGCATTCTTGAGCTTGGCTTGAACATTTCTGTGGGGCTGCTGGCACTAAAGGCTGGGCAGGCAAAATGTATCTCTTCCTTCGTGAGGCTTTACCTTCTGTTACAACCCGTTGCAGGACCAAATTGGGAGAAAGAGCTGAATGCTTCTCTCTCAGACAATGACTAGCTCGCTGCGCCATCCTACTGACTTGTGTGCATCATGTTGTGATCCTAAAAGTCATTTGCTCCAATTTAAAATCATGCACCGTTGGTATAGGACACCTCAGGTCTTTCAGTCTATGGCTCTTATCACAGATTCATCCTGTTGGCATTCTTAGTCTGCTGCTGGATTTTTGCATACACTGTGGAGCTCTCTGCGCCTTTCCTTGTGGTGAGATGCTATCCTTTTGGGTTGCTCCCAAGTTTTGCATGTGTCTATCCCCTCCCATCTAGAACTAGTCATCCTACATCTTCCTTCTTGCTTTCCTCCACTCTCCTCCCCACAGCAGCGCTGGCTGGTTGCGGCGCTGCCAGAGGGCAAACGGTTACTCATTACCACCTGGAAATCTCCCTCTCCTCCCTCATTACTTCAGTGACATTCTGGTCTTTCCCGTCTTGCCCTGTTTGATAGACTGGCGCTGCTTATTTCTGGAAGACATGATGCTTTCTATAGCAAATGGGACTCTATCCACCACTCACACCTCCTTACTGTGCTCCTCCCCCAGCCCAACAACCGTCCTTGTACTTAGATCCCGGACCTCCCAGTGGGTTGGATAGCATTATGTTATTAATTAGGCACTATTGCATCTCTGTTGCTTTATCTTTGTATTATGTTTTGTGTTTGCTTATACAGTAACTTCTATTAATACTTTTGCTGTTTGTGGATGGCAAATATCTCAGTTGGTGGATCTTTTTTTTTTTAATTATTTCTAAGATATTTTCCCAGAGCACACAATCTTTAAGCTGTAATATTTTGTCTATAGTTGATTGATAAGCAGTCCCGTTATATAGTTGGTACCTTCTACTCGGTATTGTGTTTTTAACAAGTTCTAATTTTACTAAACTATTTCATGTTAAAAAAAAAAAAAAAGAAAAAAACTAGACGCTTCATTTAAGTCAACCTCAGCCTGAGCTAGAAAAACGTGTCAGTAGGTCGGAGCATGTGGACCCATCAGAGAATCAGCAAGTGGAGAGGGATCGTGCAGCCAGCCCCTTTGGGGAGAATTAAGATCTCTTCCCTTCCCTTTTGGGTTGTATGAAAAGAAACGAGAATAGCATGGACGAGCTCCCAGTGAGGTAAGGGAGCTCTTTGTTTAATGTTTTTTATATCAACTGGCAGGCAGTATAGCCTAGAGGTTAGAGTAATGAGCTGTGAATGAGTTTTGTATATCCAGCAGATCTGACTTTGGTTCCCACAACCTCCATCCACTTACATACTGTGAGATTCTGAGAAAGTCACTTAACCACCCCAATGCTCCCAGGTCACCCTTGAAAACAGGCACTTGTACCTACCTACCTACCTAGTGGACCTTACCTGGTTACCAAAAACATGTGCTCTTTAAATTATTACACTTGCCTTATTCTAAATGTTCATCTTTCTAATTGTTTGCCACCTTGAAATATTACTAACTGTACTTGCCTTCACTCTGGAACTGTTAGCTAGCCATGTTTATAGCTTGCACGATTTAATGTACTTTTGTCCTGCTTGACTTAATGTGCTAGTATTTTTTACCTGTTTTTTGTGCAGTGTACTCCTCCCGGGTCATTTTTGAAAATAGACACTCTGTTGCGTAGTATACCTACACGGTTGCCAAAAACCAAATGACTAAACAAACCACTTAACATAGTTGTTCCCTTGGCATTCCATTGAAATTGTGTACTGAGTCATGGAGGCTTTGAATTGAATTCTGAATTTTAAAATCCTATGATTATCTTTTTTTTTTTTTTTTTTTAATCATTTATATTGTATGTGATGTGATGTTTCATTTGTATTAGATGTCCTTAGATCCTATAGTAATGATCGTTTTAATGGTCAAAAAAATAAACTTCAAAGTTAATATTAAGATCAGGTGGCATTAACTGATCCATGAACAATCCCTGCTTAAAAAACACATTCAGACCTTGGTTGGATGTGCTGAATTAACTGTTAACTTACAGGAACATAAAAGTGCCCCCCAAATAAAAACAAAAAAAAAGCCCAAGTAGATGGAATGGGGAAAAATTAAAATCCCAGGATACTTCTATATTTATAACTAATTCAGCATGATTTCAGCCAAATATAATTAAACTAGAAGGAAAATAAATAATTTTACAAAAAAATAAATACAATAACAATTATTTTCTTTGCATTAAAAATATTTAAAGACCACTCACATTAATTACACTAAAAAATTACATATACCATAAACTCCAAACCTCAGTATTAGAACACGTTTGTAATTCTGCTACCCAAATCCATGTAGCATTTGCCCACCCCAGTGACCGGGACTATACATTTTACTCCCCAAAATACAAGATGTATTCCCACATTGACCATTGGTTGATCTCAACAAATGCACTGCCCCTCATGTACGGAGCTGGGATAGGGTCCATCTCAATATCAGATCATGCGCCAGTTTCACTAGAGATGACCCTGGCCCAAAAACCTCCTGAATCTATCTGGCGTTTGAACGTCAGTTTGCTAAACCTTACAGAATTTAAACAATTAATACAACAATCAATAAAGGATTACTTAGAGACAAACCTGAGGGAGAATACAGGGGCAGGAATCAGATTGGAGGCTTTAAAATGCTATTTAAGGGGAATAATAATCTCCTATGCATAGAAACATAAGAAAGTGACGATCAAAGAACTTGTAGAACTAGAAACAAAGATATCCCAGTTAGAAAGGACCCATAAAGAGACTTCAGACCAGAAGTGTGAGGAAGAATTCCTTAAGACCTGAACCAAACTAAATAAAATCTTAGACCTCCAAACAGAAAAACTTCTAACCTATGCCAGACAGAAGTTCTACGAACACGGAAACAGGGCTGGGAGAATCCTAGCCTGGCAGTTGCGGAAGAAGAGAGCCTCTAGGGCGGTCCCTAAGCTCAAAGCAACAGGGATAAATGATACAATTTGGTCACCCCCTTTAATTACAGCTCAATTTCAAAAATTCTATTCCAACCTTTACAGCACAGACAAAAGTATAAATCACGAAAAAGAGACCCTTTCTTTCTTAACAGACTTCAGTTCCCCGGCCTTTCAGAGACGCAAAGGAAAGACCTGGAAGCTCCCATATCAGCAGCAGAGGTAATTCAAAAAATTAAGAAACTTAAAAATGGAAAAGCCCCAGGGATGGACGGCTATGTGTCAGAATTTTATAAGACCTTTCTAGATCCTCTGCTACCTGTCTTACTAGACACATGAGTTGTGGAGGGGGCAACCCCTAGATCTTGGAACCTTGCCCAGATCTCCGTGATTTTGAAGCCAGATAAGGACCCGGAGGACTGTAAATCCTACAGACCTATCTCACTGCTGACAGTGGATTTAAAGGTTTTTACTGGTATCTTGGCCGATCGCCTCCAGAAAGTAATAGGCTTTTTAGTGCATAAAGATCAAACTGGCTTTATCTCAGGCAGATTTCTTCAAGACAGTATCCGACACCTGTTGAACATCATGTGATCTCTGCACATAAAAACACCAAACAACTTCAACTGGCTGTTAGTATGGATGCTGAGAAGGCGTTCGATAGGGTCGACTGGGTGTTTCTGAGTGAAACTCTTAGAGATTTGGCCTGGGAGAGAAATTCGTTAATACCATTAATAACCTGTATAGGGCTCCGGAGGACAGGGTTAAGGTCAATGGACATCTCTCAGAAGGATTCCCCCTCATGAGAAGCACAAGGCAGGGTTGCCCCCTCTCCCCACTCCTCTTTGCCCTGTCACTCGAACCACTTGCTGTAGAAATCAGAGCTAATCCCTCAATTCGAGGAGAAGAAGTAGAGGGCCACACCCACAAAATAGCACTGTATGCAGACGACTCTCTTTTTTCTATCTCAGCCGGAAACCTCAGTCCCTGTCCTAATTCGTACCCTGGGGGAGTACGGTATATTGGCAGGTTATAAAATTAACCTCTTAAAATCCAAAACACTAATCCTGAGTGGGAGCCCCTCCGAAGCCTTCAAAGAATCCTTTCCTTTTGCGTGGGCCAAGAGAAACATCGTTAAATACCTTGGTATATATGTCTCAATCGATCTTTCCCTCCATTATAAAAATAACTACATTAAACTATTTCAGACTCTATAGGCAGACATAGCCAGGTGGCGGCTCCTTCCTCTGTCCCTCTATGGTAGATCACAAACTCTTAAAATGAATGCCCTCCCTAGATTTTTATTTCTATTTCAAACCCTCCCAGTGCAACCTCCTAGACAATTTTGGGCTAACCTACAGAAAGAGGTCCAAAACTTTATTGGGAACAAGAAAAAACCGAGGTTGGCCAGGAAGATATTGCAAACTCCCAGGGGCAAGGGGGATCTGGCTCTCCCAAATTTCTATGTTTACTTTCTGGCAGTATGGGGTGCACAGATGTGTTCTTGGGTAAAACGCCGGGTTGAATCTGGTTGGTCCCACCTAGAAGAGGCGGCAGTCGGGAAATGGGTCTTGTGGGCTGTTCCTACTAGCAACATGCCACTAACCATGGTCAGAGAGATCACCAACCCATGGATCCTTCACTCCCTTTGGATACTTAAAAAGCTAAGGAGGGTTACTGGCACCCCAGACGGACCTGGCCTGCTTTCACTAATTAGGTTTGAAGCCTCCTTTATCCCCCCGAGAGGGGACCCAGGATATCAATATTGTACTGCTCACTGGCTCTCCACCTTCTTTCAGTGTATTGATAGAAGCAACTGCTACTCTCTTACTCAATTAAGAGATAAATTTCACCTCCGACGTGAGGACCATATGAGATATTTACAAGTTCGACACTATATTACTTCTGAAAATAGGTTACAAAAAATAGAGAAAAAAACTCCCCTAGAAGAGTTTTTCTACCATAACAGTGTGATTACGGATGTTCCACATCCTCTCTCCCAGCTGTATGGTATTTTAATTAGTCTAAATAATTCAGGCCTAGATATAATTAAACAGAGATGGGAAGATGAGCTAACTATCTCGATTCCACAACATATTTGGGACAGTAGACTGAACAGAGGTTGGCAAGTGACAAGTTCCCTCCTCCTGACAAGAATTTCAGTGGAAGATCCTTCTTAGATACTTCCTCACGCCCTCCAAGGTAAAACACTTTAAAATGGGAAGTTCAGACGGCTGCTGGAGATGTGATAGTTAGGGGGTCCCAAACACCTATATTCTGGGAATGTTCCATAACTACCCCGTTCTGGAGAGAGGTTCACTCTCATATACAGCAAATAACTGGCCTACAGATCCCGTTTAAAGGGGAGGAGACGGTACTGGGTTGGGTCTTCCTTTCTTGATTACAGGACCTAGACAGCAAAGGCAACTACCACAGATTATGAGAGTGGCAGCATTGAAGTCCATTTCATCTAAATGGCTCTCCCCCCAACCCCCAACGGTAGAAGAGTGGAAGGTCAGAATGAGACAATTAGAGTCCATGGAACAAATCACTTATACTCTAAGGCAGAGTAGGGAGAGGTTCAGTAGCATCTCGTCCCCTTGGCAAGCTTTCGACCAGGATTGGGATGGCCTCGGACATTCTACTACATGTTTTATGGTACTTCTTTTGAAAAGAGACTCTTTGAAGATCCGTTTTCCTTGGTTCTTAAGAATTTTAAGGAGCTACTGTACTAAAGTTTGGTACATCCTGAATGAATCACCAGGATGCCTAGGTTGAGTTACATTATGTTAGATTAGCTAATTAGATATAAAATCTATCTTCCAACATAGTTTTGGTTTTTTGCTGTCCATATACAGTAGATTATGCCCGGATTGAGGGCGACTGATAAACCCCCTTTCTTGGGAGGAAGAGAGGGGAAAAATAGATTAATGATAAGGTGAATGGAGGGGAAGGAAATCAACTAAGATTTGTATCTTGGTAAAATTGTTGTAGGATGGATAGAAATTGATCAATCTGTGTATCAACTTCTTGATGGCTTTATTGAAATGGTTACCTTATCGTGTATGGAAACAACCTATCAAAAATATTCCATCCAATGGAACTATGTAATGATGTATAAAGTGATATAACTGATACACATTAAAATTTGAAGTTTAAAAAAAAAATCAAAAAAAAAATCCATGTAGCATGTATTTTACGATGCATATGATGGGTATTAGGATAATTTACAGGGCTAGAATTATTCTTTTGTGGATGGCTGTCCAAAGGACAGGTGTAATATTTATTTTGACTGTCCCGCATAATTTGTACCTGTCCTGTTGTTTTTGTGTGTACTGATTCTACATGTCTGTTTCCAAATACCAGTTAATAATAAGTGTGACCCCAGCTGGCACAGTGCCCTGAAATAAGCTTCATAACTGATGGTGTGCATTGTAAGGTGCCCTGAAAAGGGCTATTAAATATTACCCACTGACTGGTACATGGCTCTGAAAAGAACTGAAGTGTGCTGCCAGTTCACTACCCTGATAAGGGCTTTTAATTTACTTCCCCCTCCTGCTCCATAGTAGCCTGAAGAGGGCACTTAACTCCCTTCTGCTCTGCCCCAGCAAGCCAATCAGCTTCCTCTGCTCCTGCATAGATCCCTCTTACGTAGTAGCAGACAAGTACTAGCCACAGTTTTCAGGAAGTAGGGCACCCCAGAGATCTCTTTGCCTCCAACCTCGGTCATCAGATTACACTGTACTGCTTCAGGCTTCCAACTCTGGGCTGCGTGCCAGTGGATGCTCTGTCTCTGGACTGGACAGGAAGGTTCCTGTATGCCTTCTATCCATTTGCCCTAATTCTCTGAGTTTTGCTCAAACTCAGAAGCCAACCAGCAACAATGATTCTGGTGGCCCCAGACTGGGCAAGACAACCATGGTACTTTTTACTTTTCACCCTCTCTGTCAAGAGGCCCATTCATCTGCCCCTGACTCACAGCCTTCTGACCCTTCCTCAGACGAGGATAACATACCCCACCATAGAGTCTCTTCGCCTGAAAGCTTGGTACTTGAATAGTTAGAGTTCCCAGATTCAGTATTCAGAATAGGTCCTCAGAATCCTTCGGTTGGCTAAAAAAACAAGTACCAAAAAGACATGCACCCAAATAGAAGAGGTTTGCTTTCTGGTGTAAAAACAGGCAGATTAACCCACTGCATGCTACCATGTCCTGTATACTAGACTTTTTAGTTCACTAACATGCATCAGGCCTTAAAGCCTCATCTCTGAAAATCCACCTGGCAGCCATTTCAGCTTACATTTCTACTGATAAAGAGAAATCTGTAATTTCCCATTACATCTTCAAGAAAGTGGGCCTGCAATACCTTCAACCCCACTCAGAGAACCTGTCTCTCTACCCCCGCCGGACTTGAACCCGTGCTTAACCAAACTCGTGGGACCCTCATTCGAGCCTATGACTTCTGCAGATCTAAAGTATGTCACTTGGAAGACTGTTTTCCTAGTAGCAATCACTTCAGCCAGAAGGACTTCTGAACTGCAAGCTTTATGCACTGACCCAAACTACATTATTTCCCACAGGGACTAAGTAGTTCTCAGGACCAACAGGAAATTCCTTCCCAAGGTGGCATCTGAGTTTCACCTTAATCTATAATGCTTTCTGTCTCTTTCACTGACAAATCCACTCCTGTTGAGCTTAGGCTTCACAGCCTGGATGTAAAAAGGGCTCTGACGTACTACCTGGAGCATACCAAGAAGCTCAGATCATCTCATATCCAACTGTTCCTCACCTGTGGTGAGCAGGTAAGGGCAGGCCAGCTTTTAAAAGGACTGTCTCCTGCTGGATAGTGTCTTGTATCCAGTTCTGTTACAGTAAGGCTGGCAAGCAGCCTCCTCAGGGCCCACTCCACCAGGGGCACTGCAGCCTCAGTGGCAGCAGCAGGGGACATACCTTTGCTTGACATCTGCAAAGCAGCTACCTGGAAGACTGTACACACCTTTAGGAAACACTACTGCGTGGATGTACAGTCCTTATCTGATGCCAGATTGGCACTGCAGTCCTGCAGAACCTGTTTCCAAAGTAAGTTATGTTACCTCCTCCCAACTGTACTGCTTTGTAGTCTGCACTAGCCTAGCATGCTGTGGGATTCCTGGGATGAGAAGAAAAAATGACTTACCATAGTAATATTATTTCTTCCAGGGGATCCCTCAGCATGCTTGACCTCCCTCCCAACCTCCCCTCGCATAACCTGGCTGTATGTAGTTCTGCAGTCCTTGGCTCAGGCTAAATTTCTGGCTTTAGAGCTTTGATGCATAT
Source organism: Neoceratodus forsteri (assembly GCA_016271365.2). Taxonomy (NCBI): domain Eukaryota; kingdom Metazoa; phylum Chordata; order Ceratodontiformes; family Ceratodontidae; genus Neoceratodus; species Neoceratodus forsteri. The sequence goes on along the minus strand of CM057449.1, from coordinate 498,823,117 downwards.
AATGTTCCTCAGTGAAGCATGGTGCATATAGTTTGCCAACAGGCAATTTTTGCTCTTTGTTGTTCCCTTTTTCTATAGGGTTTAGGATAATTTTCAGAGTGTGGGGCCTTTTGTCTCTCCAGCTTCAAAATGAATCTGACTGACTTTCAGCTGCAGCACAAGCACACAGCTCTCTTACTCTCTTCTGAATGACTAATTCTCCTGGCATCATTAGCATAGTCTCCACCTCCAGGGCAGCTGAACCCAGCTGGCATGCTGTGGGTCCCCTGAAAGAAACAATATTACTATGGTAAGTAATTTTTTCTTTGAGCATCTCTGCATGCACTCTGCCTTAGTGTAAAAGTTACCTGAGTAACAGATATCGATGTGTTAAATTTGGCCATACCTTATCTGATCCGGCTGCTACCACAGTCAGGGTCCTTCAGGCCTCAACATTTGGGCCCTCCTTTTCTCCATTCATATAAATTCCATCCATACTAGTCTCAAACACTGCATCCCAATCCTTTATGCTAACAGCCTTGCCCTCTTCACTAGCTCCTGTAACATCCTCAAACTAAATTGCCATCGCTCGTCTGACCTTCTGTCTATACAATCCTGGCTCTGTTCCAACAAGCTTCTTATGAATACCACCAAAAAACAAGCCATGCTCTTCGGGTTGGCCCCTGGGTTAAAAATGTGCAATATCCTACTCGCTGTTGAATCTATTGATTGGTCTTATCTTACTTCTGTCTCTAATTTGAACTTCCTTGGAGTGACACTCAACACATCGTTAGACTTCTCAGTGCATATCTCAGCTACTTGTTTATAAAGTCGGAGACAGTCTTACACCCTTAGCCCGTACTGCTATTGGCCAAGGCATCCTTCTTCCCAAATTGACATATGGGATGGCTGTCTACCACTACACCTCTAAAATCACCCTGCAAAAATAAGATGTGGTGTACAATAACATCTTCAGGTTTGCCCTGGCCACAAACAGGTACATTCATCACTTTGTGCATTCCTAAAATCAAGACCAGACTTAGTAAATTATCTTTGTCCTTCACTGCCCCTACAGTGTGGGATTCTATCCTTGTTTCAGTCCATCAGTGTTCATGTATTTATGCTTTTAAAACATAGTTCACCTTTCTAATCCAGGCATCTGTATGTTCTTAGGCTGCTACTGATTGGGTCCACATTACTATCTTTGCACTATACTCCTAACTGATATTACATACCTTTGAATTTTTTTTTCTGTATGGCAGTTCTCACCCCAGGGGTCCTTCAGCATACTTGACTATTGCAGTATGTCATCTGGGTTCAGCTGCCCCGGAGGTGGAGTTGATGCTAATGAGTCAGATGAATTAGCCAGTCAGTGTGTGCTGTCTGGAGGTTTGCCAGAGGGTAGTCAGATTAATTTCTCCGCTTTCTAGAACAACACTGCCCCAGAGCTCTCTCTTCAAACTTGGCTTGAAGAAATTTATTTTAAAGTTGTTGGTTTTCTACTCTCAGTGCTGTCTTTAGAGTTTTTAGAGGTATTTTTTTTTTTTTGACATTTTACTTAATTTTCTTGTGGTTCCTTAGTTTCCCGGGAACCGCAAACACTTTCTTCAGTGGTTCCAGTTGCAGTTCCCGCTCTTTTTGTGACGTAACATTTTAGTGCTTGTGGTGTAAAAAAAAACAAAACTTTTTGGTCTTTATATTTTAAACATTTAGCGGTTCCCCTGTTTTAGCGGGAACCACATTTTTCTTTATAAAATTTAAACGCTTAGCTTTTTGGGAACCGTTTTAGTGATTCTGCACCAAATGGAAACTGTCCATTTTCTTTCATTTTTCCGTATTGGGAACAGCATTTTAACAGATTTTCTGATGAACTGGCATGTCAGAAAGATCTGAAAAGAAAACTGGACCAACTGGCTTTAAAAATTGCATTAAGTGCTTCAGAATAGTGGTCAAGGCAGATGGCCATAGAAACATAGAAACATAGAAGTTGATGGCAGATAAGGACCGCAAGGCCCATCCAGTCTGCCCATTTCTTTTTCTACCTTATAAATGTGCCTTCGGCCTTTGCTCTGTCAGTGACCTATCTATTCATAGTCATTTGTATTGCTCCCTTATGCCTATCCCATGCCTGTTTGAAGCCCTGCACTGTATTCATAGCCACCACTTCTTGTGGTAAGCCATTCCATGCATCCACCACCCTTTCTGTGAAAAAGAATTTCCTCACATTCCCCCTTAATCGGCCTCCCTCTAATCTCATGCTGTGTCCTCTTGTCCTGCTATTGTTCTTATATTTAAACATGTTAGACTCTTTCACCTTGTTTATGCCCTTAAGGTGTTTGAATGCCTCGATCATATCACTCTCTCCCTCCTTTGCTCAAGGGTATACATATTGAGCTCCGTTAATCTGTCCTCATATGTCTTCTGATGCAGTCCCTGCACCATTTTGGTTGCCCTTCTCTGGACTGCCTCAATTTGGTTAATGTCCTTGTGAAGGTGTGGCCTCCAATACCACGCAGTACTCCAGATGGAGCCTAACCAGTCTCTTGTACAGAGGGATTATTACGTCCTCTTACGACTTGTGGATACCCCTACTATTACACCCCTAACACCCCCTAGCCTTTACCTACGCTTTAGAGGTCTGTTTGGATGATTTTAGGTCATCAGTGATGATGATGCCCAAGTCTCTTTCTTCGTTTGTGACTGCTAGCAACTCCTCCCAGCCTATAGGTGGCTTCAGGTTTCTCTTCCCTATGTGCATGATTTTGCACTTCTTTGCATTAAATCCCAGTTGCCACTCTTCTGACCATTCTGCTAGTTTATCCAGATCTCTTCTCATTCTGCCCACCCCATCTGGATCATCTACTCTGTTGCAGATCTTGGTGTCATCTGCAAACAGACAAGCCTTACCCTCTAGTCCATCTGCAAGGTCACTAATGAAGATGTTGAAGAGGACTAGCCCCAGGACTGATCCTGAGGTACCCCACTTGTGACTTGCATCTCTTCTGACCGTATACCATTTACCACCACTCTCTGTTTTCTGCCCGTCAACCAGTTTGCCACCCAGTTGACCAACTTCTGACCCACCCCGAGCCTACCCAGCTTATTTATCAATCTTCTACGTGGAACAGTGTCAAAGCTTTGCTGAAGTCAAGGTAGGCGACATCAACTGCTCCCCCTGGTCCACCACTCTGGTTACCCAGTCAAAAAATCTATGAAATTAGTTTGACAGGACCTTCCTTTTGTAAACCCATGCTGTCTGGATCCTGTGCCCTATGGTTCCAGGTGTTGCACTATCCTTTCCTTAAGGAGTGCCTCCATAATCTTGCCCACTACTGAGGTAAGACTGACTGGTCTTGTAGTTCCCGCCTCCTCCCTGCTACCACTCTTGTGGAGCAGGATCACATAAACCCTTCTCCAGTCTTCTGGGACCTCTCCTGTGCTCAGAGACTCACTAAAACAATTCTGCTAATGGCTCTGCTAGTTCCTCCTTTAGCTCCTTAAGTACCCTGGGATGTATGCCATCAGGTCCCATTGCCTTATCCACCCTGAGCTTAGCAAGCTCTTGTAGGACCCTTTTTCTTTGTGAGGGAGTAGTGCTCACCTCCCTCCCCCTGTGTCCATGATGCTGAGCTGTGGGCCCTGTCACTACCTTCTCTTCAGTAAATACTGAGCAAAGTATCTATTTAGGATAGATGCCTTTACAGGTCCTCCTCCTCACATGCTCCCTTTTCTCCATTAAACACTTAATACCCTCTGGACTTTCTCCTTTCACTAATGTATCTATAGAAAGTCTTGTCACCTTCTTTTACTGTCCTGTAAGTGTTTCCTCAGTTTGGGACTTTGCCCTGCCTTACTGCCTTACCTGCTTCCCTTAGGGCAGTTTGGTATGCCTCCCTATCTTCATCCCGCTGTGTTCCTTATATTTCCTGAAGGCCAGCCTTTTGGCTCTGACCTTTTCTGCTACTGTATTTGAGAACCAAAGTGGTTTCCTTCTTCTTTTGCACTTCCTTTTCTGTCTTAACACAATGGGATGTTGCTTCAAGTATTGCATCCTTAATGCTTGCCCACTTTCTGTACCCCTCACCTGTGTTTCTTTTGCCAGGCTAGCTTAACTCTGTGAGCCATCTTATCAAAGTCAGCTCCTCTGAAGTCCCATATTTTTGCCTTGGAATGGGATGATTTAGATGTAGTAGCCAAACTGAACCATACCATGTGATGGTCACTGGCCCCAGGTGACCTTCTACCTGGAGATCTGTGATCCCTTCTTTGTTAGTCAGTACTAGATCTAGGATAGCCCTGTCTCTTGTGGGTTGCTGTACCAGTTGTTTGAGGCCCTCCTGCAGGAATCCACTATGAGTCTAGTTCTGGCAGATGTTCCTGCTGGTATTGACCAATCTGTATCTGGCATGTTGAAGTCTCCCATTATCAGAACCTCCTTTAGCTGTCATGTTTTGTATATCTTCTAACAGTAATGTATCTATGTCCTCCTCTGGTCTGGGGCCTGTAGGCAACCCCAGTTCTTATGGCTGTCCCATTTCCTGTTTCCAGGGTGACCCACAGTTCTTCTGGCTCCTTATGTGTATTCTGAATTTCTGTAGCTTTGATATTTTCATTAACTTACAGGGCCCTCCTCCCCCCTTTTTGCACCTCGGTCTCTTCTTGAAATACATAGCCAGGTACTGAAGTCTCCCAAGTGTGGTTACTGGTAAACCACGCCTCACTAATTGCTACTATGTCCAGTTTAGCCTCTGACATTATTGCCTGCAGGTCTGGGATCTTATTTCCCAGGCTGTGAGCATTTGTGACATGATTTTCCATTGGCCAGATTTTGGTGTGTTAGTTGTTGGGTGAAGTTTGGCATTACCCTGTGCATCGTGTGGGAGACAAACCTTTTTCTTACCTGGTGATGCAAATGAGCGGCAAACATGCTGAATTCCTGTTTGACCACTAGCTGAGGGGAGGGGTGTTCTTCCCATTCGACGTGGGGTGCTGCACTATCCCCATTGCTGGTTTAAATATTCTGCAAAGGCGTCAAACTTCTGCCCCAATGCACTGACTCCTCTTTAGTCAGATGCAGTCCATCAAATTTAAAGAACTTCGCTCCCAGAACTGTTGCCAGTTCCTACAAATCTGTGTCCTTTTCCTGGCACCAGTCCTTGAGCCACGTGTTTAGCTCCCCTATCTCCCTTCTCTGACCTTCCGTCCATCTGCTCCCTCTCCCAGACTGTCAGGATCTCAGAGAAGGAGATGCCGACGAAATAGATGATAGTTTGTCACCCAGCCTAGTCAGGTGTTCCTTGGTCTCACAACTGACCGCTGGCGAGATCATTAGTCCCTATGTGTACTAGGACATCAGTGTTTTCTCTTGCCTTGTGAACAATTTTAGCAATGCGGTCAGTGTCTCTCCATGCTGATGTACCTGGGAGACATCTGACCATCACCCTGGCTGGAGATGGGTATCAACTCCCGAATCATGGAGTCTCCTATGATCAGAAGTTTTTGAGTTTCCTTTGTGCTTGTTTAGTTTTGGTTCCTGATTTGGGTGAGTTTGTTGTGCTAGCTCCTGTGCCGCAGTGTCCTGCTCTGCAGTGTCTTCTGCCTCTTTATTTGATTTCAGAGATAGAGGCAGATACCTGTTTGTAGTGTTTATATGGTTTTGGAGGTAATGTGTTGGAGACAGAGAGTGATGGGGCACCTGATTTGCTCCTCCTAACCACCTGCCAACCTCCTGGACCAACTACCCTCTCTGGTCGAGGTTTTCTGTTGGATGCTGGGGAAATGGCGGGTGGTTCTTATAATGTATTTCCTCTTCAATATAAAATTTGAGGCGTGCAATCTCTGCCCATGCTGCCCGGAGCTGAGCCCTAAGATCTCCAAAGGCCCAACATGTAGGACAGTGTCCTAAATCCTGTAAGACTGTCCTTCTGAAAATTGTTCCACAGTATCTGCAGTTAATGAAATCCATTCCAAATAAGTTGCTGGGTTTGTAACCTAGTCAGAGTAATTAGAAGGAAAAAAAAAGGAAAAAAATGCAAGTAATGGTTTAATTGTGTTTTGTTTAACTTGTTATAACAAGTTAAATTACTAGTGCCCTGTAAATGATATCACCTTGTGGAGCCCCACTGATCCTCCTTCCTGCTCTGCCACAGGATATGTCACAACTGTGGTACCCTATAAAGGAGTGTGGCGTGGGGTGGTTGGGGATGGGGGTGGGTGGCTGGGCCCTTCCCCTGCCTAAAAAGAAGAACCACGGACGAAAGAACAAGGAGGTAAGAGCAGAAACAATCAGTCAACAACAACAAATGCAGTAACTCTGAAAGCTTATCCTAATGTTGGATAAAACTGTAAAACCTGTAAAGCACCACCTGTAATAATTTCAGAGAAGATATACCCTGTAAGAAACACTTTGCTCCAGAGAAAAATAAAGCAGTAACAGTATTTGTTTTGAGTTGTTTAGGTTTAAACCATAACTGTGAGCTTTGCTCTAAATTTTGTTCTAAAACACTTAAAAAAAGGGGGCAAAAAGGTTGGAAATAATGGCCTTTCGGTCTACCTTCCCCTCTGATAAGAATCCTGAAGAGGGGTCTTCGTCTCAGCAAAAGCCTAAAGTCGGGTCCTCCAAGGAACCACGAGAAAATAAGTCAAGTCAGATAAAAATAATAATGCTGACCAAGACAAAATGACCAGGTCCCCGAATCAGTGCCTGCAATAAAGAAAGAGGAAAAACGTGTCGCTATCCCTCTCCTTGAGAAGCAAAGGGGGGAGACGCCAGTGACACAAAAAGATACACCCTCTGCTGAAGAAATGACTAAGGCTTGGCAATTAAACCAAACTTTTCAGGCCATGGGCAACCTCTTGAATGCCCTTCCTGATCCTAGTACCCTCATTCCTCAGTTCCTGGGCTTGGCCAGGATTTTATTATGAGGGTGATGAAGAGAAAGAAGAGAGTGAGCCTTTAGAGCTATATGTAACCCCTGACCAAGGGTTTGGAACTTCCTGTAATGGCCAGGAGGATTTTTCTTCTCATTATACTTTTGTTTAGCATATGGTGCACACCCTGGACCTTAACATCCAGGAAACTACTGACCAGGAAGAGGAGGCAGACTTCTTGGATATGATGGGTCTTCCTCCCCCTAAAAACCTGCTTTTACCTATCCATAAGTCCCTTTGCAGGGCAACATTTAAACTGCTCCAGAACCCCACATCTAATCCTGGGGTAGACAAGAAAATTGAAAAGACGTATCAGCTAGAAATAACCAATGCTGAATTTCTTTACATGCACCTAGACCATGAGGGAGTGGCGAGTTGGAGGTAAAAGCACTTCTGTCTGCGAAAGCAGTGGAAAGAGTTCCTGTCCCCCAGTGGGGAAAAGGCCTTTACTCCAGGTATTTTCTCATGCAAAAGAAAAATGGAGATTAGTGACCCATTCTGGACACACTGTATCTGAACAAACACTTGCTCAACCCAAATTCAAGATGGTCACCCTGGCAGTGGTGATCCCATCCTTGCAACAGGGAGACTGGCTAGTCTCACTAGACCACATTCCAGTAAGGCCGTCCTACAGAAAGTACCTCAGATTCAAGCTACCCTCTGGCCATTACCAGTTTGCAGCTCTGCCATTTGGCCTCACATAAGCTGCATGGGTCTTTACAGAATGCCTGGCAGTGGTGGCAGCTCATCTCTGAAGACAGAAGGTGTCTGTCTTTCCCTACCTCAACTACTGGCTGATAGTGGACAAGTCCCCTCAGAAGGTCAGAGACACTCTCAGCCTTACACAGGATACTCTGTAGTTCCTGGGCTTTATCATCAAGGAAAAGTCCCACTACAAACCAATTCAATTACTAGAGTTCATTGGGGCAGAATTGGACACATGGAAAAGCCCTGCTCCCTTGGGACAGGGTGCACAGCCTTTTAGACCTGGCAAACTTGTGGCCTGGGCTAGCCAAAGCCTACCAGACACTTTCTCAGGCTCCTGGGCCACATGGCCTCCACTACAGCCGTAGTCCCAGGTGCCAGGTTTCAGATGAGACATTCAGTATCACCTGAGGGCTCACTGGTCTCAGAAAAGAGACTCTCTGTCAAAGCTCATTCCTGTCACAAGGACTTTACTACAAGCCCTGGACTGGTGGAAGGACAGGAAAACCTCTGGGAAGGGGGTTCACTTTCAGCAAAGGCAGCCCTCCTCTGTTCTCACCACGGATACCTCCTTCCTAGGATGGGGTACTCATTTGGCAGACCAGTCCATAAGTGGGACTTGGTCCCCAAGAGAATCCAGTTACCACTTAAACCTTCTGGAACACAGAGCTGTGTACCTGGCTATCAGAGCCATTGCCCCTCAGGTGAAGGGTCTGTCTGTTCAGATCAGAACAAGACCATACCACTGCCATGTTTGATATCAACAAGCAAGTGGGCACAAGGTCCACCAAACTTTGCACAGAGGCCATGAGGATTTTGTCTCTGGCTTACTCCTTGGACATACAGCTGTCTGCCATTCACCTCCCAGGTAAGGATGATGTGCTAGCAGATGCCCTGAGCCACATCAGTGAGGGCCACCATGAGTGGACTATGAGCTGGCAAATACTGGCCACAATATTCAGGAGCTGGGGCACCCCAGAAATGGACCTCTTTGCCTCCATTCTCAATCATCTGCTCGCATTTTACTGTTCCAGGCCTGAAGCACTGGGCACAGTGCCGCTAGATGCTTTAACTCTGGATTAGTCAGGGAAGTTCCTGTAAGCCTTCCCTCCATTACCCTTAATCCTCAGAGTTTTCCTAAAGTTCGGGAATCAACCAGCCACCATCATTCTGGTGGCGCCAGACTGGCCAAGCAACTCTGGTACTCTCTACTCCATGCCCTGTCAGTTAAGAGGCAGATTTGCCTACCCCCGAGCCACAGTCTCCTGACTCTGCCTCAGACGGGGACAACATACCCCAACATAGTCTCTTCGCTTCAAAGCTTGGTACTTGAGGAACTAGAGTACCCAGACTCTCGGTACTCAAAACAAGTCCTAAAAATCTTTCGCTTGGCGAAGAAGCCTAGCACTAAGAAGACTTATACTTCAAGTGGAAACGATTTTCTCTATGGTGCAGAGATAGGCACATTGATCCTCTAAGGACCAGCCTGCCAAGTCTTCTAGACTATCTAGTGCACATGCAGGCCTTAGGGCCTCATCCCTCAAAGTTCACCTAGCAGCCATTTCAGCTTACCTTTTTGCTGGCAAGGAAAAATCTGTAATTTCCCATTCCATCTTTAAAAAGTTTTTTCAAGGGTCTGCTGCACCTTTAACTTCCACTTTGGGAACCTGTCCCTCCCTGGGATTTGAACCTCTGCATTGCTAAGCTAATGGAGCCCCCCTTTGAGGCTATGGCTACTGCAGACTTAAAGTATGTGACTTGGAAAACTGTTTTCTTAGTAGCTGTCACTTCAGCCTGAAGGATGTCTGAGCTGCAGGCTCTTTGTACTGAACCTAACTGCATTATCTCTTACAAGGATAAGGTAGTCCTCAGAGCTAATAAGACATTCCTTCCTAAGGTAGTTTCTGAATTTCATCTCAACCAGTCTGTAACACTCCCTGTCTTTTTTACAGACAAATCCACCCCTGGGGAGCATAAACTCCACAGTTTGCTGGCCTCCTATCTGGAACACACCAAGCAGCTCAAAACCTCTCATACCCAGCTTTTCCTCACCTGTGGTGAGTTAGGCAGGGGCAGACCAGCCACTAAGAGAACTGTCTCCTGCTGGATAGCCTCTTGTATTAAGTTCTGTTCCAGTAAGGCTGACAAGCAGCCCCCTCAGGGCCTCGGAGCCCACTCCACTAGGGGCACTGCAACTTTAGTGGCAGCAGTAAGGGATATCCCCTTGCTCGATATCTGCAAAGCAGCGATATGGAAGACTGCACACCTTCACAAAGCATTATTGATTGGATGTACAGTCTAGATCAGATGCCAGATTTGGCACAGCAGTCTTGCAGAACCTGTTTCCAAAGTAGGTTCTGTACCTTCCTCCCAACTGTACTGCTTTGTAGTCTACAATAGTCAGACATACTGAAGGACCCCCTGGGGAGAAGAAAAAATACTCACCATAGTAATATTGTTTTTTCCAAGGTGTCCTTCAGTATGCATGACCTCCCACTTGTCCTCCTCTTACATAACAGGACTGAATATGGTCCTGCAGTCCTTTCCTTTGACAAATTTTAATTTTGTAGAATAGATAGATGTAAGGTTTTCACAGTTATGTGTGTCTTACTATTCCTCATACTTGTTCTTGTTAATGAGTTTTATGCTTTTTTGATAGACTAGACTTTTGGGGGCATTCTTGACGTTTTTCCAGCTACAAAATGAATCTGACTGCTCTCTGGCAAACCTACAGACAGCACAACCTCTGCTGCACTCTGATTGGCAGACTAATTAGTATCAACTCTACCTCTGGGGCAGCTGAATCCAGCTAGCATACTGCAATAGTTAAGCATACTGAAGGACACCTTGGAAGAAACAATATTACTGCGGTGAGTAATTTGTTCTTATTAAACACTGAAATGTAATGTGCTGAATATCTGACCTTGAATATTGTTTCAAACACCATGAAGTCTTGCTATATTAGGACTTATTGCAGTTAGCCACTGCACTTGAACTGCCCCGGAGAGGAAAGAGTTAACTCCAGAGAATCTGGAGTTCTAAAGCGCGAGGGCGCTATACCAAAGCTCTATCTGGGCAGTTTCAAATGAAACTGTCAGATTCTTTACTCCGCTTCACTGAACAGTCGCTCCGGAGATCAGCTCCTTCAGCTCGGTCGGTCAAGCGAGTATTTTCGGTTCATTTGAACTGCCAAAAAGTAATTATTTTACCGCATTTCGGTTAAAGCTCTATCTGGTAAACCGTAAGTACAAAATGAAAAGTCTGTGTGGAAATTTAGTTATCGGTTCGGTTTTGAACCGATCGGTTTGCTTATTTTAACGTTTTAAAGTTTTGGGCTTTTAGAGTGCGGTACCCGGTTCTTATCGGTTCTAAAAAAACCTTGATTTTAAATAGGGTTTTTTCAAATACCCGTGAAACGGTTAGGAACCGATAAGAGTGTCTTACCTAACGCGACCATAAAAGGGGCAAGTTTTTGGTTAGGCTGGCATTATGTCTGGGAAACCCAGAAAGAAAAACCGGGCCCACTGGGTTTCAACACTGTGATGCTGTGGGGAAGCCTTTGCCAAGGCTGTCCCACACACCACTTGTGTTTATTGTCTGGGGGCTGACCACCACCTGTCAGACTGCCAGGTGTTTAAAATTTCTCTGCAGCCACCCTGAAAAGAGATAGGGCCGTCTCAGGGAACTATTGGCCAAAAGGTCCGCTGACCCGGATGGCCAGCCCGGTCCAGTACCCACTGGACCAGGGCTAGACTTCCTCGGGCAAAAGGATGGTTCAGAGGAACCAGTTTAAAAAAAAAAAAAAAAAAAAAAAAAGAAATAAGAATGACAGAGAAATCAGTAGGTTTTGAGCCCAAGATTGTCTCTCCAACTGCTGCAGAAGTAGTTAAGCCATACAGATTGTCCAGTCACTGTTTCTAGGTCCTGTCGAACCATCTACAGTTGGTAAAAGGTGGCTTGTTCAGTTCCAGTGGTTCAGGTTTATGATGTTGAGGAATTGTTATGAACCACAGGAGTGGGAGGAGGAAAATTGATCAATACATGTGTGGCTGGTAGGGTCTGGACGTGCCCACTTAAGTGGACATTTCTCCAGACAGACTTTTAGAATCTCCTCCTATTCTGTCTGAGTCCTTTCTCAGTTTATGTTTTACAAAAGCTTGCAGAATCCCCAGCTTCCTTTAGAGGAGGCTATGGATGAGTAAAGGGAGCCTGATTATGTAGGAATGATGGGCTAGGAGGTTGTCTTTCCTTTGCATAAGTCATTTAGGAAGTAAACAACTAAGATTTTATAAGATTCTTCTTTCTGTCCCTCCTGTAAGATAAAAAAATGGACAGAAGGTGTATTTAAGTCAGGCTCTGTTACAGACTTCCTCACTGAGCAGTGTAGTCATGTAGGTGTGGTACAAGCTGCAGCCTGTGTCAAGGCTAGTTCCCTGGCCTCACATCCTCTTGAATAGGATTCAGGAGGATTGATGCCATGGCAAAAACAGTATATGGCAGCTTCTGTGGGACTCAGGCAGGCAAGTTGTATGGCTTATGTGGCTGATTTAGGAAATCTAGGTGGGGCCTTAGTATTGCAGTTAGCCAAAGCAGGCCCATGGCCAGCTGGCTGCGGAGTTGGAACAGGTGGCTGCTAATGGCACTGAAGCCTCTAAGTTCAAGTTCATACTGCTGTTGGTGTTAATCTTGTTTTCTCTAGGGTCATGACCACTTCTGTAGCTTTCCGTAGGTTGGCATGGCTCAGATGCACTATCTGTCCCAAGATACTCTGTCAAAGTCTATGGATTTGTTTCTTGTTGTGGGTAATTCTCTGTTTGAGGAACAAACAGAAAGCTATATGAAAAACATGGATGATTACCTACAAAAGTGCCCAGGTAGAGGCTCAGGCCTCCTCTGCTTTCGCCAGAGGGGTCTCTTCAGAGGCAGAGATGAGCGGGGCACAAGTAAACCGTCCCCTCCCCTTAGCCTAAGGCTATTGCCAAGCAGGCACCCTGATGGGTGCCCAGGGCCGATTCTCCTATACCAGTGGGCAGGTTGGTTTTATTTCAGCCAGAACTGTGTGTCCTAACTCGGACAAGTGGGTTCTGGAAGTAATAGGTCTGGTTCTCAGCTTCAAACAGTTTCCAAAGATGAGAGCCAGACAGGTCCTCCTGTAAATTCTTGAATCCCTTGCTTTGGGAGCAGAGGTTTCTTCTCCTCTGAACTGCAAAGCAGTAGAAAGGTCCCTCCTTGCCACGGGGCAGGGGCTGTCTCATGATACTTTCTTAACCTATAGAAGGCAGGAGATTGGCGGCCCATCTCAGATTTAAGGTACCTGAACAAGCATCTTTTGAAAACAAAGTTAAAATGTTAACTCTGGCTGAGGCCAGGGGACTGCTTGCTTTCCTGGACCTCAAGGATGCCTATTTTTTTTTTTTTCATGTCTTGATCAGGCCTTCTCACTGAAAGTACCTCAAGGTTACCCTCAGGCCACTACCAGTTCAGGGCAATGCCCTTCGGCCTTACCTCTGCGCCAAGGGTATTCAGAAATTCTAGCTGTGGTAGTGGCTCTTTTAGAAGACAGGGATTGCTTTGTTTCCTTTCCTGGATGACTGGCTCTTAGTGGGTCAGTCTCCGGATCAAGTAAAATCCACTTACAAGTCACCCAGCAGCTTCTCACCTTTCTGGGATTCCTGCTGAATTTACAAAGTCAGTTCTCGAACCAGTTCAGGTACTAACTTTCATAGGTGCAGAGTTGAACACAAAGTTAGCCAGGGCATTTCTCCCTCTAAAGGGTAGGCAGTCTCTTGCCCTGGCATCTTCCATACTCTGCGAGTCTCTTGACCAGCAAAGCATTTGCTACAACTACTAGGGCACATGGCTGCTTCCACAGCTGTAGTGCAGGGAGCAAGATTCAGATGAGGGACATTCAGTTCCATCTGAGGGCCTATTGGTCCCAAAGGAGGGATTCCCTTTCCAAATTGGTTCTAGTGACCCAATCCCTGATCCTGGCCTTACACTGTGGCAGGATCAAAGCAATCTAAAACTAGGGTCCTCTTCATTCCCTCACCACGGATGCTACTGTGTTAGGGTGAGGGAGCTCGCTTAGGCGACCTGTCCACTAGGGGAGTGTGGTCTCCAGGAATCTCTGCTCCACATCAATTTTGGAACTCAGAGCTGTCTTCTAATGCTTAGGAGTTTTCAGCTTCTGTCCAGAACAAGGTAGTTCAAGTCAGGACAGACAACACACAATAATGTGGTACATCAACAGGCAGGGGGCACTCGGTCATCAGCCTTGTGCACGAAGCAATGAAGTGGTGGTCTCTGGCTTACTCCTGAACACCTCCCTGATAGCAGTTCACCTCCCAGGGAGGACAATGCCCTGGCAGATGCCCTCAACAGGATTCTCAGGGCCATCACGATTGGGCTCTGATCCTCAGGTGCTGGGTTCAGTCCTTGCCAGATGGGGCTCATTTTCAGATAGATCTTTCACAGCCCCAGATAACCACTAACTTTCTCTGTTTTGTTGAGGCCTCCAGTGCTGGGATCAGCCCACCTGGGCCTTTTCACTTGGATTGGAAGGGAGGTTTCTGTTCACCTTTCCTCCCTTTTCCCTTTCTTTCAGGGTACTAGTAAAATCAGATCTCAGCCCTGCAAAGCGATTCTGATTGTTCCAAGCTGGGCCAGACAGCCCTGGTACCCATTGTCTCTGTCCTGACAGTCCACCCTACCTGAGCTTGCCCAGAGTCCACGACTTACTGGCCTTGCACAAGGGAGAGTGTGGTATCGAACCTCAAATTCCTCCTTCTCAAGGCAACTCTTGAGGAGTTAGAATTTGCTGATTTACACCTTTTTCAAGGTGTCGAGGATATTTTAAAGGCTTCAAGGAAGCTTTTCACTGGCGCCACTTACAATTCTAAGTGGAACAGGTTTTCAGTCTGGTCGCTGAGAAGCAGATTATACCACAGTCTGCTTATCTGCCCATTTTCTGGACTTTTGGTCCATTTTAAATTCTTTAGGTCTTAGGCCAGCTACCTTAAGGGTTCCTTTGGCAGCTGTCTCTGTTTTTCTGCAAGCAGGAAGCCTGCTTCCTTTTCTTCTCAACCTGTGTTTTCCAAGTTTTTAGGGGTTGCTTCATACCAACCCTCCTTTTGGAACCAGCTCCTGCATGGAGCCGAATGTTTGCAGTGCTCAGTTAATGCAAACCCCTTTGGACCTCTGTCCCCAGCAGAGCTCAAGCTTCTCACTTGGAAAATGTTTTTTCTGGTGGTTTCACTTCTGCCAGGCGATAAGTAACTACAGGCCCTGGCAGTGGAAGAGGATTTTCTCTCCACAGGGATAAGACAGTCCCTAGGACTAACACAGGGTTTGTCCCTAAGTGGTTTCAGGTTTCCACCTGAACCAATCCATCTCTCCCAGGATTTTTCACTGAGCATTCTTCCTCAGGTGAGAGGAGACTGCACAGCTTGGGCGTCAAAGGCCTTATGCTACTATTTGTAGCATACCAAGGGTCACAGGTTTGAATCCCTCAACTCTTCCTTACCCAAGGCGAGGGTTGGC
Organism: Neoceratodus forsteri; assembly: GCA_016271365.2. Lineage (NCBI taxonomy): Eukaryota > Metazoa > Chordata > Ceratodontiformes > Ceratodontidae > Neoceratodus > Neoceratodus forsteri. The sequence goes on along the minus strand of CM057449.1, from coordinate 498,807,964 downwards.
AAGGAACCTGCCACTAAGAGGACAATTGCAAGGTGGATTGTCTCTTGTATCCATTTTGTTATCAAAGACTGGGTAGGAGAGCCCCCTCAGGACTGAGGGCTCACTCCACCAGGTGTACAGCTGCATCTCTAGCAGCTGCTAGAGATATTCCCATTCTGGAAATCTGTTGAGCTGTTACTTGGAAGACAGTTCACACTTTTGCAAGCATTATTCCTGGTTTCAGTCCAGGAGAGATGCTCGTTTTGGCACACTGTGCTTCAGAGCCTATTTCCTAAGTGAGTTCTGACCCTCCTCCATGGAGGTACTGCTGTGTAATCTGCAATAAGTCCTAATATAGCAAGACTTCATGGTGTTTGAAGAAAAAATTACTCACCTTAGTAATTGCTTTTCTTCTCATGGAGTCTTGCTATATTAGGACCATCCCCCCAACCTGCCCCTCTCAGAACTTCTACTGGGGTGGGGGTGGCAAATTAGTGCAAGCACTGTGTCATGCCATTGTAGTTCTTCCCTTCACCCTCTTTTATTTAGGGTTAGGGAACTAGGGTTTTCTGGTTGAGTGATTTGTTGGCCCCCTTCCTGGACTTGAGTCTTTGGGGGAAGGGGGGGTTCCTAATAGTGCTTGTCAGGGGGGAAAACTAATAATACCATTATTCATTCTTATTATTGTTATTGTTGTTTCTATTGTTGTTATTACTACTAGTAGGTAGCCATTTGCCTAGTGTAGAGCTTTCCACACAGACTTGTTGCTTAGTGTTAGCTTCGTAAAGATCTGACAGTTTCATTTGAAACTGCCAGATGAAACTTTGGTATAAGCGCCCTCAGCTTTAGAACTCCAGATTCTCTGGAGTTAACTCTTTCCTCTCCGGGGCAGTTCAAGTGCAGTGGCTAACTGCAATAAGTCCTAATATAGCAAGACTCCATGAGAAGAAAAGCAATTACTAAGGTGAATAATTTTTTCTTTGTGTAACTCCCAACACAATTTTATCACAGCGCTTTTGTATTTTGTGTACAAAACCTTGTTTTTTTTTTTATGGACTGCTTTGTCATTCCTGTTACATTACTTTTGACCACCTCTGTTGTACTCTCCCGGATTGTGCCTTAAAATAGGCAACCGTTTTTTGTTTAGTGCACCTACCTGGTAAAATAAAAAGGAAATGCATAAAAACGTGGAGAAAAGATAGTAAGGAAGTGGACAGGTTGGAGTCAGAGTACCTGTATGCCTATCTTGAACACAGAGGTATAATGCAAGCTGTTGCATGAAAGAAGGCTAAGGTCTCTGTCATCCCATCTGCCAGAGAAGGACTCCGGAAAGCTGGCAGTGAAAGCTTCTACAACAGCCACCTTGCAACTAAGTATGTAGCTTCTATGGCATATGTAGCTCAATACCAGTAGGTACTATGGAACACAGCTCTGGCATGCGCGAGTCCTGATATTATACTGGTTAGTTTCAAATCATGCCAGTGACATATGCATGGAACTGGTTCTGGAGTTCCCCTTCTGATACAGTGGGTGTCTCTGCAGAGTGCCTAGTTACCATCTTCCTTTGGTTGCCTGGTCCAAGGAGCACTGTGAGAAATTTAGTTTGATGCATTCACGTCCTCTGACCTGTGATGCATGGTTGTTTTGAGTCTCCCTTCTGTGATAGGGTACCTTAGTGGGTGAATAGCAACTTTTATGGTCTGTACTGCCATTACTAAAAGACACTCTGGAGCTTGCTTGTGGCCATGAGTGAAAAAGTGGCTAGTGACTTGTCAGGCTGCCATGGATGCCACCAGGTACCGAATTGACATGGCTGTGAACACTAATGACACTGCCTCAATAGTCATGGCAAATGCAGTGTCTCTCAAGAGTTTTACATGGTTGAGGACCACAAACCTCTCCCAGGATACTCAAACAAAGCCTGTGGATTTCGTCTGTGAAGGGAATTCTCTGTTCTAGGGACATGGATATGTTCATCCACACTTACTGGCAGGTTGCTTGCCACTTTAAATCTTGCCGGAAGGTCTTCAAGCTGGCTCCTCCCACCCACCCAGGTGGTAAAACTCTCGGCTCCGCCCCATGACGCCAGATCTTCCTTACCGCTTGGAAGCTCAAGTTCCCTCCTTTGCACTCTGCATTTTAGGCCTGGATCCAAACTCTTCAGTTAATCCGAAACTAATTTTAAAATTACATGACTTCGGTCTTTATCTTCCCTCGCGGCTGCGATGGACACATCGACTCCCGGATTTCGTCGGTGCCCCTGTGGGCAGAAGATATCCTGGACCGACCCACACTCCACATGCGTTTACTGCCTGGGGCTTGAACACGATTCGCAGCCTGTGACTTGTGCAAGTCCTTTTCAGCCACGGTCTTAGAGGATCACGCTGCCAGATTGCAGCTTGGGCGCCCCGAGAAACTTTATCCTCGGTCAAGTCGAAGGAGGCCCGTTGGGCCGTGTCTGCGGCTGCGGGCTCGGCTGAACAGCTCGAGCAGATGATTGCCCTCGAGGAGGAAGCAGCCCAGGCCGCAGCATCATCTTCATCGGTTGCAGCATTTATCCCGCTCTCCTCCTTGGGCTCCTCCTACACGGCTTCGTTCAAGGAGTTTTGGCGATCCCTCTCCACCAAGGGAGAGGGGCCTTCGGGACATTCCTCTTGGTCCAAAAAGAAGGACTCTAAGGGTAAGTCCCACAGTCGACGTTCATGGGAGTGGGAGAGGTCCTCTTCCCCGGACAGTTGACACTCTGCTATGGTCGAGGTTGCGGCTAAGGCCACTGGCTTCACGGTATCCCCGTCAGGTCAGCCAGCCGAGACACCCGTCGGATGGGCTGTCGACTGCAGAAGCCGACAACCCTTCTTCACCCGTTCCCCCAGTGGAAACCGAGGACTTGCCTGTGCCTCCTGTGCTGGAGTCCCCGGTTAAAGTCCCTGAACCGAGGGAGGAGCGGGTTTCCCCCGGCCCCTCTCAGACCCACCCTCGGAAACACCGAAGGTCTCTGTCTCTGACCTCTTCTAGGTCTAGCCAATTCCACCGACATTGGCGGTCTCTGTCTCGGCACCGTGGAAAGCGGTGGCGCCGCTCATCCTCGTCATCGTCCTCTTCGGAGGATAGGCTCCAGCGCAACTTGAGTTGGCGCTACGAGGATCTAATGTGGCAGCAGCTCCTTTTGACCGGGAATAAGCCGACTCCGTCGCCTTCCCTGGCCATTAAGTGGCTGTCACCGGAGCGGCCCAAACAACCCCTCGTTGTAGTCGAGGAGAAAGCCGGCACCAGTTGTTCATCCGAAACCGGCTGCGCCACCCATTGTGGTGAAACACCCGCCTCCACAACCTAAAACTGGGGCCCCGACCAAGGATTCTCGGTCGGGTCAGGGCTTGCCCCATCGGTTGTCGGTCACCCTCACTCCCGATCGACCTCGGCAGGTGGAGGGTGGCTCAGGCGCTCGGCAGCTGTTTGCAGACTCCTCGGAGTCTGACGATGATGACTCCTTGTTCTCCAGGCTGCTTGACCTGGAGTCCACTGGGGGTCAATCGTGGACGAGAGCCCATCCTCGTTTCTTGGAATGCTTCGACTCATCTCAGAGTCCACTGGGATGAAACTCAAACCCATTTCCAAACTGGCCAAGTATCCCCTCACGGAGATACTGGACCGATGGAATTCCCCCCACGGAGGCCTTCCCAGTGGCCGAAGCCATTGTTGGCCCGGCCCTGGAGCTATGGCAGCGGCCAGCTTCTTGTCCAACACCTTCGGCCAGGATGGCTCGGAGGTATGTTGTTCCCACCGGCTCACTCTCCAGTCTCTTGGAGCACCCCTCCGCGGAGGGGTTAGTGACCGACAGTGTTTTACGACGATCTGGGAACGCGCGGGATGTGGACAAGCCACCCGATAAGGAGTCCAAGAAACTGGACTACTCCGGGCAGAAAGTCTGTGCGGCTTCCTCTCTAGGCCTTCGTCAAGCCAGCTTGGCCGTTCTGATGGCACACTTTTCACACGCCCTTTTGGGTTCCCTGGATGAGGCAATTCCTCATCTCCTGGCTGACCTTCAGACGACTGTCAAGCAGGTGCGGGATCAGGGAAGGGCGGTGGCCAAACAGCAGCTCCAGATTTCCGTGGACATCACTGACTCGTGTGCCCGGTCAGTAGCGGCCGCAGTGGCCACGCGCCGCAGAGCTTGGCTGCGGATCTCTACCTTTACGGCAGATACCCAGCACAAGCTGGCAGACGTTTCCTTCTTGGGTACAGACTTGTTCGGTCCCGGGGTGGAGGGTCATCTGCAAAGGATCGAGAAGTCCAACGCCACCTTGGACTCTGTCACGTCTGCCCAGAAGGACAAAGGCCACCAGCAGCGTAAGGCCTTTCGGCCTTCAACCACTGCGGCACGTCCGGCCCAGCAACACCAGCATCAGGGCCAGCAGGCTCGCACTTGGCAACCCAAAGCCAAGCCTGCTGCTTCCTCCAGCAGGAAGCCGGGATGGAAAAGTCCAGGAGGCTCCTCGGCTGGTCCTTCCTCCAAGCCTGCCCAGTGATGGGTTGAGGGGTGTCGCCCCCAGCCTCATCACTCCTCCCTGGGTTCCCCCCGTGGTGGGACAGCTCCGCCACTTCCTTTCCACCTGGTCCGATATCACCACGGACCGCTGGGTGCTGCAAGTGGTAGGAAAGGGTCTGCCTCTGGAATTTGAGCAGTCCTCACTATAGCGAGCCTTCGCCCCGCGAGGGAGCTCACGGGGTCGTAGCTCTCTGTCGGCTCATCGAGCCGACATGGCTGCTCCTCCAGAAGGAGGTGATCAGGGAGGTGGCGGTCTCTATGAGACCCGGGCTTTGTGTCCAGGTACTTCCTGGTCCCAAAACGGATGGCGGGCTGGCGCCCCATTCTAGACCTACACGACCTGAACACGTTCCTAAGGTCTCGAACCTTCAGGATGGTCACTCTGGCTCAGCTCATTCCATCCTTGAAATGAGGCATGTGGTTCTGTTCTCTGAACCTTCAGGACGCGTTCTTTCACGTCCCAATCCGTCCGTCCCACCAGCAATTCCTCCGCTTCAGAACGGAGGGATCCCTTTACGAGTTCTGGGCCATGCCCTTCGGCCTCTCTCCAGCTCCCAGGGTCTTCACCAAATGCATGGCAGTGGTAACAGCATTCCTGCGGCGCCTAAGGGTCCGGGTGTACCCTTACCTGGACGACTGGCTGATTGCAGCCTCCTCCTAGCAGGAGGTGGAGCGGTCCAGGGATCTGGCCCTCCAGGTCTGCTCTCACATTGGCCTCCTCATCAACGAGGCCAAATTGGAACTCGTGCCAACGCAGGTGATTCATTTCATCGGGGCAGAGCTCGACTCTGTTCGAGCCAGAGCACGGCTCCCGGCGGACAGGGCCGAGGTTCTTTCCTCCTTTGCCCAGTCATTTTTAGTTGGGCAGTTGTGCCCTGCCCGGGACTTCCTGCGCCTCTGGGGCCTCATGGCGGCCTGCACCAGCGTGGTCCGTTAGGCCTGCTGGCACATGCGTTCCCTTCAGTGGGGGTTGGCCTGCCAGTGGTCACAGCGCTCCGGTCCTCTGGACCAGCCAGTGATAGTGACCCAGGAGATGTGGAACGCTCTCCAGTGGTGGCTCATTCCAGGTCATCTGCAGGAGGGTATCCCGTTTGTCTGCCCAGAGCCAACGGTCACTTTAACGACCGATGCCCCTCTGGGTTGGGGTGCCCATCTGGGGGAGCTCAGAGCGCATGGCCTCTGGTCCCCTCAGGAGTCTCGATGTCGCATCAACCTGCTGGAGCTTCGAGCTGTCCAACTAGCCCTCACCGCCTTCACGCCGTTTGTATGGGATCAAGTGGTCCAGGTCTAGATGGACAACACCACGACTGTGTGCTACTTAAACCGCCAGGGCGGGACGCGCTTCTTGCCTCTGTGCAAGGAAGCTCTCCACACTTGGTCTCTCTTGATTAGCCTGGAGGTGGATCTCCTAGCCATCCATGTGGTAGGAGCCTCCAACACTCTGGCCGATGCCCTAAGCCAGATAGGTGCTGCATCTCACAAGTGGTCTCTCCTGCCAGAGGTAGTACAAGATCTATTCTCCCACTGGGGCACACCTCAGGTGGACCTGTTTGTCTCCAGGGAGAATGCGTAGCTGAGGCTGTTTCATTCCCACCCCCCTCGGCAGGGTTTGCTGCAGGGGGATGCCTTCTCGAGGCCGTGGACCCCAGGCCTCTTCTATGCCTTTTCCCCCATTTCCCTTGAACCACAAGATGCTTGACAAGGTGCAGGTGATTCTGGTAGCCCCAGACTGGCTCCGCCAGTTCTAGTATCCAGATCTCCTCAGCCTCAGCTCCAGGCTCCCGAGGAGGCTTCCAGCCCGCTCGGACCTGATCTCAGTCAGCCAGGGGAAGGTACTCACCCGGACCTTCAATCCCTGCACCTGATGGCCTGGCTCTCCTGAGCCAGAGTTACAGGCCTTGGGTCTTTCCGGCGAGGTCCTCAACGTTGTTGAGGCATCCCATAAGGAGCTGACCAGAAAACGCTATGCTTTCAAATGAAAGAGATTCTCCATTTGGTGTCAGGATAAGGGGTTGGACCCTTCCTCCTGTTCCTTGGCCAGCATTCTGGACTACCTATGGTCCCTTTCTGAGCTAGGGCTTCGGTCGACAACCCTTAAGGTGCACCTAGCAGCCATCTCTGCTTACCGGGCGTGGGCCGGGAGGCAGTCGGTGGCGCAGGAGAAGGTGGTCGGGCGCTTTTTCAAAGGCCTTGATCACATATCCCCTTCGGTGCGAGAACCTCCACCTCCGTGGGATCTACTGCTGGTACTGGCTAAGCTCATGGGCAAGCCATTCGAACCGATGCACAGGTGTGATATTTCTCACCTGTGCGTGAGAACTGCCTTCTTGGTGGCTATCACGTCAGCCAGAAGGATGGGAGAGCTCCAGGCACTTTCCATCGAGTCTTCTTATCTGGTCTTCCACAGGGACAAGGTTGTCCTGTGCCCCACCGAAATTCCTTCCGAAGGTGGTGTTGGAGTTTCACCTTAACCAGGTGTTGACTCTGCCGGTGTTCTACCCCAATCACACCTTGGAGGCCGAATATAGGCTCCATACTTTGGACCCTAGAAGAGTGCTCTCTTATTACAAGGAGCGGACGGCTGAAGTTCAGGGAGAGGTTCGCCAGCTGTTTGTCACCTACGCTGAAGCCGCCCCTGGCAGACCTGCAGCCAAGTGGACGATAGGTGGGTCACCTCCTGCATAGATCTCTGCTACAGCTTGGCGGGCATGGAGCCTCCCAAAGGGAAAAGAGCTCATTCTACCCGCCATACCGCTACATCAGTGGCTGCTTCCAGGGACGTCCCTATCCAGGAAATCTGCAGGGCTGCTACTTGGAAGTCAGGACACACCTTCATTACCCACTACCACATCGACCTTGAGTCACACTGGGATGTTGGTTTTGGAACCTCAGTTCTCTAGACCTTATTCCCTTAGTAGGGGTGCGCGCCTTGCCTCCCTCCTCCCAGAGAACTGCTAGGAGTCTGCCAGTAAGTGTGGATTGAACAACATATCCATGTCCCTAGAAATATAGGCTACTCACTTGTATCAGGAGTTCTAGGAATGGTATATGTTGTTCATCCACACAACCCACCCGACCTCCCCGGCTTCGACGCACAACCTGGCTTCCAGCGGGTTAGATCTGGCGTCATGGGGCGGAGCCGAAAGTTTTACCACCCGGGTGGGTGGGAGGAACCAGCTTGAAGACCTTCTGGCAAGATTTACAGCAGCAAGGAATCTGCCAGTAAGTGTGGATGAACAACATATACAATTCCTAGAACTCCTGTTACAGGTGAGTAACCTGTATTTCAAACAACATGAAGTCTTGCTATAGTATGACATATGCAGTTTGACCCCGCCTTCGAACTGCTCCGGAGGTGAAAGAGTTAACTTTCCATGCCAGGCATGGAATCTTGAGCGCGAGCTCGGTTGAGAACTCTGTCTGTTGTTCTTCAAACTCATACTGTCAGATTCTTTACTCCGCCTCACTGAACAGTCGCTCCGGAGATTTCTCCTGCTGCTCGGTTCATTTTCTCGATTAAAAAGCGTAATTTCTCGGTTTTTAAACCACATTTTGTCTATATTTAACCGCAACCGGTCAGTTCAAGCTCTGTCTGTGGTATCGTAAGTAATAGATAGGTTTTACATTATTTCTGTGTGGAACTTGTAAACGATATTATCGGTTCACTTTGAACCGATCAGGTTGTTGTTAAACTTTATTAAATTGCATTTAGAGTGCGGTTCCCGGTTCTTATCAATTCTAAAAAAAACTGATTTCATTATGGTTTTTTCCATGACCCGTGACACGGTTGGGAACCGATAAAGGTGTCTTGCTTGGCGGATTGCCGTAAATGGGCAAGTTTTTGGTTAGGCTGGCACTATGTCTGGAAACCCAAAGAAAACCGGCCCACTGGTTTCAGCACTGTGCAGTCTGTGGGAAGCCTTTGCCAAGGCTGACCCACACACCACATGTGTTTATTGTCTGGGGTTTGACCACCTCAATGCAGACTGCCAGATTTGCAAGAATTTCCTGCAGCTACCCTGGATAAGAGAGTTGGTAGGCTCAGGGAACAGAGGCTAAAAGTCCGCTGACCCGGATGACAGCCCGTTCGGTGCCAGCCGAACCGGAGAGAGTGCCCTCTGACCAGGGTGAGACTTCCTCGGGCAAACGGAGGGCTGACTCGGAGGAGTCAGTCCCAGCAAAAAGGACTAGAAAATCAGCAGGTGTAGAGCCAAAATTTCCTTCTCCAACTGCTGCAGAGATAGCCAAAGTGATCAAAATTGTCCAGTCGCTTTCCCCGGTTCCGACCGAACCGGCACCATCATGTAAGCGGTCGGTTCGGTCGGTGCCACTGGTTCAAGAATATGATATAGAGGAATTTTATGAACCGGAGGAGGGGGAGGAAGATTATGAAGAATGGTACTTCCTACCCCAAAAAAGACAGGAGAATGGCGGCCCATCCTGGATCTCAGATACCTAAACAAGCACCTTTTAAAACCAAAATTCAGAATGGTGACTCTGGGAATTGTTTTACCCTCTCTAAGGCCAGGGGACTGGCTAGCGTCCCTGGACCTCAAGGATGCCTACTTCCATGTTCTCATCAGAAGCTCCCACAAAGTACCTCATATCGAACTGCCTCAGGCCATTACCAGTTCAGAACAATGCCCTTGACCTCACCTCTGCCCCAAGGGTATTCACAAAATGCCTGGCAGTAGCAGTTGCTCATTTAAGAAGGCAAAAGATTGCCATCTTTCCTTACCTGGACAACTGGCTCATAGTGGGCCAGTCTCCAGACCAAGTCAAATTACACCTTCAGGTTACCCAGCAGCTGCTTACATCTCTAGGTTTCCTTCTCAATCTCCCAAAGTCAGTTCTAGAGCCTGTTCAGCTACTCACCTTCATAGGCGCAGAACTGGACACAAAGCAGGCCAGAGCTTTCCTCCCTGTAGAAAGAGCGAATACCTTGGTGGCTCTGGCCTCCTCCTTCACTCTACAGGTCTCTCGACCAGCAAGGCATTTTCTGCAGCTCCTAGGGCACATGGCTGTTTCCACAGCAGTAGTGCAGGGAGCAAGATTTCAGATGAGGGACATTCAGTTCCATTTGAGAGCCTTCTGGTCTCAAAGGAGAGATCCTCTAACCAAATTGATCCCAGTAACTCGAACCCTGATCCAGGCCCTACAGTGGTGGCAGGATCAGAGCAGTCTGAGACAAGGGGTTCCTTTCATCCCTCAATCTCACTCCTTGACCCTTACTACAGATGCGTCCCTCTTGGGGTGGGGAGCTCACATGGGCAACCTCACCACCCAGGGATTGTGGTCCCCTAGGAGTCTCTGCTCCACATCAGTCTGTTGGAACTCAGAGCAGTTTTTCTAGCACTTCAGGTTTTTTCTGCATCTGTTCAGAACAAAGTGGTACAGGTCAGAACAGACAACACCACTACAATGTGGTACATCAACAAGCAAGGGGGCACTCGGTCTTCGGCCTTGTGCACCGAGGCAATGAAGTTGTGGTCTCTGGCTTATTCCCTGAATACCTCCCTCATGGCAGTTCACCTCCCAGGCAAGGACAATGTCCTGGCAGATGCTCTCAGCAGGATTTCCCAGGGCCATCACGAATGGGCTCTGGATCCCCTAGTACTGGAGGTAGTATTTGCCAGGTGGGGCATCCCTCAGATAGATCTTTTTGCAGCCCCAGACAATCACCAACTTCAGCTATTTTGCTGCAGGCCCCCCAGTATTGGGCTCAGTCCCTCTGGATGCCTTCCTTCTCAACTGGGAAGGCAAGTTTCTCTATGCTTCCCCCCTTCCCTCTCTTGTTCAAGGTGCTAGTCAAAATCAGATCTCAACCTTGCAAGAAGATTCTGATTGCTCCAGATTGGGCCAGACAGCCCTGGTATCCACTCCTTCTGTCCTTAGCAGTCCACCTTCCCCTGTGTCTTCCCAGGAATCACAATCTGTTAACCTGTGCCCAGGGAAGAGTTTGTACCGAATCTCAAATCTCTCAACCTCAAGGCCTGGCTCTTGAAGAGTTAGAGTTGCTGACCTACACCTTTCTCAAGGTGTACTCGATATCTTAAGCTTCTAGGAAGCCTTCCACCAGGGCTACTTATAATTCTAAATGGAAAAGGTTTTCCATATGGTGTTCTGGAAAGCATATTTCCCAGAATCTGCTGATTTGCCCACAGTCCTGGATTATATGGTCCACTTAAATACTTTGGGGCTGAGGCCAGCTACCCTAAAAGTGCACTTGGCAGCTGTCTCTGCTTTTATATCAGCAGGAAAGCCTCTTCTCTTTCTGCTCACCCTGTATTCTCCAAGTTTTTCAAGGGATTGCTTCACACCAACCCTCCATTCAGGGACCCTGCTCCCACCTGGGATCTTAATGTTTGCATTGCTCAGCTTATGCAACCCCCCTTTGAGCCTTTGTCTTCAGCAGAGCTTAAGTACTTGACTTGGAAAACTGTGTTTTTAGTAGCCATCACTTCTGCCAGACGCATAAGTGAGTTACAAGCTTTGTCAGTGGAGTCTGATTTTTATCTCCTTTCACAGAGATAAGGTGGTTCTCAAGACTAACAGGAAGTTCTTGCCTAAGGTGGTGTCAGATTTCCACCTTAATCAATCTGCATCTCTTCCAGTTTACTTCACTGACCATTCCTCCTCTGGCGAGAGGAGGCTGCACAGCTTAGATGTGAAGAGAGCCCTTAGTTACTACATAGAGCGTACCGAGGGTCACAGGTTTGACTCCCTCCAACTATTCCTCACTTATGGTGAGGTTGGTAAAGGGAAACCTGCCACTAAAAGATCCATTGCCAGGTGGATTGTCTCTTGTATCCAATTTTGTTATCAAAAACTGGGTAAGGTTCCCCCTTCAGGCCTGAGGGCTCACTCTACCAGAGGTATAGCTGCGTCCCTGGCTGCTGCCAGGGACATCCCTATCATAGAGGTATGTCAAGCAGCTACCTGGAAAACAGTTCACACTTTCACCAAGCATTACTCTCTGGACATCCAGGCTAGGAGTGATGCTCAGTTTGGCACAGCTGTGCTTCAGAGCCTATTTCCTAAGTAGGTTCTGTCCCTCCTCCATGGAGGTACTGCTGTGTAGTCTGCATATGTCATAATATAGCAAGACTTCATGTTGTTTGAAGAAAAAATTACTCACCTTAGTAATGTTGTTTCTTCTAATGGAGTCTTGCTATATTATGACCTCCCTGCCTGCCCCTCTCAGAACCTCTGCTTTTGGGATGTGGGTGGGCAGTGCAGTGTTGGCACTTAGTAGATGCCCACCTTGTTTTTTCACCCCTTTTTTGGGGTGTTTGGGTGTTGTGTTTTTATTTTCTGGATCCCCTGACTTGAGTCTTTGTTTTGGGACCAAAAAATGGTTAATATTTTAGTAGCCAGTTGGCTAGTGTAGGTTTACAGCTTCCACACAGAGTCTTAGTGAGTTTTGCTCGTAAAGATCTGACAGTTTGAGTTTGAAGAACAGACAGAGTTCTCAACCGAGCTCACGCTCAAGATTCCATGCCTGGCATGGAAAGTTAACTCTTTCACCTCCGGAGCAGTTCGAAGTCTGGGTCAAACTGCATATGTCATAATATAGCAAGACTCCATTAGAAGAAACAACATTACTAAGGTGAGTAATTTTTTCTTTGGTGACAAGATAGAAGCTTACTGTGGACGAATACAAAACCACCTACAAAAGTAAGAATGAAAAGGAAATGGCCTCAACTTCCCAAAGGTCTTAAGGAAGGGAAGGCAGTGCCAGGGCAACTACCCCCGTGCATATGTGACCTGTGCACGGGGGTAGTAGCCTGTGTGGTACCAAAGTTATAGAAGTGTGAGCAGTATAATCATTTGGGGGTGTCCTTATTGCAGTTTGGTGGTGGAGGTGAGAGCTTCACCAGCATATAAACTTATATTTTGTGGAGAACTGGCATGTATCAGTTTTACCTGCTGTGAAGGCTGATTCACTCTGAAAATGAACTGCTAAAAGACTCTTAACCCTATTGCTATTTTCTGATTTGCTAATTTGTGATTGTGTTTATAGTTTAATATGGGTGGGTTGGGTTATTCTGTTTATTGTGGAAGGTGGAAGATAAAATTGGTGATTGTGTGGTGTGTGTGTGTGTGTGTGTGTGATTATGAGGATGTGAGTGTGTTTTGGTGTATTGCTGTTTATTATTGTTTCTTGTTTTGATTGTTATTAGCTATGTGCTGGCAGAGGTCGCAGACTGTCGGGTACTGCTCTCCCACCAGGCTTAGGGACCTCTGCCCTTTTGGCTGTCCCCCACTGCCTGCTGATGTGTACGGGCATTACCGTGCACTGGGGATAGCCAGGAGGAGGAAAAAGTGGGGAAGAACTGGGCCTGGCAGGAGTTTGGAGCAGGGTGGATGGATTGGGGTTATAGGGACTAGGAGATGCCTTGGGTGAAATGGGTCCAGGAAAGGGTTCTCTCTGTCTGGTTCCCATACCCAAGGGTTCCACTTCTGGTGAGCAAGTTGCACAGTCTACCTCGTCTACCCACCCTACTCGGGCGGTGTTGTGCAATGCCAGGTCTATAAAAAAACAAGACAGCAGTGATTTGTTGATGATGTGGGTACAACTGACCTCTCTTACATCACTGAAACCTGGCTGAACGAAAATGCTGCCCAGTATTGGAATCAGTAGTTCCAGTCGGGTACTCGGTGATACGCCGCCCGAGGGAGGATTGCAGGGGTGGGGGTGTAGACAATTGTTTTAAGTCGGAACTGGGCCTTGTAGCCACCCCGGTAGGGGTAAACCAGATCCTTTGAGTATATCGTGGGAGCAGGTGTAGGTTGCAGGATACTACTTATCTACCATCCACCCGGGGGTGTGAAGGAATTCCTGCAGGAAGTTGCAGACTTCATCGTCGACATGGTGCTGGAATCCCCCCCAGATGGTTGATTCTGGGGGATCTCAATATCTGGGTCGATGATAAACTCTCACAATTTGGTCAGGACTTCCTCCACCTTATGACTTTGGGCCTTACACAGGTTATTACCTCTGCGACCCATAATCTCGGTCACTCATTGGACCTGGTATTCGAGTTGGAGATCTCAGATTTGGCAGTGGTGCTGGTCGGATGGTTAGACCATCATACTGTAAATTTTAATTTTGAGGCTCCACCTAATAGACCTGCCCCTATGGAGATGGTCCGGTACTGCCCCTTAAGGGGTTTGACCCCAGATGGTCTTATGGTGGTACTGGACCCATCGGTTGTGCCAAGTGTAAGCGTGGAACTAGGGGACCTTTTACTAGCCTATAATAAGGCAGTGACTGTGGCCCTGGATTCCTTGGCTCCTGTCCGCATTTGCCCTCTCACTCTTCGCCCCAAGTCCCCCTCATTTGATGGGACTTTGAAGAAGATAAGGCGAGTGGGTCGAAGGTTGGAGCGACACTGGCGGAAATCAGGCCTGGCTGATGACAGACTTAGATTGATGGCCCATTATAAAGACTATCAATTGGCAGTTTCCTGTAAGAAGGCAGAATTCCTGTCCAGGGAGATTGCCGCCGCGCTAAATGGACCAGCTCAGCTCTTCCGGACTGTCAACAGATTGCGCATTCCAATCCGTCTTCAGTCTCTGGGAGCGTTTTCACAGAATGAGTGTGATGAATTTGCTTGGTTCTTCACCAAGAAGGTTGCCATCATTAGGTCTGGGATCTGCCTAGCGCCTTCTAATGGGCATTGTGAAGGTTGGCAGGAGGTTGCAAGCGCCTAGTTTGTCTGATCTGACTTTGGCTGGTTAGCGATCACTGTCATCGTGAGGATCATCCAAGGTTTGCGACCAACCTACTGTAGTCTGGACCAGAGTCCAACATGCCTCCTGGTGGGGTGTGTTGTGGTGATCAGCCCAGTCCTGGCTGAGATTGTCTGGTGCGCGTGGAAGATGGGGATGTTTCCTGATCCCCTGAAGGAGGCGGTGGTGAGACCCCTCCTTCGACCCCGACTGCTTGGCTAACTACAGACCTGTCTCTAACATGCCCTTTGTGGGTAATGTTATTGAGAAGGTGGGGGTAAGGTTATTGATAAGGTGGTTGCGTTGCAGCTGGAGGATCATCTTACCATCCATGATGTCTATGATCCTCAATTTGGATTTAGTAAAAGGCATAGTACCGAGATGGCACTGGTTCGGGTACTTAATGATCTCCTAATAGCGAGGGATCGGAGGGGCTGTTCGATCTTTGTCGTCCTTGATCTCTCTGCAGCATTTGACACTGTGGACCATGGAGTGCTACTGGAGTGCCTGCAGCTAATCTGTGGACTGTCTGGTACAATCGTTTGGTGGTTTTGATTGTTCCTCCTGGGCAGGACCCTTGAGAGTGGTGTCGGGGATCTATTCTTCGGCCCCTTCCCACCTCTGTCCTGTGGGGTTCCGCGGGGCTCCATATTATCACCCATGTTGTTCGCAGTGTATATGCTGCCGTTGGGAGACATTATAAGGCGGTATGGGCTGAGTTTTCACTGCTATGCAGATGATACTCGGCTATACATATCCTTTGTGCTCGAGCACTGTGATGCTGTCTTGGTCTTTAACAACTGCCTCTTCAAGATCCAGGACTGGATAAGTGCTAACTGGCTGAGGTTAAATCCTGCTAAAACTGAGGTGTTGGTGATGGACCCGGGTCCTCAGGGTGTGGGGTCGTTGGTTGTGCAGCTCTCCTGGCTTTGGGGGGGGGGGCAGCTGCTGACCTCAGATCGGGTGCGAAATCTGGGCGTTGTTCTTGATGGAGGTTTGACACTTAAATCTCAGGTGTCTGTTGTCAAGACTTCTTTTTTACCATCTGAGGATTATCGCCTGGATTAAACACCTGGTCCCACCTGAAGATCTTCCAACTTTGGTCCATGCCTTTGTGACTTCCTGCCTTAACTGCTGCAACGTCCTGTACCTAGGGGTACCGTGGGTTGATCTCCGCCACTTGCAGCTGGTGCAGAATGTGGCGGCCAGGTTGACTGGTTCATCAAGATCCTGCCATGTCACGCCTGTGCTCCGTGGCCTGCACTGGCTGCCGGTACGGTGGCGGATCACCTTCAGGATCGGGTTACTGACCTATAATGCCCTACACGGACAGGGACTGTGGTACTTGCAAGATCTTTTCTGTCCCTTTCGCCCTCTTCTCACTCCGCCCTCCTCCAAGGGATTGCTAGAGGTTCTGCAGCAGAAGGTGGCTACTAGAATGCACACTCGGAGCAACCAAGAAAATGACAGTAGAAAGTGGCATACATCGATTGTTGAAGAAAACTGATAAACTTGTTCCAGTTAAAACATTTTATTAAACTGACAGAATATAAATAGTAGCAGCATTCCCCTCATAAAAACCGCCGAATGTTTTCACATCACACTGTCGCTTTCTCCGCGTTTCGTGTGAGGGGTGCTGCTGCTACTATTTTATATTCTGTCAGTTTGAATAAATTGATTTTTTAATTGAACCAAGCTTAATGGTTTCTTCACCAACTCAGTGTAGCCACGCTTTGTGCTTTTTCAGTTGATACAGGTTCCCAGGGTTCGTCTTAAGACCTCAGGGGCCCGTTCTTTTGCCTTTATGGCCCCTACCCTGTGGAACTCTCTACCTCATCAGGTTAGAGAGTGCCTGACCGTTGAGCGCTTTAAATCCGTTCTCAAAGCTCATCTGTTTAGAATGGCTTTTTGGGATTTTGCTTAAACTGCTGTGTATTTTAAATAATAGCCTGTTAGTATTTATATTATTGCTTTTATGGATTTTTATCTTGTACAAGCGCTTTTGTCTGTATGGAATTGCACTTTTTTATGTTGGTTGCATGCATGCGCAAACCAATGTATTGTTGCAGTACAGGATTTTGGGTGTATCGCTGCCGAACCTATTTCAGTACACAAAACCAGGGGCTTGTAATGGTCTCGGCAGTCTGCACCAATGACCACTCTGTGTGGTCCTGACGGAACTCTCTGATAGGTAGGCTGAACGATCATGCACTTCAAAGGGCAGAAGCCACTCCAATCAGAGAGGGCTTCGATCTTTTGATTTGCATGATGCCCATGTCAGTAAACAGTGAAAGGAGAAGTCTTGCAGCAACAGCTTCCAAAAAAATAAATCTACTTCCCAGACCAACTGGCGCTCTATTCTCCTCAGTGTGGGACACTGGGTAGCCCACTCCCAGTGTCCCCAGTTTTCCTTCAACCCCATATGGTCGTCCCCCCCCCCCAAGCAGTGTGCCCTCTTCATTTAAGGTTTGCTGACAGTGGGGTGCCCAATCCCTGTGTTGGAAGTAGCCCCCACTCCCCCCTCGAAAGGGTGGGACACTCCCCAGTGTCCCCAGTTGTGTACTGAATCCCATATTATTGTTGTGGAACACTGGGGAGCCCACTCTGTGTTCCCAGTATGCCCCCCAGCAGTGCTGCCGTGTTCTCCCCTTATGTTAGCTTAAAGCGGGGTGCCCAATCCCCGCGTTGGCAGTAGCCCCCCTTCTCCTGACAGTGTGGGACACTGGGTAGCCCACTCCCAGTGTCCCCAAATGTATAATGTACCTGTAAAAAAGAAGTCCCCTGACTTATCTTTTTCCAGGTTTAAAAAAAAAAAAAAAAAAAACAGTCCCATGTTGTCTCCCCATGTCCCCACCCTCCCTCTGTGCACCCACCTCCCCGCATCCCCCCTTACCCCATACTTACCTCTGGAGGTTGGTGGCTGCGATCTTCTCTGGACTGGGACATGTCTGCATTCTTCAAAGCTGAACCGGTAACTAAAGAATCAAAGGTAAGTGCCATATAATGGCAGTCAGTGGGGCTTTCAACTTAAGTTGATATCTCAGCTGTTTTTAAGAATTTTGTCCCCAAATTTTCAACATGTGGTTCTTGAGACCCCATGTCATGAACACTGGCACTGTCATCTCGTCAGTTGGTCCCAAAAGGTGATTTGCAGTCGCTGCGCGGAATCGTCTTTCGGTACTGATTAACGAAATAACAGTGCCAGTGTTCATGAGGTGGGGTCCCAAGAACTCTCTGTTGAAAATTTGGTGAATAAAGTCCCCAAAATGCCTGCGTTACAAGCGTGCATTGCGCAGTTTATATGCATGCTCATAACTTTGCCAATTACTCCAGATTTTCAGCATTGCCATTTTTCACACCTCATCACGAACAGTACAGCTGTCATTTTTTTACATCCTGCCCAAAATGTGATTTTGCATCTGCTGCTCAGAATAGCGCAACCACTTTGCGAAATCAACTTTCGGGACAGATTAACGAAATGACAGTGCCAGTGTTCATGATGTGGGGTCCCCAAAAGGCCATGTTGAAAATTTTGGTCAAAAAATTTAAAATGCCCAAGTTGTATTGTGTGCGTTGAATTTATTCTGCACATACTAAGGATTGGACCTGTAAAATAAGAAAACTATTATACTATCTCAAAAGAAGGGAAATTCATTGCAAAAAGATATAATGATTAGTTAGGGGTTTTACATCAGCCAAAAGCTGGGAAATTCGATGTTAGGGTTCCCACCCTCCACACACCAACAAATGTCGGGGGTGCCATAGGGTCGTCAGACCTTAATCTCACCCCATTCTCCTATACTGTACCATGTCAGCTTGTTTACACATGGAATGAGAGAGTTGGACCTGACACCCCGATGCCTGTTGGGGGTGGTAGGGGTGGGAACCCTAACATCTGATTTCCCAGCTTTTGACGATCTAATAAAAACCCTAACCGATGCATTAATGTACCTTTTTGCAGTGTGATCTGCTGGCTATACTATAGCAACAAGTAGCGCGGTTTCATTCATTAGAAGCCTAAACTCGGCAGTGCAGGAGAGAGGGTTGTGCTGTGCTGTGCTGGACCGGCAGGCAGCAGTTGCCTTCTCTTAATAAGGAGAATTGGGGTCCGGGTGTGCTTGGGCAGCCGATGGACGGTTGGAGTGATCAGGTCACTGCTTGTTGTTGCTGGGGGTTCTCTGTATTCTTTGCTGCTGCCTCTCACTTACAAATGGGGGATTACTCTGTATTCTTGGCACTGCTGCCTCTCGCTTAAATTTGGGGGATTACTCTGTATTCTTGGCAGTGGTGCCTCTCACTTATATTTGGGGGATTACTCTGCATTCTTGGCACTGCGGCCACTCTGTTAAATTAGTTTATAAGATGGGGGCCAGCATAAAAAAAAAAAAAAATTGTAGGTGCTGTGTGCATAGGAGGGTGAGATTTAAATAGGTGTTACTGAAAAAAAGTTGCTGCCTTGAAAGTACATAAGGCTGTGGGACCAGATGAGGTACACTTCAGGGTGTAAAGGGAGCTCAGGAAAGTGCCAGTGTTAAACAAGCAACCAATGTTCAGCATTGGCAGATGCTTGTTTTTTTTTTTTTTTTTTTTTAGAAATAAACAATTGATTGACCTACGACTACACTCCCCAGAGGGGCTTTCTCAGAGGTAGGGGCAGAAGGGGTGCCAAGCTTGGAGATGCCACTCCAGGCCCCAAAGCCCAGGCTAAGCAAACTCCCTGACATGACTGACCAGGTCCCTCAGCCTTTGCCAGTGGGAGGAAGGTTGGCTAACCATTCCTAGGCATGGAAAGGTATCACCACATATAGGTGTGTCCTGGAAGTAGCGAGACGGGTTATCTTTCTGCAGTTCAAGAGATTCCCAAAACTGCAGACTCACAGAGCCTTCCCACCTCCTATTCCGGCAGAAAAGCTCTTGCTTGAGTTGGAGGTAAAGAAGTTGCTCCAAGCAAATGCAATGGAAAGAGTTCTCTCTTCCCAGTGTGAGAAGGGACTGTACTCAAAATACTTCCTGACCCACAAGAAAAATGGGGAGTGGCAACCAAGTTTAAACCGGAGATATTTAAACACTTAAAGAAAGACAAATTCAAGATGGTAACACTGGGCACAGTAATAACCATCCATACAGCAAGGACAGTGGCTAGGGTCTCTGGATTTAAAGGATGCATACTTCCACGTATCAGTAAGATCCTATCACAGAAAGTACCTCAGATTCAGAGTAGACAACTGCCAATCTTCTTCATGGATATCTCTTTCATCAGGCCACACCTATGGAATTTGTAGCTGCTAGGCACTAGGATCACACAGAAACTTTTGCAAGCAGTCAGCCAGGGGCCGTCAACAATGATGTCAGACATCACCATCCACGTAAACGTGGACAGCTCCTTCTCTCCTCAGTTCTTTTCCCACTGTTGATCAGACTTGCCAGATCGCTGAGGAAATGCCACTGCAATGTGCATTTATTTCATTTACATCTACGAAAGTAATCACTTTTATAGTGATTTTCGACACCCTGCATGTCATTGAAAGAAATGTCCAAAGTGTTCAATACTGTAAGTGCGGGAGACCATATCTATGCAAGAGAGTGCAACTACATCTGTGTCTGCTGCCTAGGCCTAGACCACAAAGTTAAAGCCTGCAAAATTTGCAAGGGTTTAATTCTGCAACCAGGCAATGCCGTAAGTAGGCTTTGAAAGACAGCAGCGTCAAAGGTCCAGTTGACTGAATCATGGTTAACTAAATCCCGGGAAGAAGGCTTCAGGGAGTCACAAGCACCGTGACAAAGAAAAGGACAAAGCCTCCCTGGTGTGTTCCAGGTTGCCCCTGTGCTCTTCAGGTACAACCTCCTCTTTGACGTTGTCTGCTCTGCCAGCAGCACTGACTGTCGACATAACACCAAAGTCAGGGTTTGGCGCAGGCACTACCAGGTCTGTTATGGCTGGTATGTCGCCGTCGGGGACTTGGCCTACCCCTTTGACTCCTCCCGACATGCCCATCGACCACAGTGGCACCAACTGTCAGGCAGTCCTCTTATCTTTTTCTGACATAAGACGTTTACTGCCTGGCCTCCCTTTTCCAGGGGGCACATCAGTGGGGCCTATTACTAATCCCCCTTGAATGCCGCAAGGTACTTTCTTGCCACAACTACCTCCTATGCTGCCGGTGTGCCCTCTCCTGCCCGTCAACTCTGGTGACGAGTATGAGTACACTCATGATCTAATGATGCAGATAGAGGAGCATGATGCTGCAGATTATTCAGACAGCCAACATGAATGTGGCACCAGCTTTACTGTTTTCACATGCAGTGAGGACTCTGTGGTGAATGCACCACGGTCCCCTCCAGAGGATCCTACCTTCCTTACTGTGATGTAGCAGTTGCAAGCTTCCATGGTGTTTGCTTTGGAGGAACAGGATGCTACCTTTTGTTTTTCTTTTTTTCAATTATTTTACCAGGAATGCCACACTAAGCTGAAAGCTTGTTTACAGGTGTGACCTGGTGCGACCTAAAAGAACTTGGTAGAGTTCCTGGAACTGCCAAAGTCTTCTGCCATTGTGGTGCCTCCTGTGCTCCCAGCCTTAGAGGATGCCTCCTTTGCTGCATGGTACAGACCAAACGCCATACCTGCTTGTCCCCAGGAAGGAGGACAAAATGTATCTCTCCCCTTGCATACGAACATACGAAGAAGCCAGCAGAAGAAGGCCTTTTAGTCTATCAAGTCTGTTCGTATTGCAGGGTCCACAGCTTGAGCTAATGTCCCTGCCCTCCTTTCCCATTCCTCCCATCCTCCCTACCCATGATTCTTACCTTCCCCCTATGCCTATCCCAGCCCCTCTTAAAGCTGCCCAGTGTCTTCAACGAGATGACCTCTTCCGGCAGTGCATTCCAAGTGTCCACCACCCTCTCCGTGAAGAAGTGCTTCCTGACCTCCCTCCTAAACCTCCCACTCTCCAGCTTAAAACTGTGCCCCCTTGTGATATGGTTGCCACTCAGCTTAAAGAGACTCTCCTTATCCACCTTATTTATCCCTTTCAAGTACCTGAATGTCCCAATCATGTCTCCTCTGTCTCTTTCTCTGTCTCCTGTTTTCCAGGGAGTACATGTTCAGTGCCCTCAACCTCTCCTCATATGCCTTGCTGACCGGCTGGCATCTTGGTAGCCCTCCTCTGTACCTTCTCCAGCAGGATAATGTCCTTTTTGAGGTGTGGGCACCAGTACTGAACTCCATACTCTAGACGCAGCCTTACCAGTGACCTGTACAAGGGCAATTTAACCTCCTCTCTCCTACTACTGATCCCCCTAGCTATGTATCCCGGCATCTTGTTTGCCTTTGCTGCTGCTTTCTAACACTGCGTGGAGTGCTTCAGGTCACTAGTGATCATCACTCCCAGGTCCTTCTCCTCTGATGCGGATATTCGGACTCCAACCAGGTAATACTCTGTCCTGGGATTCTTGGCTCCAATATGCATAAGTTTGCATTTCTTGGCGTTGAAGCCAAACTGCCAGATCCTGGACCACCTCCCCAGCTTTTCCAGATCTTCCTGTAGTTCCCGTATCTCTTCAGCTGTGTCCTCTCTCCCACAGAGCTTGGTGTCATCTGTTGAATAGGCACCTTTTGCCTTTAATGCCATCCCCAGTGTCATTGATGAAAACATTGAACAACACTGGCCCCAGCACAGAACCCTGTGGGACCCCACTGGTTACCTCTCTGGTGCCAGATAACTCTCCCCCCACCACCACCCTCTGGGTTCTGTCATTCAGCCAGTTTTCCACCCATCTGACCATCTTTTCCCAAACTCCAGGATCCACCAACTTTCTGATCAACATTTGTTGTGGGGCACAGGGTCAAAAGCCTTGCTGAAATCAAGATAGAGGATGTCTACCGCTTGGCCCCTGTTTACTGTCTTAGTGACACAGTCAAAGAATTCAATCAGATTTGTTTGACATGATCTCCCCCCATGAACCCATGCTGCCTGTCATCCTGGAGACCATGTTCCTCTAGATATTCCGCCAGCCTTTCCTTTAGTATGGTCTCCATGAGCTTGCCCACAATGGAGGTCCGACTGACTGGTCTATAATTCTCTGGATTATCCTTGGGACTGCCTTTGTGAAGGGGCACTACATGTGCTGTTCTCCAGTCATGTGGTACCACGCCTGACTCTAGTGAACTATTCAATAGGTCTGCTAGTGGTCCTGCCAGCTCCTCAGCCAGTTCCTTTAGTAACCTTGGATGTACTCTGTTCGGGCCTGGTGATTTGTCCACTTTCAATGCCAGCAGACCCTTCCTCACTCTATCTTCTTCTATCACTATGTCTGTGTTCCCCTTCCTCCCCGCTCCTCTTTTCCCTCCTGAAGGCACTGGTCCATCCTTCTCCCTGGTGAAGACAGAACATAAGTATTCATTTAGTATCTCTGCTTTTCCTCCATTATCCTTCACCCACGCCACACCTTTCTTAAGCTTAACAGTCGCTCAGTTCCTTCCCTCCTGATAAAGAATCCAGGAGGTTGGATGTCATAGGCAAAGAAAAACATGTGCCTCTTCATCATTGGGCCTTTGTATTACCAGTTACCAGGCCCACATGATGAAGTATCAGAACACCCTCTGGAGAGAGGCCAAGGCAGCTGTATAGGCATTGCCTGAGGGTACCCCAAAACAAGAGATACTGAAAGCTCTAACAAGTGGGGGCTAATGTGGATGAGCATTTGCTCCACACAGCCTGTGATGTGTCAGATGTTTTTGCCAGAGCTTCTGGCTTCTGTCTCTGGAGATAATCATGGATCAGGGTAGCAGGTTTTGCTAATGATGTGCAACAATTCTTAATGCCCCATTTAGAGGGCAGAAATTGGTTGGTCATGAGGTCAGAGGGACTTCTGAAAGATCTCCAGGCCTCCGGTAGGACTTTGATGTATGTGCACTCCCTGTACCATACCCAGCCCATTGGTAGGTGCAGGGGTACCTTTCATCCAATTGGTGTTACACAGCCCCCAGACAGCAGGGCAGGGACAAAGAAACATGGGCTTTGTCAGTCTGTGGTGCTACCCCAGGTGCCCATTCAAAAGCACCTAGAGGTGGTGGAGCCACCACACCAACTCAGTCTGACTCCTTATACAGCCCCCAACCTCCTTTACCTCCAGGGGTGGTGGTGTAGAGCTGTAGGTGGTTCCCATGTTGGGAGCAACACAAGGTTGTCGCTCATGCCCCAGGAAACCCAGGTAGTAAGAGCCTCAACAGGAAATGAGGTAGCTCTGGCGGTGGTTAAAGGAAGTCCCTGAGGTAGGTCTGGTGATGGTCAAAAGAGATCTCTGCTAGTAGATGCTAGATGGCAAAAATAGAATAGAAAAACATATAAGTTGCAAACGGTACAACATTTCCAAAACTCAGAATTTATAATTTAGAAGGTGATAAAATGTCCCTATGAGAGAGTGATATAAAGAAGTGAAGCTGGGGAGGGGGTGCTAAGGGCAGGAGGGGCAAAGGAATTCTGAGGTTAATTGTAAAGTAATATTATTGGCTAGTTGTGGAACCACAAATAAAGATGTGTATTAAGGCAGAAGCTACTAAATGAGTAGTTCTGCTTAGTATTTACTAAAGAGAAGGGGGGGGTGTGTGACACCCAAGGGGGGAGAAATGGCAGAAACGGGGGGTTGGGGGTGACAGATGGGGAAATCATGGAGGGCAGAGTTTGGGAGGGTTTGAAGGCTCTGAGGGTGGACAAGGTGCCAGGCCCAGATGGCATCCACCCCAGGGTACTGAAGAAGCTGGCAGAGGTCCTTGCAGGGCCTTTGGCAGACCTATTTAATGCCTCACTACATTCAGGCTGTGTACCTCAATACTGGAGGATGGCTCATGTGGTGCCTCTCCACAAGAGTGGCCCCAAGGATGAACCGGGAAACTACAGACCAGTGAGCCTCACATCCATCGAGGGCAAGCTAATGGAGAGTATCCTGAAGGAGAGGCTGGTGGCCCTCCTAGAGGCCAAAGGACTACAGGACAGCAAACAGCATGGCTTCTACGGGGCAGATCCTGCCAAACCAGCCTGGTGGAGTTCTGTGACTGGGTAACTAGGCAACTGGACAGGGGCCATGCAGTGGGTGTCCTGTATCTGGACTTCAGTAAGGCGTTTGACTCGGTGCTGCGTGGAAGGCTGGGAAGTAAGTTAGTAGGCACAGGGGCGGGTGCAAAGCTGGTGAGATGGGTAGGGAACTGGCTTCAGGGAAGGCAACAGAGGGTGGTGGTGGGTGGGGAGCTCTCACACCCAAGGGTAGTGACAAGCAGTGTCCCACAGGGTTTGGTGTTGGGACCAGTGTTGTTTGGGATATTCATTGCAGACATATCATTGGACACAAGATCAGTCTGTTTGCTGATGATACCAAGGTAGGAGCAGTGGTGGATGACGTAGGGGGTTGGCAGGGGATGCAGGATGATCTGGCAAAGCTTGAAACCTGGTCAGACACCTGGCAACTGGAGTTTAATGCCAAAAAGTGCAAGGTGCTGCATTTTGGGATAAAGAACTCAAGGAGGAGTTACCAGTTTTGGGGGGGGGGGGGTGCAGCTAGCCCAGACAGAGGAGGAGAAGGATCTGGGGGTGCTCATTACAGGGTCCATGAACAACTCGGCACAATGTAGGAAGGCAGCTGCAAAGGCCAACACAATGCTGGGTTGCATTGTAAGGGGTATATCTTCGAGGAGGGAGGGAGGAGGTGATTCTGCCACTGTATAGGTCATTAGTTAGACCACACCTGGAGTACTGCGTGCAGTACTGGCGCCCGTATCTGAAGAGGGACATTAAATTACTGGAGGGGGTGCAGCGCAAGGCGACAAAGATGATCAAGGGGCTGGGGGTCTTATCGTACGAGAGGAGGCTGAGAGAGTTGAACATGTACTCGCTGGAGGAGAGGAGGGACATGGGGAAATGATTGAAACCTTTAAGTACATGAAAGGAATAAACAAGACATGTACAGAGGGGCTGTTCAAAGTAAGGGAAGGGAGGGACACCAGGGGCCATGATATGAGACTGGAGGGAGATGAGGAGACACTTTTTTACAGAGAGGGTGGTGGCTGGGTTGAATGTGTTACCTGCAGAAGTGGTATCCAGTAGAACAGTGGACTGCTTCAAAAGGGGATGGGACAGGACAAGGGGAAGGGTGGAAGGGAGGGGCAGCTGCAGAATAAGGGGTGCTAGCTGCACATTCAAGCAGACTTGATAGACCTCTAGGCCTTTATCTGCTGGCAAATTTCATATGTTCTTTCACATTTACTGTGAGAGACTCACAAGTATCCTTTTACAATTTGTGTTTACAGCAGTTGTACTTCAGTGTGCTAAAATTGTTTCATAGGATAATCTCTGCAGTCATATTAAACAGGAATCTGAGGCTGGTCCATTGGCGCACCAGGAGGGCTACTGTTTGCGACAGTGGTGACCCAGATTAGACAACAAACCCGGGTTGTCAGGGGCTGGCCACGGGGAGAAGGATTGAGTGTGCTAGTGGATGCTTTCTGATGAAGCAGCAGTGTATTCAAGGGTATGTCTTGTCCCTGCCCGTGGGGAGGGGTAAGCCGCAACATCATGGAGGAAGATCGGCGCCTCAGGGAGTTGAGGGTACCACCAGATCGAGTATCGTGGGGCCCTGGAGGGTGATGGGGATCAGAAGAGAAGTGGGCATAAACCAAGACTAACAAAAACAAACACAAAATTAATCTGAAGATTAAAGGAAAAATCCAGTCCCCTTTCAGAGGTTGTGTGTGTGTGTGTGTGTACTTATAGTGCTTAATTTTGGGGCAAGACTTGTTCATTTAGATCACCTTAAAGTGCACTTCCAACTCCCTGTCCAAAAGCACCATAAAGCTGAACACTTCTTCATAGAAAAACTCTGATTTCTTTACCTGCTTCTCATTACTCACTCTCATCTTCATTACCTTTTACTCTCTTAAAATTACACCTAACTGTTCAGACTATATTCAACTACCTCAGGCTAATCTTTCAGTGAAGGGATGACTTAAACAACAACAAAAAAATAAATTAATAAATAAAGCCCCCTTCTTTTTCCATAGCTCCTAGGGAACTTCTTTGAGTAGCTTTTTTTTGTGGTATACTTTTACAATTTTTCTATTGGCAGAGATATGTTGCACTGTAATTTACAGAGGGTATTTGAACTAATTATTCACTTTGTATGTCATTTATAATGCATGGGGATTTAAAACCTGGTAAGACTATGGCAGTTAAATTTAAGATCTGATGGTGAGCTTTACTTGCATAACAAGTAATTGCAGATGTATACATGTAGTTTCAAAAGCTGCTTAATGTCAAATTGATTTTCTATTAAACAAAGTTGTGTTGCATAGGAAAAATAAAACAGAAATAAATTATCCACACAGATACATAAGGTGAGGTCCCATTTTAAAGGAGTAGGCTAGGAATTATCAATTTATCAAGATATAATCCATACATTTATTGTGCATTTAAATTTTTTTTCTAAAATCCTTTTAGTAGCCATAACTCATTAACAAAAAAAGCATTCAAGTTCTACCTGCAAGGCCCAGAAGTTGCATATCCAGGGCATGACGTTTATAGTTTTTCACAATAAGAAAACAACTGTTTGTACGTAATTATACTGGCAGCTGACTTCTCATTTGAGCCACAAATCTCAATAGTGTGCGTGCAGACTGTGCATTGTGTTGGGACTGTGATGGAGAACTTAGTTTCAGATTCGGTACAATTTGTTTTTCCCCTGCTCTTGGTTTTGAGGACAATGAAATGGTGATGTTAGTAGAATCCAGCCACTAAAGTCTAAATTGCTATCAAGTATTTTTCTGTTGGTTACTTTTAACATCATGCCCTGCATATTGTAGGTGTTCAGCTTTCCAAACATGTTTTCATGATTTAATCTTAAGTTACATGTTCTTCCATTTTTGTTGACCTCTTTCATATGAAAAACTGATCTTTTATATTAATTAAAATAGTGATTGTTTAATTTGTATTGCAGTATAAAATATTTAAACGTGTTTTCATTTGAAAGAGGCCTGTTGTACGTTTTCTCCATGTTTTGCATCATGGTGTTTTGAATAACCATGCCCCATGTTTACATCAATTTTTTGGTTTTTCAATTTATGCGCAGCACTTGCTCTGAAATTTGGGGACTGAGTACACCAAATACGATAGATCAATGGGATACAACAGGCCTTTACAGCTTCCCTGAACAAACCAGGTGAATATTCTGTACTATGACATCGTAAAGAGATCTATACACTTGAAGGGTGTGGAACTGAGGACTTGTAGAGGGGATTTCTGTGATGTATTTAGCAGGGAGTTTTCTTTTAAAGCCCTTCTGTATCCTAGAAAATTATATATCCTGCCAATAATATGAATAAATGACAGTCTCAGGTAATGTTTTGACCAGACATTATTTATTTCCATATCGTGAAGACTCTTGTCCTGTAGCTGCAGCAGTATTAGCTGTGTATTTTGATGATGATTAACTAAAAGCTGCTCAGCTAGTTACTGTTAAAACATACTTCCAAATTCTAGTGCTGCAAAGTACTTAATTTTGTACTATTCTGTTAAATCGGATAATGGGTGTTTTACTTAAACAGTAAATGATTAAAGGTTTTAAGTAGTTGCATAGAAAAGTAATTTTATTAGCCCAATAATTCTTAAATGAGTAATGTTTTTACTACATAATTAAATGTCCTATAGCATCTTAGTTCTGTTTCATAAAACTGTTTTACAGTTCATGTATGAGGAATTTGTGCAAAACTCATTATATTACTGTTGACTTAGACGTGAGATGAGTGTCACCTTTACATATGCTTGCTAAATTGTTTTTTGCGTCATAAGCTTTATGCTGTACATTTGAGAAAGAAGTTGGGTACTTGTTCCTTCATAATATTTTCCTAATGTACATTTTTCCTTGATGCAGTACCTTTCATGATAATCTTGTATAAGGTGTCTGTTGCAGAGACTGTTGCATTGATAAGTCATCTGGAGTACCGTAGCAGCTGGGTATTCAGTGTTTCTTCCCTGCCCATTGAGCTTTGTGCTTTACAGAGGTCAACTCAGATGTGAAATAGTTTGAACGTTAGTGATAAAAATGTTAGCTCAGAAGAAGCAAAAAGCCAGACAGATCATGCTTTTTAAATGCTATATGTCCATGACAAGTAAACCATTGTTACAGACAGGTGTATTTTTCCTTACCACCTGACACAACTGTCCATATACAGTACATGAAATTTTATCATAAAAAAATTGCTTGCTTTGCAAATTGGAAATGACAGTGGTTATGCAATATATTCTGAAAGTGCAATATCTTGCACATAATTTCCTCTTAAAACTGTGGAAATACCATTTAATGGTGTACTTTTTCTTTCTTTGTTTTGAAAAGTATTCTGGGGCTACATTTGTGAACTTGTCTTTTTTTTTGGTCTCTCCAAGAGATCTAGAAGTGTTCTTCCAAATATTTTGTAATTTAGTAAGTTTTATTACTGATCTAAGAGAAGGAAAAGGGCATAGCAGTATTTTACAGTCTTTTGTACCCTGTTTTTAAATTCAGGTCCCTTGATGGCCGTCTGCAGGTATCTCATCGTAAAGGGTTACCACATGTCATATACTGCCGCCTGTGGCGCTGGCCTGACCTGCATAGTCACCATGAACTTAGAGCAATTGAGACCTGTGAATATGCTTTCAATCTTAAAAAGGATGAAGTCTGTGTGAACCCTTACCACTATCAAAGGGTGGAGACTCCAGGTAAGAGAAAGTACAAGACCTATTTGTCTGAGGTTTTAAAGCGGCAGTTCGTGTATGCCTGAAATCTTTACCCTTACACTTAACTTAATTTCAGTCCATTATCTCCTTTTGTAACATGTTTTCTCATTTTAATTCTGCTATGCCTTTTGATTGTAGTTAAAAAAAATAATGACACTGGATCCTTCTGACTGCAAGAATTTGAACAGCTGTCAAACTTGTGGGTCATCCCAGTGAGGAATATGGTGCCATGAAACATAGAATTTTTTCAAAGATGATATCTCACACTCTCACACTGTGCTGGTCTTGAGCCTCCTAGCATTCCAGCCTTACATCTTTAAATCTTCATTGAGGATATCTTCTCCACTGGGCCACACTTTTGGAACAGTAAGCCTTCAGTGTCGGGACCCACTGGGAAACTTTTGCTAGCTGGAGGCCACCCATGATGACATGGAACGTCGGTGTGTATAAAATTGTGGGTGGCCCCATCACACCTTCGTTCTTTCTCATCAATGACCACTCGGACCTGCAGAGAAACAACACCGTTGTTTCTTTTATTATTGTTTTTTTTTTTTTTATACTACTTTAACTTGTTAATGTTGTCCTTTTATGCCACCATCGAAAGAACCTTTATTTAGGTTATGCACCTGCTGCTACAGAATGTACAAGGACAATGCTCACATGGTTTGTCTTTGCAACTGTTCCACAACATCAGGGCCTGCAGGATCTGCTAGGGATTCAGCCAGGCCAGAAGGAGACACCCAGAAGAAGGCTCCAGAAGCCTTAATCACTTGCAGGACCATGAAGGCTGCCAGTAAGGCTGCAGGCTTAAAGCCAACGTCTCCCACTTACTCGACTACCTCCAAGAAAGGAACTCACAGGCTGTCACCGCTGCGATCAAGAACTAAGGACGAAGACAAGGAAAAGTCGTTGTCATGTCAAAGTCCACTTCTTCCGGCCATCACAAGCGTAAGAAAAATGCTCCTGCTTCGCTGGTGTGTTCAGAGTTGCCATTAAAGGAGAGTAAGTCCTCCTCATCATCTGCTCTGGTGGCGAAAACTGAAGCCCCCCCCACACACACACCTTCAGTGAGAGTGGCACTAAGGTCTGAGTATGGCATTGACGCTGCCATACCTGCTACAGATGGTATGCAGCCACCAATCGCCGGGTTCCATTACGTCAAGTGTTGGTATTCCGGGGCTATGTTGTGCCAGCTTCCTTCTCTGAACTGGTTGGATGCCTGTTGCCGTCACACCCCTTCATCTGAGCCTCCCCCGTCAGCACAGTCGTCAACTGGCTCCAGAAGCACACCTTTCATTCATCTGCAGTCACCGCCTCTTTCGAGTGTCCCTATTCCAGATGATGATGATGAGGTAGAATATAATCCTGGTCTCCTTAATATGAAGGAGGATTTGGAAAATGAAGAATGCAGTAATGATTCCTGTGACAGGGGTTTGCCTTACAGCTCTGCCCTCTCTCGGTGAAGTTCTCCTTGGTGCCTCCTCCCCATGTAGATGGTCCATTGCCAGCCATATAAGAGGACTTGGGCCAGAAGGACTGCTGGCAGTGCTGGACATCTCAGAGATGGTGGCAGCTTGTGAGATGGAATCGGAGAATGTGGTACTGACCTATAATAGGTCTGTTGCTGAGACCTTTGACTCCATAGCACCTATCTGTGTACAACCCTGGGTCTCACACTTAGGATCCCCATGGTTTGATGGGGAGCTTAGCGAGCTGAAAACCAGGGTTCGGAGGTTAGGGCATTGTTGGAGGAAGTCCGGGGCCCAGGAGGACAAACTGGCTCTGAAGGTTCATTAAGATGAATGTCTTTTTTTTTTTAACTTTATTTTTATTAAAAAGTAACGTACGTGGGATACTTGAACATTCACACTTTTTCTTTCCAGAGAAAAATGGAAAAGATAAATGTTCAGATTTACTACAATTACAGGACAGAAATATACTTCATATTAAATAAGACAGGGTGGAACCTACAACCCTCCCTAAGGAGAAGGCCTTTTACAGCTTTGGCTAAGACAGTATTCCACCAGCATATTTTCTATTGCACAACCTTGTTTTTTTTTTTTGGGGGTCAGGCTCCTCCAGCTAAAACTCCCACCATACCTTGAACATCCTGAAGAACCTCGTGGGACAAAAGAATCGTCCCACTCCGAGGTATAGAAACCCCATGCCCTCCACTTGATCTCAAACTGAGATATTTTGTCCCTACATCTGGCAACCATATGTTACAGATAATAAAGCTCTATAATAATATTCTGCCAATCCAGCATAGTGGGAGGCCTCGTCTGTCACCACAGGCGAGTAATCGCTTTTATGGCAGCCAAAATGTATGTGGGTAAAGGCGATGGTTAACAGTACCAGCTCTGGAGTTAGAACCGCTGTATCTCCCACCAGCTCCTTAAGTGCCTCAGCAATCTCATGCCAGAATGCTCTGGCTGCGGGCATGTCCAAAATATGTGTACATGATTAGCTAAAGTGTCTCCACAAAGCCTCTAGCAATGCCCCACTGGGCCAGGGAGGAATTTTGCCAACTTGGCCAGTGTATTAAAGTATATGTTGCAAACTTTCCATGCAAATTCTAGCCAGTATGGGGACATGGATGTCCCCAAAGATCGGCGGGTATACTTAAGCCAGGAGTCATTTTGGACCGGAACTGGTAACTCTCTGTTCAAACAACATGAAGTCTTGCTGTATTCAGACATAATGCAGTTAGCCCCAGCACTTGAACTGCCCCGGAGAGGAAAGGGTTAACTCTGTGCAGAAGCAAAGAACGTTGAGCTTGAGCTCTGTTTTCAAACCTCTGTCTGTTGTACTTCCCAGTGTAACCATCAGATTCTTTACTCCGCCTAACGGTGAAGTCACTCTGGAGATTTCCTCTGCTCGGTTCGGTAAAAGTAAAGCGTTCAGTTTAAACCGTATATTTCTTTTGCTATTTTCGGATTTTCAGCCTCTGTCTACGGTACAGGTAGTGTGTAGATAGGTAGTGACTGTTTTATTTGGTGAAAAAGTGGAAATTGTCTCTTTCTTCGGTTTCTTCCTGGTCGGTCCAGTTTGGAACCGACTTTGTTAAATTTAATTTCTGGGATTAGTGTAGTGTTCCGGTACCGATCGGTTTCAAAGAACCGGACTATCTGCTGGTTCTTTTAAAAAGCCTGTGACATGGTTTGTAACCGATCGGTTGTTTTATTACCTGGCTTGAAAGCTGCAATAGGGTAATGTGTTAGGTTGGCCATGTCTGAGAAACCCAAAAAGAAAACCGGTCCCACTGGGTTTCAGCACTGTACTGAGTATGGGGAGGCCATTGCTAAGGTCGACCCCCACCTCATCTGCGTTTGTCTGGGGTTTGACCACCTCAAGTCAGACTGCCAAATCTGTAAAAACTTTCCTAAATCCACTTTAGATAAAAGACTGAGTAGGCTGAAGGAAAGGGAGGCCGAGAAGTCCGTAGATCCAGATGGCCAGCCCGGTTCGGTTGCAGCCGAAACTGAGGAGGTGCCTACTAACCTAGGCGATACCTCCTCAGGCAAAAGGAGAGCCGAGGTTCTGTCAAAGAAAAAGTGCAAGTCTGCCGGTTCAGATCCTGTATGCCACTCTCCATCCGAGGACGAAATAGCCAAA
This sequence comes from Neoceratodus forsteri, assembly GCA_016271365.2. Lineage (NCBI taxonomy): Eukaryota > Metazoa > Chordata > Ceratodontiformes > Ceratodontidae > Neoceratodus > Neoceratodus forsteri. The sequence continues at coordinate 498,775,333 of CM057449.1, read as the reverse complement.
GCGATTAGTCTTGTCCAGTCGCTTAGACTGGTTCTGTCTGAACTGGTACCGCCGGTTCGGCGGTCGGTTTGGTCAGATCAGTCTCCTCCAGATTATGACCCAGATGCTTATTATGAGGAATGGGAGGGAGACGAAGACTATCCCGGTGATGATGGCGATGATTATGATGATGAAGGGGGTCTGGATGTGCCCATTGAACCGGACATCTCCCCAGACAGGCCCTCAGGTGTCTCTCCTCCCAGGCTCTCCGAGTCCCCTTCACACTTTCTGTTCTACAAAAAGGTGTCACAAACTCTGCAGCTTCCCTTGGTTGAAGCCTCAGAGGAGGATGAAGAGCCTAATTTTGTGGAAATGATGGACATCCCAGAGTCCAAAAAGCTGTCTGTCCCTCTTCATAAATCCTTGGGGAAACAGACACACACTCAATTTTACAAACTCCTAATTCAATAACTCCTGTGGATAAGAGAGTGGACAGGAGGTATTCGTTATCAGGCTCAGCTGCGGAGTTCCTTTATAGTCATTACAGCCATGTTGGGGTAGTGCAGGCTGCAGCCTGTGACGGGGCTAACATTCCTTTGTCTTCAGCCCCCCCACCCCGATAAGGACTCCAAGAAAGTGGATACCATGGCCAAAAGTTGGTATCCTCTTTGGGACTCAGGCAGGCTACTTATATGGCCTACACAGCCAGGTACCAGAAATCCAGATGGGATACGGTTCTGGGAACAGGCTAAACAGGCCTCTCCCCAGCTAACCAAGGAGCTGGAGGTGGTGGCTGCTGATGGAATTGAGACATCCAGAATGCAATTTCATGCTGCTGTGGACTCCAGTGATGTGGCATCTAGAGTCATGGCTACATCTTTGTCTCTCAGAAGACGTGCTTGGCTCAGATGTACTAGCCTTTCACAGGATACCCAGACTAAGGCCATGGATTTTCCTGTAGTAGGTAACTCTGTTTGGGGAGCAGACAGAGGCTTACATGAAGAAACATAGAAACATAGAATTTGACGGCAGATAAGGACCGCTTGGCCCACCCAGTCTGCCCATTTCCCTACCTACTGGATAAGCTGCAGATCCTAGTTAACCAGCAGCCTACTTCTTCCTACCCCCACCAGTTTTTTAATGTTTCATAAATTTTTGTTACACAATAAAAATATTTTTTGGCCCTTTAAATTGTTGACTATGCTGTGTGAATCAAGGTGGAAAAACAGTCATTTCAAAGCGTTAAAAATTCTGGTAGTAACACAACAAAATGTGACAAAATCCAAGGGGGGTGAATACTTTCTGAAGGCACTGTAAGTGTGGCATACAAGGAGATAAACCCATCAAGGGGATTAACCAAATAATAAAACCACTCGCCCTTCAGGCTCGTGGCTTTATGCTCTGGTTAGCTTCCAATGGATTTATTTCCTAGTGTACCACACATACCCTATATTAGCCTTATATAAACAACCGCCCCATTCTAATATACTGTTCTTGAATCTGTCCCTCATTAAGCAACAAAATGGTCTCTGGGCAGAGTTACAGCTTGAAACTCCAAAGGTTCCTGAATATAAGCTGGTCATACAAAGGCAATAATCTAATTTATTATGCTAGAATTTTTTTCTCAACAACGGTTTATTTAAACTCCGCCCCCCACCCAGACATCTACCATCCTGGTGTCAGCTGCCTGCCCTGAATGGGTCAGCTGCTCTTTATAAAGTCATAATTTTACATACTTTCAGTTACAACTCCTAACCAAAACAAAGCGAAAGTTATGTTTTGTTTAATAAATGTACAAATATCTATTAAAAGGCCTTTTGCCTAAATGTTCACACTGCCTCTAAAAGCACAGAAATGTGTTAATGGCTGTGTGTTTTTTTTTTAAACAATGGGCTAAAAAGCTTATGGTTCCCTAGAAAATCACTCTATTCTGGACCAAGACTGCAGGCTGATATCATCAGCGTAACCTGCCATCAGTATTCAGCTTCTCGCTCTCTGAAAATAATATGGATCTGGTGTTCTTAAGTTTCTCTCAATTGCTTTGTAACAAAAATGTGCCACTCCTATTACAGCTTGCATCACTGTTATACCTGCACACTCCTGCGGCTATATATTCAAACTATGTGTGATCTGGTTGCTGTAGCAATCATAACACTTTAAAACGCAAAATAAAGCCTGCCCAAAATATCTAGGGACATCACCAGAATAATGGCCATGGATTCTGGTTATGCCCCTAAAACTTCTGGGCAAACATTTTTCTAAACCTCCCCCAAAAATGTTGGGGCAACGAGACTGCATATACAAATCTTGTTTTTAATATCTTGTCCCTACCCAACTGTCCCCCAGGTCACACTTGGAAATGATTCTCGGCATGGTGTAAATTAAATAAAACCAACAGAAATGAAATTTATAAATGCATCACCCCCCAACACACCCAATGTAGCCTCCTCAGGGTTTAATTTAACTCTAAAAATTGATTAGTTAGTGATTGCTCATAAAAGTTCTGAAACACTGTGAAAATGCACAGCACTTGCCTCACTGTTTAACAAACATAACACTTCTAAAAACCTATATAAATGCTTTCTGTACAGTTAGTATTGTCCCAAGAAAAAAAAAAAACAGCTGCTAATCAATTATTTAAAACCCTGCTCCTTCAGCTGCTATCGTGTCATTTTTTATTTTTTTATCTGGAGGTGCCTCCCTGATCCAGTGCCATGAAGAATCCTAATACGTCACAACATGACTCATGCAGAATAAGAAAATTATGAACTTTTGGTGCCAGCCTGCTAACTTTCAGAAGCCCATTTCCAAATTAAGAAGCCTATAGTTAATGGTGCTATGGGAGCTGTTTGAGCTCACTTGAGAAATTCTGGGAGACCAGCGCTCCAGGCAGGGGGGGTTTCTTGGGGCTTCAGCCCCCACTCCTCCTTCCCAGTTGAGGAAGAGGAAAAAAAAGATTTACTAGAACAGTGTCAGTTTTAGGAATTGGGAATACTTTTATTCAGGGCTAATCAATAATCATACTAACATACTAAAATGACAGCAGAATAGGCCCAACAGTCCCTCGCGTCCGCTCACCCAGAAATGGATGAATACAGGACCACGTACAGGAGTGCACAGGCCAAGGAAAGGCAGGCCACTCCGCACAAGCAGCAGTCTAGGGGGCAGGGACAGGCCCTTTCAAATGCCGTTTTACCAAGTCCAGGTCTCCTCTCCCTTCCCACAGAGGGGGTTCTTCAGAGCGGGGTAGGAGGGGGATGAGCAGGGCTGCTCGCCCCTCCTCTCAGTCTAAGGCTCCTGCCAAGCAGACACCCTGATGTGTCAGCCCGGGTCGACTTCCTATTTCCAATAGGAGGCAGGCTGGCTTACTACTTCCAGGCCTGGAAGTCTGTGACCTCAGACAAGTGGGTCCTGGAAGTGGTAAGCCAGGGACTGGCTCTCAGCTTCAAAAAATTTCCAAAAAAGAGGGCCAAGTCTTTTCCACCTGAATCAGTCTCAGAAACCCTTGCCCTAGAGGCAGAGGTTTCCTCTCTTATAGCTCTCAGAGCTATAGAGAAAGTTCCTACTCAGCACAAGGGAAAAGGACTGTATTCCAGGTACTTCCTTACCCCAAAGAAAACGGAGGAGGGGAGTGGTGACCTATTCTAGACCCAAGGTATCTGAACAAACACATTTCAAAGCCCAAATTCAGAATGGTAACTCTGGGAATAATCCTCCCCTCTCTAAGGCCAGGGGATTGGCTAGCTTCTCTGGACCTCAAGGATGCCTACTTCCATATTCCTATCAGGTGCTCCCACAGAAAATACCTCAGGTTTGAGTTGCCTTCAGGCCATTACCAATTCAGAGCCATGCCATTCGGCCTAACATCAGCTCCAAGGATGTTCACAAAGTGCCTTGCAGTAGTGGTGGCTTACCTCAGAAGACAGGGTATCACCATCTTCCCGTATCTGGATGACTGGCTTTTAGTGGGTCAGTCACCTTTACGGTCAAGTCAGCTTTTCAAATTACCCAGGACCTACTCGGCTCCCTGGGGGTTTCTTCTCAATCTTCCAAAGTCTGTACTCAAACTAGTTCAACTTCTCACCTTTATAAGCATAGAGTTGGACACTGTACAAGCAAAAGCCTTCCTTCCCCTGGCAAGGGTAAAGGCCGTAGTGGATCTCGCTTCCTCCTTTCGACCTCGGGTCTCCCGCCCAGCAAGACAGTTCCTCCAACTCCTGGGCCACATGGCAGCTTCCACGGCATTGGTGCAGGGAGCAAGGTTCCAGATGAGGGACATTGTTTCATCTGAGGTATTTTTGGTCTCAAAAGAAGGATTCACTTACCAGACTGATTCCAGTGACTCAGACTCTGGTCCAAGCTCTCCAGTGGTGGCTGGACCAGAACAACCTCAGACAAGGGGTTCCATTTCTCCCTCAAGTCCCATCAGTAATTCTAACTACGGATGCTTCTCCTAGGGTGGGGAGCCCACCTGGGAGCCCTGACAGCTCAGGGGCTCTGGTCTGCACAGGAGTCTCTCCTTCATATCAATCTCCTGGAACTCAGGGAAGTTTTCCTAGCCCTGCAGAGCTTCTCGGATTCAGTCAAGGGCAAGGTGGTCCAAGTCAGAACGGACAACACCACCACAATGTGGTACATCAACAAGCAGGGAGGCACTCGGTCCTCAGCCTTGTGCACAGAAGCCATGAAGCTGTGATCTCTGGCCTATTCTCTTCAGACTTCTCTGGTAGCAGTTCACCTTCCAGGGAAGGACAGTGCACTAGCAGATGCTCTGAGCAGAATTTCACAGGGACACCATGAATGGTCCCCGGATCCTCACATCCTGAAGGTCATCTTCTCCAGGTGGGGCACTCCAGAGATAGATCTCTTTGCAGCACCGGGCAGTCATCAACTTCCTCTGTTTTGTTGCAGACCTCCATTCCTGTGGATGGTTCCCCAGGATGCTCTCTTTGTTCTGGAAGGGCAGGTTTCTCTATGCCTTCCCTCCTTTCCCCTCTCCTATTCAGAGTTCTGATCAAGATCAGGACTCAACCCTGCACAGTAATACTGGTGGCTCCAGATTGGGCCAGACAGCCTTGGTATCCTCTACTGCTGTCCTTGTCAGTGTCATGTCCCCTGTCTCTGCCCAGGACATACAGTCTCCTGTCCTCCTTCCAGGGGTGGATCTGGTACCCCAGTCTCCAGTCTCTCAATCTCAAGGCCTGGCTCTTGAAGAGTTAGAATATGCAGCTCTACATCTTTCTCAGGGAGTTCTGGATATTCTGAAGGTCTCCAGGAAACCTTCCACTAGAAAAACTTACAACTCCAAATGGAAAAGGTTCAGTATTTGGTGCTCTCAGAAAGGCATCCTGCCCGATTCTGCGGACATTTCCACAACCTTAGACTATCTAGTTCATCTCAATAGTTTAGGCCTGCCACTCTGAAGGTTCATCTAGCAGCTGTCTCTGCATTCCTCTCAGCAGGGAAGGGCTCTTCTAGGGACATGGATATGTTGTTCATTCACACTTTCTGGCAGGTATCCTTGCCGCTTTAAGTCTTGCCGGAAGGTCTTCAAGCTGGCTCCTCCCACCCACCCGGGTAGTAAAACTCATGGCTTTGCCCCATGACGCCAGATCTTCCTTACCGCTTGGAAGCTCAGGTTCCCTCCTTAACGCTCTGCGTATAAAACTGGTTCCTATTTCTTCGGTTACCCTAAATTACTTTTAAGGTTTTCAAGACTTCGGTCATTTATTTCCCTCGCGGCTGCGATGGACAAATTGACTCCCGGTTTTCAGAGGTGCCCATGCGGGCAGAAGATGTCCCGACTGATCCGCGACTCGCAGGCCTACTGCTTGGGCCTTGAGCACAAACCGCAGGCTTGCGACCTGTGCTCTTCGGTTTCGGCCTACGTTCTGGAAGACCGCGCTGCCCGTTTACAACTTGGGCGCCTCGAGAAACGTTAACCTCCGGTAAAGTCGAAGGAGGCCCGCTTGGCGGTGTCAAGGCAGTGGCTCCGGCGGAACAGTTGAGCAGATGATCGCCTCGAGAGGAGGCGGCGCAGGCCGCATTCGCTCACCGCCACGGCCTTTATCCTGCTCTCCCTGGGATCCTCCTATTCAGCTTCTTAAGGAGCTCTGTCTGTCCCTTTCCACTAAGGAGAGGGACCATATCCTCGGGCCTTCCTCTCGGTCCAAGAAGAAGGACCACAAAGGCAAGTCCCTCCGCCGACGCCTTGGGAGCGGAGAGGTCCTCCTCCGAGTAGTCGACCATCGACTCGGTCAATCCTTCAGCCGCCACTGGCCTCACGGTGTCCCCTGCCAGGTCAGTTGACCGAGACCCCGTCGACGCATTCGAGATTTTTCTCGACTCGTTTGATGGGCTGTCGACCGGTGAAGCCGAAAACCCTCACTCCCTGGTTCCCACGGCGGAGATTGAGGTTTCCGTGGACTTGCCTGTGCCTCCGGTTCCGGAGTCCACGGTTGAACCTTCCAAGCCGAGGGGAGAGCGGGTTTCCCCCGCCCTGCCCCAGAACCCTCCTCGGAAAAGCCGAGGTTCTCGGTCTCGGTCTCGGACTTCTTCTCGGTCCAGCCGATCCCGCCATCTTAGGCGGTCTCGTATTCATGCAGCGGGCGCCATTATCCTAGCTCTTCCTCCTCGGATGCAGGGAGGCTTCAACGCAAGTGTCGGCGCCATGAGGACCTCATGTGCAACGGCTCCTTCTGTTCTGGGAGCAAGCGACGCCGCCGTCCTGCTATCATGGCTGTCACCGAGCGGCCAAGCAACTCGCCTTAGCTGAGGCGCCTGCCCCAGGCCTGTTGCTCGACCAAACCGCTGCCCCATCGATTCTGGTGGAACCTCCGCTTCCACAGCTGTTGTTTGGGGCTCTGACCAAGAATTCTCAGTCGGCCCAGGGTCTGCCCCATAGGCTGTCTGTCACCCTCACTCCCGATCACCCTCGGCAGGTGGAGGGTGGCTCAGGCCCAAGACAGCTCTTTGCGGACTCTTCCGAGTCCGACGATTCCTCCCTTTTCTCCAGACGGGTCGTTGGACGATAGCCCATCGTCCTTCATGGGTTTGCTTAGGCTCATCTCGGAGTCCACCGGGATGCAGCTCGAGCCCGTATCCAAGCGGGCCAAGTATCCCCTCACGGAGATATTGGACCGAGGAGATTCTCCCACGGAGGTCTTTCTGGTGGCCGAGGCCATTGTCGGCCCGGCCTTGGAGCTCTGGCAGCGCCCTGCTTCCTGTCCTGCGCCCTCGGCCAGGATGGCGAGGAAGTACGCCGTCCATACTGGTTCCTTGTCCGGTTTTTCGGAACACCCCTCGGCCGAGGGGTTGGTTACCGACAGTGTCTTCCGGCGTGCCGGAAGCACCAGGGACATGGACAAGCCTCCCAGACAAGGAGTCCAAGAAGTTGGACTACGCCGGGCGTAACGTCTACGCTGCGTCCTCCCTTGGCCTTCGTCAGGCCAGCTCGGCCGTGCTGATGGCACACTTTTCTCACGCCTTGTTGGGCCTCCTGGACGAGGTAGTCCCTCATCTCCCGGCTGACCTGCAGACCACTGTTAAGCAGGTGCGGGACCAGGGCAGTGGCCAAGCAGCAACTTCAGACTGCTTTGGACATCGGTGACTCATGTGCCAGGTCAGTCACGGCTGCAGTGGCTATGCGCCATCTGGCATGGCTGAGGATATCCACCTTCACAGCGGATACCCAGCACTAGTTGGCACATGTCCCCTTCTTGGGGACCGACCTCTTCGGCCCTGGAGTGGAAGGTCACCTCCAGAGGATTGAAAAGTCCAATGCCACTCTGGACTCTGTCTCATCCGTCCAGAGGGACAAGGGCCGCAGACCGCAACCCAAGCCCTTTCATCCGTCTGCGCCTCAGCACGTCCGGCCCAGCAGCATCAGGGCCAGCAGACTCGCTTGGCATCCCAAACCCAAGCCCGCGGCTTCCTCCTCCAGGAAGCAGGGAGGTAAAGGCCCAGGTGGTCCCTCGGCCGGTCCCTCCTCCAAGCCTGCTCAGTGACGGGTTGAGGGGTGTCGCCCCCAACCTCGTCACCCCACCCCAGGTTCCCCTGTGGGGACGGCCACTTCCTTTCTGCCTGGTCTGCTATCACCACAGACCGGTGGGTGTTGGAAGTGGTGGGAAAGGGCCTGCCTCTGGAGTTAGAGCAGGCCCTGCCCTTCCGAGCTGTTGCCCCCCGAGGGGCCTCGGGGTCCGCAGCCTCGCTGTCAGCTCGCCGAGCCGACATCTCTCTGCTCCTCGAGAAAGAGGTGATCAGAGAGGTGGCGGACCCTCCCTCAGACCTGGGGTTTGTGTCCAGGTACTTCCTGGTCCTCAACGGACGGGGCTACGCCTATTCTCGCACCTGCACGACCTAAACAAGTTCCTAAGGTCTCGGACCTTCAGGATGGTCACTCTGGCTCAGATAATACCATCCCTGGAACGCGGTGTGTGGTTCTGCTCTCTGGACCTACAGGACGCGTTTTTTCACGTCCCTATCCATCCATCTCACCAGAGATTCCTTCGCTTTCGAGCGGAGGGATCCCTTTACGAGTTCCGAGCCATGCCCTTCGGCCTTCTCTTGCTCCCAGGGTCTTCACCAAATGCATGGCAGTGGTGACAGCATTCCTGCCGCGCCTAGGGGTCCGGGTGTACCCTTACCTGGACGATTGGCTGATAGCAGCCCCCTCCAGACAGGAGGTGGAGCGGTCCAGAGATCTGGCCCTCCAGGTTTGCTCCCAGATCGGCCTCCTCATCAATGAGGCCAAGTCGAACTCGACCGGGCAGGTGATTCTTTCATCAGGGCATAGCTCGACCTCTTCGAGCCAGAGCACGGCCCCGGCGGACAGGGCCGAGGTTCTTTCCTCCTTGCCCAATCATTTCTGGTTGGGCACCGCGCCTGCCTGGGACTTCCTGCGCCCTGGGTCTCATGGCGGCCTGCACCAGCGTGGTCCATTGGGCTCGCTGGCACACGCGTCCCCTTCAGTGGGATTGGCCAGCCAGGGTCTCAACGCTAGATCCATTGGACCAGCTAGTGACGGTGACCAGGGATGTGAACGCCTTCAGTGGTGGACCGCTCCAGCTCATCTGCAGGAGGGCATCCTGCTTTGTCCGCTTCTTGAGCCGACGGTCTCTATCGACCGGATGCCTCTCTGATGGGTTGGGGTGACCATCTGGGGAGCACAGAGCCATGGCCTCTGGTCCTTCGGGAGTCCCGATGCCATATCAACCTGCTGGAGTTTCTGGCAGTCCGCCCAGCTCTCACCGCCTTTGCTCCGTTTCTACGGGGTCAAGTGGTTCAGGTGGTCCAGACAGACAATACCACACCATGTACTACCTAAACCGCCAGGGCGGGATGCGCCCATGCCTCTGTGCAAGGAAGCTCTCCGATTTGGTCTCTGCAGCAGCCTGGAGGCGGATCTCCTAGCTATTCATGTAGCAGGAGTCTCCAACACCCTGGCCGGATGCCCTGTCGGATAGGGGCTGTGTCTCACGAGTGGTCTCTCCTGCTGGAGGTAGTACAAGATCTGTTCTCCCATTGGGGCACACCTCAGGTGGACCTGTTTGCCTCCAGGAGAACGAGCTGAGGCTGTTCCATGCCCGCCCCTCAGCAGGGCTCGCTGCAGGGGATGCCTCTCGAGGCTGTGGATCTCTCTGGCCTTCTACGCCTTTCCTCCATTTCCTTGATCCACTAGGTGCTCTCAAGGCGAGGAGGACAAGCGCGGGTGATTCTGGTAGCCCCAGACTGGCCCCGCCAATGCTGGTATCCAGATCTCCTCAGCCTCAGCTCCAGGCTCCTGAGGCAGCTTCCAGCTCGCCCGACTCTACTTTCAGTCAATCGGGAAGGTGTTCCATCCGACCTTCAATCCCTGCACCTGACGGCCTGGTTCCTGAGCGGCTAGAGTTCCAGGCCCTGGGTCTTTCTGACGAGGTCCTCAATGTAGTTGAGGCATCCCGTAAGGAGTCGACCAGGAAATGCTATGCCTTCAAATGGAAGAGATTTTCCATTTGGTGTCAGGGCAAGGGCCTGGACCCTTCCTTCTGTTCCTTGGCAAGCATCTTGGACTATCTGTGATCCCTTTCTCAGCAAGGGCTTAGGTCGACGACCCTAAAGTGCACCTGGCAGCCATCTGCTTACCGGGCGCTGGCCAGGAAGCAGTCGGTGGCGGAGGAAGATGGTCTAGCACTTTTCAAAGGCCTTGATCACATTCTCCCTCCGTGCGAGAACCTCCACCTCCGTGGGATCTACTGCTGGTATTGGCAAAGCTCATGGGCAAGCTATTCGAACCAATGCACAGGTGTGATCTCTCTCACCTGTCGTGGAAGACCGCCTTCTTGGTGGCTATTACGTCAGCCAGAAGGATGGGAGAGCTCCAGGCGCTTTCCATCGAGTCTCCTTACCTGGCCTCCCACAGGGACAAGGTTGTCCTGCACCCCCACCCGAAATTCCTTCCGAAGGTGGTGTCGGAGTTTCACCTTAACCAGGTGTTGACTCTGCCGGTATACTACCCTAATTACATCTTTGGAGGCGAGTATAGGCTCCATACTTTGGACCTGAGGGTTGCGCTCTCCTATTATAAGGAGAGGATGGCTGAAATTTGGGGAGAGGTTCATCAGCTGTTTGTCACCTACGCTGAAGCCGCACCTGGCAGACCTGCAGCCAAGCGGACGATAAGCAGGTGGGTCACCTCCTGCATAGATCTCTGCTATAGGTTGGCGGGCATGGAGCCTCCCAGAGGGATAAGATCTCATTCTACCTGCCATACCACTGCATCGGTGGCTGCTTCCAGGGACGTCCCTATCCAGGAAATCTGCAGGGCTGCTACCTGGAAGTCGGCACACACCTTCCTCACCCACTACCACATCGACCTTGAGTCACGCCGGGATGCTGGTTTTGGGGCCTCGGTTCTCTAGTCTCTATTCCCTAAGTAGGGGGTGTGCTTGCCTCCTCCTCCCGGAGAACTGCTAGAGTCTGCCAGAAAGTGTAGATGAACAACATATCCATGTCCCCTAGAAATACAGGTTACTCACCTGTAACAGGAGTTCTAGGGAATGGTATATTGTTCATCCACACGACCCACCCGACCTCCCCGGCTTCGATGCACTACCTGAGCTTCCAGCGGGCCAGATCTGGCGTCATGGGGCGGAGCCGAGAGTTTTACCACCTGGGTGGGTGGGAGGAGCCAGCTTGAAGACCTTCTGGCAAGACTTAAAGCGGCAAGGGTACCTGCCAGAAAGTGTGGATGAACAACATATACCATTCCTAGAACTCCTGTTACAGGTGAGTAACCTGTATTTCCCTGGCATCTCATCCTGTTTTCAGAAAGTTTTTCAAAGGTCTGGTTCACATTAACCCCCACTTTAGGGAGCCCACTTCGCCTTGGGATCTTAAGGTCTGCATAGCTCAGCTATTGCTGCCACCCTTTGAACCTGTGGCTTCAGCCGAACTGAAGTACTTGACCTGGAAAACTGTGTTTCTGGTAGCTATTACTTCTGCCAGGCGGATTAGTGAGTTACAGGCTCTCAGTGGAACCTGACTTCATCTCCTTCCACAGGGACAAAGTGGTCCTAAGAACCAATAGGAGGTTCTTGCCCAAATTGGTATCAGATTTTCATCTGAACCAGTCTATATCTCTCCCTGTGTTTTTCACTGACCATTCTTCTTCAGGTGAAAGAAGGTTACACAGTCTGGATGTTAAGAGGGCCCTTAGCTACTACATTGAGCATACTAAGGCACATAGGAATGACTGTCTTAAATTGTTTCTCACTTATGATGAAGTGGGGAAAAGGTAAGCCTGCCACTAATAGAACTATTGCCAGGTGGATTGTTTCTTGTGTACAATTTTGTTATGACAAGTTGGATAGGATGCCCCCTTCAGGCCTGAGGGCTCACTCGACTAGGGGTACAGCTGCTTCTCTAGCTGCAGCCAGAGACATACCTTTGTTAGAGATCTGTAAAGCAACCACATGGAAAACAGTACATACTTTCGCCAAGCATTACTCTGTGGACATCCAGGCTAGGAGTGATGCTAGGTTTGGTACAGCAGTACTGCAGAGCCTCTTCCCAAAGTAGGTTCTGCATTCTCTCCTCCGTCGGGAACTGCTTGGTAGTCTGCATTATGTCTGAATACAGCAAGACTTCATGTTGTTTGAAGAAAAAAATTACTCAGCATAGTAATGTTTCTTCTAATGGAGTCTTGTTGTATTCAGACACCCCGCCTCACCTCTCAGAACCTGGTTTTGGGAAGTGGGCTGGCAGGTACAGTGTTGCACCTCAGAGGTGTACCTTGTACCCTCCCTCATGGGGTGGGGTAGATGTTATTTATTTTTCTGGTGTTTTTCTTAAATATTGTCACTACCTTTCCTTCTTGGGTTCTCGACTTGAGTCTTTTGGGGCCCAAAAAGAGAGATCTTTTGCCCTTTGGCTATATTTTGAACAATTTTCATACTATAGTATATTAGTTAGTTTGCTTGTAAGAATCTGACGGGTTACACTGGGAAGTACCACAGACAGAGGTTTGAAAACCGAGCTCGAGCTCAACGCTCTATGCTTCTGCATAGAGTTAACTCTTTCCTCTCCGGGGCAGTTCAAGTGCTGGGGCTAACTACATTATGTCTGAATACAGCAAGACTCCATTAGAAGAAACAACATTACTATGGTGAGTAATTTTTTCTTCCAGGCATCCAGAACTCCTTGTGTAGAATCCATGACATATTTTCTAAATCCTCTATATAAGAAGACAATCATATGTTGCCAGATCGTACTTCTCAAAGAGGACATAAACATATTTAGCAAGAGTGGCAGGGGCTCCAGTAGACAACTCCTCTGTGGGCCCTTGCGGGCCCATGTGTAACAAGAAGGTTTGAAACTGTAGATATCTAAAATATTCTCTGTAAATGAGATTGTGTGCCCCTTGGAGGTGAGAAAATGGTACCACCCCCCTAGAGTCCAAGAATTGGAAGATGAATGACGGACCACTCAAATGCCATCTTTGAAAAGTGAGATCTATTCGAGCTGGTAGAAATTCAACTTCAGCTGTTAGTAACCTTAGGTAGTAAAATAGTGATGTTAAAGAAGGAATAGCTCTGATCTTATACCAGGTGTTCAGTGTATCTTGGGCTTCCAAGTAGTACTCGTGCAAGTGAGGGAGAGACACCATCGGGGCAAATACTACCCATAGGGACATCATGTAGGTCATTGATCATACATTCAGTACGTTTCCAAGGAGTCTTGTGTGCTGGATTTAACCAGCACAAGATCAGACTCATTATTGTTGCACGGGCATAATGTAGCAAATAAGGGAGATTTAGTACCCCCCGTATCCTTAGGGAGTTGAAGAAGGGACCATCTGATGCATGGACATCGGCCTGCCCATACGAATCTAGAGAGAGATTTGTTCCACAAAGTAAAGTAATTAAGTGGTGGTAAAATGGGAATAGTTTGAAAGAAATATAGTAGTCCGGGTAGTATTTTCAACTAAATGGTTTCTATTCAGGAATAAAAGGATAGTCACAATAGTGACCACCTGTATAAATCTTCCTCTGTTATCTTTGTAAGAGGTTCATAGTTGAGCAAGCATAAATTTTGCGGGGATAGTGGGAGATGGATACCCAAGTACTTAATTTTGGTATTTCTCCATTTGAGAGGGAGGAGGGCTCTCATCTCAGGAGTGGGGGTGAAATTCAATGCCATGTGAATATCATTTTTTTATTTATTATATACTTCATTTGTATGATTTTCAGTTGCGGTACAATAGAGGAATAAGCATACGGTGTACAGTCCAAAGATAATAGAAAAAAACATTGGAGAAAATACCTCTTATTAGAAGACCATATTTTGATACATTATGTTGGGGATCCTAATGTATTAAAATGCTATAATTCTAAACTTCAAGATTAGCACTGTATTGGTGCCCATGAGCAACATGGTAGGTTTCAAAAATTAAAAGTCCATCAAAAGTCCAGGAAAGTATAGCCCTCAATTCAGGTTATGTATTGTAAGAAGCTTGAGGACCTGGGTGTGGCTAGGGACATAGTCAGATGAGTAGGAAACTGGCTGAAGAAGACAGCAGATGGTGGTGTGGAGGGGTTGTGGGATAACAGATGGACCAGACTCCAAACTTCAAGTTCAGCACAGTCTCTGTGTGATGTTTATTCAAAGTACAGGAGATAACCTTAAGCAGTGGCATATCCCTTCTTCAGTACATCAGTTTGCAGCAGCAGACTATGTATGTCCTTTCTCTGCACTTAACCAGCACCTAATGGCATTGATCTCTGATCTAACTTAGTAGTTGAGATTCAGCCTCCACCCCATGCAGGCCTTTTTTGCTTGGGTGGTGGGGGCTCAAATAAAAACAAAACGGGAGGTCATGTGATGCGAGGAGCTGGGTAACAACTCCTCTGTTCTTCTTCTGCCCCCGCATCAAAATCATCTTCTTTTTTGGGTATTCTGTCTTTTTTTCTACTTTAAGGTAGTTTACGCAGTCGCTGTACCCCTCGGAACCACGCTGTGTTAAAATCTCCTGGAAAAATGGAATCTGAGATGCGGAGCGCCCCTCCACGCCATACACTCTCCCCAACCCCAGAAAAAAGCAGTAAGTGCTCCAAAGGCCAAGTACCTCCACCTGGGAAAGCTTCTACTCACACCCCAGGCCCAGTTCCTCTGTCGGAAGAGCGATTTTTAGCTGAATTTCTGCCCTTTAAATTTGAACTCAAGGAACTTACTCGAGGTGAAAGCTCTGTGGACTTCAGTGGATGATCTTCTGCAAACTGTGAAAGACAACGACATCCTTTTGGTCTCTGTGGAACGTTGGCAGGATCAGTTGAATCTTGAATTGGTTGCTGTGCACCGAAAGCATGCAAAGCTGAAAGCCAAGTTGGAGGATCTAGAGGGTCGAAGCCGTTTGAACAACTTGTTGATCCTGGGTCTGCCTGAAATAGTGGAAGGCTCCGACCCTCTCCTGTTCACCCAGAAGCTGCTTGAAAGGCTGGCTGACCTCTCTCCCTACGGTGCTTCCTACATTATAAAGCAGGCCCACCGCTCGCTGCGCCCTGCACCACCACAAGGCTCGCCTCTCGCCTCCCCGTCCCTTCATCTTGCACTTTTTGAATTTCTTGGAGCAGCAACATGTGGTATCAAAAATTTGTGATGTCCAAGAAGTTTCCTGGGAGGGATCCCATTTAAGAATTTGTCAGGATCTTCCCAGCTCAGTGCAGCAAAGAAGGGCTAAATTTCACCCAGTTGTTAATAAGATTATAGTTGCCAGCCTGAAATTTCAGATGATTCATCCTGCTACATTGCATGTCTAGATACAGGGCTCCTGGAAAGCTTTCTCCTCCGTGGAGCAGGTGCAGGCGGACCTGCGCTCCCTAATGACTGAACTTTTAAGGACGGCTATTGGGTGTCCACGGGAGATCCCTACAATAATTGTTCTGCTGGCTTGGGATCTTCTATCCTGTGGCCTGAACTATGTTCCCATGGTAGTCTGCTCTAAGGATGGCTTGCTCAGCTTGAAGCCTCTCCCTGAAAGTACGCTTGCTGTCTGGAACCCTTTTCCTATCGGTGCACAATTTTGAAACCTTTTTGTTTCTGAATTTTGGGTTTTGTTTACATTTTTATGTGGGCTTCGAAAGCTGCCTGTAGCTACTGACATTTCTGCTTTGAACTATTGGCATTGTTCGACCCTGGATGTATATCTTTTAGATTTCCCAGTTCTGACTCAGATTTTCTAGTACCCTCCCTAGTTGGCTGCTCGGATAATACTACAATCTGGATCAAAGCGGAGGACTGCACTGTGGGTGCTCTGTATATCACAGGAAATGGTAATTGTCTGAGCTGCAACTTCAGTAATGAGATCCCTACTATAATTTGGACATTGTTATGTCATGTTCGGTTACTTTTACTCTGTATAGTTACTGGTTCGTGGAAATAACCCTATTTTTTACTGGTTCAGTTTGGTTTAGGTTAATTAACAGAATGTTAACGGACGGTTTAAAAACTCCAGGAGGGGTTATATTGTTCTAGGTAGTTTATTAACACTCTTGTTTTATCTTTGGAATTATGGTTTTGTGAATTTTTCAACAATGGTGTTTCAGATTTGGATCTGTTGCGGGGGGAGTGAGAGGGAGATGGACGGCTTTGGTTCAGCATGGGCTGGTTAATTTTTGTGTTTTATTTTTGGGGGTGGGGATGGGGGTTGGAGACACGTCTGTATGACCTCTGAGGGGCATCCCTCCTGGGCATCATCCCTTTTTTTTTGCTGGGAGTCCTTCTCCCGTAGACGGAGGGCTTAGGTCTCCTCCTCCTTCACTTGGATTAAGTGTAGTTTGTGGGGTTCTGTTTTGGGGTTTATGGTTCTTTGAGTTGTGACTGGGTCGGGGTGGGCTCAACAGAGTATGGGTGCCAGGTTGTAGGGGCTTAGTTTTATGACATGCTTGACCAATATAGTATGGCATCATTTGTTTTCCAGTGGTTAATTATTTTACTTTTGCTACTTGGAATGTGAAGGTTGCCTGCTCCAAAACCAAGAGGTATAAAATACTTAAACACATTCAGCATTATCATTGTGATGTTGTTTTTCTTCAAGAGACTCATCTTCTTGTAGCTGAAGGTCTATTATTTAGATGCCAACATATTGGACAGGTGTTTTCTACGGGTAACAGTATGAACAGCAGAGGAGTGGCAGTTCTCTTTTCTAAGAGGGTCCCTTTTGTGTGTAAGCAATGTTTGGCTTACCCTCAAGGAAGATATATATTTTTTGTGGTACCTTGGATCGTACGGACCTGTTACTGGGCTGTGTCTATGGCCCCAATGCTGACGCACACTCTTTTTTTTCACGGATTTGGTATCGCTACTTAGCCCTTTCCTTCCCCTCCCCATGATTCTGGGTGGAGACTGGAATCTTTCCTTTTCCCCTGACAGAACTGTGAAAACTCATGTGGGTTTGTCCCCCGTGCAGCGCTCCCTGAGGGAAATGGTGGACTCTCTGGGGCTTTGTGATCTGTGGCGAGTCTTACATCCTCAGCAACAGGAGTATACCTTTTACTCCAGTGTGAATGGATCCTCGTCTCTGATAAAGTCACCTTATCTGCCATTCTCTAATGGGGGGTTGTTTGACAGTGGGATTGCCCCTGGGGCTATTTCGGATCATTCAGTGGCTTGGAGTAAGGTCTCCTTAACACTCAGTCACACGAGGGAGACACTGTGGAAACTTAACAGCCAGCTTCTGAAAGATGACCGCACTGTTGCTGATACCTACATAGTATACTAGTTAAACATCTCGTAGGTCGAGATGTATTCCAAGATGGCGGCCACGCTGGGTCAGCTGCTAGGAGCTCTTTTAATGTGATTATTTGTGTACGACGATTTTGTTTAATCTGTTTAATTTGTTTTACTTTTATTCGTTTGTTTTATTTTTCGTCACTTATCGTTGTATTTGCTGGATTGCTCGTTCGCTTGTGCTAGGTTATTTTGGTTTGCTGCACTTGCGAATTTTTCAGGACGACTAGCCGAAGAATAGAGCGTCCCTCTGAGCCTCTTCGGCGGATCACTGGATAACCTCCTATTCTTTTGTCAGTTTATGGACTTTTTGTATAGGAGTGGTGGTGCCCTGGATTTTAAATCAACGGTGATCCTGAGGATTCTGAGGACTGGCCTATCAGTTTCTTCGTGGAAGAACTTCGAGTAAGATCCAGGGTTCCATATGTGAAGTGCGTGAGGGCAGTTTGGATTTCAAAATCGGAAGGTGGTGTGGTTTGGGAGCTGTGTTGTGTGGGGAGTCTCCCCTTGGTGCCTCGCGTGGGTATTTCACTCGGGTCCTTTGCAACCAAGCAGGAGCTGTCCCCATGTTCCCTGAGGAGTCGGAGTTGCGGTGGGGACACTTCTAAAACCTCTTGGGGGATAGTCCGTGCGGCCTACCTCCCGGAGGCTTGAAGCTGTGGGTCGAGGGTGACTGGGTGGGGGCCTGTGAGTTTGGTGCCTTTGGGGGGGGGAACTCCTCTTAAGTTCGAGCTGTATGCCCCATCCCACTGCTGTGCTGGCGCCCTCTGGAGCTGTGTCCAGAATTGTATTCTGTCATCTCAGGATTACTGATCGGGGGCATCTTTGCTGGAAACAATGTCTACATGTGGTATTTGACCCGTTTTGGTTCTGGATTCGATTTGGATCTTTCTCTTGGATTGTTTGCAATACTTTCTATTCTGCTCAGGATTTATGGTTGGATCGTGAACTGTGCTATTTTGGATAGAGAGAGCATTCTTTTTGTAGTTTCCTGGTGTAACTGGCTACACTGTATCCCGTTTTAACCTTTGAATGTCCGGTGGTTCCTGGTGTTGTCCATACCTGATTCTGGACCTGGATTAAAAGAGACTGTGGACCTCCTCTTTTTTGTATTATTTTGTTCTCTTCAGTTGGTCGATGGGGTGGTGAGAGGACCTTGCGTCCACGTATTTTATTTATTTATTTTTATGTTGTTAAAAGTTATAAAATTTAGTACTGTCTTTTTTTTATTTCATTGTTATATTACTTTAAGTTGGTTTAATTGTTTGGCAGTGAGAGTGCCTTTTTATTCTCTTTCCCCAGTGGTGAGAGGACTGGGGGGGGGGGTGTCATTTATTTATTTTTTGTTATACGAATGTGTTGGACTGGGGGTGAGAGCCCTTAAGCTTTGTTTGCTGTTTATTTTCTGTGGGTTATTTTGTATGGGGCGGTGGGTGGGGGTGTCATGGCTCTGTTTCCAGGCTCTGAAATTGAGGTTGGTTAACCTGGGAGTTGGGCGGGGGTTTTTTAAACTCTTTCTGTTTTTAGTGAGGTATTATTAGTTTTTTAGTTTAGTTTTAAGTATTGTTTATTGTATCGTGTAGCTTAGTTTACAGTATGTGTTGGTCTTCAGCCCCCACAGCGTGCGCTACTCATTCTTCTCTCTTCGTCCCCTTCGCCCTTTTTATTCTCCCCCTCTTCAGTTTGAGATTCATCAGCATTGTAGAGCACTGGGTATTGTGCGAGGAGGGGGAGTAGGTGGGTGTGGGGTTGACAACAGGAGGATGATCAAGGGGCATCGATCGTGGTTAATACCAGAAGGTGCCCTGGGGCGAAATGGAATCCTGATCGTGGTTCTCCATGTCTGGTGCCCATACCCAAGGGCACCACCGGTTATGGTGAGCAGATGGCCTGTGTGGCCCGCGAGATTCATCCAGCTCTGGCGGTGTTATGCAATGCCAGGTCCATTAAAAACAAGACCGCAATTATTGCTGATCTTGTTGGTATGGTGGATGTGACTTGCATTATCGAGACCTGGCTGGATGATAACTCTGGCCCCTTTTTGGAGGCTATGACTCCAGCCGGGTACTCGTGTTACACCGCCAAGATTTTGGGGCGGTCTGTTTCAAGACCGAACTAGTGCCTCACGGAGGTACTAGTGGGGAGGGTTGAGTCCTTGAATGTATAGCTGTAGCAGGTGTAGGTATTCAATTCCGCCTCATTTACTGTCCACCCGATGAGAAGCGATTCCTTCAGGAAGTGGCGGACTTCGTCGTCGATATGGCATTTGAGTTGCTTAGATTGATGGTTCTGGGCGACTTCAACGCCTGGGTCGACGACGAACTCTCGCAATTTGGTCAACACTTCCTCCAGTTAATGACAACGCTGGGCCTTACACAGGTAGTTTCCTCTGCTACACATAAATGTGGACACTCTTTAGACCTAATCTTCCTTCTAGGGGTCGAGGCATCCGATGTGGGGGTGGAACCCGTCGGGTGATCAGATCATTACACCGTGGGGTTTAGTTTTTGCTCCCCTTCTAGAAGGCCTGCCCCTACAGAGTTGGTTAGGTACCGCCCTTTGTGGGATATAGATCCCCAAGGCCTTGCGGCGGTGCTTGACCTCTCATCTCCCGCGTTGGCAAGCAGTGATCCAGAGACCCTCGTGTCGGCCTATAACACAGCCATTGCTGGGGCTCTGGATCTCATTGCTCCAGTTCGTGTTCGCCCTCTCTCCCTCCGCCCCAAGTCCCCTTGGTTTGATGGGTCGTTGAGGGCGATGTGGAGACAGGGGCGAAGATTAGAGTGTTGCTGGTGCAGGTCAGCCCTCGATGCCGACCACCTAAGATTGATGCATCATTATTTGGTCTATCAATCTGCAATCACCCGTAAGAAGGCAGAGTTCCTGTCCAGGGAGACTGCAGTTGCTCGGAATCGACCAGCTCAGCTGTTTCGAACTGTGGACAGACTATGCAGCCCAGCCTGTCTTCAAGTACGGAAAGTTTTTTCGCAATTGGAGCGCGATGAGCTTGCTCGGTTCTTCGTAAATAAGGTGGCCGACATTAGGGCTGAGTTGTTGCCATCACACACTGTGGGGATTGCCGTGAACCGGGGTGAGATCACAGTGCCTCGGTTTTCCTGGAGTTCCCTCATTCAGGTGGAGTTCATTGATGTCATGAGGATCGTCCAGCATATGCGCCCTACGTGTTGTAGTTTGGACCCTGGACCAACCTCCCTAATTTTGGGTTGTATTGACATCATTAGTCCAGTCCTCTTTCAAATAGTCAGGTGCTCCCTGGAATCGGCCAAGTTTCCTAGCTCCCTGAAAGAGGCGGTGGTGACACCCCTCTTGAAGAAAGCTACTGCGGACCCTGACGGTCTGGAAAACTACAGATCTATCTCTAACCTTCCCTTTATTGGGAAGGTGATTGAGAAAGTAGTGGCTGCACAATTGGAAGACCATTTGACCATCCATGACGTCTGTGAACCCCTCCAGTCCGGTTTTCGTAAAAGACATAGTACTGAGATAGTGCTGGTTCGGGTGCCCAGTGATCTCTTGATGGCTAGAGATCGGAAGAGTCATTCCATTTTGGTTCTCCTCGACCTTTCTTCAGCCTTTGACACCGTAGATCACATGGTGTTGATAGAACGCCTGAGGCTGTTCTGTAGAATATCTGGAACCGTCTTAAGGTGGTTCTCATCATTCCTCACTCGAAGATCACAAAGAGTTGTGTCCGGGGTTTTTTTTCCTTGGATTCAACGGCTTTGTTTTGTGGGGTGCCCCAGGGTTCAGTATTGTCACCCATGTTATTTGCGGTGTATATGCTACCCATCGGAAACATTGTAAGGAGGTATGGGCTGAGGTTCCACTGTTATGCAGATGATACCCAGCTATACCTTTCTTTTGCCCCTGACCAGATTGGAGCTCTCTCAGTCTTTAATAGCTGTCTAACTGAAATCCAGGAGTGGATGAATTCTAGCTGGCTGAGGTTGAATTCTGATAAGACTGAGGTATTGGTTATGGACCCAGGTCGTCGGATAGGGGGGTCGGGTGTTGATGCGCCTTCCGGAATTTTTTCTTGGA
Organism: Neoceratodus forsteri; assembly: GCA_016271365.2. Taxonomy (NCBI): domain Eukaryota; kingdom Metazoa; phylum Chordata; order Ceratodontiformes; family Ceratodontidae; genus Neoceratodus; species Neoceratodus forsteri. Next base: position 498,754,030 of record CM057449.1, on the reverse strand, counting down.
GGCGTTTCTCTCCCGACCTCTGAACGGGTGTGGAACCTGGAGGTAGTTCTTGACGACGGGTTGACACTGCATTCGCAGATGTCTGCAGTCGTAAAGACGTCCTTTTACCATCTTAGGAACATCGCCAGGATCCGGCATCTTGTTCCGTCTGCTGACCTACCAACGTTAGTTCATGCCTTCATGTCCTCGCACTTGGATTATTGCAACTCCCTTTATCTAGGGTTTTCAGTGGTTGAAATCAGTCGCCTGCAGCTAGTGCAGAACGCTGCAGCCCGGCTTCTGACAGGTTCTAGTAGATCCTGTCACATAACTCCGGTGCTGCGCGAACTGCATTGGCTGCCAGTTCGGTGGTGGATCACCTTTAAAGTCAGCTTGCTGACTTTCAAAGCTCTACACAATCTGGGCCCAGGCTATCTGAAAGCACTTCTGGTTCTAGGGACATGGATATGTTGTTCATCCACACTTATTGGCAGGTTCCTTGCCGCTTTAAATCTTGCCGGAAGGTCTTCAAGCTGGCTCCTCCCACCCACCTGGGTGGTAAAACTCTCGGCTCCGCCCCATGACGCCAGATCTTCCTTACCGCTTGGAAGCTCAGGTTCCCTCCTTAGCGCTCTGCGTTTTCGACTGGTTCCTGAAATTTTTGGTCTCTCCGAATTTAGGTGGAAGTTTTTCTAAACTTCGATCTTCCCTCGCTGCTGCGATGAATCATTCGTTTTCCGGCTCCCGGAGGCGCCCGGTTAATTCCTCCAGGAAAGACCCGCACTCCACGTGCGTCTACTGCCTCGACTTGGATCATGATCCGCAAGTTTGCGATTTTTGCTGTGCCCTTTCGACCAGCGCACTGGAGGATCGTGCGGCCCGCTCGGGCCCGGGCGACCTGAAACGCTTTCCGCTACTGAAAAATCCTTGAGACTCATCGGGCAATGTCCGCGCCGGCTGTCTCAGCTGAGCAGCTCAATCTTCTTTCCTCCATGGAGGGCGGCTCCTCCTCCTCGGGTCGTGGCACTTATCCCGCCTCCTGAGTTCTCCTCATTCAGCTTCATTCAGGAGCTTCGCCAGTCCCTTTCCTCAAGGGAGAGGGACCTCGGGACCTGCCTCGGCCCAAGTCTAAGGAGTCGAGGCTAAGTCCCTTGGCGCTGGCGGGAGCGGAGAGTTCCCTCCCCTGCCGCCGACGCTCGACTGGTTTCCAGGGTGCGGCTCAGGCCGCTGGATTCACGGTGTCCCCGTCAGGTCAGCCGGCCAAGACTCCCGTCGACGTTGTCGAGTCTCTCGACCCGTCATCTGGGCTATCTTCTGCTGGAGCCGCCATCCGTTCGCCAGTTCCCCTGGCGGAGGCTGAGGTTCTGCCTGTACCTTCGGGTCGACAGGCATCGGTCCTTTCGTCCGAGCCGAGGGAAGAGCGGGCGCTCCCAGCTCCTTCCCAGGCACACCCTCTGTTTCCCCGAGGATTTGGGTCTTGGTCTCGGTCCTCCTCTCGATCCAGCTGCTCACGCCGACTTCGGCGTTCTCGGTCGGGGCACCGAGTGAAGTGGCATTACCATTCTTCCTCGTCTCCCTCCTCGGATGAGGAGTGGCTTCGATGCAGATGGCGTCGACGTTACGAGGAGTTCATGTGGCAGCAGTTGTTGTCCGGGAATCAGTCGACACCGATTCATTCCCCGTCCAGCAAGCAGCTGTCGGCCGACAAAACCGCTCGCTGCAGTCGAGATGCCCACTCCGGGGCCGGTTGTTCGTCCGAACCTTGCTGCCCCACCGTCCTTGGTGGAACCTCGGTCGGGTCACGACCTGTCCCGCAGGTTGTCTGTCCCCCTCACTCCCGCCCGCCGTCGGCGGCCGAAGAGTGACTCAGGCCTGAGGCAGCTCTTTGCAGACCCCTCTGAGTCCGACGTCAACTCCTCTGTGTTCCCCAGTCGGGAGGACCCAGGATCCTCTCCGGAACAATCTGTGGACGACAGTCCTTTGTCCTTTATGGGTCTGCTTCAGCTCATCTCGGAGTTCACCGGGATGCAGCTTGAGCCCGTGTCCAAACGGGACCCTTATCCCCTGACGGAGATTCTAGACCGAGGGGGTTCACCCTCGGAGGCCTTCCCGGTGGCGGCGGCCTACTTCCTGTCCTGCGCCCTCGCCAGGATGGCCAGGAAGTACTCTGTCCCTGTCGGTTCTTTGCCCGGTTTCTCGGAGCACCCCTTGGCTGAGGGGTTAGTTAACGATAATGTTTTCCAGTGTTCTGGGAATGCTCGGGATGTGGATAGGCCCCCTGACAAAGAGTCCAAAAGGATGGACTATGTCGGGCGCAAGGTTTACGCCGCGTCCTCCCTAGGCCTCCGACAGGCCAGCTTGGCTGCACTGATGGCACATTTCTCCCACGCCCTTTTGGGCTCCCTGGATGAGGTGCTCCCTCATCTCCCGGCCGACCTGCGGACCACGGTCCGGCGGGTACGGGACCAGGGTAGGGCGGTGGCGAAGCAGCAGCTTCAGACTGCTCTGGACTTAAGTGATTCGTGTGCCAGGTCGGTGGTGGCTGCAGTGGCCATGCGCCGCAGGGGTTATCCTCTTCTCAACGGAAACCCAGCACAGGTTGGCGGACATCCCTCTTGGGACTGACCTTTTCGCCCTGGAGTGGAGGGACACCTCCAGGGGACCGAAAAGTCCGATGATACTCCAGACACTGTCACCCCCGCCTCGGAGGGACAGGCCGCGGCGTTTCTGCGTAAGCCCATTTGCCCCTCAGCCCTGTGGCTCCCGACCGCCCATCATCTCCAGCATGAGGCCTGCAGGCTCACTGGGCATCCTGAATCCAAGCCAGCGGCTTCCTCTAAAGGGAAGCAGGGAGGTAAAGGCCCAGGAGCTTCCTTGGCCAATCCCTCCTCCAAGCCTGCTCAGTGACGGGCTGAGGCGCTGTCCCCGGCCCCGTCACCCCTACCCGAGGTCCCCCGTGGGGAGACTGCTTCGCCCCTTCTCCACCTGGTCCGCTTTCCCGGACCTCTGGGTGTCAGAGGTGCTAGGGGAAGGTCCTGCCTCGGGATTGCGAGCAGGCTCCACCCTTTCGAGCTGTTGCCCCACGGGGGCCTTGGGGTCCGCAACCTCGTTGTCGGCCTTCCGAGCAGACTTGCCTGGCCCCTCTATCTAGAGGTGATCAGGAAGGTTGCAGACCCTCCTCCGGACCCTGGTTCGTGTCCAGGTATTCCTGGTCCCTAACGGACGGGGGGCTTGCGCCCCATTCTCACTCTGCACGTCGGGATGGTCTCTGTCTCAGATATCCCATCCTCAGACGGGGCGTGTGGCTCTTCCTGGTTCTCCAGGATGTACTTACACTTCGTTCCGTCCGTTTCTTTGGGAATCCTCCGTTTCTTAGCGGGGGTCCGTTACGAGTTCCAGGCCAGGCCCTTGGTCTCTGCTCAGCAGCATTCCTGCGGCACTAATGGGTCCGGGCGTAACCCCACCCGGATGGCGGTCTGACGGCAACCCCTCCAGGCGGAGGGGGATGGTGCAGAGCTCTGGCCCTCTAGGTTACTCTCAGACTGGTCTCCTTTTTATTGGAGCCACGTTGGAACTCGTGCCTTAGCGGGTAATCCTTCTTAGGGACGAGGCTCGACTCTTAAGTCCGAGCTCGGCCCCTGGCGGACAGGGCCGAGGTCCTTCCTCCCTTACCTAGTCAGGTCTGACTGGGCAATTTGCACCCTGACCGGGACTTCCTGCACCTCCTGGGCCTTGTGGCAACCTGCACCAGCGTGGTCTGTTTGGATCCGCCGGTTCATGCGTCCCCCTAATGGGGGCTGGCCAGCCAGAGGTCACAGCGCTGCGTTCCTCTGGACCAGTCCGTGACAACAGCCCAGGGGTTAGGGAACGCTCTCCTTCGGACCGTTCCAGCTCTTTTGCAGGAGAACATCCCATTCGTCAACCCCGGGTCGACTGTCTTCTCCGACCAAAGCATCTCGGATGGGTGGGGGTGCCCATCAAGGGGAATACAGAGTTCACTGCCTCTGGTCCTCTCGGGAGTCCCATTGTCTTCCTACCTGCTGGAGCTCCAGGCGGTCCGCTTAGCTTGCACCGCTCGCTCCGTTTTGTGCAGGGTCTTGTGGTTTAGGTCCAGGCGGACAACACCACGACCACGTGCTACCTATCCCGCCAGGACCGGATGACCTCCTTGCCTCTGCGTAGGGAGGTTCTCCGCATTGGGTCTTTCGCGCAGCCGGGAGGTGGTTTCTTAGCCATTTCTATGGCAGGAGCCTCCATCACCCTGGCCATTGCCCTAGGCCGGATAAGGACTGCGCCTCACGAGTGTTTTTTCCTGTCGGAGGTAGCACAAGATCTTCTCCCTCTAGGTCACACCACAGGTAGACCTTTGTTTTTCCCTCCAGGGAGAATTCGAGGCTGAGACTGTCTCATGCCCGCCTCCTCAGCATGGTTTGCTGTAGGGGATGCCCTTGAGGCCGTGGACCCCGGGCCTCTTCTACGCCTCTCCCCCATTTCCCTTGACCCTCAGGCAAGGCGAGGAGGGACTAGGCGCAGGTGATTCTGGTAGCCCCAGACTGGTATTGCCAGCTCTGGTATCTAGCTCTCCTCAGTCTCAGCCCCAGGCTCCCAAGGCGGCTTCCAGCCCGCCCGGTCCTGATCGCTGTTGTTGGGGGAAGGTACCCTCCGGTCCTTCAGTCCCTACACCTGGACGGCCTGGTCCCTGTGCGGCTAGTGGCCAGGCCTTGGGTCTTCCGGCAAGGTCCTCGACGTTTCGAGGTGTCCTGCCAGGAGTCGACCAGATACACTCGCCTTCAAATGGAAGAGTTCTCCATTTGGTGTTGGGATAGGGCCTGGCCCCCTCTCCTGTTCCTCGGCAAGCATTCCGGACCATCTGCGGTCCGTACTTCTTGAACTAGGGCTTCGGTCGACGACCCTCAAGGTGCTCCTGTTAGCCACTCCTGTCTTCCGGGCACGGGCCGGAAGGTAGTCGGTGGCGCAGGAAAGGTGGTCTGGCGCTTCTAAGGCCGTGATCACACCTCCCCTCTGGGGGATAGTATCCCCTTTTCCATGGGATCTTACACTGGTATGGGCTTAGCTCACGGGCAAGCTGTCCGAACCTTCGCACAGATGCGAGTTCCCCACCTGTTGTGGAAGAACACCTTCTTGGGGCTAACACGCCTACCAGAAGGACGGGAGTTCCAGGCGCTCCTTTGAACCTCCCTATCTGGTCTTCCACAGGGACAAGGTTGTCCCACGGCCCACCCGGAGTTCCTTCCGTAGGCGGTGGCGGAGCCTCTTCCCTACCGGGTATTGTCTCTGCCGGGGTTCAACCCCGTTCACGCCTCGGAGGCTGTATGTAGGATCCATTGGGACCCTATTTAACGCTCGCCTTCCCAGGGAGCGTAGGGCTGAAGTTCGGGAGAGGTTTGCCAGCTGTTTGTCATCTACGCTGAAGCCGCACCTGGCAGACCTGCAGCCTAGCGGATGACGAGCGGGTGGGTCACCTCCTGCATTGATCTCCGCTATAGGTGGGCAGGCCGGAGCCTCCCAGAAGGATAAGTGCTCATTTTACCCGCCCTTCCGCTGCATCGGTGGCTGCTTCCGAGAATACCCCTGTCCAGGATATCCGCAGGGCTCCTACCTGGAAGCAGGCATATACTGATTCCCCCTTCCACATCGACCTTGGGTCACGCCGGGATGTTGGTTGGGGCCTCTGTCCTCCAGTCTTTATACCTAAGTAGGGGGTGTGCGCCTTGCCTCCCTCCTCCCGGAGAACTGCTAGGAGTCTGCCAATAAGTGTGGATGAACAACATATCCTTGTCCCTAGAAATACAGGTTACTCACCTGTAACAGGAGTTCTAGGAATGGTATATGTTGTTCATCCACACTTATTGGCAGGTTCCTTGCCACTTTAAATCTTGCGGAAGGTCTCAAGCTGGCTCCTCCCACCCACCGGGTGGTAAAACTCTCTGCTCCAGCCCATGGCGTAGATCTAGCCAGCTGGAAACCAGGTTGTTAACGTCGAGGCCGGGGAGGCGGGTGGAGTCGTGTGTTTCGTTATCCCCCAATTCAGTCACTCCGCGCACGACAAGGGTTGCTAGAGTTCCAAGGGTGAATTTGAAATCTGGGCACTGGCTTTTGCGTATGCAGCCCCCACCCTTTGGAACGCCTACCCTGTCGGTTGCGGAGTGCACTTCTGTGGAGGGCTTTAAGAGAGGTTTGAAGACTTTTTATGGGAAACTGCATTTAGAACACTGATTTTTATGATTGTCTTGATTTAATTGTATTTTTTAATTTTTTACTGTTTTGATTTGTTATTTATGTAAGCCTTGGTTATTGAAAGGTGCCTTATAAATAAAATTATTATTATTATTAAAGAACAAGTTGCTAACTTTATTTTCCATAATGAGGGTTCCACTGGGAAACCGGCTGTGGAGTGGTGTGCTTTAAAATGTTTTGTGCGGGGAGTTCATCTGTCTGGCCTCAACCAGGAAAAGAAGGTGGGAACAGTCAGCAGCTGACCTGCTCTCGTGTGGGTCCCTGGAGAAGCATCTCTCATTGCCTCTCCTGCCTCTATTTGGCAGGAGTTGACAGTTCTAGGGACAGATATGAGGATCTTTTACGTGAATGGACAGAGCGCACCATTTTAAAACACAAGCTAAATATGTTGATCAGAGTAACAGGGTGGGGTCGCCTGCTGGCCCCTCCGCCTAGCAAGGTTGAAGCCTCCGGTTGATCCCGCAGCGTTCCTCTAGCAATGGTATTGTGAAGACTGCCCACAAATATATTGCGGTGGAATTTAAACATTTTTATCGGGATTTGTATGGTCCTAGGCTCTATCTGCCTACTTTGCAACAGGTTAATGATTACCTTGCTACTACTCCTCTTCCTGTTCTTTCGGAAGCCCAGCAGCCTTTTCTGATATCCCCACCCCCCAACAGAATCCGAAATTTTTTTCAACCATTTAGACACTTGCCTCTGACAAGTCGCCTGGTCCGGATGGGTTTTCCCTAATTTTTATAAGATTTTCACCAAAGAACTGGTGCCTTGTCTACACCATCTTTATAAGCATGCTGTCATCTGGTCTGTCAGATTTCTCCCTACTTGAATCAGTATTAGTGCTGCTTCCAAACCTGATAAAGACTTGGAAAAGGTTTCTTTATAGGCCTATTTCCTCCTTAATTATGATTTAAAAGTCTTCTCAAAATACTGGCGACTCGAATTGGGCAAGTCTGGTCCGGCCTTATAGGTCCTGAACAAATTGGTTTTATGTCCTCTCATTTGTCATCCGACCACCTGCGTAAACTGGCACACATCATCTCTGCGTCCCGGGACTCTCCAATCCCGATGGTCTTGGTGTCCCTGGAGAAGGCCTTTGATAGTTGCCTAGCAGTTTTTATTTGCAACTCTTGCTAGATTTGGATTTCCCTCCCAATTCATATCCTGGATTCAGTCGTTTTACTCCTTTCCAATGGCTCAAGTTTGTTGCAGTGGCGTGTTTTCCCCTTTTGTTGGGTATGAGACAGGGATGTCCATTGTCCCCGCTCTTGTTTAATCTGTATTTGGAGCCGCTTTGGTTTGGTTGAAATTGCATCCAGATCTCCGGGGATCGTATCGGTCTATGGATCTTAAGATCTTACTTGAGACACAGCTCTTGCAGCAGGTTACACCATTAGGACTGAAGCCAGCAGGCGTCAGGACCCCACAGAAAATTCTAGCTAGCTATCTTCAGCGGGACCACCTAGCGTCGGTCCGCCTCCGGACGCAGGCGTAGTACATAAGGCGGTCCGCCAGATTCCCAGTTCTTTCCTCCCGTCGACTTGCATGTCTCGACCCTTCGGGTTCGGTTTCTAGCGCCGGACGCTGTAGTAAAGGTTTTCCCCACGGGAAATCTGCTCGAGTTCAGTTTTTCTCTGATGTCCTCTCCGACCTCGGTCACTCCTCAAAGTGCGCCTGTGGGAAGCAGATCCCATTCAAGGATCCTGACTGCCTGTGTCCGTGCCTAGGCCCAGACCATGACACCCGGTCCTGCACCTTTTGCCAGGGTTTCAACCGCAGAACCGGATCCGTCGCCAGAAGGCCCTACAGGCATTCCTGCTAGAGGAGCAACTCAAGACCATGGCTTCCAAGGGTGATTCTTCGCAGGACCTGCAAAGCATGCTGGAAACATAGGGAAGGCCCTTCAGGTCCCCGTCTAGGGCCTCCGATTCGCGCAGCTCTGACTCGAGGTCCGACCGCTCTCCTTCCGGGCCAGCTCTCAGCCTTCACCCGCTGCGGTGAGAAAGTCTTCATCCTCTTCTCAGGCCAAGACCTTGCCATTCAGTCCTCTAAGGCCCTGGCTAAGTCGGGGATCGCCACCATCACCACAAGTCGGGTTCCCGCCATTCTGAACCCGATGTCAGGTCTGCTTCCTTGCCTCTTCCTCTTCACCGGAAAACCAAGGAGCTCACCTCACTTAAGAAGCCGCTGGACCCGACGCCCGTTCGTCTGACATCGGCCTCTCGCCACAGGTCCCCAGAGCCGTTGTCCGTCAGAAGACCATCGCCGGCCAGGCCAGCTCATCACCGGACGCCGGTAGGGGACCGGACGCCCGCTCCAATTGAGAAGAGGACCCCGATGCCTCTGACCGACGTCGGTCAGGAGACCATCACTGAGGAGGAGTTAACTCAGCCCGAGGACCAGACGGGCGACCCCGGTCCTGTTAAGACTCCCAGGGAACCCTCTCCACAACCCGAGCCCCCTGTGGATCCGGACGCTGAACCTCAAGACCGCCCACTGGCGCCCGGCCGCTTGCCGGACCTTTCTTTTTCAGAGGTGAAGGAGCTTTTCACTTACTGGTGGGATACCATCAAAAAGGACATGGTCCCCATTCCACCTCCACTTCCTCCTCCTCCTACACCGATTGCTCCTCCGGTTCCTGCGCCCCCTTCTCCGTCTGGGTCTGCAGGCCGGTTACCTCCTCCCCGGGAGCCCAGGACCCCTCCAAGGGGGAGACTAGATCCTCTTGTAGGTCACCCAGTCCCAAGAGACCCAGAAGACGCCGCCGTTCGCCTTCGACGGAGGACACGGGATCAGAGTTTTCAACATCCAGATCCCCATCTCCCCTCTCCATCCCTTCTCCGACCCACGGAGCTGCCAAAGTCTCTTCCGGATGACCCTTCGTCTCGGATATTATGGAGACACATCCAAGAGAACATGGGATGGGATGTGGAAGAGTTAGACCCGAAGGCTACGACTTCATGTATCTTCGCAGAAGGACCCCAAGCCTGTGGTGGTGCCCACCTTGGTAGACACTTTCGTGGACGTCTCCAAGGCAGCGTGGAAGCGTCCACATTCGCTCTCGACGATGCCAAAGAAAGCTGACCGCTTGTACAAGGCTCCAAGAAAAGACCAGTACTTGACTCAGCATCCTCAGGCCGATTCTCTGGTCATAACAGCCTCTCATGACCGGTCCCAGAGACCGCAACATCTGAGCACCCTGCCACCGGACCCAGAGTCCAAGCAGCTGGACGCCATGGGTAGGTGCACGTATGCTTCCGCTACCTGCGCCATCAGATCCCTGAATTATTTGACCCACATGGTGCAGTTCCAAAATGCCCTGTGGGAGCAGGGTCTGGATGCAGCTGAGAAATTGCTGGAAGGTGAGCAGAAGGAGGAGATGTTGCAGCTCCTCCGTACGGGTTCGGACGTGGGAACCCAGGTGCTACGAGCCGCATACGACTCCGCGGACTCCTCGGCCCGAGCAGCAGCTTCAGGCATATGCCTCGGAGGCACTCTTGGCTCCGTGTCTCCGGTTTTACCCCGGACGTCCAGAAAAACATCATGGACGCCCCATTCGAGGGAGAAGTTTTGTTTGGTAAACCCTCAGAGAAGATAATTACCAAACTCCAAGAGGCCAGGAAGGCGGTGAGGTTGGTTCAGGCCATGTACCGACCCAAGCTTAGTTCCTTTCATAGGAACCAAAGTCGATTGTGGGACGGACTGAGAGACAACAGTCCTGCCCTGTTCCACAACAGAGGGCTCGGCTTTACAGAGCCCGGTGGAAACAACCCGCAGGTTGAAGCCAGCGCACTCCTAAGCTGGTCCAGCCAGCGGGACCCTCAGCCGCCACAGCCTGACTCCTTCCCGGCCCCCGCCCCTCAGGATCAATGGGACGTCTTGGTCGGGGGTCGCATTGCGAGTTTCCTGCCGGGATGGCAGACTATAACCACTGACAGGTGGGTTCTACAGTTGGTCGGAAGAGGCCACTTTATAGAATTCACGGAAAAGCCACCCTCGAGGCCTCCGTTGCTCTCCCGGTACCCGGGTCAGCACAAGTCATTGATCAGACAAGAAGTACTCGCGCTTCTGCAAAAGGGAGCGATAGAGTATGTCCCAGAGAACCAGAGAGGACAAGGATACTATTCCCACTTCTTCCTGGTTCCAACGAAGACAGGGGACCTCCGTCCGATTCTGGACCTCAGCGACCTCAATTTGTCGGTCGCCTACAAAAGATTCCGCATGGTAACTCTTCCGGTCTGATTCCCATGCTGAAGCAGGACGCCTTTTTAGCGTCTCTAGATATGCAGGACACTTACCTGCACATCCCTATAGCTCAAGTGCACAAGAGGTTCCTGCGCTTCGAGTTTCTCCGCCATCATCTTCAGTTCTGAGCCTTCCATTCGGGCTGTCATCGGCACCCAGGGTCTTTACCAAATGCATGGTAGTCGTGGCAGCGCTCTGAGGAGGACAGGGCCATTGTGTTCCTGCAGACCTGGATCGAGATTGAGCTCATGGCCGCCCAGAAAAGGCGTGGCTATAGCATGCATCCATAGCACCCAGGACCTGTTTCGATCTCTGGGTATCCTAATCAACCACGAGAAGTCTCTCCTGGTACCGTCGCAGAAACTGCAGTTCAAGGCGCAGTACTGGACACCATTCAGGGAAGAGCATTTCTTCCAGACGACAGAGCGGAGCGCATCAGATCCCCCATCAGGAGCTGTCGTCGAACAAGACCACCCCAGCCAGGTCGGTCCTTCTTCCTTGCTCGGACACCTAGCTGCGGCCATTCTACTGTCCTTTCGCAAGGCTCCACATGCGGGTAACTCAGTGGATGCTCAAGGTGCAATGGGACCAAAGGCAAGACCACATGCAGCATCCGGTCAGAATCACGAACAACGCGATTCGAGACTGGCAGTGGTGGCTAGACCCAGGGACACACTCTATGGGCGTCCCATTCATAGCGCCGGTCCCTGAGGTAATCCTCACCACAGACGCCTCAGGTCTAGGGTGGGGAGCACACCGGACGAGGTGAAGTCCCAGGGTACGTGGACCCCTCTGGAGGCCCACCTCCATATCAACGTCCTAGAGACGAGGGCGGTCCTTTATGCCCTGCAGGCATTTCAGTCAGAGATCCCGCCGGGTACTTTCCTGCTTCAGACAGACAACACGGTGGTGATGTATTACCTCAACAAACAAGGAGGCGACACTCTACCCCTTTGCAGGAGGCCATGAGGGTGGGATTGGGTAATCCGACACGGCGCGAACCTGATCACAGTACATGTTCCGGGTGGACAACACAATTGCTAGACGGCCTGAGTCGCTCCCAGGCCAGAGTCCACGAGTGGAACTTCTCCAGGAGGTAGCAGAGGATCTGTTTCTTCGATGGGGAACTCCAGAATTGGACTTGTTCGCTTCCATCCAACGCAAAATGCCCAATTTTTGCTCGCTAGATCCAGGGCCTGGTGTTTTCTGGCGAGCGCTGCTGCCCCTCCTGGGCGGACAGATTCTCTACGCTTTCCTCCCTTCCCGCTGATCCAGAGAGTTCTTCTCAAACTGCGCAGGGAGCATGCAACAATGATCCTGGTGGCCCCTTTCTGGCCCAGGCAGATCTGGTTCCCTTTGCTAATTCAGCTATCCCGGGAACCTCCGCTCCTGTTGCCATTCAGCTCCCTCCTCTTGTCTCAGGAGAAGGGTTCACTGGTCCACCCGGACTTACACTCACTGAACCTGCATGCATGGCTCCTAGAGACGTAGCCATCTTGCGTCACGGGGTCTCGCAAGAGGTTGCAGAAGTTCTTTCTGCAGCCAGAAAGCCGGCAACGCATGCGACGTACGCCATGAAATGGCGCCGTTTTGTCTGTGGTCACAAGCACGCGGCCTTTCCCCTTTAGGTTGTCCGGTGAAAGCAGTGTTAGAGTACCTGCTCCTTCCTTGCTCGGGTCTCGCCTTACTCCTCTATTAAAGTGCACCTCTGTGCCATTTCAGCTTATCACCCGTGGGACAGCGCACAGTGGCACAATTAGATGCCTGTCGAGAATTCTTGGAGAGGGTGTTACACTTAGGCCACCATTAAGGACCCAGTGCCTCCATGGGACTTGCTCTTTGTCCTGGAGCAACTCACGCTCCCCCCCTTTGAACCTGCCGCGGATTGCGAGCTACATTTTCTGTCGTGGAAAACCTTGTTTTTGGTTGCTGTTGCGTCAGCGAGAAGAGTCTCTGAGCTTCAGACTCTTCATGTGCAAAGAGCCTTATTTAATTTTCCACCGGGACAGAGTATCCCTGAGGACGAATCCCAAATTCTTGCCCAAGGTGGTTTCCACAGTCACTCTCAATCAGGATATTGACCTGCCAGTCTACTTCCCTAATTATTCTAACAGAGGAGAGGCGCTGCTTCACACCCTGGATGTTCACCGCAGCTTAAGGTACTACCTGAGCAGAACTAAGCAGCTTCGTACTTGGGAGCAACTTTTCGTTTCCTTTACTGAAAGGATGATGGGCCAACCAGTATCCAAACAGTCCCTGTCTCGCTGGCTTGTCCAGTGCATCTCATACTGTTACGATATCAAACGAAAGCCCCTCCCAGGAGCAGTCCGGGGCCATTCCACTAGGGGTGTGGCCACCTCCTTTGCAGCACTTCGAAACGTCTCCACTTCTGCCATTTGTGCTGACAGCCACTTGGAGCTCTGTACATAACTTCATCAGGCATTATAGCTTGAACATCGCTCACGGGCAGCAGAGTCGCTTCGCCTGGCTGTGCTACAGGTCTCCTGTCCTAGATTCAGGACCTGGAATGTACTTTCTAGTTTCCTCCTCCCAGAATGTTTGCAAGCGCTACTGCTTGGGAATGAGTCCTAATGGTGTAACTTGCTGCAAGAGCTGTGTCTCGAAGTAAGACAGTACAGTTACGTAAGAACTTACCGTAACAGTAGATCTTCGAGAACAGCTCTTGCAGCAGGTACCTTCCCGCCCACCTTCCCCCTTGGAGGAGGCATGGCTTAAGCCCTTTTAACAGGGATTTTACCCTTTTGTCTTCTGACGGTGGATCCTCGGTCTCCCATTTCGATGTCAGCCTGCGGCCGGAAGTCTCCGGCGGGAGAACTGGGGAATCTGGCGGGACCACCCCTTAAATACTCACGCCTGGCGTGGGAGGTGGGACCGGCGTCAGAGCGTCCCGCTGAAGATAGCTAGCTAGAATTTTTCCGTGGGGTCCTGACGCCTGCCGGCTTCAGTCCTAATGGTGTAACCTGCTGCAAGAGCTGTTCTCGAAGATCTACTGTTATGGTAAGTTCTTACGTAACTGTACTTTATCCGCTTACGCGGACGATATTCTATTACATTTATCCTACCCAAAATCAGCCATTCCCAAGGCCCTGCTTATTATTCGAGAGTATGGTCTCTTGTCTAATTATAAGTTTAATTTGGACAAAACTGCAATCCTGCCCCTAAATTCTCGAGTGTTTAAGGCAGACATTACCTCACTTGGGATAATTTGGTCTCCTCATTCCCTTAAATTTTTAGGAATCTCTCTTTCTAGAAAGGAGTCCAAAATGATATGGCTTTATCTTACTGATTTACTGGCTGTCATTGAACAAGACCTTCAACGTTGGAGGACCTTGCCTCTATCATTGTGGGGTCGAATAAACATAATTAAAATGGATGTCCTGCCCAGCCTCTTTTACCCACTCAATATGTTAAACTTCTGGAGACCAATTTCCTGGTTTAAGAGAATTCATTCTATTGTGTCGGACTTTGTGTGGCTGGAAAATCCCCACTGTGTTCTTATTACAAATTGGCTGCCTATAAGTCTGGTGGTGGGCTTACACTTGCGCATTTTGGTTTATTATTGGGCTAGCCATGCCAGCAAATATTTACATTGGCTGTCGCTAACTCCTGATGTGGAATTGAGCTCTTAGCTCCCTGTATGGTTATCCTTGGAACAGGAACTCATCCATAGGGTAGGTCGGTCTCCCCAGGCTTTGCTGTATGTGGCCTCTAAGGATCTGCCCACCTCCTTGCGTCACACTGTCATTGGGATATCAGTGAGAGTTCATGCACAGCTATGTTAAGTATTGAAATACAGTCACAAAAGGGCTCTCTCCTAACCTGTTCTCAGGAACCCTCACTTTAAGATTGAGGGTAAGGTAATCTCAGAGGCATGGCATTCTCTTCCTTGGCGGGCCTGGAGGCCGGTACTTTCTTCAGGGATTGAATTTTTATTCCCTGTATAGAAGTCCTATGTCGACTAAGGTTTTTCCTGCAGTAATTTTCAAAGTGTACCAGGTTTGCCACTCTACAATTTCCTGATTTGGTACGGGGTCCCTTTGGCTCATGAGGGCGAGTTCCTGCAGTCCTTAGTCTCTTTAGCTTCCAGTCAGCATTCTGTGGCTGGCATCTACACAGCTTGATACACCAGGGTCTTCCCCAGGCTAGATGGATTATCCATATATTGGAGTTTGCAGTTCCCACAGCTTTCCTTTGACTGGAATAAGATATGGCATGATACATACAAATATGTTACACAGGCTCACTTGCGCCTTACCCAGTTTAACATTCTTAACAACTTATATTATACTCCGGTCAAATTGGCTAAGATGCATAGGATTGGGTCCCCTCTGTGTTCCCGGTGTGGGGCCTCGGAGGGAACTCTTTATCTCATCTTTTGGTAATGTCCGAAGGTGACCGCACTGTGGTCAGCTGTACAGAGGAGTGCGGATCCTTTACTAGATCTCGATAAATGTTTCTCTCCTGAGGTTTGTCTGGTTGGAGACTACTCTAGTGTCACTATTAAAGAGTGTAGGTATCCTATTGCCCTGATGGTTAAGAAGCTAGTCCTCCACCATTGGAGGGATGTTGATCCTTTATCTTATACTGAATGGCCGCAGGATCTCCTTTTTTAACCTTAGAGTTGAAAAGATGATCACCAGCCTACATAATAATCTATGGCATTATAAAATGAGATGGGTAAACTGCATAGACTATATACTATGTAACCTGGGATTGGGTGCCCTTAGTATCTTCTAGCCATTATTTATTTATTTTTCTAATCCCAACGCACCTGTTGAGATTACATAGCTATTGAGAGTTAAGCTCTGCTGAGGGGAGGGGATTTGTGGGTGGGGAATGGGGGAATATTAATGTTTTTGCCGATGTTTTCGTTCATACTTTGTTCATGTATTGTTGTGTTGTTACTGCTTAAAATTCAATAAAGCTCATTTAGTTTAAAAAAAAAAAAATCTAAAAACAAAGAACCTCAGTGCAGAAGCACTGAAACAAGGTTTACCCCAAAGGGCATTGACAATAAGCCAAGTTTCAAAGAAACACAGTATCACACATACTACCTTAATGCAAAGCATCATGGGATATATGCAAATCACCATACCATTTCAGACTTGTTCAGTTTACAGTAATGTAGATGCATTTTAAATAGCACAACTGACTTAATTTTTATAATACAGTCAACTAGTACTTTTTACCTTTATCAAAAACACCTAATGCCATGGTATTTTCAACATTTACAGGTTTATAAACATAAGGTATACATGAATTATTTTATGACAGTGCTATTACATACTAAATCCAACAACGATACACAACCTGTTTTACATACCAGAGGTAAACACTAACCTCCCTGTACGAGGACCTGAGAGGAAAAGGAAAATTAAAGAGGACACTATAGCATAGTCAAGAAAGGGAAGGGGTGGCCAACCTTATAGACTGGAAATTGTAAAGGATAGAATAAGAAATGGAAGAACTGTTGCAACAGTTTTAAGAAAAGGTTGATCTTACTTAGAAACAGCTCTTGCAGCAGGTTATACCATTAAGACTGAAGCCGGCAGGCATGAGACCGCCACGGAAATGTTCTAGCTAGCAATATTCAGTGGGACCGCCTCCGATCGGTTCCGCCCCGGACGTCAGGCGTAGTATATAAGGAGGTGGTCCCCAGAATCCCCAGTTGTTTTTTCCCCACCATCGACTCGCCAGCATCGGCCTCTTGGTCTCTACCTAGCACATGACTACTACAGAACTTACTATGTTTTCAAACTGATGTCCTCTCAACTCCTTCGCCCTGAGGTCACCTTTCCAAGTGTGCCTGCGAGAAAACAGATCCTTTCAAGGATCCTCACTCCTCCTGCATCGCGTGCCCAGGCCGACCACGATATCAAGGCCTGCACCTTTGCCAAGGGTTCAATAGCCGCACCAGGATTCACGCTGTCAGAAGGCACTTCAGGCGTATCTTCTGGAAGAAAAATTGAAAAGGATGGACCAAGAACCTTCCTCCAAGGGAGAATCTTCCTCGAAGGCCCATAAACACCGGGACAAGCACCGTGAGAAAGTAAGGTCCAGATCCCCGAACCGGGCCTCGGACGCCTGCAGCGCAGGCTCCACTAGATCGGACCGCTCTCCCTTCAGGGCTCGGTCTTAGCCCCCCCCACCCCGGTTAAGGTCCGGGCTTCAGGTGGGTCTTCTGCACTCCGGCGTATCAAGACTTCGAGGCCCTCTGCTTCCTCCACTCCCTCCAAAGCCTCTTCCAAGTCTTCAGAGTGACATAAATCTTCCTCTTCCACCCGACGCCGGGACACCGATACCAGATCAGCCTCCCAATCTCCCAGAGGTCCTGATCCAACTCCTAGGAAGACCAAGGACCTGAGGTCCCTGAAGTGGGCGTCGGACCTGACGTCGACCAAGCACTCTAAGTCGGCCAGGCGCTAGCCGGAACGAGGACGAGGCCAGACACCAGTCGCTGGCGGGCGTTCACGGATCTGAGGCGTCGACCAAGAGACCGGCTCGGCATCGCTCTCAGAGCGGAACACACCCTCCCGCCACCGGGCGGATGCCAGTCACAGGATTCTACGAAGGAGGACGCTACACTGCCCTAAGACCAGGCGGGCGACACTGAGGATGCCAGGCTCTATGGAACCTTCCCAACCCGAGACACCCATGACCTGGCAACAGACCACCGCGCCAGGCCCATCGTCGGGCATGAACATAGAAGAAGTAAAGGAACTCTTTACCTTCTGGTGGGACACTATCCGAAAGGATGTGGTCTCTGTTAAACCTCCTCCTCCTACTCCTACTCCTACTCCTTCTTCACCTTCTTCGCCCCCTCCTCCACCAAAGGGGACAGCAGAACGACCACCAACCGCTAAGAAGCAGACTCCACCTCCTAGGGGCAGATCAAAAGACAGGAGAAGGCCTCCCTCAAGATCTCCATCAGGGTCTCTCAGCCCGAAGCGACCCAGATGGCGTCTGTACACTCCAAGGGAGGACTCCAGATCGGACACCTCGAACTACTCCAGATCTCCTTCTCCGGCTCAGCAACTTCGCCTCCTGACTCACACGACCTCCCAGGTCTCCTCCGATGATCCTCTTTCGCTGAGATCATGAGGCACATCCAGGACAGTATGGGGTGGGATACTGAAGACCTTGACCCCGAACGACAACGCCTTGCCTGCTATCTTCGGCAGAAAGACCCAAAGCCTGGGGTAGTACCACCCTTGGTAGACACTTTCATGGACGTCACCAAGGCTGCGTGGAAGCGTCCGCACTCCACTCCCGCAGTGCCGAAGAAGGCTGACCGCCTGTACAAGGCCCCGAGAGAGGACCAGTACTTGGCTCAACAACCTCTGGCAGACTTCCTGGTCATCACGGCCCCGCATGACCGGTCTCAAAGACCGCAACATATGAGCACACAGCCACCGGACCAGGAATCCAAGCAATTGGATGCCCTGGGGAGACGCACGTATGTAACTGCTACATGCTCCATCAGGTCTCTGAACTACCTCACTCACATGGTACAGTTTCAGAACGCCCTGTGGGAACAGGGCCAGGACCTGGTCGATAAGCTTCCAGATGGCGATCAAAAGGCGGAGCTCCTCAATCTTCTCTGCACAGGGTCAGATGTGGGTACCCAAGTGCTTCAAGCCGCATACGATTCTGTGGACTCATCTGCCAGAGCTGCAGCTTCAGGCGTTTGTCTCCGGCGACATTCTTGGCTCCGCATCTCCGGCTTCACCCTGGACGTACAGAAGAATGTTCTTGGCGTCCCGTATAATGGCGTAAGCATGTTTGGTGAACTCCTCAAGAAGGTCATCACCAAACTCCAGGACGCTGGAAGGCAGTTAGGTTTGTACAGGCCATGTATAGATCCAGGCCGGGTTCCTTTCGCAGGAACCAGAGCTGTTTTCACAGCTGGCATCAAAGGCAGCAGCCACGTTCCGGCCAGCAGCAAAGGGGCACTTTTCAGTATAAAGCCCAGGCAAAGTTGTCCCCAGGCAGAAGCCAGCGTTACACGAAATCGACCCAGCCCGCAGGGACCAGTGCCGCCACAGCATGACTCCTTCCCGGCCCCCGCCCCCTCCTCTGGCTCAACGGGCGCAAAAGGTCGGGGGTCGCATCGCTTGCCACTTTTCAGGGTGGCAGTCAATTACCGCTGACCGGTGGGATCTTCAATTGGTCAAGAAAGGCCATTTCATAGAGTTTCTCGACCGCCCACCGGCCAGACCTCCCCTGCTGTCCCGTTACTCGGGTCAGCATGCCCTGCTCATACAGCAGGAGGTGCTCGCGCTTCTGGAAAAAGAAGCTATAGAGCACATTCCACGGAACCAGAGAGGTCTAGGATATTATTCTCACTTCTTTCTGGTTCCAGAGAAAACAAGGGACCTCCGTCCGATACTGGACCTCAGCGACCTCAATGAATCGGTCTTGTACAAACAATTCCGCGTGGTGACCCTCCCAGGTCTGATTCCCATGCTCAAGCAGGATGCCTTTCTAGCGTCCCTGGACATGCAGGACGCTTACCTGTACATACCCATTGCTCAAGTGCACAGGAAGTTCCTGTGCTTCGAGTTTCAAGGTCACCATTATCAGTTCCGAGCCCTTCTGCCTATCCGCAGTGCCTGAGTTTTAACAGATGCACGCATTATCGCTACCTGAAGACGCTCAAAGCTCACCTGTTGGACCAAGTGGCCACGATGCAAAAATCGCTCTCTGGGCACAGCTGTTCTTTGTACTCCATCCGTGACACCTCCCCCAAGGAGAAGCAGCACTTGGGGAAACATCACAGGACAGGCCCAAGTTGGACTCGTGGTCCCGTTCCCTGCACAAGAGCTCCAAGTCTTCCACCTTTGGCGGGAGGTCAGATTCTGTTCCCCCGCCCCAAGGGATTTTGACTGCAAATCCGTCCACCTTTACCCAGGCATGAGGCTGAGGATTGGGGCAAGGGCCTTCTCAGGCCTCTCCTCTTCAGTGTCTCTGGCCATCGGACCCCACAAACGTGCTAAAGTCTAGGCCTGAGGACCTGGCCTCTGTGATTCTACTTTGACAGGCGCCATCGGGACTCCACGCTGTCAAGGCCTCATCCTCCGCTCGTCACCCAAGGCTGATGACCACAACAGGTGCCAAGATCGCGACCACAACAAATGAGCGCTTTCTGCACCTAGGCCTTCTGACTGATGACAGCCAGACCAGACATCGGCCTCTAAGTGGTTGTCCGCCCCATAAGGGCGGAATGGGTCTCCGTCAGAGGACCTGGCAGTCGCTAATCTGACTGGCTCCACCAAGCCTACAACCACAAGGCCTGACACCCAGTTGTCGGCCAGGTTCAAAATGTCTGACACTCAGACGACGGACCAGACATCAGGTACTTTAACCAATGGCAGTCGGATGCTGGAGGCCCCTCAGATGCCAGGCTCGGCGCCACACCCTTTGGGACCAGCCATCCTGAAGCTAGACCAGTTGTCTAGCTGGTGGAACACAATAAGGAGTAACCTACTACCAAAGCTTGAACCCTCAGGAGTAACGGCGGTTGTCCCGCAGCTGACACCCTCCCTCCCCGACGCAGGACCCCTTCGCTACTCCCCAATGCCAGACCGCCTAACTCCAGATGGCTCAGGTCATGGCTCGATGGACATTGGAGATATGGATGTCACTTGTCTTCAAGGTCTTCCTCCCAGCAGCGGAGTAGGTCAAGCTTAACGCCACTCCCGCAACGGAATAGGTCGACTGACTGTTGTGCTGAACCATCAGACGATTAAAGTGGCTCCTCCTCATCCTACAGTTCTTAGAGGATGACCTTCCTCTGCCTTCACTGGATCTGAGAAAGGATTCATCCAGGTCTCCACCCAGTGATTCCACCTTCCTTGAGGTAATGAGGCATATTTAATTCCTCAACCGGTGTGAGACGGAAGACCTGGACCCTGAAAGGTGACGCTAGGCTAAGTTTTTGGAAGTCACTGACACCAAACCACTGGTCATCCCCCCAAATTGGTGGAGCCATTCCAAGATGTAACAAAGCTGGCTTGGAAACACCCTTCCACCACTCCCACAGTGCCTAAAAAGGCCGACCGCTTATACAGGACCTCCAGGAATGAGCCCCACCTCAGTGAACAGCCCAGGGAGGACTCCATAGTCCTTACAGCGGCTCATGGGAGCTCTCAGCAACCTAAGCATACCGGCTCCCAGCCACCACACAGGGAATCAAAAAAGATTGACCAGTTTGGGCGGAAGGTGTACACCTCTTCCACCTGTACTATCCAGTCTCTGAACTTCATAGTACACATGGTCATGTACAAGAGGTGCCACTGGCAGAAGACCATGGACCTTACCAAGTCCCAGCCAGTTTCTCTCACCAAGTTAGAACTTTCTGCAGTCCTGCAATCTGGGGCAGACATTAGCAAACATGTGCTCAGATGCTCATAAGATGCAGCAGATACAACAGCCAGAACCGCAGCTTCAGGAGTATGCCTCAGGTGGCATTTGTGGCTGCGAGTGTCTGGGTTCAGGCAGGGCCTGCAGGACACTATACTAGGTCTACCTTTCCAGGGACCTGTTCTCTTTGGTCAAGAGGCAGAAAAGGTCATCACTTGGCAGGGGGGCGTGTGCTGTCTCCGAAGTACACAGGATGTACAGGTCTGAACCCACCCCTCCAGGCGTCTGCCCTTTCGGAAACACCAGGGGCAGCAAGCAAAGAGACAACAGCGAGGAGGATTCAAGAGAAAGGCAGCAGGACCTCTGGGACTGCGGAGCTCCTCTCCCCACTCCATCCGTCTAAACCTGACTTCTTGCCCACCCCCACCCCCAGCAGAATCGATAGGGGAGGTAGTGGGAGGGTGGTTTGTAAGATATGCTTACCTACACACACACGACATACACAAGGTACGTCATCACTGCAAAGCTTACCCGCATGCGTGTGACGTACACAAGGTGCGTTATGATTACCTGTATGCTCATGCCATGCAGATAATGCACAATTACATAACCCACAGCCATAAGTGGGATAGTCTTACACACACACACACACGCCCATGTCCATAAGTGGACATTTCCATTTGCACATAACCCACAGCTATAAGTGGGATAGCAACACAGACATACCATCTACAATGTGGAACTATGGTTATACACATTAGGGAGATGGTATACACATTTTCACATAGCACTAGGGATGCACACACAGAGCTAGGGACACTTACATGGGGTTAGCATAGGGTTACACATACACATAAGGCTAGTTAAGGCTCTGTTTGCAAATATAATATAAAAAGCAGCTCTACTAAGAAGAATAACCTTTACCTTATTTAGACTAAGGCTATGAAATGCAAAAGAGACCTTTGCCCTACGAGTAATTATGTAGGAAAAGAGAAGAAATGATTACGAATAAGACAAGCTGCAGGGTCATTACATCTACCCCTGCCTCGACGACTGGCTACTATCAGCACCATCCAGAGAACAGCTATGTCAGACCCTGGGGTGCACATTTAAGATGTTCCAGGACAATGGGAAAACTCTAAATCTCCCAAAGTCAGACCCATGGCCATCTCAGAGACTCTCAATTCATAGGAACCATCTTGGATACGGTTCAGGGGAGAGCCTTTCTTCCTTCAGACAAGGCAGATCGCCTTCAGGCGCTGGCTTGGAGGTTAACCTCCGTAGACCAGGCTCCAGCTAGAACGGTACTACAACTCTTGGGTCATGGCCGCTGCCATGATGACTGTGCCTCTCGCTCTCCTGCACATGAGAATTCTGTAATGGAACCTCAGGGCACAGTGGAACCAGCAAAGGACGATCTCGACCAGAAGGTCAGAATTTCCAAGGCAGTATCATACCTTAGTATGGTGGCTGAACCCCTCCTGCTTGGTGATAGGGGCCCCCTTCAGGAACCCCTCCACTCAACAGGTTATCACCACTGATGCTTCGGGCACAGGATGGGGTGCCCACTTCAGAAGCAATCAAACCAGGGGGCCTTGGACGCTCTCTGCACATAAATGTTCTGAAGATGAGGCTGTGCTGTATGCCTTACGATGCTCCAGGGCGACCTCCATTCAAACCCAGTTATAGTCCTGACTGACAAAATGCCTGTGGTTTTCTATATCAACAACTGGGAGAACACATTCATATCCCTTCGCTATGAGAAGCCATGAGGGTCTGGTACTGGGTAATAGATGGCCTGGAACTGTTTGCAGTACATATCCCAGGTCTTCAGAACACCATAGCAGACAGCCTCAGTCGTCAGAGTCCCATGCTCACGAATGGGAACTATTTCTACAAGTAGTAGACCTATCTCAACGCCAAACTGTCCAGCTGTATTCTGACAATTGCAGTGATTCCCAACTTTTGAACTGCCCCGGAGAACAAATAGTTAACTTTTTATGCAGGGCATAGAATGCTGAGCTCGAGCTCGGTTGAAGTCTGTCTGGAGTGTTTCAAACTTAAACCGTCAGATTCTTTACTCTGCCTCACTGAACGGTTGCTCCGGAGATTTCTCCTTCAGCTCGGTTCGAAAGTCGGTTAAAGTTTCAGTTTTCGCCAGTTTTTTAAACCACAAAAGTTATCCGCATAGTCTGTTCAGTCTCTGTGGTGCCGTGAGTACTAGATAGGAATTGTTCTGTTATTCTGTGTGAAACTTGTAAAAGTGCGGCTCGGTTCGGCTGAACCAGCCATTTGTTAGTGAAATTTGTGTGTTTACTTGATGTGTGGTTAGTGGTTCTTATCGGTTCTTAAAAAAAAAAAACGTGTTTTGAACCGGATTTTTCCAATACCCGTGACACAGTTAGGAACCGATAAGGGAGTCTTGCCTGGCGGTTGCCGAAAAAGGGTAAGTTTGGTTAGGTTGGCCATGTCTGAGAAACCCAAGGAAAAACGGGCCCACTGGGTTTCAACACTGCAGTGAGTGTGGGGAGGTCTTTGCTAAGGCCGATCCCCACACCACCTGTGTTTGTTGTCTGGGGTTTGACCACCTCGATTCAGACTGCCAAATATGTAAAAACTTTCCCAAGTCTACCCTTGAGAAGAGATTAGGAAGACTGAGGGAAAAGGAGGCCGAGAAGTCCGCTGACCCGGATGGCCAGCCCAGTTCGGTTCCGACCAAACCAGAAGGAGTGCCCTCTGACCAGGGCGATACTTCTTCGGGCAAAAGGAGAGCCGATTCCGAGGTATCTGTTCCGACAAAAAGGAAACGCAAGGATAAATCGACCGGTTCGGATCCAGAGGTTCATGTTCCGACCGCCAAAGAGAGAGATAGCCAGAGCGATTCAGATTGTGGAATCGCTCTGTCCGGTTCCGACCAATCCGGCTCCTTCTGGCAGGGGTTTGGTTCGGTTGGTTCCCCCGGTTCAAGATTATGCCCTTGAAGATTTTTATGAACCGGAATTTGAGGAGGATGATGTAAGTGAGGGTCTGGATGTGCCTGTGGAACCGGACATCTCCCCAGACAGACCTTCAGGTGTTTCCCCTCCTAGGCTTTCTGAGTCCCCTTCTCACTTTATGTTTTACAAAAAGGTGGCTGAAACCTTCCAGCTTCCTATGGAGGAGGCTGTGGAAGATTAAGAGGAGCCTGATTATGTAGAGATGATGGACATCCCAGAGTCCAAGAGACTGTCTAGTCCCCTCCATAAATCTTTTGGGAAACAGACACAAAAAATCTTAGTTCCCTAACGCTATACCTCCTGTGGATAGAAGAATAGACACGAGGTATACACTTTCAGACTCAGACACTGAGTTCTTATATCGGCAATGCAGCCATGTTGGGGTAGTGCAGGCTGCTGTCTGTGACAAGGCAAATATTCCCTTGACTTCACACCCCTCTGACAAGGACTCCAGGAAGATTAATGCCATGGCAAAGAAGCAGTACATGGCATCTTTGGGATTCAGGCAGGCGAATCACATGGCCTATACAGCCAGGTACCAGAAGTCCAGATGGGATACTGTACTGGCACTGGCTAAACAGGCCTCCTCCCAGCTAGCCAGGGAGCTGGAGGCGGTGGCTGCAGATGGGATTGAGGCATCTAAAGTTTAGTTTCATGCTGCTGTGGACTCTTAATGGTGTGTCATCAAGAGTCATGGCTACATCTGTGGCTCTTCCGAGGATGGCTTGGCTCAGATGTACTAGCCTCTCGCAGGACACCCAGGCTAAGGCCATGGATTTTCCTGTAGCAGGTAATTCTCTGGGGAGCAGACAGAGAATTACATGAAGAAAATGGATGAGTACAGGACCACTTACAGGAGTGCTCAGGCCAAGGAGAGGCAGGCAGCTCCTCAAAGGCAGCATTCTAAGGGCAGAGGCAGGCCTTTTCAAAGGCCTTTTGACAAGCACATGCCTCTTCCTTTTCTCAGAGGGAGAGCAGAGGGGATGAGCAGGCTGCATCCACTCCTCAGTCTAAAGCCCCTGCCAAGCAGACACCTTGATGGGCCTGTCTGGGTGCTCTCCTTTTCCAGAAGGGGCAGGCTGGCTTACTTTGTCCAGGACTGGATGTCTATTACATCAGATAAGTGGGTCCTGGAAGTACTGTAGTAAGCCAGGGACTGGGTCTCGGCTTCAAAAATTTCCAAAGATGAGAGCCAGATCTTTTCACCTGCAAATCTCTGGAAACCCTTGCCTAGAGGCAGAGGTTTCTTCTCCTAGCTTTAAAAGCTATAGAGTGAGTATGTATCCTACACTGGGGCAAAGGACTGTACTCCAGGTAATTCCTGACCCCCAAAAAGACAGGGGAGTGGCGACCCATCCTAGACCTAAGGTATCTTAACAAACATCTTTTAAAACCAAAATTCAAGATGATAGCTCTGGGAATAATCCTTCCCTCTCTAAGGCTAGGGGACTGGCTAGCCTCCCTGGACCTCAAAGATGCCTACTTTCACATTCCCATCAGGTGCTCTCACAGAAAGTACCTCAGGTTCAAGTTGCCCTCAGGCCACTATCAGTTCAGAGCAATGTCCTTTGGCCTAACCTCAGCCCCAAGGGTTTCTAGCGTGCCTGGCAGTAGTAGTTGCCTTTCTAAGAAGGCAAAGATTTCCATTTTTCCTTATCTGGACGATTGGCTAATAGTGGGTTAGTCTCCAGACCAAGTCAAGTCTCACCTACAAGTGACCCAGCAAGTGCTCACTTCTCTAGGATTTCTTCTCAACCTTCCCAAGTCAGTTCTCAAACCAGTCCAGCTTCTTACCTTTATAGGGGCAGAACTGGACACACTCGGAGCAAGAGCCTTTCTTCCTCTAGAAAGGGCAAATGTTCTTATGGAACTAGCCTCTTCCTTCAGCCTTCGGGTATCTCGACCAGCAAGGCATTTCCTCCTGCTCTTGGGCCACATGGCAGCTTCAACAGCAGTGGTCCAAGGGGCAAGATTCCAGATGCCGGATATTCAGTTCCACCTGAGAGCTTTCTGGTCTCAGAAGAAGGATTCCCTTACCAAACTGATCCCAGTGACTCTGACCTTGATACAAGCCCTCCAATGGTGGCAGGATCAGGACAATTTAAGACTAGGTGTTCTTTTTGTTGCTCAGCCCTGTTCAGTGGTCCTTACCACGGATGCTTCTCTCCTGGGCTGGGGAGCCCACCTGGGGTCCCTTACTGCCCAGGGGCTGTTGTCCCCCCAAGAGTCCCTTCTCCACATCAATCTTCTAGAGCTCAGTGCAGTTTTTCTGGCTCTAAAAGCGTTCTCACAGTCAGTACAGAATAAGGTAGTTCAAGCTAGAACAGAGAACACCACCACCATGTGGTACATCAACAAGCAGGGAGGCACTCGGTCCACGGCCTTGTACACAGAAGCCATGAAGTTGTGGTCCCTGGCTTATTCCCTGGAAACCTCTCTTGTAGCAGCTCACCTTCCAGGCAAGGACAATGTGCTAGCAGATGCACTGAGCAGGATTTCTCAGGGCCATCACGAAAGGTCCCTGGACCCTCAGGTGTTGAAAGTGATTTTTTTTCAAGGTGGGGCATTCCAGAGATGGATCTCTTTGCAGCCCCAGACAATCACCAACTTGCTCCTTTTTGTTGCAGACTTTCAGTCCTGGTCTCAGTCCCTCTGGACACCCTGATTCTGAATTGGGAAGGAAGTTTCTGTATGCCTCCTCCCCCAACTCCTGTTCAAAGTTTTGGTAAAATAAGGTCTCAGCCTTGCTAAGTGATTCTGATTGCTCCAGATTGGGCCAGACAGCCCTAGTACCCCCTGTTGCTGTCCCTAGCAGTCCATCTTCCCCTGTCTCTTCCCAGGAATTACAACCTGTTAACATCGTCTCAGGGAAGGATTTGGTACCCCAATCTTCTGTCTCTCAATCTCAAAGCATGGCTCTTGAAGAGTTAGAGTTTGCAGATCTGCATATTTCTCAAGGGGTTCTGGATATCCTCAAGGCTTCTCGAAAGCCCTCCTCCAGAAAGACTTACAACTCCAAATGGAAAAGATTCAGCATTTGGTGTTCTAAGGAACATGTTTCTCCAGACACTGCTGAATTGCCTACGGTTCTGGATTATATGGTCTATCTTAATGGCCTAGGTCTCGGACCAGCTACTCTCAAGGTGCACTTGTCAGCTGTCTCTGCGTTTTTGTCTGTGGGGAAGTCTTCCTCACTATCTTCCCATCCTGTGTACTGTAAATTTTTTGAAAGGATTGCTTCATACCAATCCTCCTTTTAGAGACCCTGCCCCTGCCTGGGTTTTGAATGTTTGTATTGCTCAACTTATGCCCCCCGAGCCTATGTCTTCAGCAGAGCTTAAGTACTTGACTTGGAAAACTGTGTTCTTGGTAGCCATTACCTCTGCCAGGAGTATCAGTGAATTGCAAACCTTGTCAGTGGAACCTAATTTTATCTCATTTCACAGGGATAAAGTGGTCCTTAGCACCAATAGAAGGTTCTTGCCCAAAGGGGTTTCGGACTTCCATTTAAACCAGTCTTTCTCTCCTTGTTTTCTTCACTGATCATTCTTCCTCAGGAGAGAGGAGGCTACACAGTTTAGATGTCAAAAGAGCCCTTAGTTACTACATAGAGCATACCAAGGGTCACAGGTTTGACTCCCTCCAGTTGTTTCCCACTTATGGAGAAGTGGGGAAGGGCAAGCCTGCCACCAAAAGATCTATTGCCAGGTGGATTGTGTCTTGTATACAATTCTGCTATGAAAAGCTGGGAAAGACTCACTCTCAGGCCTGAGGGCTCATTCCACAAGAGGTACAGCTGCTTCCTGGCTGCTGCCAATGATATCTCTCTTAGAAATTTGTCAAGCAGCCACCTGGAAAACAGTCCATACCTTTAAAACAGTGGTGGAATTCAAGCATGCATGGGACAGTCATAAGGCCATTCTAGGGGGTGGGGTAGGAAGAAGTAGGCTGCTGGTTAACTAGGATCTGCAGCTTATCCAGTAGGTAGGGAAATGGGCAGACTGGGTGGGCCAAGTGGTCCTTATCTGCCATCAAATTCTATGTTTCTATGTTTCTTTACCAAGCATTACTCTCTGGATATCCAGGCTAGGAGTGATGCTCGGTTTGGCACAGCAGTACTTCACAGCCTATTCCCAAAGTAGGCTCTGTCCCTCCCCCTTGGAGGTACTGCTTGGTAGTCTGCAGTTGTCAGAATACAGCAAGACTTCATGTTGTGTGAAGAAAAAATGACTCACCTTAGTAATTATGTTTCTTCTAATGGAGTCTTGCTGTATTCTGACCTCCTCCCCTTAGAACCTGTTTTGGAAAGTGGGTGGGCAGGTGCAGTGTTGCACCATGGGAGTGTTTGCTTGCACCCTCCTCCTTTTGTTTGGGTGCTGATTTATTATTATTTTAGTACATTGGGTTTTGTTTTGGGTTTCCTGACTTGAGTCTTCCTTGGGAATCCAAAACTTTTTCAACCAGTTGGCTAGTAAAATTTTACAATTTCCAGATAGAATCATTAGTTTAGTTGGACTTGTAAGAATCTGACGTTTAGGTTTGAATCACTCCAGACAGAAACTTCAACCGAGCTCGAGCTCAGCATTCTATGCTCTGCATAGAAAGTTAACTATTTGTTCTCCGGGCAGTTCAAGGTTGGGAATCACTGCAATTGTCAGAATACAGCAAGACTCCATTAGAAGAAACATAATTACTAAGGTGAGTAACTTTTTCTTCCCACCCTTCCTCCTTCTGCAGCGAGTCCTTCTCAAGCTACAGTCTGAACCCACAACTGTGATCCTGGTAGTGCTGTTCTGGCCCAGACAGATTTGGTTCCTGCTTCTGCAGCAACTGGCAGCAGAACCCCCAGTTCCACTTCCTCTATCCTCTCAGTTGCTATCCCAAGAGCAGGGCTCTCTAATTCACCCCAACCTCAAGTCTTTGCATCTCCACACATGGCTCCTGCAGACTTAGCCAGAAGCAGGTACGGGGTGTCCAAGAGGGTAGCAGAGGTGTTTGTGGCAGCAAGAAAACAGTCTACTAGGGCCACATACGCCATGAAGTGGAAGCGGTTCAGTCTCTGGGCATGCTTTAACATAGATCTGTTCTATTAGTAGGTGAACTGGGTCCTGAGTATCTCTATCCCTGTCCGATTCAGGTCTCAGCTGTTCATCCATAAAAGTACATCTCTCCGCTATCTTAGCCTATTATGTACTGGTGGATGGTAGGACCTTGGCGCAGCTGCATCTGTCGTGTACCTTCCTGCGAGGTATCCTGTACATCAAGCCTCCCATTCGGGATCCTGTTCCCCCATGGGATCTGCTGTTCATGCTGGAGAAGTTAATATTGCCCCCATTTGAGCCAGCTGCAAGTTGCGAGCTTCACTTTCTATCTTGGAAAGTGTTATTTTTAGTTGCGATTACTTCAGCCCGGAGGATTTCCAAGCTCCAGGCTCTTATTTGCATGGAGACATATTTGGCATTTCATAGGGACAGGGTGTCCCTTTGCACAAGTCCTAAGTTTCTCCGAAGGTGATGTTGAGTTTACCTCAACATAGACATTCGCCTGCCTGTCTACTACCCTGAATAATCTAACAAAGGGAGGCATTGTTACATACAGTAAATGTACATAGAATCCTTGGTATTATGTTGATCGTACACGGACCATAAGGAAGTCAGACCAATTGTTTGTGTCCTTTGCCCAACAGATGTTAGGGGCACCAGTTACCAAATAGACTATGTCTAAGTGGCTAGTCAGCTGCATTGTGTTCTGCCACGAAAGTATGGAAAACCCCTACCAGGCCCAGTTAGCAGTCATTCGACTTGAGGGATAGCGACGACTTTTGCATCGCTCAAAAATGTGTCAGCAGTAGGCCTCTGTGCCTCAGCCACCTGGAGTTCGGTACGCACCTTTATCTGGCACTGTAGTTTGGACATTGCTTCCAGAAGGAGGGCAGGTTTTGGCCCGGCAGTCTTCCAAGGATTGCTCTTGCAGGAGATCAGGGGCATCGTTAAATCTACCGACTTTCTGACCTGGTGTTATCCCAGTACTCTTTGGGACTCAGTCCTAACTGTTAATCTTGCTTCGAGAGGGCTCTTGCAGTAGGTATTCACATATAGGACTGACCTGCCAGGCATCAGGACCCTACGGAAAAAATTCTAGCTAGCAGTCTCTGGCGGGGGACTGCCCCCACGTTAGGTGGCCGGCGTCATAAGACGTCAGTATAAAGGGGAGGTCCCCCATGCCCACCTTCCAGTCCTTTCCCGCCGTTGGCTTGTGAAAGTTCCTTGTGGTTGAACTACGCTTCGTCAGTCATTCGTCGGTCCTTAAGTCTTCGAGCTTTTCTACCCCTTTTTTCTGTCTTTAAGCTTTTATTTAAGATTTGCTGTGTGTGTCGTCCCTGACACCCTCCAAATTGCATAAGAACAAGTGTGACTCGAGTGGTTCCCAACTGCCACACAAGGAAGGCCACTCCTTGTGCCACTTCTGTCTGGGCCCAGACCACCCCATGGAGAAGTGCCAGCACTACAGAAATTTAACTCTGCTACCACGCTAAAGAAGGCAGCAGTCCCTGTAAGCCCATACCTTGAAAAAGAAAATGGCCTCCATGGAGAAGAGCTAAAGAAAGTCAGGCAGGCGTCCACATCTCCCAAAGGTCACAAGAGAGAACGTGACAAGGAGAAGCACCAGGAGTGAGAACTGGCTTTCACAGCAGCGATTCGGACCGGGTCACAGCACTTAAGAAACATCCTCTCCGGGATCGCTCCATGACGGCGTCCCGGTGGTTACCAAGAGGCGTTTTCCTCCCATCTGGCTTGGCGTTCAGGCCCTTTGGGAGCCTCCGGGCAAAGGCCTCTGCTCCGTGAAGGTCACTTCTACCACGTGGCCTTTGGGTCAGAGCAGGTCAGGTAGGTCTGAAGTTGGTACCACGGCCTTCGCCTGGACAAAGGCTGCTAAGCGCTTGCCTTCGAGAGCGCCCAGTCAAAATCGCCCTGAAGGCCGCATCTCCGTCAGCCTTCCTCCGCAGAGAGTCCGATAAGTCTGATGTCGGCTCCTCTGACACCTATCCGATTTGGCCGATAAGTTGGACGCCCGGTTCCACGACACCCGCCTGACCAAGAAGCTGCGCTGGACCCTATGGAACAGTCAGACACCCCAGGCTCTCCATAGCGTTCCAAGTTGCCTTCTGAGTCCCTGCATCTCCTCAATTGACCCCGGGGATTATAATCCTCTTCCTCGGTTGTCACGGGGATCGGAGGCGCTGCCGTCAGGAACCCTCCTTCGGACCTGACACCCTTCTGCCGGACCCTCTGACACCGGTCCTGACTGCATACCCGACGCCATTTGGCGTCCTCTTACCTGGCGATAGGCCTATCCTTCCGTCAGGTCCTTCGGACCCTATCGAAGGCATACCCACGCCGGGCCCCCGAGGAAGGTGACATGGATGCATAACATGCCCTTTATTCTTTCTGGAAGCAATTGGAGTGGTGTCTCGTATCTTCCCAAATACCTACCTTTTCCTTGGGGGGGGGGGGTATGGGAATGACTAGAACTGTTCTTATAGCAACTGGAAATACAGAACAAGAGATTGTTGCTGGAACGGTATCAACAGAAGGGCAGCTAACTAATATGGGTTTGGCAGGTAGTAAAACCAGTTGCCTCAAAGCGCCAAGATGTGCGCATGGCACACACTAGTAGGGCCACACCCAGCTGGCTTAATAACATTGACAGAGCGGGCAGGGTGCAAAATCATCTCCCTTTTCTCGAAGGCGGTTATGGAACCAGTTCCCAACCATCTTTGGGGGACAGGTTACTATTTCCATTTCTTCCTAGTTCCAAAGAAGACTGGAGATGTGAGGCCTATCTTTGACCTCCGCTCCCTGAACATTTTTGTGGAGTACAAACTCTTCAGAATGCTCTCGTTGCAGAGCCATTTACCACTTCTTCGGCAGGGACAGTGGCTATACACTCTGGACATGCAGGATGCCTACCTGCATATCCCCATATGCCCTTCCCACCGCAGATTCCTTTTTTTTTGCTTTCAGGGGCCTACCAATTCAGGGCCCTCCCATTTGGTCTTTTCTTGGCCCCTGAGTATTTATACCAAATGCCTGTCTGTGGTAGCGGCCCACCCTCGCGCCTGGGAGTTAAGGTATTCCTATACCTGGACGATTGGCTGCTGGCAGCCCGTCCCAGGAGGAACTCATGCACTCTTTCCTTACCCTGCAGGTTTTCACCAGCCTGGGTATCACCATCAACCGGGCCAAGTCCCATTTGGTCCCTGCCAAACCTCCAATTTATAGGGCGATTCTGGACACGACCATTGGCAAAACCTTTTTGCCTCCGGACAGGTAGACACCCTCCAGACTCAGGCCTGTCTTCTGTCTAGTCGCAGGAGGGTAGGAGCCAGGTCAGTCCTTCGCCTCCTTGGGCTAATGGCGGCTTCCATTCAGACAGTCCCACTCGCTCAGCTCCATATGAGGATCTCTCAATGGACGCTTCAGTCGCAGTGGGACCAAACCATGGACAATCTAGACTAAGAGGTACTAGTTTCCAATCCCATGATCAGGAACTTGCAATGGTGGATGGTTCAGGAGAACCTTTGCCTGGGAGTTCACATCAGCATTGAACCCCCTCTCCCAGTTGTTGACAACAGATGCGTCAGGAGAAGGCTGGTGTGCCCATCTAGGGTCTCACAGGACTCAGGGCAGCTGGTCTGAACAAAATCTGCACATAAATGTACTCGAACTGAGAGCAGTCCTTTATGCTCTTCAGGCTCTACTCTTCCTTATTCTCCCCGGTCATCTCTTACAATCAGACAACATGTGCGTAGTCTGGTATCTCAAGAACAGGAGGACCACGTTCCTACCCTCTGTGCTGGGAAGTGATGAGGTCTGGCTTTGGGCACCCAGCATCACCTTCAGTTGACTGTGTTACCGTTCCGGGAGTGGAAAACACACTGGCGGACCAACTCAATTGAGCCCTCAGCCAGATCCACGAATGGGAATTGGATCAAGAAGTCGTAAATGATATTTTTCAGCATTAGGGAATACTCTAAGATAGAGTCCTCGCTTTCTCCCCAAAACGCAAAACTTCCCACTTGCCTCGCCGCCTCCTGGGCTTAGATATTTTGTGAGCGCTCTCTCTCTCTCTCTCTCTCGATTGCAGGGACAGATTTGTTTATGCCTTCCCTCCCATTCCCTTAATTCCGTGGGTCCTGAACAAACTCCGATCGGAGGGTGCTCGAATGATTCTTTTCGCTCCCTTCTGGCCCAGGCAAGTTTGGTTCTTGCTGCTGCAACAGTTTTCAGAAGAACCTCCACTTCCTCTTCCTCTGTCACAACAATTGTTGACCCAGGATCAGGGGACCCTTGCTCATCAAGGTCTCAGTGCCCTTCATTTACATGCGTAGGTCCTGCAGACGTAGCAAAAGCCCGCTTTGGAGTTTATCCACTCATAGCAGACATATTGGTAGAGGCCAGGAAGCCTTCCACGAGGTCCACCACCTACGCCATGAAGTGAAAACGATTTTGTATTTGAGCTAGCTCGAAAGACTTCAAACATTTTTCATGCCCAGCTAATAAAGTCCTAGACTACATGCGTCACCTCTTGATCTTGGTCTGGCCATTCTCATTAAAGGTCCCTATATTTCATTCGCCCATATTCCATTCGGGACAGGACTTCTGCTCAGTTGGAAGTCTCCCAAGACCTTCTTAGAGGGGTTCTCCATTTGAGACCCCCCATCCACATTCCTGCCCCTCCTTGGGACTTGAATTTCATTCTGGAGAAGCTTACCCTGCCTCCTTTCGAGCTGGCAGCTGCAGCGGATTTAAAGTTCCTTTTGCCTCTCGCCGTAGAGCAGGCTTCGGGTTGGCTGTGCTACAAGCTTTCATGAGACCCTTTTCAGCCTGAGGTTCCATGCTATTGATGACAGTCTTTCTCCCTTGTGCTTTTCCTTGTTCCAGACTGCTTGGGACCGAGTCCTATATGTGAATACCTATTGCAAGAGCCCTTTCGAAGTAAGATAGTACAGTTATGTAAGAACTTACCATAACAGTAGATCTTCGAGAGAGGCTCTTGCAGTAGGTATTGCCCTCCCGCCCTCCATCCCCCTAAGCTTTTTTTGGCTCCATTTCCATGGGGAGAAATATCCTCTTCTGTCTCCCTTGCCTCTTTTGGCCCTTGGTGGGAAAGAACTAGGAGGCAGATGTGGGGGACCTCCCCTTTATACTGACATTGTATGATGCCGGCCACCTCACGTGGGGGCGGACCCCATCAGCGACTGCTAGCTAGAAATCTTTCCATGGGGATCCTGACACCTGGCGGGTCAGTCCTATATGTGAATACCTACTGCAAGAGCCTCTCTCGAAGATCTACTGTTATGGTACGTTCTTACGTAACTGTACTTTACCTGCTGCAAGAGCTCTTCTCGAATATCTGCTGTTACAGTAAGTTCTTGCTTAACTGCACTTTCTAATTTTTGTAGTTAGAATAAAAAGTTACTCACCATAGTAACAGTTTCTCGTCTAAATAATCCGAGCTGCCAGTCAAACTAACCCATTCCTGCGTCCTCTTTTTAGAGTAAGATGACTTATAGATTAAGCTTTTAATGATTTATATTTCTTGTTCAGTTTTATTAAAACCCTTTTTAATCTGAAATGTATATTGTTATAATTTGAATATCTTTTCAAATTAAGTCTCAAGGCCCCTGACCGCTTCCGTTCAAAGATCTACCATTGGAATGCTGGGAGGCTCGAGACAGTTCAAGGGAGGGTCTTTGAAAAAGATTTCAAGATCTTCACTGAGGGTGTGTCTTGCAGCAGATCACATCTATGGAACTATAGCTGTCAGGTGCCAGGACCACACGGAAACTTTTATAGCTAGCAGTCTTCCAGGGAGCTGCCCATTTTGATGTCACATGCTGACGTCACACTATCCAATAAGAGTGGGTGGCCCTTGCGCCCTCCTCAGTTCTTTTCCCATGGTCGACCATCGCATGTTGGATCTCTCTGAGATCTGGCCAGCTTTAGTCAACTGCCATTTCTCTGAATTTATTTTACTTTTCTCTCCTTGGTTTAGCCTCACTTTAAAGTGATTCTTAAAGTGATTCTTTTTCCTGGTTTATGCCTGAGCTCCATTTTCGATGCACTCTTCAGGAAGTGTTCCTGTGGCAAGAAGATTCCAGAGAAGGACAATCACGTCTCCTGTGCCCGCTGCTTAGGCCCAGACCACGATACCCTATCTTGCGAGATCTGCCACGGCCTTCAACCTGGTTACCAGGCAGTGGCACCAGAAGACCCTGGAAGTCTTCGTACTTGAGCAGCAGATTGCCCGCATAAAGAAGGAGCTACAGGCCAGGATTTCCTTGGCTTCCCCAGCCCTGTTCTTGGATTCTACCTCCTCTAAGGTCCGGGATAAGTTTGGCAGGAAGCTTAAACATAGGGACAAGGAACCCACAGGGACAGGGATTGCGTCAAAATCTGGTCCTTCCTGAGCTGCTTGTGGTCTCCACTTGCACGTCAGCTGCAGCAGGGCTGTCCTGTGGAGCGGCTCCCTCTGCCTCGCACGCAGTCTCCCCCACAGGGCTACTGTTGGCAGTTCCTCCTGCCAATCTCACTTTGGTGGGCGTCAGTTCTTTGTGCGTTAGTGCGCCACAGATGTCTCACCCTCTGCTGTTTCAGCCCTTGTTTCCCTTGGGCTATCAGTCTGGTGGTTCTGCTGGTTTGACATCTACTGGCGCTGGTTTGGCACTTCCAGGGGCTCTCCCTGGACACCAACCATAGCCATTTCCTCAGATAAGCCCTCTGCCTCAGGGCCTCGACACTACCCAGCATCACCCGGGGCAGTTTCTCGATCGTCCTCTGCCTCTCAGACAGTGGCCCCGGCAGAGGAGATGCCCCATAGGCTTCAGCCTGCTAGGCTGCCCTCCATGCCCCATCTCTGGCACGGTACTTGGTCAAAACAGATACAAATAGTGAGAGTTATAGTAGTGACTGCAACATAGCGATGAAAGAAAGCGATAGGGGAAAAATTAGCAAATGGTCAAAATGGCGACCGTAGAGGTAAAAAAAAAAAAAAGATACATGACTGTCAAGACCAGACACACAAAAAATACCCAGGGCACCTAGTGCTCTGCGTCACATTGTCCTGATTTGTGGCAGGGCTCCTAGGCTGCTGCAGCAGCATTTTTTGATTTCTGCGGCATGATTTATTCATTTCTGTGGCAGAATGCAGTTCTGCCATTGGCTAAAATATGGTGTGATGTCACTGACAATAGATGCCTGGTGAAGAGGAGGAGCTTTAGGATAAACAAGGTGGGGAAAGGAGCTGGGCACTATGGAAAACTGTATTTGAATGAAAATTCACCAAAAACAAAGAATTCTGTGACATTCTGTATATTCATCTATAATGCAAATTCTGCAGAAAATTCCCACAACTGGAATTGCAGAATTGGGCCTTGAAAATACAAAAACATGTGAAATGCTATAGAGAAAACACTTTACTTCACCATCAAAAACCACAAGGAAGAAATACAAGCACAAACGCTGTAAGATGTACATCACTACTATCGTCATATCTAGCAATTCATAACCGTAACTACAAAGTAATGTGTCCATCATCCTCTCTGTGAAGAAAAACGTCTTCACTTTTCCTCTTAACCTCCCCCATCCCCCCAATTTCATATTATGCTCCCTCATTCTTGTACTCCTTCTACGTTGGAAGATGCCCCCCCCCCCCGCATCTTGTTTATGCCCTTGAGATACTTTAATGTTTCTGTCATGTCCCCTTGATCCCTCCTGTCTTCCAGCCAGTACATATTGAGGTCCTTTAATCTCTCCTC
The DNA here is from genome assembly GCA_016271365.2 of Neoceratodus forsteri. Taxonomy (NCBI): domain Eukaryota; kingdom Metazoa; phylum Chordata; order Ceratodontiformes; family Ceratodontidae; genus Neoceratodus; species Neoceratodus forsteri. The sequence continues at coordinate 498,717,349 of CM057449.1, read as the reverse complement.
ATATGTTTTGTGGTGCAAGCCCTGCACCTTCTTGGTTGCCCTTCTTTGGGCCGCCTCTACCCTGTCAATGTCCTTACAAAGTGTGGCCTCCAGAACTGCACACAGTACTCTAAGTGAGGCCTTACTTATTTTTTATAGTGGCATCACCCCTCCGCCTTTTGCTACTGATGCCTCTGCAGATGCACCCCAGCATGCCACTGGCTCTCCTTGCAGCTTTGTATTCTGCTTTGACACCTTTAGGTCATTCAAATGATAACCCCCAGATCCCTTTCTTCCTTGGTGATCGTCAGCACCCCCCATCCCATATCTCATCCTAGGTGCATTATTTTGCAGTTCTTTGCATTGAACCTCAGTTGCCGCACCTCAGACCATTCTCCAAGCTTCCCCAGATCCTGCCTCATTCTCTCCACCCCTTCTAGAGTATCCACCCTGTTGCAGATCTTGGTGTCATCAGCAAACAGGCATACCTTTCCCTCCAGCCCTTTTGCACTGTCACCAGTGAAGACATTAAACAGGACTGGCACAAGAACTGATCCCTGAGGTACCCTGCTAGTCACCCCCCCCCTCCCGGTTGGATCCCGTTTACCACCACCCTCTGCCTTCGGTTCCGTTGGCCAGTTCCTGACCCAGTTTGCCACCTTGTGCCCCATGCCCAGACTACCCATCTTGTTAACCCGCTTTTATGTAGGATGGTGTCAAAGGCCTTGCTGGAAATCAAGGTAGGCGATGTCCACAGCCCTCCCCTGATCCACTTCCTTCGGCACCCAGTCAAAAAAAACCCATCAGATTTGTTTGACATGGCCTTCCTGCTGTGAATCTGTGTTGCCTTGGATACTAGGCACTGTTGAATTCCAGGTGTGCCACTGTTCTTTCTTTCAGCAGTGCCTCCATGACTTTCCCTACTAGTGAGGTGAGGCTGACTGGCCTATAGTTCCCTGCCTCCTCCCTACTACCGCCGTTGTGTAGAGGGACCACATGTGGCCTCCTCCAGTCCTTTGGGACCATACCTGTGTTGAGTGAATCATTGAATATGGCTGCCATAGGTGCTGCTAGTTCCTTTAATATCCCTGGGTGTATGCCATCTGGCCCCATAGCTTTGCCCACCTTTAGTTTTGTGAGCTCTTCCAGGACTCTGTCCACTGTGAATGGACTGGTGTTCACCCACCCCCCCCGCATATGTTGCCCAGCCATGGTCCTTGACCCTCCCTCTTCATTGAATACTGAACAGAAGTATTTAGTAGTTCCCCCTTTTCTAGGTCTCTCTACTTACACTATCCTTCCTCCTTTGGTCTTACAACCCTGCCCCCCCAGCTTTTCTTTTTTTGCTGATGTACCTATAGAATGTCTAGTCCCCTTATCTGCGTAGTAGTCCATAAGAGGCAACAAACCGTCATGTTGAACAAAAACACTCCTACTGCCTCTTCTCCTCAAATACGGTGACCACATGACCCACAGGCACAAATGCTACAGCTAAAAGCATTCTGAGGTGCACGCAAAATACTCGTCTGACACACATCTCGCATAAATATCAGAGCAGTGCTGTACTTTCCTCCAAATACAGTGACAGAAATGGAAAAAAAAAAAAACAGCTGTGCACCTTGCAGTCAGCAAAGTCAGACGTGAATCCTTTCCACACAGTCTGCTCGAAATCTAACTGAGCTGAAGAGGTGTAGTGCTCATCTGTGTCCGCTCACTGCCCTGAGAAGACGGTCACATATGATTTCACGGTCCTACATGTCATCAAGACATAAAAAGCAGGATAATGGTGCCAAATCTAACTCCATGTACTGTATAAACTTGAGAAAATAACGAGGGAGAACTTTTGAAAGTTCCATCTAAAAACCAGTCAGTGCAGTCCTCCATAAACCTCACATTTCTCTCTGTACCAAAACTAAGAAACCGATCAGCATCGCCTACACCGTCATATAGCAGAACCTGTTCTTCAGACAGAGAGTGAGTGTACTCATCTGGAATTTGTAATTCAGCAACTGAAGAAGTAACTGGAGGCTTACATTTTATGTTCCAATACGATTCACAGTGCTTTCAGATATGCACCTTAGGAGACATCCTGCCACGGCATGGGGACAGCAGAAGTACATGCCAATATAATGTGAGCATTTGATTCCAAGAGTACCTACAGTGTATCTTTAATTTCTGTCAGTACATGATGAAGCAACATCTCCAGCATCTGGAGCGTGATTGTGGCTATAGAGGTCTTGACGACAACCTCGAGTCAGTGTGCAGCCATGCTAAATGGCAACTCTTATGATAATTGACACATCGCCAGTACACCTTGTCACCGAGCAATTTGTCTCTCCAGTATAAATATCCCTGAAAGAGTAACAGGCTTCTCTCCGTCTGGGTATTCAGGTACTCCACAGACATATCCACAACAAGAACAGCAAAACACCGAAACAATAGCACTAAACCACGACCTTCACACAAACTGTAAAACCCCATGTGAGACCCACACAGACGTAACCCGTAGGCTACAAGAAGATTTAGAATATATAGGTTTTTAGGATGTGTATACATGTCGGAGGCACAGCAAGGATTAAATACCCACTCTAATGAACATTAGTAACACCAGAGACCACAGCAGACCACTCAACTGCAGGAGAACACGAAACATAACTACAAACACCTGCACACCATTACTAACACTAGTTCATGCAGATGTGTGACAAAGAAAGAATTTCCACAGAATCTCCAGCACAGTAACACCTGTTCCATGCAAAACCACACACTTTGGATACAAACAGGACCTACACTCCAACATTTAATGTGAGGGATTTTGCCCCGCACCACTCTCAATAAATATAATCATCCTCCATATCTACACAGATAAAATACTAGGGCAAATCCTGCTTCATGAAGCTCACTTTTGCTGTGCGCATCTAAGAGACAGAGCAAGAGTCCATTTTGCCAGCTCCCATCACAGAGACAAAAGCACAGTGGCTAACAGTGTGTCCACAGTGTAGCCCGCACAGCACTCACTTACTTACACATGGCTGTAAAATTTCAGTCTCCCATGAAAGCACCACAAGGACAGTAGCCCACACACTACACACACAGCGCTCAAATACACAGTGCTTTAGTTCAGTACTCACTTATTTCACCTGAGCCATTCTTACCTCTCTGAAATTGCCATGCTGTTATTCACTTGCTATTTTCACCTGACACCCTCCGGCACCAGCCCCATTGTCCCCTCAGCCGATGCCGATTGGTGCCTCAAGGCCGGTCATGGTAGATTTCCAAGCCATGCTTTCCTTTCTGTGGGATTTTATGCAAGCTTAGCTTGCCTCCCACGCGTCCACCTCTCACAGGGCCGTGGCATGCATCTCAGAATCCGGTGCCCTCTCAGGATCCGGGGGATGAGGATGATTACCACCTGGATCTCCTTCTCCTTGACGAGGAGGATGAGGGAGATGCTGGAGATGGAGGCATTACTCCCACCCACTCTACAGAGTCTTCTGATGTGGGCGAGACTCCAAAGTGTATCCCACGGTCCTGTCCCGATGACTCTTCCTTTGTCTCTGTTCTGAGACAATTACAGATGGCCATAGGGTTTGACATAGAGGAGCAGGACCCTATCTGGCACTGTTTGTCCAATTACCTTAGCTTGCTGGACACCCCTCCTCTGGTCATTCCCCCATTGATAGAACCCTTTGAGTATGCCACCATGGCCACCTGGCATCAGCCTAACTTAGTCCCTGCTATGCCTTGGAAGATGGACAAGTTGTACCAGGCTCCTGCGGGGAAGCCTTTCTTCTACGGGCAGCCTTAAGCAGACTCTGGGGTATTTAATGCTCCCCACGACCATACCAAGAGGCCCAAACACCTCAGCTTCCTCCCACCGGACAAGGAGTCCAGGGAGTTAGATCTCATTGGCAAGTGCACCTTTGCCTCTGGCACTTTGATCAAACAGTTCTGAACTATATCGCCCACGTGGTTCAGTTTTAAAACCAGGCCAAGGAGGCAGCAAGAGCCCTCCTGGAGGACCCCCTGAAGTAGCAGGTGCTTCAGAACATTCGGTCAGGGACCGATGTTGGCGAGCATCTTCTATGCTGTGGATGCCAGGGTCAGGTGGCTGCAGTGATCATTTGCCTATGGTGCCATTCTTGGCTAAGGGCAGTCAGGGTTTTCCCAGGATGTCCAATAATCTGTCCTGAATGACCCATTTAGAGGGTACAAACTATTTGGGGCAGATGTGCAGGATATATCAAACCTGCAGGCCACCGGCCACACCTTGTAGTCAGTTCACTTCCATGTGCCACACCAACCAGCCTAAAAGCAGTTGGTGCATGCACTTTCAGTGCACTGCCCATGGGCCTAAACCCAGCTGTAAACCTCAGGGTAAACGTAGAGTAACCATAGCCCTGTCTACCCCAACCTCCAGTGCCGGAAAACCTCTCCCAGGAGGTGGTGCGGCCTTAGCTGCAGGTACTACCTCAGCCTGTTTTCTTGCTCACGCCCCCCCCCTCCCCACCACCACCACCACCAAGCCGGGCAGGAGGTGGTAGTCGGGGGTCACTTCTCCCTGCATCTGGGTGACTGGCGGGAGATCACCAGAGATGCATGGGTTTTACAGCTCATAGAAAATGGACATACTCTGGAGCGGCCTCCAGAAAACCCTGCAGTTCAGTCCTCTTACCCTCCAGACCACATTCCAGTGCTCTGGGAGGAGATTTGCACATTGATGTACAAAAGGGCCATAGAACCCATCCCAGGGATGCAGCAGAGCAGGGGTTCTAATCTCACTTCTTACTGATCCCCAAATGTACAGGACCTCTCAGGCCCATCTTAAATCTCCGAAAACTAAACTTCCTTCAGTACAAGACGTTTCAGATAGTCACCCTTCAGGGACTTCTGCTCCTCCTGCATCAAGGAGATTGAATTTGCTCCTCAATATGAAGATGCATACCTGCATATCAAGGTATGTGCCTCCCACCATCAGTACCTCAGGTTCCACTTTCAGGAGTGCAGTTCCAGGCCTTGCCTTTTGACTTGTCCTCGGCCCTCAGGTGACTACCAAATGCTTGGCAGTAGTGGTGGCAGCCCTCAGAAGGGAGGGGCTCTGTCTTTCCCTACCTGGACAACCGACTCTTCAAAGCATAATCCAGGGAACACCTGTTGCAGACTTTAGAACGTACCACCCACCTGTTTCAGGAGTTGGGCATCACAGTCAATCTGCCTAAGTCAGTTTTGACCCCCTGTCAGCACCGCCAGTACATAGGGGCAGTCCTGGATATGACTCTGCGTATGGCCTTCCTGCCCCTGGAGAGGGCAGACCGCTTAATGGCTCAAGCCTGCCTGCTGTACAACAGCAGAGATATCTCACACCAGAACCATCCTCTGGCTCTTGGGCCTGATGGATGTGGCTATAGTCATAGTGCCTCTAGCCAGATAGCACCATGAGGGTACCCCAGTGGACACTGAGGGTCCAGTGGGATCAACGTACCGATGACCTGGAACAGCAGGTTCTAGTCTCCTATCAGGTCATAAAGGTTCTGCTTTGATGGATGGAGCCTAGCAGTCTGCAAAGAGGGGTTACTTTCCTCATTCCATCCGCTCAGCAAATTCTCACCACAGATGCTTGGGTTGGGGTGGGGGGCTCATCTGGGGTTCCACCAAACACAAGAGGCGTGGTCAGGATGGAGACTTCTCTCCACATCAGCGCCTTGGACATGCGGGCAGTCCTTTATGCCCTGGAGGCCTTCAGGCGCAACTGTCCCAGGCCTTCTACTAGTGCAGACTGACAATATCAGTGTAATTCACTACATCAGCAAATGGGAGGGGGCACACTCTCTTATCCACTCTGCTGGGAAGCAGTGTGAGTCTAGTACTGGTTCTAGAACATGGTATAGAACTGTCTGCCATCCATGTTCCAGGCATCCAAAACATTCTGGCAGACAGGCTATAAGCCAGTTACCATCCAGGATGCACGAGTGGGAACTGCTGATCTCCGTAGAAGACCTGTTCGACAGGTGGGGTCGTTCAGAGTTGGATCTCTCTGTATCTCCATGCAGCGCAAAACTGCCACTTTTTTGCACGCTCATTCCAGGGCCTGGAATTTTTTGACGAGGCTTGTTGTCCCTCTCTTAGAAAGGGAAGTTTCTTTACGCCTTTCCCTTACTTCAGAGGATTGTGATCAAATTACAGGTGGAAGTAGCCACTATGATCCTCATTGTCCCCTTCTGGCCTCGTCAGATCTGGTTCCCCTAACTGTAGCAGTTGACAGTGGGACCTCCATTATCCCTGCCCTGTAACAGCTTGCTCTCCCAGAACTGGGGCACCTGTCCATCCAGATCTCAAATCCCTGCATCCTCATGCCTGGCTCCTGAAGACATAGCCATGGCTAAGATTTGAGGTGTTCCCCAAGGTGGCTGTTGCCCTGGTGGTGGCTAGGAAACCTTCCACCAGGGCTACTTACTCGATGAAGTAGAAATGCTTTGCCCTGAGGGCTGCTGCTTGTCATCTGGACCCCTTCACTTGTCCAGTGAATCAGATTCTGGAGTACTTGCTGTCCCTTTCAGACTCCAGTCTGAAGTACTACTCTCTTAAAGTGCACGTCTGCTGTTTCTGCCTTCCATGTGTCTGTTGATGGCCGTACAGTGGCACAACTGGAGGTGTCACGTACATTTCTGAGAGGTATTCTTCACCCGAAGCCTCCTATCCACAATCCAGTGCCCCCATGGGACTTGAGTTTGTTTTGGAGAAACTTACTTTGGCTCCTTTAGATTCAGCTGCGACATACGAGCTACGCTTTCTGTCATGGAAAGCATTATTTTTAGTGATATTACTTCTGCTAGAAGGATTTCAGAGCTACAGGCTCTCGTGTGAGCAACCTTATTTGGTTTTCCACAAAGACAGTGTGTGTCTGCGTACTAACCCTAAGTTTCTTCCTAAGGTGGTGTCTGAGTTTACTTTAAATCAAACCATTCACCTTCCTCTTTATTTCCCATAGCATGCCAATCTAGCGGAAAAATTGCTCCACACTTTAGATGTGCATAGAATTCTGCATTTACTATACACATCTTTCGCCTATGGAAAGAGAGCATTCCTGTTTCTAAACAGTGCTTGTCCAAGTGGTTGGCGAACTGTATTACTTCCTATTATAGAAAATACGGTAAGGAACTTCCTGGGGTTGTTCGTGGCCATTCCACCAGAGGCATGGCCACTTCTTTCTGCCAGGAATGTTTGAGCTACAGAGATCTGTGCTGCTGCCACCTGGAGTACTGTCCACTTTTACTAAGCTCTGCAGTCTGGACATTGCCTCCAGACAAAGGGCCAATTTGGCATAGCTGTTTTACAGGCCTGCTTTCTTAAGCTCTTGGTTCCCAGCCACCCAGACTGCATTCCTGATGTCAGAACTGCTTGGGACCTGTTCCATAAGTGTGGCCTGCTGCAGCAGATACCCTTGATGAAGATAGTTAGAGTTCTGTAAGGACTTTCTGTAACAGTAGATCTTGAGAGGATCTCTTGTAGCGAGCCATGCTATCCTACCTGCATCCCTGGGCCCGTGGGCCCCATCTGTCTCTTGTTCCTTAGCGGAGAACCTTCTGCTATTTGTTTATTGTGGAATCATCAGCTCTTTCTTGGCTCCTCAGCAAGAAACAAGTTGCTTCTGGTCTCCGGTGGGAGAACTGAGGAGGGTGCAGGGGCTGCCCACTTTTATAGAATAGGGCGACATTAGCATGTGACATCTGAGTGGGCAGCCCCCTGGAAGATTGCTAGCTAGAAATGTTTCCGAGGACCTTCCTCTTAATGCACACCTAGATTTCGGAGCTCCGATACCCGGGTTGCTAAACCACCAAATCCGCCGGTTTCTGACGTCCATCGGTGCCTCCTCATGTAGCAGATCGAAAAAGTTAGTTAAATAGACCTAAAAATGCCACACAAAGGAAAAGTTATGTGAATATTAAAAGCCGACCCGGCCCCAGACTCCGAGGCATTAGGCAGGCGGGAAAGAGCAAGGCCCTGGATCACCCACCTCACCAGCTACTTACTCGGAGGATGAAGCAGATGAGAATTTACCATCACATCTCTGAGGCTATGCCAGAGCCCCAAAAACAAAATGGACAATGCAGAAAACGGTGCTGGAGACAACTGACATATAGCGAGCGGAAAGTCGAGGCGGGCCTTTCAGAGACGAAAACACCGAGGTACAAGAACATGAAGAAGTACTTTATCTCTTAAAGAGAGACAGAGAATGGATGGAGAAACTGGATGACCTGGAATTAAGATCTCGCAGTGACAATATTCGAATTTACGGAGTCCCTGAGGATACTGAGCAGGGCGAGTGGATGGAGGCTTTCCTAGAGAGCTTTTTGAAGGAGCTACTTGACCTGCCTAAGGATCAATCCCTCAATATAGTCCGAGCCCACAGAGTGCTAGCAAAAAAAACAGTGGGACCGAAGGCTACTCTTCGATCCATCGTTTTAAAGTTTCTTGATTACCGCACTAAGACATCGGTTTTGCAGGCGGCCTGGGATAAAGTGTGTTGTTTGGGGATACACACCTGTTTTTTGACCACGACTTCACCCCTTACACACAGCAGAAAAGGAGAGCCCTTCTTGAAATAAAAAAAATGTTTGGCAGCAGAGACTATTAAAATACACCTCATTGCTCTGGCCCAGTTGAAAATCTTCCTGCCTAAGGGCCCAGTGTTTTTTAGATTTTTATTTTATTTATTTGTGTCTAGGATTACAAAGTACCTTTGAGCCAAGGCTCTTGTACAAAGGTTCCACGTCATGCTGGTTACAGGGTAACAGACATTAAAACATGAAACAGTTACAGGTACATGGTTTTAGACAGTAACTTTGCTTGACAAAATCAGACTGAGCAATGAATAACTCAAGAAACAATAGGAGGAAGAGGGCAAGAAGGGGAGAGGGCTGAGGGTAGGGGAAGGCATAGGTGTAGAGGGTCAGGGTGAGGCAGCCGAGGGGCCTTGTCAGGACAGACACAGGGCAAGTGCAATAGAAGTTGCATTGGACAGGTAAGTGCAAGAAGAGAGGGCAGAAACTGACACCTATAAGGTCAGAAGCAGCATAGGGAATGAAGATGTTATGGGGTGCAAGCACAGGTGGAGGTGCCAGTTATGGAGTGGCGGAGCTTTTATTTTTTTGAACGCTCCAAGCGTTGCTGTGGATGAGGTGTCACTAGAGAGCTCATTCAGCCAGCTCAGAGCCCTGTACGCAAACGACCTTTGGCCTTGGGACATGTGGCAGCGGGGGATTTGAAGGATTTGGGGTTTAGAGCTCCTGGTGTTGCGGTTGGTGATTTTGGGTTTGAGGAGGGTGCTGACTCTTGGTGGTGCCTTTCCCATCATGATTTTCTTAGCAGTGATGCAGGTTTGGTATTTGATTCAGTTGTTCAGTTGCAGCCAGCCTGTTTTGGAGTAGAGGTCGTGGGTGTGGGTGAGATGGTGGGAACCAGTAGCAGACCGTGGGCTTGCCGCAGGCTTGATTGAGGGAAGTCAAAACACGCCTGAGAGATGAGGTTGTGGCAGATCCATAGATAATGAGACCATAGTCAGTGATGCTGTTGATGGAACTCTGGACAGCTATGGACAGAGCTCTGGGGTTAGATGTTTCCTATGTCAGAATAGTAGGCCCATCCTGGTGTTGGCTACTTTTGCCACGTTATTGATGTGTGGGACATAGGAGAGCTTACAGTCGAGGGTGAGGCCGAGGTATTTGAAGGTATGAACTTGTTCGTGGGTGATTCCTTGCTTGGTTTTAATGGAGAGCTGATATTGTTTGTGTTTGTTTGGGAGCTGCAGAAGATCATGGTCTTTTTTTTCTGGTCAAGTACAAGTCTGTGTTTGTGAACCAGTTTTCGACTGCAGAGAAGGCCTGTTGGAGGTTACCTTGTAGATGGACTGGATCATGGTAGGATGCCAGGATGACAGCATCATCCGCGTATAGTAGGATCTGTTCAGGGCAGGATTCTGGCAGTGAGTTCAGAAAAAGGCTGAAAAGGAGGGCCCAGATTGAGACCTGTGGGACACCGGACCAGACTGATCTTTGGTCCGAGTGCATGCCAGTAATTCTCACTGTTTGGAGGCCGGTTGTCAAAGTAGCTTTTGAACCAGTTCACCGAGTTAGGTGAAACCCTGCTAGCGAGCTGGTCAAGTAGGAGATTGTGGTTGTGGTATCCAAGGCTTTAGTTAAGTCGATAAAGTGGATCAGTAAGATGACTGTTATCGAGTGAGTGATGGATTGCACCAGTGAATTCAAGTAGCACCGTGGAGGTGCTATGACCTTTTCTAAAGCCATGTTGCTCCTTGCACAGGATGTTGCGATTGTCTAGGAAGTCGGTGAACTGGCCTGACACAATCCGTTCTAGGGCCTTGGAGAGTGGCAGTAGGATGGAAATTGGACGGTAATTCTCAGTAACTGTTTTGTCACCACTTTTATGAATTGGGGTTACCGTGGCAGATTTCCATAAGTCAGGGAACTGGCTGAGGGAGAGGTTGAAAATCCTGGTCAGTGGTCGGAGTATTTAAAGTGTGAGTGATAGCAGTTTGAGGTTGAGGGAGTCACTGTTGGCTCTGGAGTTGCAAGTGGCTTTGGTAACGTAGCTGCGGACTTGATGCATTTTTACTGCTTTAAAGTAGAAGGGAGGTGGCTGCAGGTGGCTGGGGGCAAGGGAACCACCTCATCGAAAAACCCTGTGAGTACAGCACTGAGGTCCGTGAAGGTGTCATTGAATGTATCAGCAGTGAGTTTCTGGTAAAGTGTGTTTCACCATTTATGCTGAGTACTGACGGGTGATTTAGATTGCTTCCGGTGACTTCTTTAATGTTATTCCAGAGGTCCCTACCATTGCCCCATGAATTAGTGAGAGCATTATGGAAATAGGGGTCTTCATATCCGAGATATATATGGTGCAGTCATTTCATGCATTATAGTTAGTAATATCAGCTTGTCTCCCGGTGTTTCTGGCAGTCTCCCAAAGGTGGTTTGAGCGTTTAGTCTAAGTAGGTCTCGGTGAGCCAGGGTTACATAGGGCTTTGGCCTTACGCTTCTTGAAGTTGCAAATATGTTGCATGCTTGGTTGAAGATCCTGATGAAGTGTTCCAGTGCGATGTTAAAGTTGGTTGCAGTGAGGTGGGGACCAATCCTGTTGGAAGGAGGGTTTTGAGATGAGGTAGCTTGCCCCTAGGTAGAACCTGGCTAGTAATGGTTGGGGGCTTGATGAATTTATTGGACCAGTAGCAGATGACGGGGAGTGGTCACTAAGTGTTTCAGGGAGGACAGTGGTTTGTGATCCTGGCTGGATGGCTTGTTATGATCCAATCCAGATCACTTGCAGAGGCTCGCCCTACCGTGCTGGAGCTGAAAGTACCTGGTGGTGATCTCGTCAGGCCAGATTCCTCCTCGCCAGAAGCCAGATGGGGGGGGAGAGAGAGAGACATGGAAGCTCTAGACAAAAGGGAACCGTGGACGACCCGCGGTGAAAAAATAGGAAGGAATCAAGCCAGAATACTTAGGCAGGCACACCCACGGGACATTTGGGGGAAAGCGGTGATGTCGCAGAGACCTGAGTGGACACTTTCATATCCTTTGCTGGTTGATGCGATCGCTCCCTTCTCACTTAGAGAGGCTGACATAATGACTTGATTAGTTCTGGGACAGTGCACGGTGGGGGTATGGGGGCCTGTGGGGTGTCAGATAATCGCAACATTATGGGGGAAATGTTCATTGGGTAGAATGTTTTAGAAATGTATAAATGTGATGGAGAGAGGGGAGTGCATCTATGCCAGAAGGTTATTGGAGGGCTGGGCCCGGGCCCTCTGGCAGAGATCAGCTGATGTCTGACCCTGATAATGGGAGGGAAGGGCTGAGGGTGACTGTGGGGGCATGGGCCTGGTCTTATGCTCTGCCGAATGGTGGCCTGGTCCATGCTGGAGGGATACCTCTGAGCCCACAGAAATATTATGGTAGGCCTTAGGGGAAGGGATCACCTCATGACCCTGCTTTCGGGCGCTGCCCTCAGCTCCCTTGTATAGAAGGACATTGCGATGTCTCAACCCTGACCCCTGATGCATGGTAACGACACTTCTGGAAGCCACGTGGAGTCTGTATATTGGTTGGGGGAAGGGAGGGGAAGGTGGTATGGATGCATAACACACCCTGTATTCTTTCTGGAAACAGCTGGGGTGGTGTCTCATATCTTCCCCAAAACCTACCTTTTTCTTTGGGGGGGGGCATGGGAGTGACGAAAACAGCTCTTATAGCAACTGGAAATGCAGAATAAGAGAGGGTTGCTGGAGCAGCATTAACAGTAGGGAAGCAGCTAACTAATATGGGTTTGGCAGGTAGTAAAAGCCAATTACCCCCAAAGCGCAAGATGTGTGCATGGCCCACACTGCTAGGGCCACACCCAGCTGGCTTAATAACATCGACAAAGCGGGCAGGGTGCAAAGAACATGTTGGAAGCTTTGTGTTTGTTACAAATGGTTAATCTCTGTTTACATTACTGTTGTTCAGGAAAAAAATAGGGAGCCTGAATGGCACGAATGTAGGGGATGGAGGGAGAGATATTGTAATAATGAATGAAGGAGTAGTCATAACTTATAATGTTTTGGGAATGGGCAGTCCAATTAAGAGGAAAAGAGTCTTAAATGAGCTTAAGCAGGTGTAGGGGTGGAGATGGCCCTCCTATAAGAGACCCATGTAGACCCCAAGGAGAGTGCTAAGTAGAAGAGGGCATGGGTGGGTCAGGTTTTTTTCGGCCCCTTATTTAGCCCACCCCCATAGGAGGGAGTAGTTATTCTAATGCATAAAGAATGTCCCTTTCAAATGGAGGGTTGTGACGCCGATGAAGACGGTAGATTTATTATAGTAAGGGGCAAATACAGGGATCAACCCTCTACAATACTGAATATATATGCTCCTAACTCGGATGCAGAGAATGCCTTTTTAAGGAAAGTACTGCTCAGGGCGATGCCTCCTCCAGGAGAACTATTAATAGTGGGAAGGGATTTTAATTCAGTGCTGAACCCCTCATTGGATTGGTCTGGCTTTAACCGGGGGCCACCTTCTAGGGCAGCAAGAACTCTGGCTAGGCTCATGTGGGACTTGGGTCCGTTGGACATCTGGCACTGTTTACATCCATGGGTTAGGGATTATTCCTGTTGGTCACCCCCCATAATGCCTGTTCCAGGATCAATTTGGTACTTATACCTAAAGAATGGGCACACAAAGTGGAGGAGGCCAAAATCCAGGTTCGGACACTTTTGGATCATGGCATAGTCTCACTAAGGCTCTACATGACCCCAGAAGTGAAGAACTCCACATGGAGACTAAATGTCTCTATTAAACAAAGCTGAATTCATAGAGAGGGTACAAGGGGCAGTTGAAGAATATACTCAACAACCCAACCCATGGCAGCCATAGTGTGGGATGGATTGAAGGCCTAGCTGACTGGGAAAATCATGCAATATGCCTCACAACTAAGAAAAAGGCACCAAGAGGAGACTACTGGGCTGGAAGCTAAATTATGGGACCGGGAAGTAGAGCACAAAATAGTCTTGAACCCAGAGATCAAACAAGAGCTAGCTATCAATAGGCAAAAGTTAAACAAGCTATTAGATGGGGGGGGAAGAGGCAGGGATGTCCCTTGTCACTTATACTATTTGCCGTGTGCATAGAACCATTGGCAGTGAGAACTGGAACCGCAAAAGATATCAGGGGCATTAGAGTGGGGGCGAGAGAGCACAAAATCTCTCTTTATGCCGATGATTCCCTTTTCTGTATCACCTTCCCTGAAACGTCTCTCCTGGCACTAAAGCGGGAATTGGAGAATTATGGACGGGTATCAGGGTACACAATTAATTATGATAAATCAGAGGCAGTGCGGTTTGAAGGTACGGTTCCCAAAGAGGTGATGAGGGACTTCCCTTATAAGTGGGCCAAGGCTAATACTGTGAGGTATTTAGGAATTAAGGTCACCCCACGCCTGTCCGGCCTGTTTGAGTTGAACTATGGGAAGCTTTGGAGAGAAGTCTCTGCTGATATTAGAAGATGGAAGCTCCTTCCGCTTTCCTTAGGAGGAAGAGTGGAGATAATAAAAATGAATGTCCTCCCCGGCTTATGTTTTTGTTCCAGGCACTTCCAATAGGGATCCTGAGGAGGTAATGGGGTGGGGTTTTAGGGGACCTATCCAGGTTTGTTTTGCAGGGAGGCTGATGAAGAATTGGAATGGAGCTTCTCTCCCAACCCAAAGATCGGGGAGGCCTCGCCTACCCAGATCTTAAACTGTATTACTTAGCAGCCCAGATAGCCCCAGTCATTTCATGGGTAAAGCGAGGGTGAAGAGGGTTGGCAGGGTATAGAAAGATTTTATTCTGTCCGAGACTCCTGCCCCATGCCCCGATCACCAATATTATTTGGCAGACTATTAAAGTCCTGGACCAGACACACACTTGGTGTCTTGATCAAGGCCAGAAAAGTCGCCCATACACGGAGGGTATAGCCCATTAACTTCTATTTTGGGAGACCTGAATTTCCTTTCTCCACAGATAGATCTGGGTTTTAGAACACAGAACAATAAAACCCTAGTCAGGTTCCGTAATCTATTACAGGGAGATGTTATGATGTCCTTTGAGCAGGTACAACAAAAATATCATCTTAAGTCCAATTTTTATAGATACCTTCAAGTGAGGCATTATTTAAACACACACAGATTGATTCCCAAGATTACATGGGACCTGACAGGGTTGGAGGAATTCATGTATTGGTCGGCCAAACTAGTTGGTCAGAGGAAACAATATCAGTGGGATACAAGGCATTGCAAGGGGAGATCAGTGACCACTTCTGGGTCCTGAGAGACAGATGGGAGAAGTAATTGGGGTACCACATTTCTGATCATCTCTGGCGGGAGGCCTGGAAAAAAGGATGGTGCATGACAGCGCCCCAAACCTGGAGGGAGTTTCATTGGAAATGTTTTTCCACACCCTCAGTTACGAGGCATTTCAGGGTTGGGAACACAGATCTATGTTGGAGAGTGTGTGGTCAGGTGGGAACACATACCCACATTTTTTGGATGTGTCCGAAGGTGAAGAGATTTTGGCAGGGGATATCTCAGACCCTTGTCCTATTAGGGGGAGTGGCTGTTCCATGCTCTTTTGACTCCCTTGTCCTGGGATTAGATCTTGGGGGCATTGGGGGGAGTGGACAACAGTCTTTGTTCAGGCTGCTCTGCGTGGCTGCACTCAAAGAAATCGCATCTAGATGGCTCACCCAATCCCACGGATCTGGGTTCCTGGACACACAGGTTGAAGAGCTAAAGCAAATGGAAGGCCTGACAGCTAAATTACGACTAGCAGAGGAGAAGTATAGAGAGCAGTGGGGACATGGGAGAGAGGAAGTGGGGAAAGCACCAAGATATCAGACCCAGATGGATCACAGTGTTAGATCCTTACTCTTGGGAGGCTCTGTTGTCTGGTTTTAGGAAGGGTTTCACTTGAGCCGAGCCAGGGCAAAAGAACTGGCTACAAATAAGATCTTAGACTCTTGGGAAGGACAGGGTAGTGAGAAATGGACTGACCCATTCTTCTCCCCCCCTGGATCATCGTAAGGTTTAGTATTCGTCATTGCCTAATAAGTCTACCTGTAAAGTTACAAGACTCCTATTGAGTCTATATTTGAAGGGATTTGTCCCAAGAGCTCACCTTTGTTTAACGAGAACTTTTCTGTAAGCACTTTTTGTAGCTTGTAACACTAGTGTAGCATCACTGAACTGCCTGGAGATGGGGCATGTTGTTTCATCTCTTCTTAGAAGATGCACAGATACCTAAGAGTAACGTACAGTTCGTAGAAACATAGAATTTGACGGCAGATAAGGACCACTTGGCCCACCTAGTCCCCATTTCCTACCTAACGGATAAGCTGCAGATCCTAGTTAACCAACAGCCTACTTCCTCCTACCCACCACTAGAATTGCCTTATGTCTGTCCCATGCATTCTTGAATTCAACCACTGTTTTTGACTCTACGACCTCGTCAGGAAGGCTCTTCCATGTATCCACAATCCTCTCTGTGAAGAAATACTTCCTCACGTTACCTCTGAGCCGTCTCCCCTCTATCTTCAAATTGTGCCACCTTGTTTTTGCATATCTCTTTTTCTGAAAGATGCTACCCTCTTGGACTTTGTTGATTTCCTTGAGGTATTTGAAAGTTTCTATCATGTCCCCCCCCCCTTTCCTCGAGGCTATACATCTTTAGTTCCTTTAGTCTTTCTTTATATGTCTTCTGATGCAGATCCTGCATCATTTTGGTTGCCCTCTTCTGGACAGCCTCCACCCTGTCTGTCTTTGCAGAGATGGGGTCTCCAGGACTGTGCACAGTACTCCAGATGTGGTCTTACCAACTGTCTGTACAGAGGGCCAACAACTTCCTGTTTTCTACTGGTGATGCCTCTCCTTATGCATCCCAGTATCCCCCCAGCCCTCCTTACTGCCTTTTCACATTGCTGGCCCACCTTTAGGTTGTCTGATATGACTACCCCCAGGTCCCTTTCCATTTTTGTTGTTGTCAGTATCTCACCCCCCCCATTGTGTACTCTTCCCCTGGGTTTTTGTTTCCCAGATGCATTACTTTGCACTTCTTTGCATTGAATCTAAGCTGCCATTTCTAGGGACATGGATATGTTGTTCATCCACACTTTCTGGCAGGTATCCTTGCCGCTTTAATACTTGCCGGAAGGTCTTCAAGCTGGCTTCTCCCACCCACCCGGGTGGTAAAACTCTCGGCTCCGCCCCATGACGCCCGATCTTCCTTACCGCTTGGAAGCTCAGGTTCCCTCCGTAGCGCTCTGTGTTTTAGACTGGATCCTAACTCTTCGGTTCGTCCGAAATTGCTTTTGAAATTTTCTAAACTTCGGTCTTCATCTTCCCTCGTGGCTGCGATGGACAAATCTGTTCCCGGCTTTCGGAGGTGCCCTTGTGGGCAGAAGATGTCCAGGATGGATCCACACTCACGTGCATCTACTGCCTTGGCCTGAGATCACGACCCGCAAGCCTCGCGAGTTGTGCTGCTTTCTCGGCCAATGTTCTGGACAATCGCTGCCGATTGAAGCTTAGGCGAAGCGTTCCACCGGTAAAATCTAAAGAGGCTCGTTGGGCGGTGTCCGCGGCGGCTGGCTCGGCTGAGCAGCTCGAGCAGTTGATCGCCCTCGAGGAGGAGGCGGCCCAGGCCGCATCTTCCTCCTCCTCGGCTACGGCATTTATCCCGCTCTCTCTGAGTTCCTCGTATACGGCTTCGTTCAAGGAGCTTTGTCAGTCCCTTTCCACGAAAGGAGAGGGGCCTTCGGGACATTCTTCTCGGCTCAAGAAAAAGGAGTCGAAAGGTAAGTCCCACCATCGGCGTTCGTGGGAGCCGGGAAGGTCCCTTCCCGAGCAGCGGACGTGGGCTTTGGTGAGGTTGCGGCTGAGGCCACTGGCTTCACGGTGCCCCGTCAGGCCAGCCTGCGAGACTCCCATCGGCAGAGTCGAGATTTTCTCGATCCGTTAGGCGGGCTGTCGACTGGAGAAGCAGCAGCCCTCCTTCACCAGTTCCCCGGTGGAGACCAGGGATCTGCCTCGCCTTCTGGGCCGCGGTCCCGGTTAAAGTGCTCGAGCCCCGAGGAAAGCGGGTGTCCCCGCCTTCCCAGACCCTGAGGTCCCCGGGTCGGTCTGGACCTCTTCTCAGTCCAGCCGTTTCTGCCGACATCGGCGGTCTCTGTCTCGTTACGAAGTAAGCGGCGACGCCGTTCTTCCTTGCCCTCCTCCTTGGGGGAGGAGAGACTGCAGCGCAAGTTGCGCCGGTGCTACAAGGACCTTATGTGGCAGCAGTTGCTGTTGTCCGGGCCTAAGCCTACCCCGGCCATCAAGTGTCTGTCGCGTGAACGACCGAAGCAACCACTCGTTCCAGTCGAGTTGCCCGCTCCAGGGCGGTTGCCTAGGCCTAAACCAGCTGCTCCACGATTGTGGTGGAACCTCCGCCTCACAACGAAATCGGGGCACCAACCAAGAATTCTCTGTCAGGTCACGGCCTGCCCCACAGGTTGTCGGTCACCCTCACTCCCGACCGTCCTCGGCAGGTGGAGGGTGGCTCAGGGCGAGGCAGCTCTTCGCAGACTCTTCAGAATCCGACAGACGAGATCCTCCCTATTCTCCAGGCAGTTCGATCTGAAGTCCTCCGGGGCCAGTCAGTGGACGATAGCCCATTGTCCTTCTTAGGTCTGCTTGACTCATCTGGAGTCCACGGGATGCAGCTCGAGCTTCGTGTCCAAGCAGGCCCAAATATCCCTGCGGAGATTCTGGACCGAGGGATTCTCCACGGAGGCCTTTCGGTGGCTGAGGCCATTGTCGGCCCAGCCTTGGAGCTTTGGCAGCGGCCTGCTTCCTGTCCTACGCCCTCGGCCAGGATGGCCAGGAAATATGCGGTCCCTACCAGCTCTTTGCCCGGCTTCTCGGAACACCCCTCTGCCGAGGGGTTAGTTACTGACAGCATTTTCCGGCGTTCCTGTAGCGCTCGGGACGTGGATAAGCCCCCCCAACAAAGAGTCCAAAAAGCTGGACTTTGCCGGGTGCAAGGTGTACGCTGCTTCCTTCCTTGGCCTTCGACAGGCCAGCTCGGCCGTGCTGATGGCACACTTCTCCCACGCCCTCATGGGCTCCTGAATGAGGTTGTTCCTCATCTCGCCTGACCTGCAGACCACGGTCCGTCAGGTGCGAGACCAGGAGTAGAGGCGGTGCGAAGCAACCTGCTGCAGACTACTCTGGACATAGGTGATTCCTGTAGCCAGGTCAGTAGCGGCGCGGTGAGCCATGCGGCGAGGGCGTGGCTGAGGATATCCACCTTCACGGCGGATACCCAGCACAAGTTGGCAGACGTCCCCTTCTTGGGGACTGGCCTCTTCGGCCCTGGAGTGGAGGGACACCTCCAGCGGATCGAGAAGTCCAATACCACTCTGGACTTGGTCACCTCCGCCCAGAGGGACAAAGGTCGCCGTCAGCAGCAGAAGTCCTTTCGTCCTTTGGTCCCTGCTTCTCGACCGGCCCAGCAGCACCAGCAACAGGACCAGTAGGCTCGTGCTTGGCATCCCAAGCCGACGGCTTGCTCCAACAGGAAGCAAGGAGGTAAAGGCCTGGGAGGTCCCTCGGCCGGTTCTTCCTCCAAGCCTGCCCAGTGACGGGTTGAGGGGTGCCGCCCCCAACCTCGTCACTCCCCCTGGAGTTCACCCCATGGGGCAGCCCGCCACTTCCTTTCCACCTGGTCCGCTATCACCACGGACGCTGGGTGTGCAGGTAGTAGGAAAAGGCCTGCCTCTGGGTTCAATCAAGATTCCGCCTTTTCGGCCGTCGCCCCTCGGCGGCTACGGGTCGCAACGCTTGCTGTCAGCCCGCGGGCGATATTGCCTGCTCTCGAAAAGAGGTAATCAGGAAGGTGGAGGATCCTCCTCCAGACCCGGGTTTGTGTCCAGGTACTTACTGGTCCCAAAGCGGACCGGGGGCTGGCGCCCAATTCTCAACCTGCATGACCTGAACAAGTTCCTAAGGTTTCGGACCTTCAAGATGGTCACTCTGGCTCAGATAATCCCATTCTTGGAGCAGGCGTGTGGTTCTGCTCCTGGATCTCAGGGCCGCGTTCTTTCACGTCCCTCCATCCATCCCATCAGAGGTTCCTCGCTTCAGGCCGGAGAGGATCTCCTATCTGAGTTCGGGCCATGCCCTTGGCCTCTCCCTAGCTCCCAGGGTCTTCACCAAATGCATGGCAGTGGTGACAGCATTCCCTCTTGCGCCTTGAGGGTCGGGTGTCCCTACCTGGACGATTGGCTGATAGCAGCCTCAAACTGGAGGTGGGCGGTCAGAGATCTGGCCTCAGGTTTTGCTCAGGTTGGCCTCCTCATCAAGCGAGGCCAAGTCGAACTACCAGTGCAAAGCAGGTGATTCTGTTCGCCGGGGCAGGCTCGACTCTCTGCGAGGCAAACCACAGCTCCTGGCGGACAGGGCCGAGTTCTTTCCTCCTTTGCTAATCATTTCTGGTTGGGCAATTGCGCCTACCGAGACTTCCTGGGCCTCATGGCGGCCTGCACCAAGCGTGGTCCATTGGGCCCGTTGGTATCACGTCCCCTTCAGTGAGGACTGGCCAGCCAATGGTCTGCAACGCGATCCGTTGGACCGCCGTGACAGTGACCAGGAGATGTGGGCAGCTCTCCAATGGTGGATCGTTCCAGCACATCTGCAGGAGGGTATCCCGTTCGTCCGCCCAGAGCCGACAGTCTCTCTCTCGACCGGCAGCATCTCTGATGGGTTGGGGTGCCCATCTGGGGGAACACGGCGCCACGGCCTCTGGTCCCTTGGGAGTCGATGCCATATCAACCTGCTGGAGCTCCGAGTCCGTCTAGCTCTCACCGCCTTTGCTCCGTTTCTCGGAGGTCAAGTGGTTCAGGTCAGGCAGAACAACACCACGACCATGTACTATCTGAACTGCCAGGGCGGGGCGCACTCCATGCTGTTATGCAAGGAAGCTCTCCGCATTTGGTCCTAGTGCGCAGCCTGGGCCAGATCTCCTAGCCATTCACGTGGCAGGAGCCTCCACACCCTGACCCGATGCCCTAAGCCGGATAGGGGCTGCGTCTCACAGTGGTCTCTCCTGCGGAGGTAGTACAAGATCTATTCTCCCACTGGGGCATGCCTCAGGTGGACCTGTTGCCTCAGGAGAATCTGAAGCTGAGGTCTGTTCCATGCCGCCCCCTCAGCAGGAGCTCGCTGCAGGGATGCCTTCTCGAGGCCGTGGACCCCGGGCCTCTTCTCGCCTTTCCCCTTTCCCTTGATCCACAGGTGCTTCTCCCAAGGCGAGGAGGGACAAGGCACAGGTGATTCTGGCAGCCCCAGACTGGCCCCCAGTTCTGGTATCCAGATCTCCTCAGCCTCAGCTCCAGGCTCCGGGCGCTTCCAGCCCGCCCGGACCTGATCTCAGTCAATCAGGGGAAGGTATTCCATTCGGACCTTCAGTCCCTGCACCTGACGGCCTGGTTCCTGAGCAGCTAGAGTTCCAGGCTTTGGGTCTTTCCGACGAGGTCCTCAACGTCATTGAGGCGTCCCATAAGGAGTCGACCAGGAAATGCTATGCCTTCAAATGGAAGAGGTTTTCCATTTGGTGTCAGGAAGGGCTTGGACCCTTCAGACTCGCCCTTAGCAAGCATTCTGGACTACCTGTGGTCCCTTTCTCGAACAAGGGCTTGGTCGGCGACCCTTAAGGTGCTGGGCCATCTCCTTGCTTGGGCATGGGCCGGCAAGCAGTGGTAGCTGGGGAGAAGGTGGTCGAGGCAGCTTTTCAAAGGCCTTGACACATTTCCCCACCTCAAGTCTGAGGGCCTCCACCTCCGTGGGATCTACTGCTGGTATTGGCAGCTCATGGGCAAGCCATTCGAACGTTGCACAGGTGTGATCTTTCACACCTGTCGTGAAAACTCACCTTCTTGGTGGCT
The DNA here is from genome assembly GCA_016271365.2 of Neoceratodus forsteri. Classification (NCBI taxonomy): domain Eukaryota; kingdom Metazoa; phylum Chordata; order Ceratodontiformes; family Ceratodontidae; genus Neoceratodus; species Neoceratodus forsteri. Next base: position 498,695,861 of record CM057449.1, on the reverse strand, counting down.
ATCCGTCCAGCCAGAAGGATGGGGCGCTCAGGCACTTTCCATGAGCCTCCCTACCTGAGGCTTGCACAGACAAGGTTGTCCTCGCCCCCACCGAAATTCCTTCCGGAAGGTGGTGCGGAGTTTCACCTTAACCAGGTGTTGACTCTGCCGTGTTCTACCCCAGTCACACCTCGGAGGCTGAGTATAGGCTCCATACACTGGACCCTAGGCGGCGCTAGCTTATTATAAGGAGGCGGGCTGATTCTGGAGGGGTTCGCCAGCTGTCACCTACTCTGAAGCTGCACCTGGCAGAGCTGCAGCAAAGCAGGCGATAGGCAGGTGGATCATCTCCTCATAGAGCTCTGCTACAGGTTGGCGGGCATGGAGCCTCCCAGAGGATAAGAGCTCATTCTACCCCGCCATACCGCTGCATCGATAGCTGCTTCCAGAATGTCCCTATCCAGGATATCTGCAGGGCTGCTACCTGGAAGTCAGCACATACCTTTATTACTCACTACCACATCGACCTCGGTCGCGCCGGGATGCTGGTTTGGGGCCTCTGTTCTCCAGTCTCTCTTTCCCAAGTAAGTATCGGTGTGCCTTGCCTCCCCTCCTCCGGAGAACTGCTAGGAGTCTGCCAGAAAGTGTGGATGAACAACATATCCATGTCCCACGAAATACAGCTACTCACCTGTAACAGGAGTTCTAGGAATGGTATATGTTGTTCATCCTATGTTCCACCGACCTCTGAAGCCGGCGCACAACCTGAGCTTCCAGCAGGCAGATCTGGTGTCATGGGGTGGAGCCGAGTTTTACCACCTGGGTGGGTGGGAGGAGCCAGCTTGAAGACCTTCCAGCAAGAATTAAGCGGCAAGGATACCTGCCAGAAAGTGTGGATGAACAACATATACCATTCCTAGAACTCCTGTTACAGGTGAGTAACCTGTATATATTTGACCATCCTCCAACCTTGCCAAGTCCCTTTTCATCCTTTCCACCCGCCATGTGTATCAACCCTGTTGCAGATCTTTGTGTCATCCATGAGAGACATACTTTCCCTTCAGTCCCTCTGCAATGTCACTTACAAAGACATTAAAAGGACCAGCTGAGTGCTGAACCTCTCGGCACCCACTAATAACCCTCCTTTCTTCACTGTGGACTCCATTTACTATTACCCCTGTGTCCTGTTGTCCAACAGTGTTTACCCAGGCTACCACACTAGGACCCTCCCAGGCTGGCTAATTTCTTTATTAATCTTTGTGCGGGACTGTATCAGATGCCTTGCTAAAAGTCTAGGTAGGCCATGTCCACAGCCCTCCCTGGTCTACTGCTTTGGTCACCCAGTCAAAGAAATCAATTACATTTGTCTGACATGACCTTCCGCTGTGAATCCATGCTTCCTTGGGTCCTGTGCCCCACTGGCCTCTATGTACTCAACAATTCTTTCCTTCAGAAGTGATTCCATCATTTTCCCTGCCACTGAGGTCAAACTGACAGGTCTGTAGTTTCCTGTCTCTGCCTTGCTCCCACTTTTGTGAAGGGAATGACATCCGCCCTCCTCCAGTCCTCAGGTACCACCCCATCCTCCCATGATTTATTAAAAGGGTAATCAGTGGTGTTACGTTCTTCCCTTAGTTCTTTTAAAATTCTGGGGTGAATCCCATCAGGCCCCATTGCTTTATCCACCTTCAGTTTTAAGAGTTCTTTCAGAACCCTTTCTTCTGTGAAAGGACTAATATCAACCCCTATCCAGAGTGCTTCTACTGACGGATTAGGTATTTCCCTCTGCTTTTCCATTGTGAATACTGAGCAGACGTATTCGTTCAGTATCCCTGCTTCTTCACTGTCTCTTTCTGCCCAACCACCTTCCTCTTTGTTCAGCCTCAGTATCCCTGCCTTAGTCTTTCTTTGCTCCCTAATGTACCTATAAAAAGTTTTATCCCCATTCTTAACCGAGTTGGCTATCTTTTCCTCGGTTTGGGCCTTTGCTATTCTGACTGCCTTACCTGCTTCCTTCTGCTTTAACTGGTACAGTTCTCTGTCCTGCTCTTTCTGTTTCTCCTTATACTTCCTGAATGCTATCTTTTTCCCTTACTCTTCCCATTTCTTTTGAGAACCATAGTGGTTTTTTCTTTCGTTTTGATTTATTTGCTTCACACAGACATATTGCCTCTGTGATGGCGGTTTGATGTTTCTTGTTGTTTCTCCACCCACCTTCTTGCCTGTTTGTTGAGTGCTTTTCTGAGGCACTCTCCCATTTTATCAAAATCAGCCCTCCTGAAGTCCAGTACCTTCACTTTTGTGTGGCTGACTCTAGCTAAGTTTATGTGAACCACACTGTTTGGTAGTCGCTTGTTCCAGATGGCTACTCACTTCAAGATCAGACATCCTCTCTCCATCCCCATTTGAGCGTACTAGGTTCAAGGATTGCTCTCTCCTGAGTGGGTTCCAAAACTAGCTGTCTGAGAGCATGCCCCTGTAGGGCATCGAGAATGACCCTGCTCTGGACGTGGCTGCAGCAAAGGTGCTCTAGTCAACATTTGGCTTATTCAGGTCCTCATCAGCAATATCTCCTTTCTCTGCCATCCCTAGGATGCCTTCTATCATTCCTTGTCCATTTCCTCCCCTGGGGGGTCTGTATACAACCCTGTGGATTGTGGAGCCATTTTCAGTCTCCAGGGTGACCCACAGTGCCTCCTCTCCTCCCTGTTTACCCTTTAGTTCTGTTGCTTTTATCCCTTCCCTTACATGAGAGCTTCTCCTCCTCCTCTTCTTCCTCCTGTCCCTCCTGTAGATTGTGTACCTCAGGTATGTTGACATCCCAGTCATGGTTCTCTATGTACCATGTTTTGTGACTACCACAATATTCAGGCATCCCTTAGTCCATCAAGGCCACCATTTCAGGGAGCTTTTACCTAGACTATGGGCATTGGTACTCATTACCCTCCATTTTTATGGTTTTATTTCTTTTGCCCCATCCCTGTCCCTACTGCCTTTGTCTTTTTCTCCATTTACCCCTGCCCTTCTCCCTATCGACTGCTCTATATTGGTGTTTACCTCACTAATTACCCTGATTTTATTTTGGGGGGGGCCTAGGATTTCCCTTCTCTTCAATGCCTCCCCCCTTGGCTAGTTTAAATGCTTGCCACTGAAGCATTTAAACCTATCATCTAGGATCCTGGTTACCCTCCAGGATAGATGCAGACCATCGCGCCTGTATAGGCCTGCATCCCTCCAGATGGAGCCCCAGTCCCCAATGAAGCCAAATCCCTGAGCTCTGCACCAGCTTTTCAACCAGTCATTGAATCCCATGGTGCGGAATGCCCTAGCCTTATCCATGCCATAGACAGGTAGCACTTCCGAGAAAGTTACCGTGTGTGCCACTTGTCTAAGGCCCCTCCACAAACTCCTGTTGCACTGCTCTGATCCCATTTTCAGCCAGATCATTCGCCCCTAGGTGGATAATGACATCCAGCTCCCTCCCCCTTGCCGCTGCTCCCACGATACTGAGGATTCGTTTCCTGCCCTTCCCAGCCTTGGCGCCGGTCAGGCACCTTACCTCCCTCCCCCAGTTCTACCCCCTTAACAATTGAGTCCCCCACCAGGAGTTGTTTCCTTCCCCTGTGGGGTCCTGGGCCACCCTCCTGTGGGTCTCCATTGTGGAGGTTCCCAGCATCCTCCTTGGTCTCCACTGCAGGTGCCTCCATAGAGGAACCATGCTTCGCCAGAGTGGTGAATGAATTGTGGAGAGGCACAGCTGGAGGGATGCGCCTCTGTTCCACCACCCTCACACTCCCTGAGCCCACTGTGGTCCAACCACTCCTCTTTCTTGGCAACCTTTGAGGTAGTGGCGGTGGCCTGGGTGGTCCCTGGGTGGGGGAGCAGGTTGCCCGAATCCTTGCCAGGTCAGCATGGAGATGAACAACCTCATTGGGCGGGCACTTTTTCGAAGCAAGCCCCGATTGGCTCAGATGAAAGGCGCTGCATATCTGTGCTCTGGGTTCAGTCACTGCCGGGCGTTTTTCTTCCCATCCCCTCCCAGGCCTCCATTAAATACTCAATTAACGCCGCCCCCTATAGAGCTGTTTCACTGTATTCGCTCACGTTAATGGCATAGACCGTGCTGCAAGCCACCCTCTCTCTAGGCACCCCGCCCCTTTCCCCTGCACTAGCCTGCTCTGTTGAACCATGACTCACCTCCCCATTGTCATTTTATTCTTACTCACTAACATCCTAACTATATGCTATCATGACGAAGTCCCAGGTTCAAAACCTATCCTGGAACATCTCACTGCTAGTTTACGTCGACCCCTTTCACTGCACTAGCGCTCATCCAAAGCCCACCCCTCCCTTTAATTACAACCCACTCCTCACTCACCTGATTTTATTACCCCCTTCTCACATGTCACTCAGAGCATTATCCCTACTATCTATTAACTGCCACATTAGACTGTACCATAATAGCACTAAAATGGTATCCCCTACCAGTACTATTAGCGGTCGAACTTAAAAGCTTCAAGATCCATCACAGCAGCTAGTAAAAAAAAAAAAAAAAAACAACTCCTTCCTCCTGCTGAGGTAATGTAGAACTAAACCCAGGCCCTCTGTCAACATTCTCCTCGCCTACCGAGTTTCAAACAACATGAAGTCTTGCCGTATTCTGACATTGCAGTGTTTCCCAACCTTTGAACTGCCCTGGAGAACAAAGAGTTAACTTTCTATGCAGTGCATAGAATGCTGAGCTCGAGCTCGGTTGAAGTCTCTGTCTGGAGTGTTTCAAACTCAAACGGCAGATTCTTTACTCTGCCTCACTGAGCAGTCGCTCTGGAGATTTCTCCTTCAGCTCGGTTCGAAAGTCTGTTAAAGTTTCAGTTTTGGTGTTTTTAAACCAAAAAGTTATCCATAGTCTGTTCAGTCTCTGTCTGTGGTGCCGTGAGTACTAGATAGGAATTGTTCTGTTTTCTGTGTGGAACTTGTAAAAGCGGCTCGATTAGCTGAACGGCCATTTGATAGTGAAATCTTGTGTTTTGTGTTTTACTTGAGTGTGGTTCTTATCGATCTAAAAAAAAAAAAAAAGAGTTTTAGTACTTTTTTTTTTCCACACCCGTGACACGGTTAGGAACCGATAAGGGAGTCTTGCCTGATGGTTGCCAAAAAAAGGGTAAGTTGGTTAGGTTGGCCATGTCTGAGAAACTCAAGAAAAAAACTGGGCCCACTGGGTTTCAACACTGCAGTGAGTGTGGGGAGGTCTTTGCTAAGGCCGATCCCCATACCACCTATGTTTATTGTCTGGGGTTTGACCACCTCGATTCAGACTGCCAAATATGTAAAAACTTTCCCAAATCTACCCTTGAGAAGAGATTAGGTAGACTGAGGGAGAAGGAGGCCGAGAAGTCCGCTGACCCGGATGGCCAGCCCGGTTCAGTTCGAACCGAACCAGAAGAGTGCCCTCTGACCAGGGTGATACTTCTTGAGCAAAAGGAGGCTGATTCCGAGGGTTAGTTCGACAAAAAAAAATGCAAGACAAATCGGCCGGTTGGATCCAGGTTCATGTTCCGACCTGCCGAAGAGATAACCAGAGCGATTCAGATTGTGGAATCGCTCTGCCAGTTCCTATTTCCTGCTCCTTCTGGCAGGGGTTCGGTTGGTTCCCCTGGTTCAAGATTATACCCTTGAAGATTTTTATGAACCGGAATTTGAAGAGGAAGGGGAATTTGAGGAGGATGATAATGGTGAAAGTGAGGGTCTGGATGTGCCTGTGGAACCAGACATCTCCCCAGACAGACCTTCAGGTGTTTCCCCTCCTAGGCTTTCTAAGTCCCCTTCTCACTTTATGTTCTACAGAAAGGTGGCTGAAACTCTCCAGCTTCCTATGGAGGAGGCTGTGGAAGATCAAGAGGAGCCTGATTATGTAGAAATGATGGACATCCCAGAGTCCAGGAGACTGTCTGTTCCCCTCCACAAATCCTTTGGGTAACAGACACAAAAAATCCTAAATTTTCCTGACACTATACCTCCTGCGGATAGAAAAATGGACAAGAGGTATACACTTTCAGGCTCAGACACGGAGTTAGTAAGATACCGGCGGTTTGTTCCTTTCTCTATGGTGCTTGCTCTAAAAATGGAAATGCGGCATGCATTTTAAAAATGATCTGACAATGCAGCAGCAACTTACTTGAACAGAAGCATTTTTGAGCAGCATAGAAAAGCAAATGTGAGTTTTCAGCAAATTTATGCATTCAGTTGTCGCTTACTAAGCTACAGCCTACTAACTGACATTATGTTTGTGAGATTTGTAACCCCCCGCAATATTACAAATAGGAGTGTTCTAATTTTTGTCACTATTTCTACAGTGGTTTTCACAGCTGTATATAAAAAGTCTATTGTAAAATTTACTATTTCTGTTATTTATTCGTCACACAGTAGTAACACAGTCAATGCCATGTTACAAGAGGATTAAGCCATTCGAAAGGGTGGGTCTAGCATGCTTGGTTGTTTGTAGGCTTTTGGTCTTTGGCATCGTGCCCCACCACCACCACCACCACAACCATGGATTAATTCCACAGTAGACCCATTCTTTCTTGTGGTTTAATCCTTGCATAAAGAAATGCTACAAGGTAACTTTTTCTTAGATAGAAATTTTAACTTGGTGTTCACCAGTTTTTGTTTGTTTGGTTTTGCTTAAATTTATTGAGCTCAGAGCAAGCTAATTCTGCGCATTTAATTTTCAGTTCTGCCTCCTGTGCTGGTGCCACGACACACAGAAATCCTAACGGAACTGCCACCTCTTGATGACTATACCCATTCCATTCCAGAAAACACTAACTTTCCAGCAGGAATTGAACCTCAGAGCAATTATATACCAGGTGACTTGTTCATCTTGCATAACAGGCATTTATATTGTTTACTGTATCTTTCTCGAAATTGTAATAGAAGTAATTCATATGTTGATCCTTCTAGTTTTGCCATTCACTGCTCAAGTTTGTCGCCGGGTAGGTACAGTATATCACATTTCTGCTTTCCTCTCAAAATACTGGCTAGCCTCCTCGCAGTGCTGCTCTCATCTTACATTACCTTTTCATACTCATGCTGTGTTTTAGACCTGCTTCCTTCATTCCACACTGAAACACCTCAGTCTACCTTTTGAGTGTATTTTTTTTTTCTCATAGAGGTTTTTCTCCTCTACCATGTTCGTTCAGGGATGTACCCTGAACAGGCTGGCATCACCCTGTTCTAGTAACCTGCCTGTCACTCACACGGCTTTCCCTCTGTGGCAGGGGCTCGGGGGGGGGGGGGGGGGGAGCTGCTAATTCAGCAGCAAAGTCCTAAAGATTTATTTTTTAAATTATTTAATTTACAGTTGCTCTCATTTCAGAACTGTGTTAAAAACAAATATTTATTTTTTCTTTTTTTTCTTTTTCCCGGTTCCTGAATGGTTCCGGGTACCATGGCGTAAACAGCAAAATATGCTAGGCGAACAGAGTGAGAATTTCTGATGCCTATTTTCTCATGGTCTGGAAGAATTGCCAATTTGTTTGAATATCTCCATGGAAGATATCTAAGCATTGCCAGTCATGAGCCTAAAAACAGTCTGAAGTGCTGTTAAGAAAAAAAAGTAGAAAGAAGAACCTTGTAATCTTTTTTCATCAAAACAGAACTGCTAGGCTGTAAACTTAAACCACAAACTCCACTACTGTCATAGCACAAAAAAGTTCAGTTACGTAAGAACTTACCGTAGCAGTAGATCTTCGAGAGAGGCTCTTGCAGTAGGTAATTACGTATAGGACTGACGTCAGCAGGTGGCAGGACCCCACGGAAAAATTTCTAGCTAGCGGTCTCTGGCAAGGGACCGCCCCCACATCAGGTGACCGGCGTCAGGAGACGTTGGTATAAAGGGGTGGTCCCTCATGCCCGCCTTCAGTTCTTTCCGCCACAGGCCACAGGGGACGGCCGAGAGAAAGCGGATATGTCCTCACTGGAAAAGGAGCTGAAAAAGCTTAGGGGATGGAGGCGGGAAGGTATTACCTACTGTAAGAGCCTGTTTCGAAGATCTACTGTTACGGTAAGTTCTTATGTAACTGTACTATCTTACTTCGAGAGGGCTCTTGCAGTAGGAAATTACATATAGGACTGAGTCCCAAGCAGTCTGGAATAAGAAAAAGCACACGGGAGGAGGAAAGCTACTCAAGTAGATCCTCTAGCTGTGAAGGCCTTAAGAAAGGAGGCCTTGCAGAACAGCAAGCCCGAAGCCTGCCCTACGGAGAGAGGCAATATCCAAACTGTAGTGTTTAGTGAATGTGTGGACAGAAGTCCAGGTGGCGGCAGCACAGATGTCCGCCGCTGACACGTTCTTCAAATGTGCCTCTGAGGCAGCGACTCCTCTGGTGGAGCGTCCTCTTACTTGACTCAGAAGAGTCTTGTTGTACTTGTGGTAACAGAAAGTGATGCAGTGAGCCAACCATTTAGACAGGCGTTGCTTGGAAACAGCATTGCCTTCTCTTTTGGGAGCAAAAGAGACACACAGTTGATCGGTCTTTCTGAGATCCTTTGTTCTGATAGTGTAGTATCTCAGAATCTGGTGGACATCCATAGTATGAAGTAGATACTCCTCTTGATTGGAGTAATATGTAAAGAAAGCGCGGGTAACTCTATGGACTGGTTCAATGTAGATTCCGCTACCACCTTGGGAAGAAAATTAGGTTTGGTATGCAGAGCTACATGTTCCTTGTGAAAACTCAAGTACGGGATTTTACACATCAGGGCCTGGAGCTCGGAAATCCTCCGAGCAGAGTTAATGGCCACTAGGAGGAGCGTCTTCCATGAAAGGAACTTCATGTCTGATGAGGCCACCGGTTCCAAAGGAGGCAAAGTAAGTTTCTCAAGAACGAAGTTCAAATCCCAAGGAGGGGCAGGAACTCGGATAGGGGGTCTCAAGTGAAGAACCCCTCTGAAGAAAGTCTTAGAGACTTCCAGTTGAGCAAAAGTCCTATCTGCGAAGGGAACGTGGTAGGCTGAAATGGCCCGCCTTGTGTACCTTCAGAGACGAGTGACTGAGACCCAGGTCGAAGAGATGGTGCAGGTACTCCAGCAGTCGCCCAACTGAGCAGGAGAAAGGTTTGAAGCCTTTTGATGCGGCCCAGATTGAGAACCGTTTCCACTTCATGGCATAAGTAGACCTAGTGGAGGGTTTCCTAGCCTCCACCAAGATCTCTGCCACCTGGGGAGAAACCCCAAAGCGGGCTTGAGCTATATCTGCAGGAGCCACGCATGCAGTTGAAGGGACTTGAGACCTGGATGTACCAGGGTCCCGTGATCCTAGGTCAATAAAATTCATGACAGCGGAAGAGGAGGTTCCTCTGACTATTGTTGCAGAAGAGAGAACCAAAGTTGCCTGGGCCAAAAGGAGCAATCAGAATCATTCATGCCCTTCTGAGCAGAGTTTCTGCAAGACACGCGGGATCAGAGGACTGGGGGTAGGCAATCTGTCCTTCCAGTCTACAGACAGAGCATCTCTCCAGAAAATGCCTCACTCTTGAGCAGGTGAGCAGAAGTTGGGAAGCTGTGCATTTAGAGGTGAAGCGAACAGGTCCACCTGAGGTGTTCCCCAACGTAGGAAGATATCATCTAGGACCCCCGATCCAGTTCCCACTCGTGAGTTTGAGCAGACGAGCGACTTAGTTCTTCTGCTAAGGAGTTCTTGACCCCTGGAACATGAATTGCCATGAGGTGAAGGTCGTGTTGTGCTGCCCAATCCCAGACTCTCATCGCTTCCCTGCAAAGAGGGTAGGACCGAGTTCCGCCCTGTTTGTTGATGTACCATACCACACACATATTGTCTGTCTGGACGGCTAGGTGGCCTGGCAGAAGATGCAGGTGGAGAGCCTGGAGAGCGTAGAGCACCGCTCGAAGCTTGAGCACATTGGTGTACGGGGATTGTTCGAGCTTGGACCAAGAGCCCTGTGTCCGATGTGGACTGAGATGGGCTCCCCAACCTTCGCTCGAGGCATCTGTGGTCAGAGTCTAGGAGGGAGGAGGAGGAAGGAAGAATGGAACTCCCCGAAGAAGGTTCTCTCGAACCATCCACCACTGCAAGTCTCGAATCATGGGAAAGGAGACTAGGACCAACTGGTCCAAGTTGTCTACCAACTGATCCCATTGAGAGCGAAGCGTCCACTGAGAGACCCTCATGTGGAGATGAGCATGAGGGACTGTCAGGATAGCAGCCGCCATAAGCCCGAGGAGGCGAAGAAGTGACCTTGCACTGACCCACCTGAGGCCGGACAACAGGCTTATCTGAGTCTGGAGTGTGGCCGCCCTGTCCGGTGGCAGGAAGGCCCTGCCTAGGGTCGTGTCCAGAATCGCCCCGATAAACTGGAGCCTCTGGGATGGGATCAGGTGAGACTTGGAATGGTTGATGGTAATACCTAGACAGGCAAAGACCTGCTCAGTGAGGGAGAGGCAGAGCAGGAGTTCTTCCCTGGACAAGGCTGCCAGGAGCCAATCGTCCAGGTACAGGAAAACCTGTCGTCCCCCCACCCCACCCCCGACCATAGATAGGCCACCACCACCGCAAGGCATTTGGTAAATACTCAAGGGGCCGAGGAGAGGCCAAATGGAAGTGCCTTGAACTGGTAGTGGTCTCCCTGGAAAGCAAAACGGAGATATTTGCGGTGAGACTGGCAGATAGATATGTGCAGGTAAGCATCCTGCATATCCAGAGCACACAGCCACTGGCCCGAGCGGAGGAGGGTCAGAAGGCTCTGCAGTGAGAGCATCCTGAACCTCTTTTACTGCACGAAAATGTTCAGGGAACTGAGATCTAGAATGGGTCTTACATCTTCTGTCTTCTTCGGGACCTGAGGAACAGGTTCTATCGCCTGTGTCAGCAAAAGTGCTTAAATTTCTTCCTGGACCAGAAGATGTTCCCGAGAGTACGACGACCTTGGGGGAGGGTGACGAGGTGGTTTCTGCAGAAACTCTATTGAGTGTCCTTCTGCGATTAGTTGGAGCACCCATGAATCTGATGTTCTCCTCTCCCAGCACGGAAGGTGGAGGGAAAACCTCCCTCCTACCGGTTCCTCTGGGAAGCGCAGAGGTAGTGGGAGAGGGAAGGAGTCGGGTGGTGTGGGGCAGCACTGCAGCTGAAGCTCCCGTTGCTTTTCTGGGCTGGTGGGGCTTGGCAGCTGGTGGGGCCTGACATTTAGTGGCCCTCTTTCCCTGTGGTCTCGCTTTGGGCCGATTCCGTCTACGAAAGGGACGGCGCTGCGATGGATGGGGATGATACATGGAGTCCACAGACTTTAGTGCCGTCCCCTTCTCCTGCAGGTCAGTGATGATGTCCTTGACATCACCCCCAAACAGCATCGAACCCCGGAAGGGCGCTTCCTGGATGGCGGACTGCACTTCTGGGACCAACCCTAACACTCTGAGCCAAGCGTGACGCCGAAGACCTACGGCGAAAGCTGAGCTCCTACCAGCAGTGTCCACTGCATCGTAGGTTGCACGAAGAATGTGCCGACTGGCAAACGTGCAGAGCGGACAAGGTCAGCCACTTCCTGCTTGACCTGAGAGTCCGGAAAGGAGTCCAATTTAGATTCCACCTCACTAAGAATTGCCTTCTGGTAATCCCCCATGTGGCCGACGTAGTTCAGGACCCTAATACCCAGAGTGGAAGAAGCAAACATCTTCTTGCCATACTGGTCCAGAAGACGGGATTCCTTGTCAGGTGGAGACGAGCTAAGATGTTTGGGTTGAGGTGACAGGCCATGAGCGGCGCTGATCACAACCGAGTCAGCTCGAGGGTGGGAGTCTAAAAAGTCAGCACCCTCGGGAGCCTGGTATAGCCTGTTTGACTTCCTAGGAGGTGGGGCTAAGGCGGACGGTTGTTTCCATATGGTGGTGGTAAGGTCGGCATGAGGCTCGATCCAGGGTGGCACCAAAGTGGGAGCTGTCACGGGCAGATCCAGATGCACAGCGAGTTTTTTACGCTGGGGGTCTGGCTCCAAGGATTGCCACTTATGTACTTCCTGGATCTTCCGTAGCAACTCCGTGAAGGAAGGATCCTCTGGAGGAGACTTCGGAGGAGTCCTTGGCTGGGGCTTGGACAGAGAGCGTGGCTCGTTGTCTTGCTCGGAGCAACCGTCAGAGGGATCCGAGGTGTCTGAGGAAGAAGAAGATGAGGAAGAGGTAGACTCCCCCTCCCGATGAGGGGGAGGAACAGACACCTTGGGAATCCCTCGGGCAAGCGTGTCCTGCCTCTCTCTGGACCCAGAGAGTTTAGCCCTGGTGTCCGGAGGTGGGGAGGGAGTGTGTCGTCGTGGATGTATGGGAACCGGCACCGTCGTCTGAAGACGACTCTCCACCTCTCTGGTGAGCTCAGCCTTGGCCTCAGCCCACCAGGAGGCCAGAGTCTCTTGCAAGTCCACCGGTGGCTGAGGGGGCGGTGGTGGAGGAGGGGGATACGGGTATGGACTATACTCAAAAGGCGCGTATCCATAACCCGACGGCAGGAAGCCCGGCGTCTGGTATTGAGGAGCCGGGTACTGCGGGGTTGGATATGTCAGCACCGGGTACTGAGGCGCCGGATACTGCGGTCTCAGGTATGGCGGCGTCTGATATGAAGGTCGGGTACCGGGGCGGAGGAGCTGCGGCAGACGGCCGGCGGAGGCCCACGTCGGTTCTGGAGCGGAAGGCCCGGGGTGGAGGGCCTGACATCGGGTGTGGGATGTCTGGCGTCCGGGGAACCGATGTCAGATCGGTCGGACCAGGAGGTGGGCGGTCTGGCGGAAGTGGAACAGGAACTTCAGCATTGCCGGGGATGGGGGAATCCTTGGGGTCGGGCCAAGAGACTCTGAGTCCCGGAGGGCAGCGAAAGGCTGTGGGGGCAGGAGACGACTGACGTGGATGGGTCTGGCGTCGGCTCATCTGCTGTGCGGACGTTGGACGAACCGACGTGTGGCTTAGCAGCGGGATCCGGGCAGGCGCCGGCAGTTGCCATTGTCCGACTTGGCGGACCCTTCGCCGGAGGCAGGCCGTGATCGAGGGGCGGCCTGGTCGGGCAGAATGGCGGCCTCACGCCCCCAAAGGGTCGAGGCGACTTACCGACCTTCTCTGTGCAGGCGTTGAGGTGCCGACATCCGGCTTATCAGACACGCTCGCACAGTAGCGCGAAACCTCGGCTTTACTGGGGCCAGCGGCCTCAGCCGCGAATAGCGAGCAAGAGCCAGGCAGGCGGGCTGATGCCGCCTTAAAGCCTCTGAGGCGGCCGTCGTGGAAACAGTCCCACGGGGGATTACGTTACCTGTTTCACGGCGACTCGAGGAAGACTGGTGGGAGAGAGCCCTTGTCCGGTGCCTTTCGTTATCCTTTTTCTTGCTATGGCCTTCAGGAGAAGTCTACGCCTGTCGAAGCTTTTTCAGTTCTTTCTCCATGGAGCTCATTTTCTTTTTCAAAATGTGGGCTTCCAGGGACTGCTGCCGCCTTTTCTGTGTGGCTACGTTAAAGCGGAGGCAGTGCTGGCACTTCTCCACCGGATGGTCGGGGCCTAGGCAAAAAAGGCACAGGGAATGGCCGTCCTTGTCTGCGGAGTTAGGCGCCGCACGCAGTCGACTTGTTTTTGTGCTTGGAGGGTGTATGGGACGACATACACCGACGGATATCTGACAAAGAATAAGAAAAAATCGAAAATACTCTGTTAAAATACCGACGAAGGAGCCTGACGAACAGGGAACTTGTCCACGAGGTGTTGGCATGAGTTAACGGCGGGAAAGAACTGGAAGGCAGGCGTGAGGGACCGCCCCTTTATACCGATGTCTCCTGACGCCGGTCACCTGACGTTGGGGCGGTCCCTCGCCAGAGACTGCTAGCTAGAAATTTTTCCGTGGGGTCCTGCCGTCTGCCGACGTCAGTCCTATATGTAATTACCTACTGCAAGAGCCTCTCTCAAAGATCTACTGTTACGGTAAGTTCTTGCGTAACTATACTTTTTTGCGCTATGACAGTGGTGGAGTTTGTGGTTTAAGTTTACAGCCTAGCTGTTCTATTTTGATGAAAAAAGACTATAAGGTTCTTCTTTCTACTTCTTTTTCTTAGCAGCACTTCAGACTGTTTTTAGGCTCATGACTGGCGATGCTTAGATACCTTCCATGGAGGAATTCAAACAAATTGGCAGTTCTTCCAGACCATGAAAAAAATAGGCATCAGAAATTCCTCACTCTGTTCGCCTAGTGTCACAGAGGAAGAATGTTATTTTGAGTAGGAGAAAGAACCTGTTACTCCTGAAGTGACAGATAATGAGGAAATAGGTTTACCTCCATGTCTTTTAGAGGAGTACTCCTTAATATTCCCACTGTGTCAGTGGATTCTGACACTGAAGTGTCATATATGTTACGTTGGGGGAATCCCACCAGGCCATCACAGGTAGGACTCCGCCGTCGGGCACCAAGACCACACGGAATCTTTTCTAGCTAGCAGTCTACCAAAGGGAGTCACCTGCCTCCAGAGTCACTCACTGATGTCAACTACCCTATATAGGTGAGCAACCCCCCCGTTTTGTCCAGTTCTTTCCCACCATCAACCTTGTCATGTGAGATCTGCAGACGAACTGCCTCTGCTTCAGTCGCCATTTTTGTGCCTTTTTCTTTTCTTCTATGTCATCTTCTTCTTTCTTGTCGACTCCAGAGCATTGCAACAAGTGTGGCTGTGGCCAGTAAATTCCTAAAAATGACAGCCACGCAGCTTGCCATTTCTGCCTAGGCCTGGACCATGACATCTCGTGAGTTCTTCCAGAGGTTCAACGCCACCATCCTCCGCTGCCGTAAGTGGTCCCACGAGGGGCACTTGCTCAAGTTGAAGGTCGCTTCAGTGGAGCAGGAGCTGCAGGCAAGGTCCTCCCAGGCCAAGTCCTCGTGTTCGACTCCAGCTCAGCCCTGGGAGAAACTTCAGGAAGCACAAGCACGGGAGCATGAAAACATCAATCCCTGTCCTCGTCTTCCTGCTCGTTAGGCGCATTCGCGCTTGACACATCTGTCCTCCGGGGGGTTGGCCTTGCATACCACCCATGGCCCCCCCCCTTTCTACAGAGCAAACGGTGGTTCCTTCTTCCGCCACTATCTCTGTTATAGGCGGAGGAGTATCTGGCCAGGGATCCTCCCAGCCTGCCAGGCCCTGCTGCTCAGGCCCATTTCTTTATCGGGCACACGGCAGAGTGGCCCTGTCAGCGGTCCTACTGCAGATGCATGTGCTATGGATGCAGGGGCATCTTCGTCACCACTCTCATCGCCTGCCTGTCCAGCATCCTACGCCTTATGTAAGTCAACGCCCCTGGTGGAGAAGGGCTTTTCGCCGGCTCCCAGCCCTCGCTCTACCACACACAGGGCTTAACTTTCACCAGCCCCTACATTGCCTGCTTCACCGCAGGACCCTCACTGCCCTACGCCTGACCCGTACTACCCGTACCCTTCACCCTACCCTGGCTTCCCCATACCTGTGCCGGGGGCTCCTTCTGGTTTTCCCTACCCACCTCCTACAGGCCCTACATCAGTCTTTGTGGACATTCAGGGATTGGTGTCCACCCAGGTGACTGGGGAATGGCAGAGTTAGTCCCACTTCACAAAAGTGGTAGCAGGGAGGAGGCAGGCAATTAAAGGCCTGTCAATCCTGACATCGGTGGATAGGTAAGTTAATGGAAACACTTCTAAAGGAAAGGATTGTGGAGTATCTTGTATACAGCAGATTGTAAGATCCAAGGCAGCATGATTTTACAGGGGGAAGGTCATGCCAAACAAATCTGATTGATTTCTTTGATTCAGTGACCAAAGAGTTGGATCAGGGAGGGACAGTGGATGTGAGCTACCTGGAATTCAGCAAGGGTTTTGGCACTGTTCCACATAGGAGACTGGTAAGCAAGTAGGAGGGCTTGGGGGTGGGTAATAAGGTAGTAAACTGGGTAAAAAATTGGTTAGTGGACAGGATACAGAGAGTAGTGATAAACGGAATTCGCTCTGAGGAAAGGAGCGTGACCAGTGGGGTACCTCAGGAGTCAATGCTGAGACTGCTCGCAGAGAAATTGGAAAGAAAGGTCTGCCTCTTTGTAGATGACATGAAAATCTGCAACAGAGTGGGCACTCGGGGGTGGGGGGGTTGTCGAAGGGATGGATAGGAATCTCAAAAGACTGGAGATGTGGTCAAGGGTATGCCACCTGCGTCTTAATGCAAAAAAAAAAATAAAAAGTACAAAATAATGCACTTGGGCCATAGAAACACGAGAGCAGAGTACAAAATGTGTGGAATGATATTGACAAAGACCAAGCAGGAAAGAGACCTAGGAGTAATCACGTCGGATGACCTAAAGGTGACCAGGCATTGTGACAAGGCAGTCAGAAGGGTGAGTGGGATGCTGCGGTGCATAGGAAGGAGTATTGCCAGCAGGAAGAGGGTGGTGGTGCTGCCCTTATATACTGTAGATTGCTAGTAAGACCCCACCTTGAGTACTGTGTTTAGTTCTGGAGACCACAGCTCAGTGGGGATAGCGAGGAGGTGGTCCAGAGGAGGGCTATCAGAATGATGCAGGGTCTGCATCAAAAGTCCTGTGTAAAGAGGCTAAAGGAGCTAAACATGTACACTCTGGTAAACATGTACACTCTGGAGGAGAGGAAGGATGGGGGCTGTGATAGAGACCTTTAAATACCTAACGGGTTAATAAAATACAAGAGGGAGTACTTTTCAGAGAAAAATATTCTCTAGAACAAGGGAGCATGTCATGAAGCTGGAGGAGGGTAAATTCAGGAGGGATGTGAGGAAGTACTTCACAGAAATGGTGGTAGATCCCTGGAACAGCCTTCCGACGGAGGTAGTCTGGGCAAAAACAGTGGAGGGGTTCAAAAATGCCTGGGACAGGCACAAGGGAATTGTAGGGGTATGGAAGGGAGGGGAAGAGATGGCACCGTAGATCAAGTGATGTCTGCAGAAAAAAATAAATAACACTGGCAAACTAGATGGGCCTAGAGACCCTTATCTGCTGTCACATTGTTTCTGTGTGTTAAGTTCCACCCCAGTTCTGACATTGGAATTGGTGCTGAGCTGGACTTTTCAGCCACAGACTCTCTCCGCTGGTTCTGGGGTTTCCATCTAAGGCCACAACTCTGCCTCCTCCTCCTTTCGTTGGAGTGCCAGCAGCAGGTGTCTTTGCTGGATCCTCTCCTAGGGAGAGGTTGCCGCTTAAGTTTCGAGGCCCTTCAAACAACATGAAGTCTTGCTGTATTCTGACTATATGCAGTTAGCCCCAGCACTTGAACTGCTCTGGAGAGGAAAGGGTTAACTGTATGCAGCAGCATAGAATGTTGAGCTTGAACTCGGTTTTCAAACCACTTGTCTGGTAAATCTCAGTGTAACCGTCATATTCTTTACTCCGCCTAACTGTGAAGTCGCTCTGGAGATTTCTCCTTCACTTCGGTTCGGTTATAGTAAAAATTGTTCGGTTTATTCAACCGGTTTCATTATTTTTTTCAATATCGAATCTCTGTCATCGGTAAAGGTAGTGTAAGTAGGTGGATAGTGGAATATTTGGTGTAGAAATTGTTTTTCTTCAGTTTCCTATCGGTCAGTCCGGTTGGGAACCAAAACAAATTTGTATTTCTCAGTTCTTGTGTGACCCAGTCGCTCCTGGATCAAGCTATGAGGGTTTCCCCCCTCATTTTCACATTCCTACGCTTGGTTACTTTCTTTCTGGACAGCGACACCTTTCGTCAGGGGCGTGTCTAGCACCCGCTTAATTGGACCCCTTCAGGACCCCCTTTTTTCCTTAGGTATGGCTCCTCTGGGTTTTGCGGACCGGAGGTCCTTCAGCTTCAGCCTTGGTTTGCCCTTCCATACCTGGACAGGTTCTCCTTGGGTCTCCCCGGTCAATCCTTGATAAGAGCCTCGCTCGTGGAGCTCCACTATCCCTGGCCTCTTTGGGCATTCGTAAGATAGGCCAGTAGATAAGCCAGTGACCTAAAGCCTCTCTTAAATAAGGGACGCCTAGCTCGGGTCCTGTTCCCTTCGGACCGGACGACGTATGCCTCAGGCCCTAGGGTTAGACTTTCGTACATCAGCCTTCCCATCGCTGGGTCCCCAGGGTGGCCTGTCCAACCCCCCCCCCCCGGGTTTTGGGGTGGGGGATACTCTCCACTTGACCCTTCCCTGCGTCTGTTTGTGACAGCCTGTCGCCCAGTCCCAATCAGGAGTGGTGAGCTCCGGCCTTCGCTTCACAGATGTGTCCTCATGTTGTCTGGCATTCAGCGTACAACAGAAAGACTCTTCTTCTTCGGGCCTGGCATCTGTCTTTGTTGCCCTTGCCTGGGTCCTTCCTGTCGGTCCTTATAGGGCAGTAGTCCAACCTTTGGGTTTTCACAGTTTCCCAGGACCCCCCCAACCACTTCCCTTGCGAGGGATGAGACCTCGGGGTCTTTCCGGGGAAATCGCTCTTTCAGGGATTGGGGGGTTGGTGGAGGAGCGTTTTCTGCCCCGCCCAGTCTTCCCGTGGTTCCTTCTTTGGTAAGTTCGACTCTTCACCTTTCCTAGGCGACCGGGGGTTGGGTCCTAACTGGGTCTCCCAGTGTCTTCTGGAGAAGGAAGGTCCCTTTCTCTTTGGGACAGGCCTTCCAGCCAGAACCCTCTGCCCTTGGGACTCCAAAGTCCTGGAGGTAAAGGGGGGGGGAAGGCCCTCTTTTCTCTGCTTCAGAGCCATTCCGGCTTTGTGTTTCATACGAACATATGAATGTGCCAGCAGAAATGGACCACCCAGTGTATCTAAATCTGCTCGAGTGTGCAGCCAACACCCCTAGTTTGCAGCTGCCCCACCCCCTTCCCCTTTGTCATTCTCACACACCCCCACCTGTTCCACCTCACCTCCCTGTTCCTGCCCTTTTGAAGCTGTTCACAAATTTTACGATACCACCCATTCTGATAGGCTCCACTTGCTACCACCCTCTCTGTGAAATAGTGTCTCCTCATTTCCTTCCAAATCTCTCCCCACCATTCTTAGCCTGTACCCCCTGGTGACCCACCCTCCCTTCCTTAAAGACCCTGTCTGCCCTATCCTTATTGATTCCCTTCAGATACTTGAATGTCTGTATCATGTTCCCCCCCCATCCATTCTGTCCTCCAAGGTGTACATATTCAGGTCTCCCAGCTTGCTGTCATAGTCTCTTCCTCTCCATTCCACATATCATCTTTGTTGCCCTCCTCTGCACCCCCTCCAGTAGCCTGATATTGTGCTTTAGGTATGGCCTCCAAAACTGCACACAATACTCAAGTGTGGCCTTACCAGCAACCTGTAGTGGGGCAAGATCACCTCACTTTGCCTGGACGAAAACCCCCTCGCTGAGCACCCCAGCATTTTGTTCACTTTTGCTGCTGCTGTCCTGCACTGGGCAGTGTTGTTCAAGGTCCCTGTTATGATTACCCCTAGTTCCTTCTCCGCCTCAATGATCCCCAGCTTAACCTCCCTCCCCAAGCCAGTATTCTCTCCTTGGGACTTCACTAAGTATAACCCACATTTCTCTGCATTGATGCCACCTCTCTGACCACCCTTCAGGCTGGGCGAGGTCCCTGAAGCAGCTTCCATCCTCCTCTCCATCCACCACTGCTCTGATTTTGATGTCGTCAGCAAACAGACTTACCTTTCTCACCATCCCACGTGCAATGTCTGATATGAAGAGCCCAAACAATACTGGCCCCAACACAGAGCCCTGTGGTGTCCCACCCGACACCGGCCTTGGAGTTGAGAGCTCCCCTCTCACCACCACCTGTTGCAGCCTGCCACCCGGCCACCTTGTAATCCAGTTCATGATTTTTGCCCCTACCCCTCACACCAGTTAGCTTCCCCAGCCGCCCATGAGCCACCGAATCAAGACCTTGCCAAGTCCAAGATCTTACTTTGAGAGGGCTCTTGTAGTAGGTAACTGCATAAGGACTGACGCCGGCAGGCGGCAGGACCCACGAGGCTTCAGCCAGCAGTCCCTACCAGGGACCGCCCCATCGGCAGGTGACCGCGCCAGGAGACATCGGTGATAAAGGCGGTCCCCACGCCCGCCTTCTTCCAGTTCTTTCCGTCATAGCCTGCAGCACCGCGGAAAGTTGATGCTTTGTCAGCCCTACCTTCACAGGTTTTTCATCAAAAACCTCATTTTCGACTAACATCAGTACTAGCATCGGTGTAATGTCGCCCCTACACCCTCCGGCACAAGAATAGTGCGATTCGTATACGCCTAACCACTCTGACAAGGACGGCTACCCCTGTGCCTGTTCTGCCTAGGCCCCGATCACGCGTGGTCAAGAAGTGCCAGCACTGCCTCAGTTTTAACACGGCTACCCGGAAAAGGTGGCAGCAATCCCTGGAAGCCCATATTCTAAAGGAGAAAATGAGTTCTATGGAGAAGGAGCTCAAAAAACTGAGGCAGGTGTCCACTTCCCCCGAAGGACATCGGAAGGAGAGGCACGGGACAAGAGGCTCTCCATCCGCTCTCCCTCGGGAGTCGCTGGGACGTGGTAACATCCTCCAGGGGGATCGCCTCGACGGCCACCTCGGAGGTTTCTGAGGAGCCAGCCCGCCTGCCTGGCTCGCGCCGGCTTGCGGGCGCCCGGCAGTTGGAGGCCTCTGCCCCGTTCGCCGCAGGCTCGCGCCTACCACTGTGGGCCGCCTCAAGCCGGGCGCCGGGCTCTCTGACGTCCGCCCGAGAGGGCTGGTAAGACGTCCGACCCTCTGGGCGTGCGCGCCTCCTCTCCACCGACCAGGCCGATCACTCTACTCGCCTGCCTCCGTGACGGCTCGTAAGTCGGATGTCTGCTTCCAGCGCCTGCCGAGAGCTCACCACTAAGCCTCACGCCTGCTCGCCTGACGTCCGCCGGCGAAGAACTGAAGACGAACCTCCCAACGTCCGTCTGCTCCTTCTTTCCCTGCAGCCTCAAGGCCGCCTGGGGAACCAGAGTCTCCCCAACCTGACCCGCGACTTTCCTCCATCCCCGGGCGGTTGGGGATCTTTTGCCCGCCAGTCCTTCCTCCACCTGGAGCGCTGACCTGACGCTGCTCCGCCGGCCCTCCGACGCCAGTACCTCCGCACCAGGCCTCCGCCTGTCAGCCCTGGACGCCAGCCTTAGCGACTCCGGGAGATATTCTGCTCCCTCCGGGCTCTCCACTATGGACCTGCCCGTGAGGCCTCCGGCCAGGCCGTCTGCTCCGGCAGCCCCCCGGCTTCCGAGTATCCTCCGTCTTATTCGGCGCCGGTGTACCCGGGAATGCAGTATCCAGCGCCACAGTACCCGACGCCGGGCATCCTGACACCGCAGTACTTTACGCCACAATACCCGCAGCCGGGTATTGGATACGCTCCATACGGTTATAACCCGTATCCTTATCCCCCATCTCCTCCTCCTCCACCACCGCCCTCGCGGCTGCCGGTGGACCTGCAGGAGTCTCTGGCCTCCTGGTGGGCTGAGGCCAAGGCTCAGCTCACCAAAGAGGTCAAGAGCCGCCTTCCGGCAATGGTGCCATCCCAGGTTCCCGTACGCCCGAGGCGGCACACTCTCACCACCTCCGACTCCAGGTTCTTCCTTCTGGATCCAGAGAGGGCAGACATGCTTCCCCGGGACTTCCTAAAGGGTCCGCCTCCCGGCCAGGAAAGGAGTCTTTCTCTTCTTCCTCCTCTTCGCCTGGACTCTTCCGACGGCTGCCCCGAGAGAGACCACGAGCCTCGCTCTCTGTCGAAGCCCCGGCCAAGGACTCCTCCGAAGTCTCCTCCAGAGGATCCTTCTTTTACGGAGTTGCTTAGGAAAATCCAGCAGGTTCATCAGTGGCACTCCCTGGAACCAGATCCTCAGCGTCTGAAACTCGCTGAACATCTGGATCTGCCCGTGACAGCTCCTACCTTGGTGTCACCCTGGATAGAGCCTCACGCCGACCTTGTTTCCACAATATGGAAGCAGCCGTCGGCCTTAGCCCCACTTCCTAGGAAGTCGAACTGGCTATATCAGGCTCCAGAGGGTGTTGATTTCCTGATTTCACCCCGCGCCAACTCGGTCGGATTACGCCGTCAGCGCTGGTCGGCTAACCCTCAAACATCTTAGTCGTCACCTCCTGATATGGAATCTCGCCTCTGACCAGTATGGGAGAAAGATTTATGCTTCCTCCACACTGGGAATCGGGCCCTGAACTATGTCAGCCACATGGGGACTACCAGAAGGCCATCCTGACTCAGGTGGAAGCCAAATTGGACCTTGCCTGACTCCAAGTCAAGCAGGAGTTGGCTGATCTCGCCTGCTCTGCCTGCTCGGCCATTCGGCCCATGCTACGTGTGACATACGATGCAGTGGACACTGCTTGGCTGAGCTCAGCTCTCTTGTAGGCCTATGGCGCCATGCTTGGCTCCTGAGTGTCAGGCTTGGTCCCAGAGGTGCAGTCTGCTATCCAGGAAGCACCCTTCCGGGGGTCGGTGCTTTTCAGGGGTGATGTCAAGGACATCATCACCGATTTGCAAGAGAAGGGGACGGCAGTGAAGTTAGTTGATTCCATGTACCATCCCCATCAGCAGCAGCGCTGTCCCTTTTGCAGACGGAATCGCCAAAGGCGAAACCCCAGGAAGGCGGGTACAAACGCGCCGGGCCCCCAGCTGCCAAGCCCCCGCCTAAAAGCAGCAGGTGCTTCAGTGTGGCGCTGCCCCACACCACCTGACTCCTTTCCTCTCCCACTGCCTCCGGGACTTCGGAGGAACCGGAGGAGGGAGGTTTTCCTTCACCTTCCGGGATGGGAGAGGATAACCACAGATTCCTGGCTGCTCCAGCTTATAGCAGCATGACACTCCATAGAGTTTCTTCAGAAACCACCCCACCACCCTCCTCTGAAGTCGTCCTATTCACGGGAGCATCTTCCTTTGGTCCAGGAGGAAATCTCGGCTCTTCTGCTGAAGCAAGCAATAGAACCTGTCCCCCTTCATCTTCAGGGGACGGGTTACTATTCCCATTTCTTCCTGGTCGCAAAGAAGACAGGAGATCTCAGACCAATTTTAGATCTCCGTTCCCTGAATCTTTACGTAGAGTACAAAAGGTCAGGATGCTCTCTTTGCAGAGCCTTCTGCCCCTCCTCTGGCCGGGTCAATGGCTTTGTGCTCTGGATATGCAGGATGCTTATCTGCACATTCCCATTCACCCATCTCATCGCAAATACCTTCGTTTTGCATTCCAGGGAGACCACTACCAGTTCAAGGCCCCATTTGGTCTATCTCGTCTCCCCGAGGCATTTACCAAATGCCTGGCAGTGGTGGCGGCCCACCTGTGTACCAAGGGAGTGCAGGTTTCCCTCACCTGGACGACTGGCTCCTGGCGGCCTCGTCCAGGGAGGAACTCCTGTGTTTCCTCTCCCTTACCCAGCAGGTTTTTGCCTGCCTAGGTATTACCATCAACCATTCCAAGTCTCATCTGGACCCATCCAGATGGGGTGATCCTCGATATGACCATGGGTAAGGCCTTCCTGCCTCCGGACAGGGCGGCCACCCTTCAGACCCAAAGTCTGTAGTCCGACCGCAGGATGGTCTCTGCGAGGTCGGTCCTTCGCCTTCTCTCGGCTCATGGCGGTTGCTATCCTGGGATGGTATCTGTACCGCTTCCACATGAGGATCTCTCAGTGGACTCTACGCCTCAGTGGGATCAGCTAGTGGACGTACCTAGATCACTCAGTTCTGATCTCCTCGATGTTGCAAGACTTGCAATGGTGGATGGTCTCGAGAGAACCTTTTCAGGGAGTTCTTTTCATCCTCCCCCACCCCCGACTCTAACCACAGGCGCCGCCAGCGAAGGTTGGGGAACCTATCTAGGTCCTTATCGGACCCAGAGCTCCTGGTCCAAGCTAGAACAAGCTCTCCACCTCGAAGTGCTCGAGCTTCGGGCAGTGTTGTATGCTCTCCAAGGCCTTCACCAATACATCCTTCCAGGCCACCTAGCCGTCCAGACGGACAACATGTGCGTGGTGTGGTATATCAGCAAGCAGGTAGGGACTCTGTCCTACCCTCTATGCAGGGAGGCAATGAGGGTTTGGGATTGGGCAATACAACACGACCTTCACCTCACGACATTCACGTTCCGGGAGTCGACAACACCCTAGCAGACAAGCTAAGTCGCCTTCTGCTCTGAATCACGAGTGGGAAACTGGACCAAGGGTCCTAGACAATATCTGCCAACTTTGGGGGAACACCACAGAGCCTACTTTGGTTCTCGTGATCCTCACTAAATGCAAAACTTCCTGGGTGGTTCTGTTTCCGCCTGTTCCAGAGCGAGGCGCTTTTGAGCGACGTCATCTCTAGACTGGAAGGACAGATTAGTCTATGCCTTTCCCCAGTTCCACTTATCCCACGAGTCTTGCAGAAACTAGCTTCAGAAGGAGCGCAAATGATTCTGATCGCTCCTTTCTGGCCCAGGCAAGTCTGGTTCTCTCTTCAACAATATTCAGAGGATCCTCCTCTTCCTCTTCCTCTATCTCGAGGCTTGTTGACCCAGGATCAGGGGACCCTGGTCCATCCAGGCCTCAAATCCCTCCAACTGCATGCATGGCTCCTGCAGACCTAGCCCAATCCCGTTTTGGAGTGTCTCCCAAACTGGCGGAGATTTTAGTGGAGGCCAGAAAACCCTCCACCAGATCCACTTATGCCATGAAGTGGAAAAGATTCACTATTTGTGCCGCTTCCAAGAACGTGGAACCTTTCTCCTGTTCAGCCGGGCTTCTGCAGGAGTATCTACGTCATCTGTTTGACCTGGGTCTCAGCCATTCCTCTCTGAAGGTACACATGGCGGCCATTTCGGCCTATCATGTTCCCTTCGCAGACAAGGCTTTTGCTCAACTGGAGGTCTCCAAGACCTTTCTGAGAGGGGTCCTCCATCTGAGGCCCCCCATCCGTACTCCTGCTCCCCCTTGGGACTTGAACTTTATTCTCAAGAAACTTACTCTTCCTCCCTTCGAACCTGCAGCTTCTGCGGATTTGAAGTTCCTTTCGTGGAAGATGCTCTTCCTGGTGGCCGTTACTTCGGCTCGAAGAATCTCCGAGCTCCAGGCCCTGATGTGTAAAATCCCCCACTTGATTTTTCACAAGGAACGAGTTGCTCTTCACATGAATCCTAAGTTTCTACCTAAAGTAGTAGCAGAGTCTACCTTAAATCAGTCCATAGAGTTACCTGCCTTTTTTACGCGGTACTCTAATCAAGGGGAGTATTTACTCCATACTATGGATGTTCACTGGATTCTGAGATACTACACCAACAGGACGAAGGATCTCAGAAAGACTGATCAGTTGTTCGTCTCTTTTGCTCACAAAAGGGAAGGCAATGCTGTTTCCAAGCAATGCCTATCTAAGTGGTTGGCTCATTGCATCACTTTCTGTTATGATAAATACAACAAGACCCTCCAGGGTCAAGTCAGAGGCCACTCCACAAGAGGAGTAGCTGCCTCTGCGGCTTGTTTCAAGAATGTGTCTGCGGCAGACATCTGTGCTGCTGCCACCTGGACTTCCGTCCATACCTTCACGAAACACTACAGTTTGGATGTTGCCTCTCGCCGTAGAGCAGGCTTCGGGCTAGCTGTTCTGCAAGGCCTTCTATCTTAAGGCTTGCACAGCTAGAACTGCTTCTTGGAGTAGTTTTCCTCCTCCCGGTGCCTCTCTTTGTTCCAGACTGCTTGGGATTCAGTCCTATATGTAATTACCTACTGCAAGAGCCCTCTTCAAAGTAAGATAGTACAGTTACGTAAGAACTTACCGTAACAGTAGATCTTCGAGAGAGGCTCTTGCAGTAAGTAATACCTTCCCGCCCTCCACCCCCCTAGGCTTTTTCAGCTCCTTTTCCAGTGAGGGAAATATCCGCACCTCTCTCATCTGGCCTTTCTGGCCCGTGGCGGGAAAGGACTGGAAGGTGGGCGTCAGGGACCGCCCCTTTATACCGACGTCTCCTGACGCCGGTCACCTGACATGGGGACGGTCCCTCGCCAGGGACTGCTGGCTAGAAAGTTTTCCATGGGGGTCCTGCCGCCTGCCGGCGTCAGTCCTATATGAAATTACCTACTGCAAGAGCCTCTCTCGAAGATCTACTGTTACAGTAAGTTCTTACGTAACTGTACTTTTCCTTTACTTCCGGCTTTCAGACGCGAGAAAGTACCTTCCCAGGTGACCCCTTTTGTTGCCTCCTGTCAGGAGTCCAGCTTCTTTCCTCTTGCAGGATGGTCTCCTCCTGGGGGCCTCCCAAACCCTGGGACACAACCATGTGACCTCCTGGGATTCTGGGTCGTTAGTTTGTACAATGAGATGAATCAGTTTGGCTCTAGAGTATGATATCGGGGGACATTGCTTTGCCCTGGTTCAGTCCACCTCTGCTTGTTTGTTTCCTCGGAGGGATGGGGGGAGGTCATCTCTTCGGGGGAGATTAGGTTGCATATTTGGTGGCTATCAGGCTCCGAATACTCTTGGCTATTCAAACAACATGAAGTCTTGCTGTATTCTGATTATATGCAGTTAGCCCCAACACTTGAACTACTCCTGAGAGGAAAGGGTTAACTCTATGCCATGGCATAGAATGTTGAGCTCGAGCTCAGTGTTCAAACCTCTGTCCCTGGTACTCCACCTAACTGTGAAGTCGCTCCAGAGAATTACTCCTTCGCTTCCGTTCGGTTTAGTAAAATCGGTTGGTTTTTAACCGCATTTTCTTGTTTTATTTCAGTATTCAGATCTCTGTCTACGGTACAGTAAGTGTTGCTAGTAGGTAGTTATAGTTCATTTGGTAGAAATTGTTTTTTTGTTTGATTTTCTTCCGGTCTGTCCGGTTGGGAACCAAAGCACATTCTTTAACGGTTAATTCTTTTTTTTTCTGTGTCTATTGTGTGGTTTCCGGTACTTATCGGTTCAAAAAAAAAAAACGAGTTTTCTTCTGGTTTTTTATCCGACCCGTGACAGGGTTGGAACCGATAAGTGAGTAGTTGCCTGGCTTAACCGCTGTTAAGGGTAACTTTTTGAATCCTGCATGTCTGAGAAACCCAAAAAGGAAACCGGTCCCACTGGGTTTCAGCACTGCACTGAGTGTGGGGAGGCCTTTGCTAAGGCTTATCCCCACCTCATCTGTGTTTATTGTCTGGGGTTTGACTACCCCAAAGAAGCCAGATATGTAAGAACTTTCCTAAAGCCACTTTGAAAAAATGTTTAAGTAGGCTGAAGGAAAGAGAGGCCAAAAAGTCCACTGATCTGGATGGCCAGCCAGTTTTGGTTCGAATGAACCTGAGGGCTGCCCACCGACAAATGATACCTCCTCGGCAAAGGAGAGCGACTCTGTGAAGTCGGTTCCGTCTAAAAGAAAATGCAAGTCAGCTGGTTCGGATCCCGGTTCCCATGTTCCAACCGCTGAAGAGATTGCAGAAGTGATTACTATTGTTCAGTCGCTTTGCCCGGTTTCGACTGAACCGACACCGGTTCAAAGATGATTGGTTCGGTCAGAAATAGTTGCTTCTGAAATTGAACCTGAAGCATTCTATGAGAGCGATTGGGAAGATGATGATGATTGTGAAGAAGTGGAAGGTGAATGCCTAGATGAGCCAGTAGAGCCTGACCTCTCCCCAGACAGGCCTTCCAATGTGTCTCCTGCCAGACTGAGTCCCCCTCCCATTTTTTGTTTTACAAGAAAGTGGCTGATACTCTTCAGCTTCCAGTGGAAGAGGTTGAACAGGATCAGGAGGAACCTGACTTCGTGGAAATGATGGATGTCCCACAGTCAAAGAGAGTGTCTATCCCTCTGCATAAATCCCTGGGGAAGCAGACACAAAAAATTCTGCAATTTCCAACATCTATACTGCCTGTGGATAAAAGAATGGACAGGAGGTATGCCTCGTCAGGTCCTGGGACGGCATTCCTCACAAATCATTGCAGCCATGTTGGGTTAGTGCAAGCTGCAGCCTGGGACAAGGCTAACATTCCCCTGGCATCTCACCCCCCAGATGAGGATTCCAGGAAAGTGGATGCCATGGCCAAGAAACAGTACTTGGCATCCTGATTGGGACTCAGGCAAGCTAATTACATGGCATATACAGTCAGATACCAGAAATCCATGTGGGATACGGTTCTAGAGCTGGCTAAGAATGCCCCTCCAAATCTGGCTAAGTAGCTGGAGCAGGTGGCTGTGGATGGTATCTAGGCATCCAAAGTCCAATTCCATGCTGCTGTGGACGCGAATGATGTGCATTCCAGGGTCATGGCTACATCTGTCTCCATGAGGAGATTTGCTTGGCTCAGATGTACCAGTTTGTCACAGGATACTCAGACTAAGGCCATGGATTTTCCTGTTGCTGGCAACACTCTGGGGAACAAACTGAGGCTTACATGAAGAAGATGGATGAGTACAGGACCACCTACAGGAGTGCTGCAGCAAAAGAAAAGCAGGCCACTTCTCAGAAGCAGCAATTTAGGGCTGGCAGGGTCAGGCCTTTTCACAGGCCTTTTTTACCAAGCCCAGGCCTCCTCTTTGTTCCAGCAGAGGGGGTTCTTTAAGGGAAGAGGCAGACAAGGGATGACCAGGACCCCATCATCCACTCAATCTAAGCCCCCTGCCAAACAGACACCCTGAGGTGTCAGTTGGTTGCCTCCCCAGTTCCTGTAGGGGGCAGGCTGGCTCACTATTTCCAGGCCTGGAAGTCTATTACTTCAGGCAAATGGGTCCTGGAAGTAGTGAGCCAGGGACTTGCTCTCAGTTTCAAAAGGTTTCCAAAATGAGAGCAAAGTCTTTCAGTCCTCCCTCTCCCGTGGAGACAAAGGCCTTAGAGGCAGAAGTCTCCTCTCTACTGTTTCTTCAAGCAGTAGAGAGAGTACCTCTTTGTCACAGGGGGAAAAGGACTGTATTCCAGATGCTTTCTTACCCCAAAACAGACAGGGGAGTGGTGACCCATCCTAGATCTAAGATACCTCAACAGACATATATTAAAACCAAAATTCAAGATGGTGACTCTGGCAATAATTCTTCCCTTTCTGAGACCAAGAGACTGGCTAGTCTCCCTGGATCTCAAGGATGCCTATTTCCACATACCTATCGGACATTCCCACAGAAAATACCTCAGGTTCTAGGGACATGGATATGTTGTTCATCCACACTCATTGGCAGGTATCCTTGCCGCTTTAAATCTTGCCGGAAGGTCTTCAAGCTTGCTCCTCCCACCCACCCGGGTGGTATAACTCTACTCCGCCCCATGGCGCCAGATCTTCCCTTACGGCTTGGAAGCTCAGGTTTCCTCCTTAACGCTCTGCGTTTGAGACTGATTACTATTTCTCCGTTTTGGATTTAAAAATAAATTTTGCGAAAAAAGACTTCAGTCTTCTATCCCACCAGCAGCTGCGATGGACAAATCGACTCCGGATTTTGAGATGCCCATGCGGGCAGAAGATGTCTCGGACGGATCCACACTCCACGGTGTGTCTACTGTAGGCCTTGAGCACGACCCGCGGGCTTGGGCCTGTGCTCATCTTCCGCCCTCACGTCCTCCGAAGACCGTGCTGCTTGATTGCAACTGGAGTGCGTCCGCGAGCTTCCCTCGGTGAAGTCCAAGGAGGCCCAGTTAGCGGTGTCTGCGGCGGAGCTCGGCCGGATCCTTTCGGCCAGGATGGTAAGCCCTCGAAGAGGAGGCGGCGGGCCGTATCTTCGCTTCGCGGCATTTATCCCGCTCTCTCTGGGCTCTTCTTACACGGCTTCTTTTAAGAACTTTGTCTGTCCCTCTCCACTAAAGGAGAAGGGCCTACGTTCGCGGACCTTATTCTCGGTCCAAAAAGAGGGACAGGGTAGATCCCTCCGTCGGCCTCTTGGGGCCGGGAAAGGTCCCTCTCCCGGGCCGTCGACCGTTAAGCTTGACCACTGGCCTCCACGGTGTCCCGTCAG
The DNA here is from genome assembly GCA_016271365.2 of Neoceratodus forsteri. Classification (NCBI taxonomy): domain Eukaryota; kingdom Metazoa; phylum Chordata; order Ceratodontiformes; family Ceratodontidae; genus Neoceratodus; species Neoceratodus forsteri. Next base: position 498,665,963 of record CM057449.1, on the reverse strand, counting down.
GTCAGTTGGCCGAGACTCCCACCACGATGAAGTCGAGATTTTTCTCGACCCATTGACCGGCTGTCACCTTAGCAGCCGAGATTCCCTCCCCGGTTCCCCAGGAGAGTTGAGGATCCCGTGGCTCGCCTGTTGCCTCCGTTCCGGAGCCCTCGGATGCACCATCCCGAGCCGGCGGGAGTGCTGTTCTGCCGACACTCCCGCACCGACCTCGGAAATTCCGGGACTCGGTCTGGACTCTCGTGTTCAGCCGATCCCACCGTCATAGGCGGTCTCGGTCTCGGCACCTCGGGTGGCGGCGCGGCTGCTGGTGTGCCCTCGCCTCCTCCTCGGATGAGGGAGGCTCACTGAATTACGACGGCGCGAGACCTTATGTTGCAACAGCTTCCTCCTAGCCGGGAGTAAGCCGACCCTCGCCTTCCCCGGCCATTATGGCTGTCACCGAGCTGCCGACAACCCCGACTTATCCGAGGAGCTCATACCCAGGCCGGTTGTTCGGCCAAAACCAGCTGCTCCACCGATTCCGTGGAACCTCCGCCCACAGCCACCATCTGGGGCTCCGACAAGGATTCTCGGTCGGCTAAGGGTCTACCCCATCGGCTGTCAGTTACCTCACTCCCGACCGACCCTCAGGTGAAGGTGGCCAGGCCAGAGGCAGCTTCGAGGACTCTTCCGAGTCCCAAGATGATTCTCCTTTTCTCCAAGCGACTGGACTTGAGTCTCAGGAGGTCAGTCACTGGACGATAGCCCGCCGCCCTTCCTAGGACTACTCTCGCTCATCTCGAGTCCACTGGGATGGAGCTCAACCCATTTCAAACGGGCCAGGTATCCCTCACGGAGATTCTGGACTCGAGGGATCTCGGACGGAGGTCTTTCCGTGGCCGAGGGCCATAGTGGGTCCAGCACTGAGCTTATAGCGCCCTGCTTCCTGCTCCGCGCTTCGCCAGGATGGCTAGGAAGTATGGTCCCTACCGTTCCTTGTCCGGTTTTTGGAACACCCTCTGCTGAGGGGTTACACGACAGCTTTTTCCGCGCACGAGTAACGCCCAGGGATGTGGACAAACCTCCTGACAAGGAGTCCAAGAAATTGACCTGCGTCGGGTGAAAAGTCTACGCTATGCCCTTCTCGTCGTTCTTCGCCAGGCCAGTTCGGTCAGTCTCATGGCATTTTTCTCATGCCCTGTTGGGCTCCTGGTAGGTCATCCTCATCTTCCCGCCCGATCTGCAGACTACGGCTACAGGTGCGGGACCAGGGCAGCATTGGCCAAACAGCAGCTCCAGACTGCTTTGGACATAGGGGACTCATGTGCCAGATCGGTGGCGGCCGCGGTGGCTATTTTGTCCGGCGGGCTTGGCTGAGGATATCCACCTACTTCGATACCAGGAGCATGTTGGCGTTGATGTTCTTTTTGGGACTGACCTCTTCGCCCTGGGGTGGAAGGTCACCTGCAGAGGATCGAGAAGTCCAATGCCACCTTTGACTCGGGTCTTCCACCAGAAGGACAAAGGCCGTGAAACCACAGCCTAAGCCCTTTCGCCCTTCTGTGCCCCCGCGCCTCGGCCCAGCTGTCGTCAGGCCAGCAGGCTCGGCCTGGCATCCCAAACCCAAGCCGCCGGCTCTCTAACAGGAGGCAGGGAGGAAAAGGCCCAGGAGGTCCCTCGGCCGGTCCTCCTCCAAGCCTGCCCAGTGACGGGGCTGAGGGGTGTTTCCCATTCTCGGCCACTCACTCCCCTGGTCCCCCTGGGGACGGCCCGCACTGCTCCGCCTGGTCCACTGTCTCTACGGACAGGTGGGTCTTGAGGTGGTGGGAAGAGGCCTGCCTCTGGAATTCGAGCAGGCACCACCCTTCTGAGCCGCCGCCTCGGGGCTTCTGATCCCCAGCCTCACTGGCGGCTCTGCCGAGTCGACATCGCCTCCTCCTCCAGAAGGAGGTGATAAGAGGTGGTGGACCTCCTTCAGACCCAGGGTTTGTGTCCAGGTACTTCCTGGTTCACGCTGGACGGGGTTGGCCCATTCTTACCTCCCACACGACCTAAACAAGTTCCTAAGGTCTCGAACCTTCAGGATGGCTGTCACTCTGGCTCAGATAATACCATCCTTGGAACGCGTGCGCAGGTTCTGCTTCTCGACTTGCAGGACGCTTTTTCACGTCCCTATCCATCCGGCTCTCACCAGAGATTCCTTCGCCTCGAGCGGAAGGATCCTCTTCGAGTTCCAAGCCATGCCCTCTCGGCTTGTCTCCAGCTCCCAGGGTCTTCACCAAATGCATGGCAGTGGTGACAGCATTCCTGCGCGCCGTGGGTCCTGGGTGTACCCTTACCTGGACGACTGGCTGATAGCAGCTCCCTCCGGGAAGGAGGCAGAGTGGTCCAGAGATCTGTCCTCCAGGTCTGTTTCTCAACTGGGCCTCCTTATCAACGAGGCTAAGTCGGAACTCGAGCCAGCAGGTGATTCTATTCATCGGGCGCAGCTCGACTCTCGAGCCAGAGCTGCTCCCGGGCGGACAGGGCCGAGGTTCCTCCTCCTTGGGTTCGATCATTTCTGGTTGGGCAATTGCGCCTGCCCGGGACTTCCCATGCTCTTCCTGGGTCTCATGGCGGTCTGCACCAGCGTGGTCCGCTGGGCCCGCTGGAACATGCATCCTCTTCTAGTGGGGTGCCTGGACAGTGGTCACAACGTCGCGATCCTTTTGACCAGCTTGTGTCGGTGACACAGGGATGTGGGCACGCCTCCAGTGGTGGACCGTTCCAGATCATTTGCAGGAGGGCATCCTGTTTCGTCTGCCTCGAGCTTCACGTGTCTCTATCTACCGAATGCCTCTCTGATGGGTTGGGGTGCCCATCTGGGGAACACTGGGCTCATGGCCTCTGGTCCTCAAGGGAGTCCCGATGCCATATCAACCTGCTGAGCCCGAGCGTCCGCCTAGCTCACCGCCTTTTGCTCCGCTCCTTCCGGGTCAAGTGGTCCGAGTCCAGACGGACAATACCACATCATGTGTTTATCTAAACCGCCAGGGCGGGGACGCGCCCATGCTTCTATGCAAGGAAGCTTCCGTGACGGTCACTGTAGCAGCCTGGAGGCGGATCTCTGGCCATTCACGTGGCAGGAGCCTCCAACACCCTGGCCGATGCCCTGAGCCGGATAGGGGCTGCATCCCACGAGTGGTCTCTCCTGCCGGAGGTAGTACAGCATCTGGCTCTCCCATTGGGCACACCTCAGGTGGACCTGTTTGCCTCAGGAGAAGCTGGTTGAGCCTGTTCCATGCCCGCCCCTCAGCAGGGCTGCGCTGCAGGGGATGCTTCTCGAGGCAGTGGACCCGGGCCTTTACGTCCCCCATTTCCTTGGATCCACAAGGTGCTTCAGGAGGGGCCAAGGCGCAGGTGATTCTGATAGCCCCAGACTGGCCTCGCCAGTTCTGGTACCCAGATCTCTCAGTCTCAGCCTTCCAGATTCCGGCAGCTTCCAGCTCGCCTCGACCTGCTCTCAGTCAATCAGGGGAAGGTGTTCCATCCGGACCTTCAATCCTTGCACCTGACGGCCTGTTCCTGAGCGGCTGAGAGTTCCAGGCCTTGGGTCTTCCGACAGGTCCTCAATGTTGTTGAGGCGTCCCGTATGAGTCGCATGAAATGTTATGCCTTCAAATGGAAGAGTTTTCCATTTGGTGTCGAAACAAGGGCTTGGACCCTTCCTCCTGTTCCTTGGCAAGCATCTTGGACTATTTATGGTCCCTTTCTAGTCAAGGGCTTAGGTCGGCGACCCTAGGGTGCACCACAAGCGCATCTCTACTTGCCGATGCCGGGCGGGAAGCCGTCGGTGGCGCAGGAGAAGGTGGTCTGCCGTCAAAGGCCTTGATCACATTTCCTCCAGTGGGAACCCCCACCTCCGTGGGATCTACTGCTGGTATCTGGCAGCTCATGGGTGCTTTTTCAACTCTTGCACAGGTGTGCTCTTCTCACCTGTCGTGGAAGACCGCCTTCTTGGTGGCTATCACGCCAGCCGAATGGATGAGAGAGCTCCAGGCGCTTTCCATCGAGTCTTCTTACCTGGTCTTCCACAGGGACAAGTTGTCCTTGCGCCTACCCGAAATTCCTTCCGGTTGTGGTGTCGGAGTTTCACCTTAACCAGGTGTTGACTCTGGCGGTGTTCTACCCCAATCACACCTCGGAGGTCGAATATAGGCTCCATACTGACCCTAGAAGGCGCCACTTATTATAGGGAGCGACGGCTGAAATTGGAGAGGTTCGCCAGCTGTTTGTCACCTACGCTGAAGCCAAGATTCACAGACTGCAGCCAAGCAGACGCCCATAAGCAGGGGTAACCTCCGCATAGATCTCTGCGTTATAGTTTGGCATGGAGCCTCCCAGAGGGATAAGAGCCATTCTACCCGCTATACTGCTGCAAGTGGCTGCTTCCAGGGGCGCCCCATCAGTGGAAATCTGCAGGGCTGCTGCCTGGAAGTCAGCAAACACCTTCATTACCCATTACCACATCGACCTTGAGTCACGCCGGATGCTGGTTTTGGGCCTCGGTTCTCCAGTCTCTCTTTCCCAAGTAAGTATTGGGGTGTGTCTTGCCTCCCTCCTCCCGGAGAACTGCTAGGAGTCTGCCAATGAGTGTGGATGAACAACATATCCATGTCCTAGAAATACAGGTTACTCACCTGTAACAGGTTTCTAGAATGGTATATGTTGTTCATCCCGACCACCCGGCCTCCCGACTGACGCACAACCTGAGCTTCCAGCGGGCCAGATCTGGCGTCATGGGGCGGAGCCGAGAGTTATACCACCCGGGTGGGTGGGAGGAGCAAGCTTGAAGACCTTCCGGCAAGGATACCTGCCAATGAGTGTGGATGAACAACATATACAATTCCTAGAACTCCTGTTACAGGTGAGTAACCTGTATTTTGAGCTGCCCTCAGCTCATTACCAATTCAGAGCAGTGCCTTTTGGTCTTAACATTTGCTCCCAAGGGTGTTCACTAAGTGTCTAGCAGTAGTGGTGACCTTTCTCAGAAGACAGGGTATCCTGCTATTTCCATATGTGGACGACTGGATCATAGTGGGTCAGTCCTCAGACCAAGTCAGATCAGCTCTGGAGGTCACTCCAAAGCTTCTGGACTCCTTAGGATTCATTCTGAACCTAGAAGAGTATGTTCTGGAACCAGCCCAGCTTCTGACTTTTATAGGGGAGGAACTAGACACTATTCAGGCAAGGGCATTTCTCCCACTTTGAAGGGTACAGTCCCTAGTCACTCTGGCTTCCTCTTTTCATCCTCTAGTGTCTCAGCCAGCCAGACACTTCCTACAGTTGCTAGGCTACATGGCAGCTTCTGCTGATGTTGTGCAAGGGGCAAGATTTCAAATGAGAGATATTCAGTTTCACCTAAGGTCTTACTGGTCTCAAAAAAAAAAAAAAAAAAAAGATCCTCTCTCCAAATTGGTTCCAGTGTCCCAAACTCTGGTTCAGGCCCTCCTGTGGTGGCTGGAGGAGGACAGTCTAAGACAAGGTGTCCCTTTCCTCAGTCAGTCCCCTTCAGTGATTCTCACCACAGATGCCTCTCTGCTGGGATGGGGAGCTCACTTGGACCAGCTTACTGCACAGGGAACCTGCTCTCATCAGGAGTCTCTTCTGCACATCAATCTCCTCGAACTCAGAGCTGTCTTTCTAGCACTTCAGTCATTCGCAAGCACCAATCAGGGAAAAGTGGTGCAGATCAGGACAGACAATACCACAACCATGTGGTACATCAACAAACAGGGAGACACTCTGTTCTCGGCCTTGTGCACAGAAGCCATGAATACATGGTCTCTAGCTTATTCCCTTCAGGTTTCCCTGATGGCTGTGCATCTCTCAGGGAAGGACAACATTTTAGCAGATGCTCTCAGCAGGATTTCTCAAGGTCACCACGAATGGTCCCTGAATCCTCTGATTCTTCAGGTCATTTTCAAGAGGTGTGAGGCACTCCAAAGATAGATCTCTTTGCAGCCCCAGACAATCACCAGCTTCCTCTGTTTTGCTGCAGACTCCCTCTTCTGGGATCTGTTCCCCAGGATGCTGTACTGTTGGATTGGACAAACAGGTTTCTGTATGCTTTTCCTCCTTTCCCACTGATATTGAGAGTCCTGATCAAAATCGGATCTCAGCTTGCAAAGTGATTCTGGTAGCCGCAGACTGGGCCAGGCAGCCATGGTACCCCCTATTATTGTCCATGTCAGTGACAATACCACTGTGTCTTCCCAGACAGTACAATCTCCTCACCTCTTTGCAGGGGAGGATACTGTATCCTAACCTTCACACTCAAAGTTTGGCTCTTGAAGAGCTAGAAAATGCAAGCCTGCAACTTTCCCAATTGGTCCTGGACATTCTTAAAGTTAATAGAAAATCCTCTACTAGAAAAACTTGCAATTCCAAATGGAAGAGATTTGGTTTCTGGTGTTCTCAGAGGCACATTCAGCCAGATTCAGCTGATATTGCCACTGCTTTAGATTATTTAGTGCATCTTAATAGTTTAGGCCTCAGGCCTACTACTCTGAAGGTACATCTGGCAGCTATATCTGCTTTCCTTTCAGCTGGCAAGGGCTCCTCCTTAGCTTCTCATCCAGTTTTCAAGAAATTTTTCAAAGGTCTGGTTCACATTAATCCTCCTTTTAAGGAGCCTACTCCAGTTTGGGACTTGAATATCTGTATTGCACAGCTTATGCAGACCCCTTTTGAACCCTTATCCTTGGCTGAGTTGAAGTACTTGACTTTGAAAACTGTGTTCCTGGTAGCCATTACTTCGCCAGGAGAATCAGTGAATTACAGGCCTTATCAGTGGAACCTGATTTCATTCTATTTCACAGGGATAAGGTGGTCCTTCGAACCAATCGAAAGTTCCTTCCTAAGGTGGTATCAGACTTTCATTTGAATCAGTCTGTCATTGCCTGTTTTTTTCACTGACCATTCTTCCTCTGGGGAGAGGAGATTGCACAATCTTGATGTAAAGAGGTCCCTTAGTTATATAGAACACACTAAGGCCCATAGAAATAACTTTTCACAGCTGTTTCTCACTTATGGAGAAGTGGGTAAAGGTAAACCTGCTAGTAAGAGGACTATTGCCAGGTGGATTGTCTCCTGTATCCAGTTGTGCTATTCAGAGTTGGAGAAAGAGCTACCCTTAGGCCTGAGGTCTCACTCCACCAGAGGTACAGCTGCTTCGGTCGCAGCAGCTAGAGACATACCCTTAGTGGAAATCTGTAAAGCAGCCACCTGGAAAACTGTTCATACATTTACCAAGCATTACTCTCTTGATATCCAGTCAAGAAGTGATGCTAGGTTTGGCACAGCAGTACTGCTGAGCCTGTTCCCAAAATAGGTTCTGTAACTCCCTCCTCCAAGGGGATACTGCTTGGTAGTCTGCATATAGTTAAGAGTACAGCAAGGCTTCATGTTGTTTGAAGAAAAAATTACTCACCATAGTAATGTTGTTTCCTCTAATGGAGTCTTGCTGTATTCTGACCTCCTTCCCTCCCTCCCCTCCTAGAATCTAGTGTTTTTGGGATGTGGTCTGGCAGGTGCAGTGCTGCACCCCAGAGGTGTACTCGGGATACCTCACCTTTGTTTGAGGTTTTTACGATTTTCTTTAGTATATATTGGTTGTTTTCACTACCTAGTTGGATTCTCTTTGGGGTTCTCGACTTGAGTCTTCTAGACCCGCAAAAAATGTTTATTGCCCTTTGGCACAAAATTTCACAACAATTTCAAGATTGTTAGTATAGTGCTCATAAGAATCTGACAGTTACACTGAGGAGTACCAGGGACAGAGGTTTTAAAATCGAGCTCGAGCCCATCGTTCTATGCCCTGACATAGTTAACCCCTTTCCTCTCCAGAGCAGTTCAAGTGCTGGGGCTAACTGCATATAGTCAGAATACAGCAAGACTCCATTAGAAGAAACATTACTATGGTGAGTAATTTTTTCTTCTGTCCTTTAGTCTCCCTTGGATTTTGCCCTGCTCTATATCTCTTGACAGGGCATTCCTCCTGCTGTCCTCTTTTCAGAGGACTAGCCTCAGGCTAAGGGTCTGCTTGGGCTTCCTTTCCCTCTCTGTATACTGTAGTGATCTTTCGTTCTGGGGGTTTTACCTCCCTTGTGGCACTGCTTGGGACTCTGTCTTAACGGTGTTGCCTACTGCAGAAGCCCCCTCGAAGCAAGATAGTACAGTTACATAAGAACTTACCGTAACAGTAGATCTTAGAGAGGAGCTCTTTCAGTAGGCACTTTTTCAAACATGAAGTCTTGCTGTATTCTGACTTATTGCAGTTAGCCCCAGCACTTCAACTGCTCTGGGAGAGGACAGAGTTAAATTCTATGCAGAGCATAGAAAGTTGAGCTCGAGCTTGGTTCAGACCTCTGTCTGCTGCTCTTCAGAGTACAACCATCAGATTCTTTACTCTGCTTAACTGAACAGCTGCTCCGGAGATTTCTCCTTTGCTCACGGTTCATCAGTCTGTTAAAGTAGTCAGTTTTACCAATCCTTTCATTTATAATTTGGTTCAGAACTCTGTCTGTGGTACAGTAAGTACTTAGGTAGTGGACTAGCCGTAGGATACTTGTGGAAATTGTAAATTTGAACTTTTAACCGGTTCGGCTGAACTGGTTATTTTTTGTGTTATTCTTTGTATTTTTTTCTTCAGGTTTAGTGTGTGGTTACTGGCCCTTATTGGTTTTAAAAAAAATGTGTTTCTTGTGTTTTTTTCAAATACCCGTAATACGGTTAGAAACCAATAAGGGGTTCTTACCTGGCTTTTGCCGAGTAAAGGGTAAGTTTGAGTTATAGGATGGCTACGTCAGAGAAACCCAAAAGAAAAACCGGGGCCCACTGGGTTTCAACACTGCAGTGTGTGTGGGGAAGTCTTTGCTAAGGCTGATCCCCACATCACCTGTGTTTGTCTGGGTTTGACCACCTCGATTCAGTCTGCCAGATATGTAAAATTTCCCTAAATCCACCCTAGACAAGAGATTGGGCAGGCTTAGGGATAAGGAGGCCGAGAAGTCCGCTGACCCAGATGGCCAGTCCGGTTCGGTTTTGGCCGAACCAGAAGGAGTGCCCTCTGGCCAGGGTGATACTTCGGGCAAAAGGAGAGCCGATTCCAAGGGATCAGTTCTGTCAGAAAAGAAGACAAATCGGCTGGCTCGATCCAGAGTCGCATGTTCCACCGCCCATGAAGGAGATTGCCGCGCGTGAGTGATTGTTGAATCGCCAGATATATCCGACTCAAACCGGTGCCTTCTGGCAGGCGCTGGTTTGGTCAGTTCTCTGGTTGAGGATTATGCCCCTGAAGATTTTTATGAACCGGATTTGGAGGGGGACGATGATTGTCGTCGTGGTGGTGGTGGTGGTCATCATGATGATGGAATGGAAGGCCTGGATGAGCCCTTTGAACCGGACATCTCCCTTGACAGACATTCTGGTGTTTCCCCTACCAGGCTTTCTGAGTCCCCTTCCCACTTTGTTTTAGAGGAAAATGGTAGAGACCCTCCAGATCCCCTTGGAAGAAGCTGTGGAGGAACAAGAGGAGCCTGAGTACGTTGAAATGATGGACATCCCAGAGTCCAAGAGGTTGTCTCTTCCCTTTCATAAGTCCTTTGGGAAACGGACACAAAAATTGTTGAAAACTCCTAATTCTTTACCTCCTGTTGACAGAAGTATGGACGCAAGGTACATGTTGTCAGGCTCAGTACGGAGTACTTGTAACAGCGATGCAGCCATGTTGGGGTTGTGCAGGCTGCATCCTGTGATAAGGCTAACATACCCTTGGCACCACCCCCCAACCACCCCCCTGATAAAGACTCGAGGGAGCTGCATGCCATGGCAAAGAAACAGTACATGGCATGCGCCTTTGGACTCGGGCAGGCTAACTATATGGCCTGTGCAGCCAGGTACCAGAAGTCCAGGTGGGACACTGTACTGGCACTGGCTAAGCAGGCCTCCCCTCAGCTTGCCAGGGAGCTGGACGAGGTGGCTGCTGATCGGATTGAGGTATCAAAGATCCAATTTCATGCTGCTTTGGACTCCAATGATGTGTCATCACAAGTCATGGCTACATCTATGGCTCTTTGGAGAATGGCTTGGCTCAGATGTACTAGCCTTTCACAGCACACCCAGGCTAAGGCCATGAATTTCCCTGTGGTGGGTAATTCTTTGTTTGGGGAGCAGACAGAGGATTACATGAAAAAGATGAAACATAGAAACATACAAATTGACGGCAGATAAGGACCGCAAGGCCCATCCAGTCTGCCCATTTCTTTTTCTACCTTATAAATGTGCCATCGGCCTTTGCTCTGTCAGTGGCCTATCTATTCATAGTCATTTGTATTGCTCCCTTATGCCTATCCCATGCCTGTTTGAAGCCCTGCACTGTATTCATAGCCACCACTTCTTGTGGTAAGCCATTCCATGCATCCACCACCCTTTCTGTGAAAAGAATTTCCTCACATTCCTCCTTAATTGGCCTCCTCAATCTCATGCTGTGTCCTCTTGTCCTGCTATTTTTCTTATATTTAAACATGTTAGACTCTTTCACCTTGTTTATGCCCTTAAGGTGTTTGAATGCTCGATCATATCACTCTCTCCTCTTGCTCAAGGGTATACATATTGAGTCTGCTAATCTGTCCTCATATGTCTTCTGATGCAGTCCCTGCACCATTTTGTTGCCTCTTCTCTGACTGCCTCAATTAGGTTAATGTCCTTGTGAAGGTGTGGCCTCCAATACTGTGCGCAGTACTCAGATGGGGCCTAACCAGTGTCTTGTACAGAGGGATTATTACCTCCCTCTTACGACTTGTGATACCCTACTAATACACCCTAACACCCCCCTAGCCTTACCTACTGCTTTGGGAGGTCTGCTTGGATGATTTTAGGTCATCAGTGATGATGATGCCCAAGTCTCTTTCTTCCTTTGTGACTGTTAGCACTCCCTCCTGGCTATAGGTGGCTTCAGGGTTTCTCCTTCCCATGTGCATGATTTTGCACTTCTTTGCATTAAATCCCAGTTGCCACTCTTCTGACCATTCTGCTAGTTTATCCAGATCTCTTCTCATTCTGCCCACCCCATCTGGATCATCTACCTGTTGCAGATCTTGGTGTCATCTGCAAACAGACAAGCCTTACCCTCTAGTCCATCTGCAAGGTCACTAATGAAGATGTTGAAGAGGACTGGCCCCAGGACTGATCCTATAATACCCCACTTGTGACTTGCATCTCTTCTGACTGTATACCATTTACCACCACTCTCTGTTTTCTGCCCGTCAACCAGTTTGCCACCCAGTTGACCAACTTCTGACCCACCCCTGAGCCTACCCAGCTTATTTATCAATCTTCTATGTGAACAGTGTCAAAAGCTTTGCTGAAGTCAAGGTAGGCGACATCAACTGCTCCCCTTGGTCCACCACTCTGGTTACCCAGTCAAAGAAATCTATGAGATTAGTTTGACAGGACCTTCCTTTGTAAACCCATGCTGTCTTGGATCCTGTGCCCCTATGGATTCCAGGTGTTGCACTATCCTTTCCTTAAGGAGTGCCTCATAATCTTGCCCACTACTGAGGTAAGACTGACCGGTCTGTAGTTCCCCGCCTCCTCCTGCTACCACTCTTGTGGAGCGGGACATGAGCCCTTCTCCAGTTTTCTGGGACCTCTCTGTGCTCAGAGACTCACTAAACAATTCTGCTAATGGCTCTGCTAGTTCCTCCTTTAGCTCCTTAAGTACCCTGGGATATATGCCATCAGGTACCATTGCCTTATCCACCCTGAGCTTAGCAAGCTCTTGTAGGACCCTTTCTTTTTGTGAAGGGAGTGGTGCTCTCACCCCTCCCCTGTGTCCATGATGCTGAGCCAGGCCCTGCCCTACCTTCTCTTCAGTAACAGTGAGCAAAAGTATCTACTTAGGATAGATCCTTTACAGGGTCCTCCTCCTCACATGCTCCCTTTTCTACATTGCTTAGCAGTACCCCTCTGGACTTTCTCCTTTCACTAATGTATCTATAGAAGGTCTTGTCACCTTCTTTTACTATTCGTGCTAGTGTTTCCTCAGTTTGGGACTTGCCTGCCTTACTGCCTTACCTGCTTCCTTAGGCAGTTTGGTATGCCTCCTATCTTCATCCCGCTGTGTTCCTTATATTTCCTGAAGGCCAGCCTTTGGCTCTGACCTTTCTGCTACTGTATTTGAGAACCAAAGTGGTTTCCTTCTTCTTTGCACTTCCTTTCTGTCTAACACAATGGGATGTTGCTTCAAGTATTGCATCCTTAATGCTTGCCCACTTTGCCTGTACCCTCACCTGTTGTTTTTTGCCAGGCTAGCTTTAACTCTGTTGGCCATCTTATCAAAGTCAGCTCTCTGAAGTCCCATATTTTTGCCTTTGAATGGATGATTTAGATGTAGTAAGCAACTTGAACCATACCATGATGGTCACTGGCCCCAGGTGACCTTCACCTGAGATCTGTGATCCCTTCTTGGTTAGTCAGTACTAGATCTAGGATAGCTCTGTCTCTTGTGTGTTGCTGTACCAGTTGTTTGAGGCCCTCCCCTGCAGGAATCCACTATGAGTCTAGTTCTGGCAGATGTTCCTGCTGGTATTGACCAATCTGTATCCGCATGTTGGAGTCTCCTATTATCAGAACCTCCCTTTAGCTGTCAGTGTTTTGTATATCTTCTAACAGTAGTGTCTATGTCCTCCTCTGGTCTGGGGCCTGTAGACAACCCCAGTTCTTATGTGTGTCCCATTTCTTGTTTCCAGGGTGACCCACAGTTCTTCTGGCTCCTTATGTGTATTCTGAATTTCTGTAGCTTTGATATTTTCATTAACATACAGGGCCACTTCTCCCCCACTTTTGCACCTCGGTCTCTTCTGAACAATACATAGCCAGGTACTGAAGTCTCCCTATGTGAGCATTGGTAAACCATGTCTCACTAATTGCTACTATGTCCAGTTTAGCCTTCTGACATTATTGCCTGCAGGTCTGATCTTATTTCCAGGCTGTGAGCATTTGTGTACATGATTTTCCATTGGCCAGATTTTGGTGTGTTAGTTGTTGGGAAGTTTGGCATTACCTGTGCATCGTATGGGGAGACAAACCTTTTTCTTACCTGGTGATGCAAATGAACGGCAACATGCTGAATTCCTGTTTGACCATTTAGCTGAGGGGAGGGGTTCTTCCCATTCAACGTATGGGGTGCTGCACCCTCTCCCATTTGCTAGTTTAAATAGTCTGCAAAGACGTCAGACTTCTGCCCCAATGCACTGACTCCTCTTTAGTCAGATGCAGTCCATCAAATTTAAAGAACTTCTCCCCAGAACTGTTGCCAGTTCCTACAAATCTGTGTCCTTTTTCCTGGCACCAGCCCTTGAGCCACATGTTTAGCTCCCTATCTCCCTCTTTCTGACCTTCCCGTCCATCTGCTTCCTCTCCCAGACTGGCAGGATCTCAGAGAAGGAGATGCCGGACGAAATAGATGATAGTTTGTCACCCAGCCTAGTCAGGTGTTCCTTGGTCTCCACAACTGACCGGTTGGCAGATCATTAGTCCCTTGTGTACTAGGACATCAAGTTTTCTCCTGCTTGTGAACAATTTGCAATGGGTCAGTGTCTCTCCATGCTGATGTACCAGAGACATCTGACCATCACCCCTGGCTGGAGATGGGTATCAACTCCCGAATCATGGAGTCTCCTATGATCAGAAGTTTTTGGATCTCCTTTGTGCTTGTTTTGTTTTGGTTCCTGATTTGGGTGAGTTTTGTTGTGTTAGCTCCTGTGCCAGTGTCCTGCTCTGCTAGTGTCTTCTGCCTCTTTATTTGATTTCGAGATAGAGGCAGATACCTGTTTGTAGTGTTTATATGGTTTTTGAGGTAATGTGTTGAGAGCAGAGAGGATGGGCACCTGATTTGCTTCTCCTAACCACCTGCCAACCTCCTGGACCAACTACCCTCTCATGGTCGAGGTTTTTCTGTTGGATGCTGGGGAAATGGCGGTGGTTCTTATAATGTATTTCCTCTTCAATATGAAATTTGAGGCGTGCAGTGTCTGCCCATGCTGCCCGGAGCTGGAGCCCTAAGATCTCCAAAGGCAGCAATGGAGGACAGTGTCCTAAATCTGTAAGACTGTCCTTCTGAAAATTGTTCCACAGTACCTGCAGTTAATGAACTCCATTCCAAATAAGCTGGGTTTGTAACCTAGTCAGAGTAATATAGAAGGAAAAAAAAAGGAAAAAAATGCAAGTAATGGTTTAATTGTGTTTTGATTAACTTGTTATAATGTTAAATTACTAGTGCCCTGTAAATGAGATCACTTGTGGAGGCCCCACTGATCCGCCCCCTTCCTGCTCTGCCACAGGAAATGTCACAACTGTGGTACCTATAAAAGGAGTGTAGCTGGGGTGGTTGGGGATGGGGTGGTGGCTGGCCTTCCCTGCCTAAAAAGAACCATGGACGAAAGAACAAGGAGGTAAGAGCAGAAACAATCGGTCAACAACAAATGCAGTAACCTTGAAAGCTTATCCTAATGTTAGATAAAACTGTAAAACCTGTAAAGCACCACCTGTAATAATTTCAGAGAAGATATACGCTGTAAGAAACACTTTGCTCCAGAGAAAATAAAGCAGTAACAGAAGATATACTTTGCAAAAGACAATTTGAATCAGAAGATTACAGCAGTAATCTGTTAGCACACACCTGTAGTACACCCTTGTAATAATGCAGAAGAAGGTATACCAGCAACAACAATTTGAATCAGAGAAAAATAAAGCAATGAAATGTTAGCAACAAACAGTAGCAATCCCTGTGAGTAAAAAATAAAAACACCACCACACAGTAAATCTGCTTAGCCAAACTAAGTCTTAATCATTTTCCCTTGCTCTGGTAAGTTTCTCTACTCTGCCTTTCAAGCAGTCTTAGAAGGAAAGAGCTCAGGTGAAGCTAGGTGCCTTGGCCAGCAAACCAAGTCTTCTACCTATCTAGATGGATGAATATAGGACCACCTACAGGAGTGCAGAAGCCAAGACAAGGCAGGCAGCTCCTCAAAGGCAACAGGCTGGGGCAGGGACAGGCCTTTTCATAGGCATTTTTACCAAGCCCAGGCCTCCTCCTCTTTTTCTCAGAGGGGGTTCTTCAGAGGGAGAGGTAGAAGGGGGATGAGCAGGGCTGCATCTACTCCTCAGCCTAAGGCTCCTGCCAAGCAAACACCCTGATGTGTCAGCCCAGGTCGACTCCCCAATTTCTGTAGGAGGCAGGCTGGCTTACTACTTCCAGGACTGGAAGTCTTACTTCAGACAAGTGGGTCCTGGAGGTAGTATGCCAGAGATTGGTTCTCAGCTTCACAAAGTTCCCAAAGCTGAGAGCCAGATCCTTTCCACCTGCAAGCATCTCCAAAACCATTGCCCTAGAGGCAGAGGTTTCTTCTCTGCTGGTTTTAAGGGTCATAGAGAGAGTTCCTATAATAAACAGGGGCAAATGTCTGTACTCCAGGTACTTCCTTACCCTGAAAAAGACAGGGGAGTGGCGACCCATCCTAGACTTAAGATATCTGAACATCTTTTAAAACCAAAATTCAAAATGGTGGCTCTAGGAATAATCCTTCCCTCTCTAAGGCCAGGGGACTGGCTAGCCTCCCTGGACCTAAAAGATGCCTACTTTCACATTCCCATCACGTGCTCCCACAGAAAGTACCTCGGGTTTGAATTGCCTTCAGGCCATTTTCAGTTCAAAGCAATGCCCTTCGGCCTAACATTAGCTCCAAAGGTGTTTACAAAATGCCTAGCAGTAGTAGTGGCCTTTCTGAGGAGAAAAAATATCTCCATATTCCCATACCTGGACGATCTTCAGACCAAGTTAAGTCAGATCTGCAAGTGACCCAGCAAGTGTTCACTTCTCTAGGATTTCTTCTCAGTCTTCCCAAGTCAGTTCTTGAGCCAGTACAGCTTCTGAGTTTCATAGGGGTAGAGCTGGATACTGTTAAAGCAAGAGCCTTTCTTCCCCTGGAAAGAGTAAGGGCCATCATAGAGCTGGCTTCCTCCTTCCACCTTTTGGTCTTCGACCAGCAAGTACTTCTTCAGCTTCTGGGCCACATGGCAGCTTGCACTGCAGTGGTCCAGGGGCCAGATTTCAGATGAGACATTCAGTCTCATCTCAGGTCCTTTTTGGTCTCAGAAAAGATTTCTAACCAAACTTGTTCCAGTATCTGACCCTGATCCAGGCCCCTCAGTGGTGGGATCAGGACAACCTCTGGCAAGGAGTCCCATTCATCACTCAGTCTCATTCTGTGGTTCTAACCACAGATGCTTCTCTCCTGGGGTGGGGAGCCCACCTGGGGACTCTCACAGCCCATGGAGTGTGTCCACTCAGGAGTCTGTTCTCCACATAAACCTTCTGGAGCTCAGGGTGGTTTATCTGGCCCTGCGAGCCCTCTCTCAATCAGTACAGAACAAGGTGATTCAAGTCAGGACAGACAACACCACCACCATGTGGTATATCAACAGGCAGGGAGGCACTCGGTCTACGGCCTTGTACACGGAAGCCATAAAGTTATGGTCCCTGTCTTATTCTTTGCAGACCTCTCAGGTAGCAGTCCATCTTCCAGGAAAGGACAATGTGCTAGCAGATGCATGGAGCAGGATTTCCCAGGGCCATCACAAATGGTCCCTGGATCCCCTAGTGTTGAAAGTGAGTTTTTCAAGGTGGGGCACTCGAGATAGATTTCTTTGCAACCCCAGACAATCACCAACTTCCTCTTTTTTTTTTGTTGCAGACCCCCAGTCTTGGGTGCAGTCCCTCTGGATGCTCTGATTCTAGATAGAGAAGGGAACCTTCTATATGCCTTCCCTCCTTTTCCTCTATTGTTCAAGGTCCTGGTCAAGATAAGGTCACAATCCTGCAAAGTGATCCTGATTGCTCCAGATTGGGCCAGGCAGCCTTGGTACCCCCTGTTGCTGTCCCTAGCAGTCCCTCTTCCCCTGTCTCTTCCCAGGAATCACAATCTGCCAACCTCCTCTCGGGAGGATTTGGTTATCCCAACTTTCGGCCTCTCAATCTCTAGGCATGGCTCTTGAAGAGTTAGAGTATGCATATTTGCATCTGTCTCAAGGGGTTCTGGATATTCTCAAAGTCTCTCTCAAACCTGCCACCAGAAAAACTTATAACTCCAAATGGAAGAGATTTAGTATTTGGTATTCCAAGAAGCTCATATCCCCAGACACTGCTGAATTGTTTACAGTTCTGGATTACATGGTTCATCTTAATGGCCTTGGCCTTAGACCAGCTACACTCAAGGTACACTTATCAGCTGTTTCTGCTTTTCTGTCAGTGGGAAAGCCCTCCTCACTGGCATCCCATCCTGTCTTCTGTAAAATTTTCAAGGGGTTGCTTCATACCAGTCCCCCCTTTAGGGAGCCTAAGCCTGCTTGGGACCTTAATGTTTGCATTGCTCAGCTTATGCAACCCCCGAGCCTTTGTCTTCAGCAGAGCTCACATTTGACTTGGAAACTGCGTCTGGTAGCTATTACCTCTGCCAGACGTATTAGTGAATTACAAGCCCTGTCAGTGGAGCCTGATTTCATTTCATTTCATAGAGATAAGGTGGTCCTTAGAACCAGTAGGAGGCTTTTACCTAAAGTGGTTTCGGATTTTAATCTGAACCAATCCCATGTCTCTTCCTGTGTTCTTCACTGACCATTCTTATTCAGGAGAGAGAAGATTACACAGTTTAGATGTTAAAAGAGCCCTTAGCTACTACATTGAGCATACTAAGGCACACAGGTTTGATTCCCTCCAGTTGTTCCTCACTTATGGGGAAGTGGGAAAAGGCAAACCTGCCACTAAGAGAACTGTTGCCAGGTAGATTGTATCTTGTATGCAATTCTGCTGTGAAAAGCTGGGTAAAGTACCACCCTCAGGCCTGAGGGCTCATTCGACTAGAGGTACAGCTGCTTCCCTGGCTGCTGCCAGGGATATTCCTTTGCTAGAGATTTGTGAAGCAGCCACCTGGAAAACAGTCCATACATTCACCAAGCATTACTCTCTGGATGTCCAGGCTAGGAGTGATGCTCGGTTTGGTACAGCAGTACTGCAGAGCCTGTTCCCAAAGTAGGTTTGATTCCCTCCTCCATGGAGGTACTGCTTGGTAGTCTGCAATAAGTCAGAATACAGCAAGACTTCATGTTTGAAGAAAAAATTACTCACCTTAGTAACTGTGTTTCTTCTAATGGAGTCTTGCTGGATTCTGACTTCCCTCCCTGGCTCCCCTCTCAGCACCTGTTTTTTTAGGAAGTGGGCTGGCAGGTGCAGTGTTGCACCCCAGGGGTGCATTTGGGCACTCCTTCTTTTTAGAGAGGAGTGGGTTATGTTTGGTCATTTTAATAGTCTTAAGTGTTCACTATCTGGTTTTTTCAGTTTGGATTTCTCGACTTGAGTCTTTTGGGGGATCCAAAATATTTGGTTGCCATTTGGCTAGTAACATTTTTTTGACAGTTTCCACATAGTGGGTTTAGTTAGTATTAGCTCGTAAGAATCTGACGGTTACGCTTTGAAGTGCAGAAGACAGAGGTTTGAACCAAGCTCGAGCTCAATGTTCTATGCTCTGCATAGAATTTAACTCTATCCTCTGCGGAGCAGTTCAAGTGCTGGGGCTAACTGCAATAAGTCAGAATACAGCAAGACTCCATTAGAAGGAAAGCAGTTATTAAGGTGAGTAATTTTTTCTTCTAGGGACATGGATATGTTGTTCATCCACACTCATTGGCAGGTATCCTTGCCGCTTTAAATCTTGCCGGAAGGTCTTCAAGGTTGCTCCTCCCACCCACCCGGGTGGTATAACTCTCGGCTCCGCCCCATGACGCCAGATCTTCCTTACCGCTTGGAAGCTCAGGTTCCTCCTTAACGCCTCCGTTTGTGACTGGTTCCTATTCTCCGTTTAGGATTTATAAATAAATTTTGCAAAAGACTTCAGTCTTCTATCCTCGCTGCTGCGATGGACAAATCGACTCCCGGATTGGAGATGCCCATGCGGGCAGAAGGTGTCTCGACGATCCACACTCCCGGTGTCTACTGTTTAGGCCTTGAGCACGACCCGCAGGCTTGCACTGTGTTTCATCTTTTCTCGCCGTCCTCGGAAGACCGTGCTGCCCGATTGCAACTGGGCGTCCCGAAGCGTTTCCCTCGGTGAAGTCCAAGGAGGCCGGTTGGCGGTGGTCACGCGGCGGCGGCTCGGGCGGATCAGTTCGTGCGGATGGTCGCCTCGAAGAGGAGGCGGCACGGGCAGAGCTTCTCGGCCGGCATTTATCCCGCCTTCTGGGTTCTTCCTACACGGCTTTTAAGGAGCTTTGTCTGTCCCTCCACTAAAGGAGAAGGGCCTGTGTCTGCTGGACCTATTCTCGGTCCAAAAGAGGGACAGGGGTAAGTCCCTCCGTCGACGCTCTTGGGAGCGGGAAAGGTCCCTCTCCCCGGTCGTCGACCGTCAGCTTCGGTCGACCGCTCGGCTTCGGCCACTGGCCTCACGGTGTCCCCGTCAGGTCAGTTGACCGAGACTCCCACCGATGAAGTCGAGATTTTTCTCGACCCATTGGACGGGCTGTCGCCTTTAGCAGCCGAGATTCCCCTCTCCCCGGTTCCCCCGGGAGGAGTTGAGGATCCCGTGGGCTCGCCTGTGCCTCCGGTTCCGGAGCCCTCGGATGGACCATCCGAGCCGAAGGGAGTGCCGGTTCCGGCCGACACCTCCCCGACCGACCTCGGAAATTCCGGGACTCGGTCTCGGTCTCGGACCTCTTCGGCGGTCCAGCCGATCCACCGTCATGGCGGTCTGGTCGGCACCCCGCTGATAAGCGGCGTCGCCGCTCGTCCTCGTCCTCCTCTTGATGAGGGAGGCTTCGGCGGAAATTACGTCGACGGGACGAGAGACCT
This sequence comes from Neoceratodus forsteri, assembly GCA_016271365.2. NCBI lineage: Eukaryota > Metazoa > Chordata > Ceratodontiformes > Ceratodontidae > Neoceratodus > Neoceratodus forsteri. The sequence goes on along the minus strand of CM057449.1, from coordinate 498,646,045 downwards.
TATGTTGCAACAGTTTCTCCTGGTCGGGAATAAGCCGACCCCGCCGCCTTTCCCCGTCATTAAGTGGGTTGTCACCGGAACGGGCCGACACAACCCCTCGACTTATCCGAGGAGCTTTACCCAGGCCGGTTGTTCGGCAAACCAGCTGCTCCACGATTCGGTGGAACCTCCGCCTCCACAGCCACCAATTGGGGCTCCGACCAAGGATTCTCGGTCGACAGGGTCTACCCCATCGGCTGTCAGTTACCCTCACTCCCGACCGACCTCGGCAGGTGAAGGGTGGCTCAGGCCAGAGGCAGCTCTTCGAGGATTCTTCCGAGTCCAAGATGATTCCTCCTTTTCTCCAGCGACTGGACTTGAGTCTTCAGGAGGTCAGTCAATGGACGATAGCCCGTCGTCCTTCCAGGACTGCTTCGGCTCATCTCGGAGTCTACGGATGGAGCTCGAACCCACGTTCCAAACGGGCCAGGTGTATCCCCTCACGGAGATTCTGGACCGGGGATTCTCCGACGGAGGCCTTTCCGTGGCGGGGCATAGTGGGTCCGCACTGGAGCTTTGGCAGCGCCCTGCTTCCTGCCCTGCGCCGGCCAGGATGGCCAGGAAGTATGCGGTCCCTACCGTTCCTTGTCCGGTTTTGAACACCCCTCTGCTGAGGGGTTGGTTACTTACCGACAGCTTCGCGCGCACGGCGTAACGCCAGGGATGTGGACAAACCTCCTGACAAGGAGTCCAAGAAATTGGACTATGTCGGGCGTAAAAGTCTACGCTTGCTCTCTCTCGGCTCTTCGCCAGGCCAGTTCGGCCGCCCTCATGGCACATTTTTCTCATGCCCTGTTGGGCTCCCTGGATGAGGTCATCCTCATCTTCCCGCCGATCTGCAGACTACGGTTAAGCAGGTGCGGGACCAGGGCAGGGCAGTGGCCAAACAGCAGCTCGAGACTGCTTTGGATATAGGGGACTCATGTGCCAGATCGGTGGCGGCCGCGGTGGCTATGCTGCCGGCGGGCTTGGCTGAGGATATCCACCTTTACTCGGATACCCAGCACAAGTTGGCGGATGTTCCTTTTGGGACCGACTCTTCGCCCTGGAGTGGAAGGCCACCTCCAGAGGATCGAAAGTCCAATGCCACCTTGGACTCAGTCTTATCCGCCTCAGAGGGACAAGGGACGCAGACCGCAACCCAAGCCCTTTCGTCCGTCTGCGCCCGCGGCACGTCCGGCCCAGCAGCATCAGGGCCAGCAGGCTCGCGCTTGGCATCCCAAACCCAAGCCCGCGGCTTCCTCCTTCAGGAAGCAGGGAGGTAAAGGCCCAGGAGGTCCCTCGGCCGGTCCCTCCTCCAAGCCTGCACAGTGACGGGTTGAGGGGTGTTGCCCCCAACCTCGTCACCTCACCCCAGGTTCTCCCCGTGGGGGGACGGCTCCGCTATTTCCTTTCTGCCTGGTCTGCTATAACCACAGACCGGTGGGTGTTGGAAGTGGTAGGAAAGGGCCTGCCTCTGGAGTTCGAGCAGGCCCCACCCTTCTAAGCCGTCGCCCCCAGGGGGGCCTCGGGGTCCGCAGCCTCGCTGTCGGCTCGACGAGCTGACATCGCTCTGCTCCTCAAGAAGGAGATGATCAGAGAGGTGGCGGACCCTCCCTCAGACCCGGGGTTTGTGTCCAGGTACTTCCTGGTTCCGAAACGGACGGGGGGCTGGCGCCCCATTCTCGACCTGCACGACCTAAACAAGTTCCTAAGGTCTCGGACCTTCAGGATGGTCACTCTGGCTCAGATAATACCATCCTTGGAACAAGGCGTGGTTCTGTTCCTGGACCTCCAGGACGCGTTTTTTCACGTCCCTATCCGTCCGTCTCACCAGAGATTCCTTCGCTTCCGAGCGGAAGGATCCCTCTTCGAGTTCCAAGCCATGCCCTTCGGCTTGTCTCCAGCTCCCAGGGTCTTCACCAAATGCATGGCTGTGGTGACAGCATTCCTGCGGCGCCGAGGGGTCCGGGTGTACCCTTACCTGGACGACTGGCTGATCGCAGCTCCCTCCAGGAAGGAGGTGGAGCGGTCCAGGGATCTGGCCCTCCAGGTTTGCTCTCAGGTCGGCCTCCTTATCAACGAGGCCAAGTCCGAACTCGAACTGAAGCAGGTGATTCTCTTCATCGGGGCAGAGCTCGACTCTCTTCGAGCCAGAGCATGGCTCCCGGCGGACAGGGCCGAGGTTCTTTCCTCTTTTGCCCAGTCATTTCTGGTTGGGCAGTCGCGCCCTGCCTGGGACTTCCTGCGCCTCCTGGGTCTCATGGCGGCCTGCACCAGCGTGGTCCGTTGGGCCTGCTGGAACATGCTCCCCCTTCAATGGTGGCTATTACGTCAGCCAGAAGGATGGGAGAGCTCCAGGCGCTTTCCATCGAGTCTCCTTACCTGGTCTTCCACAGGGACAAGGTTGTCCTGCGCCCCCACCCGAAATTCCTTCCGAAGGTGGTGTCGGAGTTTCACCTTAACCAGGTGTTGACTCTGCTGGTGTTCTACCCAATCACACCTCGGAGGTCGAATATAGGCTCCATACTGTGGACCCTCAGACGCAGCCGCCATTATAAGGAGCGGATCGCCAGTTTGGGAGAGGTTCGCCAGCTGTTTGTCACCACGCTGAAGTCGCACTGGCAGACCTGCAGCAAGCGGACGATAAGCAGGTGGGTCACCTCCTGCATAGATCTCTGCTATAGGTTGGCGGGCATGGAGCTCCCAGAGGACAAGAGCTCATTCTACCTGCCATACCGCTGCATCAGTAGCTGCTTCCAGGGACGTCCCTATCCAGGAAATCTGCAGGGCTCCTACCTGGAAGTCAGCACACCTTCATCACCCAGTACCACACGACCTTGAGTCACGCTGGGATGCTGGTTTTGGGGCCTCGGTTCTCCAGTCTCTATTCCCTAAGTAGGGGTGTGCGCCTTGCCTCCCTCCTCCTGGAGAACTGCTAGGAGTCTGCCAATAAGTGTGGATGAACAACATATCCATGTCCCTAGAAATACAGGTTACTCACCTGTAACAGGAGTTCTAGGGTGGTGTATATTGTTCATCCACACGACCCACCCGACCTCTCCGGCTTCGATGCACAACCTAAGCTTCCAGCGGGCCAGATCTGGCGTCATGGGGCGGAGCCGAGAGTTTTACCACCCGGGTGGGTGGGAAGAGCCAGCTTGAAGACCTTCTGGCAAGATTTAAAGCGGCAAGGATACCTGCCAATAAGTGTGGATGAACAACATATACCATTCCTAGAACTCCTGCTACAGGTGAGTAACCTGTATTTTCTCCTGTTGGAACTTGTCTCAGGGTCTCCACCAGGGGGAACTGAGGTGGGCATAGGGGCCGCCCCTCTTATACTAGATTGGATGTCGACGTGCCGACATCAGGGAGGAGGTCTCCCTAGTAGACTGCTGGCTAGAAATTTTATGTGTGGTCCTGGTGCCTGGTGGCTTAGTCCTAACGGTGTTGTCTACCGCATGAGCTCCTCTCGAAGATCTACTGTTATCATAAGTTCTTATGTAACGGTACTTTTTTCCACTTCCCAGACCAGGCTTTGGCCTGTTAGGGACCGCACCTGCTCCCTCTGAGGGGGGCATGGAACAGGATGAGTCTGATCCCGACCTCATAATTTCTGAAGAAGGTGATGAAAACTCCTTCTCCAGCCTGGACGGTAAGTCCTCAGTCCCAGCTGAAGACCTCTCATTTCAGTCTCTAGTTAAGAATATGAGGGCAACCCTGGCTCTTCAGATTTCTTCTGCAGACCCAGGTAGGCTTTTGCACGTGGAATGGCTTCGTGTTCAGAATATTCCAGTGAACCTCATGCCACCTGGTCCCCCGCCCTTCAAGACTGTCTGAAGCTGTATAGGCAAGGCCTGCCCTTATTCCTTCTGTCTGCAAGTCCATAGATGGGAAATATGTCCCTTCCAAGGAGAGACCCATTTTAGCCTCGCAACCCAACATGGATGCGCTGGTTGTCCTTGCTGTGAATGACAAAGCTGTTCTTCCCCAAGAAGTATCTCAACACATCCTATCAATAAGGAATCTCGTAAGACAGATACCGTAGTGAGAAGGGCTTTCGGAGCCACAGCTCTGGGCACGTGTTTTGCCAGCTATCGAAGGCACTATTCCCAATACAAATATGCCCTTGGGACTTCTCTTAAATCTTTAATGTAAGGTCTCTTGGAGTTTGACTCTAAATTTGAGATTTTACAGACAATTACTGTTATAGTTAAGACCTAGGTGGACACCTAGGCAAATTGGGCAGACTGGGTGGGCCTGGAGGTCCTTTACTGCCGCTAGATTCTTGTGTTCCTATGTTACCCCGGGAATAGAATGTAATAGCCATCAGCTGAAAGCTTCCATGGACGTATACGACACAGCATCCAGGGTAGCCGCTGCTGGAATCAGTATTAGAAGACATTCCTGGCTTAGGACAGTGGGGTTTTCCTCTGATGCTCAACAGCAGAGGTAATTAATGTCCCCTTTGATGTTACATGTCTGTTTACCCAACAGGTAGAACAAGCCCTGTAGGCCTCTCAGAAGACCAGGACCGCCATTGCAACAGCCAGACCGGCTCCTTCAGCTCCTCAGAGCAACAGGAACCATCAGTTTTTTCGTAACAGGCAGCCCTTTCAAGGAAGAAGCACTAAACAAGCACCAGTCCCCTCAGCCACAAACGAGAACGCAGCATAAGGCACGAGGGTCAAAAGTGTGTAGTGCCACCCTCTGAAAGTCTGTCCCCAGTCTCGTGTCAGCTGCCCGGGGTGGACTTTTCCACGGCAGTGGGAGGTTGTCTGACTCTGTTTTATAACCGGTTGAAGTCTTATCACCACAGACGAGTGGGTCCCCAAGATTGTTCGAGAAGGGTACTCTCTCAACTTTGCAGAGATTCCCCCCTGACCTTCCACCCAAGCAACAGCACAATCTGTCAACCATTCAGTCAGACCCTCTCACTTGATAGATACTAGGCCTTCTCAAAAAGAGGGCAGTGGAAGTAATTCCCTGGGCAGATTACTTTCTGGTTCCAAATAAGACAGGAGAAAGCTAAACAAGTTCTTGTTCCAGGAGAAGTTCAGGATGGTCTCCTTAGGGACGATCCTACCACTTCTCCAACAATACAACTGGCTGTCATCCTTGGACATGCAAGACTCCCACCAGCACATTCTAGTACACCCAAACCACTACAAGTACCTTCGCTTTGTGGCCTTTGGTCAACACTACTAATTCAGAGTTCTGCCCTTTGGGCTGTCCTCGGCATTTCGAGTCTTTACCAAGTGTTTCATAGTCCTTGCTGCATACCTTCGAAAGCTCGGCATTCAAGTATTCGCCTACCTAGATGATTGGCTTTTGGCAAGCCTGTGAAGGAGGAGATACAGAAAGCGGTATCCACAGCATCTCAGTTCCTTAGCTCTTTGGGGGTCTTGCTGAACCTAGGGAAGTCACAACTTCAGTCTTCTTAGACACTACGAAAGTGAAGGCATTTCTCCCGAAGAACAGGAGGAATGACATTCTCCAGTGGCTCACTTCATCGGAGGGAACAACCCTGTATGAACTTACTCTATACAACGTGTGCTAGGCTTCATGGCTTCTTCCATTTTCACAGTGCCTCTAGCTCAATTGCACATGAGGACTACTCAGTGGATGCTTAGCACACAGTGGTCCCCGTCTATACATCCTCCGTCTTTCCTCGTCAGAGTGGCAGAGCCCCTGTCAGTCACTTGCATGGTGCATAAAAGAGGCCAGCCTTCTGCAGGGCCTTCCCTTTGCCCCACTGGAATCTCGGATCACCATCATCACGGATGCATCTCTGCTCGGCTGGGTGGCTCACTGCTGGGACCTTCACACTCTGAGTGTGGACTCAGGAAGAGTCTCATTTTCACATAACTGTTCTAGAGATAAGGGCAGTCCTGTATGCCCTCAGAGTTCTAGAAGAGGTTGTTAATCACAAAGTAATTCTTCTTCAGACAGAGAACAAGGCTGTGATGTACTAAATTAGCAAACAAGGCGGGTCACATGCAGAAGTACCCTGAGGGTATGGGAGTGGTGCCATGGCCACGATGTCCTGATTCAGGCAGTTTATCTGCCAGGGACTCAAAATGATCTGGTGGACCGCCTCAGCAGAACAGAAGCGGATCCTCATGAGTGGTCACTTGCACCAGACATTGTGCAATCACTCTTTGAATGGAGCAGTCCAGATCTGGACCTTTTTGCATCCCTACTCAATGCAAAACTGCCTCTATTCTGCTCCAGAAATCCAGAACCTGGTGTTTTCTGTCAGGATGTGTCAGGCTGCAGTGGACAAGACTTTTTTTTGTACGCATTTCCTCCTTTTCCACTAATTCAGAAGATGCTGCTCAGACTGGAGGCTCACATGGGCCAGATGATTGTAATTGCACCACACTGACTTCGACATCTGGTTTCCTTTGATCAACTAGTTGTCAGAGGCCCCTCCAAGGCAACTGCCTCTGTGAACGGACCTCCTGATACAGGGCCTCTGGTCCATCCCAGCCTGTGCTCCCTTAATCTCCACGCCTGGCTCCTGAGGAGATGGAAGTGGGCAGGCTTAAAGTTTCTCCAAGAATCTCATAGATCCTCTTGGCGGCTCATAAGTCTTCCACCAGGAAGACTTGCACAGCTAAATGGAAGCATTTCTCGGAATGGTGTACCAAGGTCTACTTGGATCCATTTCAGTGTCTTCCAGATAAAGCGTTGGAGTACCTATTAGACTTTTCAGATGTAGGATTGCAATACTCATTTGTAAAAGTGCACCTCTGTGTGCTTTCTGCCTATCATGAGCCAGTCCAGAACATGTCTCTGGCTCAGTTACCACTGTTCAAAAGATTCCTCAAAGGCGTTCCTCTCATGAGGCCCCCAGTTAGGAAGCCAGTTGCCCCCGGGATATTAATCTTGTGCTGGACATGCTCACTTGTAAACCCTTTGAGCCTCTAGCCATGTGTGATTTAAAGTTTGTGACCTGGAAGGCTGCCTTTCTGGGGGCCATCACTTCTGCTCGCAGGGTCTCTGCGATACATGTCTTGGTCACAGGTCCTCCGTATACCATCTTTCATAAAGACAAGGTGATCCTCCGTACTTTCTATAAGTTCCTATCCAAAGTGGTTTCGTATTTCCACTTCAACCAGCCTTTGGCTCTTCCCACTTATTTCTCTAACTTGCAAAATGAAGGAAAACGCACCCTTCATTCCCCGGATGCTAAGGGAGCTCAATGGTTCTACATCGATAGAACCAGGGATATCTGTCAGGCCAAGCAACTCTTGTCCCCTTCAATGTGGCCTGTCTGGGTGAGCCAGTGTCCATCAAATGTATCTCTGCTTGAATAGTGGCATGTCTTCATCATTGCTACTCTGGTGGAGGTCAAATTGGAGGGCCATGTGCATGCCCACTCTACCAGAGCAGTTACTGCGTCCTTGGCGGAGATACGCTCTGTTCCCATTGATGACATTTGCAAAGCAACTACTTGAGCTCAGTGCACACTTTCGTAAAGCACTATGCTCTGGATATCTGTGCCAGACAGTGTGCTTCCTTTTGCAGGACAATCCTTAATAGACTGTCCTGCGTGAGCTTCATCTCCTGCTGCCCTGCTTGGGGGATTTGGTTTTAGCTTGGAACTCTAACCCAGCAGTAGGAATAAATGGTGCAGATTTAAAGTCCAGGAAGATATGAAAATTACGTACTCGCCGTAATTGTTGATCTTCTTGGACAAGTCTTTACCATGTATTCATACGCCCACCCACCGTCCCCCGAGCTCACTCATTCTGTTCCTGGTCTTCACTTCCTCATTTGGTTTGGACTGTGAAGACATTGTTTAAATTGATCCTTCTTATATGGGTCAGTCCAGCTATCTTATGCCCTTGTTAGGTTAGATGTTTCTTGGGTTATATTACACTGCACCTCCTCGGTAAAAAAAAAGGTACTGAGGTGGTTGGAGGGTTGATGCCGAGGTAGCCTACACAGGCGTGAGCCAGCCTTGTGGTGCTGCGCATGCTCGGTCCTACCTTGGCACTGGCCCGCTTGAAGATTTTTGGCTCCCGCAGGGTTCCAGCGCCTCTGGCTTGTAACCCAGCAATATGAATAAATGGTGAAGACTTGTCCAAGAAGATCAAGAATTATGGTGAGTATGTAATTTTCATTTATGGTCCTTCAGTGGTGCCTCACCCACTTCTCTTCTCCCTCAACATCCTTAGAGTTGAATACCATCTGTACCAAGGATTCATGGGAGAGATAGTGTAAGTACTGATCCTGTCACCCTGCCTTTGGGACTTCTTGGAGTTCCCAATACAGAAATTTGTGGTGTTCCCCTTTGGTTTAGAGCCATGGAGAAGGCATCTAGGGCACCATGGAGGCATCCCTACTTCACATCTTTCATCCCCAGGGACCTCATAATCAGGTGTTATGCTCCCACCAGGTCTGCAGGGGCTATGCCTCACCCTACCTTGGGGCTTCGGGTACTTCAGACACTAATTGAGCCAAGCGCCAGACACATGATCAACCTCACAGTTAGGTGTCTACAGGTTTCCATGCATTGGGCAGGTTGTTGTTTTCCTTGGCACATACTCTTGACTGTCTCACCATATCAGGTACACAAGGCAGATTTTCAGCACCACCTGTGGTTGCAGATGAACACTACTGACATAGAAGCATAGACTTTGATGGCAGATAAGGACCGCTAGGCCCATCTAGTCTGCCCATATTCTCTTCCTACTGTAAAAGCTGCAGACCCTACTTAATCTCCTCTTTCCCTCCTTGTTCCTGTTGCTAGGGTTCCCCTATGCCTGTCCCATGCATGATTGAATCCCCACCACTGTGTTTGCCCCCACCACCTCCGCTGGGAGTCTGTTTCATGCATCCACCACCCTTTCTGTGAAGAAATACTTCCTCATGCTACCCCTTAGTTTACCCCCTTCCAGCCTCATGTCATGCCCCCTTGTTCCTGGACAGCTCCTTTTCTGAAAGATGCTACCCCCCGGTACCCTGTTTATGCCTTTTAGATATTTGTAGGATCTTATCTGTGTCAGTCTTCACCATTCATCACCTTTGGGTTACTGGCTGGAGGTCCTGACCCCGTGGGAGCTCTCTTTTTTTTTTTTTTGATGATGGAGTCGACGACCATCGGAGCCACCGAGGTCGAACGCGACTGCGTGGCGCATGGTAGGCAATGTTAGTGCTGATCTCACCACCTGCCACTTCTTTGTCTCCTGCCACGAGGTCACTCTTTAGGAAGCTCAGAAGAAGTTTTCCTAGATGCCTACCTCTGCTGTTGAAGCCTTCAACCGCTGCGCAGTTTTTCGACCCCGTGTCGTGTTTATAGTCCATTGACTCAGAGTTATCCTTCCGGTTCTGTTCGCTCCACTTGAAGTCGCCTGGCAAGACTGTTCCTTATTTGATTTTGCTTTGCGATGTCTGGTCTTGTTTTGGTGGTGTTTTCCCGTAGGTCATTCTCTGTCGGGAGGGCAAGAAATCTTCCAAGACGGGACGGCCGCCCCCATGCGACGGTGCTCATGTGGCCATAAGTACTCCGTCTCCGACCAGCACGACCGTTGCCTTGCGTGTCTCGGCCCACTTCATGACATGGATTCGTGCGACGCCTGTTTCTCCGTGGATCACCGGGTCATCGAGCAACACGCGTGGAAAGTGGGGTGAGCTCCACCGACTTTCGGGGGTCAGGCGCTCTCTTGGTGGGCCAAGCAGCGGTCTCTCGGCCTTTCCTCCGGGTCTCTTCCTGGTTCTGTATGGACCGAGGAGGAGGGGGACCTCTGCCTCTTCTAGCCTAGCCGTGGCAGAGGCCCCTCCCGCGGTGCAGGAGGCCCGGTCTGTCTCTCTCACCCCCCCCCCGGGAAAGATGGGAGGCACCGCTTTGGCAGTCATTCCTTTGGGGGCGAAGGCTCCCCTGTCGCACCCATGTCTTGGAAGGCCTGGGTCTGTGCTGTCCTTGGTGCAGTCTGTCGGCGCTGTTTTGGGCCTCGGCGCCGTGGGCCCTGATGGCGCCGGTTCGTCGCTCAGCGCCGTTGCTGCTATCTGCACCATGAGAGGCTCTACGGCGTTGTCCCTATCTGTTTCGAATGACGCCGGGGTTAAGCACAGTGCCATGTCCAGTTCTGGGGCCGTTCGTGGCTCTGAACAGGGACACGGCGCTGTGGGGGTTTCGGACCTTGGTGCCGTTTGCGATGATGATAGTGCTGTCGGGGCCGTTGGCGCCGCCTCTGTCCTCTGTGCTGCTCACAGCGCCGTGGGACAGGTCGACGCTGTGGGAGTCTCCAGCCTCGTTGCCAAGAGCACGGTCAGAGCCGTCGGCGCTGTTGCTGATCTCGGTGCCACTTGTGGCGCCGTGACAGGCTCAGACTCTGAGGCTGCCGCCCTTGTTGGGGCCGTGTCCTCTTCTGGCACTGTTCGCGGTGCGGAGGGGGGCACAGGCGTCTACTCTGGTGCAGTCTCTGGTCCTGGTGCCCTGTTCACTAGGGATGGCGGCGAGCATCCGCTCACTGTTTGGCACAGGACTTCGATCGCCACCTCTTCGGAGGAGGAGTTGGACTCTGAGTCAGACGGGTAGTCTGACTCCCTGGAGTTGGCTGCGAGTGTGGAGACCCTGGTAGTGTCCTCGACAGACCGGAGTCAGCCCTCCTCTGAGGAGCGGACAGTGACTGTCCAGGCCAAGGTCAGAGGTTCTGACCAGCAGGCAGTGGTGCAGGCCACCATTGCCCTGCAGCCTGGCCTTGGAGGGTTCTCTGACCCCTCAGCTGTGGTACCTCCTCCTGTGGTGTGCCTGGGTCGCCTGACTTTGGGGCTGATCAGAGCACCCACGGGAGGGGAGGGTGCTGCTCCCTGGATAGCCCCTTTGGGGGCCAGTCGGGCTGTCAGTTGCCTAGGCTGGCTCTCTCTCGAGGAGGAGGGCGCTCTTGGATTCGGAGGGGTCGAGGGGCATGGGGTCTGTGCGGCGGCCTTTTTCCAGAACCCACCCGGGCTCTGGGAGAAGCCGTAGCGTGGATCTCCGCTCTTCCCCCTCTGTTTCCTTGAGAGGGCCCCATTCTTTGGAGGTAGGGGACCGTTCTTCTGGACCTACATGGCCCCGGTCACCTCACGGGGGATTCTTTAGGGTGCAGCCTAGGCAATACCAGTTTGGTTGTTCAGCTGTCGGCTGTGGAGTCTTCCGGAGCACCTTCTTTCCGTAGGGCTCCCGGTGCGCTCCCTAGCCCAGGCGGAGGTCAACCGATCCCTGTTGTCTGTTCTGCCCCTATTCCTCTGCTACCTTCTACTGCGCTCCCAGACATTCGTGGTCCTAGTGGGCCTTTCTCCTGGGAACAGTTCAGAACTCAGGCCGCTCAGTTTCTCTTACGTTAGGGCAATGGACAGACAGGTTTTTCATTCTCCCCCTGAGCAGACAGCTTCTGAACCTTTGAGGTCCTCTGACTCTTCATCCCCCTCTTCTGGGGGAGAGGAGCCGTCTGTCCACATCTCTCCAGCTGCTGATATCGCTGAGTATCAGCAGTTCCTCGTGAGGATGTTAGAGGGCCTGCACATTACCCCTCCCACTCTACACAATCCAGAGCACTCGGTGCACGCCTTTCTAGGCGATCTCAGTGAGGACACCCTTGTGGTGCCCCCCCCCCCCGGCCTGCTCCCTTTCGGGAGGCATCGTTGCGTTCCTGGCAGAGACCTTTTTCCAGAGTTCCTGTCCCTAGGGATCTCTGCCAGCGATATTGTGCCCCCCTGGAGTCTCCAGGTTCCATGCCTCATCCTCAGTCAGGATTGATGCAACTGGACACTCTTGATGGGCTTTGCACCCTGCACCATGACCAGCCCCCAGATCAAGATTCTTCAGATTTTGACTTCTGGGGCAGGAGGACCTTCTACTCGGCGCGGTTGCTGCTCTCTATTGCAGCACATCAGGCCCACTATGCATCCTATGACAGGTTCTTGTGGTCCAGGCTGGGTCAGCTCCTAGCCTCCATGCCTGACACGAAGCAAACCAGACAAGCCATTGCACACTCTGCACATGGCCTGTAGCTAGCAAGGCACCAAGCAAGGGCATCGAATGACACCAGTGAGGTAGCTACCAGGGTCGTAGGGACAGTGATGTAAACTAGGCGGACAGCATGGCTGCATCTTTCCGGGTTGTCACCCTTGGCCCGGCGTAGGGCGATTAATTCCGCCCACCAGAGAACCTATCTCTTCTCCCATAGAGTGAGGTGGCGTCTGTTGGGGCAACTTCCTACCCCCTCCAGGGGGTCCCTGTCTCACTCTCCCCACACTCTGGCCTCTCCAGGTCCTGAAGGTTCTCCCTATTAGTGTGTCACCCACTGAGAGCTAAGGGACTCAGTCCCTTGGGGTTTAAAACCCCCTTCTGGGGGTCTCGGCACTCACCCAAAGGTGATGAATGGTGAAGATTGACACAGATAAGATATGGAAATTATGTACCTGCCGCAATTCTGATCTTTCTGTGTATCTTCACCATTCATCACAGTCCCACCCTCCATCCCCTTGGGGCCTCAGTCTCTGGGTCCTTGTCCCTCTCTATGCCCCTTCTCTTACCCCCCTCCTTTCTGTGGGTCGGGTGGGGTAAACTGGGGCACTTAGAGGGATAGTTTTTCCTTAAGGGTGGAGTGATCAGGAGTGGGGGGCAGTCCTTCTTCTTCAGTGCTTCGGCTCCACCCCAGTGGGGAGGGGGTTGGCAGTTGCCCCCTTTTCTTTCCTTCTCCCCGTCAGTCCTTGGTTTCCTTTGATTTCCTTGTCCTGTGGACGTAATCTCAATTAATTTAAGAAACTAGGTTTCTTGCACCAAACTCTCCTTTGAGTGGGGGAGATATCCCTGTTTTTCCTGTCTTTGCTCTAGAATAGCCGATTCTGCTTATAGGAGTTGTGCCAGTAAATCTGTGCCTGCAATTCTGGCAGTTAGCCTCTTGGCTACTCCTTCGTAGTTCCTATATAAACTGGAGACTAGTCAAGGGTACAGGGTATGTTTCTTCTGTCTCTCTCCCCCCACCCCTAAAATTTTTCCTTACATCTAACAACCTTTCTCTCCCTCCTTTCTACTTCCAGAGATTGGGGCCCCTACCCAATCCCCCTTAGTCTTCGAACTTCTTCTGTCCTCTCAGTCGTTTATTTCTCTTTTTAGTTTTATATCTTTTCTTTTCTGTGTCCCTTGAACTTCCTTGTCCCACCTTCCCAACCCTATTTGTAACCTGTATGGTGACTCAGAACTGGTGGGAAGGTGGAGTCGACAACACCTAATGGCCAACCTGCGAGCATCACGCAGTGCGTCGGCCTCGAGGGTGGCGCCAGTGGTGCGTCGACTCCGCCCATCAAAAAAAAAAGCTCCCGCCGGGTCATGTCCAGCCAGTACCCCAAAGGTGATGAATGGTGAAGATACCAGAAAGATCAGAATTATGGTAGGTACGTAATTTCCATTTTCTGTCATATCTCCTCTGTCTCTTCTCTCCTCCAGGGTGTACATATTGAGGTCTCCCAGTCTCTCTTCAACAGCTTAATCTGGTTCAAGGTCAGTTGGCATTCATCTGTATCCCCCTCCCCCGGGTCATGCCTGAAAATAGGCAGAATTTGTCTAGTGCACTTACCCGGTCAACAAAAACTAAATAAAATATGACTTTTGATGCAGGCCCTGAGCCTTCTTTGAACTATCTCCACCCTGTCTGCGCCCTTACGGAGATGCGGCCTCCAGAACTGGACACCATATTCCAAATGAGGTCTCACTAATGATCAGTGCAGTGGCATCACCACTTCCTTCCTTCTGCTGGTGATACCTCTCCTTATGCACCCCAGCAGAGACATACTTTTTTGGGGGGGGTTTGGACCCCCCGAAGTGCCGGTAGCGAGTGAAGTCTTTTTAAAAATAATTTCTGCAGTCCGATTTATTGCCTCCTTTGCTACTCAATACCTGTGAAGCTGTATTTCAGTCAGGCACAGGTGGCAATAGGAGGCTGTACATTTAGGCTAGTGTCAGCCAGGGTCACATGGTATGCACTGCTGGAGTCACATGATGGCAGGCACCTGGCAGGACCATCGGGACTGCAAAATTGTGGCTGGAGAAGTGATAGGAGGCTGCTGCTGTGCCACCCTCAGTACCATGACTGACCGCGCTCAGTCAGTAATGTAAAGCCCGCTCCAAAGATCCGCGGGCACCAATACCGATTGGCAGCTAATGTTAAGACCAATCAGTATTGAGTTTTCTCATGCTCTGTGCCCACCTCCAGCAACAGATTCAGAGCACAGCACGAGAGAAGAGTCATTCTGGTTGGCGAGCAAGTAGCAGTGAGCAAGCTCTGTGAGGAAGAAGGAGGAGGGGAGCCGCGAATGTCTGTGCATCTAAGAAAAAAAATCCCTTGTAAGGGCTGTCACACTGTGTGAAGAGCAAAAAATCAACTATAAATTTAAATTGCATTTGCAAACGTCAGACGTCTCCTCGATCAATGAAGTCTCACTCAGTGCTGAGACAGTGAGAGGAGACTCGAGCTAAGCTGTACATAGTCTGTATCTGTAGTAGTACTGCTGCTGCTAGTAGTAAAGTCAGCTCAGCTGGGCACTAGTGTGTGTGTAGACTAGAGCTGCTGAGCACAAGTCATTATATAAATTACTGCATTATTGTTGTAATATTATAAAAAAAAATTAAAAGAAAAGGAGAATAATTTGGCTGGGCAGCAGCAGGTCAGTCAGGACAGAAAGACTCTGTGGGGGAGGGTAGAGAGAGGCTAGAGACTGAGGTTCACAGAGACTGAGGGAGTGTGGTGTGGTGGACTGGACGGACTGAAATGCGACTGACTGTCTCTTTGGCTGCCTGGATCTGGACAGTCAGGAAAGAAGATGATAAGAACAGAGATTTCAGAGACCGAGAAATAGTATAGACTCTAGAGAGTGTAGAAAAGATAGACCTCAAGTTCAGAGAGAGTCAGAACGAGAGATATATAAAGTAACACACACATATTGAAGTCTGAACTTAAGTCTGTCTGTGGCCTGCCTGGATTTATTTCTGATTTAAACAGGGTCAGGGAGATCAGATTTGCACTATTTGCACTGCGACAGTCTGTGTGTGTGTGTGTGTGTGTGTGTATGTACTAAGTAGACCACCCTGCCCTTCAGCCCTTGCTAGATTTTTTCTGATTAAACTGAGAGATCAAAGCACTATCTGCATTGTGTGTGTGTGTGTGTGTGTGTGTGTGTGTGTGTGTGTGTGTGTGTGTATACTAAGTAGATCACCCTGCTCTTGCAAGATTTTTTCTGTTTACACTGAGAGAGATCAGAGCACTAACTGCACTGCGACAGTCTGTGTGTGTGTACTAAGTAGTGTGTGCAGTCTTGCAGACAGTAGCAGTGTAGTGTATGTAGAGAGACTTCAGATAGAGTGAGAGAGATAGTAGGACTACAGTCAAAGTAGAGACTGAGCAAGAGAGAGTGAGGGGAACTTCAGGGAAGTGAGACCTGTCTGGAATGAAAAATAAGAGTCAGCAGATAAGACAGGAGACAAGTTACCTTTTTTCAATAAAAAAAAGTTTATTAAAGATAGAAGTTGTATAAATGTTCAAACTTGTGGTTAACTTAAGTGTACTCAACTGTTAAATCTTGATTATTGGTTAGCTCTGTCCGGTGTCCTGTCCACATTGCCCTAAATTTGTTGCCTTTCTGTATCTAGTTCAAACATGAAGTCTTGCTGTATTCTGACAATGTGCAGTTAGACTGACCAGTTCAACTGCCCCGGAGAACAAAGAGTTAAACTCTATGCAAATGCATAGAACGTTGAGCTCGAGGCGAGCTTGGTTTTCAAACCACTGTCCTCAGTACGTTCTAGTAACTGATCAGATTTTTTTTTACTCTGCTCACCAGTGAAGACACCTCGGAGATTTCTCCTCGCTTTCTTTGGTTTAAAGCTGAGTTTCATCGGTTTATTCAAACAGCTTTGTTGTTTTTATTTTAGTACATTTTCAAACCGCTGTCTTCGGTATAGTGTACGTTCCTAGGTTGGGTAAGTGTTCGGTTTCCGATCGGTTCCGTGACTGTGAGGGGACCGAACTTATAAATTTCCTTTTTCCTTCAAATTTTCATTGTATTGGGGTACCGGTGCAAAGTCCAGACCAGAACCAAGGGCTCTCGGTTCATTTTTGACTGGCGCTAAACCGTTGGCCGGTTTGGACTTTGTCTTCTCTTTTACCCGGCCTCCCTAACTAAGCCACTGCAGATAAAGTAGACATTTGATTTTTGCTTAATCGGCCTAACTAAGCCATTGGGTTAAGCTCCAAATTTTAGGGTTATGTCACAGAAACCGAAGAGAAAAACCAGTCCCACTGGGTTTCAGCGTTGTACCGAGTGTGGGGAACAATTTGCAAAAGCTGATCCATATTTGGTTGTTCTGTACTGTTTAGGTTTTAACCACTTACAGATTGACTGTGATATTTGTAAAAGTTTCCCTCGGTCTACTTTAGACAGGCGCCTCAGTTATCTGAAGGAAAAAATGGACAAGACTGCTGAGGCTGGTTCCGGTTCAACCGAACCTTCGGATCCAACAACCGACCTTTCAAGCCAGGGTGAACCATCGATGGGTAAACGATGCTCGGAGTCCGTTTCAGAACCTGCATCGTCGAGGAAAGCCAAACGCTCCAGTTCGGAATTGCATAAGCAGTTGGTCTCTGTTCCAACCGCGGATGAGATTGCAAAAGACATTCGAATAGTACAGTCTTTGCAGTCTGGGTTTGGCGAACCATCGCAGGTACCATCTGGGCAGCCAACGGTTCCAGATACCGGTTCAACTCCTTCAGGACACATTGATCCTGAAGAGCATTATTTTTCTGAATATGAGGAGGACGAAGAAGAACAGGATGAAGAGGAACCCATTGACCCTGAGGTCTCCCCTGACCATCCTCAGTACGAATCCCCTCCTAGGCCTGTCTCTGAGGCTACCTCCCATTTTGCTTTTATGAGGCAGGTAGCTGAGACTCTGCAGCTCTCTGTACAAGATGCCAGGCAGGAGGAGGATGATGAGGAAGAGGATTACTGAGAAATAATGGGTCTTCCTGTATCCCAAGGACTTTCGATTCCCATTCATAAGTTCCTTAAGAAGCAGACTTCAACGATCCTCCAAACTCCTAGTTCTAGGGACATGGATATGTTGTTCATCCACACTTATTGGCAGGTATCCTTGCCGCTTTAAATCTTGCCGGAAGGTCTTCAAGCTGGCTCCTCCCACCCACCCGGGTGGTATAACTCTCGGCTCCGCCCCATGACACCAGATCTTCCTTACCGCTTGGAAGCTCAGGTTCCCTCCTTAACGCTCTGCGTTTGAGACTCGTTCCTATTTCTTCCCTTTTGCGAGTTTGAAAGTTTTTGCTAAAAAGACTTCAGTCTTGATCCTCGCTGCCGCCGCGGCGGACAAATCGACCCCGGTTTTCGAGATGCCTCTCGCGGCAGAAGATGTCTCGGACTTGATCCACACCCACGTGTGTCTACTGTTTAGGCCTTGACACGACCCGCGGGACGTCGACGTGCTCTCTTCCTTTTGGCCTATGTCACGCCGAAGACCGTGCTGCTCGATTGCATCTGGGCCGTCCACGAGCGTTCCCTCTGGTGAAGTCTAAGGAGGCCGATGCGGTGTTCATCGCGGCCGGCGGGCTTCGGCGGATCAGCTCGAGCAGATGATCACCTCGAAGAGGAGGCGGCGCTGGCTCAGATCTTCCTCGGCCGCCGCATTTATCCCGCCTCTGGGTTCTTCCTACACAGCTTCCTTTAAGGAGTTTTGTCTGTCCCTCTCCACTAAGGGAGAAGGGCCAACGTCTGCTGGACCTTTTTCTCGGTCCAAAAAGAGGGACAAAGGTAAATCCCTCCGTCGACGCTCTTGGGAGCGGGAAAGGTCCCTCTCCCCGAGTCATCGACAGTCAACTTCGGTCGACCGCTCGGCTTCGGCCACTGGTCTCACGGTGTCCCCGTCAGGTCAGTTGACTGAGACTCCCGTCGACGAAGTCGAGATTTTTCTCGATCCGCTGGACGGGTTGTCGCCTATAGAAGCTGAGACTCCTCTCCCCGGTTCCCTGGGAGTTGAGGATCTCGTGGGCTTGCCTGTGCCTCCGTTCCGGGCCCTCGGATGGACGAGCCTAAGGGAGTGCCTGTTCCTGCCGACACTTCCCGCACCGACCTCGAAAAGCCGAGGCTCGGTCTCGGTCTCGACCTCTTCATGTCCAGCCGATCCCGCCGTCATAGGCGGTCTCGGTCTCGGCACTGGTGTAAGCGGGCGCCGCCGTCCTCAGACGAGGGAGGCTTTGGCGTAGTTACTCGATGGCACGAGGACCTCATGTGGCAACAGTTCCTCCTGACTGGAATAAGCCGACGCAGTCGCTTTCCCCAGCCATTAAGTGGCTGTCACCAGAGCGGCCGATACAACCCCTCAACTTACCCGAGGAGCCTGTACCCAGGCCGGTTGTTCGGCCAAAACCAGCTGCTCCACCGATTCCAGTGGAACCTCCGCCTCCACAGCCACTATTTGGGGCTCCGACCAGGGATTCTCGGTCGGCTAAGGGTCTACCCCATAGGCTGTCTGTTACCCTCACTCCCGACTGACCTCGGCAGGTAGTGGGTGGCTCAGGCCAGAGGCAGCTCTTCGAGGACTCGTCCGAGTCCGAGGATAATTCCTCCTTTTTCTCCAAGCGACTAGACTTGGAGTCCTCAGGAGGACAGTCAATGGACTATAGCCCGTCGTCTTCCTAGGGACTGCTTCGGCTCATCTCGAGTCCACCGGATGAAGCTCAACCCGCTTCCAAACGGGCCAGGTATCCCTCACGGAGATTCTGGACCGAGGGATTCTCCAACGGAGGCCTTTCCGTGGCCGAGGCCATAGTGGGTCCGCCTGGAGCTTTGGCAGCGCCTGCTTCCTGTCCTGCGCCGGCCAGGATGGCTAGGAAGTATGCGGTCCCCACCGGTTCCTGTCCGTTTTTCGGAGCACCCTCTGCTGAGGGTTGGTTACCGACGGCGCCGCTACGCAACGCCAGGATGTGGACAAACCTCCCGACAAGGAATCCAAGAAATTGGATTATGTCGGCTAAAAGTCTATGCTCGTGCCCTCTCGGCCTTCCCAGCCAGTTCGCCATCCTCATGGCACATTTTCTCATGCCCTGTTGGGCTCCCTGGATGAGGTCATCCTCATCTTCCCGCCGATCTGCAGACTACGGCACAGGTGCGGGACCAGGGCAGGGCAGTGGCCAAACAGCAGCTCCAGACTGCTTTTAGATATTGGGGACTCATGTGCCAGATCGGTGGCGGCCGCAGTGGTATGCTAGGCCGTGGGCTTGGCTGAGGATATCCACCTTTACTCGGATACCCAGCACAAGTTGGCGGATGTTCCTTTGGGACTGACCTCTTCGGCCCTGGGTGGAAGGTCACCTGCAGAGGATCGAGAAGTCCAATGCTACCTTGACTTGGTCTTCCGCCAGAAGGACAAAGGCCGCAAACCACAGCCTAAGCCCTTCGTCCTTCTGCGCCCGCGCGCCTGCCCAGCAACGCCAGGGCCAGCAGGCTCGCCTGGCATCCCAAACCCATGCCGCCGGCTTCCTCTAACAGGAGGCAGGAGGTAAGGCCCAGGAGGTCCTCGGCCGGTCCCTCCTCCAAGCCTGCCCAGTGACGGGCTGAGGGTGTCGCCTCATCCCCGCCACCTTACTCCTGGTCCCCTGGGGACGGCCCGACACTTCCTTTCCGCCTGGTCCGCTGTTACCACGGACAGGTGGGTACTGGAGGTGGTGGAAAAGGCCTGCCTCTGGAATTCGAGCAGGCCCACCCTTCAGAGCCGCCGCACTCGGGGCCTCGGTCCGGAGCTCACTGTCGGTCGCCGAGCCGACATCGCCTCCTCCTCCAAAGGAGGTGATCAGGTGGTAGCGACCCCCTCAGACCCAGGGTTTGTGTCCAGGTACTTCCTGGTTCCGAACGGACGGGGCTGGCGCCCATTCTCACTCACACGACTAAACAAGTTCCTAAGGTCTCGAACCTTCAGGATGGTCACCTGGCTCAGATAATACCATCCTTGGAACGCTGCTGTGGTTCTGCCTCTCTGGACTTGTGGATGCAAGCCACGTCCCTATCCGTCCGTCTCCCACCAGAGATTCCTTCGCCTCGAGCGGAAGGATCCTTGAGTTCCGAGCCATGCCCTTAGGCTTGTCTCCAGCTCCCAGGGTCTTCACCAAATGCATGGCAGTGGTGACAGCATTCCTCGGGCGCCGAGGGGTCCGGTGTACCCTTACCTGGACGACTGGCTGATAGCAGCTCCTCCAGGAAGGAGGCGGAGTGGTCCAGAGATCTGGCCCTCCAGGTCTGTTCTCAACTGGGCCTCCTTATCAACGAGGCCAAGTCGGAACTCGAGCCAAGCAGGTGATTCTATTCATCGGGCGCAGCTCGACTCTCTTCGAGCCAGAGCGCTGCCCCATGACAGGGCCGAGGTTCTTCCTCCTTGCCCGATCATTTCTGGTTGGGCAATTGCGCCTGCCCGGGACTTCCTGCGCCCTGGGTCTCATGGCGGCCTGCACCAGCGTGGTCCGATTGGGCCTGCTGGAACATGCGCCCCTTCAGTGGGGACTGGCCAGCCAGTGGTCACAACGCTGCATCCTTTGACCAGCTTAGTCGGTGACATAGGGATGTGGAACGCCCAGTGGTGGACTCGCTCCAGATCATTTGCAGGAGGGCATCCTGCCTGTCCGCCTGAGCCGACGGGTCTCTATCGACCGATGCCCTCTGATGGGTTGGGGTGCCCATCTGGGAACACTGGCTCATGGCCTCTGGTCCTCACGGGAGTCCCGATGCCACATCAACCTGCTGGAGCCCGAGCGGTCCGCCTAGCTCTCACCGCCTTGCTCTGCTCCTCCGGGGTCAAGTGGTCCGAGTCCAGACGGACAATACCACGACCATGTACTATCTAAACCGCCAGGGCGGGACGCACCATGCTTCTATGCAAGGAAGCTCTCCGAGATTTGGTCACTCTGCAGCAGCCTGGAGGCGGATCTCCTAGCCATTCACGTGGCAGGAGCCTCCAACACCCTGGCCGATGCCCTGAGCCGGATAGGGGCTGCATCCCACGAGTGGTCTCTCCTGCCGGAGGTAGTACAGCATCTGTTCTCCCATTGGGGCACACCGTGGACCTGTTTGCCCATGGAGAGAACGCGGAGCTGAGGCTGTTCCATGCCCGCCTCAGCAGGGCTCGCGCAGGGATGCCTTCAGGCAGTGGACCCGGCCTTTCACGCTTTTCCCCATTTCCCTTGATCCACAAGGTGCTTCAAGGCGAGGAGGGACAAGGCGAGGTGATTCTGATAGCCCAGACTGGCCTCGCCAGTTCTGGTACCCAGATCTCCTCAGTCTCAGCTCCAGGACTCCAGGCAGCTTCCAGCTCACCCGACCTGCTCTAGTCAATCAGGGAAGGTGCCCATCCGGACCTTCAATCCTGCACCTGACGGCCTGGTTCCTGAGCGGCCAGAGTTCCAGGCCTTGGGTCTTTTCCGACGAGGTCCTCAGTGTAGTTGAGGCGTCCCTGTAAGGAGTCGACTCAGAAAATGCTATGCTTTCAAATGGAGAAGGTTTTCCATTTGGTGTCAGGGCAAGGGCTTGGACCCTTCCTCCTGTTCCTTGGCAAGCATCTTGGACTATTTATGGTCCCTTTCTAATCAAGGGCTTAGGTCGAATGACCCATGGTGTACCTGGCAGCCATCTCTGCTTACGGGCGCGGCCGGGAGCAGTCGGTGGCGCAGGAGAAGGTGGTCTGGCGCCAAAGGCCTTGATCACATTTCCTCCAGTGCGGAACCTCCACCTCCGTGGGATCTACTGCTGGTACTGGCAAAGCCCATGGGCAAGTTTATTCAACCTATGCACAGGTGTGCTCTCTCTCACCTGTCGTGGAAGACCGCCTTCTTGGTGGCTATCACGTCAGCCAGAAGGATGGGAGAGCTCCAGGCGCTTCCATCGAGTCTCCTTACCTGGTCTTCCACAGGGACAAGGTTGTCCTGCGCCCCACCCGAAATTCCTTCCGAAGGTGGTGTCGGAGTTTCACCTTAACCAGGTGTTGACTCTGCCGGTGTTCTACACCAATCACACCTCGGAGGCCGAATATAGGCTCCATACTCTGGACCCTAGAAGGGCGCTCGCTTATTATAAGGAGCGCACGGCTGAAATTGGGAGAGGTTCGCCAGCTGTTTGTCACCTGCGCTGAAGCCGCATCTGGCAGACCTGCAGCCAAGCTGGACGATAAGCAGGTGGGTCACCTCCTGCATAGATCTCATAAAGTTGACGGGCATGGAGCCTCCCAGAGGATAAGAGCTCATTCTACCCGCCATACTGCTGCAACGGTGGCTGCTTCCAGGGACGCCCTATCCAGGAAATCTGCAGGGCTGCTACCTGGAAGTCAGCACAGACCTTCATTACCCATTACCACATCGACCTTGAGTCACGCCGGGATGCTGGTTTTGGGGCCCTGTTCTCCAGTCTCTTTCCCAAGTAAGTATTGGGGTGTGCCTTGCCTCCTCCTCCCGGAGAACTGCTAGAGTCTGCCAATAAGTGTGGATGAACAACATATCCATGTCCCTAGAAATACAGGTTACTCACCTGTAACAGGAGTTCTAGGAATGGTATATGTTGTTCATCCACACGACCCACCCGACCTCCCTCGGCCGACACGACAACCTGAGCTTCCAGCGGGCCAGATCTGGCGTCATGGGGCGGAGCCGAGAGTTATACCACCCGGGTGGGTGGGAGGAGCCAGCTTGAAGACCTTCCGGCAAGATTTAAAGCGGCAAGGATACCTGCCAATAAGTGTGGATGAACAACATATGCCATTCCTAGAACTCCTGTTACAGGTGAGTAACCTGTATATATGGCTTATGCCTCCAGGTATCAAAAGTCCCTTTGGGAAGCTGTCTAACAACTGGATAAAAAGGCCTCTCCTGAACTTTCTGCTGAGTTTCAGGAGCTGGTCAACAAGGAGGCACAAGCATCGGCTGTGGACTCCAGTGATGCAGCTTCCAGGGCTATAGCTTCTGCTGTATCCCCTCAGAAATTTTTCCTGGCTCAGGTGTACTAACCTGTCCCAGGACACACAGAATAATGCCATGGATTTGCCCTTGTCCAGAACTCTCTGTTTGGGGAACAGACTGAGGCATATATGAAGAAGATGAATGAGTACAGAGTGGCATACAGGAGTGCTTCAGCAAAAGAGAAAGCTGCCACTCCTCGGAAGCAGCAGGCCAAGGGCAGGGGCAGACCTTACCCCAGGCCTTTCCACCAGGCCCAAGCTTTTCCCTCTTAACCCAGGGGGTTCTTTAGAGGGGAGGGGCAGGAGGGGTGCTGGCAGGGTCATTTCCACTCCCCAGTCTGCTACCCCAGCAAAACAGACACCCTGAAAGCTCTGTTCGGGCCGCCTCCTCTTACCCTGTTGGGGGCAGGCTGACCTACTGTCTCCAGGCTTGGCATTCCATCACCTCAGACAAATGGGTCCTGGAGAGAGTAGGTCAGGGACTTGCTCTCACTTTCAAGGTGCCTCCAAAACTGTCAGAAAGAAATGTCAGACCTTCCAGCTTGGCAGAAACAGCTCAGCTGGAGGCAAAGGTTTCAACACTTCTTCAGTCAAGAGCAGTGGAACCTGTGCCACATCAGCTCAGGGGAAAAGGACTGTACTCAAGGTACTTCCTGGCACCAAAGAAAAATGGGGAGTGATGGCCCATTCTGGATCTCAGATTCCTAAATTGACATCTTACAAAGCCACAATTCAAAATGACAACCCTGACTACCATTCTACCTACTCTCAAGCAGGGGGACTGGGTGGCATCCCTAGACCTAAAGGATGCTTACTTCCACATTCTCATCAGACAGTCTCACAGAAAATACCTCAGATTTCGCCTGCCCTCAGGCCACTACCAATTCAGGACTATGCCCTTCGGCCTGACATCTGCACCAAGGGTGTTTACAAAATGTCTGGCAGTAGTGGTGGCATTCCTCAGAAGGCAAGGGGTTTCAGTTTACCCCTATCTGGACGACTGGTTGTTGGTGGGTCAATCCCCCAAGCAGGTCACAGAAGCCCTAAAACTCAATCAGGATCCTCTACTCTCCTCTCTCTGGGGTTTTTGGTAAATCTTTACAAGTCTGTCTTAACCCCTGTACAGGTCCTAGACTTTATAGGGGCAGAACTGAATACCATTCAGGCAAGGGCCTTCTTGCCTGTTGCAAGGGCACAGACCCTCACAGAATTGGCAAAATCCTTTCAGGTTCGAGTTCCTCGTCCAGCAAGGTACTTCCTACAGCTCCTAGGAGACATGGCCTCTGCCACAGCTGTGGTCCTGGGAGACAGGTTCCAGATGTGAGGGACCTTCAGTTCCACCTGAGATCTTTCTGGTCTCAGAGAAAGGATTCTCTGTCCAAACTGATTCCAGTGTCTCCCACCCTTCTGTTAGCTCTTCAGTGGTGGAAGGAGATGGACAGCCTCAGGGTGGGGGGTTCCCTTTCTTCCTCAGGTACTCTCCCTGGTGCTGACAACGGATGCTTCTCTCCTGGGCTGGGGTGCCCACCCTGGGGATCAAACAGCACACGGTACGTGGCTCCCTCAGGAGTCTCTCTTGCACATCAGTCTTCTGGAGCTCAGGGCAGTGCTCCTGCTATTCAAGAGTTTGCCAGTCTTCACAGGGCAAGGTGGTAGATCAGAACAGACAACACCACCACCATAGTACCACGACAAGCAGGGGGAACAAGATCCTCCATGCTGCGCACAGAATCCATGAAGATTTGGAAGCTGGCATAGTCTCTCAACATGTCACTGTTGGCAGTTCACTTGCCAGGCAAGGACAATGTACTGGCAGATGCTCTCAGCAGAATCAGCCAGGGCCATCACGAATGGACCTTGAACAGGTATGTCCTTCTGTCAGTATTCAGGAGGTGGGGGGTTCCAGAGATGTATCTCTTTGCAGCCTCAGACAATCGCCAGTTACTTCTGTATTGTTGCAGGCCCCCACTCTAGGGCTCAGTGCCACTGGATGCTCTCCTGGACTGGTCAAACAGGTTCCTTTATGCTTTTTATGCTTTATGCTTTTTTTTTTTTTTTTGCTGCAATTGCTTTTATAAACCATAATCCCCTACCCTACCTGACCCACCTTTCTTTTTCCGTCCATTATATTGTTTCATATTCTATCTTCCGACTCACCTATCTATTCTCACAAAAGCTAGTTAGACCCTATAATTTTATATTTTATTCCTGCTATACCCTTTGCCCACATTTTTCTTGCAGGCAAAATGGTTCTACTGCTCCTTGTATATATGTAAATTGTTGTATGCATTCATTTCTTGCCATTATATTGTTATTTATGCTATTCTTGTCTATGTAATAATATTTGTATCCTCATTTGTATGACCACTCAGGTCCATCTTGTAAATGAGCTTTGCTCAATGATGTTCGCCTGAATAAATAAAGATTTTGATTGATTGATTGATTGATTTCCCCTCCCTTTACTCTGATAGCCAGAGTCCTGGTCAAGCTGAGGTCTCAGTCTGCCACAATGATTCTCATAGCCCCAGACAGCCATGGTACTCGATGCTCTTGGCACTGTCCGTGACCAAACTGATTTCTCTACCCAGGAGGTACAACATGCTGACATCCTCTCAGGGCAGGATAATGTACCCCAATCTTCAATCCCCTCACCTCAGGGCTTGGTTCTTGAAGACCTAGAATATGCAGATTTACAACTGTCTCAATCTGTCTGTCTTGGATATTCTGAGGTGCCAGAAAGCCTGTTACCAGAAAAACGTATTCCTCTAAATGGAAAAGATTTTCCATCTGGTGTGCATAGAAGGATTTGGATCTACAGCAAGCTGCAGTACCAGAACTTCTGGAATACCTGGTCCACCTTCAGTCTCTGCATTTACAGCTATCTACCCTGAAGGTACACCTTTCTGCTGTCTCTGCTTACTTTTCAGCAGGGAAGGCACCTTCTCTGGCTGCACACCCAATTTTTCAAAAAGGTTTTCAAGAGATTGTTGCATCTTCATCCCCCACATAGGGAACCTACCCCTGCATGGGACCTGACCATATGTGTAGGTCAGCTTATGCAGCCTCCTTTCAAACAACATGAAGTCTTGCTGTATTCTGACAATTGCAGTGATTCCCAGCCTTTGAACTGCCCCGGAGAACAAATGGTTAACTTTCTATGCAGGGCATAGAATGCTGAGCTCGAGCTCGGTTGAAGTCTCTGTCTGGAGTGATTTAAACCTAAACCATCAGATTCTTTACTCCGCCTCACTGAATAGTCACTCTGGAGATTTCTCCTTCAGCTCGGTTCGAAAGTCAGTTACGTTTTCAGTTTTTAAACCGAAAA
The DNA here is from genome assembly GCA_016271365.2 of Neoceratodus forsteri. Classification (NCBI taxonomy): domain Eukaryota; kingdom Metazoa; phylum Chordata; order Ceratodontiformes; family Ceratodontidae; genus Neoceratodus; species Neoceratodus forsteri. The sequence continues at coordinate 498,619,706 of CM057449.1, read as the reverse complement.
AAGTATCCTCATAGTCGGTTCAGTCTCTTGTCTGTGGTGCCGTGAGTACTAGAGAGGAAATATTCTGTGTGGAACTTGTAAAAGTGCGGCTCAGTTCGGCTGAACCGGCCATTTGTCAGTGAAATTTGTGTGCTTAGTGTGTGGTTACTGGTTCTTATCGGTTGTAAAAAAAAAAAAAAAAAAGTGTTTTGTACCATTTTTTTTTCCAGTACCGTGACACCTGTTAGGAACCGATAAGGGAGTCTTGCCTCGCGGTTGCCGAAAAAAGGGTAAGTATGGTTAAGTTGGCCATGTCTGAGAAACCCAAGAAAAAACCGGCCCACTGGGTTTCAACACTGCAGTGAGTGTGGTGAGGTCTTTGCCATGGCTGATCCCCACACCACCTGTGTTTGTCTGAGGTTTGACCACCTCGATTCAGACTGCCAAATATGTAAAAATTTTCCCAAATCTACCCTTGAGAAGAGATTAGGTAGACTGAGGGAAAAGGAGGCCAAGAAGTCCGCTGACCCGGATGGCCAGCCCGGTTCGGTTTCGACCGAACCAGAAGGAGTGCCCTCTGACCAGGGCGATACTACTTCGGGCAAAAGAAGAGCCGATTCTGAGGGATCGGTTCCGACTAAAAGAAAACGCAAAGATAAATCGACCGGTTCAGTTCCAGAGGTTCATGTTCCGACCGCCGAAGAGATAGCCAGAACGATTCAGATTGTGGAATCGCTCTGTCCGGTTCCGACCGATCCGGCTCCTTCTGGCAGGGGTTTGTTCGGTTGGTTCCCCCAGTTCAAGATTATGCCCTTGAAGATTTTTATGAACCAGAATTTGAAGAGGAAGGGGAATTTGAGGATGATGATGTAAGTGAGGGTCTGGATGTGCCTGTGGAACCGGACATCTCCCCAGACAGACCTTCAGGTGTTTCCCCTCCTAGGCTTTCTGAGTCCCCTTCTCACTGTATGTTTTACAGAAAGGTGGCTGAAACCCTCCAGCTTCCTATGGAGGAGGCTGTGGAAGATCAAGAGGAGCCTGATTATGTAGAGATGATGGACATCCCAAAGTCCAGGAGACCGTCTATTCCCTTCCATAAATCTTTTGGGAAACAGACACAAAAAATCTTAGCCTCCTAACACTATACCTCCTGTGGATAGAAGAATGGACAAGAGGTGGTATACACATTCAGGCTCAGACATGGAGTTCCTATATCAGCAATGCAGCCATGTTGGAGTAGTGCAGGCTGCTGCCTGTGACTAGGCAAATATTCCCTTGGCTTCACACCACCCAGACAAGGACTCCAGGAAGATTGATGCAATGGCAAAGAAGCAGTACATGGCATCTTCTTTGGGACTCAGGCAGGCGAATTACATGGCCTATACAGCCAGGTACCAGAAGTCCAGGTGGGACACTGTACTGGCACTGGCTAAACAGGCTTCCCAGCTAGCCAAGGAGCTGGAGGCGGTGGCTGCAGATGGGATTGAGGCATCTAAAGTTCAGTTTCATGCTGCTGTGGACTCTAATGATGTGTCATCAAGAGTCATGGCTACATCTGTGGCTCTTCGGAGGATGGCTTGGCTCAGATGTACTAGCCTCTCTCAGGACACCCAGGCTAAAGCCATGGATTTTCCTGTAGTGGGTAATTCTCTGTTTAGGGAGCAGACAGAGAATTACATGAAGAAAATGGATGAGCACAGGACCACTTACAGGAGTGCTCAGGTCAAGGAGTGGCAGGCAACTCCTCAAAGGCAGCAGTCTAGGGGCAGGGGTAGGCCTTTTCAAAGGCCTTTTTATCAAGCACAAGCCTGTTCTTCCTTCTCTCAGAGGGGTTCTTCAGAGGGAGAGGCAGAAGGGGGATGAGCAGGGCTGCATCCACTCCTCAGCCTAAGCTCCTGCCAAGCAGATGCCCTGATGGGCCTGCCCGGGTCGACTCTCCTATTCCAGTAGGGGGCAGGCTGGCTTACTTTGTCCAGGACTGGATGTCTGTTACATCAGACAAGTGGGTCCTGGAAGTAGTAAGCCAGGGACTGGTTCTCAGCTTCAAAAAATTTCCAAAGATGAGAGCCAGATCTTTTCCACCTGCAAATCTCTCGGAAACCCTTGCCCTAGAGGCAGAGGTTTCTTCTCTCCTAGCTTTAAAAGCTATAGAGAGAGTACCTACCCTACACTGGGGCAAAGGACTGTACTCCAGGTACTTCCTGACCCCCAAAAAGACGGGAGTGGTGACCCATCCTAGACCTAAGATGTCTAAACAAATATCTTTTAAAACCAAAGTTCAAGATGATAACTCTGGGAATAATCCTTCCCTCTCTAAGCCAGGGGACTGGCTAGCCTCCCTGGACCTCAAAGATGCCTACTTTCACATTCCCATCAGGTGCTCCCACAGAAAGTACCTCGGGTTCCAGTTACCCTCAGGCCACTATCAGTTCAGAGCAATGCCCTTTGGCCTAACCTCAGCCCCAAGGGTTTTCACAAAGTGCCTGGCAGTAGTAGTTTCCTAAGAAGGCAAAAGATTTCCATTTTTCCTTATCTGGACGATTGCCTAATAGTGGGTCAGTCTCCAGACCAAGTCATGTCTCACCTACAAGTGACCCAGCAAGTGCTCACTTCTCTAGGATTTCTTCTCAACCTTCCCAAGTCAGTAATCGAACCAGTCCAGCTTCTTACCTTTATAGGGGCAGAACTGGACACACTCAGAGCAAGAGCCTTTCTTCCTCTAGAAAGGTCAAGGGTTCTTATGGAACTAGCTTCTTCCTTCACCCTTTGGGTATCTCGACCAGCAGGACATTTCCTCCAGCTCTTGGGCCACATGGCAGCTTCAACAGCAGTGGTCCAAGGGGCAAGGTTCCAGATGAGGGATATTCAGTTCCACCTGGGAGCTTTCTGGTCTCAGAAAAAGGATTCCCTTACCAAACTGATCCCAGTGACTCTGACCTTGATCCAAGCCCTCCAGTGGTGGCAGGATCAGGACAATTTAAAGACAAGGTGTTCCTTTTGTTGCTCAGCCTTGTTCAGTTGTCCTTACCACGGATGCTTCTCTCCTGGGCTGGGGAGCCCACCTGGGGTCCCTTACTGCCCAGGGTCTGTGGTCCCCCCCAAGAATCCCTTCTCCACATCAGTCTTCTAGAGCTCAGGGCAGTTTTTCTGGCTCTAAAAGCGTTCTCACAGTCAGTACAGAACAAGGTGGTTCAAGTCAGAACAGGCAACACCACCACCATGTGGTACATCAACAAGCAGGGAGGCACTCGGTCCACGGCCTTGTGCACAGAAGCCATGAAGTTGTGGTCCCTGGCTTACTCCCTGCAAACCTCTCTTGTAGCAATTCACCTTCCAGGCAAGGACAATGTGCTAGCAGATGCACTGAGCAGGATCTCAGGGCCATCACGAATGGTCCCTGGACCCTCAGGTGTTGAAAGTGTGTTTTTCAAGGTGGGGCACTCCAGAGATAGATCTCTTTGCAGCCCCAGACAATCACCAACTCCCTCTCTTTTGTTGCAGACCTCCAGTCCTGGGCTCAGTCCCTCTGGACACCCTGATTCTGAATTGGGAAGGGAAGTTCTGGCGACATGGATATGTTGTTCATCCGCACTGTCTGGCTGGTTCCTTGCCGCTTTAAATCTTGCTGGAAGGTCTTCAAGCTGGCTCCTCCCACCCACCCGGGTAGTAAAACTCTCGGCTCCGCCCCATGACACCAGATCTTCCTTACTGCTTGGAAGCTCAGGTTCCCTTCTTAGCGCTCTGTGTTTTAGACTGGATCCTAACTCTGCCCGTCCGAAACTAGTTTTGAAGTTTTCTAAACTTCGTCTTCATCATCCCTCGCGGGCCGCGATGGACAAACCTGATTCCGGCTTCGGAGGTGCCCTTGCGGGTAGAAAATGTCCAGGGCGGATCCGCACTCCCCGCGTGCGTCTACTGCCTGAGGCACAGACTACGACCCGCGGGCCTCGCGATTTGTGCGCTTCTTTTTCGACCACCGTCCTGGGAGATCGAGCTGCCAGTTGAAGCTCGGGCGCCCCAAGAAGCGTTACCCACCGGTAAAATCCAAAGAGGCTCATTGGGCGGTGTCTGCGGCGGCTGGCTCGGCTGAGCAGCTCGAGCATATGATCGCCCTCGAGGAGGAGGCGGCCCAGGCTGCATCCTCCTCCTTGGTCGTGGCATTTATCCCGCTCTCTCTGAGTTCCTCGTACATGGCTTTGTTCAGGGTGCTTTGTCAGTCCCTTTCCACGAAGGGAGAGTGGCCTTCGGGACATTCTTCTCGGCCCAAGAAGAAGGAGTCGAAGGGTAAGTCCCGCAGTCGGTGTTCGTGGGAGCGGGAGAGGTCTCCTTCCCCGGACAGCCGACTGTCGACTTTGGTCGAAGTTGCGGCTTAGGCCGCTGGCTTCACGGTGTTCTCGTCAGGCCAGCCTGCCGAGACTCCCGTTGACGCAGTCGAGATTTTTCTCGATCCATCGGACGGGCTGTCGACTGGTGAAGCAGACAACCCACCTTCACTGGTTTCCCCGGTGGAGACCGAGGATCTGCCTGCGCCTTCGGGGCCGCAGTTCCAGGTTAAGGTTCCCGAGCCGAGGAAAGAGCGGGTGTCCCCTGCCCCTTCCCAGACCCGCCCTCGGTCTCCCCGAGGGTCTCAGTCTCGGACTTCTTCTTGGTCAAGTCGTTCCCGCCGACATCGGCGGTCTCGGTACCGAAGTAAGCGGCGACACTGTTCCTCCTCGTCCTCTTCCTCGGATGAGGAGAGGCTTCGACGTAAATTATGTCGATGTTACGAGGAGCTTATGTGGCAGCAGTTGCTGTTGTCCGGGACTAAACCGACCCCGGTTCAGCCCCCGGCCATCAAGTGGCTGTCGCCTGAACGACCGAAGCAACCGCTCGCCCCAGTCGAGATGCCCGTTCCAGGGCCGGTTGTTCAGCCGAAACCGGCTGCTGCACCGATTGTGGTGGAACCTCCGCCTCCACAACCAAAGTCTGGGGCACCGACCAAGGATTCTCAGTCGGGTCACGGCCTGCCCCACAGGTTGTCGGTCACCCTCACCCCGACCGTCCTCGGCAGGTGGAGGGTGGCTCAGGGCCGAGGCAGCTCTTCGCAGACTCTTCGGAGTCCGATGACGACTCCTCCCTGTTCTCCAGGCAGGTCGACCTGGAGTCCTCCAGGGGCCAGTCATTGGACGATAGCCCATCGTCCTTCTTGGGTCTGCTTCGACTCATCTCGGAGTCCACCGGGATGCAGCTCGAGCCCATGTCCAAACGGGCCAAGTATCCCCTGACAGAGATACTGGACCGAGGGGATTCCCCACGGAGGCCTTTCCGGTGACTGAGGCCATTGTCGGCCCAGCCTTGGAGCTTTGGCAGTGGCCTGCTTCCTGTCCTGCAACCTTGGCCAGGATGGCCAGGAAGTATGCGGTCCCTACCGGCTCTTTGCCCCGTTTCTCGGAGCACCCCTCTGCCGAGGGTTAGTCACCGACAGCATCTTCCGTGTTCCGGAAATGCTCGGGACGTGGATAAGCCCCCCGACAAAGAGTCCAAAAAGCTGGACTTTGCCGGGCGCAAGTTGTACGCTGCGTCCTCCTTCGGCCTCCGACAGGCCAGCTCGGCCGTGCTGGCACACTTCTCCCACGCTCTCATGGGCTCCCTGGATAAGGTTGTCCCTCATTTCCCGGCCGACCTGCAGACCACGGTCTGTCAGGTGCGGGACCAGGATAGGGCGGTGGCGAAGCAGCAGCTTCAGACTGCTCTGGACATAGGTGATTCCTGTGCCAGGTCAGTAGCGGCCGTGGTGGCTATGCGTCACAGGGCGTGGCTGAGGATATCCACCTTCACGGCGGATACCCAGCACAAGTTGGTGGACGCCCCTTCTTGGGGACTGACCTTCGCCCTGGAGTGGAGGGACACTCCAGCGGATCGAAAGTCCAATGCTCTTGGACTCTGTCACCTCTGCCCAGAGGGACAAAGGCCGCCAACAACAGCATAAGTCCTTTCGCCCTTCAGCCCTGCAACATGACCGCCCAACAGCACCAGCAACAGGGACAGCAGGTTGCGCTTACGCCCCAACCCAAGCCCGCGGCTTCCTCCAACAGGAAGCAGGGAGGTAAAGGCCCAGGAGGTCCCTCGGCCGGTCCTCTTCCAAGCCTGCCCAGTGACGGGTTGAGGAGTGCCGCCCTGTCTCTCTGTGGGGACGGCTCCACCACTTCCTTTCCGCCTGGTCCGCTGTCACCACGGACCGCTGGGTGTTGGAGGTGGGGAAGGGCCTGCCTCTGGAGTTCGAGCATCCCACCCTTTGACCTGGCCGCCGGGGGCCATGGGTCCACAGCTTCGCTGTCGGCTCGCCGAGCGATATTGCCCTGCTCCTCGAAAAGAGGTGATCAGGAAGGTGGCAGATCCTCCTCCAGACCCAGGGTTTGTGTCCAGGTATTTCCTGGTCCCAAAATGGACGGGGGCTGCGCCCATCCTCGACCTGCACGACCTGAACAGTTCCTAATGTCTCGGACCTTCAGGATGGTCACTCTGGCTCAGATAATTCCATCCTTGAACGAGGCATGTGGTTCTGTTCCTGACCTCCAGGACGCTTCTTCACGTCCCAGATCCGTCTGCCTCATCAGAGATTTCTCCCGCCAGAGCGAGGGATCCCTTATGAGTTCCAGGCCATGCCCTTCAGCCTCTCTAGGCTCCCAGGGTCTTCACCAAATGCATGGCAGTGGTGACAGCATTCCTGCGGCAATCAAGGTCTGGGTGTACCCTCACCTGGACGACTGGCTGATTGCAGCCCCTCCAGAGCAGAGGTGGAGCGTCCAGAGATCTGGCCTCCAGGTTTGTTCCTCAGATTGGCCTCCTCATCAACGAGGCCAAGTCGGAACTCGTGCCAAGCAGGTGATACTCTTCATCGGGCAGAGCACGCTCCCGGCGGACAGGGCCGAGGTTCTTCCTCCTTTGCCCAGTCATTTCTGGTTGGGACACCGCACCTGCCCGGGACTTCCTGCGCCTCCTGGGCCTCATGGCGGCCTGCACCAGCGTGGTCCATTGGGCCCATTGGTACATGTGTCCCCTTCAATGGGGACTGGCCAGCCAGTGGTCACAACGCTGCGATCCGTTGGACCAGCCCGTGACAGTGACCCAGGAGATGTGGAACGCTCTCCAGTGGTGGACCGTTCCAGCACATCTGCAGGAGGGCATCCCGTTCGTCCGCCCTGAGCCGACGGTCTCTCTTTCGACCGATGCATCTCTGATGGGTTGGGGTGCCCATCTGGGGGAGCACAGAGCGCACGGCCTCTGGTCCCCTCGGGAGTCCCGATGCCATATCAACCTGCTGGGAGTTCGAGCGGTGTCCATCTAGCTCTCACCGCCTGCCTCCGCTTCTACGGGGTCAAGTGGTTCAGGTCCAGACGGACAATACCACGACCATGTACTACCTGAACCGCCAGGGCGGGACGCGCCCATGCTGTTATGCAAGGAAGCTCTCCGATTTGGTCACTCTGCGCAGCCTGGAGGCGATCTCCTAGCCATTCACATGGCAGGAGCCTCAACACCCTGGCCGATGCCCTGCCGGATAGGGGCTGCCGCCTCACGAGTGGTCTCTCCTGCCGGAGGTAGTACAAGATCTCTTCTCCCACTGGGGCACGCCTCAGGTGGACCTGTTTGCCTCAGGAGAATGCGGTTGAGACTGTTCCATGCCCGCCCCTCAGCAGGGCTCGCTGCAGGGGGATGCCTTCTCGAGGCCGTGGACCCCGGGCCTCTTCTACGCCTTTTCCCCATTTCCCTTGATCCACAAGGTGCTTCTCAAGGCGAGGAGGGACAAGGCGCAGGTGATTCTGGTAGCCCCAGACTGGCCCCGCCAGTTCTGGTATCCAGATCTCCTCAGTCTCAGCTCCAGGCTCCCGAGGCGGCTTCCAGCCCGCCCGGACCTGATCTCAGTCAATCAGGGGAAGGTATTCCATCCGGACCTTCAATCCTGCACCTGACGGCCTGGTTCCTGAGCGGCTAGAGTTCCAGGCCTTGGGTCTTTCCGACGAGGTCCTCAATGTCGTTGAGGCGTCCTGAGGAGTCGACCAGGAAATGCTATGCCTTCAAATGGAAGAGATTCTCCATTTGGTGTCAGGGAAGGGCTTGGACCCTTCCGCCTGTCCTTGGCAAGCATTCTGACTACCTGTGGTCCCTTTCAGCAAGGGCTTCGTCGATACCCTTAAGGTGCACTCAGCTATCTCTGCCTTACTGGCGCGGCCGGAAGCAGTCGTGCGCAGGAGAAGGTGGTCTGGCGCTTTTCAAAGGCCTTGATCACATTTCCTCCGTGCAGAACCTCCACCTCCGTGGATCTACTGCTGGTATTGGCCAAGCCATGGGCAAGCCATTTGAACCGATGCACAGGTGTGATATTTCCACCTGTCGTGGAAGACCGCCTTCTTGGTGGCTATCACGTCAGCCAGAAGGATGGGAGAGCTCCAGGCGCTTTCCATCGAGTCTCCTTATCTGGTCTTCCACAGGGACAAGGTTGTCCTGCGCCCCCACCCGAAATTCCTTCCTAAGGTGGTGTCGGAGTTTCACCTTAACCAGGTGTTGACTCTGCCGGTGTTCTACCCCAATCACACCTCGGAGGCCGAATATAGGCTCCATACTTTGACCCTAGACGAGCGCTCGCTTATTATAAGGAGCGGACGGCTGAAGTTCGGGAGAGGTTCGCCAGCTGTTTGTCACCACGCTGAAGCCGCACTCTGGCAGACCTGCAGCCAAGCGGACGATAAGCAGGTGGGTCACCTCCTGCATAGATCTCTGATACTATAGGTTGGCGGGCATGGAGCCTCCCAGAGGATAAGAGCTCATTCTACCCACCATACCGCTGCATGGATGCTTCCAGGGATGTCCTATCCAGGATATCTGCAGGGCTGCTACCTGAAGTCAGCACATACCTTTATTACCCACTACCACATCGACCTTGAGTCACGCCGGGATGCTGGTTTTGGGGCCTCGGTTCTCCAGTCTCTATTCCCTGTGAGGGGTGTGCGCTTGCCTCCCTCCTCCCGGAGAACTGCTAGGAGTCTGCCAGACAGTGTGGATGAACAACATATCCATGTCCCTAGAAATACAGGTTACTCACCTGTAACAGGAGTTCTAGGAATGGTATATGTTGTTCATCCAACGACCCACCCGACCTCCCCGACCTCGACGACAAGCCTGGCTTCCAGCGGGCTAGATCTGGCGTCATGGGGCGGAGCCGAGAGTTTTACCACCCGGGTGGGTGGGAGGAGCCAGCTTGAAGACCTTCCGCAAGATTTAAAGCGGCAAGGAACCTGCCAGACAGTGTGGATGAACAACATACCATTCCTAGAACTCCTGTTACAGGTGAGTAACCTGTATTTTCTGTATGTCTTTCCCCCCTTCCCACTCCTTTTCAAAGTTTTGGTTAAAATAAGGTCTCAACCTTGCAAGGTGATTCTGATTGCTCCAGACTTGCTTGTGACAGCTCCTGGTACCTTCTCCGCTGTCCCTAGCAGTCCATCTTCCCCTGTCTCTTCCCAGGAGCTAGAACCTGTTAACATCCTCTCAGGGAAGGATTTGGTACCCCCATCTTTGGTTTCTCAACCTCAAAGCATGGCTCTTGAAGAGTTAGAGTTTGCAGATCTGCATCTTTCCCAAGGGGTTCTGGATATCCTCAAGGCTTCTCGAATGCCCTCCACCAGAAATACTTACAACTTCAAATGGAAAAGATTCAGCATTTGTGTTCTAGGAAGCATATTTCTCCAGACACTGCTGAATTGCTCACGTTCTGGATTATATGGTCCATCTTAATGGCTCTAGGTCCCTAGATCAGCTACTCTCAAGGTACACTTGTCAGTTGTTTCTCTGCTTTTTGTCTGTGGGAAGCTTTCTCACTATCTTCCCATCCTGTGTTCTGTAATTTTTAAAGGATTGCCACACCAATCCACCTTTAGAGACCCTGCCCTGCCTTGGATTTGAATGTTTGCACTGCTCAACTTATGCAACCCCCTTTGAGCCTATGTCTTCAGCAGAGAGCTTAAGCATTGACTTGGAAAACTGTGATCTTACTTTGAGATACAGCTCTTGCAGCAGGTTACACCATTAGGACTGAAGTCATAGGCGCAGGACCCCACGGAAATTTTCTAGCTAGCAGTCTTCAGCGGGACCACCTCCATATTGGTCCCACCCCGACATCAGGTGTGGTACATATGAGGCTGTCCTCCCACAATCCCCAGTTCTTTTCCTGCCAGACACTGCAAGCATCGGCCCCTCTGTCTCTTTCTAGCATGCGATGACTTAGAACTACGACGTTCTCTCTTCTTATACGGATTTGGAATTCATCTGATGTCCTCTCCAAACATCTCTCTGGAAGGTCACCCATCGAAGTGTGCCTGCGGCAAACAGATCCCCTTCAAGGATCCTTACTCTGCCTGTGTGCATTGTCTAGGCCTGGAACACGACACCAAGGCCTGCTCCTTCTGCCAGGGCTTCAACAGTCACACCAGGATCTGCCGCCAGAAGGCCCTTCAAGCGTTTCTCTTGTAGGAGAAACTAAAGACCATGGATAGGGAACCTTCCTCCAGGGGGGAGTCGTCAAGGAAGACCCACAAACACCAGGAAAAATACCGGGAGAAGATAAGACCCAGGTCCCCGGCGAGAGCCTTGGACTCCCGAAGCTCCAGCTCGAGGTCAGACCGCTCTCCCTCCAGGGCTCAATCTCGGCTTCCCCCGGTTCGGGTCAGATCCTCCAGCGGCTCCTCCTCTCTGCAGCCTCTCAAGACTTCCAGGCCGTCTGTTGCATCCACTCCTTCTAAGGCCTTGTCCAAGTCTGGGGAGCACCACAAATCTTCCTCTCGCTGTCGGGACTCCGACGCCAGGTCGGTGTCCCAGCCTCAACGAGGGTCCGACCCACCCTCGAAGACTAAAAGAGCTGACGTCCCTAAAACGGAAGCCAGACCCGACGTCGGCCAAGCATCACCGACACTCCCAGGAGCCGACGACAGCAAGACACCTGTTGCCGGCCAGGCATTCACCACCCAGGGCGTCGGCCAGGGGACCGACGTCGGCTACCCCAGATAGGAGGACTGCACCACCGTCGCCGGCTGACGTCGGTCAGAAGGAATTATCGGAGGAGGATACCACTCAGTCCGAGAACCAGGCAGGTGACACCGAGTCGCCGTGACTCCCACGGAACCTTTCCCGTGCGGAGACCTGGGACCCGACGCCCCACCCCGGCGACAGGCCACTGGCGCCCGGCCCGTCGCCGGGCTTGAATTTGGCAGAGGTAAAGGAGCTCTTTACCTTCTGGTGGGACACCATCAGGAAGGATGTGGTCACCATGCACCCCCCTCCTACTCCGGCTCTGCCTCCACCCACTCATTCACCGCCTACGCCCCTTCCTCCACCCAAGGGGCCGGTAGGACAGTCACCAACCCCCAAGGAGCCAACACCTCCTCCTAGGGGCAGACCCTCAGATAGGAGAAGACCTCCCTCAATTTCCACTTCATGGTCACCTATCCCTAAGAGACCCAGATGACGCTGGTACACCACGTTCGTGGAGTATTCCAGATCTGACACCTTAGGGTGCTTCAGATCTCCTCCTCCTCCCATCAGCATTCCCTCCCCAGACCCACATGACCTACCCAAGTCTCCTCCGGATGATCCCTCCTTTGCGGAGATCATGAGGCACATTCAGGAGAATATGGGGTGGGATGCTGAAGAGCTTGACCCCGAGAGACAGCACCTTACCCGCTACCTTCGGCAGAAAGACCCAAAGCCTGTGTTAGTGCCACCCTTGGTGGACACCTTTGCGGACGTCACCAAGGCTGCGTGGAAGCACCCGCATTCGACTACGGCAGTGCCGAAGAAGGCTGACCACCTATACAAGGCCCTGAGGGAGGACCAGTATCTGGCGAACCATCCTCTGGCCGATTCTGTGTTCATCACTGCCTCGCATGACTGGTCTCAGAGACCTCAGCACTTGAGCACACAGCCACCGGACCTGGAATCCAAGCAATTGGATGTCCTGGGTAGGCGCATATACGCGACTGCGACTTGCACCATCAGGTCTTTGAATTGCCTCACCCACATGGTTCAGTTCCAGAACGCACTGTGGGAACAGGGACAGGACCTGGTTGAGAAGCTGCCCGACGGTGGTCAAAAGGAGGAGCTCTTGACCCTCCTCCGTACGGGTTAGGATGTGGGGACCCAGGTGCTCAGAGCCGCATATGACTCTGCGGACTCTTCGGCCAGAGCTGCAGCCTCAGGTGTGTGTCTCCGGAGACGCTCTTGGCTCCATGTCTCCGGTTTTACCCCGGACGTCCAGAAGAACATTCTAGACGTCCCTTACAACGGTGAAGTCCTATTTGGTGAAGCCTCCGAGAGGGTGATCACCAAACTTCAGGACGCAGGGAAGGCAGTTAGATTTGTCCAAGCCATGTACAGATCTCGACCTAGTTCCTTTCGTAGGAACCAGAGTCTCTTTCGTAGCTGGACACAGAGGCAACAACCACGTTCCGGCCAACAGCAGAGGGGCTGTTTTACCCGAAAAGCCCAGGCCAAGTCATCCCCAGGCAGAGGCCAACGAGCCGCAAAGTCGACCCAGCCTGCAGGATCAAACGCTGCCACAGCATGACTCCTTCCCGGCCCCCGCCCCTCCTCAAGATCAACAGGAAATGAAGGTCGGGGGTCGCATCGCACGTCACCTGCCAGGGTGGTGGTCGATCACCACCGACAGGTGGGTACTGCAATTGGTCGAAAAAGGCCACTATATAGAATTTGTAGGCAGCCCACCTACAAGCCCTCCCCTGCTTTCCCGCTACTGGGTCAGCACGCCCCTGCTCATACAGCAGGAAGTGCTCTCGCCTGGACAAGGAAGCCTTAGAGCACGCTCCAGAGAACCAGAGAGGGCTAGGGTATTATTCTCACTTCTTCCTGGTTCCAAAGAAAACAGGGGACCTCCGTCCAATTCTGGACCTCAGCAACCTCAATCTGTCGGTCGCTTACAAACGCTTCCGCATGGTGACCCTTCCGGGACTAATTCCCATGCTGAAACGGGACGGTTCTCTGGCATCTTTGGATATGCAGGATGCCTACCTGCACATTCTCATTGCTCAAGCGCACAGGAGGTTCCTGCGCTCCGAGTTTCAGAGCCGCCATTATCAGTTCCGAGCTCTTCCCTTCGACTGTCATCGGCACCCTCGCTTTACGAGGTGCATGGCGGTCATAGCTGTCTCTGAGGAGGCAAGGCCACTACGTGTTCCCTTACCTGGACGACTGGCTTTTCATGGCTCCCTCCCAGGAGGCACTGATGGCGGCCATTCACCACACCCAGTCCCTTTTCCAATCACTGGGTATCCTCATCAATTACGAGAAGTCTCTCCTGGTACCGTCCCAGAAACTGCAGTTTATCAGAGCAGTTCTGGACACCGTCCGCGGGAAAGCCTTTCTTCCCTCAGACAGAGCGAACACATCAGATCCTCATCAGGGACCTGTCAGTGGAAGGCCATCCAGCAAGACTGGTCCTTCACCTGCTTGGACATAACGGCCCGTGCCATTGCAGCAGTCCCGATGGCACGACTCCATGTGCGGTAACCCAGTGGATGCTAAGGGTGCATGGGACCAAAGGCAAGACCATCTGCAACAGCCAATTCAATCACGAATGCTGCGATTCAGGATTGGCAGTGGTGGCTAGATCCGGAGAATCTCTCTGCGGGGGTTCCCTTCACAGCGTCTTCTCCGACTGTGACTCTCTCCACAGACGCCTCAAGTCTCGGGTGGGGAGCACACCTAGACGGGGTGAGGTCTCAGGGCACATGGACAGCCCAGGAATCTCATCTCCACATCAACATTTTGGAGATGAGGGCGGTTCTTTACGCTCAGCAAGCCTTTCTGTCAGAGATTCCACTGGGTACTCTCCTGTTACAAACAGACAATACTTCGGTGATGTATTACCTCAACAAACGAGGCACTCACTCCTACCCACTTTGCAGGGAGGCCATGAGAGTGTGGGAGTGGGTAGTGCAGCACGGCGCAAACCTCATTGCAGTACACGTCCCAGGAGTGGACAATACCATCGCAGACAGTCTGAGTCGCTCTCAGGCCAGAGTCCACGAGTGGGAACTTCTACAGGAGGTGGCAGAGGATCTGTTTCACAGATGGGGCACTCCAGAGTTAGACCTTTTCGCGTCCCCATCCAACGCAAAACTGCCCAATTTTTGCTCGCGAGATCCAGGGCCTGGTGTTTTCTGGCAAGAGACGTTGTCCCTCTCCTGGGCGGGCAGATTCCTCTGTGCCTTTCCCGTTGATCCAGAGAGTTCTCTTGAAACTTCGCAGGGAGCAAGCAACGCTCATTTTGATAGCACCTTTCTAGCCCAGACAGATTTGGTTCCCGCTTTTGCGTCAGCTATCCCGGGAACCTCCACTTCCTTTGCCAATCAGCTCCCATCTGCTGTCTGACGAGGAGGGTTCATTAGTCCATCCAGACTTACGTTCCTTGAACCTGCACGCTTGGCTCCTAGAGACATAGCCATGTTGTGATACGGGGTCTCGAAGAAGTGGCAGATGTACTTTCTGCCGCCAGAAAGCCGGCAACCCATGATAACGACGCCATGAAATGGCGAGATTTTGCTTGTGGTTCAAGCCTCATATTCTCACCGTTAGAATGTCCTGAAAGCTGGTTTTGGATTACCTGCTTTCCTTTTCATTCCGATTGGCTTACTCCTCGTACAGGTGCACCTTGTGCAATTTCGCTATCATGCCCCCATAGGCCATCGGATGGTGGCCCAATTGGACACCACTGGGTGGCCTTTCTAAGGGAGTCCTCCACCTTAGGCTGCCCATTAAGGATCCGATTCTCCTTGGGACTTGCCTCGTCTCTGAGCAGCTTACGCTGCCACCTTGAACCAGCCGGATTATGAGCTACGCTTCTCGTGGAAAATGTTATTTTAGTTGCGGTTACTCGGCCAGAGGATCTCCTAATTGCACGCACTAATGTGCAAAGAGCCTTATTTAGTTTTCCATCAGAACAGGGTATCCCTGAGGACAAATCTAAAGTTTCTGCCAAGGTGGTTTCCAGACTCACCCTTAATCAGGATATTGACTTACCAGTGTATTTCCCAAGCTACACCAACCGAGGAGAAGCCCTTCTGCACACCCTCGATGTGCATCGGTGCCTCAGATATTATCTGACCATAACCAAACAGTTTCGAAAGGCAGATCAACTGTCTCCTTTGCTGTTAGAATGAAAGGAGCTCCTGTCTCCAAACAGTCTCTCTCGAGGTGGCTCATCCAGTGCATCACTTTCTGTTATGACAAGCGCAACAAACCCTTACTGGGCGCGGTCCAGGGTCATTCCATGAGAGGGGTGGCCACTTCTTTTGCGGCATTAAAGAACGTCTCCACTTCAGCTATTTGCGCTGCAGCCACTTGGAGCTCTGTGCATACCTTTATCAGGCATTACAGCCTGGACATTGCATCGAGGCGAAGAGCAGGGTTCGGCCTAGCCATCCTTCAGGGACTTCTGCCCTAGGCTTGAGTTGTATGGAGACTTCTACCTTTCCTCCTCCCTGTGGCGTAAGATTGCCACTACTGCTTGGAAATCAGTCCTAATGGTGTAACCTGTTGCAAGAGCTGTATCTCGAAGTAAGATAGTACAGTTACGTAAGAACTTACCGTAACAGTAGATCTTCGAGAACAGCTCTTGCAGCAGGTACCTTCCCGCCCACCATCCCCCTTCTGGTGGAGGTAGGTTGTAGCCAAACATCCATCTTACGGGATGGGACGTTCTGATTTTAATCTTGGCCATCTGGTGGCGGAGCCTCGGTCTCCTCTTCTGATGTCATCCAGTGGCCGGGAGTCTCCGGTGGGAGAACTGGGGATTGTGGGGGGACCGCCTCCTTTTGTACTACGCCTGACGTCGGGAGCGGGACCGACGTCTGAGGTGGTCCCTGCTGAAGACTGCTAGCTAGAAAATTTCCGTGGGGTCCTGGCGCCTGACAGCTTCATTCCTAATGGTGTAACCTGCTGCAAGAGCTGTTCTCGAAGATCTACTGTTACGGTAAGTTCTTACGTAACTGTACTTTCTTGGTAGCCATTACCTCTGCCAGGCATATCTGTGAATTGCAGGCCCTGTCAGTGGAACCTGATTTTTACCTCATTACATAGGGATAAAAGTGGTCCTTAGAACCAATAGGAGATTCTTTCCCAAAGTGGTTTCAGACTTCCATTTAAACCAGTCTGTCTCTCCCTGTTTTCTTCACTGATCATTCCTCCTCAGGAGAGAGGAGGCTACACAGTTTAGATGTCAAAAGAGCCCTTAGTTACTACATAGAGCGTACCAAGGGTCACGGGTTTGACTCCCTCCAGTTGTTCCTCACTTATGAAGAAGTGGGGAAGGGCAAGCCTGCCACCAAAAGATCTGTTGCCAGGTGGATTGTGTCTTGTATACAATTCTGCTATGAAAAGCTGGGAAAGACTCCACCCTCAGGCCTGAGGGCTCATTCCACAAAAGGTACAGCTGCTGCCAGGGATTTCCCTCTCTTAGAAATGTGTCAAGCAGCCACCTGGAAAACCGTCCATACCTTTACCAAGCATTACTCTCTGATATCCAGGCTAGGAGTGATGCTCGGTTTGCACAGCAGCACTTCAGAGCCTATTCCCAAAGTAGGTTCTGTCCCTCCTCCTTGGAGGTACTGCTTGGTAGTCTGCAATTGTCAGAATACAGCAAGACTTCATGTTGTTTGAAGAAAAAATTACCTTTAGTAATTATGTTTCTTCTAATGGAGTCTTGCTGTATTCTGACCTCCGACCCTTCCTCCCCTTTCAGAACCTGTTTTTGGGAAGTGGGTGGACAGGTGCAGTGTTGCACCCCAAGGGTGTTTTTTGCTTCCACCCTCCTCCTTTTGTTTGGGTGCTGATTTATTATTATTTATAGTACATTGGGTTTTGTTTTTAGGTTCCCTGATTTGAGTCTTCCTTGGGAATCCAAACCTTTTTCAGCCAGTTGGCTAGTAAGAATTTTTACAATTTCCACATAGAATTTTTAGTTTAGTTGGGCTCGTAAGAATCTGATGGTTTAGGCTTGAATCACTCCAGACAGAGACTTCAACCGAGCTCGAGTTCAGCATTCTATGCCCTGCATAGAAAGTTAACTATTTGTTCTCTGGAGCAGTTCAACGGTTGGGAATCACTGCAATTGTCAGAATACAGCAAGACTCCGTAAGAAGAAACATAATTACTAAGGTGAGTAATTTTTTCTTCGAACCTATGTTTCTTCAGATCTCAAGTTTCTCACTTGGAAAACAGTTTTTCTGGTGGCTATCACTTTTGCTAGAAGAATCAGTGAGCTTCAGGCTTTGTCTGTGGAGCCCAACTATATTTCACCTGACAGGGATAAAACTGTGCTCTGAACTAACAGGAAATTCCTCCCTAAGATGGTTTGTGATTTTCATCTGAACCAATCCATTACTTGTCTGTATTTTTCTCAGATCACTCTAGCTCAGGTGAATGTAGGCTGCACAGCCTGGACGTAAAAAGAGCTATTAGCTATTATGTGGACAGGACAAAAGAGCTAAGGAAGGATTCCTCCCAGCTTTTTCTTACTCATGGTGAAGTTGGTCAAGGCAGGCCAGCTGGGAAAAGAACTATAGCCAGAGGGATTGTGGCCTGTATCCAGTTCTGCTACAGTAAGCTGGGTAAGGACCCACCAGCAGGTCTTAGGGCCCATTCCATCAGAGGCACTGCGGCCTCCCTGGCAGCTGCCAGGGAAGTCCTCCTGCTTGAGATATGTAAGGCTGCCACCTGGAAGTCTGTCCATACATTCGCCAAGCATTGTAACCTGGATATCCAGGTAAGGAGTGATGCCAGGTTTGGCACAGCAGTACTGCAGAGCCTATTCCCCAAATAGGTTCTGTGTCCACCTCCTGGAGGCACTGCTTTATAGTCTGCATATTGTCAGACTACAGCAAGACTTCATGTTGTTTCAAGAAAAAATTATTTACCACAGTAATGTTGTTTCTTCTAATGGAGTCTTTGCTGTATTTTGACCTCCCACCCTACCTCCCCTTTAGAACCTGGGGGCTCTTCTGCAGCATTTTATCATTTAAACCATTAGTGGGTAGTGGTTTTCTGTGGGCATCTGTGACTTGAGTCTTTATATGCCCTTTGTTTTTGTTTTTTTCCATATATTGCCCCTGTTGGGGTCCTGTTCAGGCTTAGTTCTGGCCATTATATACATATTTATCCAGTTTACTTCATAGAATCTGATCATTTACTAGAACATACCGAGGACAGTGGTTTGAAAACCGAGCTCAACGTTCTATACATTTGCATAGAGTTTAACTGTTTGTTCTCCGGTACAGCTGAACCGGTCGGTCTAACTGCATATTTTTAGAATACAGCAAGACTCCATTAGAAGAAACAACATTACTGTGGTAAGTAATTGTTTCAAACAACATGAACTCTTGCTGTATTCTGACAAGCTGCAGTTAGTGCCAGCCTTTAAACTGCCCCGGAGAGTATAGGGTTAATTTTCTATGCAGTGCATAGAACGTTGAGCTTGAGCTTGGTTGAGGTCTGTCTGCAGCCCTTTGAAACCCAGCTGTCAGATTCTTTACTCCGCCTCACTGAACAGTCGCTCCAGAGATTTCTCCTTCAGCTCTGTTCAAAAGTCGGTTAAAGTGTCGGTTTTAAGCCGAAATTATTCCGCACTGTCGGTTCAGGCTCTGTCTGCTGTACCATGAGTACTAGATAGTTTTCTGATTTACTTTGTGGAAATTGTAAGCTTTTTCGATCGGTTCGGCTGAACCCATCCTATATATTGAATTTTCTTACTTTGCTTTAGTGTGTGGTTACCGGTCCTTATCGGTTCTTAAAAAAAAAAAAAAAAATAATGTTTTAAACGTTTTTTTCCAATACCCGTGACACTGTTAGGAACCAATAAGGGAGTCTTGCCTGGGGTTGCCGGAAAAGCGTAAGTTTGGTTAGGTTGGCCATGTCTGAGAAACCCAAGAAAAAAACTGGGCCCACTGGGTTTCAACACTGCAGTGAGAGAGGGTAAGTCTTTGCTAAGGCCGATCCCCACACCACCTGTGTGTATTGTCTGGGGTTGACCACCTCGATATAGACTGCCAAATTTGTAAAAGCTTTCCTTTGTCTACCCTGCAGAAAAGATTAGATAGACTTAGGGAAAAGGAGGCCGAGAAGTCCGCTGACCCGGGTGGCCAGCCTGGTTCGGTTCCGACCGAACCAGAAGGAGTGCCCTCTGACCAGGGTGATACTTCGGGCAGGAGGAGAGCCAATCCTGAGGGATCGGTTCCTACAAAAAGCAAAAGGAAAGACAAATCAGCTGGTTCGGATCCAGAGGTTCATGTTCCGACCGCTGATGAGATTGCACGAGCGATTCGGATTGTTGAATCGCTTCACCCGGTTCTGTCCGATCTGGCTCCGTTAGCTAGGGGCTCGGTTTGGTCGGTTACACCGATTCGGGAATATGCCCCTGAAGATTTTTATTGACCAGAATTTGAGGAGGAGGGGGATTATGAAGATGACGACTGTGATGGAGCAGAAAGTCTGGATGTGCCCATTGAAGTGGACATCTCCCCAGACAGACCTTCTGGTGTTTCCTCTCCTAAGCTTTCTGAGTCCCCTCCCCACTATATGTTTTACAGGAAAGTGCCTGAAACTCTTCAGCTCCCTATGGAGGAAGCTACAGAGGATCAAGAGGAGCCTGATTTTGTAGCAATTATGGACATCCCAGAGTCCAGGAGACTGTCTATTCCCTTGCACAAATCATTTGGGAAACAGACACAAAAAATTTTAAAGTCTCATAATTCTGTACCTCCTGTTGATAGAAGAATGGATAAGAGGTACACTTTATCAGGCTGAGACAGAGTTTTTCTACCAGCAATGCAGCCATGTTGGAGTCGTGCAGGCTGCAGCCTGTGACAGGGCTAATGTTCCCTTGGCTTCAAACCCCCCAGATAAAGACTCTAGGAGGATGGATGCCTTTGCAAAGAAGCAATACTTGGCATCCTCTTTGGGACTCAGGCAGGCTAATTATATGGCCTATACAGCCAGGTACCAGAAGTCCGGGTGGGACACTGTACTGGCACTGGCTAAACAGGCCTCCCCCCAGCTAGCCAAAGAGCTGGAGGAGGTGGCTGCAGATGGGATTGAGGCATCTAAGGTACAGTTCCATGCTGCTGTGGACTCCAGTGATGTGTCATCAGGAGTCTTGGCTACATCTGTGGCTCTTCGGAGAATGTCTTGGCTCAGATGTACTAGCCTCTCACAGGACACCCAGGCTAAGGCCATGGTTTTCCCTGTGGAAGGTAATTCTCTGTTTGGGGAGCAGACAGAGAATTACATGAAGAAGATGGAGGAATATAGGACTATTTATAGGAGTGCACAGGCCAAGGAGAGGCAGGTAACTCCTCAGAGGCAGCATTCTAGGGGCAGGGACAGGCCTTTTATAGGCCTTTCTACCAAGCACAGGCCTCTTCTCCCTTTTCACAGAGGGGGTCCTTCAGAGGGAGAGGCAGAAGGGGGATGAGCAGGACTGCATCCACTCCTCAGCCTAAGGCCTCTGCCAAGCAGACGCCCTGATGGGACTGCCCAGTTCTACTCTCCTATCCCTGTAGGGGGCAGGCTGGCTTACTTCGTCCAGGACTTGGTGTCTGTTACTTCAGACAAGTGGGTCCTGGAAGTAGTAAGCCAGGAACTGGTTCTTGGCTTCAAAAAATTTCCGAAGATGAGAGCCAGATCTTTTCCACCTGCAAGTCTCTCTGAAACCCTTGCCCTAGAGGCAGAGGTTTCATCTCTTCTGGCCTTAGAAGCCATAGAGAGAGTTCTACCCTGCACTGGGGCAAAGGTCTGTACTCCAGGTACTTCCTTACCCCAAAAAAGACAGGGGAGTGGCGACCGTCCCTAGATCTGAGATACCTGAACAAACATCTTTTAAAACCAAGGTTCAAGATGGTGACTCTGGGAATAATTCTTCCCTCTCTAAGGGCAGGGGACTGGCTAGCCTCCCTGGACCTCAAAGATGCCTACTTTCACATCCCCATCAGATGCTCCCACAGAAAGTACCTCAGGTTCATGTTGCCCTCAGGCCATTACCAGTTCAAAGCAATGCCCTTTGGCCTAACATCAGCTCCAAGGGTTTTTGCAAAGTGCTTGGCAGTAGCAGTGGCTTTTTTAAGAAGGCAGAAGATTTCCATTGTTCCATATCTGGACGACTGGCTCATAGTGGGTCAGTCTCCAGGCCAAGCCAAGTCAGACCTGCAAGTGACCCAGCAAGTGCTCTCTTCCCTGGGGTTTCTTCTCAGCCTCCCCAAGTCGGTCCTCGAACCAGTGCAGCTTCTTACCTTTATAGGGGTAGAGCTAGATACTGTCAAAGCAAGAGCCTTTCTTCCCCTGGAAAGGGCAACAGTTCTTGTAGAACGGGCTTCTTCTTTCAGCCTTCAGGTGTCACGACCAGGCAAGGCACTTCCTTCAGCTCTTCGGCCACATGGCAGCTTCTACAGCAGTGGTCCAAGGGGCAAGATTCCAGATGAGGGACATTCAGTTCCATCTGAGGGCCTTTTGGTCCCAAAAGGAGGACCCTCTTACCAAACTGATTCCAGTGGCTCGGACACTGATCCAAGCTCTTCAATGGTGGCAGGATCAGGACAGTTTAAGGCAAGGGGTCCCATTTGTCACTCAGTCTCATTTAGTGGTCCTTACCACGGATGCTTCCCTTTTGGGGTGGGGAGTTCATCTGGGGGCTCTCACAGCTCAGGGACTGTGGTCCCCTCAGGAGTCCCTTCTTCATATCATTCTCCTGGAACTCAGGGCAGTTTTTCTGGCCCTGCAAGCTTTCAGTCAGTGCAGAACAAGGTGGTTAAGGTCAGAACAGAGAACACCTCCACCATGTGGTACATCAACAAGCAGGGAGGCACTCTGTTTACGGCCTTGTGCACAGAGGCCATGAAATTGTGGTCCCTGGCTTATTTCCTGCAGACCTCTCTGATAGCAGTCCACTTTCCAGGAAAGTACAATGTGCTAGCAGATGCATTGAGCAGGATCTCCCATGGCCATCGCGAATGGTCACTGGACCCCCTAGTGTTGAAAGTGATTTTCTCAAGGTGGGGCACTCCAGAGATAGATCTCTTTGCAGCCCCAGACAATCAACTTCCTCTGCTTTGTTGCAGACCCTCAGTCTTTGGTTCAGTCCCTCTGGATGCTCTGATTTTGAACTGGGAAGGGAAATTTCTGTATGCCTTTCCTCTACTGTTCAAAGTTCTAGTCAAGATAAGGTCACAACCTTGCAAAGTGATTCTGATTGCTCCAGACTGGGCCAGACAACCTTGGTACCCCCTGTTGCTATCTCTAGCAGTCCATCTTCCCCCTGTCTCTTCCCAGGAATTACAACCTGTTAACCTGCTCTCGGGGGGAGGATTTGGTACCCCAGCCTTTGGTCTCTCAATCTCAAGGCATGGCTCTTGAAGAGTTAGAGTTTGCAGATCTGCATCTGTCTCAGGGGGTTCTGGATATTCTCAAAGCTTCTCGAAAGCCCTCCACCAGAAAGACTTATAACTCCAAATGGAAAATATTCAGCATTTGGTGTTCCAAGAAGCAGATTTCCCCAGACATTGCTGAATTGTCTACAGTTCTGGATTATATGGTCCATCTTAATGGCCTAGGCGTCAGACCAGCTACTCTCAAGGTACACATGTCAGCTGTTTCTGCTTTTCTGTCAGTGGTGAAGTCTTCCTCACTATCATCTCATCCTGTGTTCTTTAAATTTTTCAAGGGATTGCTTCATACCAATCCTCCCTTTAGGGATCCTGCCCCGGCCTGGGACTTTAAATGTTTGTATTGCTCAACTTATGCAATCTCCTTTTGAGTCTATGTCCCCAGCAGAGCTTAAGTACTTGACTTGGAAAACTGTGTTTTTGGTAGCCATTACCTCTGCCAGACGTATCGGTGAATTTCAAGCCCCGTCAGTGGAACCTGATTTTATCTCCTTTCATAGAGATAAAGTGGACCTTAGAACCAATAGGAGGTTCTTGCCCAAAGTGGTTTCAGACTTCCACTTGAATCAGTCTGTGTCTCTTCCTGTCTTCTTCACTGATCATTCTTCCTCAGGAGAGAGGAGGCTACACAGTTTAGATGTTAAAAGAGCCCTTAGCTACTACATAGTGCGTACCAAGGGTCACAGGTTTGACTCCCTCCAGTTGTTTCTCACTTATTGGGAAGTGGGATAGGGCAAACCTGCCATCAAGAGAACTATTGCCAGGTGGATTGTGTCTTGTATAAAATTCTGCTATGAGAAACTTGGAAAGATTCCACCCTCAGGCCTGAGGGCTCACTCTACAAGAGGTAGAGCTGCTTCCCTGGCTGCTGCCAAGGATATCCCTCTGTTAGAAATTTGTCAAGCAGCCACCTGGAAAACAGTCCATACCTTTATCAAGCATTACTCTCTGGATATCCAGGCTAGGAGTGATGCTCGGTTTGACACAGCAGTACTTAAGAGCCTATTCCCAAAGTAGGCTATCTCCCTCCTCCATGGAGGTACTGCTTGGTAGTCTGCAGATTGTCAAAATACAGCAAGACTTCATGTTGTTTGAAGAAAAAATTACTCACCTTAGTAATTGTGTTTCTTCTAATGGAGTCTTGCTGTATTCTGACCTCCCCTCTCAGAACCTGGCTTTTGGGAAGTGGGTGGCAGGTGCATTGCTGCACCCCTGGGGTGCTTCTTGCACACCTTCCCTTTTATTTGGGTGTTTTTGTATTATCCTTATTTTAGATTGGTTTTTGGTTTTGGGTTTTCTGACTTGAGTCTTCCTTTGGGAATCCAAAACTTTCTGTTGCCAGTTGGCTAGTTAAAAATGTTACAATTTCCACATAGTTTAGTTAGAGTTTTTGCTCATAAGAATCTGCCGGTTGGTTTTCAAAGGGCTGCAGACAGAGACCTCAACCGAGCTCAAGCTCAACGTTCTATGCACTGCATAGAAATTTAACCCTATACTCTCCGGGGCAGTTTAAAGGCTGGAGCTAACTGCAGATTGTCAGAGTACAGCAAGACTCCATTAGAAGAAACACAGTTACTAAGGTGAGTAATTTTTTCTTTTTCGTGTTCTTTGAAAGTTTTCTGGTATAAAAAGAAAATAGTTACTATTCAAGAAAAACATAATTCTCTCAGGTTCCACACTTATGTTAATATTATCCTCTAGCACTGTTGTCATTAGTTAAGTCTGACTGTCGTGTCACAGCCAGTGCACACTATACAAAACGGTGCTGATTAAATATTCTAGTACAGTAGTGTGCATCCAGTGCAAAAAATACAGGTTACTCACCTGTAACAGGAGTTCTAGGAGTGGTATATGTTGTTCATCCACACTTACTGGCAGGTTCCTTGCCGCTTCTAAATCTTGCCGGAAGGTCTTCAAGCTGGCTCCTCCCACCCACCTGGGTGGTAAAACATTCAGCTCCGCCCCATGACGCCAGATCTAGCCCACTGGAAGCCAGGTTGCGCGTCGAAGCCAGGGAGGTCGGGTTGGTTGTGTGGATGAACAACATATACCACTCCTAGAACTCCTGTTACAGGTAAGTAACCTGTATTTCTAGGGACGTGGATATGTTGTTCAGTCCACACTTTCTGGCAGACTCGAGGCAGGTCTCCGGGAGGAGGGAGGCAAGGCGTGCACCCCCTAATTGGGAAATAAGGACTGGAGAACCGAGGTCCCAAAACCAGCATCCCAGCATGACTCGAGGTCGATGTGGTAGTGGGTAATGAAGGTGTGTGCCGACTTACAGGTAGCAGCCCTGCAGATTTCCTGGATAGGGGCGTCCCTGGAAGCAGCCACCGAAGCAGCGGTATGGCGGGTAGAATGAGCTCTTATCCCTTTGGGAGGCTCCATGCCCGCCAATCTATAGCAGAGATCTATGCAGGAGGTGACCCACCTGCCTATCGTCCACTTGGCTACAGGTCTGCCAGGTGTGACTTCAGCAAAGGTGACAAACAGCTGGCGAACCTCTCCCCGAACTTCAGCTGTCCGCTCCTTATAATAAGAGAGCGCGCTCTTCTAGGGTCCAAAGTATGGAGGCTATATTCGGCCTCCGAGGTGTGACTGGGGTAGAACACAGGCAGAGTCAACACCTGGTTAAGGTGAAACTCCGACACCACCTTCGGAAGGAATTTCGGGTGGGGGCGCAGGACAACCTTGTCCCTGTGGAAGACCAGATAAGGAGACTCGATGGAAAGCGCCTGGAGCTCTCCCATCCTTCTGGCTGACATGATAGCCACCAAGAAGGCGGTCTTCCACGACAGGTGAGAGATGTCACACCTGTGGAGGTTCTCTCACCGGAGGGGATATGTGATCAAGGTGTTTGAAAAAGTGCCCGACCACTTTCTCCTGTGCCACCGACTGCTTTCCAACCCGCGCCCGGTAAGCAGAGATGGCTGCCAGGTGCACCTTAAGGGTCGTCGACCGAAAGCCCTAGCTGAGAAAGGGTGAGAAAGGGACCACAGGTAGTCCAGAATGCTAGCCAAAGAACAAGAGGAAGGGTCCAACCCCTTATCCTGACACCAAATAGAGAATCTCTTCCATTTGAAGGCATAACAGTTTCTGGTCTACTCCTTTACGGGATGCCTCAACAACGTTGAGGACCTTGTCAGAAAGATCCAAGGTCTGGAATTCTAGCCGCTCAGGAACCAGGCCGTCAAGTGCAGGGATTAAAGGTCCGGGTGGAGTACCTTCCCCCTGTTGACTGAGATCAGGTCCAGGTGGGCTGGAAGCCGCCTCGGGAGCCTGGAGTTGAGGCTGAGGAGATCTGGATACCAGAACTGGCTGGGCCAGTCTGGGGCTACCAGAATCACCTGCGCCTTGTCTCTCTTGACGTTGAGAAGCACCTTGTGGATCAGGGGAAATGGAGGGAAGGCGTAGAAGAGGCCCGGGGTCCATGGCCTTGAGAAGGCATCCCCCTGCAGCGAGCCCTGCTGAGGGGGGTGGGCATGAAACAGCCTCAGCTTTCGCATTCTCCCTGGAGGCAAACAGGTGCACCTGAGAAGTGCCCCAGTGGGAGAACAGATCTTGTACTACCTCTGGCAGTAGAGACCACTCGTGAGATGCAGCACCTATCCGGCTTAGGGCAACGGCCAGAGTGTTGGAGGCTCCTGCCACATTAATGGCTAGAAAATCCGCCTCCAGTCTGCTCACGAGAGGCCAAGTGCAGAGAGCCTCCTTGCACAGAGGCAAGGAGTGTGTCCCGCCCTGACAGTTTAGGTAGTACATGGTCGTGGTGTTGTCCGTCTGGACCTGGACCACTTGACCCCATACAAATGGAGCGAAGGCGGTGAGGGTTAGTCGGACCGCTCGAAGCTCCAGCAGATTGATGTGGCATCATGACTCCTGAGGGGACCAGAGGCCGTGTGCTCTGAGCTCCCCCAGATGGCACCCCAACCCATCAAAGTGACCGTTGGCTCTGGGCAGATAAACGGGATACCCTCCTGCAGATGAGCTGTAACGAGCCACCACTGGAGGCCGTTCCACATCTCCTGGGTCACTGTCACTGGCTGGTCCAAAGGACCGGAGCGCTGTGACCATTGGCGGGCCAGCCCCCATTGTAGGGGACACATGTGCCAGCAGGACCATCGGACCATGCTGGTGCAGGAAGTCCCGGGCAGGGCGCAGTTGCCCAACCAGAAATGATTGGGCAAAGGAGGTAAGGACCTCGGCCCTGTCCGCCGGGAGCCGTGCTCTGGCTCAGAGAGTCAAGTTCTGCCCCGATGAACTGAATCACCTGCGTTGGGACGAGTTCCGATTTGGTCTCGTTGATGAGGAGGCCAATTTAAGAGCAGACCTGGAGGCCCAGATCCCTGGACCACTCCACCTCCAATTTGGAGGGGGGCTGCAATCAGCCAGTCGTCCAGGTAAGGGTGCACCCAGACCCTTCGGCGCTGCAGGAATGCTGTCACCACTGCCATGCATTTGGTGAAGACCCTGGGAGCTGGAGAGAGGCCGAAGGGCATGGTCCGGAACTCGTAAAGGGATCTCTCTGCCCTGAAGTGGAGGAATTGCTGTTGAGACGGACAGATTGGGACGTGAAAGAACGTGTCCTGGAGGTCCAGAGAACAGAACCACATGCCTCGTTTCAAGGATGGAATGATCTGAGCCAGAGTGACCATCCTGAAGGTACGAGACCTTAGGAACTTGTTCATGTCGTGTAGGTCTAGAATGGGGCTCCAGCTCCCCGTCTGTTTTGGGACCAGGAAGTACCTGGACACAAACCCTGGGTCTGGTGGAGGATCCGCCACCTCCCTGATCACCTCCTTCTGGAGGAGCAGGGCAGTGTCTGCTCGACGAGCCGACAGAGGCTGCAGAATCCTTAGCCCCCCGTGGGGCGACGGCTTGATAGGGTGGGGACTGCTTGAATTCCAGAGGGAGACCCTTTCCTACCACTTCCAACACCCAGCGGTCCGTGGTGATATCAGACCAGGCGGAAAGGAAGTGGTGGAGCTGTCCCCCCACGGGGGGAACCCGCAGAGGAGTGACAGGGTTGGGGGCGACACCCCTCAAGTCGTCACTGGGCAGGCTTGGAGGAAGGGCCGGCCGAGGAGCCGCGTGGACCTTTTCTTCATGGCTTCTTGCTGGAGGAAACAGCAGGCTTGGCTTTGGGGTGCCGAGTACGAGCCTGCTGGCCCTGATGCTGGTGTTGCTGGGTCAAACGTGCCGCAGGGGCTGAAGGACAAAAGGGCTTATGCTGCTGCTGGCAGCCTTTGTCTTTCTGGGCAGACGTGACCGAGTCTAAGGTGGCATTGGACTTCTCGATCTGTTGCAGATGACCCTCCACCCCGGGACTGAACAAGTCTGTACCCAAGAAGGGAACGTCTGCCAGCTTGTGCTGGGTATCCGTTGTAAAGGTGGAGATCTGCATCCAAGCTCTGCGGCGCATGGCCACTGCAACCGCTACTGACTGGGCACATGAGTCAACGATGTCCAAGGAAGTTTGGAGCTGCTGTTTGGCCACTGCCCTTCCCTGATCCCGCATCTGCTTGACCGTCATTTGAAGGTCAGCCGGGAGATGAGGAATCACCTCATCCAGGGAGCGCAAAAAGGATGTGAAAAGTGTGCCATCAGGACGGCCAAGCTGGCCTGACGAAGGCCATGGGAGGAAGCAGCATAGACTTTCCACCTGGAGTAGTCCAGTTTCTTGGATTCCTTATCGGGTGGCTTGTCCACATCCCGAGCGTTCCCGGAACGCTGGAAAGCGCTGTTGGTCACTAACCCCTCCGCGGAGGGGTGCTCCGAGAAACCGGAGTGAACTGGTGGGAACAGCATACTTCCGAGCCATCCTGACCGAAAGTGCGGGACAAGAAGCTGGCTGCTGCCATAGCTCCAGGGCTGGGCCAACAATGGCTTCGGCCAGCGGGAAGGCCTCCGTGGGAGAATCCCCTGGGTCCAGTATCTCCGTGAGGGGATACTTGGCCCGTTTTGAAACGGGTTCGAGCTTCATCCCAGTGGACTCTGAGATGAGCCGAAGCATTCCAAGGAACGAGGATGGGCTCTCATCCTCCAACTGACCCCCAGTGGACTCCAGGTCAAGCGGCCTGGAGAACAAGGGGGAGTTGTCGTCAGACTCCGAGGAGTTTGCGAACAGGTGCCGAGCGCCTGAGCCACCCTCCACCTGCTGAGGTCAATCGGGAGTGAGGGTGACTGACAACTGGTGGGGCCAGCCCTGAACCGACCGAGAATCTTTGGTCGGGGCCCCAGATTTAGGTTGTGGAGGCGGGGCTTCCACCACAATGGGTGGCGCAGCCGGTTTCGGCCGAACAACCGATGCCGGCTTCGGCTCATAGACCACTACGAGGGGTTGTTTCGGCTGCTCCGGTGACAGCCACTTAATGGCCGGGGAAGGCAATGGAGTTGGCTTATTCCTGGACAATAGAAGCTGCTGCCACATTAGATCCTCGTAGTGCCGACACAATTTGTGCCAGAGCCTATCCTTTGAAGAGAACGACGAGGATGAGCGGCGGCGCCGCTTTCCATGGTGCCGAGACCGCTGACATCGACAGGACCTGGAAGAGGTCCAAGACCGTGACCTTCGGGGATTCCGAGGGTGGGTCTGAAAGGGGGCGGGGGGAAATCTGCTCCTCCCTCGGTTCAGGGACCTTAACTGGGGACTGCGGCACAAGAGGCACAGGCAAGTCCTCTGTTTCCACCGAGGGAACCGGTGAAGAAGGGTTATCTGCTTCTCCGGTCGACAGACCGTCCGGGTCGAGAAAAATCTCGACCATGTCTACGGGTGTCTCACCTGGCTGACCTGACGGGGACACCGTGAAGCCAGCGGCCTTAGCTGCAACCTCGACCGAAGTAGTGTCGACTATCCAGGGAAGGGGACCTCTCCCACTCCCACGAACGTAGACGGTGGGACTTACCTTTGGAGTCCTTCTTTTTGGACTGAGAGGAATGTCCCGAAGGCCCTTCCTCCTTGGTGGAGAGGGATTGGCAAAGCTCTTTAAATGAAGCCATGTAGGAGGAGCCCAAGGAGAGCAGGATAAATGCCACGACCGAGGATGCTGATGCTGTGGCCTGGGCTGCCTCCTCCTCGAGGGCGATCATTTGTTTGAGCTGTTCAGCCGAGCCCGCAGCCACGGACACTGCCCAACGGGCCTCCTTCGACTTGACCGGAGGATAACGTTTCTCGGGGCGCCCGAGTTGTAATCTGGCAGCACGATCTTCTAAGACTGTAGCCGAAAAGGACTTGCACAAGTCGCAGGCCTGCGAATCGTGGCCAAGCCCCAGGCAGTAAATGCACATGAAGTGTAGATCGGTCTGGGACATCTTCTGCCCACAGGGGCACAGACAAAATCTGGGAGTCGATTTGTCCATCGCAGCCACGAGGGAAGATAAAGACCGAAGTCTTGTAAATTTTAAAATTAGTTTCGGGTTAACTGAAGAGTTTGGATCCAGGCCTAAAACGCAGAGCGCTAAGGAGAGAACTTGAGCATCTTACTTCGAGACACAGCTCTTGCAGCAGGTTACACCATTAGGACTGAAGCCGGCAGGCGTCAGGACCCCATGGAAAAATTCTAGCTAGCTATCTTCAGCGGGGACCGCCCCCGACGTCGGTCCCGCCTCCGACGTCAGGCGTAGTACATAAGGGGGCGGTCCCGCCAGATTCCCCAGTTCTTTCCCGCCGTCGACTTGCATGTCTCGACCCTTCGGTTCGGTTTCTCGCGACGAGCGTGGTAAAGTGCTTTCCACGGGAAATTTGTTCTCCGAGTTCAGTTTTCTTCTGTTCATACCTTTATCAGGCATTATAGTCTGGACATGGCTTCACTGTGAAGAGCAGGCTTCGGCCTGGCAGTGCTACAGGGTCTCCTGTCCTAGATTCAGGACCTGGAATGTTTCTTTGTTATTTCCTCCTCCCAGAGTGTTTGCAAGCACTATTGCTTGGGAATCAGTCCTAATGGTGTAACCTGCTGCAAGAGCTGTGTCTCGAAGTATGATAGTACAGTTACGTAAGAACTTACCGTAACAGTAGATCTTCGAGAACAGCTCTTGCAGCAGGGTACCTTCCCGCCCACCTTCCCCCTTGGAGGAGGCATGGCTTAAGCCTTTGTTAACAGGAATTGTTCCCGTTTGTCTTCTGACGGTGGATCCTCGGTCTCCTATTTCGATGTCAGCCTGCGGCCGGAAGTCTCCGGCGGGAGAACTGGGGAATCTGGTGGGACCGCCCCCTTATGTACTACGCCTGACGTCGGAGGCGGGACCGACGTCGGGGGCGGTCCCTGCTGAAGATAGCTAGCTAGAATTTTTCCGTGGGGTCCTGACGCCTGCCGGCTTCAGTCCTAATGGTGTAACCTGCTGCAAGAGCTGTTCTCGAAGATCTACTGTTACGGTAAGTTCTTACGTAACTGTACTTTCCAAGCGGTAAGGAAGATCTGGTGTCATGGGGCGGAGCCGAGAGTTTTACCACCCGGGTGGGTGGGAGGAGCCAGCTTGAAGACCTTCCGGCAAGATTTAAAGCGGGCAAGGAACCTGCCAGTAAGTGTGGATTGAACAACATATCCATGTCCCTAGAAAGAAACATACTAGTAACATAAATCTAAGTCAGTGATCCTGAACCTTACCCAGACGACCGTTATTTTATGAGTCTGAGTATTAAATAAAAAAATTAAAAAAAATGAAAAGGCAAATGTCTCTGCTTGATATGTTTAATGCAACTGGAAAGAAAGCTAAGTCCATTACTGAAAGTGTGGTCAACTAAGCAGCAGGTGGTGTGGATGTGGAAAGGACCGTTTCCGCAACAGCTGAAACTGAAGCCGTAAATGTGGTACATTCACGTTGTGATTCTGAATCTGCAAGCACTTCTGGCTATGTTGCAGTGCAAGTGGCAGTGACCACTACTGAAGCTTCACTTTCATCCACCACCACAACCACCACATGCTGCAGACCACCACCGCCCAGTCATGCTTATGGCTGCGGCTGCGCCACCTAGTGCTCAGATCGGGAACAATATAAGTGAATACATGGGGATAAGGCTTACTGATGAGGAATTGTTTAAAATAAAGACTACATTTCATAAACCTGACAGTGATTACAAGTTTCCTGCAAGTGGCAAGAGAAATCTCAGTTTCCAACACCACTGGTTTTCACAGAACAACTGGCTTGCATATTCGTCTGACAGACGGTGCCTACTGTAGGATATGTGTCGCTTTCTGTAATGACGAAGCTAGTAAAGTAAGTCATCAGTGTCTTGGACAGCCTGTTGGTTAGCCTTTAAGAAATGGAAGAAAGCTAAAGAGCTTTTTGACTTTCATTCTCATACTGAGTGTCATAAAAACAGTTAATTGAAAGCTGAGAATTTTTGTCTCCTCTCAAGAGGTGAAACAATAGCAATTACAGAACAGACACCTATCGAAGAACTCTAGCAATAGAGGATCGTAATAAGATACTTGCGGTAATAGATACAATAATTTTATGCAGTCGACAGGAGATTGCACTCCGTGGAAATGAAGATTCAGGGCTACTGACTCTTGATCCAATTAAAAAAAAAAAATGATGTAAATTTCAGAACTCTAATCCGGTATAGAGCAAATCACGGAGATGAAGCACTCCGAAAAACATTAAAGAGTAATTCCAGTAATGCCACGTATCTTAGCCCTAAAATTCAGAATGAAATCATTGAGATTATTAGAGAGATGATGGTTGAGAAAATAGTCACAAGGGTAAAACACTGCGGTCCCTTTGCCATTTTAGCTGACGAAACGACAGATGTTAGCAATAGAGAACAGTTGTGTATCTGCGTGAGATATGTTGACACTGAAGGGTCAAAGCCACAAATCAGGGAAGACTTCCTCACGTTCCTCATGATCACAAACTTGACTGGTGAAAGATTGGCCAGTACCATCATGTCCAGCTTAACAGATTTAGGATTAAATCTTACTGATCTCAGGGGGCAGGGCAGTGATGGAGCTGCTGCATTTAGTGATAGGCTAAATGGTGTACAAGCTAAAATTGCTGCTGAATATCCAACAGCTATGTATGTTCACTGTGCAAACCACTCATTAAATCTGGTGGTTTCAAAAACCTGTTCAGTGAACTCCATCCAAAAATGTTTTACAACAATATCTGACTGCTGCGCATTTAAGAGTTCTGCTAAACGTAGTGAAGTTCTTAGAAACAAAATATCAAGCATATTACCAACTGAGAAAAAGAGAAAGCTCGTCAGTCTTTGTGAAACACGATGGGTAGAACGTCACGAAGCACTGTTGACCTTCATAGCTCTGTTCCCTGCAGTAGTTGCAGCTCTTGACGAGATATCTAATACTTGGAGAGATGATGCTTCATCTAAGGCTAAGCAGCTCCAGAGCACAATTGAGAAAGGGTGTTTTGTAGTTGCTTTAGTTGTTTTGGAAAAACTCCTCTCAGTTACGTACATACTATCAATAAATCTGCAGAAGGGTTCAGACAGATCTCTCCATGTGTGTTCAGACAGCTGATGATGCTTTGAAACAGATTCGTACCATGTGTCGTGACGTAGAAACAGTTTTCAGAACTTTTTTCAAAAGCCAAAGCATTAGCTTGAGCTTAATTTTGAAATTACAGTCCCAAGAAATTTTATTTTATTTATTTTTTCATTTGGTTCTAGGATTACAAATACCTTTGAGCCAAGGCTCTTTTACAAAGGTTCCATGTCAGTTGAAGTACAATACAGGGGATACAACAGAAATAACAACATTGCAGGTAAACAGTACATTATACAGTT
The DNA here is from genome assembly GCA_016271365.2 of Neoceratodus forsteri. Taxonomy (NCBI): domain Eukaryota; kingdom Metazoa; phylum Chordata; order Ceratodontiformes; family Ceratodontidae; genus Neoceratodus; species Neoceratodus forsteri. The sequence continues at coordinate 498,586,508 of CM057449.1, read as the reverse complement.
ATTAATTAAGGGAGGAGGCAACACATTAGAGAGCTCAGTACATAGAATGGCCCAGAGCAGTATCAACTAGGAGAGGGGTAAAGAACAATGGAGGAGGAACAGGATGGCAAGATGGGAGTAGTAGCAGCCGGAGACATTGTCGGACATCACCAGGAGAAGTGCTGGAGAGAGGGGCTGGGTGGGAAGGGGGAAGGGTCGTGGGAGCCGAGGTAAAATAGGAGATAAGTGCTATGAGGTGGGTGGCAAGGCTGTTGGTGGTGGTGACAAGTATTTCTGATTGGGTGAGGCACTCACAGGAGCTGGAGGCAGTAAGATGGAGTCGGAGCTTGGTTTCAAACATGCCAAGTTTAGGAGCAGTGGAGATGGTGCTGAGTCCATTCAGCCACGAGGGAGCCCTGTGGGTGAAAGATTGTTGACCCTGGGTAGTGCAACAGTGGGGAACTTGCAAGAGCTGCAAATTCACAAACAGGATCGAGTTTGCAAGAAATTGAACAATACTACAGAACAACAGTGTTCATTCCATGCCTAGATTTCTTTGAACAGCAAATGACAGACAGGTTTCTCACACACAGAAAAATCCTGACTTCCTTTGAAAAAATCATCCCTGATTGCTCCTTGAATATTGTGGAAGTGGAATTTCTGTCAGAACTAAAACATTTCTACAGTGATGTTCTCCTTGATAATATTCTCGTTATACAGAATGAATTCCATCGTTGGCATGACAGGTGAATTGATGCAAAAGACAAGAAAGAATCCATTCCGATTACAGCTATTGATGGTTTGTCTAACCGAGACCAAAACCTTTATCCAAAAATTCACAATTTATTAAAAAATCCTTGTGACACTCCCAGTCATTACTTCAGAAGCTGAACGTACCTTTTCTGTGCTTGATCGCATCAAGACCAAGAGAAGAAATCACACCAGAGAAGATAGACTGAACGGCCTGGCTTTACTTGCTGATCATTGCTATGTCCCTTTATCAGCAGCTGAGGTCCTGGAGAGATTCATTGTTAAAAAAAAAAAAAAAAAAAAAGGCGCCTTGTTTTTATCCTTTAAGTTCTGCCAGCAGCAGGTGGTAGTTAGTTTAGGTTGTCTACTTGTCTTGATTTTATAGACTTGACATCTTCTGCCTGGCATGGCTGCTTTCAGATTCATTGCTTTGCCTGTCTTGACCATGGTGGGTGGAGCCGGAAGGCACCACCCTGTTAGGTAAATAAGTCATGTGACTAATTTGCATATCATGGGCAGCCCCCCCCCCAAAAAAAAAGACAGTCTTGGTACGGCCCTGCACCCCAGCATCCCACTGGCTCTCCCCACAGCCATGGCACATTGTTTGGCCACCTTTAGGTCATCAGATACGATTACGCCCAAATCCCTTTCCTGTTTGGTGACCATCAGTCCCCCCCAAAAATCATGTAATCCTCCCCTGGGTTCTTGCCCCCCAAATGCACGATTTTGCACTTTTTCGTATTAAATCTCAGCTGCCGTACTCTGCACCATTCCTCCAGTTTATCTAGGTCCCTCTTCATTTTTTCCGACCCCTCCTAGGGTGTCATCCTGTTGCAGATCTTGGTGTCATCCGCAAAGAGGCACACCTTCCCTTCCAGCCCCTCTGCAATGTCACTTATGAAGACATTAAACAGAACTGAGCCGAGGACTGATCCCTGTGGCACCCCACTGGTCACCCTCCTTTCTTCAGATTGAGCACCATTTACAGTACCACGACCCTCTGTCTTCTGTCACTCAACCAGTTCCTAACCCAGGTTACCCCCCTTGTGACCTACTCCCAGGCTGCCCAGCTTGTTTACAAGTCTTCTATGTGGAACGGTATCAAAGGCCTTACTGAAATCCAGGTAGGCGATATCCACTGCTCCCCCTGATCCGTGACCTTAGTCACCTAGTTAAAGAAATCAGTTAGATTTGTTTGACATGACTTTCCCGCTGTGATTCCATGCTTTTTTTTTTTTAAATTCAACTTTTTTATTGATTTTATAAAAGGTATTCATATCATAATCTTAAACTTTGTGCATTACAGTCGGTACACACAAAATACAATGCACAACACATAACTCCCCCTACCCCCTTCTACCCCCCACCTCCACTTGGAGCGTGCCCACCTAAATAAAAAGGAAAAAGAAAAAATGATAAAGGTATTAGACATTCTATTAATGATAACATTGAGGAGAGTTAAATTCCATTTGCAACATTAATGTAAATACAACGCATAAAGTTTCCCCCATTTTTTCTCAAAAGACGCCAACCTGTTTGAACCAGCACTTAAACGTTCAGTTCTAAAACTTGTTGAAAGTTCCATCAGCCATTCATTATAGGATATAACCAGCTGGTCCATCCAGTGGTTGAGCACCAGCCTTTTAACAGCAATGGATATTAAGGCCGTATGAAACTTAACGTTCCTTGACCCTAACATTGGAGTACACACCCAGAATGCATATTTCAGCTGTGAAAAGATTCTCCAACCCCAATAAGGGGTCTAACTTAGATTGGATGATTTGCCATAATGGAGCTACCTTTTCGCACTGCCAAAAAACATGTAATAGATTCCCTTCTTGTTTACCACACCTGGAGTAAGTAGAGTCCGGAAGCCTGCCAATTCTGTCTAGTTTGACCAGAGTGTAGTATATATTATTTAGGATCTGATATTGGGTAACTCTGAATCTATCCTGGGAGTCATAGGTATATAGATCCCACCATACTTGTTCCCAGTTAAAGGATGAGTCAGGCAAAAGAAAATTCCAGACCTGAGAGCACTGAGATAGGGACAGGAAACTTAATAGTTAGAAAATAGGCATAAAGCAAGGAAATGCAATGTGGTTTAGAGGAGGAGTCTTGCAAGTGGTTCAAAATGTGACTTAATAGGTTGGGGGGGGTGACCCCAAAATGTTTACCTACCAAATGTCTCAGTTGGAAGACCTTGAATATGTGTTGTTGCTGAATTTTGAATTTGTGAGGAGTTCAGGAGAGGAGAGAATAGCATTATGCGAGTATAGGTTTACCACTAGAGTACCTTGTAGTTGAGGTAACTAGTTGGTGGTGAGACTGGTACCATCGATCCTAATGTTAGGGTTATAGAAATTTGGTTGTGAAAAATCAAGCTGTGGAGACATCTTATAGTAGGAGCAGCACTGAGAGAAAACCCTAAGTGTGATATCAATCATGGACTGTCTTAACGGGACAGGGAGAGAATGTCTAGAAGAATAGAAGATTGTTGTAGGATATAGAATATGTAAATTCAGAAGACCATTTTCTAGTTGCAACCAGATAGGGGGGTAATCATTGTTAGTGGTAGGAAACCATCTACTGTACCAGCACTTGATAGATGACTAGCCCAGTAGTATATGAGGAAATTAGCAAAGTGAAGACCCCCACTTTCTTTGGGAAGACTTAGCTTAAGAAAGGAACGCCTTGGGCGTTTGTTTAGCCAGATGAAACCTGTGATGAGAGCATGTATATGTTGGAAAAAAGAGAGAGGGAGCGAGATATTCAGCATGTTGATGGGGTAGAAAAGGCAGGAAAGAACATTCATCTTGATATTTATTCTGCCCCATAAAGATAGGGGAAGGGATTCCCACCTCTGCAGATCTTGTTGAATGGTGGATCTTACTTCGAGAGGGCTCTTGCAGTAGGTAATTACATATAGGACTGACACGGGCCGGCGGCAGGACCCCACGGAAAAATTTCTAGCTAGCAGTCCCTGGCGGACCGCGCGATCAGGTGACGGAGTCATATGGCGTCGGTATAAAGGCGGTCCCGGACGCTTTCTTCAGTTCTTTCCGCCCGTCAGCTCGTGCAGCTCTGTGATTAAGTTCTTATCGCTCAGTCCTGTTACTTCGTCGGTTTTTCTGAACAAGTTTTCAGTATAGAATTTTTTTATTCTTTCGTCAGGTGAACGTCGGTCTATGTCGTCCCCTTCAAAGAATAAGTGCGACTCGTGCGGCGCCCAACTGCCTCACAAAGACTATCACTCCCTCTGCCTTTTCTGCTTAGGTCCCGACCACACGGTTGACAAGTGTCCGCACTGCCTTCGATTCAGTGCGGCCACCCGCAGATAGACGCCAGCAGTCCCTCGAAGCCCATCTCCTCAAAAAGAAGATGTCCGCGATGGAGAAGGAGTTGAAGAAACTTTGGCAGGCGTCAACCTCCCCTGAAGGGCATAAGAAGCGGGACAAGGAAAGGCATTGGGAGAAGGCCTCCTCCTCCGCGACTCCGGCCGGAGTTGCGGGAAGGTAACATTCCCTCCGGGGGATCGCCCGACGGCAGCCTCCAAGGCTTTGGAGGAGGCGTCGGCCCGCCCGTCGGGTTCACGTTTGAGCCCGCCGGGTGTCTCCAGGCAAAAGGAGACTCTAGCCCCCAGTACCATCTCAGGCCTGCGGCCTACTGGTGCGGGCACCTCCCTTAAGCCAGACGTCTGCTCCTCTGACGTACACCGGGAGAAGGCCGCTAAGATGCTCGACCCTTCGGGGCGGCGCACGGCAGTGTCCCCCTCGGACCGGGCCTCCTCTCCTTACTCGGCCGCCTCCGGCGGGGACCCCCGAAGTCGGACGCCCGGCTCCTCTGGCGTCCGCCGGGATTCGGCCCATAAGCCACACGTCGGCACTTCCGACGTGCACCGGGCCTCGGAGCCTACGGCAGACCCTGCCATGTCTGTCGTACCAGGCTCCCCACAGCCTTCGCTGCCGTCAGGGGAGCCCCAGTCCCCCCTGCCTGACCCCGGGGATTTTTCTCCTCCGTCCCTGGACGAGGCTCGGGACCCTGGGCTACCGTCCGATCCTCTTCCTGAAAAGCCGGATCTGGCGCCGGCTCCTCTGACGCCGGCCCCGACACCGGCCTCGCCGACGCCGGCTCCGATACCAGCCCCTCCAACTCCAGTGGGGGATATTCCTCTTCCATCGGGCCCTCCACCCCACGGGCCTATCCCAACTGATCTGCCCGTGGAGTACCCGGCTGGGCCGGCAGCTCCTCCAGTGCCTGGGCATCCGCCATCATATCAGACGCCGGTTTTCCCAGGTCCGCAGTATCCTGCGCCGCAGTACTCGGTGCCGACTCCTTCGATGCCGCAGTACCCGGCTCCGGTATACCTGCAGCCAGGTTACGGATACTCCCCCTATGGATTTCCTCCGTACACCTATCCTCCTCCTCCACCGCCCCCTAGGCCGCCGGTGGATCTTCAGGGGACTCTTGCCTCCTGGTGGGCTGAGGCCAAGGCTCAGCTCACCAAGGAAGTCGAGAGCCGTCTTACGGCGACTGTGCCACCCCCGGCTCCCGTACGCCCCAGACGGCACACTCCCTCTCCTCCTCCGGATTCCCGGGCTTTACCCTCTGGATCCAGAGAGGGGCAGGACATGCGTTCTGGGATTCCCCCCAGGGAACCCGTTCCTCCCCCTAGTCGAGTTAGGGAGTCTTACTCTGCTTCAGATTCTTCCTCCCCTTTTCTCTCGGACTCCTCGGAGGCTTCCGATGGATGTTCCGAGAAAGACGACGAACCACGCTCTCCGTCCAAGCCCTGGCCGAGGACTCCTCCGAAGTCTCCTCTGGAGGATCCTTCCTTCACGGAGTTGCTCAGGAAGATCCAGGAGGTCCATCAGTGACACTCCTTAGAGCCAGATCCTCAACGGGTTAAACTCGCCAAACATCTGGACTTAACCTTTATGGCTCCTACCCTAGTGCCACCCTGGATCGAGCCTCACGCCCACCTTGTTTCCACAATTTGGAAGCAACCGTCTGCTCTAGCCCCACTTCCCAGGAAGTCGAACAGGCTATACCAGACTCCGGAGGATGTAGACTTTTTAGACTCTCACCCCCCGTGCAGACTCGGTTGTGATTAGCGCCGCTCACGGCCGGTCAGCACACCCGAACACTTGAGCTCGTCTCCCAGATAAGGAATCTCGCTTCTGGATCAGTATGGAAGGAGATCTCGCCTTCCACACTGGGGGATTAGGGCCCTGAACTATGTAGCACATATGGGGATTACCAGAAGGCCGTCCTTGCACAGGCGGAATCTAAGATCGACTCTTTGCCTGACTCCCAAGTCAAGCAGGAGTTGGCCGACCTGGTCCGTTCTGCTCTGCTCGGCCAGTCGTCATATTTTGAAGACTACCTACGACGCAGTGGACACGCAGGGACGAGTTCTGCCTTTGCCGTGAGTCTTCGCGTCATGGCAGGTTCGTGTGTCAGGTCTGGTCCCGGAGGTGCAGTCAGCGATCCAGAAGCACCTTTCGGGGTTCTGTGCTTTCGGTGGTGATGTCAAGGACATCATCACTGTTTTGAGGAGAAGGGACGGCCTTTAAATCTGTTGATTCAATGTACCGTCCCCATCCCCCACAGCCGCCGTCCTTCGCAGAGCAGCTGGCCTCCAGCGAAACCTCAGGAAGGCGGGCCACTAAGCCAGGGCCCCCAGCGCCAGGCCCCCACCGCCCAAAAATCAGCGGGTGCCCCAGCTGTGGCGCTGCCTTACACCACTTGACTCCTTCCCTCTCCCACCGCCTCCGGTAGCCCCGGAGGAACCGGTAGGAGGGAGATTCTCCCTCTACCTTCCGGGTTGGGAGAGGATAACATCGGATTCATGGGTGCTTCAGATCATAGCAGAGGGGCACTCCATAGAGTTTCTACAGAAACCTCCGCGTCACCCCCCTCTGAACTCCGCTTACTCAAGGGACTGTCTTCCTTTGATCAGGGAAGAAATCTCGGCGCTCCTTGTGAAACAGGCTATAGAACCCGTCCCCCCTCACCTCTACGGGACGGGTTACTATTCCCACTTCTTCCTTGTACCAAAGAAGACAGGAGATCTCAAACCTATTCTTGATCTCAGCTCTCTGAACCTATATGTGGAATACAAGAGGTTCAGGATGCTTTCCCTTCAAACCCTTTTGCCCCTGCTTCGGCCGGGCCAATGGCTTTGTGCACTAGATATGCAGGATGCATACCTGCACATCCCCATTCGCCCTTCGCACCGAAAGTACCTCAGGTTTGCATTCCAGGGGGTCCACTACCAATTCCGGGCACTCCCGTTTGGTCTTTCCTCGGCCCCCCGAGTCTTTACCAAATGCCTGGCGGTGGTAGCGGCCCACCTGCGTTCTTTGGGAGCTCAGGTTTTTCCCTACCTGAACGACTGGCTCCTGGCGGCCTCGTCCAGGGAGGAACTCCTGCATTTTCTCTCCCTCACCCAGCAGGTTTTCACTGGCCTGGGTATTACCATCAACTATTTCAGGTCTCACCTGGAACCTTCACAGAGGCTCCAGTTCATCGGGCAATTCTCGACACATCACTGTGCAAGGCCTTTCTGCCTCCAGACAGGGGGGCCTCCCTCCAGTCACAGATTTCCCTCCTATCGGAATGCAGGAGGGTCCCAGCGAGGTCAGTGCTCAGTCTACTGGGGCTTATGGCGGCGGCCATCCCGACGGTTCCGCGCGCGAGCCTCCACATGAGAATCTCAGTGGACTCTCCGATCTCAGTGGGATCAACGGGTAGACGATCTAGATCATCTAGTTCTGATCTCCTCGCCGATGGTAAGAGACTTGCAATGGTGGATGGTTCGAGAGAACCTATTCCGGGGGGTCCCCTTTTTTCATCCTCCCCTGATCAGACTCTGACCACGGACGCTTCAGGCGAAGGCTGGGGAGCCCATTATCTGGGTCCTCACTGAACCCAGGGCCTTTGGTCAAAGATGGAGATAGTTCTCCATATCAACGTGCTTGAGCTTCGAGCAGTGCTGTATGCTCTCCAGGCCCTTCACCAATTCATCCTTCCCGGTCACCTAGCTGTCGAAATGGACAACATGTGCGTGGTGTGATACATCAACAAGCAGGGAAGGACTCGGTCCTACGCGCTGTGCAGGGAAGCGATGAGGGTTTGGGATTGGGCAACGCTTCACAACCTTCACCTCATGCGATCCATGTTCCGGAGTCGACAATGTCCTGGCAGACAAACTAAGTCAGTCATCGGCTCTCACCACACGAAGTGGGAATTGACGAAAAAGTTCTAAAAGCATCTTCCAGATTCGGGGACTCCTCAGATAGACCTGTTTGCTTCCTCCCAAAACACAAAGCTTCCAATCTTTTGCTCGCTCGTTCCAGAGCGAGGCGCTTTCTGGAACGACGCTCTATCTCTAAGCTGGAAGGACAGATTAGTCTGTGCTTTTCCCCCATTTCCTCTGGTTCCTCGTGTGTTACAGAAGCTGGCTTTAGAAGGAGCGAGAATGATCCTGATCACTCCTTTCTGGCCCAGGCAAATCTGGTTCTCTCTTCTACAACAATACTCAGAGGTTCCTCCTCTTCCTTCATCTCCAGGATTGCTGACCCAGGATCAGGGGACCCTGGTCCATCCGGGACTCAAGTCCCCTCAACTTCATGCATGGCTCCTGCCGACCTAGCTCAATCTCGTTTTGGCGTTTCCTCTAAGGTGGCCGAGATTCTGGTGGAGGCTAGAAAACCCTCCACTAGGTCCACCTACGCCATGAAATGGAAAAGATTTTCTATCTGGGCTGTGGCCAGGAACGTGGAGCCCTTTTCCTGCCCTGTGACCATTCTGCTTGAGTACATGCATCATCTTTTTGACCTGGGTCTCAGTCACTCCTCTTTGAAAGTCCATATGGCAGCTATTTCAGCCCACCATGTCCCTTTCACTGACAAGACATTTGCCCAGCTGGAGGTATCCAAAACCTTCCTCAGAGGGGTCCTTCATCTCAGGCCCCCTGTCCGGACTCCAGCTCCGCCTTGGGACTTAAACTTTGTCCTCAGAAACTTACCCTTCCCCTTTGAGCCTGCGGCTTCCGCAGACTTGAAGTTTTTATCGTGGAAGACGCTATTCTTGGTGGCCATTACTTCTGCTCGCAGAATTTCCGAGCTCCAGGCCCTGATGTGCAAAATCCCTTATTTGATTTTTCACAAAGAACGAGTAGCTCTTCGCACGAATCCTAAGTTTCTTCCTAAGATAGTAGCGGAATCTACCTTAAATCAATCTATTGAATTACCTGCTTTCTTCACGCAGTACTCCAATCAAGGAGAATACCTGCTCCATACCATGGATGTTCACAGGATTCTGAGATACTACACCGATAGGGACGAAGGATCTCAGAAAGACTGATCAGTTGTTCGTCTCTTTCGCTCACAAAAGAGAAGGCAATGCTGTCTCTAAGCAATGCCTATCAAAATGGTTGGCCCATTGTATCACTTTCTGTTATGACAAGTACAACAAGACCCTCCCGGGTCAAGTCAGAGGTCACTCCACTCGTGGAGTTGCCGCCTCTGCGGCTTGTTTCAAGAACGTGTCTGCGGCAGACATCTGTGCTGCCGCCACTTGGACTTCAGTCCATACCTTTACTAAACATTACAGTTTGGACATTGCCTCTCGCTGTAGAGCAGGCTTCGGGTTAGCTGTCTTGCAAGGCCTCCTTTCTTGAGACCTGCCAGATTATTTAATACTTTTTGGAGTAGTTCCTCCTCCCGGTGCCTTTCATTTGTTCCAGACTGCTTGGGATTCTGTCCTGTATGTAATTACCTACTGCAAGAGCCCTCTCGAAGTAAGATAGTACAGTTACGTAAGAACTTACCGTAACAGTAGATCTTCGAGAGAGGCTCTTGCAGTAGGTAATACCTTCCCGCCCTCCATCCCCCTAGGCTTTTTCAGCTCCTTTTCCATTGAGGGAAATGTCTGCTTCTCTCTCGTCCGGGCCTTCCGGGCCTGTGGCGGGAAAGAACTGGAAGGCGGGTGTCCGGGACCGCCTCTTTATACTGACGTCGTATGACGTCGGTCACCTGACGTGGGGGCGGTCCCCGCCAGGGACTGCTAGCTAGAAATTTTTCCGTGGGGTCCTGCCGCCGGCCGGCGTCAGTCCTATATGTAATTACCTACTGCAAGAGCCTCTCTCGAAGATCTACTGTTACGGTAAGTTCTTACGTAACTGTACTTTATCAGGTCATCCAAATTTAATTTGTTTTATGAGGTCAGTGGTTAAGTATATACCCAAGTATTTAAGTGAACTGGGAGACCATTTCATCCTAAAGTGGTTGAAGTCTGCTCTATGAGTGAAGCAGTTTAAGGGGAATATCTCCGTTTTAGTGAGGTTCAATTTATAATTGGAAAATCGGCTATATTGAGCTATAATTTCAAGGGTGTGTTCCAAGGAGAATACTGGTTGTTCTAGGTGGAGCAGAATGTCGTCTGCATATACAGAGGAAGTAAGAGAATGGTTAAGTATTGAGATGCCCTTAATCAGAGGAGACCTTTTGATATGATGAAGAGGAGGTTTTAAATAAAGATTAAACAGGAAGGGTGAAAGAGGGCAGCCCTGTCTAGTGCCAGTAAACAGAGGAAAGCGAGAAGAAAAGACCTTGTTACAATATATCCTTGCCGAGGGAGAGGAGTAAACTGTTTGGATCCATTGAAGAAAATTGGAGGGAAAGCCCATACTTTCCAGAGTCATCCAGAGGAATGTCCAGTCCACCCTATCAAAAGTTTTTTCTGCGTCTAAAGAAATCAAACGCCATAGGATTCTGAGAGGAATGAACACAGTGGAAGATATGTTTGTGTCCTAAGGTGATCAGCTGAAGATCAACCAGGGACAAAACCTACCTGTTCAGGACTTAATAGGGGAGTCCAGATTTTCTTAATATGCTGGGAGTGTACCTTAGTTAAAATCTTGATGTCGCAATTTAGGAGAGAGAGAGAAAGATAGGGCCGCAGCTGGCTGGATTTGTAGGTGTTTATCTGGTTTGAGTAAAAGAACTATTGTGGCTTCAGGTAGGGTTGGGTCTAATGAAGTGGCACGAAACATATACCTATAGAGAGTTAATAGAAGAGGGGCTAAGTCTTTAGAAAAAGTCTTGTCGAAATTGGAAGGAAAGCCATCAGGGCCTGGCTCCTTATCCAGAGCTAAACTAGATATTGCCTCCTCTAAGGTGATTGGAGGAGACAAGGAAGATTGAAGATGATCTGGTAGACAGGGAAGGACAAGAGTCTCTAAGTAGGCTTTAATTCCTTTGGCAGGAGGGCGCGATGGAGAGTTGTTTTTGCCGTAAAGAGTGCAATAGAAAGTTTCAAAGACTTGAGCAACATCCCACGGTAAAGTTTTGATAGAACCGTCCTGGGCAGAGAGAGAGGGAATTAGTCTGGAACTCTCCAGTTTACGCAACCGTAAAGCCAAAAGCCTGCCTGCCTTTTCGCCCTGCTCAGTATATTTAGTATTTGTTTTAAAAATAGTAAATTCTGCCTTCTCCCACAGTAACTCGGCATATTTGTTTCTTACAGCTAGTAATTCCTCCAGGGAGTCAGAGGAGGATGAGGAAGATGAAGAGGATTCTAGGACTCTGATATGAGATAAGAGAGAGAAGGCTTTAGCTTCCTGTTGTCTTTTCTTCCGTGAAGCTATTTTAATTAATTCACCTCAGAGATAACATTTGAGTGCACACCATATCAGATCCTCCCTTTGAACAGTACCTTTATTCAGGTCCATGCAGGAGTGAATAAGAGGTTGGATATTAGATACAGTGGACTTATCTTTAAGTAGTTGTGTGTTTAATTTCCAAGCTGAATCTTTCTGGCAGACAGGATCAGAGGAAAAGGTCACCCAAGTCGAGGAGAGGTCTGATAAAACAATTGGTTCCATACCAGCCTGACAGATACCTGTGAGAAGGGGGAGACTGAATAGAATGTAGTCCAGTCTGGACTAGGATTGATGAACAGCCGAGTAGAAAGAGAAGAGACGGTGGGTAGGGTTAAGGATACGCCATGGATCTCATAGACCCAGAAGTTCTGTAAAATCTTTTAAGGGCGGTTTGAGAATGAGATGGAGTTTCACAGGTAGATACGCTCTATCTAGATCCTGTGTCGGAGGAATGTTCCATTCCCCCCCTAATATCAGGGAAGTGGGTAGAAAGGGTGCAGTTTTATTGGCTAGTGTCGTAAGGAACGTCGCATCTCCTCCCACCAGTCCATATATAGATCCCAGGACCACATCTATATTGTTGAGGGATCCTTTAACTAAGATAAACCTTCCAGCCGGGTCCCCAATTGATGATTCAGCTTGAAAAGATACCCTTTCCATAATTAAAATAGCTACCCCTCTGCTCGAAGAAGAATCACCAGCAGCATAAAATTGAGAGATTCCTTGCCATCGTAGCCAGCTGGCTTCACTTGCTAACAGGTGGGTTTCCTGAAGAAGGATTATATCAGCATTAAGTAGAAAACAATGTTTAAGAACTTGATGCCTTTTCAGTGGGTCTCTAACTCCCCTAATGTTCCACGTTACACTTTTAACAGGATTAGCCAACATTCGTTTCAGATCTAAAAGGTAACCAACACATTGTATTAACCATATGATCATAACCCACTAGGCACGCTCCCCTCCCCCTTCCCTCCACTTCATCCCCAAAATATCAAAGGAAGGAGAAACCAGTCAAATAGTACCAACAATGGTAATGAAGTAGTGTAATAAGCTAATTCTGGCAGGATTCTATCTACCCCTTCCCCATTAACCTTATCTAGCTTAAAAATAAAAAGTGAGAAACATATACTAATTCGTAAGAGCCCTCCTATCCCTCCCTTTTCCCCGTAACTATTTACATAAGGCCCCTGACTAATTTCTAGATTAGTCTTTATTCTGATAGGAAGAGTGTCAAGAGGCCTGCCCCTGATGGTTAGTCCACTCTTGTCAAGTGACTGGAACAAAATTAGTATGACAGTAAGTTCCTCCTTGTCTATTACAGCATAAAAACCTGATGCCAAATGCTATACTCCAAAAAAAAAAAAAAAAAAAAAAAAAAAAATGTGAAGGAGGTAGCAGAGCGTCCAACCAAATCCCCCATAAACAGGTACGTGATACAGTTCTGCCCTAAGCCAACTCCATCTAGGAGCCCCCCCCGCTTTGGGTTCAAGTTACAAGAAAATAATCAGTCCCGGAATAAAATGAGAAAAAGAAAAGGGTATCATGACCTCTGGAGAGGATAAAATCTTGTCCTGTAATGGCACACCTGAACCCTTGTGAGCGCGGAGGAGCCCTCCATAATCCGACTGAATAATATAGCTGCTATGTATCCTAAATAATTTTTCCAACTAGTTAATCTACGACTGTTAAACATGAGGAATATCATAAACATTATACTTGCAACTAAAGTGGCAGTCCAACGTCTTTGTATATATGAGCCTAAGGAAGTGCCTGGGGGAGAGAAGTGAATAAGGGACCAACAAGAGGTACGTTACCAAATGAGTCCTCCTGAAACTTCTACCCAAACCATGGTTCCTCTCTGGTTCAGGATTCGCCGACTGAGCACGGCAAGCAGATCAAGGGCCTAGTTACTGCGAACTAGGCTTAAGGCCTCCTCTCATCGAAGGCCCAGTCTCTCCCAGCTGGCTAAACGTCTCCAGGTAACCATGAAATTTAGCTACAGAACCTGAATAGAGAAGGGGAAAAAACTGTTCCAACAGCCAGGAGAGGGGTATTTTAAACTGGCAAAACGAGTTTAAATTCCTGGGGGTTCAACCTGCTTTAAAAAGGTTGGGCAGCTTGTTGGCCAGGTCTGTAGCCGCTTGACTGGGCGATTCGTATGAGATCCAGGAGCCATCGATAGAAACTTGCAGTTTGGCTGGGTAGAGCATCTTGAAGGGGATGCTAGCCGCTATCAATTTGGTGACCATGGAGTAAAATGCTACGCGTTTCTGGTGTGTTTCGTAAGGCAGGTCCTGTGAAATCCGTATTTTATTCCCCTTCCACATGAGTGACTGCAGCTCTCTTACTTTGGCTAAAACGTGTTGTTTATCAATAAAACTGAGGAATTTTAAGATGATTGGCCGGGGGGGGCATACAGTTGTGGCTTCAGGCGGAGAGATTGGTGTGCTCTCTCTATCTGGTACATAGAGCCTAGTGGAGATGGGCCCACCACTTTTTGTAGGAATTTCTAGACGAAGAGAATGGTGTTAGGCTCCTCTTCGGTTTCGGGTATCCCCATTATAATAATAATATTCCTTCTGCTTCTCCCTTCCAAGTCCTCAGTTTTAAGTTGAAGTTTGTGGATTTGTAGACAAAAGTGCATTATTTCTGGTTCTGTTTTCTCCTAACAAGAAGCTTCCAGGGATCAGCAGACTTCTGTGTCGTCGACTCTCCTGGTAAGACTAGTCGGGTCTCCTCTGAGAGATTTTAACTCTGAGGAAATGTCAGAGAGGGTTTCCTGAAATGGTAGAAGCTCCTGAAGGAACAGGTCCTCCGTAAGGGGGATCGCTGGTGGAGTCTCTGATCCCACTTTGTTAGTTCCCGTACCCTGAGCTCTTTGTTTTTTGGATATTTTCTCCAGGGTGGTAGGCAGTGTATGCTTCATCGGGGCCTGCCTCATATCGGCGTCCATCATGGCGGAAAGCCAATTACGATGCAGGTAGACAGATGTAAGAAGTCGCTGAAGGCAGGAGTATACTGATGAGGTTATTGCAGAAATAGCAGCTAAATTCAGGTTTTGATGGTGGATATAGAAGTTGAGAGGCAGGAGCTCCAGACAAGTGCTGCTGTTAGGTTGCCTGCATCACGTGATCTCTTTCCATGAATCCATGCTGTCTCGGATCCTGTGCTCCGCTGGCTTCCAGATGTTCCACGATCCTTTAAGTAGTGATTCTGTAATCTTCCCCACTATTGCGGTAAGGTTGACTGATCTGTAGTTTCCAGCCTCCTCCCTACACCACTTTTGAGAAGAGGGACAGCATCTGCCCTCCTCCAGTCCTCTGGAACCACTCCTGTATCGAGTGACTCGTTGAACAGTGCTGCCAGTGGTGGCGCCAGCACCTCCCATAGTTTCCTTAATGTTCTAGGACGTATCCCATCCGGTTCCATTGCCTTGTCCACTTTCAGTTTTGTGAGTTCCTTTAGGACTCTCTCTTCTGTAAATGACAATGTTGGAGCTAACAGAAAAGGAAATTACGGTAAGTATGAAGTTCATTTCTTCTATTTCTCTCACGGTTTATATCGCATTAGCTTGCAGTTCAGAGAGCTTCATGAAGTTCAAATCAAAAATGCACTAGGCACATCATTATTTTGTTTTGTTATAGATGTCGTTGGAAAAAAGTAAGCGGGGCTTTCATGCTATGTTAAGTCCAAGAATGTAAGAATAGAGAGCAAATAGGAATAACCATCTGAAGAAAAAATATAATGGGTCTGAAAGTATTTGAAAGGGTAACAAATATGCACAAATGCGTACTTCATAATTCGGCAAAACTGTCCCCCCCCCCCCCAAACTATCTGTCTGGCCCTCCGGCTCAGAACTCTCTGGCCACTGCACTTGCCGACTCGCTCTACCACCTGCTGTGCTCCCCTGCATCTTCAATTTCATCACGGTTCCCAGGTCGGGGAGACAACCCAGTGAGACAGCAGGGGCAGTGACGGGATCCAGCATTGACGCGTGGCGGTGGCACTGGCAGGGCCGCCGCATCCGAGCTGGGGGTATTTTCATTAGGTGCCCAGTCCCCCGCGCGTGATGATGCATACCTGACATTGCTGCATAGCAACCCTGCCTGCATCAGCCACGCCCTTACGTGTGACTCTGCGCCTGTGGTGCCCCGTCTCCACCAGGGACTGCCAGAGCGCCTAGTGATCCCATGCCCTCCCCCTTGGAGAGAAGAGAAGCCCAGCAGGCGCTCGATCAGTCTCCTTCCCTGCCGACCCCTAGCTTGCTCCCGAACGCAGGTCGTCATCGTGACTCGAGGTGTGGCGTCCAGCGTCTCAACCCTCGGCGCCACCGGGCTGGCCTTTGGCAAAACTATCTTGATCATCCTGTATGCAGAGCATTTTAACTAATACCCTTTACTTTCATTGCCTTTTAGTTTTATAATTTGTCAGTTCCCTTCCCTTAATGTGGAATTGGTGTTTTAATGTAACTACCAGCATGTTAATGTGATAATTGAGGACTTCTGCTGGAAGGTTTGTATTGTATTAACTTTTCATTATTGCATAATGGCACGTGTGTTTTTGAGTTTAGTAACCTTTTACCTTTTTAAGAAAGTCACATTTCTAACCCCAGGAATCACTCATTATGATTAAACTTAATGCAGTCAGCCTCCTGCGTTGAACTGCCCCGAGAAATGGAATTTTATGTAAATTATGGAATTCTCAAGTGGCTCGTGCCACTTTCAAACTGCTGCCCTGGCAACTGCTGCACTCTGAGTGCTTCAGATTCTTTACTCCGCCTGCCTAGTAAGGACGTCCCGGAGAGCTCTCCTTGAACTGTCTTCAGAATAAAGTTTATCTGTGGATAAGTACTCATTTTAGTTTAAATTTAAAATTGCTGCCTTAGAAACATTGTTTAGTATAGTTTAGTATTATTATAGTAGTTTTTTGTTTCTATTCGAGGTTCCCTCATGGTTCCTTGGAACTGAGGGTTCTGCATCTGTTTGGGAGTTTTTTACCTCAGTTTTCTTTATTTTATATATTTAGCAATCGGTTCCTTGAACCGCTTTATTTTTTGTTGAATTACTGTATTTATCGGTTCCCTTTTCATTCAGGAACCGAATAGCGATCGGTTCCAGGAACCACTAGCGGTTGTTACTTTAAAGATCCTCCAGTTCCGAGGTGCTTTAAATAACGGTTTATTGTAAATAATATTTTTGTCTATTAATGTCAGAGGTCCATTTAGGTAAACTTTAAAAACGTACAGGACCCATGGGTTTTAAATGTTGAGTCTTGTGGGCAGCTTATAGCAAAAGCAGATAGACACTCTGTGTATTTCTTGTTTCGGTACAAGTCATATATTTGCCAATTGTGATATCTGTAAGACCTTTTGCCCTAAAACATTAAAGAAAAAGTCAAAAATTTTAGAAGATATGGCTTCTGCTGCTGGTATGGATAATTCTGCTTCTTCCTATTCCCATAAAAAGGATGGAGGTAAAGCCAAGGATCCAGACAAGTATTCAGATAAATCTGAACAAGGTAAAACAAAAAGGGCTTTGGAAACTAGCTCTGAACCTGTTCCATTAAAGAAAAAGTGTAAAGAAAAACATGTTGCTGCGCCTCCGGCTGAGAAGGCTAAGGAGCTCCCAGCAGACAAGCATATTATGCCCTCGGCTGAGGACATTGCTAAGGCACTTCAAGTGCTACAAGCCCTACAGGGTGCAATCCCGATTCCTACACCAACTGCACCGGTTCCTCCTACAGTCCCAGCACGGTAAGAACTGCTGCAAGTGTTTGGGAAGGAGGACAAGGAAGACTTTCAAGGGGAACCTATAGATCCAGAGGTCTCCCCTGAGCAAGAATTTGGGTCCCCTCCTAGGGGTCCTGAGGAATACTCCTACTATGTTTTTGTTAAGAGCATGGTGGAAACCCTGAAACTTCCTCTTCAGGAAACAGAAGAGGATATGGAGGAGACAGATTTTCTGGAGATGATGGGGTTAACCCCAACGAAACGTCTGCTTCTGCCCATGCATAAATCTTTAAACAAGGCTGCAGTGCAGATTTTTTTAAAATCCAACCTCTATCCCTGGTGTGGATAAGAAAGCTGACAAGAAATATCAGCTGGACAGAACTACAGCTGATTTTCTGTTTACTCATCCTGATCCTGAGGGAGTAGTACAAGCTGTTGCCTGTGACAAGGCCAGGATCCCCTTGGCTACCCATCCACCAGACAAAGAAGGGGTACATGGCTGCCTCTGTTAGTTAGGCAAGCCAGTTACATGGCATATTCAGTGCAGTACCAAAAAGCTCTATGGAACACTGTTTTAACTCTGGCTGATAAGGTCCCATGTGAAGTGGCTGTAGACTTACAGGATACTGCAAGGGCTGCACTTGATGCTACCAAGTACCAATTTCATATGGCAGTGGATGCCAGTGATACTACATCCAGGTTAATGGCTTTGTCTGTTTCACTCAGGATGTTTGCATGGCTTAGAGCCACCAACCTGACTTTAGACACCCAGGCCAAAGCAGTGGATTTCCACCGGAGAACAATTCATTGTTTGGGGATAAAACAGAGGCATACATGAAGAAGGTGGAGGAATATAAATCCACCTATCGGAGAAATTCCAAGGATAGGCCCTCCACCTCTTATAGACCCCAGAGTAGGGGAGGGTAGGTAGAGGTAGGGGTTTTTACCCTAAACCCTTCTTTCAGGCTCAAGCCTCTCAGCCTCAGCAGCAGGCCAGAGGTTATTTTAGAGGAAGGGGCAGGAGAGCCATGAGAAGAGTGGCTCCTGCACCACAGGTTCAGGCACAGCCCACACAGAACCCCTGATGGGCTAGTGCAGGTCGCTTCCCCTATTGCAGGACCACCAGTAGGTGGCAGACTGGCTCATTACCTTCACACTTGGCATTCCATCACCACAGACAAGTGGGTGTTTTAGGTAGTGAGCCAGGGCCTGGCACTCTGCTTCAAATCATTTTCAAGCTGAGAACAAGAACCTTTGCTCCAACAGCAGCTGCAGACAGAATTCTGCTACAGGCAGAGGTAAAGCATCTGCTAGCAATCAAAGCAGTAGAGGTAGTGCTTCTAACAAGCAGGGACAAAGGTTTTTATTCCATGTATGTCCTCATAAGGAAGAAAAATGGGGATTGGCGACCTATTTTGGATCTAAGACTTGAAGGACATCTTGAAACCAAGGTTCAAAATGGTCACTCTTGCAATAATCATTCTCTCATTGCAAAAGGGAGACTGGCTAGCCTCCCTAGATCTAAGGGATGCTTATTTTCACATTCCCACCAGACCATCTCACAGAAAATTCTTGAGATTCAGACTGGTTTCTGGCCACTACCAGTTTGCAGCTCTCCCTTTTGGACTAACTGTGGCACCAAGGGTTTTTACAAAGTGCTCATCAGTGGTGGTAGAGTTTCTGAGAAAACTAGGTGTAACAGTCTTTCCCTACCCGGACGACTGGTTAATAGTAGGACACTCTATGCAGCATGCAGTGCAGTCACTGGCACTAGCAAAATCTACTGTGGAGTCCCTGGGATTTCTGATAAACGAAGAGAAATCTCAGCAGGTACCAGTTCAGGTGCTGGAGTTTATTGGAGCAGAACTAAACACCAGACAGGGCAGAGCCCTCCTGCCACAAGGCAGGGTGGCAAGCATTCTGCAGATTGCAAAATCCTTTGTGTCCAGGAGACCCAAATCAGCCAGAGAATTTCTCAGGCTACTGGGCCACATGGCATCTGCCACTGCAGTGGTAATGGGCTCCAGGTTTCAAATGAGAGATATTCAGTTCCATCTCAGACAATATTGGTCTCAGAGGATGGATCCTATGTCCAAACTGGTTCCAGTCACAAAATGCCTAGTCCAGGCTTTACAATGGTGGCTGGATGAGCACAACCTTAGGGTGGGTGTACCTTTTATATGGGAGCAACCCTCGGTCATCCTCACAACAGATGCCTGTCTGCTAGGTTGGGGGGCACACATGTTAGAACAAACAGCAAGTGGCACATGGTTCCCCTAACAGTCTCTGTTGCACATAAATCTCTTGGAGTTCAGGGCTGTTTACCTGGCTATAAAAAACATTTGCTCCTTACCTACAAAACAAGGTGGTGCAAGTCAGACAGACAACACCACAACCATGTATTACATCAACAAGCAAGGAGGTACCAGACCAGATCTGCTGTGCACAGAAGCAATGAGACTGTGGTCCCTGGTATATTCCATGGGAGTATCCCTGTCAGCCATACACCTTCCAGGGAAAGACAATGTGCTGGCAGACTCTCTAAGCAGGATAAGCATAGACCATCACGAATGGTGCCTGAATACCCAGGTACTCAGTACAATTTTCAGGAAATGGGGCATTCCAGAGGTGGATCTCTTTGCCTCCGCAGAAAACCACCAACCTCCAATGTACTGTTGCAGGCCTCCTCTAAAGGGCACAATTCCCCTGGACTCCATGGCCCTGGATTGGACAGGGAAGTTCCTGTATGCATTCCCTCCCTTTCCTTTGATCTTCAGGACCCTACTGAAATGGAGGTCCCAACCAACAAAAATGATACTGGTGGCTCCGGATTGGGCAAGACAGCACTGGTACTCTCTCCTACTGTTTCTGTCAGTGGTTTCCCCAGTACACCTGCCCAGGAGGCCCAATCTGTTAACCTCCTCTCAGGGCAGGATCCTGTACCCCAATCTCAAATCACCGAGGCTCAAGGCGTGGCTTTTGAAGACTTAGAATTTGCTAACCTAAACCTATCAGAGCAGGTGCTGACGGTGCTTAGGGGTTCCAGGAAGCCTTCTACTAAGAAAACATATTCTTCTAAGTGGAAAAGATTTACTATATGGTGTACAGGTAAGGGTATGAGCCATTTCAGGGCTGATTTGGCTGTTCTTCTAGATTACCTTACACATTTGCATTTCTTAGTTCTGAAGCCTTCCACTCTCAAGGTCCACTTAGCTTCAGTCTCTGCTTACCTGTCAGTTGGTAAGGAGAGGTCTGTGGCCTCTCATCCAGTATTTAGAAAATATTTTAAAGGCCTTAATCTTCTACACCCTCCCCTAAGGGAACCGGTTCCGGCCTGGAATCTAAATGTTTGCATTGCTAAACTCATGGATGCACCATTCGAACCTATGGCAACTGCAGATTTGAAGTATGTCATTTGGAAAACCGTTTTCCTGGTTGCCATTACTGCAGCCAGAAGGATCAGTGAATTACAAGCCCTGTGCACAGATGTGGACAACATCTCATTCCACAGGGACAATGTGGTCCTTCAGACTAATAGAAAATTCCTTCCCAAGGCGGTATCTGATTTTTCACTTGAATCAGTCTATCACTCTACCTGTCTTCTTTACAGACAACTCCAGTTCTCCAGAAAGGAGACTCCATTCCCTTGATGTCAAAAGGACACTTAGCCACTACATTGACAGAACCAAGTCCTACAGGACAAGTCAGTCACAGCTCTTTCTCACATATGGTGAAGTTGGTAAGGGCAGAGCTGCAACAAAACGTACAGTTGCTCGCTGGATAGTGGCATGTATACAGTTTTGTTATAGTAATGTGGGTAAACGGGTACCTCTGGGCCTGAGAGCACATTTCACCAGGGGCACAGCTGCTTCAGTGGCAGCTTCAAGAGAAATTCCACTACTGGAAATCTATAAAGCAGCTACATGGAAAACAGTACACACCTTCACAAAGTATTACAGCCTGGACTTGCAATCCAGAGGTGATGCTAGGTTTGGTACAGCAGTACTGCAGAACTTGTTTCCAAAATAGGTTCTCTGCCCAACCTCCAGAGGTACTGCTTGGTAGTCTGTATTAAGTGTAATTATAATGAGTGATTCCTGGGGTTAGAAGAAAGAATTACTCTCCATAGTAATCTTGTTTCTTCAAAGGGATCACTCATTATGATTTAAGACCCTCCCTACCTTCCCTACTAGAACCTGTAGAAGTTGCTCTGCATCCCTGCATTGGGGTATTTTCTTTTCTCATACATTGGTTAAGCTAGAGACTCACTTTGTTTAACCAGTTGGTGTCCAAGTGGTCTTAAAGTTTCTTAGGTTTGTTGATTAAGGATGTTTTGACCTGAAAGGGAAAAAAATGTTATTTTAATGTTGTTAATTTTTAGCTAGTGGGTCTTTTACCCAGTTAGGCTCCGTAAGAATCTGAAGCACTCAGAGTGCAGCAGTTGCTAGGGCAGCAGTTTGAAAGTGGCATGAGCCACTTGAGAATTCCGTAATTTGCATAAAATTCAATTTCTCCGAGCAGTTCAACACAGGAGGCTGACTGCATTAAGTTTAATCATAATGAGTGATCCCTTTGAAGAAACAAGATTACTATGGTGAGTAATTTTTTCTTGTGTGCCATTAGTATCAGCGCACACAAAATATAAAACGTATCAGTTATTTTAAACCAAATGTTAACCTGTATTTGTAGATTGGTCTGAATTCATTTAGAAGGTCCTTTTGTGACATATAGCTTTATATCTGTAGAAACACCTCCTCCTGGATACATCAGTGAAGATGGAGAAACGAGTGACCAGCAAATGAACCAAAGCATGGACACAGGTATACAACCCTTACTGCAAAAGTTCTTGCTGTTTCAGCAGTTGTCTTATTAATAGTACTACCATTTATCAACATGGTTCTGGACTATGGTCCCAAAACATAAACTAGTAGCAAAAACTATTGATCTCTCAGAAGAAATACGCTTATGCAACAAAGGCAACACATGCCACTGGTGCTTCTCTTCCATTCTGATAAGATCACTAGAAGCTTCCCTATTCTGCAAAGTGACCCTAATATCGAAGCTTCCTTTACAGAGTCAGCAGTTGCCCCTAACGCAGACCACCTAGCCTGTGAAATCTCCTGGTACATAGCAGCCTACATACTGCTAACAATTCCTCCCTACCAGGTACCAAAGTTTGCAACAGAACCTGCTGTAATACCTGCAAATTTATTTCTAATGTATCACTGAAATTCAAGGTCCCAGAGGTGCTTTTCACAACACCAAGGAGTTATCTGACTGATTCAGAGAACATTACAGGGCAGTCAGGAATGGAGATACTGATAAATCCACTCTATCCCATTTTTATTTTTTATTTTATTCTAGGATTACAAGTACCTTTGAGCCATGGGTCTTTTACAAAGGTTCCATGTCAGTCTGGGGAAAGAAATACAAACATGACAGTAATACAATTGGCAGAATCCGAGCAGTCGAATGCTAACATTTGAGAGAGGAGGTAACAGCACAGAGCATTAAGTAAACAATGCAAGCATGGAATTCTTAAACAAACTCAATGTTTTGAGATGCAGAACAAGGAGGGCACACAAGGTCAGGACACAGGAGAGAGGAGCAGCCGTCGGCTTTGTCAGTACTTAGAGAAAGTGGTAGTGCCAGGGTTGGGGGGGTGAGTGGGGAAAGGGAGTATAAAAGAGGGAGTGGTAAGTGCTAGAGGGAACAGTGTATTATGAGTGACAGTCACAGAAGCTGGAGACAGAGAGGTGGAAGAGAAGGTTAGTTTTGAACTGGCCAAGATTTTGAAGAGAGGTGAGGTCTTTGAGACCATTGAACCAGGATGGTGCCCGGTGAGCAAAGGACCTTTGTACGTGCATGGAGCGGCACCTGGGGATATGCAGTATTTGATTTACAGACTCCCTAGTGTGGCGTGGGGTGCGCACTGGGCATATAAGGGTTTGGACTCCAGGGGGCACGAGGCCTAGCATGATCTTCTTTGTCATTAGGCAGGTGTGGTATTTTATCCGATGGGATAGTTGTAGCCAGCCTGTTTGGGTGTAGAGTGCACATGTGTGGGTAAGACGGTGGGAACCTATGTTGAGACGGCAGGCTTTAAGTGCCAGCGACAAGTGCCTAAGGGCCATGTCAGTAGCAGAGCCATAGATAACCAGACCGTAATCGATTAGTGAGACAACAGAGCTCTGCACAGCTATCCTTAAGGCGTCTGTAGTGAGGCATTGCCTGTGCCTATAGAGAAGACCTGTGCGATTATTAACTGCATTTGCAACAGTGTCTGTGTGGATGCACTAGGATAGGTGACTGTTGAGAGTGATGCCAAGGTATTTGAAGGAGTGAACTTGGTCCAGTATGGCACCCAGGCAGTTTGTAATGGCGATGGGTTGTGACTTATGTTTGTTGTGGGAGCTGCAGAAAAGCATCGATTTTGTTTTCTTGTGGTTGAGAACCAGCTTTTGTCTATTAAACCATTTTTCAACAGAGGTGAAACCCATCTGGAGCTTTTTTGAAGTAGGAGGGGGTCTTGGTGTGTGGTGTGAATGATTGCATTGTCCGCATAAAGCAGGATTTGTTCAGTGCAGGATTACGGGAGAGTGTTCAAAAAGAGGCTGAAGAGAAGTGGACTGAGAATGGATCCTACGGGACTCCTGAGCACATCCAGGAACCATAATGTCAGTGATCTTTCCGTTTGTGTCCTTCAGCAGGGTTTCCAGGGTGCTGACCAAAGGGGGAAAAAGTGGAAATCAAGCTCATCATCCACCTAGGCTCTCAGCAACCCTCTGATTTAAATGACTGGCTTATTTTCTACAAACATCTTTCAGCCACCTTATGGTTTGCCTGTGTAGTCTGTCCCTTTTACTCCCTCCCCCATCATATATTTTCTTGCATGTGTGATTGGTACTATTGCATGTGTGGGCATGCCTCCGCACTCTTCCATCATGTGTGAGTGCATGTGACATGCTTACGTGGGCATTTCCAGTCACATGTGCACATCTGTTTTCATTTTCTGCAGATATCCCTGTCTCTCTCTTCTCCACATTTGTCACCTTTCAGCCTTCTTACTAGGCCCTGTTAATTGGTCCACACATGAGGACTCCTCAGCCCATTCACTCCTACTATGCCTCTTAATACCCATCATCCCCTTTTTGTTTTCCAGCTTCTATTCTTACCATGCCTATTATCACTTTTTCTCCTAGATCCTCCCCCTATTTTCTTCACATATACAGTGTATCCCTTATTTCCCCTCACTTCCCCACTGACCTTTTTTTTTTTTTTTCTCCTTTAGATAATTCCTGAAGAAGACTTATGGTCGAAACATCTATTCTCACTCTGTTCTTTATTTTCAGCATTCATTTACTATTGCCATGTTGTTTTAAGATTATGATATGTGATGTGCATAGTGAAGGTTGCTTAGAATCGGGAAAGTATATGGTATATTGTGCTATTTGCAAATGGCTGTAACGGTTAAAATCCTTTTCCTTAATAAGTACAGTATACACTACTACACTATGGCAACCTGCTGAGCAGGACTTTGAGAGCACAGAAACGAGGTTATCATAGGTAAGCGTTATTGTATAAAATCTTTAAATGCAGGTGAACATTTAAATGTGGCAAGGGGAGATGGAGCTATCGCTGCCAACATGTGTTATGTAAAATAGGGTTTTGGCAGATAAGGTTGTCCAGGAAAACATTGTAAAGCAACTAACTATTTTATATATTTGTATCACAATTCAGGATAGTTTAAATATATTTTTAAGAGCTTACTGAGCACAGTGTGGAATAAAGCCTTGCTTCTTGCTCTGCTTCTCTGACAGTGTCAGTGAAGTCAGTCAAAATGGTAACCATTGTTAGATATTGTACTCCCATTGTGACAGCATGATGGGAGGAGTAACAACTTCGTAGTCGTGTAACATCATTGGTGCAGCGAATATTTAGGGAGGGACTTGGAAGGGGGCTGAACTATAGCAGGGCTTGCTCTGCCAATCCCCATTGGAGCCAAAAAAAATATATATATTTTTGAAACTGTTGACTCTAATAAATAGAGTTGAAAATAGAGCCAACCTCCCATATGGCACAAAAAATATATTTTCATGAAGATATTGGTGTTAAAAAAAAAAAAGAAAAAAAGCTGTGTGTAAATGACAAACTTAAAAAAAAAAAAAAAAAAATGTGTTTACAGTTTGCTTCCAAGGATAGTGCCCCTTCAAACAATATGAAGTCTTGCTGTATTCTGACAATTGCAGTGATTCCCAACCTTTGAACTGCCCCGGAGAACAAAGAGTTAACTTTCTGTGCAGGGCATAGAATGCTGAGCGAGAGCTCAGTTGACGTGTCTGTCTGGAGTGATTCAAACCTAAACCGTCAGATTCTTTACTCCGCCTCACTGAACAGTCGCTCCGGAGATTTCTCCTTCAGCTCAGTTCAAAATTCTGTTAAATTTTCAGTTTCTCAGTTTTTAAACCGAAAAAGTATCCGCATAGTCTGTTCAGTCTCTCTCTGTGGTGCCGTGAGTACTAGATAGGAATTGTTCTGTTTTTTCTGTGTGGAACTTGTAAAAGTGCGGCTCAGTTTGGCTGAACCGGCCATTTGATAGTGAAATATTGTGTTTTGTGTCTTTTACTTAGTGTGTGGTTACCAGTTCTTATCGGTTCTAAAAAAAAAAAAAAAATGTTTTAGTGCGTTTTTTTTTTCCAATACTCGTGACGCGGTTAGGAACCGATAAAGGGAGTCTTGCCTGGTGGTTGCAATAAAAAGGGTAAGTTGTTTAGGTTGGCCATGTCTGAGAAACCCAAGAAAAACTGGGCCCACTGGGTTTCAACACTGCAGTGTGTGTGGGGAGGTCTTTGCTAAGGCCGATCCCCACACCACTTGTGTTTGTCTGGGGTTTGACCACCTCAGTTCAGACTGCCAAATATGTAAAAACTTTCCCAAATCTACCCTTGAGAAGAGATTAGGTAGACTGAGGGAAAAGGAGGCCGAGAAGTCCGCTGACCCGGATGGCCAGCCCAGTTCGGTTTCGACCGAACCAGAAGGAGTGCCCTCTGACCAGGGCGATGCTTCTTTGGGCAAAAGGAGAGCAGATTCCGAGGGATCGGTTCCGACAAAAAGAAAATGCAAAGACAAATCGACCGGTTTGGATCCAGAGGTTCATGTTCCGACCGCCGAAGAGATAGCCAGAGCGATTCAGATTGTGGAATCGCTCCATCCGGTTCCTACCGATCCAGCTCCTTCTGGCAGGGGCTTGGTTCAGTTGGTTCCCCCAGTTCAAGATTATACACTTGAAGATTTTTATGAACCGGAATTTGAAGAGGAAGGGGAATTTGAGGATGATGATGTAAGTGAGTGTCTGGATGTGCCTGTGGAACCAGACATCTCCCCAGACAGACCTTCAGGTGTTCCCCTCCTAGGCTTTCTGAGCCCCCTTCTCACTTTATGTTCCACAGAAAGGTGGCTGAAACCCTCCAGCTTCTTATGGAGGAGGCTGTGGAAGATCAAGAGGAGCCTGATTATGTAGAGATAATGGACATCCCAGAGTCCAGGAGATTGTCTATTCCCCTCCACGAATCTTTTGGGAAATGGACACAAAAAATCCTAAAGTCTCCTAACACTATACCCCCTGCGGATAGAAGAATGGACAAGAGGTATATACTTTCAGGCTCAGACACGGAGTTCTTATATCAGCAATGCAGCCATGTTGGGGTAGTGCAGGCTGCTGCCTGTGACAAGGCAAATATTCCCTTGGCTTCACACCCCCCAGACAAGGACTCCAGGAAGATTTGATGCCATGGCAAAGAAGCAGTACATGGCATCTTCTTTGGGACTCAGGCAGGTGAATTACATGGCCTATACAGCCAGGTACCAGAAGTCCAGGTGGGACACTGTACTGGCTAAATAGGCCTGCCCCCAGCTAGCCAGGGAGCTGGAGGCGGTGGCTGCAGATGGGATTGAGGCATCTAAGGTTCAGTTTCATGCTGCTGTGGACTCTAATGATGTGTCGACAAGAGTCATGGCTACATCTGTGGCTCTTCGGAGGATGGCTTGGCTCAGATGTACTAGCCTCTCGCAGGACACCGAGGCTAAGGCCATGGATTTTCCTGTAGTGGGTAATTCTCTGTTTGAGGAGCAGACAGAGAATTACATGAAGAAAATGGATGCATACAGGACCACTTACAGGAGTGCTCAGGCCAAGGAAAGGCAGGCAACTGCTGAAAGGCAGCAGTCTAGGGGCAGGGCAGGCCTTTTCAAAGGCCTTTTTGTCAAGCACAGGCCTCTTCTTCCTTTTCTCAGAGGGGGTTCTTCAGAGGGAGAGGCAGAAGGGGGATGAGCAGGGCTGCATCCACTCCTCAGCCTAAAGCCCCTGCCAAGCAGACACCCTGATGGGCCTGCCCGGGTCGACTCTCTGGATGTCTGTTACATCAGACAAGTGGGTCCTGGAAGTAGTACGCCAGGGACTGGTTCTCAGCTTCAAAAAATTTCCTAAGATGAGAGCCAGATCTTTTCCACCTGCAAATCTCTCGGAAACCCTTGCCCTAGAGGCAGAGGTTTCTTCTTTCCTAGCTTTAAGAGCCATAGAGAGAGTACCTACCCTACACTGGGGCAAAGGACTGTACTCCAGGTACTTCCTGACCCCCAAAAAGACAGGGGAGTGGCTACCCATCCTAGACCTAAGATATCTAAACAAACATCTCTTAAAACCAAAGATCAAGATGGTAACTCTGGGAATAATCCTTCCTTGTGTAAGGCCAGGGGACTGGCTAGCCTCCCTGGACCTCAGAGATGCCTACTTTCACATTCCCATCAGGTGCTCCCACAGAAAGTACTTCAGGTTCGAGTTGCCCTCAGGCCATTATCAGTTCAGAGCAATGCCCTTTGGCCTAACCTCAGCCCCAAGGGTTTTCACAAAGTGCCTGGCAGTAATAGTTGCCTTTCTAAGAAGGCAAAAGATTTCGATTTTTCCATATCTGGACTATTGACTAATAGTGGGTCAGTCTCCAGACCAAGTCAGGTCTCACCTGCAAGTGACCCAGCAAGTGCTCACTTCTCTAGGATTTCTTCTCAACCTTCCCAAGTCAGTTCTCGAACCAGTCCAGCTTCTTACCTTTATAGGGGCAGAACTGGACACACTCAGCAAGAGCTTTTCTTCCTCTAGAAAGAGCAAGGGTTCTTATGGAACTGTCTTCTTCTTTCAGCCTTCAGGTATCTCGGCCAGCAAGGCATTTCCTCCAGCTGTTGGGCCACATGGCAGCTTCAACGGCAGTGGTCCAAGGGGCAAGATTCCAGATGAGGGATATTCAGTTCCACCTGAGAGCTTTTTGGTCTCAGAAGGATTCCCTTACCAAACTGATCCCAGTGACTCTGACCTTGATCCAAGCCCTCCAATGGTGGCAGGATCAGGACAATTTAAGACAAGGTGTTCCTTTTGTTACTCAGCCTTGTTCAGTGGTCCTTACCACGGATGCTTCTCTTCTGGGATGGGGAGCCCATCTGGGGTCCCTCACTGCCCAGGGGCTGTGGTCCCCCCAAGAATCCCTTCTCCACATCAATCTCCTAGAACTCAGGGCAGTTTTTCTGGCCCTAAAAGCTTTCTCTGTCAGTACAGAACAAGGTAGTTCAAGTCGGAACAGACAACACCACCACCATGTGGTACATCAACAGGCAGGGAGGCACTCGGTCCACGGCCTTTTGCACAGAAGCCATGAAGTTGTGGTCCCTGGCTTATTCCCTGCAGACCTCTCTCTTGTTCACCTTCCAGGCAAGGACAATGTGCTAGCAGATGCACTGAGCAGGATCTCTCAGGGCCATCACGAATGGTCCCTGGACCCTCAGGTGTTGGAAGTGATTTTTTCAAAGTGGGGCATTCCAGAGATAGATCTCTTTGCAGCTCCAGACAATCACCAACTCCCTCTCTTTTGTTGCAGACCTCCAGTCTTTGGCTCAGTCCCTCTGGACGCCCTGATTCTGAATTGGGAAGGGAAGTTTCTGTATGCCTTTCCCCCCTTCCCACTCCTGTTCAAAGTTTTGGTCAAAATAAGATCTTACTTCGAGAAACGGCTCTAGCAGCAGGTTACACCTTTAGGACTGAAGCTGGCAGGCGCCAGGACCCCACGGAAATTTTCTAGCTAGCAGTATTCAGCGGGGACCGCCTCAGAAGTCGGTCCCGCCCCCGACGTCAGGAGTAGTACATAAGGAGGCAGTCCCCCAGAATCTGCAGTTCTTTTCCCGCCATCGACTCGCCAGCATCGGCCTCTCGGTCTCTATCTAGCGTACGACGACTACAGAACTTCTGCGTTTTCTGATGTCCTGTCCAACTCCTTCGCTTGAGGGTCACCTTTCGAAGTGTGCCTGCGGCAAACGGATCCCTTTCAAGGATCCTCACTCCTCCTGCATGCGTTGCCTAGGCCCGGACCACGATACCAAGGCCTGCACCTTTTGCCAAGGGTTCAATAGCCGCACCAGGATCCGCCGTCAGAAGGCACTCCAGGCGTATCTTCTTGAAGAAAAATGAAAAAGGATGGACCAAGAACCTTCCTCCAGGGGAGAATCGTCCTCAAAGGCCCATAAGCACCGGGACAAGCACCGGTAGAAAGTAAGGTCCAGACCCCCTAACGGGGCCTTGGACTCCCGCAGCTCAGGCTCCACCAGATCGGACCGCTCTCCCTCCAAGCGGCTCTTCTTCTCTCCAGCCTATTAAGACTTCGAGGCCCTCGGCTTCCTCCACTCCATTCAAGGCCTCTTCCAAGTCTTCCGAGCACCATAAATCATCATCTTCCACCCGACATCGGGACACTGACTCCAGGTCGGTCTCCCAGCCTCCCAGAGGTCCTGATCCAGCTCCTAGAAAGACCAAGACCTAGGACCTGACGTCCCTGAAGCGGCCGTCAGACCTGACATCGGCCAAGCATCCGAAGTCAGCCAGGCGCTCACAGGAACCAACGACACCAGCCAGACACCAGTCGCCAGCCAGGCGTTCGTCGGATCCGAAGGTGTCGGCCAGGAGACCGACGTCGGCATCACTCTCTCCGGAGCGGAAGACTGCCCCACCCCCCGTCACTGGTGGACACCAGTCATAGGGAATCGACTGAGGAGGACACCACACTGCCCGAAGACCAGGCGGGCGTCACCGAGGATGACTGGCTCCTGCGGGAATCTTCCCCTGACCCAGAGACACGTGGGGACCCGACGCCGGCGATAGACCACCGGCGCCAGGCCCGTCGTCGGGCATGAATATTGAAGAAGTAAAGGAGTTCTTTGCTTTTTGGTGGGACACCATCCGAAAGGATGTGGTCCCTGTTAAACCTCCTCCTCCTCCTACGCCCCTCCTCCACCTACGGGGCCAGCAGGACGACCACCAACCCCCAAGGAGCAGACTCCTCCTCCTAGTGGCAGATCCAAAGACAGGAGAAAGCCTCCCTCAAGATCTCCTTCAGGGTCTCCCAGCCCCAAGCAACTCAGACGGCGTCGGTACACTCCGTCGGGGGAGGACTCCAGATCGGACACCTCGGACTACTCCAGATCTCCTTCTCCACTCAGCATTTTCTCTCTTGACCCACATGACCTCCCCAGGTCTCCTCCAGATGATCCCTCTTTCGCTGAGATCATGAGGCACATCCA
The DNA here is from genome assembly GCA_016271365.2 of Neoceratodus forsteri. Classification (NCBI taxonomy): domain Eukaryota; kingdom Metazoa; phylum Chordata; order Ceratodontiformes; family Ceratodontidae; genus Neoceratodus; species Neoceratodus forsteri. The sequence goes on along the minus strand of CM057449.1, from coordinate 498,555,765 downwards.
GGACAACATGGGCTGGGATGCTGAAGACCTTGACCCCAAACGACAACGCCTTGCCCGCTATCTTCGGCAGAAAGACCCAAAGCTTGTGGTAGTACCACCCTAGGTAGACACTTTCGCAGACGTCACCAAGGCTGCGTGGAAGCGTCCGCACTCCACTCCCGCAGTGCCAAAGAAGGCTGACCGCCCGCCTGTACAAGGCCCAGAGAGAGGACCAGTACTTGGCCCAGCAACCTCTGGCAGACTCCCTGGTCATCACGGCCTCGCATGACCGGTCTCAAAGACCACAGCATATGAGTACACAGCCACCGGGCCAGGAATCCAAGCAACTGGATGCCTTGGGGAGGCACACGTATGTGGCTGCTACATGCACCATCAGGTCTCTGAACTACCTCACCCACATGGTACAGTTTCAGAACGCCCTGAGAGAACAGGGCCAGGACCTGGTCGATAAGCTTCCGGATGGCGATCAGAAGGCAGACCACCTCAATCTTCTCCGCACAGGTCAGATGTGGGTACCCAAGTGCTTCAAGCTGCATATGATTCTGCGAACTCATCTGCCAGAGCTGTAGCTTCAGGCATTTGTATTCGGAGACACTCTTGGCTCCGTGTCTTCGTCTTCACCCCGGACATACAGAACATTCTTGACGTCCCATATAACGGCGAAGTACTCTTTGGTGAATCCTCGGAGAAGGTCATCACCAAACTCCAGGACGCGGGGAAGGCAGTCCGATCTGTACAGGCCATGTACAGATCCAGGCCTGGTTCCTTTTGCAGGAACCAGAGCCGTTTCACAACCGGCAACAGAGGCAGCAGCCACGTTCCGGCCAGCACCAAAGGGGCACTTTTCAGCCTAAAGCCCAGGTCAGTCGCCCCAGGCAGAGGCCACGTTACACCTAAACCGCCCAGCCTGCAGGGACCAGTGCTGCCACAGCATGACTCCTTCCCGGCCCCCGTCCCTCCTCCGGATCAACGGGCACAAAAGGTCGGGGGTTGCATCGCTCGCCACTTTTCAGGGTGGCAGTCGATCACCACCGACAGGTGGGTTTTTCAGTTGGTCAGGAAAGGCCATTTCATAGAGTTTCTCGACCACCGGCAAGACATCCCCAGCTGTCCCGTTACTCGGGTCAGCATGCCCTGCTCATACAGCAGGAGGTGCTCGCGCTTCTGGAAAAAGAAGCTATAGAATACGTACCATGGAACCAGAGAGGTCTAGGATATTATTCTCACTTCTTTCTGGTTCCAAAGAAAACAGGGGACCTTCGTCTGATACTGGACCTCAGTGACCTCAACGACTCGGTCTTGTACAGACGCTTCTGCATGCGTGACCCTCCCAGGTCTGTTTCCCATGCTCAAGCAGGACCTTTCCTAGCGTCCCTGGACATGCAGGGCGCCTACCTGCATATACCATTGCCAAGCTTATGCGGAAGTTTCTGCTCGAAGCTTCAGGGTCGCCATTATCAGTTCCGAGCCTTTCCCTTCGGACTGTCATCGGCACCTCGGGTGTTTACGAAGTGCATGGCGGTCATAGCAGCATCTCTGAGGAGACAAGGCCACTACGTGTTCCCCTACCTGAGCGACTGGCTTCTCATGGCGCCCTCCTGGGAGACACTGATGTCCGCTATTCACTGCACTTAGTCTCTGTTCAAGAAGTTGGGCATCATCAATCACGAGAAGTCACGCCTGGTTCCGTCCCAGACTCTGCATTTCATAGGTGCAGTTCTGAATACCGTCCAGGAGGAAAGCTTTTCTCCCCCCGGACAGAGCGGAACACATCAGATCCCTCATCAGGGACATTTCGGCGAAGAAGACCATTCCGGCCAGACTGGTCCTTCGCCTGCTTGGACACATGGCTGCGGCCATTGCAACAGTCCCGCTAGCCCATCTCCACATGTGGGTAACCCAGTGGATATTAAGGGTCCAGTGGGATCAAAAGCAAGACCATCTGCAGCATCCAGTCTGGATCACGAAGGCTGTAGTCTGAGATTGGCAATGGTGGCTAGATTCGAGGAATCTTTTGGCAGGAGTCCCCTTCATAGCGCCGTTCCTGACTGTGACACTCTCCACAGATGCCTCAGGGCTCGGTTGGGGAGCACACCTTGACTGTGTTCGGTCTCGGGGCCTGTGGACAGACCAAGAGACTCATCTCCACATAAATATCCTGGAAATGAGGGCATTTCTTTACGCCCAGCAGGCCTTCCAGTCGGAGATCCCACCGAGGTACACTTCTGTTACAAACAGACAATTCCGCTGTGATGTACTACCTCAACAAACGAGGAGGCACCCATTCTTACCCGCTTTGCAGGGAGGCCATGAGGGTGTGGGATTGGGTCTTGCAGCACGGCGCAAACCTCATTGCCGTTCGTGTTCCAGGAATGGACAGTGTCATCGAAGACGGCCTGAGCCGCTCTCAGGCCATAGTCCACAAGTGGGAACTACTTCAGGAGGTAGCAGAGGATCTGTTTCGCAGATGGGGTACTCCAGAATTGGACCTTTTCGCGTCCCCATTCAACGCAAAACTGCCCAATTTTTGCTCGCTAGATCCAGGGCCTGGTGTTTTCTCGCGAGATGCGTTGTCCCTCTCCTGGGCGGGCAGATTCTCTATGCCTTTCCCCCTTTTCTGTTGATCCAGAGGGTTCTCCTGAAACTTCGCAGAGAGCAAGCGATGCTGATAATTATCGCGCCGTCTTGGCCCAGGCAAATCTGGTTCCCTCTTTTGCATCGGCTGTCCCGGGAACCTCCAGTGCCACTGCCAATCAGCTCCCACTTGCCGTCTCAGGAGGCGGGTTCCTTGGTCCACCCGGACCTATGTTCCCTGAACCTGCATGCTTGGCTCCTAGAGACATAACCATAATGTGGCACGGGGTCTCGCAAGAGGTAGCAGACATTCTTGCTGCTGCTAGGAAACCGGCTACATGACGCGACCCACGCCATGTAGAAGTGGCTGCAGGTTTTGCTTATAAGGCTACGCGGTTTTTCGCTTTGGATTGTCCAGAGAAGTTGGTTTTGGACTACCTACTGTCCCTTTTCCAGTCGGGTTTGGCTTACTCCTCAATTAAGGTACACCTCTGTGCCATCTCAGCCTATCACGCCCCTATTGGCCAACGCACTATAGCTCAATTGGACACGACACGTGCCTTTCTGAGGGGTGTCCTCCACCTTAGGCCCCTGATTAAGCGTCCGATTCCACCATGGGATCTACCCTTCGTCCTGGAGCAGCTTACGCTGTGACCCTTTGAGCCAGCCGCGGATTGCGAGCTACGTCTTCTCTCTTGGAAGACGCTGTTTTTAGTTGCCATCACCTCGGCCAGAAGAATTTCTGAACTCCATGCACTTATCTGCAAAGAGCCTTATTTGGTTTTCCACCGAGACAGGGTATCCCTCTGGACTAGTCCTAAATTTCTGCCAAAGGTGGTCTCAGCTCTCATCCTTAATCAGGATATTGATCTACCAGTGTATTTCCCTAAGTACTCTAATCGAGGAGAAGCCCTTCTGCACACTTTAGATGTGCATAGGTGTCTCGGATACTACCTGACCAGAACCAAACACCACCGAAAGTCGGACCAATTTTTTTTCTCCTTTGCCCACAGGATGATGGGGGCTCCTGTTTCAAAACAGTCGCTGTCCAGGTGGCTCATCCAGTGTATTACGTTCTGTTACCAGAAGCGCAACAAACCCTTACCGGGCACGGTTAAGGGACATTCCACCAGAGGGGTGGCTACCTCTTTTGCGGCTTTAAAGAATGTATCCACCTCAGCTATTTGTGCTGCAGCTACTTTGAGCTCCGTACACACTTTCATCGGGCATTGCAGCCTGGACATTGCATCGAGGCAAAGAGCAGGTTTTGGTCTAGCAGTCCTTCAGGGACTTCTGTCCTAGGCTCGATGTCATTCAAGGATTTCTACCTTCTCCTCCCAATGGTGTGGGATTTCCAGGATTGCTTGGGAATCGGTCCTATCGATGTAACCTGCTGCAAGAGCTGTTTCTCGAAGTGAGATAGTGCAGTTACGTAAGAACTACCGTAACAGTTGATCTTTGAGAACAGCTTTTGCAGCAGGTACTTTACCTCCCACCATCCCCGCTGGAGGTAGATTCTGGTTCCAACATCCTTCTCCTAGGACAAGGCGTACACAGCCTCTTTCTGATTGCCATTTGATGGCAGATCCTCAGTCTCCTCTTCTGATGTTATCCAGCGGCCAGGAGTCTCCAGCGGGAGGACTAGGGATTCTGGGGGACCGCCTCCTTATGTACTACGCCTGATGTCAGGGGCGGGACCGATGTCGGAGGAGGTCCCCACTGAATACTGCTAGCTAGAAAATTTCCGTGGGGTCCTGGCGCCTGCTGGCTTCAGTCCTAATGGTGCAACCTGCTGCAAGAGCTGTTCTCGAAGATCTACTGATCTTACTTCGAGATACAGCTCTTGCAGCAGGTTACACCATTAGGACTAAAGGCGTCAGGACCCCTGGAAATTTTCTAGCTAGCAGTCTTCAGCGGGGACCGCCTCCGACGTCGGTCCTGTCCTCGACATCAGGCATAGTACATAATGAGGCGGTTCCGCCACAATCCGCAGTTCTTTTCCCGCCATCGACATCGCTGCATCGGCCTCTCGGTCACGTTCTAGTGTGCGACGACTAGGAAACTTCAGCGTTTTTTCTTTTGTTACTGCATTCGTCTGATGTCCTCTCCAAACACCTCTTTGGAAGGGCATCCATCGAAGTGTGCCTGCGGCAAGCAGATCCCCTTCAAGGATCCTCACTCTGCCTGTGTGCGCTGCCTGGGCCCAGACCACGACACCCAGGCCTGCTCCTTCTGCCAGGGCTTCAATAGTCGCACTAGGATCCACCGCCAGAAGGCCCTTCAGGCTTTTCTTCTTGAGGAAAAACTCAAAGCCATGGAGAGAGAACCTTCCTCCAAGGGGGAGTTGTCTGGGAAGTCCCATAGACATTGCGAAAAGCACCGGGAGAAGGCAAGACCCAGATCTCCTTCCAGGGCCTCTGATTCCCGCAGCTCCGGCTCCAGGTCTGACCGCTCTCCCTCCAGGGCTTGCTCTCAGCCTCCATCGGTTCAGGTTAGATCGTCCAGCGGTTCCTCCTCTCTGCAGCCTGTCAAGACCTCCAGGCCTGTGACTTCATCCACTCCGTCCAAGGCCTCGTCCAGGTCTGGGGAGCGCCACAAGTTTTCCTCCTGTCGTCTGGACTCCGACGTCAGGTCAGTCTCCCAGCCGCCGCCACCCGGGCGCAAGACTAAGGAGCTGACTTCCCTGAAGCGGAAGTCGGACCCGATGTCGGCCCACCCGACGTCGGCCAAACTCTATAGGCACTCCCAGGAACCGGCTACCGTATGACACCCGTCGCCGGTCAGGTGTTCGCCCCCGAGGACGTCGGCCGGGGGACCGGCGTCGGCTATTGCAGAGGGAAGGACCACACCACCGCCTACCGACGTCGGTCGGAAGGCGTCAGAGGAGGAGGACAGTACCCAGCCCGAAGACCAGGCGGGCGACTCCGGAACCGTCGAGCTCCCACGGGAACCCTCCCTGGAGCGGGAGACCCCCGGGAACGCGACGCCCGACCCCGGCGACAGACCACCCGTTCCCGGACCATCGTCGGGCTTGAATCTGACAGAGGTGAAGGAGCTCTTCACCTCCTGGTGGGACACCGTCAAGAAGGATGTGGTCACCGCACAACCTCCTCCTACGCCGGCTACCCCTTCAACGCCTGCGCCCCCACTCCCACCCAGGGGGTCAGCAGGACGGTCATCGACCCCCAAGGAGCCAGCATCTCCTCCTAGGGGCAGATCTTTGGACAGGAGAAGGCCTCCTTCAGGATCCACTTCAGGGTCCCCCAGCCCCAAGAGACCCAGACGGCGTCGGTATACCCCATCCGTGGAGGACTCCGGATCTAACACCTCTGGGTGCTCCAGATCTCCTTCTCCAATCAGCATCCCTTCTCCAGACCCATGTGACCTTCCCAGGTCTCCTCCGGATGACCCCTCGTTCGCTGAGATCATGAGGCATATCCAGGAGAATATGGGGTGGGACGCCGAAGAGCTAGACCCCGAGAGACAACGCCTTGCCCGCTACCTTCGGCAGAAAGACCCAAAGCCTGTGGTAGTGCCACCCTTGGTGGACACCTTCGCAGATGTCACCAAGGCTGCGTGGAAGCGTCCGCATCTGACTCCGGCAGTGCCGAAGAAGGCTGACCGCCTGTATAAGGCCCCAAGGGAGGACCAGTACCTGGCGAACCATCCTCTGGCCGATTCCCTGGTCATTACGGCCTCACATGACCGGTCTCAAAAATCACAGCACTTGAGCACACAGCCACTGGACCCGGAGTCCAGACAGCTGGATGTCCTGGGTAGGCGCACGTACGCGGCAGTGACTTGCGCCATCAGGTCGTTAAATTACCTCACCCACATGGTTCAATTCCAGAACGCATTGTGAGAGCAGGGACAGGACCTGGTTGAAAAAATGCCAGACGGTGGTCAAAAGGAGGAGCTGTTAACCCTCCTTCGTACGGGTTCGGACGTGGGAACCCAGGTGCTTAGAGCTGCATACGACTCTGCGGACTCTTCGGCCAGAGCTGCAGCCTCAGGTGTGTGTCTCCGGGGACACTCTTGTCTCCGTGTCTCTGGGTTTACCCCGGACGTCCAGAAGAATATCATGGACGTCCCTTACCATGGCGAAGTTTTGTTTGGCGAGGCCTCGGAGAAGGTGATCACCAAACTGCAGGATGCTGGGAAGGCGGTTAGATCTGTGCAGGCTATGTACAGGTCTCGACTCGGTTCCTTTCGCAGGAACCAGAGTCGTTTTCGCAGCCGGTCTCAAAGGCAACAACCACGTTCCGGCCAGCAACAAAGGGGCTCCTTCACCCGAGAAACCCAGGCTAAGACATCCTCAGGCAGAGGCCAACGAGTTACAAAGTCGGCCCAACCTGTGGGATCCAATGCTGCCACAGCATGACTCCTTCCCGGCCCCCGGCCCTCCTCAGGATCAAGGGGAAATGAAGGTCGGGGATCGCATCGCATGCCACCTGCCAGGGTGGCGGTCGATCACCACCGACAGGTGGGTACTACAGTTGGTCGAAAAAGGCCATTATATAGAATTCGTAGGCAACCTGCCCACAAGGCCTCCTCTGCTTTCCTGCTACTCGGGTCAGCACGCCCTGCTTATACAGCAGGAGGTGCTTGCGCTTCTAGAAGAGGAAGCTTTGGAGCACGTTCCAGAGAACCAGAGAGGGATAGGATACTATTCGCACTTCTTCCTGGTTCCAAAGAAAACAGGGGACCTCCGTCCAATTTTGGACCTCAGCAACCTCAATCTGTCGGTCTACAAACACTTCCGCACGGTGACCCTTCCGGGTCTAATCCCCATGCTGAAGAAGGACGTCTTCTTGGCGTCCCTGGACATGCAGGACGCTTACCTGCACATCCCTATTGCTGAAGCGCACAGGAGGGTCCTGCGCTTCGAGTTTCAGGGCCGCCATTATCAGTTCCGAGCGCTTCCCTTCGGGCTGTCATCGGCACCCCGGGTATTTACCAAGTGCATGGCAGTTGTGGCAGCGTCTCTGAGGAGACAGGGCCACTACGTGTTCCCGTACCTGGACGACTGGCTTCTCATGGCTCCCTCCAAGGAAGCATTGTTGATGGCCATTCAGCGTACCCAGGCCCTTTTACAGTATCTGGGCATCCTCATCAACTACGAGAAGTCTCTCCTGGTACCGTCCCAGAAACTGCAGTTTATAGGAGCAGTTCTGGACACCGTCAGGGGAAAAGCCTTTCTTCCCGAGGACCGAGCGGAACACATTGGGTCCCTCATAAGGGACCTGTCAGCGAAGAAGACCGTCCTGGCCAGACTGGTCCTTCGCCTGCTCGGACACATGGCTGCAGCCATTCCAACAGTCCCGATGGCAAGACTCCACATGCGGGTAACCCAGTGGATGTTAAGGGTGCAGTGGGACCAAAGGCAAGACCATCTGCAGCAGCCAGTCCGAATCACGAAGGCCGTGATTCGGGACTGGCAATGGTGGCTAGACCTGGGAAACTTCTCCGTGGGGGTTCACTTCACAGCGCCGTCTCCGACGGTAACTCTCTCCACAGACACCTCAGGGCTGGGGTGGGGAGCGCACTTGAACGGGGTGAGGTCTCAGGGCACATGGACAATCCAGGAATGTCATCTCCACACCAATATACTGGAGATGAGGGCGGTCCTCTACGCCCTGCAAGCCTTCCAGTCGGAGATCCCACCAAGTACTCTCCTGTTGCAAACAGACAATACTGCGGTGATGTATTACCTCAACAAACAAGGAGGCACACACTCCTACCCCTTTGCAGGGAGGCCATGAGAGTATGGGAGTGGGTAATACGACACGGCACAAACCTTATTGCAGTTCACGTCCCCGGGGTGGACAATACCGTTGCAGACAGCCTGAGTCGTTCTCAGGCCAGAGTCCACGAGTAGGAGCTTCTACAGGAGGTGGCAGAGGATCTGTTCCACAGATGGGGCACTCCAGAATTAGATCTTTTCGCATCCCCATCCAACGCAAAACTGCCCAATTTTTGCTCGCTCGATCCAGGGCCTGGTGTTTTCTGGCGAGACGCGTTGTCCCTCTCCTGGGTGGGCAGATTCCTCTATGCCTTCTCTCCTTTCCCGTTGATCCAGAGAGTTCTCCTCAAACTTTGCAGGGAGCATGCAATGCTTATCTTGATAGCGCCTTTCTGGCCCAGGCAAATCTGGTTCTCGCTCCTGCATCAGCTATCCCAGGAACCTCCGCTTCCTTTGCCAATCAGCTCCCATCTGTTGTCTTAGGAGGAAGGTTCACTATTCCATCCGGACTTGCGTTCATTGAACCTACGTGCCTGGCTCCTAGAGACATAGCCATGATGCGACATGGGGTCTCGCAAGAAGTGGCGGAAGTACTTTCCGCCACAAGAAAACCGGCAACACACGCAACATGCGCCAGGAAGTGGCGCAGGTTTTGCTTGTGGGCTCAAACGCGTGGTTTCTCGCCCTTGGACTGTCCCAAGAAGCTGGTTCTGGAATATCTGCTTTCACTTTTCCAATCCGGACTAGCTTACTCCTCGATTAAGGTGCATTTGTGCGCAATTTTGGCTTATCGTGCCCCCATAGGCCATCGTATGGTGGCTCAATTGGACACTACTCGTGCCTTTTTAAAGGGGGTCCTCCACCTTAGGCCACCTATCAAGGATCTGGTTCCTCTTGGGACTTGCCCTTTGTCCTGGAGCAGCTTACGCTGCCACCTTTTGAACCAGCCGCGGATTGCGAGCTACGTTTTCTGTCGTGGAAAACGTTTTTAGTTGCAGTTACTTCGGCGAGAAGAATCTCCGAATTGCATGCACTCATGTGCAAAGAGCCCTATTTAATTTTCCACCAGGATAGGGTATCCCTGAGGATAAATCCTAAGTTTCTGCCTAAGGTGGTTTCAGCCCTTACCCTTAATTAGGATATCGACTTACCAGTGTACTTTCCCAAGTACACCAATCGAGGAGAAGCACTGCTTCACACCCTAGATGTTCACAGGTGTCTCAGATATTATCTGACCAGAACCAAACAGTACCGGAAAGCGGATCAGCTGTTTGTCTCCTTTGCTGAGAGGATGAAAGGAGCTCCTGTTTCTAAACAGTCCCTTTCGCGTTGGCTCATTTAGTGCATCTCTTTCTGTTATGACAAGCGCAGCAAACCCTTGCCGTGCGTGGTCAAGGGTCATTCTACCAGAGAAGTGGCCACCTCCTTTGCAGCGCTGAAGAATGTTTCCACTTCAGCTATTTGCGCTGGAGCTCGGTGCATACCTTTATTAGGCATTACAGCCTGGATATCGCTTCAAGGCGAAGGGCAGGTTTCGGCCTAGCCGTCCTCCAGGGACTTCTGTCCTAGGCTCGAGCAGGGTTGTAATCTCTGCCTTTCCTCCTCCCGATGGCGTAAGATGTCGCTATTGCTTGGGAATCCGTCCTAATGGTGTAACCTGCAAGAGCTGTATCTCGAGTGAGATAGTACAGTTAGTAAGAACTTACCGTAACAGTAGATCTTCGAGAACAGCTCTTGCAGCAGGTACCTTCCGCCCACCATTCCCCTTTTGAGGAGGTAGGTTATAGCCTAACATCCATCTTTCGGGATGGAGCGATTTGTTTTTAGTCTTGGCCATCTGATGGCGGATCCTCGGTCTCCTCTTCTGATGCCATCCAGCGGCCGGGAGTCTCCGGCGGAGAACTGAGGATTGTGGCGGGACCGCCTCCTTATGTACTACGCCTGACGTCGGGGCGGTCCCCACTGAACACTGCTAGCTAGAAAATTTCCGTGGGGTCTTGGCGCCTGGTGACTTCAGTCCTAATGGTGTAACCTGCTACAAGAGCTGTTCTCGAGTAAGATAGTACAGTTACGTAAGAACTTACCGTAACGGAGATCTTTGAGAACAGCTCTGCAGCAGGTACCTCTCCCCACCATTCCCCTTTGAGGAGGTAGGTTATAGCCTAACATCCATCTTTCGGGATGGAACGATTTGTTTTTAGTCTTGGCCATCTGATGGCGGATCCTTGGTCTCCTCTTCTGATGTCATCCAGCGGCCGGGAGTCTCCAGCGGGAGAACTGGGGATTGTGGCGGGACTGCCTCCTTATGTACTACGCCTGACGTCGGGGGCGGTCCCCGCTGAAGACTGCTAGCTAGAAAATTTCCATGGGGTCTTGATGCCTGATGGCTTCAGTCCTAATGGTGTGACCTGCTGCAAGAGCTGTTCTCAAAGATCTACTGTTACGGTAAGTTCTTGGGTAACTGTACTTTATGGTAAGTTCTTACGTAACTGTACTGTCTCAACCTTGCAAGGTGATTCTGATTGCTCCAGATTGGGCCAGACAGCCCTGGTACCCCCTGTTGCTGTCCCTAGCAGTCCATCTTACCAGGAATTACAACCTTTTAACATCCTGTCAGGGAAGGATTTGGTACTCCAGTCTTCAGTCTCTGTCTCAAGGCATGGCTCTTGAAGGGTTAGAGTTTGCAGATCTGCATCTTTCCCAGGGGGTTCTGGATATCCTCAAGGCTTCTCAAAAGCCCTCCACCAGAAAGATTTAACTCCAAATGGAAAAGATTCAGCATTTGATGTTCTAAGAAGCATATTTCTCCAGACTCTGCTGGATTGCCTACGGTTCTGGATTATATGGTCCATCTTAATGGCCTAGGCCTCAGACCAGCTACTCTCAAGGTACACTTGTCAGGTGTTTCTGCGTTTTTGTCCATGGGGAAGTCTTCCTCATTATCTTCCCATCCTGTGTTCTGTAAATTTTTTAAAGGATTGCTTCACACCAATCCTTCTTTTAGAGACCCTGCCCCTGCCTGGGATTTGAATGTTTGCATTGCTCAATTTATGCAACCCCCCCACTTTGAGCCTATGTCTTCAGAAGAGCTTAAGTACTTGACTTGGAAAGCTGTGTTCCTGGTAGCCATTACCTCTGCCAGGCGTATCAGTGAATTGCAACCTCTGTCAGTGGAACCTGATTTTATCTCATTTCACAGGGATAAAGTGGTCCTTGGAACAAATAGAAGGTTCTTGCCCAAAGTGGTTTCAGACTTCCATTTAAACCAGTCTGTCTCTTTCTGTTTTCTTCACTGATCATTCTTCCTCAGGAGAGAGGAGGCTACAGAGTTTAGATGTCAAAAGAGCCCTTAGTTACTACATAGAGCGTACCAAGTGTCACAGGTTCGACTCCCTCCAGTTATCCCTCACTTATGGAGAAGTGGGAAAGGGCAAACCTGCCACCAAAAGATCTATTGCCAGGTGGACTGTGTCTTGTATACAATTCTGCTATGAAAAACTCCAGCCTCAGGCCTGAGGGTGCATTCCACAAGAGGTACAGCTGCTTCTCTGGCTGCTGCCAGGGATATCCCTCTCTTAGACATTTGTCACGCAGTCACCTGGAAAACAGTCCATACCTTTACCATGCATTACTCTCTGGATATCCAGGCTAGGAGTGGTGCTCGGTTTGGCACAGCAGTACTTCAGAGCCTATTCCCAAAATGGGTTCTGTCCCTCCTCCTTGGAGGTACTGCTTGGTAGTCTGCAATTGTCAGAATACAGCAAGACTTCATGTTTTTTGAAGAAAAAAATACTCACCTTAGTAATTACGTTTCTTCTAATGGAGTCTTGCTGTATTCTGACCTCCCTCCCTGCCTCCCCTCTCAGAACCTGTTTTTGGGAAGTGGGTGGGCAGGTGCAGTGTTGCACCCCGGGGTGTTTTTTGCTTGCACCCTCCTCCTTTTTGTTTGGGTGCTGATTTATTATTGTTACTTGTAGTAGATTGGTTTTTGGGTTTCCTGACTTGAGTCTTCCTTGGGAATCCAAAACTTTTTTCAGCCAGTTGACTAGTAGGAATTTTTACAATTTCCTCATAGAATTTTTAGTTAGTTGGGCTCCTAAGAATCTGACGGTTTAAGTTTGAAACACTCCAGACAGAGACTTCAACCGAGCTCGAGCTCAGCATTCTATGCCCTGCATAGAAAGTTAACTCTTTGTTCTCTGGGGCAGTTCAAAGGTTGGGAATCACTGCAATTGTCAGAATACAGCAAGACTTCATTAGAAGAAACATAATTACTAAGGTGAGTAATTTTTTCTTAAAGAGCTGCTGACACGCTTCATGCCAGCTGTCCATACCAGAGTTGCCTTCCCTAGGGGCTGTTTTAGCCATACTTTTAATTTTTTTTTGTCCAGTAGATATATATTCACCTCATAAAACTCTGCTCGTAACTTTATCATACAAGCGAGCAGCCACCAAGCCTTCTGTCCGCCCCCTAAAACAGCTTAATGGTAGCGCTAAGTAGGAGCGGGCTAAAAGCGTTCTGTGGAGCTCTTAATGGGATCGAGAGGGAGGCTGCTTTTTGGTGGCAGGTATACCTTTATGGGGCTATGTATGTATTAAATATATTTATAGCCCCATACATGTATACCTACCAGCAAAGATGATCTAAGTGCTCTGGTAGCCCTGCTGCCACGATCCCATTATGAGCTCCATAGAGTGTCTGCGGCCCTATTCCTTGCTTAGCATAATCATTAATTTAAATAACTTGGTGTCACTCTTGACCATACCTGGATTTCTTCTCCCATAACTCTGCCATTTCCAAGTCCACGAATTACAGATTAGGCAAGGCTCATCACCTCTGCCACTTCCTAACTCCTGATGCGTGCAGGACTATATCCCAAGGCATACTCCTTACCTCTCTCCAGTACAGCTCATTCATCATCACACATGTGCCCCAAAACCTCCATACACAAATAGGATGGTCACTCCCCATTGGAGCCAAAAAAGATTTTTGTTTTTAAAACTGTTCAGACCCCATCTCCGTAAAGACGTACAGGGTGGAGGCTGTGCAGAGGAGGGCGACCAAAATGATGCAGGGTCTGCATCAGAAGACATATGAAGAAAGACTAAAGGCACTAAAGATGTATAGCTTCGAGGAAAGGAGGGAGAGGGGGGACATAATAGAAACTTTCAAATACCTCAAGGGAATCAACAAAGTCCAAGAGAAAAGATGTGCAAAAACACGGGGGCACAATTTGAAGATGGGGGCTGCTCAGAGGTAATGTGAGGAAGTATGTCTTCAGAGAGATGGTTGTGGATACTTGGAACAACCTTCCTGAGGAGGTTGTAGAGTCAAAAACAGTGTGGAATTCAAGAATGCATGGGACAGACATAAGGCAGTTCTAGTGGGGGGGGGGTAGGAGAAAGTAGGCTGTTGGTTAACTAGGATCTGCAGCTTATCCATTAGGTAGGGAAATGGGCAGACTAGGTGGGCCAAGCGGTCCTTATCTGCCTTCAAATTCTATGTTTCTATTAAATAGAATGGAAAATTGGGCCAGCTTACTGTTTGGCACGAAATTGTATTTTATGCAGGTATTGGTGCAGATAAATATAAAGGCAGACTGTAAAGGACCAACTTTTTTTTAATTTAGTTTGCTCCCAAGGATAGTGCTCCTTAAAGAGCTGCTAACATCCTCTATGCTGGCAACCTGTACCATAGAGTTGCCTGCCCTAGGAGCTATTTTAGCCGTACTTTTAATTTTTGAATTTAAATACCTTGGCCCGTCACTAGACCCTTCCCTAGATTTCTCCTCCTGTATCTCTGCCATTTTCAAGTCCACAAATTCAAGACTAGGCATTACCTATCGCCGCCGCTGCTTCTTCCTAACTCTTGATTGCACGCAGGACCATATCCCAAGACCTACTCCTCCCCTTCCCTCCCTCCAATACATAGAAACTGACAGTAGATAAGGACTGCTTGGCCCACCCAGTCTGCCCATATTCCCTACCTACTGTAACACCATAGACCCTACTTGATCTCCAGCCTTTCTCCCCTTTCCTTACTTCTAAGGTATGCAGCTCACTCCACTTAGACTAATGCAGTTCACTCATCCTTACAAATGCCCCCAAAACCTCACTAAACATATGGGATGTTACTTACAATAACATCTAACACTTTGGCTTTGCCTTCCTCCGCCTGACCGATCATCTGACTGTACTCCATTGTTGGCTGGCTCTCCCAACCCGCCACCCCATCACTTTCCTGTGCCCTAGGATAATTTATTTTTATACTTCTCAGGTCCACCTCCCCAGCTTCCTCCATCTCACTAATACACAGAGCTCACCCCACCTACTCACTTTGATTTAGAGAGACCACCTGCCTGACTGTTCCAAAACAAGCAACTGAAATGGGCAGCCAGGCCTTCTCATCTGCCTCAAAGCTGTTGAACTCACTTCATACCAACATTTGCAACTTCCCAACCCTGCCTGCCTTCAGAGCAGCCTTGAATGCTCATCTCCTCCAGTCAACAGCCTGTATCTGCACTTAGTATTACTCTTCATCCTCTGCTTACTGAACATACTTGTGCAGACTGCCTAGTTCCAGTCATGTCTTTGTTTATAGCAAATTTATCTACACTACGGTTACTTCCCATGACTAATTTAATGTACTGTGCGCTCTTAGTGTTATAATAGTTATCACCATCTCTACTTCACTGTGGCTAAATGTACTATTTTGACACCTGGTGTCTTTAATAATCTTATATAATTTTTTGTTCTAGGAGCGTGGATATGTTGTTCGTCCACACTGTCTGGCATTGTTCCTTCCCCTTTAAATCTTGCCGGAAGTCTTCAAGCTGGCTCCTCCCACCCACCCGGGTGGTAAATACCTCGGCTCCGCCCCATAACACCAGATCTTCCTTTCCGCTGGAAGATACAGGTTCCCTCGTGCTTTTCTGCAGCGATTGAGGCCCTGGATTCAATTCGACGGTTTTCACCGCATCTTCTCGATTTGAAACTCCGAGAGTTTACGACTCGGATTCGGACATGGATGACTCGGATTCGGACATGGATGACAAGTCGTCCCCCGGGTTTCGCCGTTGTCCTTGCGGACAGAAAATGTCGCGCACCGACCCCCACCTCTCGTGCGTTTACTGCCTCGGTACTGTTCATGATACCTCGCAGTGTACCATTTGCGCTTCCTTCCATCCGACCATTTTGGAGGATCGTCAGGCGCACCTGAAGCTGGGAGACGGGCTTCCGCCAATCCACGGTAAAATCTAAGGAGGCCAGGTGGGGCGGTTTTCAGCGGCTCCGGGATCCGCCGAGCAGCCTCGAGCAAATGGCGGCCTTGAGGAGGAAACCGAGCTTCGACCAGCCGAGGGCTTCGTGCCGCTCAACCTGGGCTCCACTTTTCAGGATCCTTTCGGGTTGTGCCAGTCTCTCCCTGCCAAGATTGAGGCGCCCTCGGGCTCGCACTCCTTCCGTTCTAGGAAAAGGATCCAAAACCTTCTTCTTGAGTCGAAGAAGACGGCTCCTAGGATCGGGCGGTCCGAGGTCTCGACTACGGTCGAGATCGCCTCCTCGGCTGCCGGTTTTTCAGACCTTCCGTCTGGACCAGGCACAGAAGTCGAGGAGATGGCTGAACCGGCCGAGATTTCTCTCAACCCTGTCGAGCCGTTGTCACCGACACCTGTCGATGATTCTTTGGAGAGAACACCTATTCTCTCTTTCCCCGACGAGGAGACCTGTCCCACGGGCCTCCTGATCGAGGGACAGGAACCGGATCCTCGGTTTTCGCCGAGTCCGGTTTCTCCTGATCGACAAAGCCGACACCGTCGGTCTCGATCGAGGAGTAAATCCTCTTCGGTCGGTCGACCCAAGAAAGGACACAAACACTCCGGAAGAGCGCCGCCACCGTTCCTCATCCTCCTCGGACGAGGAGAGGCTTCGACGGAAGATCAGTCGACGCTGTGAGGATCTTATGTGGCAGCAGCTCCTGCTAGCAGGCCAGAAGCTGGCTCCCTCGGCGGTTCCGGCTATCACTTGGCCTCAGCCTCTTCGGCCTACTCCGACACCGTTTCCTTCAGGGGCTCCGGTGCGCCCTCCGGCGCGGCCGATTACAGGCTCCCTACCAATATTGGTGGAACCTCCACCAAAGCTGCCCCTTGGAGGGGTCTCCTCCAAGGAGGACCGACAGTCTCCTAGTCTTCCTCACAGACTGTTGATTACAGTCACCCCTGATTGCCCTAGGCGTATCGAGGGAGATTTAGGTGGACAGCCTTTGTATCTGGACTCCTCAGATTCAGATAATACAGGCCTTCATTCTCACGATGAGCTATTGGTGTCAGGCATGGAAGAAGGGCCTTCCTCCTTCCAGGGCATCCTCTGGCTCATTTCTGAGTCCACGGGGATGCCCCTGCAGCCTATTCAGAAGAAGGCAGAATATCCCCTTACGGATATTCTTAAGAGGATACCCCTACAGAGGCCTTTCCAATCGCTGAAGCCATAATTGGCCTGGCCCTGGAACTCTGGCAGCGTCCTGCCTCCTGCCCAGCTCCGTCTGCCCACATGGCACGCAAGTACGCGGTGCCCACAGGGTCCTTAGTGGGGTTTACTGAGCATCCCTCGGTTGAAAGCCTTGTGACTGCCTCAGTGTTCAGGCGGACGGGCAGCTCGGCGGATACTGACCGCCCTCCGGACAAGGAGTCCAAACTTATGGACCACTCGGCCTGGAAGGTCTATGCAGCATCTTCCTTGGGCCTTCGTCAGGCAAGCTCAGCAGTGATTGTGGCACACTTCTCTCACGCCCTTTTGGGGTCGCTGGATGAAGTTCTTCCTCACCTCCCAGCTGACATGCAGACCACGGTCAAGCAGGTCAGGGACCAGGGCAGGGCTGTTGCTAAACAACAGCTCCAGACTGCACTGGACATGGGTGATTCCTGTGCCCGTTCACTAGCTGCAGCGGTATCCACCCGCTGCAGGGCTTGGCTGAGGTTATCCTCCTTTCCTGTGGATACTCAGCACAAGCTAGCTGATCTGCCCTTCCTTGGCACCGACCTTTTCGGGCCAGGAGTGGCAGGTCATCTGCAGCGCATCGAACAGTCTAATGCCACCTTAGATGCCACCTCTGCTAAAGGTTCTTCAAGTAAGAACAAGCAGAAGCGCAGGAAGAAGCCCTTTCGACATTCTTCCCCTGCAGTCAGACAACCACCCTTCCAGTGGGGTCAGCAACAGCAGCAGGCTCAGGCTTGGCGCCCTAGGCCTAAGCAAGGTCCCCAGCAGCCCCGCAAAGGAGGCCGGGCGCTGGTCCAGGTGCCTCCTCCTCCTCCTCTAAGCCTGCCCAGTAGACGGGTCGGGCTGCTCCCTGCACCACACCAGCTCTGGGTCCTCCCTGGGGTCCGCTCCGCCATTTCCTTTCTGCCTGGTCCGGTATCACTTCGGACAGGTGGGTTCTAGAAATGGTCAGGCAGGGTCTGCCCCTAGAATTCGAGCAGTTCCCTCCCAGCCGAGCCCGTGCCCCACGAGAGGAAAGGATCTCAGTCGCCCAGTCTGCCCTTCGGGACATTGCGCTATTCCTCCTCAAAGAGGCGGTGGCCCAAGTGCCGGATCCTCCTTCAGACCCAGGCTTTGTCTCCAGGTATTTCCTGGTGCCCAAATGGACGGCGGGTTGGCGCCCCATTCTAGATCTGCACGACCTGAATCGGTATCTCAGGTCTCGCACTTTTCGGATGGTAACTCTGAACCAGATCATACCATATCTGGAGCAAAACATGTGGTTCTGTACACTGGATCTTCAGGACGCTTTTTTCCAAGTCCCTATCCGTCCGTCCCATCAGCGGTTCCTCCGCTTCAGGGTCGAAGGGACCCTGTACGAGTTCAGAGCCATGCCGTTCAGCCTGTTATCGGCCCCAAGGGTCTTCACCAAATGCATCGCAGTGGTGGCAGCCCATCTACGGCGTCAGGGGGTTCGTATTTACCCCTACCTAGACGACTGGCTCCTGGCGGGTTCCTTACTTCAGGAGGTGGAGAGGTCCAGGGACCTGACCCTCCGAACTTGCTCACACTTGGGCCTTCTGATCAACGAGGCCAAATCAGAACTTGTACCTTCTCAGGTGATGAGCTTCATTGGGGCAGAGCTAAACTCTCGTCAAGCCAGAGCTCGGCTCCCGGCGGACAGGGCGGAGGTTCTCTCCTCCTTTGCCCAATCATTTCTGGTTGGGCACTCGCGCCCTGCCCGGGACTTTCTGCGCCTCCTGGGTTACATGGCGGCGTGCACTTCAGTGGTCCACTGGGCCAGACTGCACATGCGCCCCCTTCAGTGGGAACTGGCCGCCCAGTGGTCTCAGCGTCAGGGTCTTTTCGACCAGTTGATCACAGTCACCCAGAGGATGTGGGACGCTCTCCAATGGTGGACCGTCCCGAGTCTTCTGCAGGAAGGAATCCCGTTTGTCCGCCCCAAGCCGACGGTCGTCCTTACGACCGATGCCTCTCTCATGGGCTGGGGAGCCCACATGGGGGACTACAGGGCCCACGGCCTCTGGACCCCCGAGGAGACCCGACGCCACATCAACCTGCTGGGGCTCAGGGCAGTCAGACTGGCTCTGTCAGCTTTCGCTCTTCAGCTCCGGGGTCAGGTGGTTCAAGTCCAGACTGACAATACCACGACCATGTACTACCTCAACAAACAGGGTGGCACGCACTCCCGTCTGCTATGCAAGGAGGCGCTCCGGGTCTGGACCTTCGTCAGCCGGCAGGAGTCGCGAACCAACTGGCGGATGCTCTCAGCCGCTTAGGCCAGACATCCCACCAGTGGTCTCTCCATCCAGAGGTAGCTTACGACCTGTTCTCTCGTTGGGGCAAACCGTTGGTGGACCTGTTTGCCTCAGGAGAACACCAAGCTGAGGCTGTACCATGCCCGCCCCCCTCAGCAGGGTTCGCTGCAGGGGGATGCCTTCTCGAGGCCGTGGACCCCAGGCCTCTTTTACGCCTTTCCCCCATTTCCCTTGATCCACAAGGTGTTACTCAAGGTGAGGAGGGACAAGGCGAGGGTGATCCTGGTAGCCCCAGATTGGCCACGCCAGTTCTGGTATCCAGATCTCCTCAGCCTCGGCTGCAGGGCCCCGGAGCGGCTGTGTCGCCCGGACCCGATATCAATGAACCAGGGAAGGTCTTTCATCCGGACCTTCAATCCCTGCACCTCACAGCCTGGTTCCTGAGCAGCTAGAGTTCCAGGCTTTGGGTCTTTCCGAAGATGTCTACACCGTGGTTGAGGCATCTCGAAAAGAATCAACCAGGAAATGTTATGCCTTCAAATGGAAGAGATTTTCCATTTGGTGTCAGGGCAAAAGCCTGGACCCCTTATCCTGCTCTGTGGCTAACATTCTGGACTACCTTTGGTCCCTCTCCAAAGGGGGTCTTCGGTCATCGACCCTTAGGGTGCACCTAGCAGCCATATCGGCTTGCCGGGCGGGGTGGTCAGCCAACATTGGCTCAGGAAAAGGTGATCGGGCGCTTTTTCAAAGGCCTGGATCACATATCCCCTTCGGTGCGTGAACCTCCACCTCCGTGGGATCTTTTGCTGGTTTTGGCAAAGCTCATGGGCAAGCCATTCGAACCCATGCACAAGTCTGCGCTTTCGCACTTGTCATGGAAGACAGCCTTCTTGGTGGCTATCTCGTCAGCCAGAAGGACGGGGGAGCTCCAGGCGCTTTCAGTGGACTCCTCCTATCTGGTCTTTCACAGGGACAAAGTTGTCCTGCGCCCCCAACCGAAATTCCTTCTGAAGGTGGTGTCAGAGTTTCACCTCAACCAGGTGTTGACTCTGCCGGTATACTACCCTAACTACACCTCGGATGCCGAGTACAGGCTCCATACTCTGGACCTCAGGCGTGCTCTCTCCTACTATAAGGAGAGGACGCGAAATTGGGAGAGGTTCGCCAGCTGTTTGTCACCTACGCTGAAGCCACTTCTGGCAGACCTGCAGTCAAGCGGACTATTGCTAGATGGATTACATCATGCATAGGTCTGTGCTATGAATTGGGGGTAAGGAGCCTCCCAAAGGGATAAGGCTCGTTCTACCACGCATACTGCTACTCTGGTGGCTGCTTCCAGGGACATCCCTATCCAGGAAATCTGTCGGGCCGCTACCTGGAAGTCAGCAAACACCTTTATTACCCATTACCACATCAACCTAGAGTCACGCCGGGATGCTGGTTTTGGGATCTCTGTTCTCCAATCTCTGTTCCCTAAGTAGGGGGTGTGCGCCTTGCCTCCCTCCCTCCTCCCGGAGAACTGCTTGGAGTCTGCCAGACAGTGTGGATGAACAATATATCCACGCTCCTAAAAGAACAGATTACTCACCTGTAACAGTAGTTCTAGAAGTGGTATATGTTGTTCATCCACACGCACCCACCCTACCTCCCCGGCTTTAGGCGCACAACCTGGCTTCCAGCGGGCTAGATCTGGTGTCATGGGGCGGAGCTGAGGTATTTACCACCCGGGTGGGTGGGAGGAGCCAGCTTGAAGACTTCCGGCAAGATTTAAAGGGGAAGGAACAATGCCAGACAGTGTGGATGAACAACATATACCACTCCTAGAACTACTGTTACAGGTGAGTAACCTGTTCTTACCTGCTGTCTAAATGTAATGTTTATTCAAACATGAAGTCTTGCTGTATTTTGACATATGAAGTTAGCCCCAGCACTTGAACTGAGATGAAAGAGTTAACTCTATGCAGAAGCATAGAACGTTGAGCCCGAGCTCGGATTTCAAACCTCTGTCTGTGGTGCTTCAGAGTGTAACAGTCAGATTCTTTACTCCGCCTAACTGTGGAGTCGCTCCGGAGATTGTTCCTTCGCATCGGTTGGGTAAAGTTTTAAAAAAGTGTTGTTTTTTCATCAATTTATTACTTTTCGGTTTCAACTCTCTGTCTATGGTACAGTAAGTGTGTAGATAGGTAGTGAACTCTGTTTTTGTTTCTTTCTGTAGACATTGTAATTTCTTCGGTTCCCTAGCGGTCGGTGTGGTTGGGAACCGACTGTTCTGTGTGAATCTCTTTATTTAGAGTTATAGTGGTGTGCCGGTTCCAATCTGTTCCAAAAAAAACAGACTTTTACCGGTTTCTTTCCACAGCCCGTAACATGGCTGGTTACCGATCGGAGAGTATTACCTGGCGTAACAGCTGTTAAGGGTAATTTTTGTTAAGTCTGGCCATGTCTGAGAAATCCAAAAAGAAAACCGGGCCCACTGGGTTTCAACACTGTGGTGAGTGTGGGGAGGCTTTTGCTAAAGCCAGTCCTCATCTCCTCTGTGTTTATTGTCTGGGGTTTGACCACCTCGAAACAGACTGCCGAATCTGTAAACATTTCTCAAAAGCCACCATGGATAAAAGAATGAGTAGGCTAAAGGAAAGGGAGCCCGAGAAGTCCGCTGATCCGGTTGGCCAGCCTGGTTCGGCTGTGGCCGAACCTGAGGAGGTGCCCACTGACCTGGGCGATACCTCCTTGGGCAAAGGAAGATCCAACTCAGAGGGGTCGGTTCCGGCAAAAAGAAAAAGAAAATCAGCTGGTTCAGATCCAGAACCACATACTCCAACCGCTGATGAGCTAGCCAAAGCAATAAGTATTGTTTAGTCGCTTCGATCGGTTCCATCCCAGCCGACGCCTTTGGTCAGGCGGTCGGTTTGGTTGGATCCCACTCCATCGGATTACGATCCAGATGCCTATTATGAATTGGAGTGGGAGGGGGACGAAGACTATCCAGAACAAGATGATGAAGATAACGATTTAGAAGGTCCGAATGTGCCCATTGAACCAGACATCTCCCCAGACAGGCCCTCCAATGTCTCCCCTCCCAGGCTTTTAGTCCACTTCCCACTATATTTGTTCTACAAAAAGGTGGCCGAAACTCTCCAGCTCCCTATGGTAGAAGCTGCAGAAGAGGAAGAGGATCCTGATTTTTGTCGAGATGATGGACATCCCAGAGTACAAGAGGCTGTCGATTCCCTTCCACAAATCCTTGGGGAAACAGACAAAAAAGATTGACACCAGACTCTCTACCTCCAGTGGACAAAAGAATGGACAGGAGGTACATGTGTCTCTTCCCCCCCCCCCCACCAGCTATTTTTCTAGCCTCTCCGTCTCGGAACTCTCTTGGGCCACTGTGCTTGCCTCCTCGCTCTACCGCCCGCTGTGTTCCCCTACATCTTCAGTTTCGTCGCGGCTTCCCGGGACAGGAGGAGGCAGCAACCCGGGGAGACCACAGAGGCAGTGATGGGGAACCAGCGTTGGGCATGTGGTGAGGGCACTGACAGGGGCGTCGCCTATCCGAGGCGGAGGGTATTTCCTTGTTTACGCCCTCGACATTGGACGTGCAATGCCGCCTGGCCCGTGACGTGAGTGCTCCCACCGACGTCCAGAACACAGCTGCCAATGTCTGCCCCATGCTTGTGAGCCCATGGGCGTCACAGTGCTGCTGGTCTCCACCGGGGGCCGCTGCTGTGCCGGGCTTCCCCTGGATCCCTCCCTGAGAGAGGAGAGCAGTCCTACGGACGCTCAATCCTCTCTCTTCCCCGCTGACCTAAGCTCGCTCCTGAACTGGGGTGACGCGAGGTGTGGCGTCCAGCGCCTCAACCCTCGGCTCCACCGGGCCGGCTACAGGAGGTACATGTTGTCAGGCTCAGGTATGGAGTTGATCTTACTTCGAGAAACAGCTCTTGCAGCAGGTTACACCATTAGGACTGAAGCCGGCAGGTGCCAGGACCCCCACGGAAATTTTCGTTAGCAGTATTCATGAGGACCGCCTCCGACGGTCCCGCTGACGTCCAGGCATAGTACATAAGGAGGCGGTCCCCAGAATCCCCAGTTCTTTTCCCGCCGTCGACTCACCAGCATCGGTCTCTACCTAGTGCACGACGACTTAGAACTTCAGGAGTTTCTACATAACTAATGTCCTCTCCAACGCCTTCATCTGAGGGACACTTTTCAAAGTGTGCCTACGGAAAACAGATCCCTTTCAAGGTTCCTCATTAATCATAGCAGCCATGTTGGGGTAGTGCAGACTGCTGTCTGTGACAGGGTTAACATACCTTTGGCTTCACATCCCCCAGATGGACTCCAGGAAGGTGGATGCCATGGCCAAAAAACAATATTTGGCATCCTCCTTGGGACTCAGGGAGGCAAATTGTATGGCCTGTGCAGCCAGGTACCAGAAGTCTAGGTGGAATGCTGTTCTGGAACTGGCCAAGCAGTCCTTCCCCCAGCTGGCCAAAGAGCTGGAGGAGATGGCTGCTGATGGGATTGAGGCGTCCAAGGTACAATTTCATGCTGCTGATGACTTAAATGATGTGGCATCACGAGTCATGGCTACGTCTGTGTGTCTCAGGACATTTGCTTGGCTCAGATGTACTAGCCTTTCGCAGGACACCCAGGCTAACGCAATGGATTTCCTTGTAGTAGGTAATTCTCTGTTTGGGGAGCAGACAGAGGCCTGCATGAAGAAAATGGATGAATACAGGACTACTTACAGGAGTGCTCAAGCCAAGGAAAGGCAAGCCACTGCTCAGAGGCAGCAGTCTAGGGGCAGGGGCAGGTCTTTTCGCAGGCCTTTCTGCCATGCCCAGGCCTCCTCTCCCTTCCAACAGAGGGGGTTCTTCTGAGGGAGAGGCAGGAGGGGGATGAGCAGAGCTGCATCCTCTTCCCAGTCTAAGGCTTCTGGCAAACAGACACCCTGTTGCGTCAGCCCGGGTCGACTCCCCAATTCCAGTAGGAGGCAGGCTGGCTTACTACTTCCAGGCCTGGAAGTCTGTTACCTCAGACAGGTGGGTCCTGGAGGTAGTAAGCCAGGGATTGGCCCTCAGTTTAGGTCTTTTCCACCTGCAAACATCTCCGAAACCATTGCTTTAGAAGCAGAGGTTTCCTCTCTGTTGGCTCTGAGCCGTGGAAAGAGTTCGTACTGTACACAGGGGCAAAGGCCTGTACTCCAGCTTCATCCTTACCCCAAAGAAGACAGGGGAGTGGCGACCCATCCTAGACTTAAGGTATTTGAACAAGCACATTTTAAAACCAAAGTTCAAAATGGTGACTCTGGGAGTAATTCTTCCCTCTAAGGTCAGGAGACTGGTTAGCTTCCCTGGACCTCAAGGATGCCTATTTCCATATTCCCATCAGGTGCTCCCACAGAAAGTATCTCAGGTTCGAGTTGCCTTCAGGCCATTATCAGTTCGGAGCTATGCCTTTTGGTCTAACATCAGCTCCAAGGGTGTTTACAAAGTGCCTTGCAGTAGTAGTGGCCTTTCTCAGAAGAAAGGGCATTTCCCTATTTCCATACCTGGACGACTGGGTCATTGTAGGGCAGTCTTCCGACCAGGTCAAGTCAGATCTGCAGGTCACTCAGGATTTGCTCAGTTCCCTGGTGTTCCTTCTCAGCTTGCCAAAGTCAGTTCTTAAACCAGTACAGCTTCTCACTTTCATAGGGATAGAGTTAGATACTGTTCAAGCAAAGGCATTCCTTCCACTAGCAAGGGTTCAGGCCCTTACAAATCTCGCCTCCTCGTTTCATCCTCTGGTTTCTCATTCAGCAAGACATTTTCTTCAGCTCCTAGGCCACATGGCAGCTTCCATTGCAGTGGTGTAAGGGGCCAAGTTCCAGATGAGGGACATTCAGTTCCATCTAAGATCTTTTTGGTCTCCGAGGAAAGACTCTTACCAAACTGATTCCAGTGACTCAGACTCTGGTCCAAGCTCTCCAGTAGTGGCTGGACCAACACAATCTCAGGCAAGGTGTTCCATTTTTCAAGTAAACTCCTTCAGTGGTTCTCACCATGGATGCTTCTCTCCTGGGCTGGGGAGCCCACCTGGGAGCCCTCACAGCACAGGGGGTCTGGTCCCCAGAAGAGTCTCTCCTTCATATCAGTCTTCTGGAACTCAGGGCGGTATTCTTGGCCCTACAGTTCTTCTCTGACACAGTATGGAACAAGGTGGTTCAGGTCAGGACAGATACCACCACCATGTGATACATCAACAAGCAAGGGGGCACTCTGTCTACGGCCTTGTGCACGGAGGCCATAACACTATGGTCTCTGGCCTACTCCCTTCAGACTTCCCTAATAGCAGTCCATCTCCCAGGGAAGGACAGTGTGCTAGCAGATGCTCTGAGCAGAATCTCCCAGGGCCATCACGAATGGACCCTGGATCCTCTCATCCTGAAAGTAATCTTCACCAGGTGGGGCACTCCAGAGATAGATCTCTTTGCAGCCCCAGACAATCAGCTTCCCCAGTTCTGCTGCAGACCTCCAGTCCTGTTCCGCTGGATGCTCTGATATTGGATTGGGAAGGCAGGTTTCTTTATGCCTTCCCCCCTTTCCCCTGTTACTCAGGGTTCTAGTCAAGATCAGGTCACAACCCTGCACAGTGATTCTAATTGCTCCAGACTCGGCCAGGCAACCTTGGTATCCTGTCTTGTTGTCCTAAGCAGTCTTACTTCCCCTGTTTCTCCCCAAGAGGCACAATCTCTTAACTTTCTCTAAGGGGAGGATCTGGTACCCCAAGCTCCAGTCTCTCAATGTCAGGGCCTGGCTCTTGAAGAATTAAGAGTACGCAAGCCTGTATCTCTCTCAGGGAGTTTGACATTCTCAAGGGTTCTCAGAAACCCTCTACCAGGAAAACTTATAACACCAAATGGAGAAGATTCAGCATTTGATGTTCACACCGGAATATCCTACCAGATGCTGCAGGTATTGCCACAGTCTTAGATTATCTGGTTCACCTTAACGGTTTAGGCCTTAGGCCAGCTACTCTAAAAGTTCACCTAGCAGCAGTTTATGCATTTCTGTCAGCAGGGAAGGGCTCCTCTCTGGCATCCCACCCTGTTTTTGCAAAGTTCTTCAAAGAGTTGATTCGTATCAGTCCTCCATTTAGAGAGCCTACCCCAGCTTGGGATCTCAGTATCTGCATTGCTCAGCTTATGCAGCCACCCTTTGAACCATTGGCTTCAGCTGAACTTAAGTATTTGACCTGGAAAACTGTGTTTCAAACAACATGAAGTCTTGCTGTATTCTGACATATGCAGTTAGGTCCTGCCTTTCAGTTGCCCCGGAGAACAGAGTTAAACTTTCCATGGTCAGCATGGAATGTTCACCACGAGCTCGGTTGAAGCCCCTGTCTGCTGCTGTTTAATCTGCAACCGTTAGATTCTTTACTCCTCCTCACTGAACAGTCGCTCCGGAGATTTCTCCTGCTGCTCGGTTCAAAGAGTCGGTTGAAGTGTCGGTTTTCGGTTGGTTTCTACCGAATTGCTGTTACTGCTTAGTCGGTTCAAGTCTCTGTCTGTGGTACCGTGAGTACTAAATAGGTTTTTTGTTTTGTTTCTGTGTGGAACTTATAAATTGTGGATCAGTTCGGCTGAACCGATCAGTTTGAGAAAAAAAAAGTTTGTTCTTACTTTAGAGTCTGGTAACCGGTCCGTATCGGTTTAAAAAAAAAAAAAAAAAAAAACCTGATTTAATTACGTTTTTCAAGACCCATGACACGGTCGGGAACCGATAGGGAGTCTTGCCTGGCGGATTGCCAAAAAAAGGGTAAGTTTTTGGATAGGATTGGCCATGTCTGAGAAACCCAAGGAAAAAACCGGACCCACTGGGTTTCAACACTGCAGTGAGTGTTGGGAGGTCTTTGCTGAGGCCGATCCCCACATCACCTGTGTTTATTGTCTGGGGTTTGAACACCTCAATTCAGACTGCCAAATTTGCAGAAATTTTCCCAAATCTACCCTCGAAAAGAGATTAGGTAGACTGAGGGAAAAGGAGGCCGAGAAGTCCGCTGACCTGGATGGCTAGCCCGGTTGGTTCGACGAATCAGGAGGAGTGCCTTCCTGACCAAAAGAAGCTGATACTTTTTCGGGCAAAAGGAGAGCCGATCCCGAGGGGTCGGTTCAGACTAAAAGAAGGCGCAAAGGAAAATCATCTGTTTCGGATCCAGAAGTCCATGTTCCAACCGCCAAAGAAATAGCCAGAGCGATTCGGATTGTGGAATCGCTTCACCCAGTTCCGACCGATCCGGCACCTTTTGGCAGGGGCTCGGTTTGGTTGGTTCCCCCCGGTTCACGACTATACTTCTTTTTTTTGTGTTGTGTTTATCCTTCCTTCTCGCCTCCTAGTTCGCCACTCCTTCCGGCTGCTCATGCTACCTGAGACCCCCTCGCCCTGTCCCTCCTCCCCACATCTCAGATCGCAGCCGACCCAAGGGTGGCCTGGCATATCCCTTCGCCGGGTGGGTCCCCCTCCTCCGAGGGGGGGGGCAACCAGCGCACTAGGCATCAGTCCTTGAGTGCTGCTGAGGTGGGTTTGGAGGCTACAGGACATCTTGGGCCAGCAGGAGCGGACAACCATCATCCGGCGGACCAGGAAGCCAGATTTTTCCGCTTTTCTCCCTGGGGCATGGCATGCCATGAACGTCTAGGCGTAGCAGACGTTCACCACGCCCCCTATGTACGTTGAGGCTCTGCTGCTGGTCTTCCTGGCCTCCGCCAGGGGGTACCAGACAGCGAGCCTGCGTCCCCTCCCTCCCCCTGGAGTAGACGAGCAGTCGTGGGATGCTCAAGCCTACTCCTCCCCAGCCGGCTCTCCAGCGACCAGAGTCCGTTCCCGAACCCGGGTCGCCGGCATCACAAGCGGAAATCCAACTGCTGCGCCAACGAGCCGGCACAACTATACTTCTGAAGAATTTTATGAACCGGAGTTTGAGGAGGAAGGGGAGTTTGAAGATGGTGATGGTGAAAGTCTAGATGTAACTGTGGAACCAGACATCACCCCAGACAGACCTTCAGGTGTATCCCCTCCTAGGCTTTCTGAGTCCCCTTCCCACTCTATGTTCTTTAGAAAGGTGGCTGAGACCCTCCAGCTTCCTATGGAAGAGGCAGTGGAGGATCAGGAAGAGCCTGATTTTGTAGAAATGATGGACATCCCAGAGTCCAGGAGACTGTCTATTCCCCTCCACAAATCTTTCGGGAAACAGGCACAAAAAATTCTGAAGTCTCCCAATTCTATACCTCCTGTGGACAGAAGAATGGACAAGGGGTATACACTCTCAGGCTCAGATGCAGAGTTTTTATATCAGCAATGCAGCCATGTTGGGGTTGTGCAGGCTGCTGCCTGTGATAAGGCAAGCATTCCCTTGGCTTCACACCCCCCAGACAAAGACTCCAGGAAGATTGATGCCATGGCAGAAAAGCTGTACATGGCCTCTTCCTTGGGACTCAGACAGGCGAATTATATGGCCTCTACAGCCAGGTACCAGAAGTCCAGGTGGGACACTGTACTGGCACTGGCTAAACAGGCCTCCCCCCAGCTAGCCAGGGAGCTGGAGGCGGTGACTGCAGATGGGATTGAGGCATCTGAAGTTCAGTTTCATGCTACTGTGGACTGCTATGATGTGTCATCAAGAGTCATGGCTACATCTGTGACTCTTCGGAGGATGGCTTGGCTCAGATGTACTAGCCTCTCGCAGGATACCCAGGCTAAGGCCATGGATTTTCCTGTAGTGGGTAATTCTCTGTTTGGGGAGCAGACCGAGAATTGCATGAAGAAAATGGATGAGTACGGGACCACCTACAGGAGTGCTCAGGCCAAGGAGAGGCAGGCAACTCCTCAAAGGCAGCTGTCTTGGGGGCAGGGGCAGGACTTTTCATAAGCCTTTTTACCAAGCACAGGCCTCTTCTCCCTTTTCACAGAGGGGGTTCTTCAGAGGGAGAGGTAGAAGTTGGATGAGCAGGGCTGCATCCACTCCTCAGCCTAAGGCGCCTGCCTGGGTCGACTCTCCTGTTCCAGTAGGGGGCAGGCTGGCTTACTTTGTCCAGGACTGGATGTCTTTTACATCAAACAAGTGGGTCCTGGAAGTAGTAAGCCAGGGACTGGTTCTCAGCTTCAGAAAATTTCCAAAGATGAGAGCCAGATCTTTTCCACCTGCAAATCTCTTGGAAACCCTTGCCCTAGAGGCAGAGGTTTCATCTCTGCTGGCCTTAAGAGCCATAGAGAGAGTGCCCACCCTACACTGGGGCAAAGGGCTGTATGCCAGGTACTTCCTGACCCCCAAAAAGACAGGTGAGTGGCGACCCATCCTAGACGTAAAATATCTAAACAAACATCTCTTAAAACCAAAGATCTTACTTCGAGAGGGCTCTTGCAGTAGGTAATTACATATAGGACTGACGTCGGCAGGCAACAGGACCCCACGGAAAAATTTCTAGCTAGCAGTCCCTGGCGAGGACTGCCCCATGTCAGGTGACGGCGTCAGGAGACATCGGTATAAAGGCGGTCCCTGGCGCCGCCTTCAGTTCTTTCCCGCGTTAACTGTCAGTGCTCGCGAAAAGTTCTATCGCATCAGCCTTCCTTCATCGCTTTTTACCAAGTAGTCTTGCTTTTTTCAACCAATCGTCCCCTACACCCTCCAAGCACAAAAATAAGTGCGACTCGTGCGGCGCCCAACTCCCGCACAAGGACGGCCATTCCCTGAGCCTGTTCTGTCTAGGTCCCGATCACCCGGTCGAGAAGTGCCAACACTGCCTCAGCTTCAACGCAGCTACCCGGAAAAGGCGGCAGCAATCCCTGGAAGCCCACATCCTGAAGAAAATGATGAGTTCTATAGAGAAGGAGCTCAAAAAACTGAGGCAGGCGTCCACCTCCCCCGAAGGCCATCGGAAGAAGAAAGACAAGGAGAGGCACCAGGACAAGGGCTCCTCCACCGTGTCTCCCTCGGGAGTCGCCGTGATTCAGGCAACGTCCCCTCCGGGGGACCGCTCCTCTACAGCGCGTCGGCCCGCCCGTCTGGCTCGGGCCTTCGGCGCCTCCGGGCTATTGGAGGCTCATCCGACGTCTGGTCAGCGAAAGAGCCGACGACGGCCCCCCCTACGTCCGTCGTCCCCGGCTCTCCGCAGACTTCGCTGCCCTCCAGGGACCCTGAGTCTCCCCCAGCCCGACCCCAGGATTTCTCCTCCATCTCCGGGTGACGCTGGGTTCCTCCTCCGCCAGACCCATCCACCTTTGGGTCCGCCGGATCTGACGTCGGTTCCCCGGTACCTCTGACGCTGGCCCCGACGCCGGTTCTACCGACTCTGGCTGACATCCCGCCCCGGATGTCGCCCCGACGCCGGGCCCTCCAGCCGGGCCGGCAGCTCCTCCGGCTCCCAGATACTCCACATCCTATCCGATGCCATCATATCCGGGACCACAGTACCGGACGCCGGTCTTTCCAACGCCACAATACCCGACGCCTGGTTTTCCGCCGCCGGGTTTTGGATTCTCTCCGTATGGATATAAACCATACCCTTATCCCCCTCCTCCTCCACTGCCCCCTCAGCCGCCGGTGGATTTGCAGGAGACTCTGGCCTCCTGGTGGGCTGAGGCCAGGCTCAGCTCACCAGGGAGGTGGAGGCCGCCACCGACGCGGTGCCGACCCAGGTTCCTGTCGCCCATGGCGGCCACTCCCACCTCCGGACACCAGGGCTATTCCTCTGGGTCCAGAGAGGGCAGGATCACGTTTCCTCGGGGGCTTCCCAAGGGTCGTTCCTCCCGGGTCGGAAAGAGTCTTTTTCCTCTTCTTCTTCCCCTTCCCCCTCGGACTCCTCGGATTCCTCAGATGGTTGCTCCGAAAGGGAGGACGAGCCACGCTCTCCGTCGAAGCCCAGGCCAAGGACTCCTCCGAAGTTGCCTCCGGAAGATCCTTCCTTTTACGGAGTTGCCAAACAAAATCCAGGAGGTTCATCAGTGGCATTCTTTGGAACCAGACCCTCAGCGGTAGAAACTTGCCGAGCATCTGGATCTGCCCGTGACAGCTCCCACTTTGGTGCCACCCTGGATAGAGCCTCATGCCGACCTTGTTACCACCATTTGGAAACAGCCGTCGACTCTAGCCCCACTTCCGCGAAAGTCGAACAGGCTCCCGAGGGTGTTAACTTCTTAGATACTCATCCTCGTGCTGACTCCGTAGTGATTAGCGATGCTCACGGCCGGTCGGCTAACCCAAAATACCTTAGCTCGTTGCCACCTGAAAAAGAATCCCACCTACTGGACCAGTATGGTAAGAAGATTTTTGCTTCTTCCACGCTGGGGATCAGGGCCCTGAACTGTGTCGGTCATATGGGGATTACCAGAAGGCCATTCTTACTCAGGTGGAAGCCAAATTGAACTCCCTGCCGGACTCTCAGGTCAAGCAGGAGTTGGCTGATCTTGTCCGCTCTGCACGTCCGGCCAGTCGACACATGCTTCGTGCGACCTATGATGCAGTGGACACTGCTGGATGGAGCTCAGCTTTCGCCGAAGGCTTACATCATCACGCTTGGCTCCGTGTGTCAGGGTTGGTCCCGGAAGTGCAGTCCACTATTCAGAAAGCGCCCTTCTGGGGGTCGGTACTTTTTCAGTGGTGATGTCAAGGACATCATCACTGATTTGCAGGAAAAGGGGATGGCACTAAAGTCTGTTGACTCCATGTACCATCCCCACCAGCCACCAACTCCATCTCTTTCAGAACAGAATGCATTGGCGAAACCCTAGGAGAGTGGGCCAGAAAGCGTTGGGGCCCCTGCAGCTGCTAAGCCCCGCCCAAAAAGCAGCAGGTGCTTCAGCCAGCGTGCCCCACACCACCTGACTCCTCTCGCCTCCCACAGCCTCCGGACTCCCCAGAGGAACCGGTAGGAGGGAGGTTTTCCCTCCACCTTCCGGGCTGGGAGAGGATAACATCAGATTCTTGGGTGCTCCAGCTGATCGCAGAAGCACACTCAATAGAATTTCTACAGAAACCGCCTCGCCACCCCACCCCCCCAAGTCGTCGTATTCACGGGAACATCTTCTCTCGGTCCAGGAAGAGATTTCAGCTCTGTTACTGAAAGAAGCAATAGAACCCGTCCTTCTTCATCTTCAAGGGACAGGTTACTATTCCCACTTCTTCCTGGTTCCTTCTTCCTGGTTCCAAAGAAGACAGGAGATCTAAGACCCATTCTAGATTTCAGTTCCCTGAATCTTTTTGTGGAATACAAACGGTTCAGAATGCTGTCTTTGCAGAGCCTTCTGGCCCTCCTTCGTTCGGGACAATGGCTGTGCGCTCTGGATATGCAGGATGCTTACCTGCACATTTCCATTCGCCCGTCTCACCGCAGATATCTTTGTTTTGTGTTCCAGGGGGGCCACTACCAGTTCAAAGCACTTACTTGGCCTGTCCTCGGCTCCCGAGTATTTGCACCAAATGCCTTGTGGTGGTGGCGGTCTACCTGCCGGGGGCGCAGTTTTCCCGCACCTGGACTATTGGCCCCTGGTGGCCTCATCCAGGGAGGAACTTCTGCGCTGCCTCACTCTTACCCAGCAGGCTTTTGCCTGCCTGGGTATTACCATCAGCCATTCCAAGTCTCACTTGATCCCATCTCAGAGACTACAGTTTATAGGGGCGATTCTAGACACGACCATTGGCAGGGCCTTCCTCCCACCGGACCGGGCGTCTACCCTCCAGACTCTGATAAGTCTGTTGTCTGGCCGCAGGCGGGTCAGTGCAAGATCGGTCCTTCGCCTTCTCGGGCTCATGGCGGCTGCTATCCTGACAGTCCCTCGCGCTCGGCTTCACATGAGAGTTTCTTAGTGGACACTCCGCTCCCAATGGGATCAGTTAATGGACGACTTGGATCACCCAGTTCTAGTCTCCTCGCCTATGCTTCGAGACTTGCATTGGTGGATGGTTCGAGAGAACCTGCTTCAGGGAGTTCCTTTCTTTCTTCCTCCCCCCTCCCAGACTCTAACCACAGACGCCTCGGGCAAAGGTTGGGGAGCCCATCTTAGTCCCCATCGGACCCAGGGCTCTTGGTCCAAGCTCGAACAGAAACTCCACATCAGTGTGCTCGAGCTTCGGGCAGTGTTGTACGCTCTCCAAGCTCTTCACCCCTACATTCTTCCCAGCCACCTAGCCGTCCAGACGGACAATATGTGCGTGGTTTGGTACATCAACAAACAGGGGGGACTCGGTCCTACCCGCCTTGCAGGGAAGCAGTGAGGGTTTTGGATTGGGCAACACAACACGACCTTCACCTCACGGCAATTCATGTTCCCAGAATCGACAACACCTTGGCAGACAAGCTAAGTCGCTCGTCCGCTCTGGCTCACAAGTGGGAACTGGACCAGGGGGTTCTAGAAGGTATCTTCTGACACTGGGGAACACCGCAGGCTGACCTGTTTGCTTCTCCTCTAAACGCAAAGCTTCCCAACTACTGCTCGCTCGTTCCAGAGCGAGGCATTTTCTGGAGAGACGCTCTGTCTCTAGACTGGAAGGACAGATTCGTCTATGCCTTTCCCCCAATTCCTCTTATCCCACGAGTCTTACAGAAGCTAGTTTCAGAAGGAGCACGAATGATTCTGATTGCTCCTTTCCAGCCCAGGCAAGTTTGGTTCTCTCTTCTACAACAGTACTCAGAGGATCATCCTCTTCCTCTATCATGAGGTTTCTAGGGACATGGATATGTTGTTCATCCACACTTATTGGCAGGTTCCTTGCCGGTTTAAATCTTGCTGGAAGGTCTTCAAGCTGGCTCCTCCCACCCACCCGGGTGGCAAAACTCTCGGCTCAGCCCCATGACGCCAGATCTTCCTTACCGCTTGGAAGCTCAGGTTCCCTCCTTAACGCTCTGCGTATAAGACTGGTTCCTAATTCTTTGAAAGTTGAAATCAAAAGGTTTTGGCTAAAAAGACTTGGTCTTCTTTTCCTCGGCGATGGACAAATCGACTCTCGGTTTCGAGGCCCTTGCGGGCAGAAGATGTCTAGGACGGATCCGCACTCCACATCGTCCTACTGCTTGGGCCTTGAGCACCACCGCAGGCCCGCGACTTGTGCTCGCCCTTTCGGCCCACGTCCTGAAGACCGTGGTGCCCGATTACAACTGGGGCGCCCGAGAAAATAATTCCACCGTTAAATCTAAAGAGGCCTGGTTGGCGGTGTGTTGCGGCGTGTGGCTCGGCGGATCAGCTCGAGCAGATGATCGCCCTCAAAGAGGAGGCGGGCCGCTTCTACCTCAGCCATGCATTTGTCCCGCTCTCTCGGTGCCTCGTGCTCAGCTTCTTTCAAGGAGCATTGGTTCTGACCTCTCACCGAAAGGTGAGGGTCCAACTTCTTCTGACCCTTTCCAGGTCCAAAAAGAGCAAAAGTAAGTCTCACCGTCGACGCTGTTGGGAGTGGGAAAGATCCCCCTTCCCTTCTTGTCGACAGTAGACTTCGGTCGACCCCTCAGCTTCGGCCACTGGCTTCACGGTGTCCCCGTCAGGCCAGTTGACTGAGACTCCCGCCGACGCGGTCGAGATTTTTCTTGATCCGTTAGATGGGTTGTTGGCTGGAGAAGCTGAGAATCCCCTCTCCCCGGTTCCCCCGGTGGGAGTTGAGGATCCCGTCGGCTCGTCTGTGCCTCCAGTTCCGGAGCCTTCGGTGGGATCGTCCGAGCCGAGGGGAGTGCCGATTTCCGACACTTCTCCTCGCCTTCCTCGGCCTAGTCGAGACTCTCGGTCTCGGACATCCTCACGGTCCAGCCGATCCCGCCGTCATAGGCGGTCTCGGCAAGCGGTGCCGCCGCTCTTCCTCCTCCTCGGACGAGGGGAGGCTTCAGCGCAAGTTGCATCGGAGGTATGAGGAACTCATGTGGCAACAGCTCCTTTTGACCGGGAATAAGCCGACTCAGTCGTCTTCCCCGGCCATTAAGTGGCTGTCACCGGAGCGGCTGAAACAATCCCTCGTTGTAGCCGCGGAGCCTGTTCCCAGGCCGGTTGTTCAGCCAATTCCAGCTGCCCCACCGATTCTGGTGGAACCTCTGCCTCCACAGCCATTAGTTGGGGCTCCGACCAAGAATTCTCGGTCGGCTTTGGGTTTGCCCCATGAACATCTGTCACCCTCACTCCGATAAACCTTGGCAGGTGGAGGTGGCTCAGGCCCGAGGCAGCTCTTTGAGGACTCGTCCCAGGATGATTCCTCCCTTTTCTCCAAGCGATTCGACTTGGAGTCCTCGGGAGGACAGTCAGTGGGCGATAGCCCTTCGTCCTTCTTAGGGTTGCTTGGCTCATCCTGAGTCCACCGGGATGAAGCTTCATTACGTTTCTAAGCAGACAGTGTCCTCACAGAGATTCTGGACCGAGGATTCTCCCTACGGAGGCCTTTCCGGTGGCTGAGGCCATAGTGGGTCTGGCTGGAGCTTGGCAGCGCCTGCTTCCTGCCCTGCGCCTCGGCCAGGATGGCCAGGAAGTATGCGGTCCCTACCGTTCCCTGTCCGGTTTTTGGAACACCCCTCTGCAGAGAGGTTGTTACCGACAGCGTTTTCCGGCGTGCCGGAACGCCAGGATGTGGACAAACCTCCGACAAGGAATCCAAGAAATTGGATTATGCGCGGGCAAAAGTCTATGCTGAGGCCCTCTCCTTGGCCTCTTCGCTAGGCCAGTTCGGCCGTCCTCGTGCACATTTTCACATGCCCTGTTGGGCTCCTGGATGAGCTCGCCTCATCTTCCCGCTGGATCTGCAGACTACGGTCAGGCAGGTGCGGGACCAGGCAGGTGCAGTGGTCAAACAGCAGCTCCAGACTGCTTTGGACTTGGGACTCATGTGCCAGGTTGGTGGCGGCCACAGTGGCTATGCGTCGTCGGGCTTGGCTGAGGATATCCACTTTACCTCGGATACCCAGCACAAGTTGGCGGATGTTCCCTTTGGGACTGACCTCTTGGCCCTGGGGTGGAAGGTCACCTGCAGAGGATCGAGAAGTCAATGCTACCTTGGACTCGGTCTCTTCGCTCAAAGGACAAAGGCGCAGAGCACAGCCTAAGCCCTATTGTCCTTCTCGCCGGCAGCCTCCAGCCCAACAACGTCAGGGGCCAGCAGGCTCGAGCTTGGCATCCCAAACCCAAGCCGTCGGCTTCCTCCAACAGGAAGCAGAGAGGAAAAGGCCCAGGAGGTCCCTCGGCCGGTCCCTTCTCCAAGCCTGCCCAGTGACGGGCTGTGGGGTGTCGCCACCATCCCCATCACCTTGCCCCTGGTTCCCCCGTGGGGGGACGGCTCCGACACTTCCTTTCTGCCTGGTCCGCTATTACCATGGACAGGTGGGTTCTGGAGGTGGTGGGAAAAGGCCTGCCTCTAGAATTCGAGCAGGCCCCGCCCTTCAGAGCTGTCGCACCTCAGGGGGCCTCTGTCAAGCCTCACTGTCGTGTCTGCCGAGCCAACATCGCTCTCCTCCTCCAAAGGAGGTGATCAGGAGGTAGAGGACCCCTTCAGACCCGGGTTCGTGTCCAGGTACTTCCTGGTTCCGAACGGACGGGGCTGGCGCCCATTCTCGACTTTCCACCGACCTGAACAAGTTCCTAAGGTCTCGAACCTTCAGGATGGTCACCTGGCACAGATAATACCATCTCTGGAACACGGGCGTGGTTCTGCTCTCTGGACCTGCAGGACAGCGTTCTTTCACGTCCCTATCCGTCCGTCACATTGGAGATTTCTTACGTTTTCGGCGGAGGATCCCTCTTGATTCCAAGCCATGCCCTTGGCCTGTCTCAGCTCCTAGGGTCTTCACCAAATGCATTGCAGTGGTGACAGCTTTCCTGCGCCAGGGGTCCGGGTGTACCCTTACCTGGACGATTCTGATAGCCCCCTCAGACAGGAGGGTGGAGCGGTCAGAGATCTGGCCTACAGGTTTGCTCTCAAGTCGGCCTTCTCATCCATCAGGCCAAGTCGAACTCGAGCCAAGCAGGTGATTCTGTTTATCGGGGCAGAGCTCGACTCTCTTCGAGCCAGAGCACGGCTCCCGGAGGACAGGGCCGAGGTTCTTACCTCCTTTGCCCAATCATTTCTGGTTGGGCAATCACGCCCTGCCCGGGACTTCCTGCGCCTCCTGGGTCTCATGGCGGCCTGTACCAGCGTAGTCCGTTGGGCACGCTGGCACATGCGCCCCCTTCAGTGGGGACTGGCCAGCCAATGGTCACAACGCTGCGATCCATTGGACCAGCTAGTGATGGTGACCCAGGAGATGTGGAACGCTCTCCGGTGGTGGACCGTTCCATCTCATCTGCAGGAGGGCATCCCGTTTGTCCGCCCCGAGCGGCGGTCTCTATCGACCGATGCCTCTCTGATGGGTTAGGTGCCCATCTGGGGAACACCTGAGTGCACGCCTCTGGTCCCATGGAGTCCGATGCCACATCAACCTGCTTGAGCTCGGAGCGGTCCGCCTAGCTCTCACCGCCTTTGCTCCGTTTCTCCAGGGTCAAGTGGTCCAAGTCCAGACGGACAATACCACGACCATGTACTACCTGAACCGCCAGGCGGGGCGCCGCCCATGCTTCTATGCAAGGAAGCTCTCCGGCATTTGGTCACTGTATGCGCAGCCTGGAGGTGGATCTCCTAGCCATTCATGTGGCAGGAGCCTCCAACACC
This sequence comes from Neoceratodus forsteri, assembly GCA_016271365.2. Lineage (NCBI taxonomy): Eukaryota > Metazoa > Chordata > Ceratodontiformes > Ceratodontidae > Neoceratodus > Neoceratodus forsteri. The sequence goes on along the minus strand of CM057449.1, from coordinate 498,518,049 downwards.
CTGGCCGATGCCCTGAGCCGGATAGGGGCTGCATCTCACAGTGGTCTCTCTGCCGGAGTAGTACAAGATCTGTTCTCCCACTGGGGCACACCTCAGGTGGACCTGTTTGCCTCCAGGAGAACGCAGGTGAGGCTGTTTCATGCCCCCCCTCAGCAGGGCTCGCTGAGGGGATGCCTTCTCGAGGCTCTGGACCCCGGGCTCTTTTACGCCTTTCCCCATTTCCCTTGATTCACAAGGTGCTTCTCAAGGCAAGGAGGACAAAAGCAGGTGATTCTGATAGCCCCAGACTGGCCCCGCCAGTTCTGGTACCCAGATCTCCTCAGCCTCAGCTCCAGGCTCCCGAGGCAGCTTCCAGCTCGCCCGGACCTGCTCTCAGTCAATCAGGGGAAGGTGTTCCATCCGGACCTTCAATCCCTGCACCTGACGGCCTGGTTCCTGAGCGGCTAGAGTTCCAGGCCTTGGGTTTTTCCGACGAGGTCCTCAGTGTTGTTGAGATGTCCCGTAAGGAGTCGACCAGAAAACGCTACGCCTTCAAATGGAAGAGATTCTCCATTTGGTGTCAGGACAAGGGCTTGGACCCTTCCTCCTGTTCTGTGGCAAGCATTTTGGACTATTTATGGTCCCTTTCTAGTCAAGGGCTTAGGTCGATGACCCTAAAGGTGCACCTGGCAGCCATCTCTGCTTACCGGGGGCGGGCCGGGGAGCAGTCGGTGGCGCAGGAAAAGGTGGTCTGGCGCTTATTCAAAGGCCTTGATCACATTTCCCCTCCAGTGCGAGAACCTCCACCTCCATGGGATTTACTGCTGGTACTGGCAAAGCTCATGGGCAAGCTATTCGAACCATTGCACAGGTGTGATCTCTCTCACCTGTCGTGGAAGACCGACTTCTTGGTGGCAATCACGTCAGCCAGAAGGATGGGAGAGCTCCAGGCACTTCGCATCGAGTCTCCTTACCTGGTCTTCCACAGGGACAAGGTTGTCCTGCGCCCCCACCCGAAATTCCTCCAAGGTGTTGTCGGAGTTTCACCTTAACCAGGTGCTGACTCTGCCGGTGTTCTACCCCAATCACACCTCGGAGGCCGAATATAGGCTCCATACTCTGGACCCTAGAAGGGTGCTCGCTTATTATAAGGAGCGCACGGCTGAAATTCGGGGAGAGGTTCGCCAGCTGTTTGTCACCTACGCTTAAGCCGCACCTGGCAGAACTGCAGCGAAGCGGATGATAGGCAGGTGGGTCACCTCCTGCATAGATCGCTGCTATAAGTTGGCGGGCATGGAGCCTCCCAGAGGGATTAGAGCTCATTCTACCCGTCATACTGCTGCATCGGTGGCTGCTTCCAGGGACGTCCCTATCCAGGAAATCTGCAGGGCTGCTACCTGGAAGTCAGTACACACCTTTATTACCCATTACCACATCGACCTTGAGTCACGCCGGGATGCAGGTTTTGGGACCTCGGTTCTCCAGTCTTTATTCCCTAAGTAGGGGGTGTGTGCCTTGCCTCCCTCCTCCCGGAGAACTGCTAGGAGTCTGCCAATAAGTGTGGATGAACAACATATCCATGTCCCTAGAAATACAGGTTACTCACCTGTAACAGGGATTCTAAAGATGGTATATGTTATTCATCCCTGACTCTCCCGACCTCCCGGCTTGACGCACAACTGAGCTTCCAGCCGGGCCAGATCTCATGGCCATGGGGCGGAGCGAGTTTTACCACCCGGTGGGTGGGAGGAGCCAGCTTGAAGACCTTCCGGCAAGATTTAAAGCGGCAAGGAACCTGCCAATAAGTGTGGATGAACAACATATACCATTCCTAGAACTCCTGTTACAGGTGAGTAACCTGTGTTTTTTGACCCAGGATCAGGGGACCCTGGTCCATCCAGGTCTCAAGTCACTTCAGCTTCATGCATGGCTCCTGCAGACTTAGCTCGATCTCACTTTGGGGTTTCTCCCCAAGTGGTGGAGATTCTAGTGGAGGCTAGAAAACCCTCTACTAAATCTACTTATGCCATGAAGTGGAAAAGGTTCACTATCTGGGCTGCTTCAAAGGACGTGGAACCGTTTTCCTGTTCGGCTGGGCTACTGCTGGAGTACCTACGCCATCTTTTTGACCTGGGTCTTAGTCATTCTTCTCTGAAAGTCCACATGGCGGCCATCTCAGCCTATCATGTTCCCTTCGCAGACAAGACATTTGCTCAACTGGAGGTCTCTAAGACTTTCCTTAGAGGGGTCCTCCGTCTGAGACCTCCTATACGTACTCCTGCCCCTCCTTGGGATTTGAACTTTGTTCTCGAGAAACTTACTCTGCCTCCTTTTGAACCGGCAGCTTCCGCAGACTTGAAGTTCCTTTCATGGAAGACTCTATTCCTGGTAGCTATTACCTCCGCTCTGAGAATTTCCGAGCTCCAAGCCCTTATGTGTAAAATTCCATACTTGATTTTTCACAAGGAACGTGTGGCTCTGCGCACTAACCCCAAGTTTCTCCCTAAGGTGGTAGCGGAGTCTACTCTGAACCAGTCCATAGAGTTACCTACCTTCTTTATGCAGTACTCCAATCAAGGGGAGTATTTACTTCATACTATGGATGTTCCCCGAATTCTGAGATACTACACCAACAGGATGAAGGATCTCAGAAAAACAGATCAACTGTTCTTCTCTTTTGCACCCAAAAGAGAAAGCAAGGCTGTTTCTAAGCAATGCCTTTCTAAATGGTTGGCTCATTGTATCACTTTCTGTTATGACAAGTACAACAAGACCCTGCCGGGTCAAGTAAGAGGCCACTCCACCAGGGGAGTCTCTGCCTCAGCAGCTTGTTTTAGGAATGTGTCAGTGGCGGACATCTGTGCTGCCGCCACCTGGACCTCCATCCATACCTTTATAAAACACTACAGTTTGGATATTGCCTCTCGCCGTAGAGCAGGCTTCGGGCTGGCTGTTCTTCAATGCCTTCTATCTTAGGGCTTACACAGCTAGAGGTTCTACTTGGAGTAGATTTCCTCTTCTCGTGTGCTTCTCCTTGTTCCAGACTGCTTGGGACTCAGTCCAGTATGTAATTACCTACTGCAAGAGCCCTCTCGAAGTAAGATAGTTCAGTTACGTAACAAGTTACCGTAACAGTAGATCTTTGAGAGAGGCTTTTGCAGTAGGTAATACCTTCCCGCCCTCCATCCCCCTAAGCTTTTTCAGCTCCTTTTTCATTGAGGGAAATATCCGCTCCTCTCTTGTCTGGCCTCTTTTGGTCTGTGGCTGGAAAGAACTGGAAGGCGGGCGTCAGGGACCGCCCCTTTATACCGACGTCTCCTGACGCCGGTCACCTGACGTGGGGGTGGTCCCTCGTCAGAGACTGCTAGCTAGAAAGTTTTCCGTGGGGTCCTGCTGCCTGCCGACGTCAGTCCTATATGTAAATTACTAATTACCTACTGCAAGAGTCTCTCTCGAAGATCTACTGTTACTGAACTTCCAAGATGGTAACTCTGAGAATAATCCTTCCCTCTGTAAGGCCAGGGGACTGGCTGGCCTCCCTGCACCTCAAAGATGCCTACTTTCACATTCCCAACAGGTGCTCCCACAGAAAGTACCTCAGGTTCAAGTTGCCCTCAGACCACTTTCAGTTCCGAGCAATGCCCTTTGGCCTAACCCCAGCCCCAAGGGTTTTCACAAAATGCCTGGCAGTAGTAGTTGCCTTTCTAAGAAGGCAAAAGTTTTCCATTTTCCATATCTGGACGATTGGCTAATAGTGGGCCAGTCTCCAGACCAAGTCAAGTCTCACCTGCAAGTGATTCAGCAAGTGCTCACTTCTCTAGGATTTCTTCTCAGCCTTCCCAAGTCAGTTCTCGAACCAGTCCAGCTTCTTACCTTTATAGGGGCAGAACTGGACAGTCAGAGCAAGAGCCTTTCTTCCCCTGGAAAGGGCAAGGGTTCTTATAGAACTAGCCTCTTCCTTCAGCCTTCAGGTATTTCGACCAGCAAGGCATTTCATCCAGCTCTTGGGCCACGTGGCAGCTTCAACAGCAGTGGTCCAAGGGGCAAGATTCCAGATGAGGGATATTCAGTTCCATCCGAGGGCTTTTTGGTCTCAGAGGAAGGATTCCCTTACCAAACTGATCCCAGTGACTCTGACCTTGATTGAAGCCCTTAAGTGGTGGCAGGATCAGGACAATTTAAGACAAGGGGTCCCATTTGCAGGGAGGGAGGTCAGAATGCAGCAAGACTCCAATAGAAGAAACATAATTACTAAGATGAGTAATTTTTTCTTCAAACAACTTGAAGTCTTGCTGTATTCTGACAAGTACAGACTACCAAGCAGTACCTCCATGGAGGAGGGACAGAACCTACTTTGGGAATAGGCTCTGAAGTACTGCTGTGCCAAACAGAGCATCACTCCTAGCCTGGATATCCAGAGAGTAATGCTAGGTAAAGGTATAGACGGTTTTCCAGGTGGCTGCTTGACAAATTTCTAGGAGAAGAATATCCCTGGCAGCAGCCAGGGAAGCAGCTGTACCTCTTGTAGAGTGAGCCCTCAGGCCTGAGGGTGGAATCTTTCCCAGTTTTTCATAGCAGAATTGTATACAAGACACAATCCACCTGGCAATAGTTCTCTTGGTGGCAGGTTTGCCATTTCCCACTTCTCCACAAGTGAGGAACAACTGGAGGGAGTCAAACCTGTGACCCTTGGTACACTCTATGTAGTAACCATGGGCTCTTTTAACATCTAAACTGTGTAGCCTCCTCTCTCCTGAGGAAGACTGATCAGTGAAGAAAACAGGAAGAGACATAGGCTGGTTTAAAAGGAAGTCTGAAACCACTTTGGGCAAGAACCTTCTATTGGTTCTAAGGACCACTTTATCCCTGTGAAAGGAGATAAAATCAGGTTCCACTGACAGGGCTTGCAATTCACTGATACGCCTGGCAGAGGTAATGGTTACCAAGAACACAGTTTTCCAAGTCAAGTACTTAAGCTCTGCTGAGGACATATGCTCAAAAGGAGGTTGCATAGGTTAAGCAATGCAAACATTCAAATCCCAGGCAGGGGCAGGGTCTCTGAAGGGAGGATTGGTGTGAAGCAATCCTTTAAAAATTTACAAAACACAGAATGAGAAGATAGTGAGGAAGACTTCCCCACTGACAAACGCAGAAACAGCTGACAAGTGTACCTTGAGAGTAGCTGGTCTGAGGCCTAGGCCGTTAAGATGGACCATATAACCCAGAACCATAGTCAAATCAGCATTATCTGGGGAAATAATGCTTCTTAGAACACGAAATGCTGAATCTCTTCCATTTGGAGTTATAAGTCTTTCTGGTGGAGGGCCTTCGAGAAGCTTTGAGAATATCCAGAACCCCCTGAGAAAGATGCAAATCTGCAAACTCTAACTCTTCAAGAGCCATGCCTTGAGATTGAGAGACTGAAGATTGGGTACCAAATCCTCCCCTGAGAGTATGTTAATAGGTTGTAATTCCTGGGGAGAGACAGGGGAAGATGGACTGCTAGGGACAACAGGGGGTACCAAGGCTGTCTGGCCCAATCTGGAGCAATCAGAATCACTTTGCAAGGTTGAGACCTTATCTTGATTAAAACTTTGAACAGGAGTTGGAAGGGAAGGAAGGCATACAGAAATTTCCCTTCCCAGTTCAGAATCGGAGCATCCAGCGGGACTGAGCCCAAGACGGGGGGTTTGCAACAAAAGAGAGGAAGTTGGTGATTGTCTGGGGCTGCAAAGAGATCTATGTCTGGATTGCCCCACCTTGAAAAAATCACCTTCAAGACCAGAGGGTCCAGGGACCATTCGTGATGGCCCTGTGAGATCCTGCTCAGTGCATCTGCTAGCACATTGTCCTTCCCCGGAACGTGGACTGCTATCAGAGAGGTTTGCAGGGAATAAGCCAGGGACCACAACTTCATGGCTTCTGTGCACAAGGCCATAGACTGAGTGCCTCCCTGCTTGTTGATGTACCACATGGTGGTGGTGGTGGTGTCTGTTCTGACTTGAACCACCTCGTTCTGCAGTGACTGAGAGAAAGCTTGCAGGGCCAGAAAAACTGCCCTGAGTTCTAGGAGATTGATATGGAGAAGGGATTCTTGGGGGGACCACAGTCCCTGGGCAGTGAGGTCCCCCAGATGGGCTCCCCAGCCCAGAAGAGAAGCGTCCGTGGTAAAGACCACTGCATGAGACTGAGTGGCAAATGGGATCCGGTCAAGCCAAGCGACCAGAAACTGGCCTTGGGTACCGGAGCTGGTCATTCTTTAGGCCAAGCGACACCGGACACGGCACAGTCGCCGGTGTGGAGAGCCTCTGTCTCCGAGGACGTCTCTGCAGGCACTTCGCCTCAAAATCTCCCTGACTTGCCAGCCTCACCAATTCTCCAAGACCAGCCATTGATGCGCGATGCCCCGGCTGGGGGAGTGGCATCCCAGTTCAACAAAGAAGAGCTCACCAAACTGTTTCAGTTTTGGTGGAGCCAGGTCAAGCAGGACATTGTTCCTCCAGAACCTGATCCAGCCCCTATCCCCAGTGATGGGGAGGATCGGGCCATTAAAGGCAGTCCTTCGGCACCGCCCGACAAACCTGCTCATGACGAGCAGCCTAAGTCTTGTAAGTCATGTTCTCCTTTGGTAGTCCATTCCCGTTCCAGGTCTAAGGACCGTCGACAGCGCCGATGTGCCCGGTCGACGAGCTGGCATCGGTCACCTCGCAGGAGCAGGTCTCATAGCTGCCGTAGGTCCAGCAGTCACCGCAGGTGTGCTACCAGTCTTCGTCGGGCCCATAGCCGATGTAGGTCCTCCTACCATCGTCAGTCCCAGAGCTGTCGGGTCGGTTACTAGCCAACATTCAGTGACGGAAGCCTCTTCAAGTCGGGGTCAGCTTCATCCCGTTCTGATAGGGACAGGTCTTACTCCTCTTTGCGCTCGGACTGGTCCCTTTCAGAGGAGAGGATCTCCCTAGGCAATAAGGAGGCTCCCTGTTCGCCTCCTGAGGATCCCACTTTTATGGACGTCATGAGGCATATCCAGGCCTCCAGTGGATGGGAGATGGAGTGCCTGGATCCAGAACGCTGGACGTTGGCCACATAACTGTGGCAGAAGGAGCCCAAGCCTCTAGTGGTCCCTCCTTTGGTGGATACATTCCAGGACCTGACCTGGCTGACCTGGAGGCATCCAGCCACTACCCCGGTGGTGCCCAAAAAGTCAGATAAGCTTTATAGAGCACCGAAGGAGAAGCCCTTCCTGGTAGAACACCCTCAGGTGGACTCCGTGATCATCACGGCGGCTCATGATAAATCTAAGCAGCCGAAGCACCTTAGCTCACAGCCTCCTGATGCAGAGTCCAGGTATTTGGACCAGGTGGGCAAGAAGATTTACTCTGCCTCCACCTGCTCCATAAGATCGTTTAGCTTCCTCACGCATAAGTACCAAAACGCTTTGTGGGAAAAGGGCCAGGAAGTAGCCAAGGCCTTGCCTGATTTGGCTCAAAAGACCAAATTACTGGAAATTCTGGAATTGGGTTCGGGCGTTTGTCACGCCTGGTTAAGAGTCTCCGGATTCTCCCAGGATCTGCAGTCCAGAATCAAGGATCTTCCTTTCCAAGGTTCCGTCCTGTTTGGGGAGGAGGCTGAGAAATTGATTTCTTGCCTCCAGGAGTTCAGGAAGTCAATTTGGTCCGTCCTGAAACTCTATAAGGGGGACCAAAAGACCTTTCGCAAGCTTTCCTTTCGGAAGTCCTCAGGGCAGAACACCCCTGTGGCCAGTTTGCGCAGAGAGGCAGTTTCAAGAGGAAAGCCACAACACAGCAATCTGGGGGCACCCCCTTGAGAGGCCCAAAGTCCTCCCAAACCTCTGTCCACTCCTGGATCCTCCCAATGACTCCCTGCTGCCCCCCAACCTCTGGCAGAGGCAGAAGGAGAGGCAATGGGGGGCTGCTTCTCCCTCCATCTGGAAGGGTGGAGCTAGATCACCTCAGATCTCTGGGTCCCAGACATCATAAGGACAGGACATACATTGGAGTTCATGCATATCCCTCCGGAGAGTCCGCCAAGTTCCTCCCATTATCCTCCTTCCCACATCCGGTTAATAGAAGGAGAGATCCAGCCCCACTTGCAGAAAAGGGCAATAGAGCCGGTTCCACAGGGGCCTACTTCTTCCTGGTTCCAAAGAAAACGCACAGCCTTTGGCCCATCCTGGACCTCAGCTCTTTAAATCACTTTATAGAATACAAAAGGTTCAGGATGGTGGCTCTACCGGGTCTCATTCCTCTGCACCAGGGGATTTGGCTCTGCTCCTTGGACATGCAAGATGCTTACATGCATATTGGGGTCTTTCCTCCCCACCGGAAGTTTCTGAGGTTCCACTTCCAGGGGAGCCATTATCAGTTTCGGGTCCTACCGTTCAGCCTCTCCTCTGCTCCTCTAGTCTTCACCAAGTACTTGGTGGTGGTAGCTGCGGCTCTCGGGCACAAAGGCCGTTGCGTCTTCCCTTACCTGGACAACTGGCTTTTAGCAGCTCCTTCAAGAGAGCTCCTCCTTCACACTCTTGGATATACCTATACATTATTCCAAGAGTTGAGGATCACCCTAAATCTTCCAAAGTCATCCCCAGAGCCCAGCCAATGACTTTCCTTTATGGGGCAGTTCTGGACACAGTCCAAGGCATGGCCTTCCTCCCGCAGGACAGTGGGGATCGTCTGTGGGAAGTGGTCAGAGTGGTTTCCATGACCTCTCGAGTCCAGGCCAGGACTTTCCTCCGGCTTCTGGGGCATATGACGGAAGACATCCCTATAGTTCCCTTGGCTCGCCTCCACATGAGGGTCCCTCAGTGGATGCTCAGGGTGCAATGGGACCAACGATCCAACGGTCTAGATCAAAAGAACCGGCTCTCGGACCCAGTCAGGAGGACCCTTACATGGTGGGTAAATCCCTCTAGTCTAGAGAAAGAAGTTCTTTTCCCGCAGGAGCCACCGAGCTGGATCCTGACCACAGATGCCTCCGATCTCGGTTGGGCAGCGCATCTAGGAGACAACCAGACCCAGGGCATTTGGTCTCTGGACAAGCGCAAGCTTCATATCAATGTCCTAGAGATGCGAGTGGTCCTCAGTGCCCTACGGGCCTTTTAGGAGGGCCTAGCGCCAGACTTGCTTCTTATCCAGAAAGACAACACGGCCATCATGTTCTGTATCAGCAAGCAAGGGGGCACACATTCATACCCCCTGTGCAGGGAGGCGATGAGAGTCTGGTATTGGGCCCTGAAACATCAGATCAGTCTAGCTGCAGTGCATGTTCCAGGCATCCAAAACGTCTTGGCCAACAGCTTAAGCTGGTCACGGTCCAAGGTACATGAGTGGGAGCTACTCCAGTCAGTAGCGGAGGAGCTCTTTGATACGTGGGGTCTTCCAGAGCTGGGTCTCTTTGCATCTCCACGCAATGCCAAACTGCCAAATTTCTTCTCGCGAGAGCACGCACCTGGTGTTTTCTGGCCAGACGCATTGTCCCTCTGTTGGGCAGAGAGGTTTCTGTAAGCCTTCCCGCTAAAACAGAGAGTTCTCTTGAAGCTTCAGGCCGAGGGGGGCGCGCATGATTCTCGTCACCCCACTGTGGCCTCAGCAAATTTGTTTCCCACTATTTCAGCAGCTAGCAATGGAACCTCTGATTCAGCTGCCTTGGAGTTTGCACCTGTTGTCACAAAATCAGGGCACGTTGGTCCATCCAGATCTCAAGTCCCTGCACCTTCACGCATGGCTCCTGCAGACATAGTCAAAGCAAGGTATGGGGTCTCTCAGGGGGTGGTGGATGTTCTCGTCTCTGCGAGAAAGCCCTCTGCTAGATCCACTTATGCTATGAAGTGGAAGTGTTTTTGCCTTTGGGCTTCTTCCCATCACTTAGATACTTACCTGTCCAGTAAACTTAGGTTTGAGTCAAGGCTTGAGTTACTCCAACATCAAAGTGCATTTGTCGGCAGTTTCAGCCTATCATATGCTGGTGGAGGGAAAAACTTTGGCCCAGCTGGATGTATCCTGAACTTTTTTGAGGGGCATTCTGCACATGAAGCCTCCCATCAGAGATCCAATACGCCCCCTGGGATCTCCTTTTTGTGCTAGAGAAGCTTACCCTTGCCTCAGATTGCGAGCTACGATTCCTTTCCTGGCCCTAATGTGTAAGGAGCACCTTATTTGATTTTTCATAGGGTAGGGTTTCCCTAAGAACTAATCCTAAGTTTCTCCTGAAAGTGGTTTCAGAATTGACTCTGAATCAAGGTTTCAACCTTCCAGTTTATTATCCTGATCATTCTAACAGAGGGGACGTGCTCCTGCACACTCTCAACGTCCACAGAGCGCCGAGGTATTATCTCAAGCGCACTGCTCCTCACCGCAGGTTGGAGCAGCTTTTTGTTGCCTTTGCGCCTCAACACCTAGGTAAACCAGTGTCGAAGCAGACCATTTCTAGATGGTTGGTTCATTGTGCAGTTTACTGTTACAGTAAGTTACAACAAGCCCCTCCCAGGGACTGTCAAAGGTCATTCTACCAGGGGAATGTCTACCTCTTTTGCCTCTTTGAGGAATGTCTCAGTTGGAGATATCTGAGCAGCGGCTACTTGGAGCGCAGGGCCGGGTTTGGCCTAGCGGTCCTCCAGGGACTTCTCTTCTAGCATGCCATGTTACAGCACTGGTACCTTTCAGTGTCACCTACCAGGGTTATCTGTATTCCTTCTTGCGGGACTGCTTGGGACTCTGTTCTAATGGTAATAGCCTGCTGCAAGAGCTCCCACTCGCAGTAAGATGGTACAGTAACAGTAGATCTTTGAGAGGAGCTGTTGCAGCGGGCGTTGCTTTCCCGCCCTCCTTCCCCCTGGTGAGATTCAGCATTTTTTTCAGTGTGCTTCTGCTTGGTCCACCTGTCGGAGTCTGTTCACAGGTCTTCAGCCGGTGAACTGAGGTGGAGCTGGGGACCACCCCTTTTGTACCACGGCTGACTTTGGGGCGGATCCGATGTCGGGGGCGGCCCCTGCTGGGTACTGCTAGCTAAGAGTTTTCCGGTGGGTTGTAGTGCCTGCGGCATAGTCGTAATGGTAATAGCCTGCTGCAAGAGCACCTCTCGAAGATCTACTGTTACGGTACGTTCTTACATAATCAGGTTATATATATAGTGATGCTGCTTTGTGATTAAACCCACTTAGTATGAAGGTAGTAGAGTTATTGTAGTAAACAATGTATTTTTAGTAATTGGTCCCTTTGTCATGCCCGAAACTGTGACACTGTGCTTCATCCTGGCAGTGTCACAGTTTCCTGCACAACAAAAGGGACTAATTCCCATTGAAATTACATTGTTTACTGCAGTAACTCTGCTGCAGAATTGGTTTTAATCCTGGTGAGCTTCACTGTAGCATAGCTGACAAGGTTATTCAACATCTTTTTTCTACCTTTAACAAAAAGGCTTGCCTTTGTTTCAGTCCAACAACTTTTACCTGCGAGGTATCAAAGCAAAACAGCAGATTCTGGTGTTTGTAGTTAACCATGCAGTGAAATAATCATGGTACAAAATTTGAGTACATTTTCTCCACATTTTGTCAGCACAGATAAATGGTTCAGATAATATTAACATTTTTCATGGAGATAAATGGAATCTATTAATGAGACCCATTCTGTCAATCATAGAGGTTGTGGTTTTAGCCCACTGCTCAGTAACAGGTTTCTTGGCCCCCGTGAGTGTAATAATTTTAACCGTTGGTCCCTGATACCCATATCTGATGGTGATATGCTCAGCAACATCAGTTTGGAGTACAGAAGGAGGGGAATGTCAAACATTGATTCCAGTATGGGCACAACACCCCCTCCCCCAAAAATATAAATTGCCAGGATTGGGCAAGAGCAGAATACATGAGCGTGATCTGCCCTAGGGTCTCTGCAGTCTCCCAAAATTTGCCCACATGCTCTCCCATGTATTTCAACTTAGCCGGTGTTTTAAAGAACTGTATGCGACTAACTTCTTTTGTAACCCTGTTAGGGGAACTACAGATCATTTTCTCAAGTTTCTGCTACATATTCTTAGGTCTTACAAAAAAAAAAGATAGTGAGCATACTTGAATATTGTGCATGACACGTTTCAGCCATTAAGAGGGGTGCTGTAAAGAACAGGTATTATAGCCAGGAAGTTCCAGATTGTTTTAACATTTTTATCGTCCGCAAATGGTGACAGAGTGCAGAAAGGACACTTTTTTTTTCTTTTTTTAAACATCTTCTTATCACCAGAGCTGCCCACCTCTGCCTGGCGACCACCCCGCCTTATCCAACTCCTTGTCTTGCACTTAACCTAACCCAGTATTGGGTAAGTTACTTTTTCTATTACTTTTGAAAACTTGTTCCAGAAAACTCTGTGCAGTCGCTTGCAAGGATGGAGAAGTACTGGAAGATGAAATACACCTTACAGTTACATTTACTTACGTCTTGATACAAAAAAAATATGTAACTGTAACTGATTACATTTATTTGAAAGTAACCAGCAGCTAACCTATTTCACTAAATGTAATCTGTTATAGTTATTATTTTTATATTGGTTTCATATTAAAAGAAATAAGTAACTATAACTGCAAGGTGTATTACTTTTTCTAGTACTTCTCCATCCTTGCTAGTGACTGCACAGAGCTTCCTGGAACAAGTTTCCAAATGTAGTAGAAAAAGTAACTTACCCAACGCTGACCTAACCTCACTGGGCTCACAGGGCAGTCATTTACATGTTGACTTTCATTAGCGAGCCTGGCAGGAAAATGCCCCATCTTGTCTGCATGGTAAATGGAAGCCAGTTGGAATGTGGGTATGTCAGCATCATGCTTTTCTCTTCATTTCTCCCAGCCCCAAGGACACTGGATGGTGTTCCATGGTGCATGTGTGCTCATAGTTGCATGAATGCACACCCGGAGCCAGGCCATGCCTTCCCTCTCTCTCTTAAGCTCCTCCATCTACACTTCTTCCTGTGGTCACCTAAGTAGTAGTGTTGCAGTGGGGACCGCAGCCCAGAGGGCACTTTAATGTATTGGCGTCCTAGGAAATAATTTGCAAAGCAAAGATGATAGCTTGTAGTACCTGAAATTTTCAATTAACAATTTTTTAACAGCTTATTGTCTTTTTAGGTTCACCTGCAGAACTATCTCCTAGTACACTTTCTCCAGTTAACCATAGCCTGGGTAAGTAGAGAACTTCCTCCTTAACTAACTCTTATTCCTGCAACTAGCTGAAGGCAGGTGTTAAATTTGCCCCATGAGCGACAGCCCTGGGAGCTTATGACAGTGGGCAAGTCTGACAAACTGGTGTAAATGTGTGTGTCAAACAGGAACCTACTAAGTCAGGAATGAATCAAAAGCAGAGTTTTGCACAGCACGGTATCTAAAGATTGTCAGAAGAGGTATTTCTGCAGGTTCATTATTCCTTCGGATAAATGTTATAGAGAAAGTGCCATCCCTCTGGGTTCATTTGGGGGCTCTTTTCTGGGCATGTTGCAGCTTTTGCTGTTTTGGTGCATGTTACCACTGTCCTTGGCCAAGCATATCAGGCAGAATGTTCTGTGTCTAAGAACACAGACAAACGTCTGATCTTACTTCGAGAGGGCTCTTGCAGTAGGTAATGACATATAGGACTGAAGCCAGCAGGCGTCAGGACCCCACGGAAAAATTTTAACTAGCAGTCTCTGGCAGGGGACCGCCCCCATGTCAGGTGACCGACGTCAGTATAAAGGGGTGGTCCCCCATGCCCGCCTTCCAGTTCTTTCCCGCCATTAGCTCGTGTAAGTGCCTTGCGGTTAAGTTCAACTGCTCATCAGTCTGTTGTCGGTAGTGTTACCGTCTGTTTTTTCTTGGATTTTTCTCGATTCTGTCAGCCTTTTCTGAGGTGTATGTCGTCCCCTACACCCTCCGAGCACAAGATTAAGTGCAACTCGTGCGGCGCCCAACTCCCACACAAGGGCAGACACTCCCAGTGCCTCTTCTGTCTAGGCCTGGGTCACCCCGTGGAGAAGTGCCAACTTTGCCTGAAGTTCAACGCCGCCACCCGCAGACTGAGGCAGCAGTCCCTGGAGGCCCACGTCCTTAAAAAAGAAAATGGCCTCCATGGAAAAGGAGCTGAAGAAGCTTCGTCAGGCCTCAACTTCGCCCGAGGGTCACCGTAAAAAGAAAGAAAAGAAGAAGCACTGGGACTCCTCTTCCTCAGCCACCGCGACTTTGACTGGAGTCACCGTGCTCCAGGGAACGCCCCCCGGGGGGACCGCTCTGCGACGGCAGTCTTGGAGGCTTCCAAGACTGCGCCGCTCACCCATCTGGCTCGGGTTTCTGGTGCCTTCGGCCCAACGGAGGCATCCACTCCCAGCAAGGCCGGACGCCGGCTCCTCTGGCGTCCGCCCAGAAACTGCTAAGTCGCTCGACCCTTGAGGGCGCCTGCGACCCCTAACCGCCCGACCAGGCGCACCTCCATCGCGGCCTGCCTTGGGCGATGGTTCCGCTAAGTCGGACGACGGCTTCTCCGACGTCCGGCCGGACTCCGCCAATAAGTCGGACGTCTGCCCCTCCGGTCGCACGGCGTCAGAGCAGACGTCAGACCCTAACGTTCTGTCCGCCGTCCCAGTCTCCCCGCAGCATTCACTGCCCTCCGAGGCCCCAGCATCTCCTCAGCTTGACCTCGGGGATTTTAACCCTCCTTCTCCAGGTGATATGGAGGATGTAGGTATGCTTCCGTCAGGTCGATCTCCCGCTGGGCTGGATGACCTGACGTCGGTCCCTCGGACGCCGGCGCCTACGCCGGTCTTGCTGACGCCGGGCAACATTCCTCTCCCAAATGCTGTCCCTATGCCGGGCCTGTCTCCCGCCAGGCCTCCTGTTCCAGGCCTCCCTGCCGGGCTGCGTGTTCGGCCAGTCTGCATATGCTCCATGCCACGTATGACGCAGTGAACACTGCTGATCTGAGCTCTGTTTTCGCCGTAGGTTTGCGGCGTCACGCCTGGCTCCGGGTGTCAGGTTTGGTCCCGGAGGTGCAGTCTGATATCCAGGACGCGCCCTTCAGGGTTTCTGTGCTGTTCGGTGGTGATGTCAAGGACATCATCACTTATCTGCAGGAGAAGGGTACTGCACTCAAGTCGGTAGACTCTGTGTACAAACCCCCTCAAGCTCAGCATCGTCCCTTTTGCAGACTGCCTCGGCAGAAATCGAAACCTGAGGGAAAGCAGACCAATAAACGTCGGGCCCCTCCGGCTGCCAAGCCCCACTCAGCCCAAAAAAGCAGCGGGGGCTTCAGCTGCCGTGCTGCTTCATGCCTTCTGACTCCTTTTCTCACCCAGTGCCTCTGGGTATACCAGAGGAACTGGCAGGAAGGAGATTCTCCCTCCACCTACCGGACTGGGAGAGGATAACTACAGACACTTGGGTGCTCCAGCTGATCGCAGACGGACACTCGGTAGAGTTTCTTCGGAAACCTCCTCGAAAACCCCCCCCCTCCCCAGGTCGTCGTACTCCCCAGCACATCATCTTCTGGTTCGAAGAAATCTTCTTCTGGGCGACGAGGCGACAGAGCCTGTACCCCTCACACCTTCAAGGGACGAGCTGCTATTCCCATTTCTTCCTGGTCCTGAAGAAGTCAGGAGAGGTGAGGCCGATTCTCGACCTCAGCTCCCTGAGCTTGTTTGTGGAGTACAAAAGGTTCAGGATGCTCTCTATGCAGTGTCTTCTGCCCCTCCTTCGGCCGGGACAGTGGCTGTGAGCTATGGATATGCAGGATGCTTACCTGCATATCCCTATTCGTCCTTCCCACTGCAAATACCTCCATTTTGCTTTTCAGGGGGACCACTAGCTGTTCAAGGCCCTCCCTTTCGGTCCTTCCTTGGCTCCCCGAGTTTTTACCAAATGTCTTTCGGTGGTGGCGGCCTTCCTCCATACCCAGTGGGTGCAGGTTTTCCCGTACCTGGACGATTGGCTCCTGGCAGCCTCGTCCAGGGAGGAACTCCTGTGCTTCCTTTCCCTCACCCTGCAGGATTTTGCCTGCCTAGGGGTTACCGTCAACCAGGCCAGGTCCCATCTGATCCCGTCCCAGAGGCTCCAGTTTATCGAGGCGATCCTGGACACGACCTCTGGCATGGTTTTTCTGCCGCAGGGTAAGGCGGCATCGATCCAGGCTCAGGTCGACCTGTTATCCAGCCGCAGGCGGATCAGTGCCAGGTCGGTCCTTCGCCTTCTCGGGCTCATTGCTATTCCAACAGTCTCTCGTACTCGGCTCCACATGAGAATCTCAATGGACGTTTTGGTCTTAGTGGGATCAGCTGGTAGACGACCTAGATCAACTGGTTCTGGTCTCCAGCCCTATGGCTCAGGACTTGCAATGGTGGGCGGTTCAGGAGAACCTTTGCCAGGGAGTTCCTTTCTGCCTTTCTCCCACCTCCCAGACGCTGACAACAGATGCCTCGGGAGAAGGTTGGGGAGCCCATCTCTGGCCTCACAGGACCCAGGGCTCCTGGTCCCAGCTCGAAAAATGTCCACATCAATGTGCTCGAGCTTTGGGCTGTGTCGTATGCTCTACAGGCTCTGCAACTTTTTCTGCTTCCCGGACATCTGGCTGTCCAAACAGACAACGTGCGTCGTTTGGTACATCAACAAACAGGGAGGAACTTGTTCCTACCCTCTTTGCAAGGAAGCGATGCAGGTTTGAGATTGGGCAGTGCAGCACAACCTTCACCTCACGGCCATTCATGTCCCAGGGGTCGAGAACACCTTGGCAGACTGCCTCAGTCAGTCGTCTGCCCATGTGCACGAGTGGGAACTCGATCAGGGGGTAGCAGACAAAATCTTTCTATGCTGGGGAGCCCCTCAGGTAGACCTGTTCATGTCTCTCTCTCAACGCAAAACTTCCCGCCTTCTGCTCGCTCGCTCAAGGGCGCAGTTTTTTTTGAAGAGACACTCTGTCTCTAGACTTGAGCGGAAGATGCGTCTATGCCTTCCCTACGATCCCCTTGATTCCGAGAGTCTTACAGAAACTCTGCTCAGAAGGAGCTTGCATGAGTCAAACAACATGAAGTCTTGCTGTATTCTGACTATTGCAGTTAGGTCCTGCCTTTCAACTGCCCCGGAGAACAAAGAGTTAACTTTCCACGGCCAGCATGGAACGTTCAGCGTGAGCTCGGTTGAAGCCTCTGTCTGCTGTTGTTTAAACTCCAACCGTCAGATTCTTTACTCCGCCTCACTGAACAGTCGCTCCGGAGATTTCTCCTTTGCTTGGTTCAAAAAAAGTTGGTTAAAGTGTCATTTTTTTCGCTCGGTTTCTACCAAATTTCTGCTACTGAACCTGTCTGTTTGTCTCTGTCTGTGGTACCATGAGTACTAGATAGGTTTTGCATTTAGTTTCTGTGTGGAACTTGTAAACATTGGATCGGTTCAGTTTGAACCGATCAGACTGGTTTTAAAAAACTTTTGAATTTATTAGTGTGTGGTAACTGGTCCGTATCGGTTCTAAAAAAAAAAAAAAAAAATGATTTCATTATGTTTTTTCCAAGACCCGTAACACAGTCAGGAACCGATAGGAGTGTCTTGCCTGGCGGATTGCCGAAAAACCGGTAAGTTTTGGATAGGATTGTCCATGTCTGAGAAACCCAAGAAAAAAAAACAGGCCCACTGAGTTTCAGCACTGCAGTGTGTGCGTGGGGAAGCCTTTTCTAAGGCTGATCCCCACACCACCTGTGTTTGTCTGGGGTTTGACCACCTCAATTCAGACTGCCAAATTTGTAAAAGTTTTCCCAAAGCTACCCTGGATAAGAGAGTAGGTAGACTGAGGGAAAGGGAGGCCGAGAAGTCCGCTGACCCGGATGGCCAGTCCAGTTTGGTTCCGACCGAACCAGAAGGAGTGCCCTCTGACCAGGGCAAAACTTCTTCGGGCAAAAGGAGAGCAGATTCTGAGGAGTCGGTTCCAGTTAAAAGAAAGAGAAGGGAAAAATCATATGGTTTGGATCCACAAATTCTTTCTCCGACCGCTGATGAAATAGCCAAAGCGATGAGGATAGTTCAGTCGCTAACTCCGGTTGCGGCCGAACCGGCACCATCTGTCAGGGGCTCGGTTCGGTCGGTTCCACCGGTTGCTGATTATACTTTAGAAGAATTTTATGAACCGGAGGAGGGAGAGTATGAGGATAATGATTATGATGGTGATTATGAAAGTCTGGATGTGCCTATTGACCTGGACATTCCCCAGACAGACCTTCAGGTGTTTCTTCTCCTAGGCTTTGTGAGTCCCCTTCCCACTTTGTTTTACAAGAAAGTGGCTTAAACCCTCCAGCTTCCAATGGAAGAAGCAGTAGAGGATCAGGAGGAGCCTGATTTTGTTGAGATGATGGACATCCCAGAGTCCAGGAGATTGTCTATTCCCCTCCATAAATCTTTTGGGAAACAGACATTTAAAATTCTAAAGACTCCTAATTCCATACCTCCTGTGGACAGAAGAATGGACAAGAGATATACCCTTTCAGGCTCGGACACAGAGTTCCTTTCTCAGCAATGCAGCCATGTGGGGGTAGTGCAGGCTGCTGCCTGTGATGAGACAAATATTCCCTTGGCTTCACACACCCCATATAAGGACTCCAGGAGGATTGATGCCATGGCAAAGAAGCAGTACGTGGCAGCATCTTTGGTACTCAGGCAGGCTAACTATATGGCCTATACAGCCAGATACCAGAAGTCCAGGTGGGACACTGTGCTGGATCTGGCTAAACAGGCCCCTGACCAGCTTGCCAAGGAGCTGGAGCAGATGGCTGCGGATGGGAGTGAGGCATCCAAGGTGCAATTTCTTGCTGCTGTGGACTCCAGTGATGTTTCATCTAGAGTCATGGCTACATCTGTGGCCCTTCAGAGGATGGCTTGGCTCAGATGTACTAACCTATCACAGGATACCCAGGCTAAAGCCATGGATTTAACTGTCATCGGTAATTCTATGTTTGGGGAGCAGACAGAGAACTACATGAAGAAGATGGACGAGTACAGGACCACCTACAGGAGTGCTCAGGCCAAAGAAAGGCAAGCTACTCCTCAGAGGCAGCATTCCAGGGGCAGAGGAAGGCCCTTTCAAAGGCCTTTTTACCAAGCCCAGGCCTCCTTCTTCTGCTTATGCTCAGAGGGGGTTCTTCAGAGGGAGAGGCAGACGGGGAATGAGCAGGCCTGCTTCCACCCCTCATCCTAAAGCCCCTGCCAAGCAGACATCCTGATGGGTCTGCCCGGGACAATTCTCCAATACCTGTAGGGGGCAGGCTGGCTTACTTTGTCCAGGACTGGAAGTCTTTGACATCAGACAAGTGGGTCCTGGAAGTAGTAAGCCAGGGACTGGTTCTCAGCTTCAAAAAATTTCCCAAGATGAGAACCAGATCCTTTCTACCTGCAAATCCATCAGAGACCCTTGTCCTAGAGGCAGAGGTTTCTTCCCTCCAGGCTCTCAGAGCCATAGAAAGGGTTCCTGCCCTACACAGGGGCAAAGGATTGTACTCCAGGTACAGCCGTGGCCAAAAATATTGCCTGCCTTGCAGTTTTTTCTAATAATGCACCATTCCTTCCAGAAAATTGTTGAAATTAAAAAATATTTTGGTATCCACATATGTATTTCTTTGGTTTGCAGTGGAATAAAACACAAAAAGCAGAAACATTTTCTAAGTCTTGGCTTATTCCACACAGAAATCCTTATATGGCCCAGACAAAACTATTGGCACCTTTTAGAAGTAGTTAGAAATAATTAGATTTCAAGCAGGTGATTCTCCTTCACTTTGGAATTGAACTCACCTGTGGTGAGTTGCAGGTGCCTGCAATATAAAAATCACTCATTCAACCAGTTTGAATAGAGAAAAGGACTCATTCTCTTGTTTTGTGTCACTGTGTGTACTGCAATGAGCATGGAGAAAAGAAAGAAAGCCAGAGAATTGTCTGAGGAGGTCAGACAGAAGATTGTAGCCAAGCATGGATAATCTCCAGAGACCGTGATGTTCCTGTTTCCACCGTACGTAATGTTATCAGGAAGTTTAAGGCCCATGGCACTGTAGCCAACCTTCCTGGACGTGGCCGCAAGAGAGAACTTGATTGAAGATTGCAGCACAGGATTGTTCGAATGGTGGAGAAAGCACCTCGATCAGCTGCCAGACAGATTCAAGCTGACCTTCAGACACAAGGTACGACAGTTTCAACTCGCACCATCCGTCGCCAACTCAATGAAAGGGGGTTATATGGTAGGGGGCCCAGGAGGACCCCACTGCTGAGAGAGAGACATAAGAAAGCCCGACTGGAGTTTGCCAAAACACACCTGAACAAGCCAAAATCCTTCTGGGAGAATGTCCTGTGGACAGATGAGACCAAATTAGAGCTTTTTGGTAAAGCACATCATCTCTATGTTTACAGAAACAAATGAAGCCTTCAAAGAAAAGAACACCTTCCCTACAGTCAAACATGGAGGAGGTTCAGTGATGTTTTGGGGTTGCTGTGCTGCCTCTGGCACTGGGTGCCTTGAACGTGTGCATGGCATCATGAAATCTGGAGATTACCAGGCCATTTTGGAGCGCAATGTTGAACCCAGTGTCAGAAAGCTGGGCCTCCATCGAAGGTCATGGGTCTTCCAGCAGGACAATGATCCCAAACACACTTCAAAAAGCACCCAGGAATGGTTCAAGACAAGACGCTGGACTGTTCTGAAGTGGCCAGCAATGAGTCCAGATCTAAATCCCATTGAAAACCTGTGGAGAGATCTGAAAACAGCAGTTGGGAGAAGGCACCCTTCAAATATGAAAATTACGTACCTACCGTAATTCTTGATCTTCTTGGACGAGTCTCCACCACTCATTCACACTAGTGGGATTAGCGTCGGAGGCACTAGGACCCATTGGGAGCAAACTTTTTGCTGGAGGGTGGCGCGAGAGATGGCGCTCACAGGCACGGCGAGCAGCGGCTCGAGCGTAATGACTATCTCGGCGATTTACCCTCCAACCGCTCTCAGTGCCTTTTTACCAAGGAGGTGCAAGTAACTAACGTGAAAGAGTAAATCTAACCTTAAAAAACGGACATAAGATAGTCCTCACGACCGTGTAAGAAGGGTTTGACAAAGAAGTCTTCACGGCCTAAAGATTTGAGGGAGTGAAGACCAACACAGCGTGAGCTCGGGGATGGAGGGAGGATAGACGAGTGGTGAGACCATTCAAGAAGATCAAGAATTACGGTAG
The DNA here is from genome assembly GCA_016271365.2 of Neoceratodus forsteri. Lineage (NCBI taxonomy): Eukaryota > Metazoa > Chordata > Ceratodontiformes > Ceratodontidae > Neoceratodus > Neoceratodus forsteri. The sequence goes on along the minus strand of CM057449.1, from coordinate 498,496,860 downwards.
GTACGTACTTTCATATCTTCCTGGACATAAGTCTCCACCACTCATTCACACTAGTGGGAGAGTACCATGCTGATAATCCCCCAAAAGGGCGGCAGGAGAGCCAGAGCTCACGCGACTGACAGAAGTCCATTAAGGATAGTTCTGCTGAATGCGGAATGACGCCTGGCATGAACATCCAGTGCATAATGCTTAACGAAGGTATGCACTGAGCTCCAGGTGGCGGCATTGCAGATATCTGCAGTTGGAACATTGCGAATTTCCGCTAGGGATGCCGCGACCACCCTAGTAGAGTGAGCGTACACTCTACCTTCTAATTTAACTTGAGCCATGGAATAGCAATGCCGAAGGCATGCCACTAACCATGAAGAGATGCATCTGATAGCGACAGGTTGACCCAGCCGGGTGTCGCTGAAAGAAACAAACAGTTGCTGAGTCTTGCTAACATCCTTGGTTCTATCTAAATAGAACCGCAAGGCTCTCTTAACATCCAAGGAATGAAGAGCTCGTTCCCCTTCATTTTGGAAATTAGCGAAGTAAGCGGAAAGTACCAGAGGTTGGTTTAGATGGAATTCTGACACAACCTTGGGAAGAAATTTAGGATGAGTACGGAGAACTACCTTGTCTTTATGGAATACAGTATACGGAGGGTCCGTAACCAGGGCATGTATCTCAGAGACCCTGCGGGCTGAGGTAATGGCCACCAGGAAGGCAGTCTTACAGGTAAGAAATTTTAGCTCACAGGTAGCTAGGGGTTCAAGGCTTCCGAGTGAGCATGTCCAGCACCAGGTTAATGTCCCAGGCTGCAACTGGACGCTTAACAGGGGTCTGGTATGAAGAATCCTTAAGAAATCTCTTCACTATAGGTAACTGGAGCCAGAGTCGAGGAAGAAACCGCTCATGGAACGCTGAGATGGCACTAAGGTGAACTTTAACTGTGGAGTACTGGAGACCTGAGTTTGATAGGTCCAAAAGATACTCCAGAACCTTGTCAGGAGGACAGGAAAAGGGATTCAAGAGGACTTTGCACCAGAGAAACGTTTCCATTTGGAAGCGTGCACGCTGGGTGGCTGGCTTGCGAAAGCAGCCAGAAGGATGTCTGAGACTCTCACGAGGACGTTGAACCGATTTGCTTCCACCTCTTCAGGAGCCAAGCATGAAGGTGAAGTGATTTCAGGTTGGGATGGACCAACGAACCCTGAGTCAAAAGATTGATTTGCAAGGGAAGTGGTCTCGGAGAGGCTGCCAACATACTGTTGAGTAGAGGAAACCATAGTTGCCGAGGCCAGGAGGGAGCAATGAGAGTCATTTTGGTCCCCTGAGACTCGAACTTAAGGAGTACTCTCTGGATTAGAGGAAGCGGTGGAAAGGCGTAAAGAAAGCGTTTTGTCCACCGCAGCCTGAACGCATCCTGACAGAAAATGCCAGGCCCTGGATTTCTGGAGCAGAAGAGAGGCAGTTTTATGCTGAGTGGGGATGCAAAAAGGTCCAGGTCTGGAGTCCCCACTCTTGAACAGAGACCGAGCTACGGCTGGATCGAGAGACCACTGTGAGGGTCTGCCTCCGTTCTGCTGAGGTGATCTGCTAGGTTGTTTTGTATACCTGGCAGATAAACCGCTTGAATCAGAGACTTGTGCTCCAAGCACCACTCCCACACCTCATTGCTTCCTGCAAAGGGATAAGAATGAGCACCGCCTTGCTTGTTGATGTAATACATCACAGCTTTGTTGTCCGTTTGAAGGAGAATGTTCTTGTGACAAAGGACATCCTTCAGAGCTCGGATCGCATAGAGGACCGCTCTCATTTCCAGGACATTTATGTGGAGATGAGTTTCGAACTGAGTCCATACACCTTGAGTGTGGAGGGAGTGACAGTGAGCTCCCCATCCCATTAGCGATGCGTCTGTGGTGATGGAGATCTGATGATCCGGGGGAGCAAAGGGGAATCCTTCCAGGAGATTGCTCTCTTGAGACCACCAGGTGAGAGACCTTCGAAGGGGCTCCGTCACCTTGATGGGATAAGACGGGGGGTGAGAGGTCGGAGACCACTGAGTGGAGAGCATCCATTGGGTGGTTCTCATGTGCAACCGGGCCAGGGGTACAGTGAACACCGAGGACGCCATGAGACCCAACATGCGTTGCATCGAGAGAGCTGTAACCGATTGGTTCTCCCCGATGTAACGGGCCATCCGAAGGATGTCGAGTCTTCTGTCCTCTGGAAGGAAAGCCTTCGAGGAAGAGGTGTCTAGAAGCGCCCCATGAAAAGGAGCCTCTGGGAGGGTTGCAGTTGAGATTTTTTCAAATTCAGCAGAACTCCCATGGACATGAGAAGACGAGAAGTCGTTTGCACGGCTTCCAAAGTCCCTTGGCTGGAAGGGCTTGCTAGAGGCCAATCGTCCAGGTAGGGAAACACTCGGAGTCCGATCTTCCTGAGATGTGCTGCGAGAACTGCACAACACTTTGTAAAAACTCGCGGCGCCGAGGATAGCCCAAAGGGCAGGACTCTGAACTGATAATGCTGACCCAAAGCTACAAACCTGAGGAACTTGCGGTGGGTCGGGTGGACGGGGATATGCTGGTAAGCATCCTGCATATCCAGGAGGCCAGCCAGTCGTGTTGATGCAGCAAGGGTAACAGGGTACCTAGGGAATCATTTTGAATTTCTCCTGGGGAGAAATTTGTTTAACTTTCTGAGGTCTAGAATGGGGCACATCCCCCAGATTTCTTTGGAACCAAAGTAATGGAGTAGAACCCTGTGTTTCGAGATGCAGGGGCACCAGTTCTATTGCCCTGTTGTTCAGAAGGCCCTGGATCTCAGCGGTGAGGAGGTCTGACTGAGAGGCCGACAACCGGTTAGTCGCCTGGGAGGACAATTCGGGGTTTCAAGAAATTGAGAGAATAACCTCTGAATTATCCAAGGACCCATTTGTCCGGGTTATGGACTTCCACTGGTTGTAGAAGTACATCAGGCGACCTCCCACGGAGGAGAAAGTTCCACCTCGGGCAGAGTGGATGGAACTTGGGCCAGCAATTCATAAGGTGGCGCTGGGGGCTTTAGGCCTCACGCTTGCTCGCCTTCTTTTGAGTTTGGGCAGGTTGGCTTTTATGGAAGCTTCCTGCCTCTGCCTCGAAGGACTGACGACTATGAAAGTGACGTCTGTTCACATGCCCCCGAGAGGGGGCAGGCGGAGCTCTGGCCAATTTAATGGCCGATCTAGTCTTCTGAGTGGCCTCTAAGGCTTGCTCCACCTGAGGGCCAAAAAGATAGGAGCCATCAAAAGGCAGCGCCATTACCTGCTGCTGAGCATCATTCGTGAAGCCAGAAGTACGCAGCCAGGAATGGCGCCGAGTACAAATCCCCGCGGCTGCTGAGCGAGAAGCAGTGTCGAAAGCGTCCATGGCAGCTTTGACCTGTTGGTTATTGGACTCAATACCTCTAATAACGGTCAGAAGAAGCTCTGACTTGGAGTCCGAATCTGGAAGAGCTTCAACCATTCTTTTCATAGAGTGCCACAGGATATACTCATACTGAGAAAAATAGCCTTGATAACTGGTCAGCATACTTAGAGTGGAGGCAGCAAAGACTCTCTTACCTAATGTATCAATCTTATGAGACTCTTTGTTAATAGGTCGAGCTGTAGTAGTTTGAGGAAGAACGACCTTGTCATTCTCTGCCAGGACTACAATAGGATCCGAAAGGCTTGGGATGCCAAAAGGGACGATCCTTGGGAGCTGAATACTTCTTATCAATGGATTTAGCCACTGAGGGAATAAGAGCAGGATTATTCCATACCATTTGAGACAGCTCTGAAGGAAGGCTGGATCGGAGGAGTCAAATCCGTAGGGATCTCGAAGCATGAAGATACTGGAGTCTTAATATCTTCCCAGGATCGATGTCTGTAGTCTGGAGAGAAAGAGTGGATCTCAGGTTCTTCAACAGAGACTTAAAGGACAGGTCCTCAACCACAGGCTCTGTAGCAAAGAAAGATCCTGTTTCCTCCAGTTCATCACCCAACCGAAGGTCTGGGTCAGGCTCAACATCATCTCCTGATGGTCCAGGAAGGACTGTTTGGACAGGAAAGGAGTGAAAATTAGGAGAGGAGGAAATAGCAGAAAACAAGGAGAGTCCTCAGGGCCCCGCGCCGAGATGGCAAAACGGGTTGAAAACGGCACCGAGGAGGCGCACGGGCACAAGAGGCACGCTGAACCACAAGCCCCGGCTGAAGCCAACGTCGCCGCCCGACCACGCGACGCCGCCAGACCAGACGGCACCACCGGCAGCGCCGCGGACGGCACCGCAAGACCCAGCGGCACCGAAAACGGCGCCGACAAGCCAACAGACCCTGTGGAAGGCGCCGGAAAAGCCCCAGGAACCTGGAAAGCTAGAGGAGGAAAAAAACCAGGAGATAAGGGCATCGGTGTGGCCCCCTGCGCCGCAGCCATGTGAGGGGAACACCTAAGCACGGAGTCGCTGGCACCGAAGAAGGCGCCGCGCGACTAGGAAGGTCCAACCGCCCTACCTGATCGCAGGAGGAGCCCGAGGGCTCTGAGGCAACCGAGCCAGGCAGAAGAACCAACCTCCGAGCCCATCGCTCCATAAGAGCGGCCCACTGATGAAACTGCTCATCTGGAGCCCTACCTATAGGCGGGGAAGGGCTCCGATGTCGAGGACGACGATTACCGGAAGTTGGCTACTCTTAAGAAGGAGACCGGCAACTAGCAACGATAACTGACCGTCGACGCGCAGACATACCAGAGGGTGACCTCGAGTGATGCCTTCTCTTTTGACCTGTGGGTCAAGAAGATTTCTAGGCTTTAACGCGCCAGAATGCATCGCTTATTTTATGCCGACGGGGGGACCGCCCATCCCCCCGGGCATCGGACTGACCGCTGTCAGAACCCCGCTGAGGAGAAGGAGGCTGACTGGACCCAGCCCAGCTGACTGAACAGCTTTCATACGAAGTCTTCCTACCGTCACCTGACCTGCTCATGGTCGACTCGGTCCAGTAGGCCGAGACTTCTTCAAGTAAGTTAAATTTAAAATATTAGAAAAATTTAACGAAAATAGAATAAAATTAAGCGATACTACTATCGTGATAATGTTACAAAAACAAACTGAAAACTATCGCTAGTTTGAAGTTTGACTCCCGACAAGTGAAGCGGCGTCGTCACTGGAAAGCACTCGGCAATGAGGAAAAAAGGAACTGAGGCGGTTGGAGGGTCGTCGCCGAGATAGTCATTACCGCCGAGCCGCTGCTCGCGCCATCATCTCCGCTGACCCTCCAGCAAAAGTTTGCTCCCGATGGGTCCTAGTGCCTCCGGCACTAATCCCACTAGTGTGAATGAGTGGTGGAGACTTATGTCCAGGAAGATCTGGGAGAACTGGAGCAGTTTGCACAAGAAGAGTGGGCCAAACTGCCAGTAGAGAGGTGCAGGAAGCTCATCCATGGCTGTAGGAAGCGGTTGATTGCAGTTATTTTGACCAAAGGCTGTGAGACCAAATATTAAGTCTAGGGTGTCAATACTTTTGTCAATGCCATTTTTTTCATTTTCTGATTTAAAAGGATATATTAAATTCTGAATCAAAAACAAAGGTTCTGTAATATTAACAAAGAAATAAAGAATTGTAGAGACCAAATACTGTTGTTAATTTCAACTTATGTTTAGAGGAAATTGAGAGTTATTTGAAAAAAGTGCAATAGCGCCAATAATTTTGGCCACGACTGTACTTCCTAACCCCCAAAAAGACAGGAGAATGGCGGCCCATCCTGGATCTAAGATATCTGAACAAGCACCTTTTAAAACCAAAATTCAAAATGGTTACTCTGGGAATAATTCTGCCCTCTCTAAGGCCAGGGGACTGGCTAGCCTCTCTGGACCTCAAATATGCCTATTTTCACATTCCCATCAGGTGCTCCCACAGAAAGTACCTCAGGTTTGAGTTGCCCTCTGGCCGGTATCAATTCAGAGCAATGCCCTTTGGCCTAACATCAGCCCCAAGGGTGTTCACAAAGTGCCTGGCAGTAGTGGTTGTTTTCCTAAGGAGAAAAAAGATCTCCATCTTTCCATACTTGGACGACTGGCTCATAGTGGGTCAGTCTCCAGACCAAATCAAGTCACATCTGCAAATAACTCAGCAAGTGCTCACTTCCTTAGGATTCCTCCTCAACCTTCCAAAGTCAGTTCTCGAGCCAGTACAGCTCCTCACCTTTACAGGGGCAGAGCTGGATACAATAAGAGCAAAAGCCTTCCTTCCCCTGGACAGGGCAAGGACCCTTATAGAACTGGCCTCTTCATTCACCCTTCAGGTGTCTCGACCAGCAAGGCATTTCTTGCAACTCCTGGGCCACATGGCAGCCTCTACAGCAGTGGTCCAGGGGGCAAGATTCCAGATGAGGGAAATTCAGTTCCACTCAAGAGCCTTCTGGTCCCAAAGAAAGGATTCCCTTACCAAACTAGTTTCAGTGACTCGAACCCTGATCCAGGCTTTGCAATGGTGGCAGGATCAGGACAATTTGAGACGGGGTTCCTTTTGTCACTCAGTCTCATTCAGTGATACTCACCACAGATGCCTCCCTGCTGGGCTGGGGAGCCCACTTGGGGGATCTTACCACCCAAGGGCTGTGGTCACCTCAAGAATCTCTGCTTCACATCAATCTCTTGGAACTCAGAGCAGTGTTTCTGGCACTGCAAGCCTTTTCCAAATCTGTACAGAACAAGGTGGTCCAGATCAGAACAGCCAATACCACCACGATGTAGTACATAAACAAGCAAGGAGGCACTCGGTCTATGGCCTTGTGCACAGAAGCAATGAAGTTGTGGTCTCTGGCCTATTCCCTGCAAACCTCTGTGATAGCAGTTCACCTCCCAGGGAAGGACAATGTCCTAGCAGATGCTCTCAGCAGGATATCCCAGGGCCATCACGAATGGACCCTAGATCCCCTAGTTTTGGAAGTGATTTTCTCGAGATGGGGCACTCCACAGATAGATCTTTTTGCAGCCCCAGACAATCACCAACTTCCTCTCTTTTGCTGCAGACCCCCAGTCTTGGGCTCGGTCCCCCTGGATGCTCTGATTCTGCATTGGGAAGGGAAGTTCCTGTATGCTTTTTCCCCCCTTCCCTCTCCTGTTCAGCTAGTCAAGATCAGGTCTCAGCCATGCAAAGTGATTCTGATTGCTCCAGACTGGGCCAGACAACCCTGGTACCCACTGTTGCTGTCCTTAACAGTCCACCTTCCCCTGTCTCTTCCCAGGAATTACAACCTGTTGACATCCTCTCGGGAGGATTTGGTATCCGAACCTCAAATCTCTCAATCTCAAGGCATGGCTCTTGAAGAGTTAGTTTACTGATCTACACCTTTCTCAAGGGGTTCTGGACATCCTTAAGGCTTCTCGAAAGCCTTCCACCAGAAAGACTTACAACTCCAAATGGAAAAGGTTCACTATTTGGTGCTCTAATAAGCATATTTCTCCAGAATCTGCTGGATTGCCTACAGTCCTGGACTATATGGTTCATCTTAATGGCTTGGGACTTAGGCCAGCTACACCTAAAGTGCATCTGGCAGCTGTTTCTGCCTTCTTGTCAGTAGGCATCCTGTGTTTTGTAAGTTCTTCAAGGGATTGCTGCACACCCATCCCCCTTTAGGGACCCTGCTCCTGCTTGGGACCTTAATGTTTGCATTGCTCAGCTTATGCAACCACCCTTTGAGCCTTTGTCCTCTGCAGAGCTTAAGTACTTGACTTGGAAAACTGTGTTTTTGGTAGCCATTACCTCTGCCAGGCGTATCAGTGAATTGCAAGCCCTGTCAGTGGAACCTGATTTCATCTCTTTCCATAGAGATAAAGTGGTTCTAAGAACTAACAGGAAGTTTTTGCCTAAGGTGGTTTCAGATTTCCACCTTAATCAGTCTGTCTCTCCCTGTTTTCTTCACTGACCATTCCTCCTCTGGAGAGGAGGCTGCACAGCTTGATGTTAAAAGGGCCTCAGCTACTACATAGAGCGCACCAAGGGTCACAGGTTTGAGTCCCTCAGTTGTTCCTCACATATGGAGAGGTCGGTAAGGGCAAACCTGCCACTAAAAGATCTATTGCCAGGTGGATTGTCTCTAGTATACAATTCTGCTATTAAAACTGGGTAGAACACCACCCTCAGGCCTGAGGGCTCACTCTACTAGAGGTACGGCTGCTGCCAGGGATATTCCTATCTTAGAAATTTGTCAAGCAGCCACCTGGAAAACAGTCCATACATTCACAAAGCATTACTCTCTGGATATCCAGACTAGGAGTGATGCTCGGTTTGGCACAGCAGTACTTCAGAGCCTATTCCCAAAGTAGGTTCTGTCCCTCTTCCATGGAGGTACTGCTTGGTAGTCTGCAGTAGTCAGAATACAGCAAGACTTCATGTTTGAAGAAAAAATTACTCACCTTAGTAATGTTATTTCTTTTAATGGAGTCTTGCTGTATTCTGACCTCCCCTTTCAGAACCTTTTTGGGATGTGGGTAGGCAGGAGCAGTGTTGGCACCCTAGAGGTGCCCCTTTTCACCCTCTTTTATTTTGGGTGTGTTTGTTTTGTTTTTGGGTTTCTGACTTGAGTCTTTGCTTTGAAACCAAAAACCCTTTCTTAATAAATTTAGTTGCCAGTTGGCTAGTGTGAGTCTTACAGTTTCCACACAGAACTTCTAGTGAGTATTGCTCGTAAAGATCTGACGGTTGGAGTTTAAACAACAGCAGACAGAGGCTTCAACCGAGCGCGCGCTGAACGTTCCATGCTGGCCATGGAAAGTTAACTCTTTGTTCTCCTGGGCAGTTGAAAGGCAGGACCTGACTGCAATAGTCAGAATACAGCAAGACTCCATTAGAAGAAATAACATTACTAAGGTGAGTAATTTTTTCTTCTCATCGCTCCTTTCTGACCAAGACAAGTTTGGATCTTCCTGGACATAAGTCTCCACCACTCGTTCACACTAATGGGATCAGTGCCGGAGGCACTAGGACCCATCGGGAGCAAACATTTTTGTTGGAAGGTCGGCGCCTGAGACGGCACTGCGAGCCGCAGCTTGTGCGGTAATGAATATCTCTGCGTCGACCTACCAACCGCCTCAGTTCCTTTTTTCCCGCTGTCGAGTGCACTTCAATGACGACGTCGCTCACCCACCGGGAGTCAAACTTCAAACTAGCAGCATAGTTTTCAGTTTTATTGTTTTGTAGTAATATCTCGAATAAGTATCGCTTAAGTTTATTCTCATTTACAAAGAAGTCTCAGCCTACTTTGACGGAGTCGACCATGAGCGGGTCAGGTGACGGTAGGGAGACTTTGTATGAAAGCTGTTCAGTCAGCCGGGCTGGGTCCAGTCCGCCGCCGTCTCCGGGGGGGGGGTCTGACAACGGTCAGTCCAATGCCTGAGGGGGCAGGCGTCCTCGAAAGCATAAAATAAACTGTCGCATTTCGCACTGCTCGCCTCGAGCTCTTCTTTCGCCCATAGGTCAAAAAGAGAAGGCATCACCGAGGTCGCCCTGTGATATGTCTGCGCAGACGGGTCAGTTATTGGAGCTAGTTGTGGTCCTCCTCTCGAGCCAGCTTCTGTTTCTGGTAGCCGACGTCTTCATCATCGGAGCCCTACCCCGCCCTCTGGTAGGTCTTCAGATGAGCAGTTTCATCAGTGGGCTGCTCTTATGGAGCAATGGGCTTGGAGGTTGGTCCAGCTGCCTGGCTCACTCAGGGGCCTTCGGGTTTCTTGGGAGACCAGATGAGCGGTTGAGCCTCCTGGTCGCAGCGGCACCGTCTTCGGTGCCGTCGACGCCCGCACTTAGGTGTCCCCCATATGGCTGCGGCGTAGGGGCCACACCGATGCCTCTATCTCCTGCTCTTCTTCCTCCCTCTCCTCAAATCCTGTTTTTGGAGTCGTGGGTATATTGACGCCCTCGGCGTCCGATGATGCCGCTCGGTGCCGTCCTCTCGCCCGTTGAGTTACTTAGCTGTGCGCTTCCTGGCGGCTTGCACTAGTCCTTGGCGCCGTCCGACCTTGCGGCACTGTCTTTGGCGCCATGTGGCTCCTCGGCACCGTGTGCCTTGTCGGCGCCATGCGGCTTCTCGGCGCCGTCCTCGGTGCCGTGCGCTTCTTCGGCGCCGGGGGTCTTTAGGGCGTCGTCCACCTCTAGGACTCCTCCTTTAACCCTTTTCCTTCCTCAATTCCATCTGATTTCCACTCCTTTCCTGTCCATGCAGTCCCTCATGGACTGTCAGGAGATGACATTGAGCCTGACCCAGACCTTAGGCTGGGTGATGAAGTGGAAGAAACAGGATCTATTCCTGCTGCAGAGCCTGTGGTCGAGGACCTGTCTTTTAAGTCTCTGCTGAAAAACTTGATTTCCACCCTTTCTCTCCAAACTACAGACATCGATCCTGGGAAATTGCTAAGACTCCAATATCTCCATGTTCCGGAGATCCCTACGGATTTGACTCCTCCGGTACAGCCATCCTTTGAGGCGCTGTCTCAAATGGTATAGTGTAATCCTGCTCTCCTCATTCAACCGTGGCTAAATCCATAGATAGGAAATATTCAGCCCCAAGGATCGACCCATTTTGGCGTCCCAAGTTTTGGCGGATCCTATTGTAGTTTTGGCAGAGAATGATAAGGTCGTCCTCCCCCAAACTACTACAGCTCGACCTATTAACAAAGAATCTCGTAAGATAGACACTTTAGGTAAGAGGGTCTTTGCTGCTTCCACCCTTGGTATGCGCATTGCCAGCTATCAGGGCTATTTCTCTCAATATGAGTATATCCTTTGGCATTCGCTCAAACAGATGGTTGAAGCTCTACCGGAATCGGATACAAAGTCGGAGCTTCTTCAAACCATTACCAGGGGTATCAAATCCAACAACCAGCAGGTTAAAGCGGCTATGGATGCTTTCGATACTACTTCCAGAGCGGCAGCGGCCGGCATTTGTACCTGCCGTCATTCCTGGCTGCGAACTTCAGGTTTCACGAATGACGCATAGCAGCAGGTAATGGCGTTGCCTTTTGATGGTGTGTATCTCTTCAGCCCTCAAGTAGAACAGACACTAGAAGCTACACAAAAACTAGGTCAGCCATTAAGTTGGCTCGACCTCCTCTTGTCCCCTTTCGAGGGGGTGTTAATAAACGCCAGTTCCATAACCGTCAGTCCATTCGAGGCAAAGGCAGAGGAAGTTTTCATAAAAACCAAGGCCCCCAGCCTCAAAAGAAAACGCTACAGAAGGCGCAAGGACCCAAAGTGCCCAGCGCCACCTTCTGAGTTGTTGGCCCAAGTCCCACCTCAGCTGCCCGAGGTGGACTCTTCCTCAGCGGTGGGAGGTCGTCTGACTCACTTCTACAATCAGTGGAAGTCCATAACCTCAGACAAATGGGTCCTCCAGATAATCCGCGAGGGATATTCACTCATTCTAGGGACATGGATATGTGGTTTATCCACACTTATTGGCAGGTTCCTTGCCGCTTTAAATCTTGCCGGAAAGCCTTCAAGCTGGCTCCTTCCACCCACCCGGGTGGTAAAACTCTCGGCTCCGCCCCATGACGCCAGATCTTCCTTACCGCTTGGAAGCTCAGGTTCCCTCCTTAGCGCTCTGCGTTTTAAACTGGATCCTAACTCTTCGGTTCGTCCAATACTCGTTTTGAAGTTTTCTAAACTTCGGTCTTCATCATCCCTCGCGGCTGCGATGGACAAATCGATCCCCGGCTTTCGGAGGTGCCCTTGCGGGCAGAAAATGTCCAGGACGGATCCGCACTCCGCGTGCGTCTACTGCCTAGGCCTAGATCACGACCTGCAGGCCTGCGAGTTGTACCGCTCTTTTTCAGCCACCATCCTGGAGGATCGCGCTGCCCGATTGAAGCTCGGGCGCCCCAAGAAATATTATCCGGCGGTAAAATCCAAAGAGGATCGTTGGGCGGTGTCTGCGGCGGCTGGCTCGACTGAGCAGCTCGAGCATATGATCGCCCTCAAGGAGGAGGCGGCCCAGGCCGCACCTTTCTCCTCCTCGGCTGCGGCATTTATCCCACTCTCTCTGAGTTCCTCGTACTTGGCTTCGTTCAAGGAGCTTTGTCAGCCCTTTCCATGAAGGGAGAGGGCCATCGGGACATTCCTCTTGGCCCCAGAAGAAGAGTTGAAGGGTAAGTCCCACCGTCGGGCGTCGTGGGAGCAGGAGGGTCTCCTTCCCGGACAGCCGACCGTCGACCGATCGGTTGCGGCTCAGGCGCTGGCTTCCTGATGTCCCCGTCAGGCCCGCCTGCTGAGACTCCCGTCAACGCAGTCGAGATATTCCTCGACCCGTCGGACGGGTTGTCTACTGGTGAAGCCGACAACCCTCCTTCACCAGTTCCCCCGGTGGAGACCGAGGGTCTGCCTGCGCCTTCGGGGCGGCAGTCTCAGCTAAAGTGCCGAGCGAGGGAAGGCGTGTGTCCCCGCCCTTCCCAGACTCCACCCTCGGTCACCCCGAGGGTCTCTGTCTCGGACTTCATCTCGGTCAAGCCGTTCCCGACGACATCGGTGGTCTCAGTCTTGGTACCGAAGTAAGCGGCGACACCGTTCCTCCTCGGATGAGGAGAGGCTTCGACGTAACTTGCGTCGGCGTTACGAGGAGCTTATGTGGCAGCAGTTACTGTTGTCCGGGAGTAAATCGACACCGATTCATCCCCCGGCCATCAGGTAGCTAACGCCCGAAGCAATCACTTGCTGCAGTCGAGATGCCCATTCCTGGGCTGGTTGTTCGGACGAAACTAGCTGCTCCACCGATTGTGGTGGAACCTCTGCCTCCACAACCGAAGTCTGGGGCACCGACCAAGGATTCTTGGTCGGGTCACGGCCTGCCCCACAGGTTGTCTGTCACCCTCACTCCCGACCATCCTCGGCAGGTGGAGGGTGGCTCAGGGCCGAGGCAGCTCTTCGCAGACTCTTTGGAGTCCAATGACAATCCTCCCTGTTCTCCAGGCAGATCGACCTGTAGTCCTCCGGGGGCCAGTCATTGGATGATAGCCCATCGTCCTTCTTGGGTCTGCTTCGACTCATCTCGGAGTCCACCATGATGCAGCTCAAGCCCGTGTCCAAACGGGCCAAGTGTCCCCTGACAGAGATACTGGACCGAGGGGATTCCCCCACGGAGGCCTTTCCGGTGGCTGAGGCCATTGTCGGCCCAGCCTTGGAGCTTTGGCAGCGGCCTGCTTCCTGTCCTGCACCCTCGGCCAGGATGGCCAGTAAGTATGCGGTCCCTACCAGCTCTTTGCCCGGTTTCTCGGAGCACCCCTCTGCCGAGAGGTTAGTCACCGACAGCGTCTTCCGGCGTTCTGGAAATGCTCGGGACATGGATAAGCCCCCCGACAGAGTCCAAAAAGCTGGACTTTGCCGGGCGCAAGGTGTACGCTGCGTCCTCCCTCGGCCTCCGACAGGCCAGCTCGGCCGTGCTGATGGCACACTTCTCCAACGCCCTCATGGGCTCCCTGGATGAGGTTGTCCCTCATCTCCCGGCCGACCTGCAGACCACGGTCCGTCAGGTGCGGGATCAGGGTAGGGCGGTGGCGAAGCAGCAGCTTCAGACTGCTCTGGACGTAGGTGATTCCTGTGCCAGGTCAGTAGTGGCCGCGGTGGCCATGCGCCGCAGGGCGTGGCTGAGGATATCCACCTTCACGGCGGATACCCAGCACAAGTTGGCGAACGTTCCCTTCTTGGGGACTGACCTCTTTGTCCCTGGAGTGGAGGGGCACCTCCAGCGGATCGAAAAGTCCAGTGCCACTCTGGACTCGGTCACCTCCGCCCAGAGGGACAAACGCCGTCATCAACAACAGTATAAGTACTTTCGTCCTTCGGCCCCTGCAGCACGACCGGCCCAACAGCACCAGCAACAGGGCCAGCAGGCTCGCGCTTGGCGTCCCAAACCCAAGCCGGCGGCTTTCTCCAACAGGAAGCAAGGAGGTAAAGGCCCAGGAGGTCCCTTGGCTGGTTCCTTCTCCAAGCCTGCCCAGTGACGGGTTGAGGTGCCGCCCAGCCTCGCCACACCCCTGGTTCCCCCGTGGGGGACAGCTCCGCCACTTCCTTTCTGCCTGGTCCACTATCACCACGGACCGCCGGGTGTTGAGGTGGTAGGAAAGAGCCTGCCTCTGGAGTTCGAGAGCAGACCCCACTCTTTCCGGAGCCGTCGCCCCTCGGGGGCCACGAGATCCCGCCCAGCCTCGCTGTCCGTCCGCCCTTGTCGATATTGCCCTGCTGCTTGAAAAAGTAGTGATCAGGAAGGTGATGGATCCTCCTCCAGATCCAGGGTTTGTGTCCAGGTATTTCCTGGTCCCAAAACGGACGGGGCTGGTGCCCCATCCCAATCCAGCACGACCTGAACAGGTTCCTAAGGTCTCGGACCTTCAGGATGATGCTCTGGCTCAGATAATCCCATCCTTGGAATGAGGCATGGTTCTGTTCCCTGACCTCCAGGGACAGCGTTCTTTCACGCCCCGATCCGTCCGTCTCATCAGAGATTCCTCCGCTTCAGAGCGGAGGGATCCCTTCTGAGTTCCGGGCCTTGCCCTTCGGCCCCTCTCTAGCTCCCAGGGTCTTCACCAAATGCATGGCGGTGGTGACAGCATTCCTGCGGTGCAGAAGGGTCCGGGTGTACCCCTTCCTGGACGACTGACTGATTGCAGCCCCCTCCAGAGCAGAGGTGGAGCGGTCCAGAGATCTGGCCCTCCAGGTGTGCTCTCAGATTGGCCTCCTCATCAACGAGGCCAAGTCGGAACTCGTGCCGAGGCAGGTGATACTCTTCATCGGGGCAGAGCTCGACTCTCTTCGAGCCAGAGCTTGGCTCCCGGCGGACAGGGCCAAGCTTCTTTCCTCCTTTGCCCAATCATTTCTGGTTGGGCAATTGCGCCCTGCCCGGGACTTCCTGGGCCTCATGGCGGCCTGCACCAGCGTGGTCCGTTGGGCCCGTTGGTACATGCGTCCCCTTCAATGGGGACTGGCCAGCCAGTGGTCACAATGCTGCGATCCATTGGACCAGCCCGTGACAGTGACCCAGGAGATGTGGAACGCTCTTCAGTGGTGGACCATTCTGGCACATCTGCAGGAGGGCATCCCGTTCGTCCGCCGAGCAGACGGTCTCTCTGTCCACCAATGCATCTCTGGGTTGGGGTGCCCATCTGGGGAGCACAGAGCACCGGCCTCGGTCCTCGGGAGTCCGATGCCATATCAACCTGCTGGAGCTCGAGTGGTCGCGCTGGCTCCCACCTTGGCTCCCATTTCTCACGGGTCAGTGGTTTCAGGTCCAGACGGACAATACCATGACCATGTACTACCCCTAAACTGCCCAGGGCAGGGCCACCCATCGCCAATGTTATGCAAGGAAGCTCTCCGCATGATGGTCCCTCGTGTGCAGCCTGGAGGGGATCTCCTAGCCATTCACGTGGCAGGAGCTCTCCAACACCTGACCAATGCCCTAAGCCGATAGGGGCTGCTTCCCATTAGTGGTCTCTCCTGCCGGAGGTAG
Organism: Neoceratodus forsteri; assembly: GCA_016271365.2. Lineage (NCBI taxonomy): Eukaryota > Metazoa > Chordata > Ceratodontiformes > Ceratodontidae > Neoceratodus > Neoceratodus forsteri. The sequence continues at coordinate 498,481,364 of CM057449.1, read as the reverse complement.
TACAAGATCTCTTCTCCCATTGGGGCACGCCTCAGGTGGACCTGTTTGCCTCCAGGAGAAGCATGAAGCTGAGACTGTTCCATGCCCGCCCCCTCAGCAGGGCTCACTGCAGGGGATGCCCTTCTCAAGGCCATTGGACCCCGGCCCTTCTCGCCTTTCCCCAGTTTCCCTTGATCCTAGGAGGTGCTTCTCAAGAGAAGGGACAAGGTGCAGGTGATTCTGGTAGCCCCAGACTGGCCCGCCAGTTCTGGTATCCAGATCTCCTCAGTCTCAGCTCCAGGCTCCCGAGGCGGCTTCAAGCTCCGCCCGGACCTGATCTCAGTCAATCAGGGAAGGTATTCCATCCGGACCTTCAGTCCTCGCACCACGGCTGCCTGGTTCCTGAGTGGCTAGAGTTTCAGGCCTTTGGTCTTTCTGACGTGGTCCTCAACATCGTTGAGGCATCCCAGTATCAAAGTCAACAGGAAATGCTATGCCTTCAAATGGAAGAGATTCTCCATTTGGTGTCAGGAAGGCTTGGACCTTCCGCCTGTCCCTGAGCAAGCATTCTGGACTCACCTATGGCTTTCTCAGCAAGGGCTTGGCCCACCACCCTTAGGTGAACCTGGCAGCCATCTCTGCTTACGGACTCGGGCCGAAGTAGTCGATGGCGCAGGAGAAGTGGTCGGAGCTTTCAAGGCCTTGATCACATTCCCTCCGGTCAGAGAACCTCCACCTCCGTGGGATCTACTGCTGGTATTGGCCAAGCTCATGGGTAAGCCTTCGAATCAATGCAGGTGCGACATCTCCCACCTGTCGTGGAAGACCGCCTTCTTGGTGGCTATCATGTCAGCCAGAAGGATGGGGAGAAGCTCCAAGCTCCATAGAGTCTCATTATCTGGTCTTCCACAGGGACAAGGTTGTCCTGCGCCCCCACCAAGTTCCTTCCAAAGGTGGTGTCGGAGTTTCACCTTAACCAGGTGTTGACTCTGCGGTGTTCTACCCCAATCACACCTGGAGGCCGAATAAGGCTCCATACTTGGACCCTAGAAGCGAAGCTTATTATAAGGAGGCCAGACTGAAGTTCTGGGAGAGGTTCGCCAGCTGTTTGTCACCTACGCTGAAGCCGCACCTGGCAGACCTGCAGCCAAGCGGACGATAAGCAGGTGGGTCACCTCCTGCATAGATCTCTGCTACAGGTTGGCGGGTATGGAGCCTCCCAAAGGGATAAGAGCTCATTCTGCACGCCATACCGCTGCATCGGTGGCTACTTCCAGGGATGTCCCTATCCAGGATATCTGCAGGGCTGCTACCTGGAAGTCGGCACATACCTTCATTACCTACTACCACTCGACCTTGAGTCACGCCGGGATGCTGGTTTTGGGGGCCTTGGTCTCCAGTCTTTTTATTCCCTAAGTAGGGGTGCACTCTTGCCTCCCTCCTCCCGGGTTGGGTGCCCATCTGGGGAGCACAGAGCACCACGGCCTCCGGTCCCTCCGGGTCAGTGCCTGTCAACCTGCTGGAGCTCGGTGGTCCATAGCTCTCACCATGCTCCATTTCCTACGGTCAAGTGGTTTCAGGTCAGACGGTTAATACCGCTGACCATGTACTACCTAAACTGCCAAGGAACGGACGCGCTCCATGCTGTTATACAAAGCTCTCATATGGTCCTGGTGTGCAGCCTGGGCGGATCTCCTGACATTCCGTGGCAGGCCTCAACACCCGGCCAATGCCCTAAGCGGATGAGGCTTACCACAGTAGTCTCTCCTGGAGAGTAGTACAAGATCTCTTCTCCCATTGGGGCCGCCTCCAGGTGGACCTGTTTGCCTCAGGGAGAATAAAGCTGAGACTGTTCCCCGCCCCCCAGCGGGGCTCACTGCGAGGATGCCTTCTCAGGCCGTGGACCGGGCCTCTTCTCGCCTTTCCCAGTTTCCTTGATCCACAAGGTGCTTCTCAAGGACAAGGTGCAGGTGATTCTGGCCCCAGACTGGCCCGCCAGTTCTGGTATCCCTCCCAGTCTCAGCTCAGGCTCCGACTTCAGCCCGCCAGGACCTGATCTCAGTCAAGCGAAGGTATTCCATCGGACCTTCAGTCCCTGCACCTGACCTGGTTCTGAGTGGCTGATTTCAGGCCTTTGGTCTTTACGTGGTCCTCAACATCGTTGAGGCATCCCGTGATCGACCAGGAAATGCTATGCTTCAAATGGAAGAAATTCTCCATTTGGTGTCAGGGGAAACGGACCCTTCGCCTGTCATAACAACATTCTGGACTACCTATGGTCTTTCTCAGCAAGGGCTTGATCGAAGACCTTAGATGACCTGGCAGCCATCTCTGCTTACAGGTCGGGCGGGAAGTGGTGATGGCGCAGGAGAAGGTGGGGTTTTTCAAGGCCTTGATCACTCCCCTCCATGCGAAACCTCCCTCGTGGGATCTACTGCTGGTATTAGCCAGCTCATAGGTAGCCTTCGAACCAATACAGTCGTATCCACCTATCGTGGAAGACCGCCTTCTTGGTGGCTATCATGTCAGCCAGAGGATGGGAGGCTCAAGCGTTTCCATAGAGTCTCATTATCTGGTCTTCCACAGGACAGGTTGTCCTGCCCCCCACCAGTTCCTTCCGAAGGTGGTGCCGGAGTTTCACCTTAACCAGGTGTTGACTCTGCGGTGTTCTACCCCAATCACACCTCGGAGGCGAAATAGGCTCCATACTTGGACCTAAGCTAGCTTATTATAAGAAGGGGCTGGGATTCTGGGAGGTTAGCCAACTGTTTGTCACCTAAGCTGAAACACACCTGGCAGACCTGCAGCCAAGCGGACGATAGCAGGTGGGTCACCTCCTGCATAGATCTCTACTATAGGCGGGTATGGAGCCTCCCAAGGGATAGGCTCATTCTGCGCCATGCCTGCATCATTAGCTACTTCCAGGGATGTCCCTATCAGGATATCTGCAGAGGCTAACTGCAAGTCGACACATACCTTCATACCTACTACCATGAGCCTTGAGTCACGCCCGGGATGCTGGTTTGGGACAGTTCTCAGTCTTTATTCCCTAAGTAGGGGTGTGCTGCCTCCCTACTCCCGAGACACTAGGAGTCTGCAATAAGTGTGGATGAACAACATATCCCAATACAAATACAGGTTCTGGGACATGGATATGTTGTTCATCCGCACTATCTGGCAAATATTCTGCTACTTTTAGAGAAATCTTGCAGAAGGGTCTTAAGCTAGCTCCTCCCCCACAACAAACTCTGGCTCCTCCGCCCATGGCGTAGATCTTCCATTGCGCTTGGGCTCAGGTTCCTCCTTAACGCTCTGCGTATAAGACTGGTTCCTAATTCTTGGTTTCAATTTAAAGTTTTGCAGTATAGACTTGTTCTATCCTAAAATACGATGGACAATCGACTCCGGTTTCGGTGCCCTAGCGGGCAGAGATGTCGGACGGATCGCCTCACGTGTGTCTACTGTTTTAGGCCTTGAGCATGACCCAGGCTTAGACCTGTATCTTCCTTCTCATTCGACCCTCGAGACCGTGCTGCCGTTTACAACTGGGGCGCCCGAAGCGTTTTCCTCAGTAAAGTCAAAAGAGGCCGGTCGTGGTTTTGTGGCGGGCCTCGGCGGATCCAGCAAACAGGATGATTGCCCTCGAAGAGGGGCGCGGGACATCTTCCTTGACGGCATTTATCCTCTCCTAGGTTCCTCTTACAGCTTCCTTTAGAGCTTTTCTGTCCCTCTCCACTAGAGAGAGGACCAACGTCTACTGGACCTTCTTCTCAGTCAAAAGAAAGACAGGTAAGTCCCTCCGTCAGCGCTCTTGGGGCCGAGAAGATCCCTCTCCCGGTTGCCGCACCGACGTGATCGATCCTAACCGACACTGGTCTATGGTGTCCCCATCAGGTCAGTTGACAGAGACTCCCGTCGGCCGAGTCAAAATCTTTCTCAACCCGTTGGACGGGTTGTCGACAAAAATCCTCGGTTCCCCGGTGGGGTTGAGGATCCCGGGCTTGCCAGTGCCTCGGTTGGGCCCAAGTGAACCCTCGAGCCGAGGCCAGTTCCACCAGTCCCTCCCGCACCGTCCGAAAGGCCAAGGTTCTCGGTCTCGGACTTCCATGATCCACCGATCCCTGCCGTCATAGCGGTCACCGGCACCAGCGGTAAAAGCACCGCCGCTTAACCTCATCCTCCTCCTCGGATGGGGAGGCCCGGCCCAAGTCATGGCGTCGGGACCTCATGGAGCTCTGCTGACCCGGGAACAAGCTGACGCGTCGCTTCGACCATTAAGTGGCTGTCACGAACAGCCAAAACAACCTCGTTTACCGAGGCCTGTTCCAGGCGGTTTGGCCACCCAACACCCCACGTTCTGGTGGAACCTCCACCTCCACAGCCGCTGTTTGGGGCTCTGACCAAGAACTCTCGGTCGGCTCAGGGTCTCCCATGAGCTATCGGTCACCTCCTCCCGTTAGCCTCGGCGAGTGCCAGGTGGCTCAGGCCGAGGCAGCTCTTTGGGACTCTTCTGAGTCAGGCGGCAGTTCCTCCGCGCACTGCTCCAGCGAGTGGTTGGGTCCCTGGAGTCAGTGCGACAGACCAGCCGCCGTCCTTCCTGGGACTCAAACCATCTCGGATCACCGGGATGCAGCTTGACCCGTATCCAGCGAACCGTATCCCCACGGAATATTGGACAGTTCCCCCTCGGAGGCCTTTCCTGTGGCCAGACCCATTGTGAGTGGCCTTGGGCTCTGGCGCCTCACGCTTTACGGCCAGGATGGCCAGGAGAGTGTCAGTCCCTACGGTTCCCTGTCTGGTTTGGCGGAACATCCCTCAGCCGGTTGGTGCAAACAGTATTTCCGTGCGTGGAAATGCTGAGAACATGGCAAACCTCCCGGTAAAGAGTCCAATTGGACTATGGGAAGCGAAAAATCTCACATGCATCATCCCTTGGCCTTCCGTCCAGGCAAACACGGCGACATATTTCTCCCATGCCTGTTGGGCTCCTGGGCGAGTAGTCCTCATCTCCCGGCTGACCTGCAGACCACGGTTAGGCAGGTGTGGGACCGGGCAGGGCAGTGGCAACAACAGCAGACTACTCTGGACAGTGAAGACTCATCGCCAGGTCAGTTGTGGCCGCAGTGGCTATCGCCGTGGGCATGGCTGAGATATCCCGCTAGCGGATCCCAGCACAAATTGGCGGTGTCTCTTTCTGGGGACCGACCTCTTGACCCTGGGTGAAGGCCTCAGAGGATCGAAAGTCCAATGCCACCTTGGACTCTGTCTCATCCGCTCAGAGGACAAGGCAAGACATAACCCAAGCCCATTAGTCCTGCGCCCCGGCACGTCAGCCAACAACACAAGGGCCAGCAGGCTCGCTCTTGGCATCCAAGCCCAGCCCGGCTTCCTCCTCCGGAAGCAGGTAAAAGCCCAGGGTATTCCTCGGCGGTCCTCACCAAACCTGCACAGTGATGACGGGTTGAGGGGTGTAGCCCTCAACCTCGTCACCTCACCAGGATTCCCCCGGTAGAGATGGCTCAGCTCCACGCTTCCTTTCCGCCTGGTCTGCTGTTACCACCAAACCGGTGGGTGGATAATAGTAGGAAGGGCCTGCCTTTGGAGTTAGTGACCCCACCCTTCAAACCGTCGCACCTCGTGAGGCCAGGGTCCAACCCTGCTGTCAGCTCGCCGAGCAACATCACTGTCCTCCTCCAGAAGGAGGTGATAAGAGGTGGCGGACCCTCCTCAAACCAGGTTCATGTCAGGTACTTCCTGGTTCGAAGCGGATGGGGCCAAGCGCCCCATTCTGAACCTACCACGACCTAACAAGTTCCTAAGGTCTCAAACCTTCAGGATGGTCACTCTCCAACAGATAATACCATCTTGGAACACAGTGGTTCTGCTCTCTGACCTACAGGAACGTTCTTCCGTCCCTATCCGTCCGTCCATCAAAGTTCCTTAACTTTGAGGAGGATCCTTCAAGTTCAAGCCATGCCTTAAAACATCTCCAACTCCCAGGGTCTTCACCGTCAGGGTGGTGACAGCATTCCACAGTGCCAAGGGTCCGGGTTACCATACCTGGACAATTGACGTGCAGCCCCTCCAATGTGGGAGGTGGGCGGTCCAGTCTGGCCCTCAGGTTGCTCTGAGTCGGCCTCCTCATCAATGAGTCCAGTCAGACTGAGCTTTGAAGCAGGTGATTCTTTCACCGGGCAGGCTCGACTCTCTTGAGCTAGCCTTACGGCTCCCGGCGGACAAGTCGAGGTCTTTCTTCCTTTGCCCAATCATTTCTGGTTGAGCAGTGCACTACCGGGACTTCCCTCTCCTGGGTCTGGCGGCCTGTACCAGTGTGGTCCGTTGGGCCCGTTGGAACATCGCACCCTTCAATGGGGCTGGCCAGCCATGGTCCCAGCGTTGCGATCCACTGGACCAGCTAGCGACTGACGGGGGATGTGGAACACTCTTCAGTAGTGGACGTTCAGTTCATCTGCAGGAGGCATCCCGTTTATCACCCATGACGGCGGTCTCTATCGGCGATGCCTCCCTTGGGTTGGGTGCCCATCTGAAACCCGGCCCCGCGGCCTCTGATCCCGAGGGTCGATGCCACATCAACCTGCTGGGCTCGGCGGTCCGCTAGCTCTCCGCCTTTGCTCCGTTCTTGAGGTCAAGTGGTCCGGGTCAGGCGGACAGCACCGACCATGTACTATCTAAATCCCGCCAGGCGGGCCACGCTTCATGCAAGGCTCTCGCATCTGGTCACTCGTGCTGTAGCCTGGGCGGATCTCCTAGCCATTCATGGCAGGAGCTTCCAACACCTGGCGATGCCCTAAGCGAGGATGGGGCCTGCGTCCCACGAGTGGTCTCTCTCTCCTGCGGAGAGTAGTACAAGGCTATTCTCCCATTGGGGCCTCAGGTGGACCTGTTTGCCTCCAGGAGAATGCAAGCGGAAACTCCCATGCCAGCCCCCTCAGCAGGATCACTGCAGGGATGCTTATAAAGGCCATGGACGGGCCTCTACGCCTTTCCCCATTCCCTTGATGCACAAGGTGCTTCTCAAAGCAGGAGGGACAAAGCGCAGGTGATTCTAGTAGCCCCAACTGGCCTTGATACTGGTACCAGATCTCTCAGCTCGCTCAGGCTCCCAAGGCAGCACCAGCTATGGGACACTCTCAGTCAATCAGGGGTATTCATCCGGACCTTCAATCCCTACACCTGGGACCTGGTTCCTGGTGGCTAGGTTCAGGCCTTGGGTCTTTCGGCGAGGTCCTCAACGTAGTTGAGCGTCCGTCAGGTCGACCAGAAAATGCTCGCCTTTTAAATGGAAAGATTTTCCATTTGATGTCAGGCAAGGGCCTGGACCCTTCCTCCTGTTCATGGTGAGCATATTGGACTACCTTTGGTCCTTTCTCAGCAAGGGCTTGGGTCAACGACCCTTAAGGTGCACCCAGCAGCCATCTCTGCTTACAGGGCGCGGGCCGGGAAGCAGTCGGTGGGCCTTGAGGAGAATGGTCTGGCGCTTTTCAAGGCCTTGATCTCCACATTCCCTTGATGCGAACCTCCACCTCCATTGGGATCTACTGCTGGTACTGGCAAGCTCATGGGCAAACCATGAAACCAATACACAAGTGTGAACTCTCACCTGTGTGGAAGACCGCCTTCTTGGTGGCTATCACGTCAGCCAGAAGGATAAGGAGAGCTCAGGCTCTGCCTCCCGAGTCTCCTTACCTGGTCTTCCACAGGGTTAAGGTTGTCCCTACGCCCCACCGAAATTCCTTCGAAGGTGGTGTGGGTTCCCGTAATGTTGACTCTGCGGTGTTCTACCACACTCCCAGAGGCTGAATATAAGCTCCCATACTTTGGACCCTAGAGGCACTCGCTTGCTATAAGATGGCTGAAATTAGGAAGGTTAGCCAACTGTTTGTCACCCACGCTGACGCGCACCTGGCAGACCTGCAGCCAAGCGGACGATAGGCAGGTGGGTCACCTCCTGCATAGATCTCTACTGTAAGTTGGTGGGCATGGAGCCTTCCAGGTGATAAGAGCTCATTCTACCCTTCATACTGCTGCATCGGTGTAGCTTTAACGCTTCCAGGGGCGTCCTATCCAGAATGGGACACTGAAGTCAGCACACATCTTCATCACCCATTACCACATCGACCTTGAGTCCGGGATACTGGTTTGAGGCCTCAGTTCTCAGTCTCTATTCCTAAGTAGAATTGTGTAACTCCTCCCCCCGGGCTGCTGGAGTCTGCCAGACAGTGTGGATGAACAACAAATTTCCTGGGGCTCCTGTTACAGGTGAGTAACCGTGTTGCTGCTGCCACAGGAGACTAAAAGAGGGCATTAGGAATCCACGACCCAACCTCCTGACACGACGCACAACCTGAGCTCCCAGGCCAGATCTAGCGTCATGGGGCAGACGAGTTTCCACCGGGTGGGTGGGAGAGCAGCTGGAAGACCTTCCGGCAGATTCAAGGCAGGACACCCGTAAGTGTGGATGAACAACATATACCATTCACAGAACTCCTGTTGCAGGTGGTAACCTGTATATCTTACAGAGACCCCTCGGATCGTCTCCCAAGACAGACCAGGCTGTCAACTTCAATCGACCTTCAACTACCAAGTTGGGCCTTCTGAACAACAGGAGCAGTAGAAGTAGTTCCGCTGCCCAACAGAACACAGGTTCTAGGGACATGGATATGTTGTTCATCCACACACAACAGTATCCTTGCCCTTTATCTTACGGAAAATCTCAACTGCTCCCCACCCACCAGTATACTCGCCGCATGTAACACCGATCTCACCACCGCTTAAGCTGGACTGCGCTCTGCGTTTGGGGCCTGGATTCCTATTTTCTTCAGTTATTTGAAAGTTTTGCTAAAAGACTTCAGTCTTGATCCTCGCCGGCTGCGATGGACAACTTCGACTCCCAGTTTGGAGATGCCCATGCGAGACAGAAAGATGTCTCGGACGGATCCACACACTCCCGTGTGTATCTACTGTTAGGCCTTGAGCACGACCCGCGAGGCTTGCGACCTGTGCTCATCTTTCGACCTCGTCACCGGGAGCCGTGCTGCCGATTGCAGCTGGGCCGTCCCGAGCGTTCCCTCCGGTGAAGTCCAAGGCCGGTTGGCGGTGTCAGCGGCGGTAGTTTTCAGCGGATCAGCTGGCGGATGGCCCTCGAAGAGAGGAAGCGGCGGGCGTATCTTCCTCGGCGCGACATTTATCCCCGCTCTCTGGGTTCTTCTACGGCTTCTTTTAAGGAGCTTTGTCTGTCCCTCTCCACTAAGGGAGAAGGGCCTGCGTCTACTGGACCTTATTCTCGGTCCAAAAGAGGACAGGGTAGATCCTCTGTCGACGCTCTTGGGAGCGAAAGGTCCCTCTCCCGGGCCGTGGAAGCCGTGCGACTTCGATGAGCCAGCTTAAACTGACCACTGGCCTCACGGTGTCCCCCGTCAGGTCAGTTGACGAGACTCCCACCCGATGAAGTCGATTTTTCTCGACCCGTTGAACGACTGTCGCTTTAACGGCGAGATTCCCCTCCCGGTTCCCCGGGAGGAGTTGAGGATCCGTGGGCTCGCCTGTGCCTCCGGTTCCGGAGCCCTCGGATGCACCATCCGAGCCGAAGGAGTGCGGTTCCGGCCGACACCTCCCCCCGACTTCGAATTCAGGGACTCGGTCTCGGACCTCCCATGATCCAGCCGATCCCCACCGTCACAGACGGTCTCGACTCTTCGCATCAAGCCGGCGTCGCCGCGTCCTCGTCCTCCCTCCTCCGATGAGGGGAGGCTTCGCGTAAATTACGCCGACGGCACAAGGACCTTATGTTGCAACAGTTTCCTCCTGGCCGGGAGCAGCCACCCTGTCGCCCCGCCATTAAGTGGTTGTCACCGAGCTGCCGACACAACCCTCGACTTATCCGAGAGCCCTACCCAGGCCGGTTGTTCGCCAAAACCAGCTGCTCCACGATTCCGGTGGAACCTCCGCCTCCACAGCCGCAATTGGGGCTCCGACCAAGGATTCTCGATCGCTGGAGATCTACCCATCGGCTGTCAGTTACCTCACTCCCGACCGACCTCGGCAGGTGAAGGGTGGCTCAGGCCAGAGGCAGCTCTTCGAGGACTCTTCCGAGTCCGAAGATGATTCCTCCTTTTCTCCAAGCGACTGGACTTGGAGTCTTCAGGAGGTCAGTCAATGGACGATAGCCCGTCGTCCTTCCTAGGACTACTTGACTCATCTCAGGTCCACGGATGGAGCTCGAACCCGTTCCAAGCAGACGCAGGTATCCCCTCACGGAGATTCTGGATCGAGGGATTCTCCGACGGAGGCCTTTCCGTGGCCGAGGCCATGAGTGGGTCCGCACTGGAGCTTTGGCAGCCCTGCTTCCTGTCCTGCGCCTTGGCCAGGATGGCCAGGAGAAGCCTTGGTCCCCTACTGGTTCCTTGTCGGTTTTTGAACACCCCTCTGCCGAGGGTTGGTTACCGACTTAGCGGCGTTTTCGGCGCCCGGCAGCGCCAGGGATGTGGACAAACCTCCTGACAAGGGTCCAAGTTGGACTATGTCGGGGTGAAAAGTCTCGCTGCGTCCTCTCTCGGCCTTCGTCAGGCCAGTTCGGCCTCCTCTCAGCACATTTTCTCTCATGCCCTGTTGGGTCTCTGGATGAGGTCATCCTCCATCTTCCGCCCGATCTGCAGACTACGGTTAGCAGGTGCGGGACCAGGGCAGAGCAGTGGCCAAACAGCAGCTCAGACTGCTTTGGATATAGGGACTCATGTGCCAGATCGGGTGGCGTCGAGTGGCTATGTCAGCGGGCTTGGCTGAGGATATCCACCTTACTGACGATACCCAGCACAAGTTGGCGGATGTTCCTTTTGGGACTGACCTCTTGCCCTGGGGTGGAAGGTCACCTGCAGAGGATCGAGGAGTCCAATGCTACCTTGGACTCGGTCTCTTCGCTCCAGAAGGACAAGACATGCAACCACAGCTAAGCCTTTGGTCCTTCTGGCCCCAGTGACGGCCCAGCAACGTCAGGGCCAGCAGGCTCGGCCTTAGCATCCCAAACCAAGCCGCCGGCTTCCTCTAACAGGAGGCAGGAGGAAAGGCCCAGGAGTCCCTCGGCGGTCCCTCCTCCAAGCCTGCCCAGTGACGGGCTGAGGGGTGTCGCCCCATTCCATCCACCTTACCCTGGGTCCCCCGTGGAGAGGCGGCTCCAGCACCTCAGTTCGCCTGGTCCGCTGTTTCCACGGACAGGTGGGTCTTGGAGGTGGTGGGAAGGAGCCTGCCTCTGGAATTCGACAGGCACCACCCCTTCAGAGCCGTCGCCCTCAGGGGCTTCGGGATCCCCAGCCTCACTGGCGGCTCGTCGAGCCGACATCACTCTCCTCCTCCAGAAGGAGGTGATAAGAGAGGTGGTGGACCCTCCTTCAGACCCAGGGTTTGTGTCCAGGTACTTCCTGGTTCCGAAGCGGACGGGGGGCTGGCGCCCCATTCTCGACCTACACGACCTAAACAAGTTCCTAAGGTCTCGAACCTTCAGGATGGTCACTCTGGCTCAGATAATACCATCCTTGGAACGCGGCGTGTGGTTCTGCTCTCTGGACTTGCAGGACGCGTTTTTTCACGTCCCTGTCCGTCCGTCTCACCAGAGATTCCTTCGCTTCCGAGCGGAAGGATCCCTCTTCGAGTTCCAAGCCATGCCCTTCGGCTTGTCTCCAGCTCCCAGGGTCTTCACCAAATGCATGGCAGTGGTGACAGCATTCCTGCGACGCCGAGGGGTCCGGGTGTACCCTACCTGGACGACTGGCTGATAGCAGCTCCTCCAGGAAGGAGGCAGAGTGGTCCAGAGATCTGGCCCTCAGGTCTGCTCTCAACTGGGCCTCCTTATCAGCGAGGACAAGTGAACTCGAGGCGAGGCAGGTGATTCTATTCATCGGGCGCAGCTCGACTCTCTTGAGCCAGGCGCGGCTCAGGCGGACAGGGCCGAGGTTCTTTCCTCCTTTGCCCAATCATTTCTGGTTGGGCAATTGCCTACCTGGGACTTCCTCGCCTCCTGGGTCTCATGGCTGCCTGCACCAGCGTGGTCCGTTGGGCCCGCTGGAACATCTCGTCCTTCAGTGGGGACTGGCCAGCCAGTGGTCTGGCTGCGATCCTTTGGACCAGCTTGTGTCGGGTGACACAGGGGATGGGGAGCTCTCCAGTGGTAGACCGTTCAGATCATTTGCAGGAGGGCATCCCGTTCGTCCGCCCGAGCCAGCGGTCTCTCTATCGACCGATGCCTCTCTGATGGGTTGGGGTGCCCATCTGGGGAACACAGGCTCATGGCCTCTGGTCCCGCGGGAGTCCGATGCCACATCAACCTGCTGGAGCTCCGTGCGGTCCGCCTAGCTCTCACGCCTTTGCTCCGTTCCTCCGGGTCAAGTGGTCCGAGTCCAGGCGGACAATACCCGACCATGTACTATCTAAACGCCAGGGCGGGGGCGCTCCATGCTTCTATGCAAGAGCTCTCGCGATTTGGTCACTCGCTGCAGCCTGAGGCAGATCTCCTAGCCATTCACGTGGCAGGGCCTCCAACACCCTGGCCGATGCCCTGAGCCGGATGGGGTTGCATCCCAGTGGTCTCTCCTGCCGGAGGTAGTACAGCATCTGTTCTCCCATTGGGGCACACCTCAGGTGGACCTGTTTGCCTCCAGGGAAGCAGCGAGCTGAGTCTGTTCCATGCCGCCCCCCTCAGCAGGGCTCGCTGCAGGGGGATGCCTTCTCGAGGCAGTGGACCCCGGGCCTCTTTCGCCTTTCCCCCATTTCCCTTGATCCACAAGGTGCTTCTCAAGGCGAGGAGGGACAAGGCGCAGGTGATTCTGATAGCCCCAGACTGGCCTCGCCAGTTCTGGTACCCAGATCTCCTCAGTCTCAGCTCCAGGACTCGCGGCAGCTTCCAGCTCGCCCGGACCTGCTCTCAGTCAATCGGGGAAGGTGTTCCATCCGGACCTTCAATCCCTGCACCTGACGGCCTGGTTCCTGGCGGCTAGAGTTCCAGGCCTCGGGTCTTTCGACGAGGGTCCTCAATGTAGTTGAGGCGTCCCGTAGAGTCGACCAGAAAATGCTATGCCTTCAAATGGAAAAGGTTTTCCATTTGGTGTCAAGAACAGGGCTTGGACCCTTCCTCCTGTTCCTTGGCAAGCATCTTGGACTATTTATGGTCCCTTTCTCAGCAAGGGCTTAGGTCGACGACCCTAAGGGTGCACCTGGCAGCCATCTCTGCTTACCGGGCGCGGGCCGGGAAGCAGTCGGTGGTACAGGAGAAGGTGGTCTGGCGCTTTTTCAAAGGCCTTGATCACATTTCCCCTCCGGTGCGAGAACCTCCACCTCCGTGGGATCTACTGCTGGTACTGGCAAAGCTCATGGGCAAGCCATTCGAACCTATGCACAGGTGTGCTCTCTCACCTGTCTGGTAGACCGCCTTCTTGGTGGCTATCCGTCAGCCAGAAGGATAGGAGAGCTCCAGGCGCTTTCCATCGAGTCTCCTTACCTGGTCTTCCACAGGGACAAGGTTGTCCTGCCCACCGAAATTCCTTCAGAAGGTGGTGTCGAGTTTCACCTTAATCAGGTGTTGACTCTGCGGTGTTCTACCCCAATCACACCTCGGAGGCCGAATAGGCTCCATACTCTGGACCCTAGAAGGGCGCTTATTATAAGGAGCGACGGCTGAAATTCGGGGGAGGTTCGCCAGCTGTTTGTCACCTACGCTGAAGGCCGACCAGCAGACCTGCAGCCAAGCGGACGATAAGCAGGTGGGTAACCTCCTGCATAGATCTCTGCTATAAGTTGGCGGGCATGGAGCCTCCCAGAGGATAAGAGCTCATTCTACCGCCATACTGCTGCAACGGTGGCTGCTTCCAGGGCGTCCCTATCCAGGAAATCTGCAGGGCTGCTACCTGGAAGTCAGCAAACACCTTCATTACCCATTACCACATCGACCTTGAGTCACGCCGGGATGCTGGTTTTGGGGCCTCGGTTCTCAGTCTCTCTTTCCCAAGTAAGTATTGGGGTGTCGTCTTGCCTCCCTCCTCCCGGAGAACTGCTAGAGTCTGCCAATGAGTGTGGATGAACAACATATCCATGTCCTAGAAATACAGGTTACTCACCTGTAACAGGAGTTCTAGGAATGGTATGTTGTTCATCCCTACAATCTCCTGTCTCCCAGCCTGGACGCACAACCTGAGCTTCCAGCGGGCAGATCTGGCGTCATGGGGGCCGGGCAGGAAGTTATACCACCCGGGTGGGTGGGAGGACAAGCTTGAAGACCTTCCGGCAAGATTTAAAGCGGCAAGGATACCTGCCAATGAGTGTGGATGAACAACATATACCATTCCTAGAACTCCTGTTACAGGTGAGTAACCTGTATTTCTACTCCCATTACTTTCTGGTTCCAAAGAAAACTGGGGGCATGCGCCCAATTTTGGACCTCAGAAAGCTAAACAAATTTCTGCCCAAGGAGAAATTCAAGATGATTTCACTAGGAACCTTGTTACCTTTGCTTCATCAGCATGACTGGCTAGCCTCCCTAGACATGCAGGATGCTTACCAGCACATCTCTATTCACTCGAAGCATCACAAATTCCTAAGGTTTGTAGCTCTGGGACAGCATTATCAGTTCAGAGTCCTGCCCTTTGGGCTATCCTCGGCGCCACGAGTTTTTACAAAGTGTTGTGCAGTTCTCACAGCGCATCTCAGAAAGGTCGGAATTCAAGTGTTCCCTTATCTGGACGACTGGCATCTGGCAAGTCCTTCCAGGCAGGGAACTCTGAACGCCGTAGCCACGGCTTCAAGCTTTCTCACGTCCATGGGAGTCCTGCTAAACCTCAAAAAATCACAGCTTAAGCCCTCCTAGAGACTCCTTTTTATAGGAACTCTTCTGGACACCTCCTGTGTGAAGACTTTTTTTTCCAGAGGACAGGAGGAGCGATATCCTTCAGATGGCCCGTCACGTCAGGGAGAGCAACTGAGTTCCGGCTCTCTCGATGCAACGGATGCTAGGTCTCATGGCATCCTCGGTGTTCACTGTACCCCTAGCACGCCTTCACATGAGAACTTCTCAGTGGATGCTCAGTACTCAGTGGTCCCCAGCCACTCACCCGCAGTCCTTTCTCATCAAGGTGACAGAACCTCTAAGGAAGTCGCTCACCTGGTAGTCTCAAGAGAACAATCTCCTAGAAGGGTATCCCTTTGCTCCTCTGGATCATCAGATTTCCATTACCACAGACACGTCCCTGATTGGGGGGGGTGGGGGCTCACTGTCAGGCTCTCCACGCTCAAGGTACGTGGACTCGGGTCGAGTCCCAGCTTCACATAAATGTCTTGGAAATGAGAGCCGTCCTTTATCAAGTCCGGACGTTGAAGGACATTCTCTGTCCTAGAGCATTCTCCTTCAAACGGACAACAATGCAGTGATGTACTACATCAACAAACAGAGTGTCACTCTTACCTATGCAGAGAAGCGATGAGAGTGTTGGAATGGTGCTTGCAGCACAAGTCTCTAATTCAGGCAGTCTACTTGCCAGGAGTACAGAACGAACTGGCGGACCGCCTCAGCAGAACAGAGACAGATCCTCACAAATGGTCTCTCAACTCAGCCGTAGTTCAGTCAGTATTGGCAGAGTGGGGAACTCCAGACCTGGACCTTTTTGCATCCCCACTCAACACAAAACTGCCTCTCTTCTGCTCCAGAAATCCAGGGCCTGGCATTTTCTGTCAGGATGCGTTCAGGCTGCAGTGGACAAAACGCTTTCTATTCACCTTTCTGCCTCTTCCTCTAATTCAGAGGGTACTTCTCAAGTTCGAATCCCAGGGGGACAAAATGATCCTCATTGCTCCCTTCTGGCCTCGACAAATGTGGTTTCCACTTCTCAACAGTATGTCGGCAGCTCCGTCGAAACCACTCCCACTTCAGATGAACCTCTTGACACAAGGGCCGGTTGTTCGTCCCAACTTGAGGTCGCTTCACCTTCACGCTTGGCTCCTGAAGAGATAGAACTGACAACAGTAAAAATAGAAAGGGACCTGGGGGTAATTATATCAGATGACCTAAAGGTGGGCAAGCAATGTGAGAAGGCAGTAAGGAAGGCTGGGGGGATACTGGGATGTATAGGAAGAGGCATCAGTAGTAGAAAACAGGAAGTTGTTATCCCTCTGTACAGACAGTTGGTGAGACCCCATCTGGAGTACTGTGTGCAGTTCTGGAGACCCCATCTCCGCAAAGACATAGACAGAGTGGAGGCTGTCCAGAGGAGGGCAGCCAAAATGGTGCAGGGTCTGCACCAGAAGACATATGAAGAAAGACTAAAGGAGCTTAATATGTATACCCTTGAGGAAAGAAGGGAGAGAGGGGACATGATAGAAACTTTCAAGTACCTCAAGGGAATTAACAAAGTCCAAGAGGGTAGCATCTTCCAGAAAAATAGATGTGCAAGAACAAGGGGGCACAATTTGAAGATAGAAGGGGGATGGCTCAGAGGTAATGTGAGGAAGTATTTTTTCACTGTGAGGGTTGTGGATGCATGGAACAGCCTCCCTGAAGAGGTAGTGGGGTCAAGAACAGTGGGGGACTTCAAGAATGCATGGGACAGGCATAGGGCAGTCCTAGTGGGGGGTAGGAGGAATTAAGCTGTTGGTTAACTAGGATCTGCAGCTTATCTGTTAGGTAGGAAAATGGGCAGACTAGGTGGGCCAAGCGGTCCTTATCTGCTGTCAAATTCTATGTTTCTATGTTTAAGTGAACAGATTCAATGTCTCTCGCAGGGTTTCAGTTATTCTTCTAGCTGCGCCGAAGCCATCCGCTAGAAAAACATACACAGCCAAATGGAAGCGTTTTTCGCTCTGGTGTGCAAAATCCTCTTTAAATCCCTTTTGCTGCCCACCAGATAAAATCTTGGAGTACCTCTTAGACTTCTCAAATTCAGGCCTGCAGTACTCTACAGTCAGAGTTCACCTTTGTGCCATTTCAGCTTATCATGAGCCGGTACTTTCCTTGTCACTAGCTCAGTTACCTGTGGTTAAGAGGTTTCTTAAGGGAATTCTGCATACCAGACCTCCTATAAGACGTCCAGTCGCAGTCTGTGACATTAATCTTGTGCTAGACATGCTCACTCAAAAGCCTTTCGAACCTCTGGCTACCTGTGAGCTAAAATTTCTCACCTGGAAAACGGCCTTCCTGGTGGCACATTACCTCGCCCGAGGGTTTCTGAGATACATGCCTTGGTCACAGACCCTCCAGATACTGTGTTCCATAAAGACAAAGTAGTCCTTAGAACCCATCGTAAATTTCTTCCTAAGGTTGTTTCGAGTTCCATCTAAACCAACCTTTAGTCCTTCCCTCTTACTTTTCGGACTTCCAGTATGAAGGAGAACGTTCTCTTCATTCCTTGGACGTCAAGAGAGCTTTACGTTTCTATCTAGATAGAACAAAGGACTTTCGTAAAGCTCAACAACTGTGTGTTTCTTTCAGCTAGACCCGGCTGGGTCAACCTGTCGCTATCAGGTGTATCTCAGCATGGCTAGTGGCATGCCTTCGCCATTGTTATTCCATGGTGCAGGTTAAGCTGGAGGGCAGAGTGTACGCTTACTCTACTAGGGCGGTAGCGGCATCTCTGGCAGAAATCTGCAACGTTCCCATTGCAGATATTTGCAATGCGGCTACCTGGAGCTCAGTGCATACTTTAGTTAAACACTATGCCCTGGATGTCCATGCCAGACGACATCTGTCCTTTGGCAGAACCATCCTTAATGGACTTCTGTCCTAAAACTGTGAGCTCTTGGTCTCTCCTGCCGCCCTCTCGGGGGATTATTAGCTCGGTACTCTCCCATTAATGTGAATGAGTGGTGGAGACTTATGTCCAGTAAGATATGGAAATTACGTACCTACCATAATTCTTGATCATCTTGGACGAGTCTCCACCACTCATTCACACGCCCACCCTCCATCTCCCAAGCTCACCTCTGTTGTTGGTCTTCACTCCCTCAAATCTTTAGGCTGTGAAGACTTCTTGGTTGACCCTTCTTATACGGGTCTTCCGGACTGTCTTATGTCCGGTTTTTGGTTAGGTTATCCTTCTAGGTTAGTTAGGCTGCACCTCCTCGGGAGGTATTGAGAGTGCTGGAAGGCTCACGAGATATTCATTACTGCACGAGCTGAGGCTCGCAGTGCTGCTCCTCGCGGCGCCGACCTTCCAACAAAAAAGTTTGCTTCCGATGGGTCCTAGTGCCCCCGGCGCTGATCCCATTTGTGTGAATGAATGGTGGAGACTTGTCCGAGAAGATCAAGAATTACGGTAGGTACGTAATTTCCATTTCTCTCTTCTGCAACAGTTTTCCGAGGAACCTCCGCTTCCTCTCCCTCTGTCGCAGACTTTCAAACAACATGAAGTCTTGCTGTATTCTGACAATTGCAGTGATTCCTAACCTTTGAACTGCCCCGGAGAACAAAGAGTTAACTTTCCATGCAGGGCATGGAACGCTGAGCTCGAGCTCAGTTGAAGTCTCTGTCTGGAGTGTTTTGAACTTAAACCGTCAGATTCTTTACTCCGCCTCACTGAACGGTCTCTCCGGAGATTTCTCCTTCAGCTCGGTTCAAAAGTCGGTTAAAGTTTTCGTCTGTTTTAAACCGAAAAAGTATCCGCATAGTTGGTTCAGTCTCTGTCTGTGGTGCCATGAGTACTAGATAGGAATTGTTCTGTTTTTCTGTGTGGAACTTGTAAAAGTGCGGCCGGTTCGGCTGAACCGGCCATTTGATTGTGAATTTTGTTTGTATACTTGGTGTGGTTACCAGTTCTTATCGGTTCTAAAAAGCGTGTTTTAACGGTCCCCCGCCCCCACCCCAATACCCGTTGACACGGTTAGGAACCGATAAAGGAGTCTTGCCTGGCGGTTGCTGAAAAAGGGTAAGTTTGGTTAGGTTGGCCATGTCTGAGAAACCCAAGAAAAAAAACAGGGCCCACTGGGTTTCAACACTGAAGTGAGTGTGGGGAGGTCTTTGCTAAGGCCGATCCCCACACCATCTGTGTTTATTGTCTGGGGTTTGACCACCTCGATTGACTGCCAAATATGTAAAAACTTTCCCAAATCTACCCTTGAGAAGAGATTAGGTAGACTGAGGGAAAAGGAGGCCTAGAAGTCCGCTGACCCGGATGGCCAGCGCGGTTCAGTTTCGACCGAACCAGAAGGAGTGCCCTCTGACCAGGGTGATACTTCTTCTGGCAAAAGGAGAGCCGATTCCGAGGGATCGGTTCTGACAAAAAGAAAGCGCAAAGATAAATCGACCGGTTCGGATTCAGAGGTTCATATTCTGACCGCTGACGAGATAGCCAGGGTGATTCAGATTGTGGAATTGCTCCGTCCGGTTCCGACCTATCCGTCTCCTTCTGGCAGAGGTTTGGTTCGGTTGGTTCCCCCGGTTCAAGAGTATACCCTTGAAGATTTGTATGAACCGGAATTTGAAGAGGAAGGGGAATTTGAGGATTATGATATAAGTGAAGGTCTGGATGTGCCTGTGGAATCGGACATCTCCCCAGAGAGACCTTCAGGTGTTTCCCCTCCTAGGCTTTCAAACACCATGAAGTCTTGCTGCTATTAGGACTTAATGCAGTTAGCCACTGCACTCGAACTGCCCCGGAGAGGATAGGGTTAACTCCAGAGCAGTCTGGAGTTCCACAGCGCGAGGGCGCTGTTCAAAGCTCTATCTGGCTAGTTTCAAATGAAACTGCCAGATTCTTTACTCCGCTTTCACTGAACAGTTGCTCCGGAGATCAGCTCCTTCAGCTCTGTTCATTTCGCGGTTCAAGCGAGTTTACTCGGTTCATTTGAACCGGCAAGTGTTTAAAAATTGCCGCGTTTTCGGTCAAAAGCTCTATCTGGTAACCGTAAGTACTAAAAATAAAGTCTGTGTGGAATACATTATCGGTTCAGTCTGAACCGATCGGTTACTTATTTTACGATTTTTGGGCTTTAGAAGTCGGTACCGGTTCTTATCGGTTCTAAAAACCTTAATTTTATTTGGGTTTTTCCAATACCGTGACACGGTTAGGAACCGATAAGGGTGTCTTGCTCGGCACGGCCGCTAAAGGCAAGTTTGTTGGTTAAGCTGGCATTATGTCTGAGAAACCCAAAAGAAAAACCTGGCCCACTGGGTTTCAACACTGTGATGTCTGTGGGGAAGCCTTTGCCAAGGCTGATCCACACACCACTTGTGTCTATTGTCTGGGGGCTGACCACCTCCTGTCAGACTGCCAGGTGTGTAAAAATTTCCCTGCAGCCACCCTGGAAAAGAGATTGGGCCGGCTCAGGGAACGAGAGGCCAAAAAGTCCGCTGACCCGGATGGCCAGCCCGGTCCAGTACCCACTGGACCAGAGGGAGTGCCCTCTGACCAGGGCGAGACTTCCTCGGGCAAAAGAAAAGCTGGTTCAGAGAAACCAGCTCCAGCAAAAAAGACAAAGAAATCAGCAGGTCTGGATCCAAAATTGTGTCTCCAACTGCTGCAGAAATAAGTGCCATTCAGATTGTTCAGTCTTTGTCTGACGTCGAGTTCTCTACAATTGGGGAAAAGGGTGGCCTGCTCAGGTCCAGTGGTTCAGGATTATGATGTTGAGGAGTTTTATGAACCACAGGAGGGGAGGAGGAATTTGATCAGTGTATTTGTGACTGGGAAGGTCTGGACGTGCCCATTGAACCGGCATTTCTCCAGATAGACCCTTAGAATCTCCCTTTGCTGTCCGAGTCCCTTCTCATTTTATGTTTTATAAAAGGTGGCAGAAACCCTCCAGCTCCCTTTAGAGGAGGCTGTGGATGAGCAAGAGGAGCCTGATTATGTAGAAATGATGGATATTCCAGAGTCTAGAGGTTGTCTATTCCTTTGCATAAGTCATTTAGGAAGCAAACAACAAAGATTTTAAAAATCCTCATTACGTTCCTCCTGTAGATAAGAAAATGGACAGAAGGTATACTTTATCAGGCCCTGATACAGACTTCCTCACCGAGCATGTAGTCATGTAGGTGTTGTTCAAGCTGCAGCCTGTGACAGATATTCTCTGGCATCACATCCTCCTGATAAGGATTCCAGGAAGATTGATGCCATGGCTAAAAGCAATATATGGCAGCTTCATTGGGACTCAGGCAGGCTAATTTATATGGCTTATGTGGCTAGATATCAGAAATCTAGATGGGACACTATATTGCAGTTAGCCAAGCAGGCCCAGGGCCAGCTGGCTAGTGAGTTGGAACAGGTGGCTGCTGATGGCATTGAAGCCTCTAAAGTTCAATTTCATACTGCCGTTGATGTTAATGATGTTTCCTCTAGGGTCATGGCCACTTCTGTAGCTCTCCGTAGGTTGGCATGGCTTAGATGCACTAATCTGTCCCAAGATACTCAGGCAAAGGCTATAGATTTTCCTGTAGTAGAAACTCTCTGTTTGGGGATCAAACAGAAAATTACATGAAGAAAATGGATGAATACAGAACTACCTACAAAAGTGCCCAAGCTAAGGAGGAGGCATGCCACTCCACAAGGCATGCCCCAGGGGTGGGGCAGGCCTACCACAGGCCCTTTTATCAAGTTCAGGCCTCTTCAGCCTTTGCACAGAGGGTTTTTCAGAGGCAGGGGTAGATGGGGCACAGGCAGACCATCTCCTCTCTCCTCAGCCTAAAGCTGCTGCTAAGCAGGCACCCTGATGGGGTGCCCAGGGCGATTCTCCTGTACGGTGGGGGCAGGTTGGCTTATTTCAGCCAGAACTGGTTGTCCCTAACTCGGACAAATGGGTTCTGGAGGTGGTAAGCCAAGGTCTGGTTCTCAGTTTCAAACAGTTCCCAAAGATGAGAGCCAGACATTTTCCACCTGCAAATCCTTCAGAAGCCGTGCTTTGGAAGCAGAGGTTTCTTCTCTGCTGGGCTGCAAGGCAGTGGAAAGAGTTCCTCCTTGCCATCAGGGCAAGGGTCTGTACTCAAGGTATTTCCTTACCCCAAAAAAGACAGGAGAGTGGCGGCCCATCTTAGATTTAAGGTTCCTGAACAAGCATCTTTTGAAACCAAAGTTCAAAATGTTAACTCTGGCAATGATTCTGCCTTCCCTAAGGCCAGGGGACTGGCTAGCTTCCCTGGACCTCAAGGACGCTTATTTTCATATTTTGATCAGGCCTTCTCACCGAAAGTACCTCAGGTTCGAACTACCCTCTGGCCACTACCAGTTCAGAGCAATGCCCTTCGGCCTTACCTCTGCTCCAAGGGTTTTCACAAAATGTTTAGCTGTAGTAGTGGCTCATTTAAGAAGGCAAGGGGTTGCTGTGTTTCCCTACCTGGACGACTGGCTCATAGTGGGTCAGTCTCCAGATCAGGTAAAATCCCACTTGCAAGTCTCCCAGCAACTTCTCACTTCTCTGGGATTCCTGTTGAATTTTTCCAAAGTCAGTTCTGGAACCAGTTCAGGTACTAACTTTCATAGGTGCAGAATTGAACACAAAGTCAGCCAGGGCATTTCTTCCCTCCAAAGAGTGGACAGACTCATTGCCCTGGCATCCTCCTTTACTCCTATGGTTCTCTCGACCAGCAAGGCACTTTTGCAACTCCTAGGACACATGGCTGCTTCCACAGCTGTCGTGCAGGAGCAAGATTTCAGATGAGAGACATCCAGTTCCACTTGAGGTCCACTGGTCTCAAAGGAAGGACCCCCATCCAAGTTAATCCCAGTGACCAAAACCCTGATCCTAGCCCTTCAGTGGTGGCAGGATCGAAGCAATTTAACTCAGGGGTTCCCCTTCTTACCCGTTCTTCATTCCCTCACCCTCACCACGGATGCCTCCCTGTTAGGGTGGGGGGCACATTTGGGCGACCTTTCCACTCAGGGAGTGTGGTCCCCTCAGGAATCTCTGCTCCACATCAACCTTTTGGAACTCAAAGCTGTTCTCTTAGCTCTCCAGGTTTTTTCGACTACTGTCCAGAACAAGGTAATCCAAGTCAGGACAGACAACACCACAACAATGTGGTACATCAACAAGCAAGGGGGCACTCGGTCATCAGCCTTGTGCACCGAAGCAATGAAGTTGTGGTCTCTGGCTTACTCCTGAACACCTCCCTGATAGCAGTTCACCTTCCAGGGAAGGACAATGTCCTGGCGGATGCCCTCAGCAGAATTTCTCAGGGCCATCACGAATGGGCTCTGAATTCTCTGGTGCTGGGGTCAGTCTTTACCAGATGGGGCACCCCTCAGATAGATCTTTTCGCAGCCCCAGACAACCACCAACTTCCCCTGTTTTGTTGCAGGCCTCCAGTTCTGGGATCAGTCCCACTGGACGCCTTTCAGTTGGATTGGAAAGGGAAGTTCTTGTATGCTTTTCCCCCCTTCCCTCTCCTCTTCAGGGTACTAGTAAAAATCAGAACTCAGTCCTGCAGAGTGATTCTGATTGCTCCAGACTGGGCCAGACAGCCCTGGTACCCTCTCCTCCTGTCCCTGACATTCCACCTCCCTGAGCTTGCCCAGGACCCATGACCTGTTGACCTTGCACAGGGAGAGTGTGGTATCCAACCTCATTCCCTCCACCTCAAGGCCTGGTTCTTGAGGAGTTAGAATTTGCTGATTTACACCTTTCTCAAGGTGTCCTGGATATTTTAAAGGCTTCTAGGAAACCTTCCACTAGAGACACTTACAATTCTAAGTGGAAGAGGTTTTCCATTTGGTGTTCTGAGAAGCAGATTATCCCAGAATCTGCTAATCTGCCCATTTACTGGACTATTTGGTCCATTTAAATTCCTTAGGCCTTAGGCCAGCTACCTTAAAGGTTCATCTGGCAGCTGTCTCTGCTTTTGTGTCAGCGGGAAGCCTGCTTCCCTTTCTTCTCACCCTGTATTTTCCAAGTTTTTAAGGGTTACTTCACTAACCCCCTTCGGAACCAGCTCCTGCATGGACCTGAATGTTTGCATTGCTCAGCTAATGCAACCCCTTTGAGCCTCTGTCCTCGGCAGACCTCAAGTTTTTGACTTGGAAGACTGTTTTTCTAGTGGCTCTCACTCTGCTAGACGTATAAGTGAATTACAGGCCTTGTCAGTAGAAGAAGATTTTATTTCTTTTCACAGAGATAAGGTAGTCCTTAGGACTAACAGAAAGTTTTTACCTAAAGTGGTTTCAGATTTTCATCTCAACCAATCCGTCTCTCTTCCAGTGTTTTTCACAGAGCATTCCTCCTCAGGGGAGAGGAGATTGCACAGTCTGGACGTCAAAAGAGCCCTAAGCTGCTATTTGGAACGCACCAAGGGTCACAGGTTTGAATCCTTCCAACTCTTCCTTACCTATGGAGAAGTTGGCAAAGGGAGACCTGCCACTAAGAGGACAATTGCGAGGTGGATTGTCTCTTGTATCCAGTTCTGTTACCAAAAACTAGGTAGAGAACCTCCCTCAGGACTGAGGGTTCATTCCACCAGGGTACAGCTGCATCTCTAGCGGCTGCTAGAATATTCCATTTGGAAATTTGCCAGCTGCTACCTGGAAAACAGTCCACACCTTTACAAGCATTATTCCCTGGATGTCCAGTCCAGAGAGATGCTCGTTTGGCACAGCTGTGCTTCAGAGCTTATTCCCCAAGTAGGTTCTGACCCTCCTCCATGGAGGTACTGCTGTATAATCTGCATTAAGTCTCAATAGCAGCAAGACTTCATGGTGTTTGAAGAAAGAATTACTCACCTTAGTAATTGCTTTTCTTCTCATGGAGTCTTGCTGTCATTAGGACAACCCTCCCTCCTACCCGCTCAGAACTCCTACTTGAGTATGGGGTGTCAAATTGGTACAAGCACTGTCATGTCATTTCATTTCTCTCTGTTCCCCCTTTGTTCATTTGGGTTAGGAACTAGGTGATTCTTGTTTTAAGTGATAGGTGGCCCTCTCGGACTTGAGTCTTTTGGGGAGAGGGGCCTATTAGTGCTTGTCATGGGTGATTCTAACAATAACAAGTGATTTTGTTATTATTCTGTGATTGTTGTTGTGTTTTGTTGTCCTACTACTGGTAGGTAGCCAATGGCTAGTGTAGAGCTTTTCCACACAGACTTGCTATATTAGTTTAGCTTCGTAAAGAACCTGGCAGTTTCATTTGAAACTAGCCAGATAGAGCTTTGAACAGCGCCCTCGCGCTGTGGAACTCCAGACTGCTCTGGAGTTAACCCTATCCTCTCCAGGGCAGTTCGAGTGCAGTGGCTAACTGCATTAAGTCCTAATACAGCAAGACTCCATGAGAAGAAAAGCAATTACTAAGGTGAGTAATTTTTTCTTCTGAGTCCCCTTCTCACTTTATGATTTATAAAAGTTTGGCTGAAACCCTCCAGCTTCCTATGGAGGAGGCTGTGGAAGATCAAGAGGAGCCTGATTATGTAGAGATGATGGATATCCCAGAGTCCAGGAGACTGTCTATTCCCCTCCATAAATCTTTTGGGAAATAGACACTAAAAATCTTAGTCTCCTAACACTATACCTCCTGTGGATAGAAGAATGGACAAGAGGTACACACTTTCAGGCTCGGACACAGAGTTCTTATATCAACAATGCAGCCATGTTGGGGTAGTGCAGGCTGCTGCCTGTGACAAGGCAAATATTCCCTTGGCTTCACACACCCCTGACAAGGACTCCAGGAAGATTGATGCCATGGCAAAGAAGCAGCACATGGCATCATCTTTGGGACTCAGGCAGGCGAATTACGTGGCATGTACAGCCAGGTACCGGAAGTCCAGGTGGGATACTGTACTGGCACTGGTTAAACAGGCCTCCCCAGGCAAGCCAGGAGCTGGGGCGGTGGCTGCAGATGGGATTGAGGCATCTAAGGTTCAGTTTCATGCTGCTGTGGACTCCAATGATGTGTCATCAAGAGTCATGGCTACATCTGTGGCTCTTCGAGGATGGCTTGGCTCAGATGTACTAGCCTCTCACAGGATACCCAGGCTAAGGCCATGTATTTCCTTGTGGTGGGTAATTCTTGTTTGGGAGCAGACAGAGAATTACATGAAGAAAATGGATGAGTACAGGACCACTTACAGGAGTGCTCAGGCCAAGAAAGGCAGGCAACTCCCAAAGGCTGCAGTCTAGGGCAGGGCAGGCCTTTTCAAAGACCTTTACTGCCACAGGCCCTGGCTCTTCTTTTCTCAGAGGGGTTCTTCAGAGGAGAGGCAGAAGGGGATGAGCAGGGCTGCATCCACCTCAGCCTAAAGCCGCTGCATGCAGACACACTGATGGGCCTGCCTGGCCGACTCTCCTATTCCAGTAGGGACAGACTGAGCTTACTTTGTCCAGGACTGCATGTCTATTACATCAGACAAGTGGGTCCTGGAAGTAGAAAGCCAGGGACTGGTTCTCAGCTTCAAAAAATTTCCAAAGATGAGAGCCAGATCTTTTCTACCTGCAAATCTCTAGGAAACCCTTGCCCTAGAGGCAGAGGTTTCTTCTCTCCTAGCTTTAAGAGATCGAGAGAGAGTACCTACCCTACACTGGGGCAAAGGACTGTGCTCCAGGTACTTCCTGACCCCAAAAAGACAGGGGAGCGGCAACCCATCCTATACCCAAGATATCTAAACAAGCATCTTTTAAAACCAAAGTTCAAGATGATAACTCTGGGAATAATCCTTCCCTCTGTAAGGCCAGGGGACTGGCTAGCCTCCCTGGACCTCAAAGATGCCTACTTTCACATTCCCATCAGGTGCTCCCACAGAAAGTACCTCAGGTTCGAGTTGCCCTCAGGCCATTATCAGTTCAGAGTAATGCCCTTTGGCCTAACCTCAGCCCCAAGGGTTTTCACAAAGTGCCTGGTAGTAGTTGCCTTCTAAGAAGGCAAAAGATTTCGATTTTTCCTTATCTGGACGACACAATAGTGGGTCAGTCTCCAGACCAAGTCAGGTCTCACCTGCAAGTGACCCAGCAAGTGCTCACTTCTCTAGGATTTCTTCTCAAACTTCCCAAGTTAGTTCTCAAACCAGTCCAGCTTCTTACCTTTATAGGGGCAGAACTGGACACACTCAGAGCAAGAACCTTTCTCCCTCTAGAAAGGGCAAGGGTTCTTATGGAACTAGCTTCTTCCTTCAGCCTTCAGGTATCTCGACCAGCAAGACATTTCCTCCAGCTCTTGGGCCACATGGCAGCTTCAACAGCAGTGGTCCAAGGGGCAAGATTCCAGATGAGGGATATTCAGTTCCACCTGAGCTTTCTGGTCTCAGAGAAAGGACTCCCTTACCAAACTGATTCCAGTGACTCTGACCTTGATCCAAGCCCTCCAGTGGTAGCAGGATCAGGACAATGTAAGACAAGGTGTTCCTTTTGTTGCTCAGCCTTGTTTAGTGGTCCTTACCATGGATGCTTCTCACCTGGGGTCCCTTACTGCCCAGGGCCTGTGGTCCCGCCAAGAATCCCTTCTCCACATCAATCTTCTAGAGCTCAGGGCAGTTTTTCTGGCTCTAAAAGCATTCTCACAGTCAGTTCAGAACAAGGTGGTTCAAGTCGGAACAGACACCTCCACCACCATGTGGTACATCAACAAGCAGAAGGCACTCTGTCCACATCCTTGTACACAGAAGCCATGAAGTTGTGGTCCCTGGCTTATTCCCTGCAAACCTCTCTTGTGGCAGTTCACTTTCGAGGCAAGGACAATGTGCTAGCAGATGCACTGAGCAGGATTTCTCAGGGCCATCACGAATGGTCTCTGGACCCCCAGGTTTTGAAAGTGATTTTTTCAAGGTGGGGCACTCCAGAGATAGATCTCTTTGCAGCCTCAGACAATCACCAACTCCCTCTCTTTTGTTGCAGACCTCCAGTCCTGGGCTCACTCCCTCTGGACGCCCTGATCCTCAGTTGGGAAGGAAGTTTCTGTATGCCTTTCCCCCCTTCCCTCTCCTGTTCAAAGTTTTGGTAAAAATAAGGTCTCAACCATGCAAGGTGATTCTGATTGCTCCAGATTGGGCCAGACAGCCCTGGTACCCCTTGCTGTCCCTAGCAGTCCATCTTCCCAGGAATTACAACCTGTTAACATCCTCTCAGGGAAGGATTTGGTACCCCAATCTTCAGTCTCACAATCTCAAGCATGGCTCTTGAAGAGTTAGTTTGCAGATCTGCATCTTTCCCAAGGGGTTCTGGATATCCTTAAGGCTTCTCTAAAGCCCTCCACCAGAAAGACTTATAACTCCAAATGGAAAAGATTCAGCATTTGGTGTTCTAAGAAACATATTTCTCCAAACACTGCTGAATTGCCGACGGTTCTGGATTATATGGTCCATCGTAATGGCCTTGGCCTCAGACCAGCTACTCTCAAGGTACACTTGTCAGCGTTTTCTGCGTTTTTGTCTGTGGGGAAGTCTTCCTCACTGTCTTCCCATCCTGTATTCTGTAAATTTTTTAAAGGATTGCTTCACACCAATCCTCCTTTTTAGAGACCCTGCCTGGGATTTGAATGTTTGCATTGCTCAACTTATGCAACCCCCCTTGGAGCCTATGTCTTCAGCAGAGCTTAAGTACTGGACTTGGAAAACTGTGTTCCTGGTAGCCATTACCTCTGCCAGGCGTATCAGTGAATTTCAAGTGCTGTTAGTGGAACCTGATTTTTATCTCCCTTCACAGGGATAAAGTGGTCCTTAGAACCAATAGAAAGATCTTCCCTTGTCAATCTTCACCATTCATTACTTCTGTGGTAAGCCGGAGGTGCACCCAGCCACGGAGCTTTTTTTTTTAAGGGTTAGCTCTAACGCGCTGTTCCGGACCGACGACAAGGCCATTTGCGAGGGGCGGCCGTTAGTAGCTACCAACCCTCTTCCATCTCAGTTCTGTTTCTCCCGCCGTCGAGGCTGCACCTGCTACGTGGTTGTGACAGTGAAAGTACGCAGTTCGTATTATTTTTCCGACTCCTCGTCGTCCTCGGTGTTACACTCGACGCCATACCACGGTAAGACTGTTCCTTTTCTATCTAGTAAGGCGTCGGGTGTTTTCCTACTGTTTTTTGCCTTAATTGTTTGGCTATGTCCGGGTTCTGAGCAAGTGTTTTGAAGACTGGCCGCCTCGATGCGGGCCGGTGCTCCTGTGGCCGGTATTTTCCATCTCGGACCTGCATGATGTGTCTTCGTTGCCTGGGACCCAACCATGACATGGATCTGCACGCCTGTTTCTCCATGGACCGTCGTGTCCTCAAGTCCGCTGCTGGGCTGCTGCTGGCAAGGCTCCCCGCGACCTTGGGAACGGCAGTCATGGAGGATTCCCAGGTAAGGTCTCTAGGCCTTTCCCCGGTCTCCTGGCCTATACGGTCCGCTGGAGGAGGAGCTCTCTCTTCTTCGCTTAAGAGGAAGCTTTGCGTGTGTCGGGGAACGAAGTGTCCTTTCTGGGGCCGCGACGGTGACACCGCCGGCAGTCACCTCCTTGAGGTGCAGGCTCCCCAGTGTCGAGGCCCATGATTTCTGGGCCGGACACCGTGGACCTCGACGCTTTTCTCCGCGCCAGCTGATCCCGCATCGGGATCGAGGCGCGCTCGCTTCAGGATCGGACGGCGCCATGGCCTCGGCATCGGCTGTGGCCTGGTCTCGCCTCCCGGCGCTGGTCGGCTCTCCACACGGAGCAGTGCCAGAGGCCTCGCTGGTGCCGCGGGAGTGCTAAGGCTGGTCTGGCTGTCGCTGGTGCTCGGGGCCGACCGCCGCTTGGTACGGTGCGCTGCACATGGGACCCCCGGGTGGCCAGTATCGAGGTCCTGCTGGTCTCGCTTTTCCTCGGAAGCCGACGACTCAGATGTGGGACCCATCCTGGTACCTTCACCTCGGGTCGGGTCTCCTGTGGCACGGGGTGCCAGGCGGCAGCGGGCCCTCCCACTGTCCCCCTCCCGTCCTCCCCGAGGGCTGTCTGGCTAGGGGTGGCCTTGAGTCCCAGGGGGTGACGTGTGTGGGACTAAGGAGAGGCTCCCCTCCCGGGGATCGGTGACAGCAGCCTCCTGGGTGCTGTTGCTCTCCTGTGGGCGGGGAGCTGCGGTCGAGGAGGAGGCTCTCTCGGAGTCCGGGGTTGAGGGGCAGGGGACGGGACCTCGGTCTTCATTGGCCACCCCTGGTGGGGTGGCTAGGAGCCGCAGTGCTGAACCCGCCCTCCTTCCTCCGGGCTCTAGAGTACCCTCCGTGGCGTTGCTGTGGGCTGCCCTTCTGGATCCATGCAGTCCCGTTTCATCACAGGAGGTTCTCCTGGGCTCTTCCAGGCTCCGCCTCAGGGTTCCGTCTTGCGCCTGGTTTGTTGTCCGGGACCCGCCAGCTGGGCTCCGTTCCCGGATTTCAGAGTCCTGGCAGAGGTCAATTGCCTCCTCGTGAGGTGCCCTCTCCATATCTCTGCCTCCACCACCCCGCTCCCGGGCCATGTCGGTCCTACTGGTCCGTTATCCTGGGAGCAGTTCAGGGTTCTGCGGCGCCTTCCCTCATACGTTAGATGTATGCATGAGCGGGTCTTCGACTCTCCCCACCGCCGCGGGGAGTCCTCTGAGCATTCCAAGCTCTCCATCATCCTCATCTCCCTCCTTTGAGGAGAGGAACCCTGCTCATCTCTCTCCTCCACGCTGATTTCACTGAATATCAGCGATTCCTCTGAGGATGGTGAGGACCTTCGGATCTCTTACATAAGGAGAGACACACTGAGACGGAGAGTGCTGCAATTCCTTGGAGAATTCATTGCCCAGCACTTGGTGGTACTTTCCTGGCCTGTCCTTCCAGGAGGCGTCTATCCGTTCCTGGCAGTCGCCAGCCGCCTCTTCTCCAGCCCCGGCTGACTGTTGGCGTAGGGATTGTGCCCCCTCGGAATCTCTAGGTACTCTCCTAACCCCCTCTGGCTTGGTGTACCTGGAGACTCCCTCCGGGCGCCGTTGCCTGGCGCTGAACGCCACCGGACCTAATTCTCTACAGTTCGACCGGTGAATAGAGAGTGTCTTCTTCTTCTCGTGTGGTTGCTTGTATAGCATCTCATCAGGCTCACCACGCTGCCTACAATCGGCACCTGTGGTCGATGCTCTCAACTCCTAGCATCGATGCCTGATGCGAACCAAACAGGCAAGCTGTTGCCCTCTCGCTATAGGCCTGGAGCTGGCAAGACACCAGGCAGGGGCATCTTCTGGCCAATGGGGTGGCTTCCAGGCTTGCGGGGACAGCGATCTGCATTAGGCGGACGGCATGGCTTCGTCTTTCAAGGTTGTCACCCCTGGCCCGGCGTAGGGTGATGCGCTCTGCCTTCCGGGGGACCCGTCTCTTTTCCTCCAGAGCTAGGAGACTTTTGCAGGGGCTTCCTCCGTCTCCACATCCTCGGGAGGCACCTCCTAGCTCTTCTCCCACTTAGGCTTTTCTCTGAACTAGCCAGGGTCTTCCCCTTCTGTTTCTCACCAACAGGAGGCTGGGGGTCTTGTTCCCTCAGGGTTTTACCCCTTCCCCCTCCAGGGGGAAGCGGGGCTTGGTACTCACCCAAGAAGTAATGAATGGTGAAGATTGACAAGGGAAGATATGAAAATTACGTACCTACTGTAATTCTTGATCTTCTCTTGTATCTTCACCATTCATTACTGATCCCACCCTCCTTCCCTCAGTGGCCTCCTTCTGTGGCGTTTCTCCTCCCGTCTCGTCTCCTCTCTCTTATTGGCCTTATGCCCCAAAAAAAAAAAAAAATCTCTGTCCTTGCCATTTTCTTGAATGGTTTCAGGAAATTCTTTACTCTAAGATTCTTGGGCATTTATTGCAGGAGTGCTATGTCATGAGGAGATGCACGACTATCTTCCTCCATATTTTCAGGCGAGGCACTCCTGGGGACTCTGCCTAACCCTTTCTGTGCAGTTATTTGGTCCCAGAATCTTCTGCTAATCAATTACTAAGCCCTGGAAACCCTTCCCTTTTTTCCAGAGTAAGAGGAACGATGCAGGTTATACCATTCTTTTCCTTAAAGCTGAGGAACTCTTTCGGACTGCTTAGGATGCAATCCCTTGCCTTCTCAGGTCATGTTTCCTCCATAAGCCTGTGAGTCATGCTCTGTCTTGACCCCCTTTTTCAAGAGCCCTTCCGCGGGCATTGCTGCAGGAAAAACATTTACAGCCGCTGGCATATCTTGCCAGCCTCAAGTCTCTATCTGCCTTGGCATAGCAAGTCCGATTGAGTCCCTCTATATTCCTTACAAACCGCCTTCAAAGGCTCAGTTTCTTTCTATACTCTTCTAGAGCAGCTCTTCCCAAGCTGCTTGGGAATCAGCTTTTTCCTAGCTGAGCGCTTTCCGGAACAAGGGTCTGCTCGATCAGTCCAGGAGCTCTCAACTAGGATAAAGGAACGTGGCATGTTGGGGTCCAAAGACTCTGCCCTCCTTGGTCTGTCTAGCTGGTTCGGAGAACCTTCTCTTCAGCACTACCAACAGGGATTCTTGCTCCCTTGTTAATTCGAGCCTTAAGCCTCTCAGCTAACAATGCTCGTTGGGCATTATTGCCTCCTCAACATGCTACTCTTTTTTCTTCTTCTTCTTTCTTTCTGCTTTCTTCATCCTTTCTTTCTCCTTCCCTTTTCTCCCTATCTGTTCCTCCTAGTCTCGCCCCGGAAAGGAGGCCCTGCGATCCCTTAGGGCAGGAATACTCTCTCCTCTGTCTGTTCTCCATCGGCTTATTCCTTTTTCAGTTTATTTTCCTTCCTTTGCTATCCCTTGGCTATCTTGCCTCGCTTTCTCTTTTTTCACAATATATTTTTGCCTCTCCGGCTCACACAACTGAGATGGAGGAGGAGTCGGTAGCTACTAACGGCCGCCCCTCTTTGTGATGCAATCGTCGGTCTGATGGCGCCGTTAGGAAGCTTCGCCTTTAAAAAAAAAAGCTCCCGTGGCGGAGCGCGCTCCGCTTACACCCAAGAAGTAATGAATGGTGAAGTAACAAGAGAAGATCAAAATTACGGTAGGTACGTAATTTTCATTTCTTGCCCAAAGTGGTTTCAGACTTCCATTTAAACCAGTCTGTGTCTCTCCCTGTTTTCTTCACTGATCATTCTTCCTCAGGAGAGAGGAGGCTACACAGTTTAGATGTCAAAAGAGCCCTTAGTTCGACATAGAGCATACCAAAGGTCACATGTTTGACTCCCTCCAGTTGTTCCTCACCTATGGAGAAGTGGGAAATGGCAAACCTGCCACCAAGAGAACTATTGCTAGGTGGATTGTGTCTTGTATACAATTCTGCTATGAGAAACTGGGAAAAACTCCACCCTCGGGCCTGAGGGCTCATTCCATAAGAGGTACAGCTGCTTCCCTGGCTGCTGCCAGGGATATCCCTCTCTTAGAAATTTGTGAAGCAGCCACCTGGAAAACAGTCCATACCTTTACCAAGCATTACTCTCTGGATATCCAGGCTAGGAGTGATGCTCTGTTTGGCACAGCAGTACTTCAGAGCCTATTCCCAAAGTAGGTTCTGTCCCTCCTCCTTGGAGGTACTGCTTGGTAGTCTGCAGTTGTCAGAATACAGCAAGACTTCATGTTGTTTGAAGAAAAAATTACTCGCCTTAGTAATTATATTTCTTCTAATGAAGTCTTGCTGTATTCTGACCTCCTTCCCTGCCTCCCCTCTCAGAACCTGTTTTTGGGAAGTGGGTGGGCAGGTGCAGTGTTGCACCCCAGGGGTGTTTTTTGCTTGCACCCTCCTTCCCTTTTTGTTTGGGTGCTTATTTATTATTGTTATTTTTAGTACATTGGGTTTGGTTTTTGGGTTTCCTTACTTGAGTCTTCCTTGGGAATCCAAAACTTTTTTCAGCAAGTTGGCTAGTAGAATTTTTGCAATTTCCACATAGAATTTTTAGTTTCGTTGGGCTCGTAAGAATCTGACGGTTTAAGTTCAAAACACTCCAGACAGAGACTTCAACCGAGCTCAAGCTCAGTGTTCCAGCCCTGCGTGGAAAGTTAACTTTGTTCTCCGGGGCAGTTCAAAGGTTGGGAATCACTGCAATTGTCAGAATACAGCAAGACTCCATTAGTAGAAATATAATTACTAAGGTTAGTAATTTTTCTTGTTGACCCAGGATCAGGGGACCCTGGTCCATCCAGGCCTCAAGTCCCTTCAGTTGGACGCGTGGCTCCTGCAGGCGTAGCTCAAGCCCGTTTAGTCTCCCCAAGTGGCCGAGATTCTGGTGGAGGCCAGGAAGCCATCCACTAGATCTACCTATGCCATGAAATGGAAACGGTTCACGATCTGGGCCGTTTTCAAAGATTTCGAGCCTTTCTCGTGCTCTGTTGGGCGGCTTCTGGATTACTTGCGTCATCTCTTCGATCTGGGTCTTAGTCATTCTTCTTTGAAGGTTCACATGGCGGCCATCTCGGCCTAA
Organism: Neoceratodus forsteri; assembly: GCA_016271365.2. NCBI lineage: Eukaryota > Metazoa > Chordata > Ceratodontiformes > Ceratodontidae > Neoceratodus > Neoceratodus forsteri. The sequence goes on along the minus strand of CM057449.1, from coordinate 498,447,067 downwards.
CATGTTCCTTTTGGAGGCAGGACGTTTGCTCAACTGGAGGTCTCTTAAGACCTTCCTTAGAGGGGTCCTCCACTTGAGACCCCCTGTTCGGGTTCCTGCCCTTCCTTGGGATCTGAATTTTATCCTGGAGAAGCTTACTCTGCCTCCTTTCGAGCTGGCAGCTTCAGCAGATCTGAAGTTCCTCTCGTGGAAGACTCTCTTCCTAGTGGCCATTACTTCTGCTCGAAGGATTTTTGAGCTTCAGGCCCTGATGTGTAAAATCCCGTATTTGATTTTTCACAAGGAATGTGTGGCTTTGCGTACCAACCCTTAGTTTCTCCCCAAGGTGGTAGCGGAATCTACGCTGAATCAATCCATAGAGTTGCCTGCTTTCTTTACGCAACACTCCAATCAAGGGGAGTATCTCTTGCATACTGTGGATGTTCACTGGATTCTGAGATACTACACTTCCAGGACGAAGGATCTCAGAAAGACTGATCAACTGTTCATCTCTTTTGCTCATAAAAGAGAAGGCAATGCTGTTTCCAAGCAATGCCTATCTAAATGGTTAGCTCATTGTATCACTTTCTGTTATGACAAGTACAACAAGACCCTGCGGGTCAAGTCAGGGGCCACTCCACCAGAGGGGTCGCTGCCTCTGCTGCTTGTTTAAAGAACGTGTCAGCGGCTGACATTTGTGCAGCCGCTACTTGGACTTCTGTCCATACCTTTGCAAAATATTACAGTTTGGATATTGCCTCTCACCGTAGAGCGGGCTTTGGGTTGGCTGTTTTGCAAGGTCTCCTTTCTTAAGACCTTCACAGCCAGAGGGTCTACTTCTGAGTAGTTTCCTCCTCCCATTGGCTTCTTCTTGTTCCAGGCTGCTTGGGACTCAGTCCTATATGTAATTACCTACTGCAAGAGCCCTCTCAAAGTAAGATAGTACAGTTACGTAAGAAGTTACCGTAACAGTAGATCTTCAAGAGAGGCTCTTGCAGCAGGTCTATCCGCCCTCTACACTAAAGCTTTATCAGCTCCTTTTCCAGGATGGAAAATATCCGCTTCTCTCTCGTCTTACCTTTTGGCGGGAAAGAACTGGAAGGCAGGCGTGGGTGACCGCCCCTTTCTACTGACGTTGCTTGACGTCAGTCACCTGACGTGGGGGCATTCCCCCGCCAGAGACTGCTAGCTAGAAATTTTTCCGTGGGGTCCTGACACCTGCCGGCTTCAGTCCTATATAATTACCTACTGCAAGAGCCTCTCTCGAAGATCTACTGTTAGGTAAGTTCTTGCGTAACTGTACTTTACACATGAGTAACCCTCTATCTTTTCTGTGTAAATCTTCACCATTCATCACTAGTATGGGTATCTGGCCGGAGGCTAGGACCCAGTATCTGGCTGGAGCTAGGATTCCTCGGGAGCTTTAATTTTTGTTTTTTTGGAGGGAGAGTTGATGCAGGGGTAGCGCCGTCCTCGAGGCTGACATGATACGTGACGCTCAGGGGTTGGCCGTTGTCTGCTGTCTACTCTGCCTTGGCCCCAGTTCTTCTTCCGCCATCGAGAAAAGACCTGATGGGAAGATTTTGACAAATTCATCTGCGTTTTGCAGCCTAGTCGTCGGCCCAGTCCGTTGGTCGTTTTCATGTTCAGCTCACAGTTCTGCTACTTGTTTTTGTTAATTTCCGTCTGGTCATGTCTCGTTCTGGGGACAAGAAGAAAAAGTCGAAAGCAGGGCGGCCTCCTATGTGTTGGATGTCTCTGCGGCCATCTTTACTCCATAACGGACCAGCATGACCAGCGCCTCTCCTGCCTAGGCCCAGGCCACGATATGGATCATTACGATGCCTGCTTTTCGATGGATTGCCGAGTTTTGGAGATGCACGCGTTCAAAGCTGGACATGTGCCGCCAACTTTCGGAGGGCAGGTTCGCAGTAAGCGGGCCAAGGTAAGAACTCTCTGCCCTTCCTCCGGGTCCCCTCCTGGTCTTATACGGCCCGCAGAGTAGGGGGCCTTCGCCAGTCTTAGCCTTGCCATGGTGGGGACTCCTCCCACGATGCAGGAAGCCCAGTCTGGCGCTCTCGGGGGCCAGTCGGGAGGCACCATGTTGGCAATCTCTTCCTCAGAAATGAAGCCTCGCTGATATCGAGCTCTGGGGCCCAGGCTGGCACCGTCCTCTACACAGTCTTTCTGCGCTGCCCTTGGCTCTAGTGTTGCTTGCAGCACTGGGGGCCAGGCAGCGCAGCGGGCGATGCTGGGCTGCTCCTCTGTGCCGCTTCTGACTCTGGCACCATTTGCAGTGCCGGGGATGAGAGCGGCGCAGGACTTGTTCTTGGTGCCGCCTCTGGCTCCGGTGCTGTTCGCGGTGCCGAGGAAGGGGTTGGGGCTGCCTTTGACTGTAGTGCTGTTCGTGGCACCGAGGAGGGGGTTGGCATTGATCACGGTGCCGCTCCAGGGTCTGGTGCCGTTCGTGGTGCCAAGGAGGGTAGCAGTGCAGAGGCTGGTGCTGCCTTCGACTTTGGTGCTGTTCATGGCACCGAGGAAGGAGTCGGCGCCAATCGTGGTGCCGCTCCAGGCTCTGATGCCGTTCACGGTGCCGGAGCTGGAGGTGGTGCAGCTCGTGGCCCCGGGACTGGGAGGGATCGTGGAGTGGTCTGGGTTCAGGCCTCTCAGTCCTCCTCCTCCTCGGACTCTGGGTCTGACCCGGACCGGCTCCCGGATTCATCTGGATCCTCCGATTCTAAGTTGCTCCCTTAAGCCAACACTGCCCCAGAGAAAATAGAATGCTATGCTAAACATGGAATGTTTAGCTCGTGCATCTAATTTCAAACTGCCCAGTGTCAATTGCCTACATTTTACCTCGGGTTTCTTCTCTCTGCTGCAAAGTTCATATGCCCTGAAGATTTCTCTCAATCAAGACAGATTCCTGTAATGCATAGAGCAAAAAAAGTAAGTATTTTTGTTTTATTTTTCATTACTGCCTAGTGTCATTGTTCTTTAGTGTTTTATACCTCATTAGTTTTAGATTTAAACTTGTTCGGTTCCTTTGAACCGAGATGCAACAGACCTTTTTTTTATTTAATCAGAACCTTTTTAGAGGGTTCCGGTTACTTTATTCTTTAATTTTTTTTTTCATTTTAACCGCTTTTGAACCAAGGTTTATGGGTTTTTCTCTGCGGTTTCTCGGTTCCGGATCCAATTGGAACCACTAGTTTTTTCACTTTATTGGTTCCTGAACTGACCGTTATTCTATTGAAACCAACCGTAAATATTTAAATTTAATCTATTTTTGGTCGGTTACTGGTTCCTGTTTTCTATAATGTCAGACAAGCCTAAAAAGAAAACGGGCCCCCCTGGGTTCAAGAATTGCTTGAAGTGTGCAGAGGTGTTTGCCAAGGCAGACAAGCATGATCTTTGCTTGATTTGCCTTGGGCAACAGCACTTCAGTGAAGACTGTGATGTGTGTAAGTCTTTCCCTGTTAAGACAGTGGAAAAACACAAGGAGAGGCTTGAATGAAAATTAGAGGAGGAGTCGATGGGCTCTAACGAGTCCACCCCTTCTAAGACTGTGGCAGTTTCTTCCAGAGCCTCTAAATCCACCCTTGGTACGGGTGAGGGCTCTGGCAAGAGAGGCAGTCAACCGGCTGACTCCCTGGTGCCTGCCAAAAAATTAAAGAAAACCAAACACACTGACACCCCAGCTGAAACGCCTCAAGGGGTCCCTCGGATGCCTATTAATGTTCCTTCTCCTGCTGAGTGGACACAGACTTTCATATTACTGTAGGTGCTGCAGGGTTTATTACCACCTCAGCAGCCTGTGATTACTACTGCTGAAAAAGTGACTGTTAACCCTCTTTTGCCTACTGCTACAGTGGCATATGTAGAAGATGACCAAGATGAAGAGGGAATTGAACCTGAGGTGTCACCAGAACAGGATTTTGGCTCCCCTCCCAGACCCTCAGAGGATTTCTCTTCCCATTTTTCTTTTGTTAAGAAAATGGTAGAGACCCTGGATCTGCAAACAGCTGAAGAGATCCAGGATGAAGAGGAGGCACAATACATGGAGCTTATGGGGCTGACACCCTCAAAAAAAACTCCTCCTACCTATCTACAAATCTTCAAGAAGGATGTTTTAGAAATCCTAAATGCTCTCAATACAGTCATGCCCACAGATGAAAAGTGTGACAAGAAGTATCAGTTAGAAAGATATGGTGCTGAGTTTCTTTTTAGTCACCCAGACAGCCAGGATATTGTTCAGCAGGCTGCCTGTGAGAAAGCCAAAACTGCCTTATCCTCTCACCCCCCCCCCCCCTTAGAAGGATTCGAGAAAGATGGACAGCATGGCAAAAAAGAGGTTCCTTTCGGCATCCCTGGCAATTCGTCAAGCCAGCTACCAGGCCTATGCAGCCCTTTATCAAAAAGTTCTCTTGCAGTCAGTAGTGGACAGTGCTGAGGCTAACCCCTCTTTATCAAATCAAAATCAAATCAGCTTTATTTTGATAGCGCCTTTCAAAACCAAGGCGCTGTTCATAAAAGCCATACATAAAGATAACATTTAAGAACAAACATTAAAACTATCATCCGCAGCTAGGAAAAGCTAAATTAAATAAGTATGTTTTTAACTCTATTTTAAATCTGTCGACAGTTGGGCATTCTCTCAACCAGTGTCAGAGCTGTTAGACACAGTAAAATTGGGCTTGGAGGCTTCCAAATACCAATTTTCAGATGGCAGCTGACACCAGTGATACAGCTGCAAGGTGGATGGCTGGTACCATTGCTATAAGAAGAGTTGCCTGGCTGAGGGCTGCCAGCCTCACCCGGGACACCCAAACTAAGGCAATGGACTTTCCTGTCGAAGGCCACTCCCTTCTTGGTGCCCAGACTGAGGCATATATGAAAAACTAGACGAATATAAAGCTACTTTTAGGTGCAACTCGACCAGAGACAGGCCCTCTTCTTCAACTTCGTCTTATTCTAGGGGAGGCAGGGGCAGGTCCTCTTTTAGGAGGCCTTTCTTTCTGGTACAGGCTGTTTCCCAGCAGCAGTACCAACCACAGCAGACTGGATTTTACAGAGGTAGAGGTAGAAGGGGTTCTCGGAGAGGATCCCAATCTGCTCAGCCTCAGCAGCAAGCAAAACAGAACCCGTGACGTTTCCCTTCAGGCTGCTTCTCCACATCCTGTAGGAGGCAGACTCACCCACTATTTCCAGGAATGGTTATAAATAACCACAGACAAGTGGGTCCTGGAAATAGTGAATCAGGGTCTCTCCCTTTGCTTCAAGTCCCTTCCTCCTCCAAGGTTAAAACATTTTGCACCAGCTCCCTTCTCCAGAAAGAAAACTACTGGAGCAGGAGATAAATGCCCTACTGCTGGCAAAAACAGTGGAGCCTGTCCCTCACAACCAAAGATGGCAAGTGTTCTATTCCACATATTTCCTAACAACAAAAAAGAATGGAGAGTGGTGGTCTATACTAGACCTCAGACTGCTAAACAGGTACCTGGTAAAGCCCAGGCTCAAAATGGTCACAATGGCCATGATTTTGCCAACTCTGCAAAAAGGGGACTGGCTAGCCTCATTGAATCTAAAGGATGCATATTTCCATATTCCATAAGAGAGTCACACAGAAAGCATCTCAGATTCCCGTCAGGCCACTACCAGTTCTCAGCACTTCCCTTTGGCCTTACCATAGGTGTTTACCAAGTGCATAACAGTAGTAGTGGCACACCTCAGAAGACTGGGTGTCACAATTTTTCCTTATCTGGACGATTGGTTAATCGTAGAGAAATCCCACTAACAGGTGTCAGATCACCTTCAGATAACCCAGGATATGCTGCTGTCCCTGGGATTCCTTCTCAATACCAAAAAGTCAGTCCTGACCCCTGTGCAGATTCTGCAGTTCATAGATGCAGAACTGAATACAGTAGTGGGAAGAACTTTTCTCCCTCAGGAGAGGGCAGAAAGCATTGTTTCTGGCAGGCTTATTTGCCCTGGGCAGGCCAAAGCCAGCAAAACAGTTTCTTCAACTGTTAGGGCACATGGCTGCAGCAACAAGCACAGTCATAGATGCCAGGTTTCAGATGAGAGATATTCAGTTCCACCTCAGAGCACACTGGTGCCAAAGCCACAACCCCCCCCAAAGCCAGTACCAGACACACAACCGTTACTACAGGCCCTCCAATGGAGGGAACCGGAAAATTTAAGGGAAGGGGTTCCATTTCTGCAGGAGCTTCCTTCCCTGATTCTCACCACCAGTGCTTCCCTGCTTGGTTGGGGTGCTCAGTTAGGGGAATCGCACCATCCACGGTACTTGGGAGAGTGCAGACTCGCTCCTGCACATAGACCTGCTGGAGGTAAGAGCTGTTTATCTGGTCCTTCAGGGTTTCTCTCATCTTGTACAGGGGAAAGGTGGTACAAGTTAGAACAGACAATACCACAACATTCAAACAACATGAAGTCTTGCTGTATTCAGACATAATGCAGTTAGCCCCAGCACTTGAACTGCCCCGGAGAGGAAAGAGTTAACTCCATGCAGAAGCATGGAACGTTGGGCTCGAGCTCGGTTTTCAAACCTCTGTCTGTGGTACTTACCAGTGCAACTGTCAGATCCTTTACTCGGCCTAACAGTGAAGTCGCTCCGGAGATTCCTCTGCTCGGTTTGGTAAAAGTAAAGCGTTCGGTTTAAAACTTGTTCTTTATTGTTTTTTTCGGATTTCCAGCCTCTGCCTGTGGTACAGGTAGTTTGGTAGATAGGTAGTGACTGTATTTTATTTTAAATAACTTGTGGAAATTGTTGGTTTCTTTGGTTTCTTCCCCGGTCAGTCCGGTTAGGAACCGACCTTGTGTTTCCTTCTAATTTTAAATTTGTTATTTTAGAGTGGTGTTCTGGTACCGATCAGTTTCAAAAGAACCTGGCTTTTTCTTGGTTCTTTTCCAAACCCGTGGTACAGTTGTTACTGATCGGTTGCTATTTCCTGGCTTGAACGCTTCTATAGGGTAATTTTGGTAGGCTGGCCATGTCTGAGAAACCCAAAAAGAAAACTGGTCCCACTGGGTTTCAACACTGTACTGAGTGTGGGGAGGCCTTTGCCAAGGCCGACCCCCACCTCATCTATGTTTATTGTCTGGGTTTGACCACCTCCAGTCAGACTGCCAAATTTGCAAAAACTTTCCTAAAACCACTCTATAAAAAAGACTGAGTAGGTTGAAGGAAAGGGGGGCCGAGAAGTCCGTAGACCCGGATGGCCAGCCCAGTTTGGTTATGGCTGAACCTGAGGAGGTGCCTACTGACCTAGGGAATACCTCCTTGAGTAAAAGGAGAGCACACTCTGAGGGGTCGGTTCCGTCAAAAAGGAAACGGAAGTCTGCCGGTTTGGATCCAGTACTGCTTACTCCAACCGCGGATGAGATAGCCAAAGCGATTAGTATTGTCCAGTTGCTTCGTCCGGTTCCATCTGATTACGATCCGGATGCTTTAGGCGGTTGGTTCGGTCAGAACCGGCTCCATCGGATTACGATCCAGATGCTTTCTTTGAGGAGTGGGAGGGAGACGAAAACTATCCCAATGATGACTATGATGGTGGGGGTCTGGATGTGCCCATTGAACCGGACATCGCCCCAGACAGACCCTCTGTCTCCCCTCCCAGGCTTTGAGTCCCCTTCTCACTCCTTGTTTTACAAGAAGGTGGTGGAAACCCTCCAGCTCCCTTTGGTTGAAGCTGCTGAGGAGGAAGAAGAGCCTGATTTTGTGGAGATGATGGACATCCCAGAGTCCAAAAGCTTGTGTATTCCCCTTCACAAGTCCTTGGGGAAACAGACACAAAAGATTCTACAGACTCCTAACTCTTTACCTCCTGTAGATAACAGAATGGACAGGAGATGCATGTTATCAGGCTCAGCTGCAGAGTTCCTTTATTCACATAGCAGCCATGTTGGGGTAGTGCAGGCTGCAGCCTGTGACAGGGCAAACATTCCTTTGGCTTCACACCCCCCAGACAAGGACTCCAGGAAAGTCGATGCCATAGCCAAGAAACTATACTTGGCATCCTATTTGGGACTCAGGCAAATTATATGGCCTACACAGCCAGATACCAGAAGTCCAGGTGGGATCGGTTCTGGAATTGGCTGGCCGCCCCCAGCTAGCCAAAGAGCTGGAGGAGGTGGCTGCGGATGAAATTGAGCATCCAAAGTACAATTTCACGCTGCTGCCCACTCCAGCGATGTAGCATCCAGAGTCATGGCTACATCTGTGTGTCTCAGAAGGCATGCTTGGCTCAGATATACTAGCCTATCACAGGACACGCAGTCTAAGGCCATGGATTTTCCTGTAGTTGGTAACTCTCTGTTTGGGGAGCAGACAGAGGCTTACATGAAGAAAATGGACGAATATAGAACCACTTACAGGAGTGCACAGGCCAAGGAAAGGCAAGCCACTCCTCAGAGGCAGCAGTCCAGGGGCAGGCCTTTTCACAGGCCTTTTTACCAAGCCCAGGCCTCCTTGTCTTACCCACAAAGGTTTTTTTTCCAAGGGAGGGGTAGAAGGGGATGAGCAGGGCTGCTTCTTCCTCCCAGTCTAAGCTTCTGTCAAGCAGACACCCTGAGGTGTCAGCCGGGTTGACTCTTCAATCCCAGTAAGAGGCAGGCTGGCTTACTGCTTTCCAGGCCTGGAAGTCTGTTACCTCAGACAAGTGGGTCTTGAAGTAGTAAGCCAGGGACTAACCCTCAGCTTAAAGGTACCCAAAAGGAGGGCCAAGTCTTTTCCACCTGCATCAGTTTCAGAAACCTTTGCCCTTGAGGCAGAGGTTTCCTCTCTCCTGGCTCTCAGAGCCGTAGAGAAGGTTCTTACTCAACACAGGGGAAAAGGCCTGTACTCCAGGTACTTCCTCACCCCAAAAGAAAACAGAGGAGTGGCGACCTAACCTGGATCTAAGGTATCTGAACAAACGCATTTCAAAACCCAGATTCAAAATGGTAACTCTGGGAATAATCCTTCCCTCTTTAAGGCCAGGAGATTGGCTAGCATCACTGGACCTCAAGGATGCCTACTTCATATCCCTATAAAAAAGTTTTACTGGCTTTAATATACTTTTTTTTTAACCCTATTTAAGACTGTACTGGGTTTACATGCTTACTGCTATGGACTTAGAAAATTCAGTGCATTGTAAAATCTGTGTAGCCTCTGTCTTGAGCCTAAGGCTCCTGCCCTTGACTTTCATTCTTAATCATCTTCCTTTGTCCCCTGTCCTCCTCCATCTCTGTTCTGTCCCTCCTGCCCTCCCCATCAGTCTGTTCTTTTGTGCTTGTTTTGGATTCCCGAGTTAGCCGGCACCTTGCCTCTGTCTGAGACCGCCCCCTGACTTGCCTTTCAAGTTGGTGCTCAGCTCTCTTTGTGTGTCTCTGTTTAGACCCCCCCCCAATCTGCTCCTATTAAATCAGCTGTCTCCTTCCTTACAGGTGCCATTTGCCCCCACGGGCAGCGGTCATGATCCAGCCATAGCACCTCTATGGTGCAAGGAGCCTGATCCCCTTCCCCCCCAAAGAGATAGATAAGGTACGACGCTTGAAAAATTGCCACGATTTCTCTGGGCTGTGTGAACGCTGAACCGGATCATCACTTGCAATTTGCTGTTTTCAATTTCAGCGCCTTCTCAGGGTAGTGCTATTAGCTCCACGCCTGTGTAGAGCTCCCTGACTGGCTGGTCTCACTCACCTGAGTCAGGAGCACCCGAGACGTGTGGCTTAATGTAAGCCTGCATCCCTGTACTTGGCTTCTAATTTATATATTTTAATTTAGCCTGTTCTGCTCGGCCTGTGTAAAGTAACTTACCATTCTCCCCCTGCTGCAGTTTCTCTCTAACTGTATGTGCACCGATTCAGTGCTAGCTCTGCTAACTTCCCCTTGATTTTTCATCCCACCCCCAGCGCCCCTCCCAGGCCTCCTTTAAATGCAGACAGTCTCCGCCCACTCCTATCTAATGTTTCAATTTATTGGTTACTTACTGTCGACTGCAATTCCTCCCATCCCCTTTTTGCAACTAAGCCTTCTAGCAGCTTTATCTCATTCTGTCTTGCTGAGGCATACCATTTTGGTACTTTAGGTTTGCTTATTGCTCACTAGCATATCCTGTCTTGCTAAGGCAGTTGATTTAGGTCAGGTGATCTCTCTAGTACTTGGTCTGCTCCAGAGTAGTAGCTAAGAAATTTGCTTCAAAGCCTCTCTGCCCCTAGTACTATTCTATAGTCAGGTGAACTCTTTTCTTAATACCCTGACTAGGAGCTGTACTTAAGGATTACTGCTTCAGGCTCCACTGCCTATAGTAGTATTCTGCAGGGATTAAGAAACTCTCCTCCATTGAGAATCCCTTCTTTTGCCCGCACTTGTAGTGCCCATTGGGTGATAGTCTCATAATGAGAGCATATTACCTGCTTCTATGCTTAGAAACATAGAAACATAGAATTTGATGGCAGATAAGGACCGCTTGGCCCACCTAGTCTGCCTGTTTTCCTACCTAACAAATAAGCTGCAGATCCTAGTTAAACAGCTTACTTCCTCCTACCCCCCACTAGGACTGCCTTATGTCTGTCCCATGCATTCTTGAATTCCCTCACTGTTCTTGACTCCATGACCTCCTCAGGGAGGCTGTTCCATGCATCCACAACCCTCTCTGTGAAAAAATACTTCCTCACATTACGTCTGAGCCGTCCCTCCTCTATCTTCAAATTGTGCCCCCTTGTTCTTGCACATCTCTTTTTCTGAAAGATGCCACCCTCCTGGACTTTGTTGATTCCCTTGAGGTACTTAAAAGTTTCTATCATGTCTCCTGTCTCCCTCCTTTCCTCAAGGGTATACATATTAAGCTCCTTTAGTCTTTCTTCGTATGTCTTCTGGTGCAGACCCTGCACCAATTTGGTTGCCTCCTCTGGACAGCCTCCACTCTGTCTTTGCGGAGATGGGGTCTCCAGAACTGCACACAGTACTACAGATGGGGTCTCACCAACTGTCTGTACAGAGGGATAACAACTTCCTGTTTTCTACTGTTGATGCCTCTCCCTGTACATCCCAATATCCCCCCAGCCTTCCTTACTGCCTTCTCACATTGCTTGCCTACCTTAAGGTCATCTGATATAACTACCCCCAGGTCCCTTTCCATTTTTACTGTTGTCAGTATCTCACCCCCCACTGTGTACTCTTTCCCTGGGTTTTTGTTTCCCAGGTGCATTACCTTGCACTTCTTTGCATTGAGTCTGAGCTGCAGAAAACAGGAAGTTGTTATCCCTCTGTAAAGACAGCTGGTGAGACCCCATCTGGAGTACTGTGTGCAGTTTTGAAGAACCAATCTCCGCAAAGACATAGACAGGATGGAAGCTGTCCAGAGGAGGGCAACTAAAATGGTGCAGGGTCTGCACCGGAAGACGTATGAAGAGAGACTTAAGGAGCTTAATATGTATAGCCTCGAGGAGAGAGGGGACATGATAGAAACTTTCAAGTACCTCAAGGGAATCAACAAAGTCCAAGAGGTAGCATCTTTCAAAAAGAGGTGTGCAAGAACAAGGGCACAATTTGAAGATGGGGGCGGCTCAGAGGTAATTTAAGGAAGTATTTTTTCACAGAGAGGTGGTGGATACATGGAACAGCCTTCCTGAGGAGGTTGTGGGGTCTAAAACTGTGGGAGAATTCAAGAATGCATGGGACAGACATAAGGCAATTCTAGGGGTGGGGTAGGAAGAAGTAGGCTGCTGGTTAACTCGGATCTGCAGCTTATCCATTAGGTAGGGAAATGGGCAGACTGGGTGGGCCAAGCGGTCCTTATCTGCCGTCAAATTCTATGTTTCTATACATTTGACCATTCCTCCAACCTTGCCAAGTTCCTTCTCATCCTTTCCACTCCATCTTGTGTATCAACCCTGTTGCAAATCTTTGTGTCGTCTGCCTTGAGACATACTTTTCCTTCCAGTTCCTCTGCAGTGTCACTTATAAAGACATTAAAAAGGACCGGTCCCAGTACTGAACCCTGCGGTACCCCGCTAGTAACCCTCCTTTCTTCACTGTGGACTCAGTTTACTACTACCCTTTGCGTCCTGTTGTCTAGTCAACTTTTTATCCAGGCTACTACCTTGGGACCCACTCCAAAGCTGGCTAACTTGTGTATTAATCTTTTGTGTGGGACTGTATCAAATGGCCTTGCTAAAATCTAGGTAGGCCATGTCCACAGCCCCTCCCTGGTCTACTACTTTGGTCACCCAGTCAAAGAAATCTATTAGATTCGTCTGACATGACCTTCCCATCGTGAATCCATGCCGCCTTGGGTCCTGTGCCCCACTGGCCTCTAGGTACTCAACAATTCTTTCCTTCAGAAGTGATTCCATCATTTTCCCTACCACTGAGGTCAAACTAACTGGTCTTTGGTTTCCTGCCTCTGTCCTGCTCCCACTTTTGTGAAGAGTAATCACATCCGCCCTCCTCCAGTCCTCAGGTACCACCCCATCCTCCCATGATTTGTTAAAGAGTGTAGTCTGCGGTGTCACTAGTTCTACCCTTAGTTCTTTTAGAATTCTTGAGTGAATCCCATCAGGCCCCATTGCTTTGTCCACCTTCAATTTTATTAGTTCTTTCAGAACCCTTTTTTCTGTAAATGGACTGGCATCGACCCCCGTCTTCAGAGTGTTTCTCCTGTTTTGTTTAGGTACCTCCCCCTCCTCTTCCTTTGTGAATACTGAGCAGAAATATTCATTCAGTATCCCTGCTTTTTCACTGTCACCCTCTACCCACATTCCCTCCCCTTTATTAAGCCTCAGTATCCCTCCTTTGGTCTTTCTTCGCTCCCTAATGTACCTATAAAAGGTCTTAACCCCCTTCTTAACAGAGTTGGCTATCCTTTCCTCGGTTTGGGCCTTTGCTATTCTGACTGCCTTCCCAGCCTTTTTCTGCTTTAACTGATAAAGTTCTCTGTCCTGCTCCTTTTGTGTTTCCTTATATTTCCTGAATGCTATCCTTTTCTTCTTAACCTTCCCTGCCATCTATTTTGAGAACCATAGCGTTTTTTTCCTTCGTTGTGTTTTGTTTTGCTTTACACAAAGGCTTGTTTTGTTGCCTCTATGATGGCTGTTTTGATTACTCCCCATTCAAAACAGCCGTCACAGAGGCATCACTTCTCTCTGCTCATCTTACATGTATTGGACCTGAACGTGAATCAAAAAATAACTCCTAGAGTGGAGAATGGCTCTCTTTTTACATTGTCCGACTGGGACTTTTCCTATCAAGTAGAAGAACTTGTATGTGCTCTAACTTCCCCTAGCCTGCTGCTGGTCCTTCACCTGCACTGGCATACAGGAACTCTCCTAGAGACTGCTCGCAGGGCTATACCACCTTCTGCATACTCCCCCCTACTCCCATTGACTCTCTGTCAGGGTATTATTGTATGCAGCATCAGGAAAACTGGGAACTAGCCTCAGAACTCCCTGTACTGCTGCAGACAAATCACGTAACCGAAAGAAGACCCAGCCACCCACACTTCTCCTAGGACTCTGCAGGAAACTCTTGTTCCTGCTTTTACTATGCTCAGGAAATGTTGAGCTTAATCCAGGCCCTCTGGCACCCATGGAATCCCCAGCAGAGCTACAAAATCTCAAGGGGCTTACATTCTTGCATGTTAATAGCCTATTAAAAAAATCCTTGAGTAGCCTATTTAAAAAAATCACTTCTGTTCAGGCCTGGGTATGTCATACTGCTCCAGATGTTCTGGTGATAACGGAGTCCTGGCTTCGACCGGTGACCAGTAACAACGGAGTTAACATCCCCTCCTACTCTTTGTTCAGAGCCGACAGGCAAACCAGAGGTGGTGGGGTAGCTATTTACATCAAGGATAAATTCCCTGCCTCCATAATTGACTCCGCCTCTGTCCCAAAATAATTCGAAAGCTTGTCATTAAAGATTGAAATTGCCACTGGTGTCTCATTATGTATAATAGGATGCTACAGACCTCCATCAGCTGGACTACAGTTGTTAAAACATCTCAAACATCCTGGGTTCGACATCTTCAGAGTGTATCATACTAGGGGACTTCAACTTTGACTGGCTCTCCAGTGCATCCGCCCCACTTAAAATGTTCTGTGATTCCCTTGGGTTGTCACGCTAATAAACGAATCTACTCATCCTAACAAGCTCAACCCTAATAACAGTACTCTCTTGGATATCATTTTAGTTAACAAACCCCATTTATTTTCCCATGCTGGCGTCTTTTTCTCTGATATTAGCGACCATTGCTTCATCGCGTGTGTAAGATCCACTCTTAAATCCACAACTGTACCAAAATTCTCCTTTGAAAGGTACATACGCAACTTTGATCTCCATGGGTATATATCAGACCTAAGAGACTTCATGCGATAGCAGGACTGCTATCTAGCCAAGTCCCTGATTACGGCTTATGATATTTTCTCAGAAGTTGTGCTGGGGCTGTTAACAAATATGCTCCCATAGTAAAAGTTTGTGCCAGAAACAAATCCTGTCGGTGATTTACAGAAGACCTGAAAGATGCTTTTCGGAGTAGAGATGTACATTGGAGAACTGCTAGGAAAACTAATTTAATAAATGACTGGAATTCTTTCCGGAGGGTGAGGAACTTCTGCACCAAAATGGTCAGAGAAGCCAAAGCTAATTTGTACCGCTCTCAGCTGGAGAGCTCCTCAAGAAATGCCTCCAAATTCTGGAGGACTATCAGACATTGAAGGTCACACCACTGTAAATTCCCTACCTACTAAATTATTGATCGACAATACTGTCATCTCCAACAGACGGTCTGTCCTCTATGCTCTCAATAATCATTTTGCCACTGCAGGGCTAGCCTTTGACTCCTCTCCCGCAAATATCCTCCGCCAGCAAGATTAGATACGCAAGAAAAACCCATCCCCAGTCCATCCTTCTCTCTGCAGCCTACCTCCCTGAAAGAAGTCGAAGATCTTCTCCTTCAGCTGGGCACTAGGAAAAGTGCTGGGGCCGACCTCATTGACCCGTACTTCTTAAAGGTCGGCTACCGTGTCCTTGCAGTCCCAATTACTCATCTCTTCTACTTCTCCTTGTCCCAGGGTGACCTACCGCCCATTTGGAAAAATGCACTTGTGGTCCCTTTGTTTAAATCGGGAGATCCTACTGACCTCAGTAACTACAGGCCAATCTCCCTACTTCCAGTTCTGTCAAAGATGCTGGAGAAAATAGTGAACTCCCAGCTTCGGAAGTACCTGGAATCAGAAAAATTGCTCAACCCGTTACAATCCGGTTTTAGAGCACAGCACAGTACAATCTCTGCTCTAGCCAATGTGACAAACTGGCAGCTTGAATTAGACAAAAAAAACTGTCTGCGCAGTTTTCTTGGACCTAAGCATGGTGTTCGATACCGTTGATCACAGACTGCTTCTGTCGTCTCTCCGGAACATTGGTTTGGATTCCCTATACCTTAAATGGTTCTCCAACTACCTCTTAGGATGACTTCAACAAGTAAAGGCAGAAGGGGAAGTTTCTCCACAAAAACCCCTATTGAGGGGTGTACCGCAAGGTTCCATTCTTGGTCCCTTGCTCTTCACCATTTATATTAACAACGTAGATGCCCCCATCAAAGAAGCACAAATACACCTATTTGCGGATGATACGATACTCTATGCTAGTAGCCCCACACCTGAAACGGCCTGTAAAGCCCTTCAAAATGAATTTAATCTGCTGCAACATCAGCTTATAAAACAGAAACTGCTCTTAAATGCAAAAAAAACAAAGCAATGTTCCTCTCACCCCTTCAAAATGCAATAAATCCTGCAATTGCTGGGACACTCCCACAGATCACTACCATTGTAGGTGAGCAGTTGAACTACGTACCAAAGTTCAAGTACCTGGGGGTCTGGTTAGACCATAGACTTACTTTTACAGATCACTCAGAAGAACTGGCAAAGAAACTTAGACAAAGACTTGGTCTGTTCTTTAGGATTAATAATCATCTCTTCACAAGAGACGCTAAACTGAAACTGGTTCAAACTACCTTTCTTTCCCTATTGGATTACGCAGACTTTCTATGTAGTCAGGGACCTGCAGGTACCCTAGCCAAACTCGATACGCTTTCAAACAACATGAAGTCTTGCTGTATTCTGACACATGCTGTTAGGTCTTGCCTTTCAACTGCCCTGGAGAACAAAGAGTTAAACTTTCCATGGCCAGCATGGAATGTTCACCGCGAGCTTGGTTGAAGCCCCCTGTCTGCTGTTGTTTAAACTCCAACCGTCAGATTCTTTACTCCGCCTCACTGAACAGTCGCTCCGGAGATTTCTCTTTTGCTCGGTTCAAAAAAGTCGGTTGAAGTGTAATTGTTTTCGCTCAGTTTCTACCGAATTGCTGTTACCGATCAGTCGGTTCAAGTCTCTGTTGTGGTACCATGAGTACTAGATAGGTTTTCTGTGTAGTTTCTGTGTGGAACTTGTAAATTGTGGATTGGTTCTGCTGAACCGATCAGTTTTCAGGTAAAAAAGTTTGTGATTTACTTAGAGTGTGGTAACCGGTCCGTATCGGTTCTAAAAAAAAAAGCTGATTTTATTAAGTTTTTTTCCAAGACCAGTGACACGGTCAGGACCTGATAGGGTAGTCTTGCCTGGCGGATTGCCAAAAGAAGGCGTTTTGGTTAGGATTGGCCATGTTTGAGAAACCCAAGAAAAAAACCAGGCCCACTGGGTTTCAACACTGCAGTGTGTGTGGGGAAGTCTTTGCAAAGGCTGATCCCCACACCGCCTGTGTTTATTGTCTGGGGTTTGACCACCTCAATTCAGACTGCCAAATTTGTAAGAATTTTCCCAAATCTACCCTGGAAAAGAGATTAGGTAGACGGAGGGAAAGGGAGCCCGAGAAGTCCGCTGACCTGAACAGCCAGCCCGGTTCGGTTCCGACCGAACCAGAAGGAGTGCCCTCTGACATGGGCGATACTTCGGGCAAAAGGAGAGCCGATTCTGAGGTGTCGTTTCTGGTAAAAAGAAAAGATAAATCGTCCGGTTCGGACCCAGAAATTCATACTCCAACCGCCGATGAGATAGTCAAGGCGATAAGGATAGTGCAATCGCTTACTTCAGTTCCGACCGAACCGGGATCATCTGGCAGGGGTTCGGTTCGGTCGGCTCCCCCGGTACCGGATTACACTTCGGAAGAATTTAATGAACCAGAGGAGGAAGAAGGAGAGTGAGGATGATGATGGTGATTATGAAAGTCTGGATGTGCCTATTGACCCGGACATCTCCCCAGACAGACCTTCAGGTGTTTCTCCTCCTAGGCTTTCTGAGTCCCCTTCTCACTTTGTTTTACAAGAAAGTGGCTGAGACCCTCCAGCTTCCTGTGGAGGAAGCAGTAGAGGATCAGGAGGAGCCTGATTTTGTTGAGATGATGGACATCCCAGAGTCGAGGAGACTGTCTGTTCCCCTCGACAAATCCTTTGGGAAACAGACACGTAAAATTCTTAAGACTCCTAATTCCATACCTCCTGTGGACAGACGAATGGACAAGAGGTATACTCTTTCAGGCTCAGACACCGAGTTCCTTTCCCAACAATGCAGCCATGTTGTGGTAGTGCAGGCTGCTACCTGTGATAAGGGAAATATACCCTTGGCATCGAACCCCCCAGACAAGGACTCCAGGAAGATTGATGCCATGGCAAAGAAACAGTACATGGCAGCATCTTTGGGACTCAGGCAGGCTAACTATATGGCCTACACAGCTAGATACCAGAAGTCCAGGTGGGACACTGTGCTGGCTCTGGCTAAACAGGCCCCTGACCAGCTTGCCAAGGAACTGGAGCAGGTGGCTGCAGATGGGATTGAGGCATCCAAAGTACAATTTCATGCTGCTGTGGACTCCAGTGATGTTTCATCAAGAATCATGGCTACATCTGTGGCTCTTTGGAGGATGGCTTGGCTCAGATGTACTAGCCTATCACAGGATACCCAGGCTAAGGCCATGGATTTCCCTGTTATTGGTAATTCTCTGTTTGGGGAGCAGACAGAGAACTACATGAAAAAAGATGGACGAGTATAGGACCACTTACAGGAGTGCTCAGGCCAAAGAAAGGCAAGCTACTCCTCAAAGGCAGCAGTCCTGGGGCAGGCCTTTCCAAAGGCCTTTTTACCAAGCTCTGGCCTCCTCTTCTTACTCTCAGAGGGGGTTCTTTAGAGGGAGAGGCAGACGGGGGATGAGCAGGCCTGCATCCACCCCTCAGCCTAAAGCCCCTGCCAAGCAGACACCCTGATGGGTCTGCCCGGGCCGATTCTCCCATACCAGTAGGGGGCAGGCTGGCTTACTTTGTCCAGGACTGGAAGTCTCTAACATCAGACAAGTGGGTCCTGGAAGTAGTAAGCCAGGGACTGGTTCTCAGCTTCAGAAAATTTCCCAAGATGAGAACCAGATCCTTTCCACCTGCAAATCCATCAGAGACCCTTGCCTTAGAGGCAGAGATTTCTTCCCTCCTAGTTCTCAGAGCTATAGAGAGGGTTCCCACCCTACACAAGGGCAAATGATTGCATGCCAGATACTTCCTAACCCCCAAAAAGACAGGAGAATGGCGGCCCATCCTGGACCTAAGATATCTGAACAAACACCTTTTAAAACCAAAGCTCAAAATGGTGATTCTGGGAATAATCCTTCCCTCTCTAAGGCCAGGGGACTGGCTAGCCTCCCTGGACCTCAAAGATGCCTATTTTCACATTCCCATCAGGTGCTCCCACAGAAAGTACCTCAGGTTCGAGTTGCCCTCAGGCCACTATCAATTCAGAGCAATGCCCTTTGGCCTAACATCAGCCCCAAGGGTTTTCACAAAGTGCCTGGTAGTAGTGGTTGCTTTCCTAAGGAGAAAAAAGATCTCCATCTTTCCATACTTGGACGACTGGCTCATAGTAGGTCAAATATTTTTGCTCAGTATTTACAAATGAAGGGGGGGGGGGGTACCTAAAACAAACAATAGAAACACTCTGGATACAGAAGTTGATACCAGCCGATTTACAGAAGAAAGGGTTCTGAAAGAACTCGTAAAACTGAAGGTGGACAAAGCAATGGGACCTGATGGGATTCATCCCAGGATTCTAAAAGAACTAAGGGTAGAACTAGTGACACCACTGACTGCCCTCTTTAACAAATCATGGGAGGATGGGGTGGTACCTGAGGACTGGAGGAGGGCAGATGTGATTCCCCTTCACAAAAGTGGGAGCAGGGCAGAAGCAGAAAACTACAGACCTGTTAGTTTAACCTCAGTGATAGGGGAAATTATGAAATCACTTCTGAAGGAGAGAATTGTCTAGTATCTAGAGGCCAGAGGGGCACAGGACCCAAGGCAGCATGGATTCACAGCGGGAATGTCATGCCAGATGAATCTAATAGATTTCTTTGACTGGGTGACCAAAGTAGTGGATCAGGGAGGGGCTGTGGACATGGCCTACCTAGACTTTAGCAAGGCATTCGACACAGTCCCACACAAAAGATTAATATACAAGTTAGCCAGCCTGGGAGTGGGTCCCAAGATGATAGCCTGGGTAAAGAACTGGCTGGAGAATAGGACACAGAGAGTAATAGTAAATGGAGTCCACTCAAGAAAGGGGGGTTACTAGTGGGGTACCGCAGGGTTCAGTATTAGGACCGGTCCTCTTCAATGTCTTTATAAGTGACATTGCAGAGGGACTGGAAGGAAAAGTATGTCTCTTTGCAGATGACACAAAGATCTGCAACAGAGTTGATGCACAAGGTGGGGTGGAAAGAATGAGAAGGGACTTGGCAAGGTTAGAGGAATGGACAAATGTATGGCAGCTTAGATTTAATGCTAAGAAGTGCAAGGTAATGCACCTAGGAAATAAAAACCCAGGGGAAGAGTACACAATGGGGGGTGAGATACTAACAACAACAAAAATGGAAAGGGACCTGGGGGTAGTCATATAAGATTACCTAAAGGTGGGCAAGCAATGTGAGAGGGCAGCAAGGAGGGCTGGGGGGATACTGGGATGCATAGGGAGAGGCATCACCAGTAGAAAACAGAAAGTTGTTATCCCTCTGTACAGACAGCTGGTGAGACTCCATCTGGAGTACTGTGTGCAGTTCTGGAGACCCAATCTCCACAAAGACATAGACAGGATGGAAGCTGTCCAGAGGAGGGCAACTAAAATGGTGCAGGGTCTGCACTGGAAGACATATGAAGAGAGACTTAAGGAGCTTAATATGTATAGCCTCGAGGAAAGGAGGGAGAGGGGGGACATGATAGAAACTTTCAAGTACCTCAAGGGAATCAACAAAGTCCAAGAGGGTAGCATCTTTCAAAAAAAGAGGTGTGCAAAAACAAGGGGCACCATTTGTGAAGATGGGGGGGTCTTGGCTCAGAGGTAATATAAGGAAGTATTTTTCACAGAGAGGTTGTGGATGCATGGAGCGGCCTTCCGGAGGAGGTTGTGGTGTCAAAAACAGTGGTGGAATTCAAGCATGCATGGGACAGTCATAAGGCAATTCTAGGGGGTGGGGGTAGGAAGAAGTAGGCTGCTGGTTAACTCGGATCTGCAGCTTATCCATTAGGTAGGGAAATGGGCAGACTGGGTGGGCCAATCTGTCCTTATCTGCCGTCAAATTCTGTATGTTTCTAAGTCTCCAGACCAAGTCAGGTCACATTTGCAAATGACTCAGCAAGTGCTCACTTCCTTAGGATTCCTTCTCAACCTTCCAAAGTCAGTTCTCGAACCAGTACAGCTCCTCACCTTCATAGGGGCAGAGCTGGATACAATAAAGGCAAGAGCCTTCCTTCCCCTGGAAAGGGCAAGGACCCTTATGGAACTGGCCTCTTCATTCACCCTGCAGGTGTCTCGACCAGCAAGGCATTTCTTTCAGCTTCTGGGCCACTTGGCAGCTTCCACAGCAGTGGTCCACGGAGCAAGATTCCAGATGAGGGACATTCAGTTCCACTTAAGAGCCTTCTAGTCCCAAAGAAAGGATTCCCTTACCAAACTAGACCCAGTGACTCAAACCCTGATCCAGGCCTTGCAGTGGTGGGAGGATCAGGACAATTTGAGACAAGGGGGTTCCTTTTGTCACTCAGTCTCATTCAGTGATACTCACCACAGATGTTTCCCTGCTGGGCTGGGGAGCCCATCTGGGGGATCTTACCACCCAAGTATTGTGGTCACCTCAGGAATCTCTGCTTCACATCAGTCTCTTGGAGCTCAGGGCAGTGTTTTTGGCACTGCAAGCTTTTTCCAAATCTGTGCAGAACTAGGTGGTCCACGTCAGAACAGACAACACCACCACCATGTGGTACATCAGCAAGCAGGGAGGCACTCGGTCTATGGCCTTGTGCACAGAAGCAATGAAGTTGTGGTCCCTGGCCTATTCCCTACAAACCTCTCTGATAGCAGTTCACCTCCCAGGGAAGGACAGTGTCCTAGCAGATGCTCTGAGCAGAATATCCTAGGACCGCCGTCTGCCGGGCGCAGCGGTGGGATTTCCGCTATACGCCAGCGACCGGTTCGAACGGACCCGCGAGTCGCCGGAGGGCTGGCCGGGAGATGGATTGAGCGTCCGCTGGACTGCTCTCCTTCTCCGGGGAGGGTTCGGGCAGCATCAGGCGATGGGGACTCTAAGCGGGTAGAACACCGCTACGCTCAAAACATTGGGCGGGGCAGGGCGTCATGCGTCATTACGCCCGCCTTCCCAGAAAACGGAAAAAGGGACGGTTGCCGCCACCTCCATGAAGCCCGCCGCGCTGATTAGCCCCCAGGCCAAGTCCTCCGACCATTACGGTCTCTGCGGATGTTCCTCCTCCATCCCGGTGTCACCGCTGGGGGGGTAAGCCACGGGCATCGGAGGACTAGAGGCCGATTTGGGGTGGAAGTCATGGTCCGTGACGGTTGAGAGTACTGGTGGCCGCAACCAGGTTGGTTGGTGGAAAAAATGTAAAAAAAAAAAAGAATATCCTAGGACCATCACGAATGGATCCTAGATCCTCTAGTTTTGAAAATGATTTTCTCGAGATGGGGCACTCCAGAGATAGATCTTTTTGCAGCCCCAGACAATCACCATCTTTCCTCTCTTTTGTTGCAGACCCCGAGTCTTGGGCTCAGTCCCCCTGGATGCTCGGATCCTGAATTGGGAAGGGAAATTTCTGTATGCTTTTCCCCCCTTCCCTCTCCTGTTCACAGTGTTAGTCAAGATAAGGTCACAACTATGCAAAGTGATTCTGATTGCTCCAGACTGGGCCAGACAGCCCTGGTATCTCCTGTTGCCATCCCTAGCAGTCCACCTTCCCCTGTCTCTTCCCAGGAATTACAACTTGTTGACATCCTCTCGGGGGAGGATTTGGTACCCAAATCTTCGGGGTCTCAATCTCAAGGCATGGCTCTTGAAGAGTTAGTTTGCTGATCTGCATCTTTCCCAATGGGTTCTGGATATCCTTAAGGCTTCTCGAAAGCCTTCCACCAGAAAGACTTACAACTCCAAATGGAAAAGATTCAGCATTTGGTGTTCTAAGAAAAATATTTCTCCAGATTCTGCTGAGTTGCCTATGGTTCTGGACTATATGGTCCATCTTAATGGCCTAGTCCTTAGGCCAGCTACCCTTAAAAGTACATTTGGCAGCTGTTTCTGCTTTCTTGTCAGTAGGCAAGCCATCCCCTCTGTCAGCCCATCCTGTAGTTTGTAAGTTCTTCAAGGGATTGCTTCACACCAGTCCCCCCCTTTAGGGATCCTGCTCCTGCTTGGGACCTTAATGTTTGCATTGCTCAGCTTAGGCAACCTCCCTTTGAGCCTTTGTCCTCAGCAGAACTTAAGTACTTGACTTGGAAAACCGTGTTTTTGGTAGCCATTACTTCTGCCAGGCGTATCAGTGAATTGCAAGCCTTTCAGTGGAATCTGATTTCATCTCTTTCCATAGAGATAAAGTGGTCCTTAGAACTAACAGAAAGTTCTTACCTAAAGTAGTTTGATTTCCACCTCAACCAGTCTGTATCTCTCCCTGTTTTCTTCACTGACCATTCCTCCTCGGGAGAGAGGAGGCTACACAGCATGGACGTTAAGAGTCCTTAGCTACTACATAGAGTGTACCAAGGGTCACAGGTTTGAGTCCCTCAGTTGTTCCTTACATATGGAGAAGTTGGTAAGGGCAGACCTGCCACTAAGAGATCTATTGCCAGGGGGATTGTTTCTTGTATACGATTCTGCTATGAGAAACTGGGTAGAACTCCACCTCAGGCCTGAGGGATCATTCCACTAGAGGTACAGCTGCTTCCCTGGCTGCTGCCAGGGATATTCCTCTCTTAGAAATTTGTCAAGCAGCCACCTGGAAAACAGTCCATACTTTCACCAAGCATTACTCTCTGGATATCCAGGCTAGGAGTGATACTTGGTTTGGCACAGCAGTACTTCAGAGCCTGTTTTCAAAGTAGGTTCTGTCCCTCCTCCATGGAGGTACTGCTTGGTAGTCTGCAGTTGTCAGAATACAGCAAGACTTCATGTTGTTTGAAGAAAAAAATACTCACCTTAGTAATGTTGTTTCTTCTATTGGAGTCTTGCTATATTCTGACCTCACCCCTGCCTCCCCTCTCAGAACCTAGATTTTGGGATGTGGGTGGGCAGGAGCAGTGTTGGCACCCTAGGGTGTCCTTTTTTCACCCTCTTTTGGTTTGGGTGAGAGGTTGTGTTTTGGATGTGTTTTGTTTTTGGGTTTCCTGACTTGAGTCTTCCTTTTGAAACCAAAAATCTTTTTATATAGATATATTTGCCAGTTGGCTAGTAAGAATTTTACAGTTTCCGCACAGAACAGCTAGTGAGTCTTTGCTCATAAAGATCTGACGGTTGCAGTTTAAACAGCAGCAGACAGGGGCTTCAACCGAGCTCGTGGTGAACATTCCATGCTGGCCATGGAAAGTTTAACTCTTTGTTCTCCGGAGCAGTTGAAAGGCAGGACCTAACTGCATATGTCAGAATACAGCAAGACTCCATTAGAAGAAACAACATTAGTAAGGTGAGTAATTTTTTCATTTGTTCCATCTGCATTCTCTAGGATTGCAACATTCAACCCTAAAAGTTCGTCTTGCTTCATTTTCAACCAACCTCTCTGTAGGGAAAGGAGTATCAATAGCTCTCAAACCCTATATTTAGAAGGTTCTTTAAGGGCCTTTTACACCCGTTTCCCCCACATAGGGAACCAGTGCCAGCTTGGGACCTCAAGATTTGTATTGCCCAGCTTATGCTCCCACCATTTGAACCAGTGGCTACTGCAGAGCTAAAATACCTTACGTGGAAGGTAGTTTTCCTTGTGGCACTTACCTCTGCTAGGAGGATAAGTGAGTTACAAGCCCTTTGTGTGGAAAAGGACTATATTTCTTTCCACAATGATAAGGTAGTGTTGAGAAGTAACAGAAAATTCCTTCCCAAAGTAGTTTCTGACTTTCATCTAAATCAGTCTATTACCGTACCAGTGTTTTTTACAGCACACGCCAGTTCTGGTGAGCGTAGGCTGCATAGTCTGGATGTGAAAAGAGCATTAAGCTATTATATAGTCAACACTAAGGATCATAGGCAGGACAGACAACAGTTGTTCTAGGGACATGGATATGTTGTTCATCCACACTCATTGGCAGGTATCCTTGCCGCTTTAAATCTTGCCGGAAGGTCTTCAAGCTTGCTCCTCCCACCCACCCGGGTGGTATAACTCACGGCTCCGCCCCATGACGCCAGATCTTCCTTACCGCTTGGAAGCTCAGGTTCCCTCCTTAACGCTCTGCGTTTGTGACTAGTTCCTATTTCTCCGTTTGCGGTTTAAAAATAAATTTTGCAAAAGACTTCAGTCTTCTATCCCTGGACTGCGATGGACAATCGACTCCGGTTTGGAGATGCCCATGCGAGACAGAAGATGTCTCGGGCGGATCCACACTCCGTGTGTCTACCATGGGCCTTGAGGCACGACCGCGAGCTTGCGACCTGTGCTCATCTTTCTCGGCCTCGTCCTCGGAGACCGCCTCGATGCAACTGGGCCGTCCGAGCGTTTCCTCGGTGAAGTCAAGGAGGCCGGTTGGCGGTGTCAGCGGCGGCGAGCTCGGCGGATCCAGCTCGGCGGATGGTCGCCCTCGAGAGAGAGGCGGCGGGCGTATCTTCTGGCGCGGCTATTCCGCTCTCTCTGGGTTCTTCCTACACGGCTTCTTTTAAGGAGCTTTGTCTGTCCCTCTACACTAAAGGAGAAGGGCCTGTGTCTGCTGGACCTTATTCTCGGTCCAAAAAGAGGACAGGGAGTGAATCCCTCCGTCAGCGCTCTTGGGAGGCGGAAAGGTCCCTCTCCCGGGCCGTCGACCGTCGGCTTGTCACCGCTCGGCTTGCCGCCACTGGCCTCACGGTTTCCCGTCAGGTCAGTTGACCGAGACTCCCACCGATGAAGTCGAGATTTTCTCGACCCATTGGACGGGCTGTCGCCTTTAGCAGCCGAGATTCCCCTCTCCCCGGTTCCCCCGGGAGGAGTTGAGGATCCCGTGGGCTCGCCTGTGCCTCCGGTTCCGGAGCCCTCGGATGGACCATCCGAGCCGAAGGGAGTGCCGGTTCCGGCCGACACCTCCCCGCACCGACCTCGGAAATTCCGGGACTCTCGGTCTCGGTCTCGGACCTCTTCGCGGTCCAGCCGATCCCACCGTCATAGGCGGTCTCGGTCTCGGCACCGCGGTAGTAGCGTGCGCGGCGTCCTCTTCCTCCTCCTCGGATGAGGGAGGCGAGCGTAAATTCGTCGGCGAGTGCGAGGACCTTATGTTGCAA
This sequence comes from Neoceratodus forsteri, assembly GCA_016271365.2. Taxonomy (NCBI): domain Eukaryota; kingdom Metazoa; phylum Chordata; order Ceratodontiformes; family Ceratodontidae; genus Neoceratodus; species Neoceratodus forsteri. Next base: position 498,421,314 of record CM057449.1, on the reverse strand, counting down.
CAGCTCCTCCTGGCGGGAATAAGCCGACCTGTCGCCTTCCGGCCATTAAGTGGCTGTCACGGAGCGGCCGACACAACCCCTCGACTTATCCAGGGCCTATACCCAGGCGGTTGTTCGGCCAAAACCAGCTGCTCCACGATTCGGTGGAACCTCCGCCTCACAGCCACTAGTGAGGCTCCGACCAAGGATTCTCGATCGGCTAAGGGTCTACCCATCGGCTGTCAGTTACCCTCACTCCCGACCGACCTCGGCAGGTGAAGGGTGGCTCAGGCCAGAGCAGCTCTTGAGGACTCTTCCGAGTCGAAGATGATTCCTCCTTTTTCTCAAGCGACTGGACTTGGAGTCTTCAGGAGGTCAGTCAATGGGCCGATAGCCCGTCGTCCTTCCTAGGACTGCTTGGCTCATCTCGAGTCTACGGGATGGGCTGAACCCGTTCCAAGCGGGCCAGGTATCCCTCACGGAGATTCTGGACAGGGGATTCTCGACGGAGGCCTTTCCGTGGCCGAGGCCATAGTGGGTCCGGCACTGGAGCTTTGGCAGCGCCCTGCTTCCTGCCCTGCGCCTTCGGCCAGGATGGCCAGGAAGTATCACGGTCCCTACCGGTTCCTTGTCCGGTTTTGGAACACCCTCTGCTGAGGGTTGGTTTACCGACAGCGTTTTCGGTAGCGACGGCTAGCCAGGGATGTGGACAAACCTCCTGACAAGGAGTCAAGAGAGTGGACTATGTCAGGCGAAAAGTCGCTGCGTCCTCTCTCGGCCTTACGTCAGGCCAGTTCGGCCGTCCTCATGGCACATTTTTCTCATGCCTGTTGGGCTCCTGGATGAGTCATCCCTCATCTTCCCGCCGATCTGCAGACTACGGTTAAGCAGGTGCGGGACCAGGAGCAGGCAGTGGCCAAACAGCAGCTCAGACTGCTTTGGATATGGGGACTCATGTGCCAGATCGTTGGTGACGCGGAGTGGCTATCTGTCCGGCGGGCTTGGCTGAGGATATCCACCTTTACTTCGGATACCCAGCACAAGTTGGCGGATGTTCCCTTTGGGGACTGACCTCTTGACCCCTGGGTGGAAGGTCACCTGCAGAGGATGAGAAGTCCAATGCCACCTTGGACTCGGTCTCTTCCGCTCAGAAGGACAAAGGCATCAAACCACAGCCTAAGCCTTTAGTCCTTCTGTGCCCCGGCCGCCTGGCCCCAGCAACGTCAGGGCCAAGCAGGCTCAAACCTTGGCATCCCAAACCCAAGCCGCCGGCTTCCTCTAACAGGAGGCAGGGAGGAAAGGGCCAGGAGGTCCCTCGGCGGTCCCTCCTCAAGCCTGCCCAGTGACGGGCTGAGGTCGCCCCCATCCCGTCACCTTACCCTAGGTCCCCGTAGAGAGGCGGCTCCAGCACTTCCGTTCCGCCTGGTCCGCTGTTACCACGGACAGGTGGGTCTTGGAGGTGGTGGGAAGAGGCCTGCCTCTGGAATTGACAGGCACCACCCTTCAGAGCTGTCGCCCCTCGAGGCTTGAGGATCCCCAGCCTCACTGGCGGCTCGTCGAGCCGACGCTCTCCTCCTCCAGAAGGAGGTGGTAAGAAGGTGGTGGACCCTCCTTCAGACCCAGGGTTTGTGTCCAGGTACTTCCTGGTTCGAAGCAGACGGGGGCTGGCCCCATTCTCGCCTCTACGACCTAAACAAGTTCCTAAGGTCTCGAACCTTCAGGATGGTCACTCTGGCTCAGATAATACCATCCTTGGGCAGGCGTGTGGTTCTGCTCTCTGGACTTGCAGGCTGGCGTTTTTCACGTCCCTATCCGTCCGTCTCCTGAGATTCCTTCGCTTCGGCGGAAGGATCCCTCTTGAGTTCAAGCCATGCCCTTGACATTCTCCAGCTCCCAGGTCTTCACCAAATGCATGGCAGTGGTGACAGCATTCCTGTGGCGCCCGAGGTCCAGGGTGTCCCTTACCTGGACGACTGGCTGATAGCAGCTCCCTCCAGGAAGGAGGCGGAGTGGTCAGAGATCTGGCCCTCCAGGTCTGCTCTCAACTGGGCCTCCTTATCCAGCGAGGCCAAGTCGGAACTCGAGCGAAGCAGGTGATTCTATTCATCGGCGCAGCTCGACTCTCTTGAGCCAGGAGCGGCTCCTGGCGGACAGGGCCGAGTTCTTTCCTCCTTTGCCCGATCATTTCTGGTTGGGCAATTCGCCCTGCCAGGACTTCCTCGCCTCCCTGGGTCTCATGGCGGCCTGCACCAGCGTGGTCCGTTGGGCCCGCTGGAACATGCGTCCCTTCAGTGGGGACTGGCCAGCCAGTGGTCTGGCGCTGCGATCCCTTGGACCAGCGTGTCGGTGACACAGGGGATGTGGAGCAGCTCTTCAGTGGTGGACCGTTCAGATCATTTGCAGGAGGGCATCCCGTTCGTCCGCCCGAGCCGACGGTCTCTCTATCGACCGATGCCTCTCTGATGGGTTGGGGTGCCCATCTGGGGGAACACAGGGCTCATGGCCTCTGGTCCCCGCGGGAGTCCCGATGCCACATCAACCTGCTGGAGCTCCGAGCGGTCCGCCTAGCTCTCACCGCCTTTGCTCCGTTCCTCCGGGGTCAAGTGGTCCGAGTCCAGACGGACAATACCACGACCATGTACTATCTAAACCGCCTGGGCGGGACGCGCTCCATGCTTCTATGCAAGGAAGCTCTCCGCATTTGGTCATCGTGCGCAGCCTGGAGGCGGATCTCCTAGCCATTCATGTGGCAGGAGCCTCCAACACCCTGGCCGATGCCCTGAGCCGGATAGGGGCTGCATCCCACGAGTGGTCTCTCCTGCCGGAGGTAGTACAGCATCTGTTCTCCCTTTGGGGCACACCTCAGGTGGACCTGTTTGCCTCCATGGAGAGCAAGCTGGAGTCTGTTCCATGCCCGCCCCCTCAGCAGGGCTCGCTGCAGGGGATGCCTTCTCGGGCAATGGACCCCGGCCTCTTTCGCCTTTCCCATTTCCCTTGATCCACAAGGTGCTTCTCAAGGCGAGGAGGGACAAGGCGCAGGTGATCCTGATAGCCTCAGACTGGCCTCGCCAGTTCTGGTACCAGATCTCCTCAGTCTCAGCTCCAGGACTCCGCGGCAGCTTCCAGCTCGCCGGACCTGCTCTCAGTCAATCAGGGAAGGTGTTCCATCCGGACCTTCAATCCCTGCACCTGACGCCTGGTTCCTGGCGGCTAGAGTTCCAGGCCTTGGGTCTTTCCGGAGGTCCTCAATGTAGTTGGCGTCCCGTAAGAGTCGACCAGAAAATGCTATGCCTTCAAATGGAAAAGGTTTCCATTTGGTGTCAGAACAAGGCTGGACCTTCCTCCTGTTCCTTGGCAAGCATCTTGGACTATTTGATGGTCCCTTTCTGATCAAGGGGCTTAGGTCGGCGACCCTAAGGGTGCACCTGGCAGCCATCTCTGCTACCGGGCGTGGGCGGGAAGCAGTCGATGGCGCAGGAGGAAGGTGGTCTGGCGCTTTTCAAAGGCCTTGATCACATTCCCTCCAGTCTTGAAACCCCACCTCCGTGGGATCTACTGCTGGTACCAGCAAAGCTCATGGGCAAGCCATTGAACCTATGCCAGGTGTGCTCTCTCTCACCTGTCGTGGAAGACCGCCTTCTTGGTGGCTATCACGTCAGCCAGAAGGATGGAGAGGCTCCAGGCGCTTTCCATCGAGTCTCCTTACCTGGTCTTCCACAGGACAAGGTTGTCCTGCCCCCCACCGAAATTCCTTCGAAGGTGGTGTCAGTTTCACCTTAACCAGGTGTTGACTCTGCGGTGTTCTACTAATCACACCTCGGAGGCCGAATATAGGCTCCATACTCTGGACCCTAGAAGAGTGGCTAAACACTTATAAGGGCCATGCAGCTGAAATTCGGGGAGAGGTTAAGCCAGCTGTTTATCACCTACGCTGAAGCCGCATCTGGCAGACCTGCAGCCAAGCGGACGATAAGCAGGTGGGTAACCTCCTGCATAGATCTCTGCTATAAGTTGGACGGGCATGGAGCCTCCCAGAGGGATAAGAGCTCATTCTACCCGCCATACTGCTGCTGCAGTGGCTGCTTCCAGGGGCGTCCCCTATCCAGGAAATCTGCAGGGCTGCTACCTGGAAGTCAGCAAACACCTTCATTACCCACTACCACATCGACCTTGAGTCACGCCGGGATGCTGGTTTTGGGGCCTCGGTTCTCCAGTCTCTCTTTCCCAAGTAAGTATATGGGGTGTGCGTCTTGCCTCCCTCCTCCCGGAGAACTGCTAGGAGTCTGCCAATGAGTGTGGATGAACAACATATCCATGTCCTAGAAATACAGGTTACTCACCTGTAACGGGAGTTCTAGGAATGGTATGTTGTTCATCCCTACATTCCTATCCCGGCTCGACGCTGGCCTAGAGCTTCCAGCGGGCAGATCTGGCGTCATAGAGGCGAGCCGAGTTATACCACCGGGTGGGTGGGAGAGCAACTTGAAGACCTTCCGGCAAGATTTAAAGTGGCAGGATACCTGCCAATGAGTGTGGATGAACAACATATACCATTCCTAGAACTCCTGTTACAGGTGAGTAACCTGTATTTCTAGGACATGGATATGTTCATCCCCACTCATTAACAGCTATCCTGCCGCTGCATCTTGCGGGCGTATCACCACCACCAGTGTCTCGGCTCCGCCCGCCAACATAGATCTTCACTACAGCAGACTCAGGTTCACTGGAACGCTCTGCGTTGTGACTGGTTCCTATTTCTCCGTTTGCGGTTTAAAATAATATTTTGCAAAGACTTCAGTCTTCCGATCCCTGTGACTGCGATGGATAAATCGACTCCCGGTTCGGAGATGCCCATGCGGGTGGAAGATGTCTCGGACGGATCCACACTCCGTGTGTCTACTTAGGCCTTGAGCACGACCGCGGGCTTGCGACTGTGCTCATCTTTCTCGGCCCTCGTCCTCGAGAGACCGTGCTGCCCGATTGCAACTGGGCCGTCCGAGCGTTCCCTCGGTGGCAAGTCCAGGAAGGCCCGGTTGGCGGTGTCCGCGGCGGCGACGCTCGGCGGATCGGCTCGGCGGATGGTCGCCCTCGAAGAGGAAGCGGCGGGCCGTATCTTCTCGACACGCGGCATTTATCCGCTCTCTCTGGGTTCTTCCTACCGCGGCTTCCTTTAAGGAGCTTTGTCTGTCCCTCTCACTAAAGGAGAAGGGCCTGCGTCTGCTGGACCTTTTCTGGTCCAAAGAAGGACAAGGGAGTAAGTCCCTCCATCGACGCTCTTGGGAGGCGGGAAGGTCCCTCTCCCGGGCCGTCGGGCCGTCGGCTGGTCGACCGCTCGGCCCGGCCACTGGCCTCACGGTGTCCCGTCAGGTCAGTTGACCCGAGACTCCCCACTGATGAAGTCGAGATTTTCTCGACCCATTGGATGGGCTGCCCTTTAGCAGCGAGATTCCCTCTCCCGGTTCCCGGGAGGAGTTGAGGATCCCGTGGGCTCGCCTGTGCCTCCGGTTCGGGCCTCGGATGGACCTTCGAGCGAGGAGTGTCGGTTCCGGCCGACACCTCCTGCACCGACCGAAATTCCGGGACTCTCGGTCTCGGTCTCGGACCTCTTCAGCGGTCAGCCGTTCCCACCGTCATAAGCGGTCTCGGTCTCGGCACTCGCCGGTAAGCGGCGTCGCCCTCGTCCTCGTCTCCTCCTCGGATGAGGAGGCCTCGGCGTAAATTACGTCGGCCGAGTGCGAGGACCTTATGTTGCAACTAGCTCCTCCTGGGCCGGGAATAAAGCGACTCCGGCCTGCCCCGGCCATTAAGTGGCTGTCACGGGCAGCCGACACAACCCCTCGACTTGCCGAGCCTATACAGGCTGGTTGTTCGGCCAAAACCAACTGCTCCACCATTGCGGTGGAACCTCCGCCTCCACAGCCACCAATTGGGGCTCCGACCAAGGATTCTCGGTCGGCTAAGGGTTTACCCCATCGGCTGTCAGTTACCCTCACTCCCGACCGACCTCGGCAGGTGAAGGGTGGTTCAGGCCAGAGGCAGCTCTTGAGGACTCTTCCGAGTCCGAAGATGATTCCTCCTTCTTCTCCAAGCGACTGGACTTGGAGTCTTCAGGAAGGTCAGCCAATGGGCGATAGCCGTCGTCCTTCTAGGACTGCTTCGGCTCATCTGGAGTCTACCGGGATGGAGCTCGAACCCGTTCCAAGCGGGCCAGGTATCCCCTCACGGAGATTCTGGACCGAGGATTCTCCGACGGAGGCCTTTCCGGTGGCGAGGCCATAGTGGGTCAGCACTGGAACTTTGGCAGCGCCTGCTTCCTGCCCTGCGCCTTGGCCAGGATGGCCAGGAAGTATCGCGGTCCCTCCGGTTCCTTGTCCGGTTTTGGACACCCTCTGCTGAGGGGTTGGTTACCGACAAGCGTTTTCAGTAGCGCCGCGCTGCGCCAGGGATGTGGACAAACCTCCTGACAAGGGTCCAAGAAATTGGACTATGTCGGGCGAAAAGTCTCGCTCGTCCTCTCTCGACGCCGTCCAGGCCAGTTCGGCCGTCCTCATGGCACATTTTCTCATGCCCTGTTGGGCTCCTGGATGAGGTCATCCCTCATCTTCCGCCGATCTGCAGACTACGGTTAAGCAGGTGCGGGACCAGCAGGCAGTGGCCAAACAGCAGCTCAGACTGCTTTGGATGTAGGGGACTCATGTGCCAGATCGGTGGCGGCCGCAGTGGCTATCGTCGGCGGGCTTGGCTGAGGATATCCACCTTTACTCGGATACCCAGCACAAGTTGGCGGATGTTCCCTTTTGGGGACTGACCTCTTGACCCTGGGGTGGAAGGTCACCTGCAGAGGATCGAGAAGTCAATGCCACCTTGGACTCGGTCTCTTCCGCTCAGAAGGACAAAGGCCGCAAACCACAGCCTAAGCCCTTCGTCCTTCTGTGCCCCGCAGCCTCGGCCCAGCAACGTCAGGGCCAGCAGGCTCGGCCTTGGCATCCCAAACCCGACCGCGGCTTCCTCTAACAGGAGGCAGGGAGGGAAAGGGCCCAGGAGGTCCCTCGGCGGTCCCTCCTCCAAGCCTGCCCAGTGGCGGGCTGAGGGTGTCGCCCCATCCCGTCACCTTGCCCCTAGGTCCCCGTGAGGAGGCGGCTCCGGCACTTCCGTGCCTGGTCCGCTGTTACCACGCGGACAGGTGGGTCTTGGAGGTGGTGGGAAGAGGCCTGCCTCTGGAATTGAGCAGGCACCACCCTTCAGAGCCGTGCCCCTCGGGGCTTCGGGATCCCCAGCCTCACTGGCGGCTGCCGAGCCGGACGCCTCCTCTCCTCCTCCAGAAGGAGGTGGTAAGAGAGGTGGTGGACCCTCTTTCAGACCCAGGGTTTGTGTCCAGGTACTTCCTGGTTCCGAAGCAGACGGGGGCTGGCGCCCCATTCTCGACCCTACGACCTAAACAAGTTCCTAAGGTCTCGAACCTTCAGGATGGTCACTCTGGCTCAGATAATACCATCCTTGGAGCGGCGTGTGGTTCTGCTCTCTGGACTTGCAGGGCCGCGTTTTTCACGTCCCTATCCGTCCGTCTCACCAGAGATTCCTTCGCTTCGAGCGGAAGGATCTCTCTTGATTCAAGCCATGCCCTTGGCTTGTCTCCAGCTCCCAGGGTCTTCACCAAATGCATGGCAGTGGTGACAGCATTCCCTGCGGCGCCCGAGGGTCGGGTGTACCCTTACCTGGACGACTGGCTGATAGCAGCTCCCTCCAGGAAGGAGGCGGAGTGGTCCAGAGATCTGGCCCTCCAGGTCTGCTCTCAACTGGGCCTCCTTATCCAGCGAGGCCAAGTCGGACTCGAGCCAAAGCAGGTGATTTTGATTCATCGGGCGCAGCTCGACTCTCTTGAGCCAGGCGCGGCTCGGCGGACAGGGCCGAGGTTCTTTCCTCCTTTGCCCGATCATTTCTGGTTGGGCAATTGCGCCTGCCCGGGACTTCCTCGCCTCCTGGGTCTCATGGCGGCCTGTACCAGCGTGGTCCCGTTGGGCCCGCTGGTACATCGTCCCCTTCAGTGGGGACTGGCCAGCCAGTGGTCTGGCAGCTGCGATCCTTGGACCAGCTTGTGTCGGTGACACAGGGGATGTGGAACGCTCTCCAGTGGTGGACCGTTCCAGATCATTTGCAGGAGGGCATCCCGTTCGTCCGCCCCGAGCCGACGGTCTCTCTGTCGACCGATGCCTCTCTGATGGGTTGGGGTGCCCATCTGGGGGAACACCGGGCTCATGGCCTCTGGTCCCCGCGGGAGTCCCGATGCCACATCAACCTGCTGGAGCTCCGAGCGGTCCGCCTAGCTCTCACCGCCTTTGCTCCGTTCCTCCGGGGTCAAGTGGTCCGAGTCCAGGCGGACAATACCCGACCATGTACTATCTAAACCGCCAGGGCGGCCACGCTCCATGCTTCTATGCAAGGAAGCTCTCCGCATTTGGTCACTCGTGCGCAGCCTGGAGGCGGATCTCTAGCCATTCAGTGGCAGGAGCCTCCAACACCCTGGCCGATGCCCTGAGCGGATAGGGCTGCATCCCACAGTGGTCTCTCCTGCGGAGGTAGTACAGCATCTGTTCTCCCTTTGGGGCACACCTCAGGTGGACCTGTTTGCCTCCACGGAGAGCGAAGCTGAGTCTGTTCCATGCCGCCCCCTCAGCAGGGCTCGCTGCAGGGGATGCCTTCTCGAAGCAATGGACCCCGGGCCTCTTTACGCCTTTCCCCATTTCCCTTGATCACAAGGTGCTTCTCAAGGCGAGGAGGGACAAGGCGCAGGTGATTCTGATAGCCCCAGACTGGCCTCGCCAGTTCTGGTACCAGATCTCCTCAGTCTCAGCTCCAGGACTCGCGGCAGCTTCCAGCTCGCCCGGACCTGCTCTCAGTCAATCAGGGAAGGTGTTCCATCCGGACCTTCAATCCCTGCACCCTGCCGCCTGGTTCCTGAGCGGCTAGAGTTCCAGGCTTTGGGTCTTTCCGGCGAGGTCCTCAATGTAGTTGAGGCGTCCCGTGAGAGTCGACCAGAAAATGCTATGCCTTCAAATGGAAAAGGTTTTCCATTTGGTGTCAGAACAAGAGGCTTGGACCCTTCCTCCTGTTCCTTGGCAAGCATCTTGGACTATTTATGGTCCCTTTCTAGTCAAGGGCTTAGGTCGAGCGACCCTAAGGGTGCACCTAGCAGCCATCTCTGCTTACAGGCGCGGGCAGGAAGCAGTCGATGGCATGGGAGGAAGGTGGTCTGGCGCTTTTTCAAGGCCTTGATCACATTTCCCTCCAGTCGGGAACCCCCCACCTCCGTGGGATCTACTGCTAGTACTGGCAAAGCTCATGGGCAAGCCATTCGAACCTATGCACAGGTGTGCTCTCTCTCACCTGTCGTGGAGGCACGCCTTCTTGGTGGCTATCCGTCAGCCAGAAGGATGGGAGGCTCCAGGCGCTTTCCCGAGTCTCTTACCTGGTCTTCCACAGGGACAAGGTTGTCCTCGCCCCCACCGAAATTCCTTCCGAAGGTGGTGTCGGAGTTTCACCTTAACCAGGTGTTGACTCTGCGGTGTTCTACCCCAATCACACCTCGGAGGCCGATATAGGCTCCATACTCTGGATCCTAGAAGAGGCGCTCGCTTATTATAAGGGCGCCGCGGCTGGAAGTCGGGGAGAGGTTCGCCCAGCTGTTTGTCACCCTCGCTGGAGCCATCTGGCAGACCTGCAGCCAAGCGGACGATAAGCAGGTGGGTAACCTCCTGCATAGATCTCTGCTATAAGTTAGCGGGCATGGAGCCTCCCAGAGGATAAGAGCCATTCTACCGCCATACTGCTGCACGGTGGCTGCTTCAGGGGCGTCCCTATCCAGGAAATCTGCAGGGCTGCTACCTGGAAGTCAGCAAACACCTTCATTACCCACTACCACATCGACCTTGAGTCACGCCGGGATGCTGGTTTTGGGGCCTCGTTCTCAGTCTCTCTTTCCCAAGTAAGTATATGGGGTGTCGTCTTGCCTCCCTCCTCCCGGAGAACTGCTAGGAGTCTGCCAATGAGTGTGGATGAACAACATATCCATGTCCCTAGAAATACAGGTTACTCACCTGTAACAGGAGTTCAGGAATGGTATGTTGTTCATCCACCACGATCTCCGACCTCCCGGCCGGACGCACAACCTGAGCTTCCAGCGGGCCAGATCTGGCGTCATGGGGCGGAGCCGAGAGTTATACCACCCGGGTGGGTGGGAGGAGCAAGCTTGAAGACCTTCCGGCAAGATTTAAAGCGGCAAGGATACTGCCAATGAGTGTGGATGAACAACATATACCATTCCTAGAACTCCTGTTACAGGTGAGTAACCTGTATTTCCTTACCTATGGGGAAGTAGGTAAGGGATCTCCTGCTTCAAAGAGGTCTATATCTCGATGGACAGTCCAGTGTATTCAATTTTGCTACATAAAGGTGGGCAAGGTCCCTCCTTCAGGTTTTAGGGCCCATTCCACAAGAGGCACAGCTGCCACCGTTGCAGCTGCCAGAGATGTTCCTCTTCAGGAAATTTGTAAAGCTGCTACCTGGAGGTCAGGCCACACCTTTACTAAGCATTACAGCCTAGATACCCAGGCCAGGAGTGATGCCAGTTTTGGAAGGGCTGCTTTGCAGAATCTTTTTCCTAAATAGATTCTGCCCACCTCCTAGTGGTACTGCTATGTAGTCTGCAAAGAGTAATAATATTAGTGGATTCCTGGGGTTAGAAGACAAAATTACTTACCTGTAGTAATGTTGTTTCTTCCCAGGGATCCACTAATATTACTCCCTGCCTCTGGTCCTCCCCTTAGAATCTCAAAAAAATACTCTGTACAGCTGAGATGTCTCTCAGTATGTTGGGTATGTCATTTGTTGGCACATTCACTAATACTTAACTACTACGTTCTTTTCTAAGGGTGCATCTGGCTCAGAAAAGAGGACTCATTCTTCATGTTTTTCTCTGCCATTTCTTGGCCTATTACTACTTTTTATGGCCCTGTTGCCCACTAATTCGAAATTTTTCATTGTTTTATTTATTTATATATTTACTGTGGTCTCTTTCTTCACAGAAATCTGAGGTAGAATCCAGGCAGTTAGAATAGGGCAGTTTGAAAATGAATGCACGAGCTAAACATTCCATAATTAGCATAGCATTCTATTTGGCTCCAGGGCAGTGCTGACCTTAAAGGGCACTGCAAAGAGTAATAATATTAGTGGATCCCTGGGAAGAAACAACATTACTACAGGTGAGTAATTTTTTTCTTTGGTGCAGTGACAAGGGTATAGTCCCTGCACTCCCTGGGGTTGCAGCACTCAACTCTGAAGGTGCACATGGCTTCAGTCTCAGCATACTTTTCAGCTAGAAAGGATACCTCCCTGGCATCAAACCCTATATTCAAAATATTCTTTAAAGGGCTCTCTCATTTGTTTCCCCTCACAGGGAACCAGTGCCAGCATGGGGCCTTAATATTTCCATTGCCCAGCTTATGCTTCCGCCCTTTGAGCCTATGGCATCTGCAGAGCTTAAATTTTTTACCTGGGTGGTAGTTTTTCTGGTAGCAGTCACTTCTTCCAGATGGATAAGTGAGCTACATGCATTCTGTGTGGACAATGACTGTTTGTTTCTTTCCACAGGGACAAGGTAGTGTTGAGAACTAATAGGAAGTTACTCCCCAAGGTGGTTTCTGACTTCCATTTGAACCAGTCTATAACATTACCAGTTTTCTTTACTGAAATCTCTAGCTCAGGTGAGTGTAGATTCCACAGCTTGGATGTAAAAAGAGCACTGAGTTATTACATGACTCATACCAAAGATCATAGGCAGGACAGACAACTGTTCGTCACGTATGGGGAAGTAGGTAAAGGTACTCCTGCTTCAAAGAGAACTATCTCTCGATGGATAGTCCAGTGTATTCAGTTTTGCTACTCAAAGGCAGGCAAGGTTCCTCCCACTGCTCTTAGGGCCTACTCTACAAGGGGCACAGCTGCCACTATTGCAGCTGCCCGAGAGGTACCTCTAATAGAAATATGTAAAGCAGCTACCTGGAGGTCAGTCCACACCTTCACTAAGCATTATAGCCTGGACACCCAGTCCAGGAGTGATGCCAGATTTGGCATAGCAGTCTTGCAGTCTTTGTCCTAAATAGATTCTGGCCCACCTCCTTGAGGTACTGCTGCATAGTCTACAAGAGTAGTAATATTAGTGAATTCCTGGGGTTAGAAGAAAAAATTACTCACCTGTAGTAATCTTGTTTCTTCCAGAGGGATCCACTAATATTATTACTCTCTGCCCTTGCCTCCCCTTTCAGAATCAGTAACAAGACAAATCCTCTCCACAGCTGATAAGATGTATAGTTGGAGTGGCATGCCACCTGCTGGCACCTTCTAGTAATCTCTTAACCTGTAGTTTTTTTTTTTTTTTTTCTAAAGGCATATCTGACTTAAGAAAAAAAGGGGACATTTGTTTATGCTAGTCTTTTGGTTAATGTTATTAGTCTATTTGGGCATTATTTTTCTATAATTATTTAAACAGTGATTTGCATGTTGTTATGGCCTCTTTGCAGGCTGCTAAGAAATCTGAGGTAGAATGTAGGCAATTGACAATGGGCAGTTTGAAAATAGATGCACGAGCAAAACATTCCATGATTAGCATAGCATTCTATTCTCTCTGGGGCAGTGCTGGCTTAAGGGAGCACTGCAAGAGTAATATTAGTGGATCCCTTTGGAAGAAACAAGATTAATACAGGTGAGTAATTTCTTCGTCCAGGGCCTCGGCCCCCAGTCAGTAGGACTGACCAGCCTGCGGCTGTCCAGGTGGTCACTGCAGCGCAACCCAGGACCACTTATCTGTCCATCCCTTCGGGTGGGGTTCTCTTTCTTTGGTGATCCTGGCCAGTCCGAGTTTGGGACAGACTGGAGCGTCCCAGGAAGGGGAGGATGCTGTACCTTCGGCTGTCTCCCAGGGGTCAGCTGGAGGTTGCCAGTTGCCTAGGTTAGTGTTAGTGAGGAAGAGGGCCCTTTCAGAGTCAGAGGGGTTGAGTGGCCAGGGCTTGGCATAGCGGCCTCTCCCTGGGATCTACCCAGGTTCCGGGAGGAGTTGCAGTGCGGATCCTCGCTTCTTCCCTGGAGACTATTTGTCGGGGACATCTACTTTTGATGTCAGGGGCCATCCTTCTGGACTTGCACAGTCCCGGTCACCTCACAGGGGGATTTCCTCTGGGCACAGCATTGACCTTTCCAGTCTGGTTGAGCAGTCAAGCGTCTGCTGGGAACACCGGGGCTCCTTCTCTTTTGAGGTTTCCCTTCGGATCTCCCGACCCAGGCAGAGGCAGTGCCCCTCCTCAGAGGAGTCTGTCCCCGTTGCCTCTGCCAACCCCTTCCCCCCTCTCCCAGGGATCTGTGGCCCTACGGGGTCTCACCTGGGCACAGTTTAGGGCCACGGCTGAGTTTTTCCCTACCTATTTTTGGGCTGCGGACCAACAGGTGTTTCACCACTCCCCTGCTCAGCCTAACCCTGTATCTCTGAGCTCATCGGCTTCCTCCTCTGAGGGAGGGGAGTCATCGGTCCACCTTTTCCCAGCTGCTGATTTGTCTTCCTGTCAAGGTTGCTCGACGAGCTGAAGATTTCCTCCCCTGGAGAGCACAATCCGGACCGGGTGATGTGCGCCTTTTTAGGCGCGTACAGTGTGGAAGACCTTTTGCTCCCCGTCTGGCATGTTACTTTTTAAGAAGCATCACTCCAGGTCTGGCAATGTCCCTATTCCCCAGCTCCAGCCCCAAGGGACCTTCGCCTCAGGTATTGCACCTCCCTCCGGGGTCTCCAGGAACTCTGCCTCATCCCCCTTGGGGCATGACGCTTCTGGATAACCCCCTCTGGGCATAAACGCCCAAGCTGTGACCAGCCCTTGGATTATGACTCTTCGGAGTTTGAGTTTTGGAGTAAGAGAACGTTCTCCTCAGCACAGCTTCTGCTCTGCATTGCTGCTCAACGGGCCCACCATGCTGCCTATAACAGGTACTTGTGGTCGAGGCAAGGTCAGGTCCTAGCTTCCCTGCCTGATGCGGAGGTAACCAGACAAGCCATGGCCCTCTCCGTGCAAGGCCTGGAGATGGCAAGGCACCAAGCAAGGGCATTTCATGATGCCAGTGAGGTGGCCTGCAAGCTAGTGGGGACAGCGATCTGCATTAGGCGGTCAGCATGGCTTCGTCTGTCCCGGTTTTCACTCCTGGCCCGGCGTAGGGTGACCTCCTCTGCCTTCCGGAGAACCCACCATTTCTCCCGTAGGGTGAGACGGGATTTGCAGGGGCACCCATCCTCTCCTCTGGGGAGATCCCTGCCTCACCCAAACCAGTACCATGCCTAGCCAGGCCTGCTAGGGTTCTCTCCTCTGGTGTTACCCCCACTGGAGGCTAAGGGACTCTGTCCCTTAGGGAGATGCTGGGTCCCCTTCGGGGGGGGCTCGGTACTCACCCATACTAGTGATGAATGGTGAAGATTGACACAGAGAAGATATGAAAATTACGTACCTACCCTAATTCTTGATCTTTCTGTGTATCTTCACCATTCATCACTAAATCCCACCCTCCTTCCCCCCTGGGGCCACTGTCTCTGGTGATCCTCCTCTCTGTGTCTTTCTTGTTGTGCTTCAGCACCTCTCCTCTTCCTCCTCTCCCTTGTGGTTAGGAGGAGGAGGATTTTTGGAGAGAGACGGGGAGGAGTTTTTGCTTGGGGGTCTCGGGGTGTCCTCTCTCTCTCTCCCACCCCCTTCCCCTGTCTCTTAAAGTTCGTCCCTCTGCCCCCGGGTTTCCGAGGTGAGACCTCTCAGCAATTCCTTTATTATTAATGCCCCTTTGGGGCATCTCCTCCTTATCCTTAAGGTGCTGTCATTCACCACACCTTTTCTCCCTAATAAGTTTCAACAGGAGTAGGCTCCCCTGTTTTTTAACTATGCGTTATTTTATCTCCCCTTTTGGGGACATTCTGTTTTAATTTGGCAGAAGGGGTGGACGCCGCCCAACCAGTCTTGGCCTGATTTGACTTAGAGTAATTTTTTTCCCTTAACTCTGATCCCCTTTTGGGTCTATCCTGGCTACACAGGGGTCAGTACCTGTGTCTTCTCTTCTGCACTCTGCAGCATGGGGGTTCTAGAATCTGAGCTATGCTCTCGAGGTCCAGGTGTTCCGGGTTGAGTGGGAGCAGTGTCTTCCCCATCCTTCCACCTTCATTCCCCTCTTTCTACCCTCCCTTCTCCACCCTCTCTTTCTTTTGTCCCAGAGATTGGGGCCCCTTCCTATCCCAATCCCTTAGGCTGCTATGTCTCTCTTTTTGCTGTCCTCTGTCGTTTATTTCTCCTTTCAGTTTTTATATCCTTTCCTCTATCCCTTGGGCTTCCTTGCCCCACCCCTCCATCCCTTCCTATGTCTGTCGCCAGCATTCAGAACTGGGGCCAAGGCGCAGTCGACAGCAGAGAACGGCCTACCCGCGAGTGCCACGTTGGCTTCGAGGGCGGTGGTGCCCCTGCGTTGACTCCGCCTCCAAAAAAAAAAAAGTTGGGTCCTAGTATCCAGCCAGATACCCATACTAGTGATGAATGGTGAAGATGCACAGAAAGATCAAGAATTACGGTAGGTACGTAATTTTCTTTTTTTTCCGTGTGACAGTGGAATAGTACCCTGTTCCAGTTGTTTTAGAGAAAGTGTTTCAGATGCAAGGATCTGCCCTTTTCTATTTGTCTGTGCAGTCATGTTTTCCTGTGAGACCAAGGATTTGATCACCCCGACAGTCTCGAAATTCTTTGCCTCTCACTGTATCTCAGTCCTCTCTTGCTGTCTGTTTTTCCTCCCTTGCATATCTGCTAATATAAAAATATATGCAATTCATAGTATGGAAACTTTAGTTTGGAAAATATATAGTGTTACTGTTGAAATGTGTAAAATTATATTTTGAGATTGCATAAAGCTATTGTAAACTCTAGAGGTTACCTGAATGCAAATCTTCCAGCCTTTTGCAAAAGCTGCAGAAGAGGCTTCAGCTCAAAGCACACTGTGTTCTAGTAGCTCCTGAAACATACAAGAACAGGATGCTTGCTAAGAATGGGGGTTGAAAAGACTTATAAAAGAGCGAAGCTGCAACTGCAAGAAAGATTAGAGGAGAACAAGGGACACCGAGACTGAAATAAAACTATTTTATTTTGTCTTTGTAAATAGTTTATACTGAACAAGTTTATTTTATGATACTGCTAGTGTAAATAAATAATTTTTGGTGAATCTACAATTGCTCCTGGTTTTCCTGTGCTTCCTGACCTGTGCCTCGACGACAGACCCCTCTACACCCAGCTGACGGCTGTCAAGAAACTGTTTCCCCGTTCTTGTTTTAGTAAATAGACACATAAATCTTGAGTGTAAAATGACACTGCAGCAGACATCAAGTGACAGATGCAATAAGACAGTGACAACTTTTAAAGTTGGTGAGCACGATCAGTACTTCTCTCCAGCATTAATAGCTGATTAGTTCCATGTCTCACAGCTGATTCTTAACCAATTCAGATTTCCCTTTTTTCTGTGTTGTGCCCCACACACACACACACACACACACACACACACACACACTGTAAGTAGTTATTGTCACCAGTACAGACGTTATAAATGTCTTTTGTATGAGTTATGGAATTTTTCTGTGATTAGATGATAGGTTTTAGTTGAGTGTGGAGGGGGGTCTAAACTTTGCTTCCTGCTCAAGATAAGGAAGGTGTTCTCTTTGGGGTGATGCAAGCAGCTGGAATAGCTGACCGAAGATGGTGAATGAGACTGAAAGCTGCTGTCATGGCAACAGAGGTTGACAGCTCTGGAAGTGGAGCACTTGAAGCCGGAATTCTTTATGGAACTGACATAGGTGATATTTGGGCTTCACGGCTCTGAGACAAGGAAAACAAGAATACTGCTGACTTCTACTTCAGTTAATTACAGATTAGCACTGGAAACAAAGGGCATAGTAAGTAGAGGCAGAACTCCAAAAAATTGGTAGAAAAATGTTTTGATTTTGTTTTGTAAACTTTACAGTACACAATTGAAACAGTAAAATGGACAGGAGAATCTTCCACATAATAAGGTGGAATGCAGTATAAACAACACTTAACTTATACCATGTAACAGGAGGGTATAGTATCTTGAAAATGTCATTAGATTTGTGGAACACCAAAGGCCTATACTAAATCAAAGCAACACATTTGTCCCAGGGTATTTTTACCAACCTAAATTCCAGAATAATCCCCGGTGGACTTACCTTCGTCCCTCACCCGACACTCAACCCTCCAATGGCCCAAACTTCGTAGCAAAGATCACTACTAAAAAGTGGGGAACCACGGATAGTGCAGGACTTGCTCCAGTGGTCCACAAATCTTACGATAATCCATCTGATGTCTAGAAGCATAGTGGTTATGTTCAGTTTTCATATGCTGTAACAGCATTTTAATCCATAGCGCTACTGTTGGTGTTTCCTCTGACCACCAATGTATAGCCAGGGCTTGTTTACCACCACCAGTCCCAGTCTCCTCAGTGGGTGGTCACTGATCTTTCTTGGCTTCCCATTGGCACTTAATGGTTCGGTGTCTCCCAGGACCTGGTTGAGCAGGTCTGATGTGGCACTCCAGAATCGATAAACCCCCGGGGAAGTCCAGATTATGCGGACAGAGTGCCCACAGTTGCCTTACATTTGGGGCACATATCGGGTTTAGTAGGGTCTATCTTATTGTCTTAACTGTGTGGTAAAGTAAGTCCTGTGTAGAATATTGTAGTGGATCGTCCAAAGTCTGTTAATCACAGAGCACCTCATTCCTCTTTTAAGTGCCCTATCCCAGTCCTGTCCAGTAAGAGCCGCATCTCCCAAGTCCTCCCCCCATCTACTACGAAGCTTTGTAAGGGGGTCCTGCAGGGCTTCTAAAAGGGGTCTTGTAGTATATACTTAAGAGACCATGCTCACTTGCCCGCTGGGGAGCCAGCAACGCCTTCTGTATGGGGGAATACCTTGGCGACAAAGGGTTCTCACCTCCACCTCCCCCCAACAGCCAGTTTCTAACCTGTAAATATGTAAAAAGGTTTGTGGGGGGGGGGTAAGTTGTATTTCTAGGGACGTGGGTATGTTGTTCTATTCACACTTTCTGGCAGTGTCCTTTCCCTTTAAGTCTTGCCGGAAAATCTTCAAGCTAGCTCCTCTCATCCACCTGGGTGGTATAATCCTCAGCTTCACCCCATGACGCCAGATCTTCCTTTCTGCTGGAAGAAGCGGGTTTTCTCCTTACCGCTTCCGCATTGAGTAGGCCCTGGCGCTCAAATCTTCGGATTTACTTCCAGAACTTAAACTTAAGAGTTCTGTCTTCAGCGCAATCTTCGATCGCAACTGTGATGGAGGAAAAGTCCTCGCCGGGATTTCACTGGTGCCAGTGCGAGCAGAAGATGTCACTCACCGACCCGCAGTCCACGTATGTTTACTGCCTGGGCCACAAGCACGATCCCCGGGCCTGCGACATTTGCCGGTCGTTTCAGCTGTTGGTCCTTCACGATTGCCTTGCCCGCCTAAAATTGGGCTGCCCAGAGAAACGAAATCCGCCAGTCAAATCCAAGGATGCCCGTTGGGTGGTCTCCGTGGCCCCGGGGTACGCTGAGCAGTTGGAACAACTTAAGGCCTTCAAGGAGGAGGCAGCTCGGGCCACCACGTAATACTCTTCGGTTCCTGCATTTGTTCCACTCAAATTGGGCTCCACTTTTTCTAGCTCCTTCAAGAAGCTGTGCCAGTCTCTCCCGAGCAAGGGGGAGGGCCCTTCGGGTTCGCTGAGCTCGCTCTCCCGCAAGGAGGAGTTCAGACACAAGGAGAAGACTCACTATCAACATTCTTGGGATCAAGAACGATCTCTGTCTCAGGAATCCCCAGTTTTGACCACAGTTGAAACTGCAGCCTTGGCCGCTGGCTTCACGGTGCCCCCATCAGGTCATCTGGCTGAGATGCGGGCTGACTGTGGCCGAGACTTTTCTCGACCCTGTCGACCCTTTGTCACTAGATGAGGCAGACAGTTCTCTATTCAGGACTCTGGTCCTGCCGGTGACCACCGAAGGGCCGGATCAGCCTGCGGAGCCAGACACTCTGGTCACCGACCCGGACCAGGAGGAGCCGCTGCACTCCCTGGCTCCCTCAGAGATCCCCCGTCGGCACGGTCAAGATCTAGGTCTTGTTCATGCAGAGGGTCAAGCAGATCCCGCCGACATTGGCCGTCCTGCTTTCGACACCACGGGAAGCGGCACTGCCACTATTCGTCCTCCTCGGCTGAGGAGAGGCTTTGACGCTACAAAGACCTCATGTGGCAACAGTTGGTGTTGTCTGGTCCGAAGCTGACCCCGGCTCCCACACTGGCCATCACATAGCTGTCATCCAACAGGCCAATACCGACGCCCCTCGGAGGGGCCGGTCGACAGCCGGTTCATGCCACCTTGATTCGGCAAGAGATGGCCTCTCCACCGATTTGTGGTGGAGTCTCCGCCCCAGCAGCCACTAACCGGGGCTCTGACCAAGGAGTCTCGGCCGGCTAAGGGTCTTCCCCGTCGGCTGTTGGTCACTCCCACCCCTGACCATCTGCAGTGGGTCGAGAGTGACTCGGGTGGTCAGCCGCTTTTTGTGGACTCTTCAGAGTCTGAGGACTACTCACTGCACTTCTGTCCGGTCGGCATGGAGTCAGTGGGGGGGGGTCTCTCGACGGTGGAAGGACCCATGTCCTTCATGGGCATTCTCCATCTCATCTCTGAGTCTACTGGGATGTCTTTGGAGCCTGTTCAGAAGTAGGCTTGCTATCCCCTTACAGAGATTCTGGATAAAGGGGACTCTCCGGCAGAGGCCTTCCTGGTGGTTGAGACCATTGTCGGCCCGGCCTTGGAGCTTTGGCAGCACCCTGCCTGCTGCCCTGTACCCTTGGCCTGGATTGCCTGCAAATATGCGGTACCCACCGGTTCCCTCTCGGGGTTCACGGGACACGCCTTGGCCGAGGGGTTGGTGGCCGATTTCAGTGTTTTGGCGCTCGGGCAACCTAGGTGATGTCGACAGGCCGCAGGACAAGGAATCCCAAGAAATTGGACCACTCTGCCAAAAAGGTCTGTCCTGCCTTATCGCTCGGCCTCCACCAGGCGAGCTCAGCCATCCTGATGGCACACTTCTCCTGTGCCTCTTGGGCTCCCTGGATGAGGTGATTCTTTCTCTCCCTGCCGACCTCCAGACCTCAGTCAAGCAGGACCGAGACCAGGGCAGGGCTGTGGCCAAACAGCAACTCCAGAAGACTCTGAACATTTTGGATTCCTGTGCCTGCTCGGTGGTGGCTGCAGTTTCCATGCACTGAAGGGCTTGGCTGAGGATCTCGACCATCACGGCAGACACTCGACACAAACTGGCGGACGTTCCCTTCTTAGGCACTGCCCTGTTAGGGCCTGGTGTGGAGGGTCACCTCCAGCGTATCGAAGTCCAGTGCCACCTTGGATTCAGTTATGTCTGCCCAGAAGGATCCCAAGGGCTTCAGGCCCTTTCGTTCCCCCACTGCTGCGGCAAAACCAGCCCAGCACCAGCCATAGGCCCAAGTCAGTGACTTTGGTGGTCCGAAGACCAGGAGGGAAGGGACCCGTTGGCTTTTCAGCCAGGTCCTCCTCCTCCTCCTCCAAGCCTGCCCAGTGATGGGATGGGGTGCCACCCTTGTGCCCATCATGCCTCCCCTGGGTCGTCTTGTAGGGGTGGGAGGGGCAGCTCCGCCACTTCTTTTCCACCTGGTTTGCTGTTACCACGGACAGGTGGGTTCCGGAAGTGGTTGGCCTGGGTCTGCCTCTGGAGTTCAAGCAGTACCCTCCCAACCAAGCCCACGTTCCACGGGAGGACTTGGTATCTGCAGACAGTTGGTCGGCTCTTCGAGACGACATAGCCCAGCTCCTCCGCAAGGAGGTCGTGGTCAGGGTAGTGGATCCACAGGAACAGCCAGGGTTTGTCTTCAGATACTTCCTGATGCCAAAGCGGACGAAGGGCTGGCACCCCATCATTCTAGAGCTGCACGACCTGAACAAATTCCTCGGGTCTCGCACCTTCCAGATGGTAACTCTGTCCCAGATAATACCATCTCTCGAGCAGGACATGTGGTTTTGCTCTCTGGATCTACAGGATGTGTCTTTCACGTCTCGATCCGTCCGTCCCACCGAAGTTTCCTCTGCTTCTGAGCCAAGGGAACCCTCTACGAGATCCATGCCATGCCATTCGGCCTCTCCTTGGCCCCCAGGGGCTTCACCAAATGCATAGCAATGCCGGCAGCCTACCTGCGGCGTTGAGGGGTCCGGAAATACACCTACCTGGACAACTGGATGATAGTAGGTCCCTCCAGACAAGAGGTGGAGTGGTCCAGGGATCTGGCCCTCCAGACCTGCATCCAGCTTGGTCTGCTAGTCAACGAGGCCAAGTAGGAACTCGTGCCCTCGCAGGGGATCAGCTTCATCGGGGCAGAGCCAGATTCTTGCCAAGCCAGTGCCAGGCTCCCGGCGGACAAGGCGGAGGTTCTGTCCTCCTTTGCCCCATCATTTCAGGTTGGCACTTGCGCCCTGCCCGGAACTTCTGGTGCCTTCTGGGCTACATGGCGGCCTGCACCACCTGGTCCGATGGGCCCATTGGCATATGCGCTTCTTGCACTGGGAGCTGGCCAGCCAGTGGTCTCAACACAATGGTCACTTCGAGATCACTGTGACCCAAAGAATGTGGGCGCCCTCCAGTGGTGGCTTGTCCCAGAGCATCTGTAGGAAGAGATCCCGTTTGTCTTCCCGAGCTGACAGTCATCCTGACAACTGACTCCTCTCTCATGGAATGGGGTGCCCATCTGGGGAAACACATGGTCCACGGGCTGTGGACCCCCGAGGAGTCCCGATGCCACATCAGCCTGCTGGTGCTGACTGCATTCACTCCGTTTGTTTGGAGTCAAGTGGTTCAAGTCCAGATGGACAACACCACGACCATGTACTATCTCAACAAGCAGGGTGGGATGCACTCCCTGCCTTTGTGCAAGGAAGCTCTCCGTGTATGGACCCTCTTGCGCAGCCTGGAGGCGTATCTCCTAACCATCCATGTGGCAGGAGCCTCCAGTCAGCTGGTGGACACCCTCAGCTGAGTGGGCGAGGCTTCTCACGAGTGGCCTCTCCATCCGGAGGTAGCATACAGTCTGTTCTCCCAGTAGGGCACCCCTCAAGTGGACCTGTTCACCTCCAGGGAGAACACAAAGCTGAGGCTGTTTTGTGCCCACCTCCCTCAGCAAGGCTGTCTGCAGGGGATGCCTTCTCGAGGCCGTGGACCCCAGGCCTCTTCTGTGCCATTCCTCCACTTCCCTTAAACTGGAGGGTTGGAGGTTTAGGAGGGAGGTCAGGAAGCACTTCTTTAGAGAGAGGGTGGTGGACACTTGGAAAGCGCTGCCAGAAGACGTCATCTCGTTGAAGACCGTGGGCAGCTTTAAGAGAGGCTGGGATAGGCATAGGGGAGAGGTAAGGATCATGGGTAGGGAGAATGGGAGGAGTGGGCAGGGATATTAACTCAAGTTGTGGACCCTGCAATACAAGCAGACTTGATAGACAAAATGACCTTCTTCTGCTGGCTTCTTTGTATGTTTGTATGTTAGATTCTCCATTTGGTGTCAGGGCAAGGGGCTGGACCACTTGTCCTGTCCAGTGGCCAGCATCTTGGATTACCTGTGGTCTCTCTCCAAAGGGAGACTTCAGTCAACGACCCTTAAGGTCCACCTGGCAGCCATCTCTGCTTACCGAGCACGGGCCGGTCAGCGGTGCAGGAGACAATGGTCTGGTGCCTTTTCAAAGGCTCAGATCACATTTTCCCTCTGGTGCGTGAACCACCACCACTGTGGGATCTGTTGCTGGTTTTGGCAAAGCTCATGGGTAAGCCATTCGAACCGATGCACAGGTGTGAGATGTCACACCTATCATGGAAGACTGCCTTCATGGTGGCTATCACTTTAGCCAGAAGGATCAGTGAGCTCCAGGCACTTCTGGCGGAGTCTCCTTACCTGGTCTTCCACAGGGACAGGGTTGTCTTGCACTCCAACTCGATGTTCCACCCGAAGTTTGTGTTGGAGTTTCACCTGAATCGGGTGCTGAAACTTCTGGTGTTCTTCCCGAATCACACCTCTGAGTCTGAACAAAGGCTTCATACTCTGGACCTGAGGTGAGCACTCACTTACTACAAAGAGCACACGGCTGGAGTTCGGGGAGAGGTTCGCCAGCTGTTTGTCACCTACGCTGAAGCCGCACCTGGCAGACCTGCAGCCAAACAGACGATTGGCAGGTGGATCACTTCCTGCATTGATCTCTGTTATAGGTTTGCCGGGTAGGGAGCCTCCCGTAGGACTTGAGGCTCATTCCACCCATCATACCACTGCGTCAGTGGCTGCTTCTTGGGACGTCCCTATCCAGGAAATCTGCAGGGCTGCTACCTGGAAGTCAGCACACACCTTAATTTCCCATTACCACATTGACTTCAAGTCATGCCAGGATGCTGGTTTTCAAACAACATGAAGTCTTGCTATATTCTGACATATGCAGTTAAGTCCTGCCTTTCAACTGCCTCGGAGAACAAAGAGTTAAACTTTCCATGGCCAGCACGGAATGTTCACCACAAGCTCGGTTGAAGCCCCTGTGCTGCTGTTTAAACTGCAACCGTCTGATTCTTTACTCCACCTCACTGAACAGTCGCTCCGGAGATTTCTCCTTTGCTAAGTTCAAAAAAGTCTGTTAAAGTGTTGTTTTTTTTTTTGGTCGGTTTCTACCGAACTGCTGTTACCGCTTAGTCGGTTCAAGTCTCTGTTTGTGGTACCGTGAGTACTAGATAGGTTTTCTGTTTAGTTTCTGTGTGGAACTTGTAAATTGTGGATCGGTTCGGCTGAACTGATCAGTTTGAGGTAAAAAAGTTTATGCTTGATTTAGAGTGTGGTAACCGGTCCATATCGGTTCTAAAAAAAAAAAAACGGATTTTATTACGTTTTTTTCCAAGACCTGTGACACGGTCAGGAACCTATAGGGAGTCTTGCCTGGTGGATTGCCCAAAAAAGGGTAAGTTTTGGTTAGGATTGGCCATGTTTGAGAAACCCAAGAAAAAAACCGGGCCCACTGGGTTTCAACACTGCAGTGTGTGTGGGGAAGTCTTTGCCAAGGCTGATCCCCACACCACCTGTGTTTATTGTCTGAGGTTTGACCACCTCAATTCAGACTGCCAAATATGTAAGAATTTTCCCAAATCCACCCTGGAAAAGAGATTAGGTAGATTGAGGGAAAGGGAGGCTGAGAAGTCCGCTGACCCGGATGGCCAGCCCGGTTCGGTTCCGACCGAACCAGGAGGAATGCCCTCTGACCAGGGCGATACTTTGGGCAAAAGGAGAGCCGATTCTGAGGAGTCTGTTCCAGTGAGAAGGAAGAAAAAAGATAAATCGTCCGGTTCGGACCCAGAAATTCATACTCTGACCGCCGATGAGATAGCCAAGGCGATAAGGATAGTGCAGTCGCTTACTTCGGTCCGGACCGAACCGGCACCATCTGGCAGGGGTTCAGTTCGGTCATTTCCCCTGGTTCCGGATTACACTTTGGAAGAATTTTATGAACCGGAGGAGGAAGAAGGAGAGTATGAGGATGGTGGTGATTATGAAGGTCTGGATGTGCCGATTGACCCGGACATCTCCCCAGACACACCTTCAGGTGTTTCTCCTCCTAGGCTTTCTGAGTCCCTTTCTCACTATATGTTTTACAAAAAAGTGGCGGAGACCCTCCAGCTTCCTGTGGAGGAAGCAGTAGAGGATCAGGAGGAGCCTGATTTTGTTGAGATGATGGACATCCCAGAGTCGAGGAGACTGTCTATTCCCCTCGACAAATCCTTTGGGAAACAGACTCATAAAATTCTTAAGTCTCCTAATTCTATACCTCCTGTGGACAGACGAATGGACAAGAGGTACACTCTCTCAGGCTCAGACACTGAGTTCCTTTTCCAGCAATGCAGCCATGTTGGGGTAGTGCAGGCTGCTGCCTGTGATAAGGCAAATATCCCCTTGGCATCACACCCCCCTGACAAGGACTCCAGAAAGATGGATGCCATGGCAAAGAAACAATACATGGCAGCATCTTTGGGACTCAGGCAGGCTAACTATATGGCCTATACAGCTAGATACCAGAAGTCCAGGTGGGACACTGTGCTGGCTCTGGCTAAACGGGCCCCTGACCAGCTTGCCAAGGAGCTGGAGCAGGTGGCTGCAGATGAGATTGAGGCATCTAAATTACAGTTTCATGCTGCTGTGGACTCCAGTGATGTTTCATCAAGAGTCATGGCTACATCTGTGGCTCTTCGGAGGATGGCTTGGCTCAGATGTACTAGCCTTTCACAGGATACCCAGGCTAAGGCCATGGATTTCCCTGTTATTGGTAATTCTCTGGGGAGCAGACAGAGAACTACATGAAAAAGATGGATGAGTACAGGACCACTTACAGGAGTGCTTAGGCCAAAGAAAGGCAAGCAACTCCTCAAAGGCAGCAGTACAGGGGCAGGGGCAGGGCTTACCAAAGGCCTTTTGACCAAGCTCAGGCCTCCTCCTCTTTCTCTCAGAGGGGGTTCTTTAGAGGGAGAGGCAGACGGGGGATGAGCAGGCCTGCATCCACCCCTCAGCCTAAAGCCCGTGCCAAGCAGACACCCTGAAGGGTCTGCCCGGGCCGATTCTCCCATACCAGTAGGGGGCAGGCTGGCTTAATTTGTCCAGGACTGGAAGTCTCTAACATCAGACAAGTGGATCCTGGAAGTAGTAAGCCAGGGGCTGGTTCTCAGCTTCAAAAAATTTCCCAAGATGAGAACCAGATCCTTTCCACCTGCAAATCTCTGAGACCCTTGCCCTTGAGGCAGAGGTTTCTTCTTTCCTAGCTCTCAGAGCTATAGAGAGGGTTCCCACCCTACACAAGGGCAAAGGATTGTACTCCAGGTACTTCCTAACCCCCAAAAAGACAGGAGAATGTCGGCCCATCCTGGACCTCAGATATCTGAACAAACATCTTTTAAAGCCAAAGTTCAAAATGGTGACTCTGGGAATTATCCTTCCCTCTCTAAGGCCAGGGGACTGGCTAGCCTCCCTGGACCTCAAAGATGCCTACTTTCACATTCCCATCAGGTGCTCCCACAGAAAGTACCTCAGGTTCGAGTTGCCCTCAGGCCACTATCAATTCAGAGCAATGCCCTTTGGCCTAACATCAGCCCCAAGGGTTTTCACAAAGTGCCTGGCAGTAGTGGTTGCTTTCCTAAGGAGAAAAAAGATCTCCATCTTTCCATACTTGGACGACTGGCTCATAGTAGGTCAGTCTCCAGACCAAGTCAAGTCACATTTGCAAGTGACCCAGCAAGTGCTCACTTCCTTAGGATTCCTTCTCAACCTTCCAAAGTCAGTTCTCGAACCAGTACAGCTCCTCACCTTCATAGGTGCAGAGCTAGATGCAGTAAAAGCAAGAGCCTTCCTTCCCCTGGAAAGGGCAAGGTCCCTCTTGGAACTGGCCTCTTCGTTCACCCCTCAGGTGTCTCGACCAGCAAGGCATTTCCTTCAGCTTCTGGGCCACATGGCAGCTTCCACAGCAGTGGTTCAAGGAGCAAGATTACAGATGAGGGACATTCAGTTCCACGTAAGAGCTTTCTGGTCCCAAAGAAAGGATTCCCTTACCAAACTAGTCCCAGTGGCTCGAACGCTGATCCAGGCCTTGCAGTGGTGGCAGGATCAGGACAATTTGAGACAAGGGGTTCCTTTTGTCACTCAGTCTCATTCAGTGATACTCACCACAGATGCTTCCCTGCTGAGCTGGGGAGCCCATTTGGGGGATCTTGCCACCCAAGGACTGTGGTCACCTCAGGAATCTCTGCTTCACATCAATCTCTGGGAACTCAGAGCAGTGTTTCTGGCGCTGCAAACTTTTTCCAAATCTGTACTGAACAAGGTGGTCCAGGTCAGAACAGACAACACCACCACCATGTGGTACATCAACAAGCATGGAGGCACTTGGTCTACGGCCTTGTGCACAGAAGCAGTGAAGTTGTGGTCCCTGGCCTATTCCCTGCAAACCTCTCTGATAGCAGTTCACCTCCCAGGGAAGGACAGTGTCCTAGCAGATGCTCTGAGCAGAATATCCCAGGGCCATCACGAATGGACCTTAGATCCTCTAGTTGAAAGTGATTTTCTCGAGATGGGGCACTCCAGAGATAGATCTTTTTGCAGCCCCAGACAATCACCAACTTCCTCTCTTTTGTTGCAGACCCCCAGACTTGGGCTCAGTAGCCCTGGATGCTCTGATTCTGAACTGGGAAGGGAAATTTTGTATGCTTTTCTCCCCTTCCCCCCTCCTGTTCAAAGTGTTGGTCAAGATAAGGTCACAACCACGTAAAGTGATTCTGATTGCTCCAGACTGGGCCAGACAGTCCTGGTATCCCCTGTTGCTGTCCCTAGCAGTCCACCTTCCCTTCTCTTTTCCCAGGAATTACAACCTGTTGGCATTCTCTCAGGGGAGGATTTGGTACCCGAATCTTCGGGGTCTCAATCTCAAGGCATGGCTCTTGAAGAGTTAGAGTTTACAGATCTGCATCTTTCCCAGGGGGTTCTGGATATCCTTAAGGCTTCTCAAAAGCCTTCCACCAGAAAGACTTACAACTCCAAATGGAAAAGGTTCAGCATTTGGTGTTCTAAGAAGAATATTTCTCCAGACTCTGCTGAGTTGCCTACAGTTCTGGACTATATGGTCCATCTTAATGGCCTAGGCCTCAGACCAGCTACCCTTAAAGTACACTTGGGAGCTGTTTCTGCTTTCTTGTCAGTAGGCAAGCCTTCCTATCATCCCATCCTGTGTTTTGTAAGTTTTTCAAGGGATTGCTTCACACCAATCCCCTCTTTAGGGATCCTGCTCCTGCTTGGGACCTCAATGTTTGCAATGCTCAGCTTATGCAACCCCCTCTTTGAGCCTTTGTCCTCTGCAGAGTTTAAGTACTTGACCTGGAAAACTGTGTTTTTGGTAGCCATTACTTATGCCAGGCGTATCAGTGAATTGCAAGCCCTGTCGGTGGAATCTGATTTCATCTCTTTCCATAGAGATAAAGTGGTCCTAAGAACTAACAGAAGGTTTTTACCTAAAGTGGTTTCAGATTTCCACCTCAACCAGTCTATATCTCTCCCTGTTTTCTTCACTGACCATTCCTCCTCTGGAGAGAGGAGGCTACACAGCTTGGACGTTAAAAGGGCCCTCAGCTACTACATAGAGCGCACCAAGGATCACAGGTTTGAGTCCCTCCAATTGTTCCTCACATATGGAGAGGTTGGTAAGGGCAAACCTGCCACTAAGAGATCTATTGCCAGGTGGATTGTTTCTTGTATACAATTCTGCTATGAAACACTGGGTAGAACTCCACCCTCAGGCCTGAGGGCTCACTCTACTAGAGGTACAGCTGCTTCCCTGGCTGCTGCCAGGGATATTCCTATCTTAGAAATTTGTCAAGCAGCCACCTGAAAAACAGTCCATACATTCACCAAGCATTACTCTCTGGATATCCAGGCTAGGAGTGATGCTCGGTTTGGCACAGCAGTACTTCAGAGTTTGTTTCCAAAGTAGGTTCTGTCCCTCCTCCATGGAGGTACTGCTTGGTAGTCTGCAATAGTCAGAATACAGCAAGACTTCATGTTGTTTGAAGAAAAAAATTACTCACCTTAGTAATGTTGTTTCTTCTAATGGAGTCTTGCTGTAGTCTGACCTCCCCCCATGCCGCCTCCCCTCTCAGGTCCTGGTTTTTGGGATGTGGGTGGGTAGGAGCAGTGTTGACACCCTAGGGGTGTCCCTTTTTCACCCTCCTTTATTTTGGGTGAGTGTTGTGTTTTGGGATGTGTTTTGTTTTTTTGGGGTTTCCTGACTTGAGTCTTTGCTTTGAAACCAAAAAACCCTTTTATATAAATTTAGTTGCCAGTTGGCTAGTGTGAGTTTTACAGTTTCCACACGGAACTTCTAGTGAGTATTGCTCGTAAGTTCTGACGGTTGGAGTTTAAACAGCAGCAGACTGGCTTCAACCAAGCTCGCGGTGAACATTCCATGCTGGCCATGGAAAGTTTAACTCTTTGTTCGGGGCAGTTGAAAGGCAGGACCTAACTGCAATAATCAGAATAAAGCAAGACTCCATTAGAAGAAACAACATTACTAAGGTGAGTAATTTTTTCTTTTCTCTGTGTGGAACTTGTAAAAGTGTGGCTCGGTTCGGCTGAACCGGCCATTTGATAGTGAAATTTGTGTGTTTTACTTAGTGTGTGGTTACCGGTTCTTAACGGTTCTTAAAAAAAAAAAAAAAACATGTTTTGAAACGTTTTTTTCCAACACCCGTGACACAGTTAGGAACCAATAAGGGAGTCTTGCCTGGCGGTTGCTGGAAAAAAAAGGTAAGTTTGTTTAGGGTGGCCATGTCTGAGAAACCCAAGAAAAAAAACGGGCCCACTGGGTTTCAACAATGCAGTGAGTGTCGGGAGGTCTTTGCTAAGGCCGATCCCCACACCACCTATGTTTATTGTCTGGGGTTTCACCTCGATTCAGACTGCCAAATATGTGAAAACTTTCCCAAATCTACCCTTGAGAAGAGATTAGATAGACTGAGGGAAAAGGAGGCCGAGAAGTCCATTGACCCGGATGGCCAGCCCGGTTCGGTTTCGACCGAACCAGGAGGAGTTCCCTCTGACCAGGGTGATACTTCTTCAGGCAAAAGGAGAGCCGATTCAGAGGGATCGGTTCCGACAAAAAGAAAATGCAAAGGCAAATCGACCGGTTCGGATCCAGAGGTTCATGTTCCGACCGCCGAAGAGATAGCCAAAGTGATTCAGATTGTGGAATCGCCCCGTCCGGTTCCAACCGATCCAGCTCGTTCTGGCAGAGGTTCGGTTCGGTTGGTTCCCCTGGGTCGAGATTATACCCTTGAAGATTTTTATGAACCGGAATTTGAAGAGAAAGGTGAATTTGAGGATGATGATGCAAGTGAGGGTCTGGATGTGCCTGGGGAACTGGACATCTCCCCAGACAGACTTTCAGGTGTTTCCCTGCCTAGGCTTTGAGTCCCCTTCTCACTTTATGTTTTACAGAAAGGTGGCTGAAACCCTCCAGCTTCCTCTGGAGGAGGCTGTGGAAGATCTAGAGGAGCCTGATTGTGTAGAGATGATGGACATCCCGGAGTCCAGGAGACTGTCTATTCCTTTCCATAAATCTTTTGGGAAACAGACATAAAAAATCCTAAAGTCTCCTAACACTATACCTCCTGAGGATAAAAGAATGGACAAGAGGTATACACTTTCAGGCTCAGACACAGAGTTCTTATATCAGCAGTGCAGCCATGTTGGGGTAGTGCAGGCTGCTGCCTGTGACAAGGCAAATATTGCCTTGACTTCACCCCCCCTGACAAGGACTCCAGGAAGATTGATGTCATGGGAAAGAAGCAGTACATGGCATCTTCTTTGGGACTCAGGCAGGCGAATTACATGGCCTATGCAGCCTGGTACCAGAAGTCCAGGTGGGACACCGTACTGGCATTGACTAAACAGGCCTCCCCCCAGCTAGCCAAGGAGCTGGAGGCGGTGGCCACAGATGGGATTGAGGCATCTAAGGTTCAGTTTCATGCTGCTGTGAACTCTAATGATGTCTCGTCAAGAGTCATGGCTACATCTGTGGCTCTTCAGAGGATGGCTTGGCTCAAATGTACTAGCCTCTCGCAGGACACCCAGGCTAAGGCCATGGATTTTCCTGTAATTGGTAATTCTTTGTTTGGGGAGCAGACAGAGAATTACATGAAGAAAATGGACGAGTACAGGACCACTTACAGGAGTGCTCAGGCCAAGGAGAGGCAGGCAACTCCTCAAAGGCAGCAGTCTAGGGGCAGGGGCAGGCCTTTTCAAAGGCCTTTTTACCAAGCACAGGCCTCTTCTTCCTTTTCACAGAGGGGGTTCTTCAGAGGGAGGGGCAGAAGGGGGATGAGCAGGGCTGCATCCACTCCTCGGCCTAAAGCCCCTGCCAAGCAGACACCCTGATGGGCCTGACCGGGTCAAGACTCCTTTTCCAGAAGGGGGAAGGCTGGCTTACTTTGTCCAGGACTGGATGTCTGTTACATCAGACAAGTGGGTCCTGGAAGTAGTAAGCCAGGGACTGATTCTCAGCTTCAAAAATTTCCAAAGATGAGAGCCAGATCTTTTCCCTGCAAATCTCTCAAAACCCTTGCCCTAGAGGCAGAGGTTTCTTCTCTCCTAGCTTTAAGAGCCATAGAGAGAGTACCTACCCTACACTGGGGAAAGGACTGTACTCCAGGTACTTCCTGACCCCCAAAAAGACGGCAGTGGCGACCCATTCTAGACCTAAGATATCTAAAGAAACATCTTTTAAAACCAAAGTTCAAGATGATAACTCTGGGAATAATCCTTCCCTTTCTAAGGCCAGGGGACTGGCTAGCCTCCCTGGACCTCAAAGATGCCTGTTTTCACATTCCCATCAGGTGCTCCCACAGAAAGTACCTCAGGTTCGAGTTGCCCTCAGGCCATTATCAGTTCAGAGCAATGCCCTTTGGCCTAACCTCAGCCCCAAGGGTTTTCACAAAGTGCCTGGCAGTAGTAGTTGCCTTTCTAAGAATGCAAAAGATTTCGATTTTTCCATATCTGGAGATTGACTAATAGTGGGTCAGTCTCCAGACCAAGTCAAGTCTCACCTGCAAGTGACCCAGCAAGTGCTCACTTATCTAGGATTTCTTTTCAACCTTCCCAAGTCGGTTCTCGAACCAGTCTAGCTTCTTACCTTTATAGGGGCAGAACTGGACACACTCCGAGCAAGAGCCTTTCTTCCTCTAGAAAGTGCAAAGGTTCTTATGGAACTATCATCTTCCTTCAGCCTTCGGGTATCTCGACCAGCAAGGCATTTCCTCCAGCTCTTGGGCCACATGGCAGCTTCAGCAGCAGTGGTCCAAGGGGCAAGATTCCAGATAAGGGATATTCAGTTCCAGCTGAGAGCTTTCTGGTCTCAGAGGAAGGATTCCCTTACCAAACTGATCCCAGTGACTCTGACCTTGATCCAAGCCCTCCAATGGTGGCAGGATCAGGACAATTTAAGACAAGGTGTTCCTTTTGTTGCTCAGCCTTGTTCAGTGGTCCTTACCACGGATGCTTCTCTCCTGGGCTGGGGAGCCCATCTGGGGACTCTCCCTGCCTAGAGGCTGTAGTCCCCCCAAGAATCCCTTCTCCACATCAATCTTCTAGAACTAAGAGCAGTTTTTCTGCCTCTGAAAGCTTTCTCACAGTCAGTACAGAACAAGGTGGTTAAAGTCAGAACAGACAATGCCACCACCATGTGGTACATCAACAAGCAGGGAGGCACTTTGTCCACGGCCTTGTGCACAGAAGCCATGAGGTTGTGGTCCCTGGCTTATTCCCTGCAAACCTCTCTTGTAGCAGTTCACCTTCCAGGCAAGGACAATGTGCTAGCAGCTGCACTGAGCAGGATTTCTGAGGCCATCACGAATGGTCCCTGGATCCCCTTGGGTGTTGAAAGTGATTTTTTCAAGGTGGGGCACTCCAGAGATAGATCTCTTTGCAGCCCCAGACAATCACCAACTCCCTCTCTTTTGTTGCAGACCTCCAGTCTTGGGCTGAGGCCCTCTGGGCACCCTGATCCTGAGTTGGGAAGGAAGTTTCTGTATGCCTTTCCCCCCCTTCCCACTCCTGTTCAAAGTTTTGTTAAAAATAAGGTCTCAGCCTTGCACGGTGATTCTGATTGCTCCAGATTGGGCCAGACAGCCCTGGTACCCCCTGTTGCTGTCCCTAGCAGTCCATCTTCTCCCCCCCCCCCGTCTCTTCCCAGGAATACTAACATACTATTTGCCAGCAGATTAGGCCTTACGGTCTATCGAGTCTGCTCGAACCTAGATCCTTAGTTGGATGCTGAGACCCTCCCATCCCTTGATCTCCAGAAACCCCTATCATCCATCCCCACCCCCGGGACAGGCCATCATCTGATACATCCACTTTCTGTGTCTGTCCCACCCTCTCTTGAAGCCCTCCACTGTGGATCTCTGAACCAGCTCACCAGGCAGTGCATTCCAAGGGTCCACCACCCTCTCGGTGAAAAACCTCCTCCTCTTTTCCCCCCTCACCCTTCCACCTTCCAACTTCAAACCATGCCCTCTGGTGATACCTCCCTGCTTTAGTCTAAAGATCCCCTCCATGTTTACCCTATTTATTCCCTTGAGGTACTTGAAGACCTCAATCATGTCCCCCTGTCTCTCCTATCCTCCAATGAAAACAGGCAGAGCTCCTCAAGTCTGTCCTCATAAGTCAAATCCCCTAGCCCTCGTATCATCTTTGTTGCCCTCCTCTGTACCCTCTCCAGGAGCTGTGTCCCTCTTCAAGTGTGGTCTCCAGTACTGTACACAGTACTCAAGGTGTGGTCTAACCAGTCCATTGTACAGCGGCAGAATCACTTCCTTGCTCCTAGAGGTGATCCCCCTTACGATGCATCCCAACATCCTGTTTGCCTTGCTAGCTGCTCTCCTGCACTGCTCAGAGTATTCATACATGTATCCACCATGACCCCTAGGTCTTTTTCCCCTATTGAGGCCTCCAGCGCCTCCCCTCCCAGGGTGTACCTGTGTTTAGGGTTTCCCCGACCAAGATGCAACACCTTGCACTTGGTGATATTGAAATTTAATTTCCATGTGTGAGCCCAGCTTTCCAGGGTGTCCAGGTCCTTGCAGGGCCTCCTCCTCTTCTCCCTCAACTACTGCTCCCATCTTGGAGTCATCCATGAAGACTCATTTCACCTATACCCTCCCTGATGTCCGATATGTATGCATTAAACAGGATCGGACCCAGGACCGAGCCCTGTGGTACCCCACTACCAACCTCTCTAGGGTTTGAGAGCTCCCCACAGACCACTACTCTCTGAGTGCGTCCAGCTAGCCAGTTTTCAGTCCATCTGACCATCAAAGGGCCTACTCCTAACCCCATCAGTTTCTCCACCAGACCATTGTGGGGGACAGAGTCAAACGCCTTGCTGAAGTCCAAGAATAATACATCCACAGGCTTACCCCTGTCCAGTTCCAGAATTACAACCTGTTAACATCCTCTCAGGGAAGGATTTGGTACCCCAATCTTCAGTCTCTTAATCTCAAAGCATGGCTCTTGAAGAGTTAGTTTGCAGTTCTGCATCTTTCCCAAGGGGTTCTGGATATCCTCAAGGCTTCTCGAAAGCCCTCCACCAGAAAGGCTTACAATTCCAAATGGAAAAGATTCAGCATTTGGTGTTCTAAGAAGCATATTTCTCCAGACACTGCTGGATTGCCTACGGTTCTGGATTATATGGTCCATCTTAATGGCCTAGGCCTCAGACCAGCTACTCTCAAAGTACACTTGTCCAGCTGTTTCTGCGTTTTTTATCTGTGGGAAGGCTTCCTCACTATCTTCCCATCCTGTGTTCTGTAAATTTTTTAGAGGATTGCTTAGCACCAATCCTCCTTTTAGAGGCCCTGCCCTTGCCTGGGATTTGAATGTTTGCATTGCTCAATTTATGCAACCCCCCTTTGAGCCTATGTCTTCAGCAGAGCTTAAGTACTTGACTTGGAAAACTGTGTTCCTGGTAGCCATTACCTCTGCTAGGCATATCAGTGAATTGCAAGCCCTGTCAGTGGAACCTGATTTTATCTCATTTCACAGGGATAAAGTGGTCCTTAGAACCAATAGAAGGTTCTTGCCCAAAGTGGTTTCAGACTTCCATTTAAACCAGTCTATGTCTCTCCCTGTTTTCTTCACTGATCAGTCTTCCTCAGGAGAGAGGAGGCTACACAGTTTAGATGTCAAAAGAGCCCTTAGTTACTACATAGAGCGTACCAAGGGTCACAGGTTTGACTCCCTCCAGTTGTTCCTCACTTATGGAGAAGTGGGAAAGGGCAAACCTGCCACCAAAAGATCTATTGCCAGGTGGATTGTGTCTTGTATACAGTTCTGCTATGAAAAACTGGGAAAAACTCCACCCTCAGGCCTGAGGTCTCATTCCACAAGAGGTACAGCTGCTTCCCTGGCTGCTGCCAGGGATATCCCTCTTTTAGAAATTTGTCAAGCAGCCACCTGGAAAACAGTCCATACCTTTACAAGCTTTGCTCTCTGGATATCCAGGCTAGGAGTGATGCTCGGTTTGGCAGAGCACTACTTCAGAGCCTATTCCCAAAGTAGGTTCTGTCCCTCCTCCTTGGAGGTACTGCTTGGTAGTCTGCAATTGTCAGAATACAGCAAAACTTCATGTTGTTTGAAGAAAAAATTACTCACCTTAGTAATTATGTTTTTTCTAATGGAGTCTTGCTGTATTCTGACCTCCCTCCCTGCCTTCCTTCTCAGAACCTGTTTTTGGGAAGTGAGTAGGCAGGTGCAGCGTTGCACCCAAGGGGTGTTTTCTTGCTTGCACCCTTCTCCTTTTTTGTTTGGGTGCTGATTTATTATTGTTGTTTATAGTGGATTGTTTTTTGGTTTTTGGGTTTCCTGACTTGAGTCTTCCTCGGGAATCCAAAACTTTTTTTTCAGCCAGTTGGCTAGTAAGAATTTTTACAATTTCCACATAGAATTTTTAGTTTAGTTGGGCTCGTAAGAATCTGACGGTTTACGTTTGAATCACTCCAGACAGAGACTTCAACCGAGCTCGAGCTCAGCATTCTATGCCCTGCATAGAAAGTTAACTATTTGTTCTCCGGGGCAGTTCAAAGGTTGGGAATCACTGCAATTGTCAGAATACAGCAAGACTCCTTTAGAAGAAACATAGTTACTAAGGTGAGTAATTTTTTCTTAGAATCATAAGTTACCACAGAATTAAAGTTAGAGTTCTTTAAAATGATCAGTAATTAGGGTCCAAGTCCGAATCACTGTCCTCCACTCTCTTCCTAGCCATACGTTGACTCTCCAGGAGCTTGGAAGCAAAGGCCGCTGCTGCCTCGGGATCCGTTAATATGTGTATCTTGTTCGCATGGCGGATTTGCAGGCACGCTGGTAATTGCAGCTGTGCTGAGATGCCATTCTCTAGAAGGAGCTTCTTGGTTTCCTGTAATGCCTTTTTTCTGGTCTGAGTTTGAGAAGAGACATCCAGGAATAAGGCGATTTTGCTGCCCTCCCAGTTCAGGTCTCCTCGCTGCCATGCCAGTTGTAGGACTGGGATGCGGGCCTCCGAACTGGAGAGCGTCACAATCACTGTTAGGGGATGTTCCCCTAATGCAGCCTGTGGTTTAGCTCGTATAGGTATTGAGAAGGCCTTAATGATAGAAACACCCAAGTCCTCCGGCACCAAGCACAAGTCGGTGCAAAGCAATCTTCGTACTGCAGGGATAAGCTCTTGTCTTCCTTCTAATCGGGAAGGGAAGCCAACAATTCTGATGTTTGCCTGCCTCTGTGTATTCTCAAGCGCCTCTATTTTAGAGTGCATGAAATGAAAATCTTTTATGAAGGCAGCATTCCTCTCCCATTGTTGGTCTGCCTCTGTACGGAGCTCCATAATTCGGGAATCATTAGTCTGGACCCGAGTTTCTATTTCAGTGAAGCGGGTTTCCACTGCCGCAAGCCTGCGATTAGTGTCTTCTCCTGTAGCTTGGATTTTTTCCAAGAGAGTCATGATTTGGGGGTGAGGAGTCCCTCCAGGCCTGATGTCTGATCCAGCGGGCGGCCCTACATTTCTGGAGCCCGACGCAGGTGAGAGGAAGGATTCGATCAGCTGCGTTGCGTGTCTATCTTTTTTAGGACCCATATTTCGATCTTGAAGGTATTGAGCCATTACTTTGCAAAAGCTGAACTTTGTTGAGCTCTCCAAATCAATAAAACTGGTTATGTAATGCCACCTCGAGCTGCTACTAATCTAAAAGCGTCCACCATGTTAAGTGCTCCACAGCACCCCCGTCTGTACACATCATTGGTAAGACCACATATGGAGTTCTGTGCAGGGTGCTGGAGTCCATATCTTCACAAAAACATAGAGAGGAGGCAGTACAGTGTATGTCAGCAAAAATGATCCGGAGAATGGGGGATAAGACTTAAGAGGAATGGCTGAGAAAGTACACCCTTCAAGTTAGCGAAAGGGGGACATGATTGAAACTTAAATCTGCAGGGGCTAATAGGGTGGCTACAGATGACTTATTCATTTGAAGTAAGAATACATGTACAGGGGAAAACTCGAACTTGAAGGAGGGTTATTGCTTAAAGGATGTACGGAAATGTTTTCGCTGAACGTGTGGTAGAAAAAGTGAATAGTCTTTCTGAAGCAGTTGTGAATCCCAGAACTGTGGATGGCTTCCAAGTATGTTGGAACGTGCACATGAGAGTTCAGCTGAGAAATAGAGCTAGTGTACTACCTAAAATTAATACTAGTTTTCAAAAGCAGTCAGTTCCTTTTATATCTGAGGTACTTTTTCTTATCCCTTTGGTTAATTAGAAGATTTTTCACGTGATAATAGGTCTGATGTGTGGAACAGCTCTGCCTGGCAGCTGACCTATCTTAACTCGGCTCCTCCCATTGCATCTTCTGCGTTGCAGCCTCACTGATTGACATCCTAGCTTTTCAGAAGAGCCAATCAGTGGCTGCCAGGTCGGTCACCTGTGATGTCAGTCAGTTAGTACGGTCACAGTGCTAATGATGCACTGAAAGGAATAGAACTGCATATGTCAGCTGCCAGGCAAAGAGCTATTCCACACATCCAGCATAAGTGTTCACATAATGAGAAAAAGAAAAAACTTCAGAAATAAAAGTTACAACTGACTACTTTTTAAAATTTGTAACATTTCCTGACTCCACCCCCACCCCCCAAGCTGTTTAAGAGGCAACGATAGTAGTAGAAGGGCAACTAGGGCCAGTGTTGGTTAGATAGGTATGATGTGCAGATTGACTGGGTTGATGTGCCTTTTACTGCCATTATAATTTCTGTGTTCTCCACTAGTAAGTACGGCGTGGGGTCATCTCCAGTGATTTATGGCGCTGTGTGTTGTCATGTAACCCTTTTGATGCATTTTTCATCCCGGAGTACTGTATTGCCACGTTTGTCTGTTTATCTCAAACACTATTTATTTAATTTTGGTAACCGGGTAGGTCCAGTGAGATCAAGTGGTCCATTTTTCAGTGATTAACAGGATTCTCTATGTACCAGTATTCAAAATCTGGTAATTTCACAAGTGATACAACGAACTATAATTATTAAATATAATTAGCTGAAACATTATGTTGCTCACGTTTAATTTTAGTTGTTTACTTTTTTTTGTCTTTCTAAGCTTATGTGTTATCTTGCAAAAAGTATGCTACCTTGTGTGATGGTTTTGTGACTAGAAGATCGAAAAGTATAGTTCTCCATGATTCTGTTATTGTTTCTTATCAGATCTGCAGCCAGTGACCTATTCAGAGCCAGCATTTTGGTGTTCAATAGCATATTATGAATTGAATCAAAGAGTTGGAGAAACTTTCCACGCATCACAACCGTCACTAACTGTAGATGGATTCACAGACCCATCCAATTCTGAGAGATTCTGCTTAGGCTTGCTGTCCAACGTTAACAGAAATGCAACAGTGGAGATGACGAGACGACATATAGGTATGTGTATAATCAGTATTATTTTGTATAGCTTCATTGACACATGGCTATCTTAGAACACTTTACAGATCTACAAGTGAAGTATATTTGATGGGACAATACTACTATAAAAATCACAGTAAAAGAAAAAAAGAGAAAGTTAAACACTATATGGTGGTATTTAGTATTGATTACTAAAAAAAATCATAGAAGTAATTGGCCCTGTGTTGGTTTGAAAGAGTGAGAGCTGTTGAAGATAGTTGCTGTTGTCACTTAGGGCAGCATGGAAGGAGAGAGCAGGAATCTAGCAAGGATGAAAAGATTTAAAGGAGTAGTCCACCCAGAATGTGCAAAAAACATATGTTATGTGGAGTTTTTTGATATGTATGTCATTCCCCCTGTCTACTATTAGGAGTTTTTCCTAAATTAGCCTGCTAGCTATATGGTAGTTTTACGACCCCTGGGGATCTCCATCACAAATGGGTTTATTGGCTTTCTTTCTCCTACGATGCACCCTGTCTCATGTGACCGTGATGTAGCCATGCCCTTAGATTTAGCATGTGTACTGCTTTAAAGTCAGTTTAAAATCAGTTTAGCAGCAGCAGAGCTTTGTAACTGTTCTTATCCAGGGAGCACAAATGGCAACAGTTAGTTTAGCAGATACCTGAGAGCAAGCTAACTGGGGATCTTACTTCGAGAAACAGCTCTTGCAGCAGGTTACACCATTAGGACTGAAGCCGGCAGGCACCAGGACCCCACGGAAATTTTCTAGCTAGCAGTATTCAGCGGGGACTGCCCCCGACGTCGGTCCGGCCCCTGTCAGGCATAGTACATAAGGGGGCGGTCCCCCTGAATCCCCAGTTATTTTCCCGCCGTCGACTCGCCAGCATCGGCCTCTCAGTCTCTACCTAGCGCACGACGACTACAGAACTTTCTGTGGTTTTCAAACTGATGTCCTCTCCAACTCCTTCACTTGAGGGTCACCTTTCTAAGTGTGCCTGCGGAAAACCGATCCCTTTCAAGGATCCTCACTCCTCCTGTGTGCGGTGCCTAGGCCCGGACCCTGATATCAAGGCCTGCACCTTTTGCCAAGGGTTCAATAGCCGCACCAGGATCCACCATCAGAAGGCACTTCTGGCGTATCTTCTGGAAGAAAAATTGAAAAGGATGGATCAAAAACCTTCCTCCAGGGGAGAATCTTCCTCGAAGGCCCATAAACACCGGGAGAAGCACTGGGAAAAAATAAGGTCCAGATCCCAAAACCGGGCCTCGGACTCCGCAGCTCAGGCTCCACTAGATCAGACCGCTGTCCCTCCAGGGCTCGGTCTCAGCCCCCGCCCTGGTTAAGGTCCGGGCTTCAGGCGGCTCTTCTACGCTCCAGCCTATCAAGACTTCGAGGCCCTCGGCTTCCTCCACTCCCTCCAAGGCCTCTTCCAAGTCTTCAGAGCGCCATAAATCTTCCTCTTCCACCCGAAGTCGGTACACCGACTCCAGATCGGTCTCCCAACCCCCCAGAGGTCTTGACCCAACTCCTAGGAAGACCAAGGACCTGACGTCCCTGAAGCGGGCGTCTGACCCGACGTCTGCTAAGCACTCCAAGTCGGCCAGGTGCTCGCCGGAACCGAGGACATCAGTCGCCAGCCGGGCATTCACCGGATCTGAAGGCATCGGCCAAGAGACCGAAGTCAGCATTGCACTCTCCAGAGAGGAAGACCACCCCCCCACCACCGTCGCCGGCGGACGCCGGTCATAGGGACTCTACAGAGAAGGATGCTACACTGCCCGAAGACCAGGCGGGCGACACCAAGCATGCCAGGCTCCCGCGGGAACCTTCCCCAAACCCGGAGACACCCGTGGACCCGATGCCTGACCCTGGCGACAGACCACTGTCGCCAGGCCCGTCATCGGGCATGAACATAGAAGAAGTAAAGGAACTCTTTACCTTCTTGTGGGACACTATCCGAAAGGATGTGGTCCCTGTTAAACCTCCTCCGCCTACTCCTTCTTCACCTTCTTCGCCCCCTCCTCCACCAAAGGGCCAGCAGAACGACCACCAACCCCTAAGAAGCAGACTCCACCTCCTAGGGGCAGATCAAAAGACAGGAGAAGGCCTCCCTCAAGATCTCAATTAGGGTCCCTCAGCCCCAAATGACCCAGATGGCGTCGGTACACTCCGTCGGGGGAGGACTCCAGATCGGACACCTCAGACTACTCCAGATCCTCTCCTCCTCTCAGCATCTCCTCTCATGAACCACATGACCTCCCCAGGTCTCCTCTGGATGATCCCTCTTTCGCTGAGATCATGAGGCACATCCAGGACAACATGGGGTGAGACGCTGAAGACCTTGACTCCGAACGACAACGCCTTGCCCGCTATCTTCGGCAGAAAGACCCAAGCCTGTGGTAGTACCACCCTTGGTAGACACTTTCGGCAGACGTCCACCAAGGCTGCGTGGAGCGTCCGCACTCCACTCACGCAGTGCCGAAGATGGCTGACCGCCTCTACAAGGCCCCGAGAGAGGACCAGTACTTGGCCCAGCAACCTCTGGCAGACTCCCTGGTCATCACGGCATCACATGACCGGTCTCAAAGACCACAACATATGAGCACACAGCCACCGGACCAGGAATCCAAGCAACTGGATGCCCTGGGGAGGCGCACGTATGCAGCTGTTACATGCGCCATCAGGTCTCTTGACTACCTCACTCACATGGTACAGTTTCAGAACGCCCTGTTGGAACAGGGCCAGGACCTGGTCGATAAACTTCCAGATGGCGATCAGAAGGCGGAGCTCCTCAACCTTCTCCGTACAGGGTCAGATATGGGTACCCAAGTGCTACGAGCCACAT
The DNA here is from genome assembly GCA_016271365.2 of Neoceratodus forsteri. Taxonomy (NCBI): domain Eukaryota; kingdom Metazoa; phylum Chordata; order Ceratodontiformes; family Ceratodontidae; genus Neoceratodus; species Neoceratodus forsteri. The sequence continues at coordinate 498,379,821 of CM057449.1, read as the reverse complement.
ACGATTCTGCGGACTCATCTGCCAGAGCGGCAGCCTCAGGTGCTTGTCTCCAGAGACACTCCTGGCTCCGAGTCTCCAGCTTCACCCCGGACATACAGAAGAACATTCTTGACGTCCTGTATAATGGCGAAGTACTCTTTGGTGAACCCTCGGAGAAGGTCATCCCCAAACTCCAGGACGCTGGGAAGGCAGTCCGGTCTGTACAGGCCATGTACAGATCCAGGCCAGGTTCCTTTCGCAGGAACCAGAGACGTTTTCGCAGCCGGCATCAAAGGTAGCAGCCACGTTCTGGCCAGCAGCAAGGGGGCAGTTTTCAGCGTAAAGCCCAGGCGAAGTCGTCCCCAGGCAGAGGCCAACGTTACACGAAATCGGCCCAACCCGCAGGGGCCAGTGCTGCCACAGCATGACTCCTTCCCGGCCCCTGCCCCTCCTCTGGATCAATGGGCACAAAAGGTTGGGGGTCGCATCGCTCGCCACTTTTCAGGGTGGCAGTCAATTACCGCCGACCGGTGGGTTCTTCAGTTGGTCAAGAAAGACCATTTCATAGAGTTTCTCGACCACCCACCGACCAGACCTCCCCTGCTCTCCCATTACTCAGGTCAGCATGCCCTGTTCACACAGCAGGAGGTGCTCGCGCTTCTGGAAAAAGAAGCTGTAGAGCACGTACCGCGGAACCAGAGAGGTCTAGGATATTATTCTCACTTCTTTCTGGTTCCAAAGAAAACAGGGGACCTCCGTCCGATATTGGACCTCAGCGACCTTAACAAATCGGTCCTGTACAAACACTTCTGCATGGTGACCCTCCCAGGTCTGATTCCCATGCTCAAGCAGGACACCTTTCTAGCGTCCGATGGACATGCAGGACACTTACCCATATACCCATTGCTCAAGCGCACAGGAAGTTCCTGCGCTTCGAGTTTTAAGGTCGCCATTATCAGTTCCGAGCTCTTCCCTTCGGGCTGTCATCAGCACCACGGGTGTTTACGAAGTGCATGGCGGTCGTAGTGGCATCTCTGAGGAGACGATTAATAAAGATTCTAGCTGTTTTCTTACAGAAACCCCACTCAGTTAGACTTCAAGTATTTGCTAAACTGTAAATGTAGGTATCAGCATTCTGTTAGCAGTTAGTGCCGATTTTGCTCTGTGATAAGATTTTCATATTTATTTATTTTTACCAATGAAGTGTGTGGTATGAAGCTGCAGCCTAGAAACTGCAAAATAATTCGAAGTCAGCTTTTCTCCTGCCTATGGTATGGCATGAAAGCACAGGATGACAGTGACTATTCAAGATACACATTTGATTCCATTTTACAATGAAACATAGAAGTTGACGGCAGATAAGGACCACAAGGCCCATCCAGTCTGCCCATTTAAACACTGAACACATTGCTAGAAAGATTGTTCTACCCCGTCCAGGTGAAAAAAAAAGCAGTTTCCAGTGTCCTTTTTGAAGTCCCCTTTCCCTACCTTTGAGCTTGAGTTTGGTCCCCGGTGCCTGTCTTGTTCCTCAACTTCAACAACTGCACCACACTGTTACATCCCTGCACGTACCTGGTATGTTACTAGCTTCTGCTCAGTCCCACCCCCACCCCCTTCACCTCCTGTCCTCCAGTCCAGAGAGTACATGTTCCAAGTCTCTCCTTGTAGGGCCTACCCTGTCTTCCCCCGGATCATTTTTGCAGCCTTATGCTGAACAGCTTCTAGCCTCTCTCTGCTTTCCTTAAATGTGCTTCCAAAACTGTATGAAATACTCCAGGTGAGGTCAAACCAGTGACATGCACAGTGGCAATACCACCTCCCTCCTGTTACTAGTGCAGCTCTGCCTGATGCATCTCAATATCCAGCTTGCATCCCTTAAACCGTACTGCATTGGGAAGAAAAAATTACTCACCATAGTAATGTTGTTTCTTCTAATGGAGTCTTGCTGTATTCCGACAAAACGCAGCCAGCCCCAGCACCTGAACTGCCCCAGAGAGGAAAGAGCCAACTCACGGAGAAGCACAGAACACCGAGCTTGAGAACGGCCTCCAAACCTGTCTCTGGCACTCACCAGTGTAACCGTCAGATTCTTACGAGCAAACTAAGTACAAACTATGGAAATTGTTTACCATATAGCCAAATGGCAACAATTTGGGTTCCAAAAAGACTCAAGTCGAGAACCCAAGAAAAAAGGTGGTGACCATATATAAACAGAACAATAAAACTACCCCACCCTTAAGAGGGAGGGTACAAGGTACACCCCTGAGGTGCAGCACTGTACCTGCAAGCCCACTTCCCAAAAACTGGGTTCTGAGATGGGAGGCAGGAAGGGAGGTCAGAATACAGCAAGACTCCATTACAAGAAACAACATTACTATGGCGAGCAATTTTTTCTTCAAACATGAAGTCTTGCTGTAGTCTGACAATATGCAGACTACCAAGCAGTTCCCCCAGGAAGAGAGAATGCAGAACCTACTTTTGGAACAGGCTGTGCAGTACTGCTGTACCAAACCTAGCATCACTCCTAGCCTGGATGTTCAGAGGGTAATGCTTGGTAAATGTCTGGCCTGTTTTCCAGGTGGCTGCTTTACAGATTTCTAGCAACGGTATATCTCTGGCCGCAGCCAGAGTGGCAGCTGTACCTCTAGTTGAGTGAGCCCTCAGGCCTGGAGGGGGTGTTTTTCCCAATTTGTCATAGCAGAATTGTATACAAGAGACCATCCACCTGCCAATAGTCCTTTCAGTAGCAGGCTTGCCTTTCCCCACTTCACCATAAGTGAGAAACAATTGAAGACGGTCATGCCTGTGTGCCTCAGTATGCTCTATGTAGTAGCTACGTGCCCTTTTAACATCCAAACTGTGTAACCTTCTTTCCCCTGAAGAAGAGTGGTCAGTGAAAAACATAGGTAGAGACATAGACTGGTTCAGATGAAAAATCTGACACCACTTTGGGTAAGAACCTCCTGTTGGTTCTTATGACCACCTTATCCCTATGGAAGGAAATGAAGTCTGGTTCAACTGACGGGACCTGCAATTCACTAATCCGCCTAGCAGAAGTAATAGCTATCAGGAACATAGTTTTCCAGGTCAAGTACTTAAGCTCGGCCAAAGCCAAAGGTTCAAAGGGTGGCTGCATAAGTGGAGCAATGCAGACATTAAGATCCCAAGCTGGAGTAGGCTGTCCACAGAGAGAGTTAATATGAACCAGATGTTTGAAGAACGTATTGAAAACAGGATGAGATGCCAGGGAAGATCCCTTCCCTGCTGAAAGGAATGCAGACACAGTTGCTAGGTGAACCTTCAGAGCTGCAGGTCTAAGGCCTAGACCATTAAGGTGAACCTGATAATCTAAGGCTGTAGCAGTGTCTGCAGAATCAGTCAGGATGCCCTTTTGAGAACAGCAAATGCTGAATCTTTTCCATTTGGAATTATAAGTTTTCCTAGTGGAAGGTTTCCTGGAAACCTTCAAAATATCCAGAACTCCCTGAGAGAGATGCAGGCCTGCATATTCTAACTCTTCAAGAGCCAGGCCTTGAGGTTGAGAGACTGGAGATTGGGGTACCAAATCCTCCCCTGAGAGGAGGTTAGGAGGTTGTATCTCTTTGGGAGAGACCGGTGACGCGACACTGCCAGAGACAGCAGCAGAGGATACCAAGGCTGTCTGGCCCAATCTGGAGCCACCAGCATCACTGTGCAGGGTTGAGATCTGATTTTGATCAGGACTCTGAACAACAGAGGGAAGGGAGGAAAGACATAGAGAAACCTGCTCTTCCAATCCAGAGTGAGAGCATCCAGAGGAACAGTCCCCAGGACTGGAGGTTTGCAACAAAACAGAGGAAGCTGGTGATTGTCCGGGGCTGCAAAGAGATCCATCTCTGGAGTGCCCCATTTGGTAAAGATGATCTGTAGGATGGGAGGATCCAGGGACCATTCGTGATGTCCCTGGGAGATTCTGCTGAGAGCATCTGCCAGTATATTGTCCTTTCCTGGGAGATGAATTGCTATCAGGAAAGTCTGAAGGGAACAGGATAGAGACCACAGTTTCATGGCCTCTCTGCACAAGGCCGTGGACTGAGTGCCTCTCTGCTTGTTGAGGTACCACACTGTGGTGGTGGTTGTCCTGACCTGTACCACCTTGCCCCTAACTGAGTCCAAGAAGGCCTGAAGGGCCAGGAAGACTGCCCTGAGTTCCAGAAGATTGATATGAAGGAGAGACGCTTGTGGAGACCAAACCCCCTGAGCTGTGAGGGCTCCCAAATGGGCTCCCCAGCCTAGGAGAGAAGCATCCGTAGTTAGGACTACTGAGAGGACTTGAGAGATAAATGGAACACCTTGTCTGAGATTGTCCTTGTTCAGCCACCACTGGAGAGCTTGGACCAGAGTCTGAGTCACTGGAACCAATTTGGTGAGAGTCTTTTTTCCCCCCCGAGACCAAAAGGCCTTTAGGTGGAACTGAATGTCCTTCATCTGAAATCTGGCTCCTTGTACCACTGCAGTGGAAGCTGCCATGTGGCCCAGGGGTTGAAAAACTGCCTTGCTGGGTGAGAGACTAGAGGTCGAAAAGAGGAAGCAAGATCTCTGAGGGCCTTTACCCTTGCCAGTGGGAGGAAGGCCTTTGCTTGGACAGTATCCAACTCTATTCCTATGAAAGTAAGAAGTTGTACTGGTTCGAAAATAGACTTTGGAAAATTGAGGAGAAAACCCAGAGAACTGAGCAAGTCTTGAGTGATTTGTAGAGCTGACTTGACTTGGTCGGAGGACTGACCTACACTTAACCAGTTGTCCAGGTATGGGAAGATGGAAATACCCTGCCTTCTTAGAAAGGCAACTACTACTGCAAGGCACTTTGTAAACACCCTTGGAGCTGATGTTAGGCCGAAGGGCATGGCTCTGAACTGATAAGGGCCTGAAGGCAACTCGAACCTGAGGTACTTTCTGTGGGAGCAGCTGATAGGAATATGGAAATAGGCATCCTTGAGGTCCAGGGATGCTAGCCAATCTCCTGGCCTTAGAGGGGGAAGAATTATTCCCAGAGTCACCATTTTGAATTTTGGTTTTGTGATGTGTTTGTTTAAATATCTCAAGTCTAGGATGGGTCGCCACTCCCCTGTCTTTTCCGGGGAAAGGAAGTACCTGGAGTGCAGACCATTGCCCCTGTGCTGAGTAGGGACTTTCTCTACAGCTCTGAGAGCCAGTAGAGAAGAAACCTCTAGAGCAAGGGTTTCTGAGATGGATGCAGGTGGAAATGACCTGACCCTCAGTTTTGTGAACCTTTTGAAACTTGAGGGCCAGTCCCTGGCTTACTACCTCCAGGACCCACTTGTCTGAGTTAACAGACTTCCAGGCCTGGAAGTAGTAAGCCAGCCTGCCTCCTACTGGAATGGGGGAGTTGACCCGGGCTGACACATCAGGGTGTCTGCTTGGCAGGAGCCTTGGTCTGGGAAGAGGATGCAGCCCTGCTCATCCCCCTCCTGCCTCTCCCTTGAAAGAACCCCCTCTGTGGGAAAGAAGAGGAAGCCTGAGCTTGGTAGAAAGGCCTGTCTCTCTTTGGCCTGTGCACTCCTGTAGGTGGTCCTGTACTCATCCATTTTCTTCATGTAAACCTCTGTCTGCTCCCCAAACAGAGTTACCCACTACAGGGAAATCCATAACCTTAGTCTGGGTATCCTGCGAAAGGCTAGTACATCTGAGCCAAGCACGTATCCTGAGACACACAGATGTAGCCATGACTCTTGACGCCACATCACTGAAATCCACAGCAGCATGGAATTGTACATTGGATGCCTCAATTCCATCAGCAGCCACCTCCTCCAGCTCTTTGGCTAGCTGGGGGGAGGCCTGTTTAGCCAGTTCCAGAACCGTATCCCACCTGGACTTCCAGTACCTGGCTGTGTAGGCCATAGAGTTAGCCTGCCTGAGTCCCAAAGAAGATGCCAAATATGTTTTTTTGGCCATGGCATCGACCTTCCTGGAGTCTTTGACTGGGGGGTGTGAAGCCAAAGGAATGTTAGCCCTGTCACAGGCTGCAGCCTGCACTACCCCAACATGGCTGCAATGACTATATAAAAACTCCGTACCTGAGCCTGAGAACGTATACCTCCTATCCATTCTCTTATCTATAGGAGGTAAGGAGTTAGGTGTCTGTAAAATCTTTTTTTGTCTGTTTCCCCAAGGACTTGTGAAGAGGGATAGACCATGTTTTGGATTCTGGGATGTCCCTCTCAACAAAATCAGGCTCTTCCTCCTCCTCAGCAGCTTTAACCATTGGGAGCAGGAGGGTTTCAGACACCTTCTTGTAAAACAAGAAGTGTGAAGGGAACTTGGAAAGCCTGGGAGGGGAGACATTAGAGGGTCTGTCTAGGGAGATGTCTGGTTCAATGGGCACATCCAGACCTTCAGAGTTATCTTCATCTTCATCCTCGGGATACTCTTCGTCTCCCTCCCACTCCACATCACAGTAAGCATCTGGATCGTAATCCGATGGAGTCGGATCAGACTGAACTGGCGGTACCGGTTCGGACGGAACCGGGCGGAGCGACTGGTCTATGCTAATCGCTTTGGCTATCTCGTCAGCAGTTGGAATATGCGGTGCTGGATCCGAACTGGCTGACTTTCGTTTCCTTTTCGATGGAACCAACCCCTCAGAGTCGGACCTCCTTTTGCCTGAGGAGGTATCGCCCAGGTCAGTAGGCACCTCCTCAGGTTCAGCCGCAACCGAACCGGGCTGGCCTTCCGGATCTACAGACTTCACAGCCTCCCTTTCCTTCAGCCTACTCAACCTTTTTTCCAGAGTGGCTTTAGGAAAGTTTTTGCAAATCTGGCAGTCTGTTTTGAGGTGGTCAAACCCCAGACAATAAACACAGATGAGGTGGGGGTCAGCCTTGGCAAAGGCCTCCCCACACTCAGTACAGTGTTGAAACCTAGTGGGACCGTTTTTTTTTCTTGGGTTTCTCAGACATGGCCAACATAAACAATTGCCCTTAAAAGTTTTTTTTATGCCAGGTAAATAAACTCAGATTGGTTACAAACCATGTTACGGGCTTTGGGGGGGAAAAAAGTTTTTTTTTTTTTTTTTGTGTTTTTGTTTTTTTAAACCGATCAGAACCGGAACGCCACTCTGAATCCCAGAAAGTACAATAAAATCAGATTAGTAAGAAGGTCGGTTCCTAAGCGCACCGACTGATGAGAAAGAGAGACAAAAACAATTTCCACAGAAATTAAGAAAAACACAAGTCACCACCTATCTACCACACTACCTGTACCGTAGACAGAGACTGGAAATCCAAAAATAATAAAAAAAAAAAAAAATTGATTTAAAAACCGAACGCTAATTCAAACTCGACCGAGCAGAGGAAAAATCTCTGGAGCAACTTCACTGTTAGGCGGAGTAAAGAATCTGACGGTTACACCGGCAAGCACCAGAGACAGAGGCCCAAAAACCGAGCTCAAGCCCAGCGCTCCATGCCTCCACACAGAGCCAACTCCCTCCTCTCTGGGGCAGCCCAAGCACCAGGGCCAACTGCACACCATCAGAACACAGCAAGACTTCATGTTGTTTGAAGAAGTTTTCATCTAATATTTGGCTCTATTAGGCCCCCAAGTCTTCTACATTTTAGGACACCTGGCACCAGCGACCTTCTTGTCACGTCCACCACTCCACCCCCACCCCACAATCATCAGAATCAGTGGGGATCCACATGGGGAATGGCATCATCACTGGAGTCACCAGCATTGACAAAACAGTGCTCATTGACAAAGTCCCTAAAATGCAACAGGAGGCTGTGGTACCTTTCAAATTAAATCCAAGTCTTTAGCAGGACAGGGTTCTGGCTTTGCAGAAAAACCTGAATCCGGCCATTTTGCCGGTGTATTGGACAAATCTTTAGACTTCCCTTCCGAGAGCAATGATCTGAATCGCCGACATTCAGAGGAGCTACCTCAACTCACAAGTGGTCAGACTCCTGTCAGCCTCAGTGGCTTTCCATCAACAACAGGGAAGGCTCAAACCGGGCTGTTGTCTTACATGACTTTGATGTACCTTGTTATCCATCGCCAGTATTTTTAGTTCAGCCAGCATCGGCAGATTTGGCAGCTTGGTAGGCACAGCAGTAGCTGTGACCACTTTTTTGCAAAGCTTTACGCCTGCGTCTCCGTGTGGCCAGATTGAAATCCTGGGAGAAGTGTCAGTTCAAACACCATGAAGTCTTGCTATATTATAACATTAGCAGTCAGCCACTGCAGCTGAACTGCCCCGGAGAGGAAGGAGTTAACTCCAGAGGATCTGGAGTTCTACAGCGCGAGGGCGCTGTGCCCAAAGCTCTATCTGGCAGTTTCAAATGAAACTGTCAGATTCTTTACTCCGCTTCACTGAACAGTCGCTCCGGAGATCAGCTCCTTCAGCTCGGTTCATTCTCGGTTCAAGCGAGTATTTTTCGGTTCATTTGAACTGGCAAAAGTCATTATTTTTACCGCATTTCGGTTTTAAAGCTCTATCTGGTAACCGTAAGTACTAAATTTTAAGTCTGTGTGGAAAATTAATTATCGGTTCGGTTTTGAACCGATCGGTTTGTTATTTCTACATTTTAAAAGTGTACAGTGGGTTTTAGAGTGCGGTTCCCGGTTCTTATCGGTTCTAAAACCAAATTATAACGCTTTTTCAAATACCCGTGACACGGTTAGGAACCGATAAGGGTGTCTTGCCTGGCACTGCCATCAAAAGGGCAAGTTTTGGTTAGGTTGGCATTATGTCCGAGAAACCCAAAAGAAAACCGGCCCACTGGGTTTCAACACTGTGATGTCTGTGGGGAGGCCTTTGCCAAGGCTGACCCACACACCACTTGTGTTTATTGTCTGGGGGCTGACCACCTCCTGTTAGACTGCCAGGTGTGTAAAAATTTCCCTGCAGCCACCCTGGAAAAGAGATTGGGCCGGCTCAGGGAACGAGAGGCCAAAAAGTCCGCTGACCCGGATGGCCAGCCCGGTCCAGTACCCACTGGACCAGAGGGAGTGCCCTCTGACCAGGGCGAGACTTCCTCGGGCAAAAGGAAGGCTGGTTCAGAGGAACCAGTCCCAGTAAAAGACAAGGAAATCAGTAGGTTTGGGGTCCAAAATTGTGTCTCCAACTGCTGCAGAGATAGTTAAAGCCATTCAGATTGTCCAGTCACTGTCTCAGGGATCTGTAGAACCACCAACAGTTGGTAAAGGTTGGTCTGCTCAGTCCCAGTGGTTCAGGATTTTGAAGTTGAGGATTTTTATGAACCACAGGAGGGGAGGAGGAATTTGATCAATATATGTGTGGCTGGGGGTCTGGACGTGCCCATTGAACCGACATTTCTCCAGACAGACCTTTAGAATCTCCTCCTATTCTGTCTGAGTCCCTTCTTTCTTTATTTTTACAAAAGGTTGCAGAAACCCTCCAGCTTCCTTTAGAGGAGGCTGTGGATGAGCAAGAGGAGCCTGATTATGTGGAAATGATGGATATTCCAGAGTCTAGGAGGTTGTCTATTCCTTTGCATAAGTCATTTAGGAAGCAAACAACAAAGATTTTAAAAAATCCTCATTCTGTCCCTCCTGTAGATAAAAAAATGGACAGAAGGTATACTTTGTCAGGCTCGGATACAGACTTCCTTACTGAGCAGTGTAGTCATGTAAGTGTGGTACAAGCTGCAGCCTGTGACAAGGCTAATATTCCTCTGGCCTCACATCCTCCTGATAAGGATTCCAGGAAGATTGATGCCATGGCGGAAGAAACAGTATATGGCAGCTTCTTTAGGACTCAGGCAGGCAAATTATATGGCTTATGTGGCTAGATATCAGAAATCTAGGTGGGACACAGTATTGCAGTTAGCCAAGCAGGCCCATGGCCAGCTGGCTAGTGAGTTGGAACAGGTGGCTGCTGATGGCATTGAAGCCTCTAAAGTTCAATTTCATACTGCTGTTGATGTTAATGATGTTTCCTCTAGGGTCATGGCCACTTCTGTAGCTTTCCGTAGGTTGGCATGGCTCAGATGCACTAATCTGTCCCAAGATACCCAGTCAAAGGCTATGGATTTTCCTGTAGTGGGAAATTCTCTGTTTGGGGAGCAAACAGAAAACTATATGAAAAAGATGGATGAATACAGAACTACCTACAAAAGTGCCCAGGCTAAGGAGAAGCATGCCATGCCACAAAGGCATGCTCCCAGAGGTAGGGACAGGCCTTTTTACCAATTTCGCGCCTCCTCTGCTGTCTCGCAGAGGGGGTTTCTTCAGAGGCAGGGGTAGACGAGGCACAAGTAGACCGTCTCTCCCCTCAGCCTAAGGCTGTTGCTAAGCAGGCACCCTGAGCGGGGTGCCCAGGCCGATTCTCCCTGTACCAGTGGGGGCAGGTTGGCCTATTTCAGTTGGAACTGGCTGTCCCTAACTACGGACAGATGGGTTCTGGAGGTATAGGCCAGGGTCTGGTTCTCAGCTTCAAACACTTTCCAAAGATGAGAGCAGACATTTTCCACCTGCAAATCCTTCAGAAGCCCTTGCTTTGGAAGCAGAGGTTTTTCTCTTCTGGACTGCAAAGCAGTGGAAAGGGTTCCTCCTTGCCATCAGGGCAAGGGGTTTATTCAAGATACTTTCTTACCCCAAAGACAGGAGAATGGAGGCCCATTCTAGATTTAAGGTACCTGAACAAGCATCTTTGAAACCAAAGTTCAAAATGTTGACTCTGGCAATGATATTGTTTTCCTAAGGCCAGGGACTGGCTAGCTTCCCTGGACCTCAAGGATGCCTATTTTCATGTTCTGATCAGGCCTTCTCACCGAAAGTACCTCAGGTTCGAACTGCCCTCAGGCCACTACCAGTTCAGGGCAATGCCCTTCGGCCTGACCTCTGCGCCAAGGGTATTCACAGAATGTCTCGCTGTAGTAGTGGCTCACTTAAGAAGGCAAGGGGTTGCTGTGTTTCCCTACCTGGACGACTGGCTCATTGTGGGTCAGTCTCCAGGTCAGGTGAAAACCCATTTGCAAGTCACCCAGCAGCTTCTCACTTCCCTGGGATTCCTGCTAAACTTACCAAAGTCAGTTCTGGAACCGGTTCAGGTCCTAACTTTCATAGGCGAGAATTGAACACAAGGTTAGCCGGGCTTTTCTTCCCTCGAAAGGGTGGACAGACTCATCGCCCTGGCATCCTCCTTTACCCTGCGGGCTCTCGACCAGCAAGGCATTTTCTGCAACTCCTGGGCACATGGCTGCTTCCACAGCTGTCGGCAGGGAGCAAGATTCCAGATGAGGGATATTCAGTTCCATTTGAGGGCCTATTGGTCTCAAAGGAAGGACCCTTACCAAGCTGGTTCCAGTTACTCAAACTCTGATCCTAGCCTCCACTGGTGGCAGGTCCAGAGCAATTTAAGACAGGGGTTCCTTCATTCCCATTTCTCACCCCTCACCTCACCACGGATGCCTCCCTGTTAGGGTGGGGGCTCACCTGGCAATCTTGCACCCAGGGTGTGGTCTCCTCGGAATCTCTGCTCCACATCAATCTGTTGGAACTCAGAGCTGTCTTTTAGCTCTTGGTGTTTTCAGATTCTGTCCAGAACAAAGTGGTTCAAGTCAGGACAGACAATACCACCACAATGTGGTACATCAACAAGCAAGGGGCACTCGGTCTTCAGCCTTGTGCACGAAGCAATGAAGTTGTGGTCTCTGGCCTACTCCCTGAACACCTCCCCATAGCGGTTCACCTCCCAGGGAAGGATAGTGTCCTGCTGGACCTCAGCAGAATTTCTCAGGGCCATCACGAATGGGCTCTGAATCCACAAGTGCTGGGGTCCGTTTTTGCCAGATGGGGCATCCTCAGATAGATCTTTTCGCAGCCCCAGACAACCATCAACTTCCTCTTTTCTGTTGCAGGCCTCCAGTACGGGCTCAGTCCTCTGGACGCCTTTCTGTTGGACTGGAAAGGGAAGTTCCTGTATGCCTTTCCTCCCTTTCCTCTTCTTTTCAGGGTACTAGTAAAATCAGATCTCAACCTTGCAGAGTGATTCTGATTGCCCCAGATTGGGCCAGACAGCCCTGGTACCTCTGCTTCTGTCCTTGGCAGTCCACCCTGCCCTGAGCCTACCCAGAGTCCACGACTTACTGGCCTGTGCACAGGGGAGAGTGTGGTATCCGGACCTCAAATCCCTCCACCTCAAGGCTTGGCTCTTGAGGAGCTAGAATTTGTTGACTTACACCTTTCTCAAGGTGTCATGGATATTTTAAAGGCTTCTAGGAAGCCTTCCACTAGGGCCACTTATAATTCTAAGTGGAAGAGGTTTTCCATCTGGTGCTCTGAGAGGCAGATTATCCCAGAATCTGCTGATCTTCCCATTCTTCTGGAATATTTGGTCCATCTGAATTCCCTAGGCCTTAGACCAGCTACCCTGAAGGTTTATCTGGCAGCTGTCTCTGCTTTTGTGTCAGCAGGGAAGCCTGCCTCCCTTTCTTCTCACCCTGTGTTCTCCAAGTTTTTAAAGGGTTACTTCATACTAACCTCCTTGGGAACCAGCTCCCGCCTGGGACCTGAATATTTGCATTGCTCAGTTAATGCAACCCCTTGAGCCTCTGTCTTCAGCAGAGCTCAAGTATTTAACTTGAAAACCGTTTTCCTAGTAGCTATCACCTCTGCCAGACGATAAGTGAGTTACAGGCCCTGTCAATGGAAGAATATTTTATCTCTTTCCACAGAGATAAGGTAGTCCTTAGGACTAATAGAAAGTTTTTGCCTAAGGTGGTTTCTGATTTCCACCTGAATCAATCTATCTCTCTCCCAGTATTTTTCACTGAGCATTCTTCCTCAGGTGAGAGGAGACTGCACAGCTTGGATGTCAAAAGAGCCTTAGCTACTATGTAGAGCGCACCAGAGGTCATAGGTTCGAATCCCTCCAACTGTTTCTTACCTATGGCGAGGTTGGCAAAGGAAAACCTGCGCTAAGAGAACAATTGCAAGGTGGATTGTTTCTGTATCCAATTCTGTTATCAGAAACTAGGTAGAGTACCCCTCAGGATTGAGGGCCCACTCCACCAGGGTACAGCTGCGCTCTAGCGGCTGCTAGGACATTCCCATTCTGGAGATTTGTCAAGCTGCTACCTGGAAGACAGTTCACACCTTACCAAGCATTATTCCCTGGATGTCCAGTCCAGGAGAGATGCTCGGTTTGGCACAGCTGTGCTTCAGAGCCTATTTCCTAAGTAGGTTCTGACCCTCCTCCACGGAGGTACTGCTGTGTATCTGTAATGTTATAACATAGCAAGACTTCATGGTGTTTGAAGAAAAAATTACCACCTTAGTAATTGCTTTTCTTCTCATGGAGTCTTGCTATATTATAACCACCTCCCTCCTGCCCCTCTCAGAACCTCTACTTGGGTAGGGGTGGCAATTGGTGCAAGCACTGTGTCATGCCATTGTAGTTATCCCTACCCTCTTTCCTTTGGGTTAGGATCTGGTTGCTTTATTTAGGTTATTTATATTGCCCCTTCCTGGACTTGAGTCTTGGGGGAAGGGGGTTCATAATGTGCTTGTAGGAGTGAGGAAACGAACCATAATACCATCAATTTTGTTATTATGGTTCTGGGTGTTTCTTTGTTGTTTATATTGTTGTTACTACTACTAGTAGGTAGCCATGGGCTAGTGTAGTTTTTCCACACAGACTTTCTGTTCTTTGATGTTAGCTTTAGAAGATCTGACAGTTTCATTTGAAACTGCCAGATAGAGCTTTGGGCACAGCGCCTTCGCGCTGTAGAACTCCAGATCCTCTGGAGTTAACTCCTTCCTCTCCGGGGCAGTTCAGCTGCAGTGGCTGACTGCTAATGTTATAATATAGCAAGACTCCATGAGAAGAAAAGCAATTACTAAGGTGAGTAATTTTTTCTTTTTGTCTTCATGGGCTAGGCCTAAACAATACACACGCACGGTTCATGGATATCTTGGCAGTAAAGCCACTTTCAACACATTTCGCAAAAAAAAAAAACTTTACATACACCAGCAATTATATTTCCCAGAGGAGACACTGCCAGAGAAAAATAAATTCAGTCAGCGAAAATCATCGATGGAAAAAGGAAAAAACAGTTCCAGTGGTCTGACGTTCACTCTCTCAACTTCGGGAGACAAAGAACTGAAGTAGTTGGGGGGGCCCCCCATATTATATAGGCAATGCCATGAGCCAACAACTTGCATGTAAGCGCTCCAATCTTGTAAAAGTTTCCTGCGAGACTTACTCCGATGGTCTATAGTCCAGTATACTGCTGCCCTACTGGACATACCCTCGAAGATCAAAATGTTTTCCTTGGCTGAAGACCATGTCTGGTTAGTTAAAAAGGATAACAATGAAAATAGAAATTTGGGTACCTGTAAAATTTCCTTTCTCTGACGGCTGGTCTCTGGCCTTCCCCACTCCCGGGCTGCACCCCCTGACATCAGCGCCAGGCAGGACCAACGCTGTGCAGCTGGGGGGGATAACGAGCGCTCCACACCCGGCGATCCCCAGCCCTTCCCAGTGTAGTCCCCCTGAGGCAATACTACGAGAACTTGGAAACAAAAAACACAAACAGATCTTACTTCGAGAAACAGCTCTTGCAGCAGGTTACACCATTAGGACTGAAGCTGGCAGGCGCCAGGACCCCACGGAAATTTTCTAGCTAGCAGTATTCAGCGGGGACCGCCTCCGACATCGGTCCCACCCCCGACGTCAGGAGGCGGTCCCCCATAATTTCCAGTTCTTTTCCCATCCTCTCCAACTCTTGAGGGTCACCTTTCAAGTGTGCTCATGAAAACAGATCCCTTTCAAGGATCCTCACTCTTCCTGTGTGCGTTGCCTAGGCCCGAACCACGACACCAAGGCCTGCACCTTTTGCCAGGGTTGCAATAGCCGCACCAGGATCCGCCGTCAGAAGGCACTTCAGGCATATCTTCTCGAAGAAAAACTAAAACAGATGGACCAAGAACCTTCTTCCAGGGGAGAATCTTCATCAAAATCCCACAAGCACTGGGAGAAGGTGAGGTCTAGGTCATCAGCTCAGGCCTCGGACTCCCGTAGCTCCGGCTCCAGATCGGACCGCTGTCCCTCCAGGGCTCGGTTGCAGGCCCCCGTTAAAGTCAGGTCTCAAGCGGCTGTTCCTCGCTCCAGCCTCTTAAGACATCGAGGCCCTCGGCTTCCTCAACCCCATCCAAGGCCTCGTTGAAGTCTGCTGAGTGCCATAAGTCATCTTCCTCCACCCGACGTCAGGTCACCGACGCCAGGTCGGTCTCCCAACCACCCATTGGTCCTGATCCAGGACCCAGAAAGACCAAGGACCTGACATCCCTAAACCGGACATCGGACCCGACGTCAGCTCACCACCCAACGTCGGCCAAACATTCAAAATCGGCTCGGTGCTCACAGGAGCTGACGACACCTGCTAGACACCAGTCGCCAGCCAGGCGTTCACCAGGTCCGAAGACGTTGGCCAGGGGACCGACGTCGGCATCTCCAGAGCGTAAGACCGCACCCCCATCACCGGCGGACGCCGGTCGTAGGGAATCGACAGAGGAGGACACCCCACAGCCCGAAGACCAGGCGGGCGACACCGAGGATGCCGGGCTCCCATGGGAACCCTCCCCGGACCAGGAAGTACTCGACGCCCGACCCTGGCGACAGACCACCGGCGCCAGGCCCATCGTCGGGCATGAACATCGCAGAAGTAAAGGAGCTCTTTACTTTTTGGTGGGACACCATCAGGAAGGATGTGGTACCCACCCGTCCTCCTCCTACTACTCCTCCTCCTCCTCCTACCCCTTCACCTCCTACGCCCCCTCCTCCACTAAGGGGCCAGTAGGACGACCACCATCCCCCAAGGAGCAGACTCCACCTCCTGGGGCAGATCTAAAGACAGGAGAAGGCCTCCCTCCAGATCTCCTTCAGGGTCACCCAGCCCCAAGTGACCCAGACGACACCAGTATACTCCGTCGGAGGATTCAAGATCGGATACTTCGGAATACTCCAGATCTCCTTCTCCGCTCAACATCTCCTTTCCTGACCCACATGACCTCCCCAGGTCTCCACAGGATGATCCCTCTTTCGCTGAGATTATGAGGCACATCCAGGACAACATGGGGTGGGATGCTGAGGAGCTTGACCCCGAACGACAACGCCTTGCCCGCTACCTTCGGCAGAAAGACCCAAAGCCTGTGGTAGTGCCACCCTTGGTGGACGCCTTCGCGGATGTCATCAAGGCTGCGTGGAAGCGTCCGCACTCCACTCCCACGGTGCCGAAGAAGGCTGACCGCCTGTACAAGGCTCCGAGAGAAGACCAGTACTTGGCGAAGCAACCTCTGGCAGGTTCCCTGGTCATCACGGTCTCACATGACCGGTCTCAAAGGCCCCAGCATATGAGCACTCAGCCACCGGACCAGGAATCCAAGTAATTGGATGCCCTGGGGAGGCGCACGTACGCGGCTGCTACATGTGCCATCAGGTCTCTGAACTACCTTACCCATATGGTACAGTTCCAGAACGCCCTGTGGGAACAGGGCCAGGACCTGGTTGAAAAGCTTCCCGATGGCGACCAGAAAGTGGAGCTCCTCAACCTACTCCGCACCGGGTCAGATGTGGGGACCCAAGTGCTTAGAGCCGCATACGATTCCGCGGACTCTTCGGCCAGAGCTGCAGCTTCAGGCGTTTGTCTCTGACAACACTCCTGGCTCCATGTTTCCGGCTTCACCCCAGACGTATAGAAGAATATTCTAGACGTCCCATACAATGGCGAGGTACTCTTTGGTGAATCCTCTGAGAAGGTAATCACCAAGCTCCAGGATGTAGGGAAGGCAGTCCAATCTGTACAGGCCATGTACAGATCTAGGCCTAGTTCCTTTCGTAGGAACCAGAGCCGTTTTGCAGCCAGCAACAAAGGCAGCAGCAGAGGGGCACTTTTTCGCGCAAGGCCCAGGCCAAGTCGTCCCCAGGCAGAGGTCAACGTTATTCGAAGTCGGCCCAGCCCGCAGGGATTAACGCTGCCCCAGCATGACTCCTTCCCGGCCCCTGCCCCTCCTCTGGATCAACGGGCAAGGAAAGTCGGGGGTCGCATGGCCCGCCACTTTTTAGGGTGGCAATCGATCACCTCTGACAGGTGGGTTCTTCAGTTGGTCAAGAAAGGCCATTTAATAGAGTTTCTAGATGACCCACCTACAAGATCTCCGCTGCTGTCCCATTACTCGGGTCAGCATGCCCTGCTCATACAGCAGGAGGTGCTCGCACTTCTGGAAAAAGAAGATATAGAGCACGTACCAAGGAACCAGAGGGGACTAGGATATTATTCTCACTTCTTTCTGGTTCCAAAGAAAACAGGGGACCTCCGTCCAATACTGGACCTCAGCGACCTCAACGTCTCTGTCTTGTACAAGCGCTTCTGCATGGTGACCCTTCCGGGTCTGATTCCCATGCTGAAGCAGGGTGCTTTTCTAGCCTCCCTAGACATGCAGGATGCTTACCTGCATATTCCTATCGCTCAGGCGCACAGGAGGTTCCTGCGCTTCGAGTTTCAGGGTCGCCATTATCAGTTCCGAGCTCTTCCCTTCATACTGTCATCGGCACCTCAGCTGTTCACGAAGTGCATGGCGGTCGTAGCCGCATCTCTGAGGAGACAGGGCCACTACGTGTTCCCCTACCTGGACGATTGGCATCTCATGGCGCCCTTCCGGGAGACCCTGTCTGCCATTCACTGCACTCCGTCTCTGTTTGAGACGTTGGGCATCATCATCAATTACGAGAAGTCACGCCTGGTTCCATCCCAGACTCTGCAATTCATTGGAGCAGTTCTGGACACGCCCAAGGAAAGCTCCCCGGACAGAGCGGAACACATCAGATCCCTCATCAGGACCTACGCGAAGAAGACCGTTCCTGCCAGACTGGTCCTTTGCCTGCTCGGACACATGGCTGCGGCCATTGCAACAGTCCCATTGGCCCGTCTCCACATGCGGGTAACCCAGTGGATGTTACGGGTACAGTGGGACCAAAGGCAAGACCATCTGCAACACCCAATCCGGATCACGAAGACCGTAATTTGAGATTGGCAATGGTGGCTAGATTCAAGGAATCTCTCGGCGGGAGTCCCCTTCATAGCGCCGTCCTCGACTGTGACACTCTCCACAGACTCCTCAGGGCTCAGTTGGGGAGCACACCTCTACGGTGTCTGGTCTCAGGGTCTGTGGACAGACCAAGAGTCTCATCTCCATATAAACATCCTGGAAATGAGGGCAGTTCTTTACGCCCTGCAGGCCTTCCAGTCGGAGATTCCACCGGGTACACTCCTGTTACAGACAGACAATTCCGTGGTGATGTACTACCTCAACAAACGAGGAGGCACCCATTCCTACCCGCTTTGCAGGGAGGCCATGAGGGTGTGGGATTGGGTCTTACAACACGGCGCAATCCTTATTGCCGTTCATGTTCCGGGAGTGGACAACGTCATCGCAGACAGCCTGAGCCACTCTCAGGCCAGAGTCCACGAATAGGAACTACTGCAGGAGGTGACAGAGGATCTGTTTCTCAGATGGGGTACTCCAGAGCTAGACCTTTTCGCATCCCCATCCAACGCAAAACTGCCCAATTTTTGCTTGCTAGATCCTGGGCCTGGTGTTTTCTGGCGAGATGCGTTGTCCCTCTCCGGGGCAGGCAGATTCCTCTATGCCTTTCCACCTTTTCCTTTGATCCAGAGAGTTCTTCTAAAACTTCGCAGGGAGCAAACGACGCTTATACTGATCTCGCCCATTTGGCCCAAACAGATCTGGTTCCCTCTCTTGCATCAGCTATCCCGGGAACCTCCAGTGCCTTTACCAATCAGCTGCCATTTGCTGTCTCAGGAGGCGGGTTCCTTAGTCCATCTGGACCTACGTTCCCTGAACCTGCATGCTTGGCTCCTAGAGACATAGCCATGATGCGACATGGGGTCTCACAAGAGGTAGCAGACGTTCTCACTGCCGCCAGGAAACTGGCTACCCATGCGATCTACGCCATGAAGTGGTGCAGGTTTTGCTTAAGGGTTCAAGCGTGCGGCTTATCGCCTCTGGACTGTTCAGAGAAGTTGGTATTGTATTACCTGCTGTCGCTTTTCCACTCTGGTTTGGCTTACTCCTCGATTAAGGTGCACCTCTGTGCCATTTTAGTCTACCACGTCCCTATAGGCCAACGCACTATAGCTCAACTGGACACGACACGTGCCTTCTTGAGGGGTATCCTCCACCTTAGGCCCCCGATTAAGGATCCAGTCCCACCATGGGATCTACCTTTCGTCTTGGAGCAGCTCACGCTGCCACCTTTTGAACGAGCCACGGATTGCGAGCTACGTATTTTTTCTTGGAAAATGTTATTTTTAGTTGCCGTTACTTCTGCCAGAAGAATTTCTGAAATGCATGCACTTATGTGCAAAGAACCTTATTTGGTTTTCCACCAAGACAGGGTATCCCTAAGGACTAATCCTAAATTTCTGCTTAAGGTGGTCTCAGCTCTCACCCTTAATCAGGACATCGACCTACCTGTGTATTTCCTGAAATACTCTTATCGAGGAGAAGCCCTTCTGCACACTCTTGATGTGCATAGGTGTCTCAGATACTACCTGACCAGAACCAAACACCACTGAAAATCGGACCAACTTTTCGTCTTTTTTGCCCATAGAATGATGGGAGCTCCTATTTCAAAGCAGTCGCTGTCCAGGTGGCTTATTCAGTGCATTACGCTCTGTTACCAGAAGCGCAACAAACCGTTACCGGGCGCGGTTAAGGGTCATTCCACCAGAGGGGTGGCTACCTCTTTTGCGGCTTTAAGGAATGTATCCACCTCAGCTGTTTGTGCTGCAGCTACTTAGAGCTCCGTACACACTTTCATCAGGCATTACAGCCTGGACATCGCGGCGAAGAGCAGGGTTCGGTCTAGCAGTCCTTCAGGGACTTCTGTCCTAGGCTCGAGGTAATTCCAGGATTTTTTTACCTTTCCTCCTCCCGATGGTGTGTGATTACCAGTATTGCTTGGGAATCGGACCTAATGGTGTAACCTGCTGCAAGAGCTGTTTCTCGAAGTAAGATAGTACAGTTACGTAAGAACTTACCAGAACAGTAGTTCTTCGAGAACAGCTCTTGCAGCAGTACTTTCCCTCCCACCATCCCCGCTGGCGGTAGGTTGTAGTCACAGCATTCTTCTCCTAGGATAAGGCATTTACTGCCTCTTTGTTTGCCATTTGATGGCGGATCCTCGGTCTCCTCTTCTGATGTCATCCAGCGGCCAGGAGTCTCCGGCGGGAGAACTGAGGATTATGGGGGACCGCCTCCATATGTACTACGCCTGACGTCGGGGCCGGGACCGACATCTGAGGCGGTCCCCGCTGAATACTGCTAGCTAGAAAATTTCCGTGGGGTCCTGGCACCTGCCGGCTTCAGTCCTAATGGTGTAACGTGCTGCAAGAGCTGTTCTCGAAGATCTACTGTTACGGTAAGTTCTTACGTAACTGTACTTTATGGCATAAGTGGCCCTGAGGCCAGGCAACTATATACATTCTGGGAGGGCATCCGGAGACCAGCCGTCTGAGAAAGAAAATCTACAGGTACCCAAATTTCTATTTCTCTCTCCTGAGCTGGTCTCTGGGCTTCTTTACTCCTGGGATATCCAAAAGCAGTGCATCCCTAGATGTCTCTGGTGGGAAGAATGTCAAGTGCTCTTAGGGTTGCACCACTGTCTGAAGCACTTGGCGGCCAA
Organism: Neoceratodus forsteri; assembly: GCA_016271365.2. NCBI lineage: Eukaryota > Metazoa > Chordata > Ceratodontiformes > Ceratodontidae > Neoceratodus > Neoceratodus forsteri. The sequence goes on along the minus strand of CM057449.1, from coordinate 498,359,114 downwards.
AGGATGCTTCCGCCGAGGACATCACATCCAGTTTGTAGAATTTTGTAAATGTATGAATGGATTACCACATGGCTGCTCTGCATAAGTCTGCTGGAGATGCCTCTCTGAAGTTTACCCATGACGTGGCCATCACTCTGGTGGAATGGGCTCTCGCTGGACCAGGCAGAGCTACTCCCACCTGATCATATGCCATGGTGATTACTGATCTAATCCATCTGGCTAGAGTGTCTTGACACTTTTTTACCCACATTTTGGCCTGCAGTCCAAATAAACAAGTTTGATGTTTTGCGAAAAGCGTTCGTTCTCTTAATATAGATTCTGATTGCTCTTCTTGGATCTAGAGTGTGAAACTCTTTCCTTTTCATTTTTCGGCTGAGGACAGAAAGAAGGAAGTATGAGCTCTTGGTTACAGTGGAAGAGAAACATAACCCTCGGTAAGAAACCTGGATCCGTCCTGAGTACCACCGAATCAGGATGAAAAACGGTGTAGGGCTCTTTTGTTGACAGCGCCCCTAGTTTGCTGATTCTCCTGGCTGACGTAATGGCCACTAGAAAAAACACCTTCATTGTAAGATGCATGACTGATGCTTCCTTCAAAGGCTCAAATGGCGCTTTTGTTAGGCCCTTGAGGACAAGATTCAGTCTCCAAGGTGGTACAGTTGGCTTAATTGGGGCCATTTTAACATTGCTGCTCTTAAAAACTTCCTGACATGAGGGTGAGATCCTAGCGTATCCCCTGAGTCAGCGAGCAAAAGCACTCCCAGTGGAGAAACTTGAACTCGTAAGGTGGCTGGCTGCAACCCCTTGTCGAATCCCTCATGGAGAAATTGTAAAAGCACCAGAAGGGATATTGGATGATCCTGAATAACTTTGGAATGGAGCCAGAATAAGAATCTTCTCCAGATCCTATAATACACCTTAGAGAATGAGGGGGCGTTGAGAGCTGACCATCATTTCAATAACTGGAGCAGTGTATCCTCTTTGAAAGTTTCCCGCTCAATCTCCAAGCCGAGAGGGATAGATTACTCAGATTGTGGTGCAAGACCGGACCCTGATGAAGAAGGTCTGAGGTGAGCTGGAAAATGAAAGGTTGTGCCTTTGACAGTTGAATGAGTAGTGGGAGCCAGGGACGGTGTGGCCACCTGGGACAGACTAGAATCATCTCCGCCCTGTCTCGGGCCACCTTGTGTAAGACCGTGGATAGCAGTGGGATCGAAGGAAAAGCATACAGGAGGCCGAGGTGACCCCAGTTTAGGGAGAAGGCATCCTGAGCTAATGCTAGATCGTCTCTGGCCAGGAAGCAGAACTGCTGAGTCTTGGTGTTTTGTCACCATGCAAACAGATCTACTCGTGGACTGCCCCACCTCTGTATGAGGAGTTGGAAGGCAGCGTCCTTCAGCTCCCATTCTCCTGGGAGAACGTCCTTGGGGCTTAACCAGTCTGCTGTGACATTTTCCTGTCCTGGTGTGTACACTGCCCTTATGCTTGTCAGGTGCTTCTCTGCCCAGTGAAAGAGGAGAAGAGATTCCCGAAGCATTTTTGAGCTTCTTGTGCCACCCTGATGGTTGATGTAGGCCATTGCTGATCGATTGTCTGTTAGAACCAACACATCCCTGTTGTGCACCTACTGATGGAAGTGCATCAGGGCTAGACGAACTGTCCTCATCTCTAGGACGTTTATGCTGTACCTTTATTCCGTCAGGGACCACTTGCCTTGGGTTGACATCTGTTCTAGGTGAGCCCCCAACCCCCTGAGGCTTGCATCTGTTGTGATTCCTGTTTGATGGGGATTGCCTAGTCCTCGACCTCTCATTACATTTTCCCTCCAAGACCACCACACGAGCACGCTTTTTACCCGCTGTGAAACTGGGATGAGCTGGTGCTGACTGTGCCTGGACTGGGACCACAGCTTGAGCAGATGCGTCTGAATGTGCCACATGTGCACTAGAGCCCATGGGACAGAGTCTGTCAGCGACACTGACGTCCCGATTAGTTGCAAAAAGGACTGAGCTGGCAGTTGAGTGTTCCTTTGGAATTTGCTGCTGAGTTTTAACAGGTCCCTGAACTTTGACTCGGGGGGGACCTTGTCTTGCATCCTGAATTCCGCTCCCAGGTGGTTCAGGCTCTGGCTCGGAATTAGCGGGAACTCTTCTTCCGGTTGATGAGAAAACCGTGAGGCACTGGACTACATCTGCCACTGCCTGTACCGCTTGGTCGAGCTGCGGAGCCCTGATGAGGATATCGTCCAGATACGGGAACAGCTGGATCCCCCGGTTCCATAGGTGGACTATCACTGCTACCAGAACCTTTGAGAAGGTTCTTGGGGCTGATGACAGTCTGAACGGGAGAGTCTTGAATTGGAAGTGACGGTTCCCAGCTTGAAGATCAGATATTGCCTGTGCAGGTTGTGAATAGGAATATGTAGGTAGGCATCTTGCAGGTCAATGGATGCTAGAAAGTCTCCTTGCAGTACTTCCTTGGCAATTGAGGCCAGTGCTTCCATTTTGAATGGTCTGCTGCGCACAAAGCGGTTTAGAAATTTTAGGTCTAGGACTGGTCTGTGACCTCCAGTGCACTTGGGCACAATGAAAAATAGGGAGTAGACACCTCGATTGACCTCTGTGGGGGGGGGGGGGACCTGTTCGACAGCCCTGGCTTGCAGAAGATCCGTAACAGCCTGCAGTATGGCTTGTCTTTTGGACGAGTTGTTTGAGCTAGGAGAGGGCACAACATGAGGTAATGGGGGCTTGGACTCTAATTCTGTTAGGTATTCCTGGTGGATAATGTCTAAAACCCATCTGTCCGACGTTGTCTGGGCCCATTTCTCGAGAAAATCTGAAAGTCTGTCCCCTGCTCGAGGATGCGCTCACATTTCCTCATTGTGCTTTCTTGTTGCCATTTTCTGTGTCTCTGGGATTTCCCCCTCTGCCTGATCCACCTCCACTAAAATTCCGCTGGTGTCGGGAGAACCATGGCCTTTTTCCTGAAAAATTGGAATTCTGTCCCTTGTTGTAACCTCTGTCACGAAAATTGTGCCTTGTGCCTGAAGGCCAGGCTTTGCCCCGGCTCCTGGACTGGGGCATATGCACCTTCACTGTTTCACCTGCTTCCTTCACCGCCTCCTTCAGCGCAGACCCAAACAGGTTGCCTTCGTATGTTGCATTCACCAAATGGCTCTTTGAGGAAGCATCCGCCTGCTATGCCCAGAGCTATAGGTTGCGTCGAGCAGAGGTTTCGTAGAACATGGTCCGTGCAGCACATCGGACAGCATCTTCTGGTACATCCGCTGCATAGGCGGAGGCCAACCCCATTAACTGTAGCTGGTGGATAATGGGGGAGTTCTTTTGTGGATCCTCTGCGAATTGAAAGGCTAAATCCGATGCCCAGGATAAGGCAGCTGTGGCGGAGAGTAGGATTGCCGTGGCGGCCTTAAGGAAGGTTGCTGAGGCTTGAAAGGCTTTTTTGAGCGATGAGTCCACCTTTCTGTCTACTGGGTCCCTTAGCGAAGCCCCTCCCTCGGCTGGGATGACAGTTTTCTTAGGTTAGAAATCAAGGGGTCGATTTTGGGGCAGTCTAACCACTTCCCGGATTGTTTTTTGTCAAATCTGAGAAGTTTGGAGATCCGTCGGGGAACAGGATATGCATGCTCCAGACCCTGCCATTCTTCTTTTAGCAAGTCCTCAGTGGCGGGTGGTATGGGGAAAACTGTAGCAGGTCTAGAGGCGGACGTCAAGTGAAAAACCTGTTTCGGTTGTGTGGTGACCGTTGGGGGGGGCCGAGGTGAATCTCAGATATGACCTTTTTGATAAAGAAGTCTAGGTCCTCTAGGTTGAAATTTCTGGTCAGGGAGTCGTCTGGATCTGACGAGGAATCTACTTTCTCTCCCTAATTGGTGGAAGAGCTGGTGACTGAGGAGCTCAGGGAATATCCCCTGTGACATTTGCCCTTGTACCTGCCCCTTGGTCCACTCCGTGAATGAGACCTTTTTCTCTGCCTGTGGCTAGCATAATGGTGGTCATCCTCCTCTGAAGATCTGCCCCATCTCTAAAATTTTTTCCTTAGAGCGGGAGCGATGCGAGGATAGCCCCCCTTCGTCAGAAGAGGATGGGAAGGGGGTCCTTTTTCCTCCTGGCTTTCTTGTGCGGTCTCCCATCTGGTGATCCAGGAGGATGCCATTCAAAGGAAGAGGGGTCCAGAGCAAAGGCTCTGTTCAACCTGTCTGAGCTTGGGGTCAAGGAAGGGGGGAGGTTCCCTGGCCGTTGCTCCTCGCTCAGACCTCGAGGCAGCTAGTCGCTTGGACCTTTCTGGAATACTTGACTGCGCCTGCTCGGACCTCTCTTGGCCATTTGCTTGAGACGAGATAGAGGTGGCATCCTCTGTGCTGTCCCCACTAGCTGCCGCTGCCTTCTCACATGTGAGGCAGAGTGAGCCAGCGAAGGTGATCAGGAGAGGGGACTTGCAGCGCAGGCATTTTTTACCTCTGCATGATTTTTCTGAAGCCATAATCCTATAATCTCCCTTGTTGTGGTGTCGGAGAGAGAAGAGAGAGAGAGGATGAAAAACTGAAAACCAGGCTTGGGAGCCCTGCTGTAATGGCCCCTTTAAGTACTGCTGTAATGGCCCCTTTAAGCACTGCCTGAGATTGTACAGTAATCCCTTTATGCCCCTTAAGCACTGCTAGATACTCTGTCCAATTGCTTGTTTGGCTTGGGGGGGGGGGGGCTATGGGATAGCCACGGCTTAGTAACCCCCTGAATGTACAGTAGCGTGACAGCGCTTCCTCAGCGATGCATCTCCAGCGAAATCAGCATGGCGCGTGGCAGCGCTATCTCTGCTTGCTGCCCTGGTACTTTTGGCACCAGAATCACGCTAGGCGTGAGCTACGATGAGCGGTCTCTTAAATCTGCCCTGACCACTCGTCCGACATCTAAATCGCACTATAGTGCGAAATTGTAGCCTTGACATCTACACGTCCCTGCGATCCGACCATCGGGCTGTCGCACGGGAAAAAGCTGAGTGGGGCCGCTGCGAGTTGAGACCAGCCTGTGTAGCTTGCATGGCTAAGGCTGGATCTCACCGAGGCTAACTCGTCAACAAGGTCTTCACAAAAAGAGGATTTCCACTTACGGTTTCTTCAGCCCTGGTCTTTCCAAAAAGAAGATTTTCACTTAGTTTCTTCAGCCCTGCCACATGCGACAGGGCCCTGCTGCAGAGTACCTGCTTCACTGAAGGCAGAAAGTAGACCGGAGATCACCGGACAATGGTTCATTTCACTACACATTTAGTGTATCACACTTTTTTCAGATAATGAAAGAAATATTTTCCAAACTAAATAACTCACACATACATATTTTTATACTTTATTAAAAAGACACTTCCCATTTGTAACAAAAAACAAACAAAATAAATAAAGTGATGTCACAGAGGAAAATCAGCCCTAACTGCCAGTTCCTTCTAGTAGAATGATGGTACCTATATTTATGGTTTAGCAAATACTTGAGAGCTGAGTAGGTGTTAAGCATTAATCCATGACGAAGGTAGCATCTAACGGTGGATTAATGCATGGTTGAGAGGGTTGTGGCACGAGGCCGCAGGCCAAGTGCCTACAACGGCCCAACAATGCATTAATCCACCATTAGATGCCACCTTCGGAGTGGCTTAATGTGCTTGTAACATGGTATTTAGGATATCACAGTTTCTATCAGTCTATTTGGTATACTGTGAACAACAGAATACACACACAGTTAGTGGTATTTTGAAATGTTCACTGCACTTTTAGCAGATTTAGGAGACTGCGATTTACATCGTGATGGTCTCAACAAAATGGCATTGCTAGATATCTATAATGTGTACTTGATTTCTGTTTCAGAGATTTGGACATCTACGCGGCTATTATTTTCATACCGTGCGTAGGAGGTCCGCCACATACTGTTTTCTACTTAGATTTTTCTCCGTCTGCCTCTTTATTTGCATTTTGCGTCGACAGGCTATGTGTTCCTGTCACGTACCTCCGATGTGGTCTCCTGCAAGTTCTGCTGCTTCTTTCCCTGGTGCTGGTTGTGGCTATCTCCGAGTGATCTCGTCATCCAGAACTGCTCTACTACACCCATAGTTCAACTTCACTGTTCTGTGAACGGTAAATGTGCAGCACTTAGATGAAGAACAGATCTCGCTTCCTTGGCGCTGCAACGGTGTGTTTCGCTCCGGCGCTCTTTCAGGGTGCCCTGCATTGTCATGCTGTGTGTCGAGTTCCTGATTGGTCTCCTCGCTATATCTAGGAGAGTCACGGGCTTGTGGGTGGGTCAGTGGGGAAGACTACACCCACTCTCCAAATTCTTAGGGTACTCTCTTCAGTGCTGCTTTTCATGTCTGTGGATACTGCTGGTATTTCAATTTGGAGACGGCATTACAGCTGGATTAATCCCCACGACAAACTATACCAGCTGATCTATTTTATCCAATCCAGCGTGCTGTTTTCAGGTTCCTTAACTTTGCCATGTTACAAGAAAACATGTACAGTCTTTACTAATTATAGCATTGATGATTTGGGGCAATTTCTGTGCTTTTTATTGCGTATAGTTTGATGAAATGGCATTTTAAAATGAAAACACTTACTACTGCTGGTTAGACCTGACTCGCACCAAAATGCAAATAATGAATTAGAGCTATTTAGCAGTTGTTTTCTAACAGAAACCTCAGTTAGCTAACTCTCAGGTATCTGCTAAACTAACTGTTGCCACTGTTGTAACACCAGGAGGAAGGAGCTACTGATATAACTAAAACTTCTCTACTGGGACTAAGAACTAGAAATCTTGTACTGGGACCTTCAATTTAGGGTAAAAAAAAAAAAATTGGTGTTTGTCAGAGGTAGTTGAAGTAAATTATCTGTGTACTTATCTAGGTGCTTGTCACAGGTGTCAGAAGGGAATTGTTATCTGTGAAATTAACTAAGTGTAGAAAGATTTGCAAAGTAGGCGGAGTGGCTTAGCTAGAAGGAGCCAGGTTAAAACCAGATTTAAGCACTGCCCTAGATAGCTTCTGCCAGAGAACAGACAGAACACCAGGAAGAAGGAGCTACTGGTATAACTAAAACTTCTCTACTGGAACTATATTGACCTCCTTCCCTCCCTTCCACCCTAAACCAGTTCTACTTTTATAGGCACAGGATTTAACTGACAACAGGAACTTCCTGTTTGGGAGCAGGAAGTGAGTGATCACAGAGCCTCCAAAGACTCACCATCCTAGAAGGGCAAGAGTAGCCCCCCCCCCCAGCTGCTGCAGGTCGGACTCTGAGCAAGTAAGGAGACTACTGAGAAATATAGGAACTTCTTGTCTTAGAACAGGAAGATCAGGAGCTAAAAGACCACAGAGGCAGTAAGTAAGTAGGGGAAGAAAAAAAGAAAATAAACAGAGGAAAGAGTAAGTATTCCAAACCACAGTTAGGGGACTATAAAAAAGACATGATGGGAGTGGTGCAGTGCAGTGGCTGTGGAGCAGCAGTCTTCGGAAGACGTTCTGGAGGATGCAGTGTTGTCCCATCTGCGGGCACTTCTCTGGACTGAGGGAGGAGGTTGCTCATCTCCAGGCTGAGTTGGCCAGGATTTGTGGGACCTCCTCTCCCACCCAGGGACCACCAGAGTCACTGCCTTTGCCTCAGAGGTTGCCAAGAAAGAGGAGCGGTTAGACCACAGTGGGCTCAGGGAGGGTGAGGGTGGTGGAACAGAGGCGCATCTCTCCAGTTGGACCTCTCCACAATTTCTATGCCATTCTGAAAAAGTGTGGTTCCTCTATTTAGGCACCCACAGTGGAGACCAAGGAGGATGCTGGGAACCTCCACAAAGGAGACCCACAGGAGGGTGGCATGGGACCCCACAGGGGAAGGAAACAACTCCTGGTGGGGGACTCCATTGTTAGGAAGGTAGAACTGGGGAGGAAGGGAGAAGGAGGTGCCTGCCTGGCGCCATGGCTTGAGGGAGAGAGCAATCCCCGGGATCACAGGAGCAGCTGCACAGGGGAGGGAGCTGGATGTCATTGTCCACCTAGGGACAAATGACCTGGCTAAGAAAGGGATCAGAGCAGTGCAAGAAGCATTTGTGGAGATGGGGAGGGACCTTAGACAAATAGCACACACGGTAACCTTCTCGGAGGTGCTGCCTGTCTATGGCACAGATGAGGCTAGGGTGCTCCACACCATGGGATTCAATCAGTGGTTGAAAAACTGGTGCAGAGCTCAGGGATTTGGCTTCACTGGGGACTGGGGGTCCACCTGGACAGATGCAGGCCTATACTGGCGTGATGGTCTGCCTCTGTCCAGGAAGGGAACCAGGATCCTAGGTGATAGGTTTAAATACTTCATTGGCAAGCATTTAAACTAGCCAAGGGGGGAGGCACTGGAAAGGAGCAGGGAAATCCTAGCCCTCCCAAAAAATTAGGGTACTAAGTGAGGTAGACACCAACATAGAGATGTCAATAGGGAGAAGCGCAGGGGTAAATGGAGAAAGTGACAAACGCAATAAGGACAGGGATCGGGCAAAAGGGGGTAAGGCCATCAAGAAATGGAGGGTAATGAGTACCAACGCCTGTAGTCTGGGCAACAAGCTCCTGAACTGGTGGCCTTGATGGAAGAGGGATGCCTGGATATCGTAGCAGTCACAGAAACATGGTACACAGAGAACCATGACTGGGATGTTAACATACTAGGTACACAACCTACAGGAGAGACAGGGAGGGCAGAAAGGGGGGGGGGGAGTAGCTCTCTATGTAAGGGAAGGGATGAAAGCAACTGAACAAAAGAGTAAACAGGGAGGAGAGGAGGCTCTGTGTGTCACCTTAGAGACTGGAAATGGCACAACAGTCCGTACAGGGGTTGTATACAGACCCCCATGTCAGGGGGAGGGAATGGTCAAGGATATGATAGAAGGCATACTTAGGATGGCAGAGAAAGGGGAGATACTGTTGATGGGGGACCTTAATATGCCAGATGTTAGCTGGAGCACCTTTGCTGCAGCCACATCCAAAAGCAAGGCCATTCTTGATGCCCTTCAGGTGGCATGCCTCAGACAGCTAGTTTTGGAACCTTATCGTGAGGGAGCAATCTTAGACCTCATACTCTCAAATGGGGACAGTGAGAGGATCTCAGATCTAGAAGTGGGTAGCCATTTGGGAACAGGTGACCACCAAACAGTGTGGTTCACGATAAACTCTGCTACGGAGACTAGCCATACAAAAGTGAGGGTTCTGGACTTCAGGAGGGCCGACTTTGGCAAGATGGGAGAGTGCCTTAGAAAAGCACTAGCAAACAGGCTAGAAGGAGGGGCAATGGGGGAATATCAAAACTGCAATCACAGAGGCAACAAGCCTTTGTGTGAAGCAAATAAACAAATCAAAATGAAAGAAAAATCCTCTATGGTTCTCAAAAGAAGTGGCGGTGAAGGTTAGGGAGAAAAAGATCGCATTTAGGAAGTATAAAGAAACACAGAAGGAGCAGGACAGAGAACTGTACCAGTTAAGGCAGAAGGAAGCAGGGAGTGTAGTCAGAATAGCAAAGGCACAAACTGAGGAAAAGATGGTCAACTCAGTTAAGAAGGGGCATAACACCTTTTATAGGTATATCAGGGAGCCTAGAAAGACAAAGGGAGGGATAGTGAGGCTGAATAGAATGGATGGTGGGTGGGCAGAGAGTGACAGTGAAAAAGCAGGGATACTGAATGAATACTTCTGTTCAGTATTCACAAAAGAGGAAGTGCCTAATCCAATTAACAGAAGCACTCTGGAGAGGGGGGTCAATCCCAGTCCTTTCACAGAAGAAAGGGTTCTGAAAGAACTCCTAAAACTGAAGGTGGACAAAGCAATGGGGCCAGATGGAATTCACCACAGAATTCTAAAAGAATTAAGCAGAGAACTAGTGACACCACTGACTACCCTTTATAACAAATCATGGGAGGATGGTGTAGACTTTAGCAAGGCATTTGACACAGTCCCACACAAAAGATTAGTAGTCAGATTAACCAGCCTTGGAGTGGGTCCCAGGGTGGTAGCCTGGGTAAAACATTGGCTGAACAACAGGACACAGAAGGTAACATAATTGTAAATGGAGTCCACTCTGAAGAAAGAGGGGTTACTAGTGGGCTACCGCAGGGTTCAGTACTGGGTCCAGTCCTTTTTAATGTCTTTACAAGTGACATTGCAGAGGGACTGGATGGAAAAGTATGCCTCTTTGCAGATGACACAAAGATCTGCAACAGGGTTGATAGACAAGGAGGCGTGGAAAGGATGAGAAGGGACTTGGCAAGGTTGGAGGAATGGTCAGAAGTATGGCAGCTTGGATTCAATGCAAAGAAGTGCAAAGTAATGCACCTGGGAAACAAAAACCAAGGAGAAGATTACACAATGGGGTAGGTAACAACAACAAAAATGGAAAGGGACCTAGGGGTAATCATATCAGATGACCTTAAGGTTGGCAAACAATGTGAGAAGGCGGTAGAGAGGACTGGGGGGATACTGGGATGTATAGGGAGAAGCATCACCAGCAGAAAACAGGAAGTTATCCCCCTGTACAGACAGTTGGTGAGACCCCATCTGGAGTACTGCGTCCAGTTCTGGAGACCCCATCTCCGCAAGGACATAGACAGGATGGAGGCAGTTCAGAGGAGGGCAACTAAAATGGTGCAGGGTCTGCAAGAGAAGCCATACCAGGAGAGGCTAAAGGAGCTTAATATGTATACCCTTGAGGAATGGAGGGAAACGGGGGGACATGATAGAAACATTTAAGTACCTCAGTGGAATCAGCAAAATCAAAGAGGGTAGCATCTTTCAGAAAGAGATGTGCAAGAACAAGGGGACACAATTTGAAGATAGAGGGGGGACGGCTCAGGGGCAATGTGAGGAAGTATTTTTTCACAGAGAGGGTGGTGGACGCATGGAACAGCCTTCCTGAGGAGGTTGTGGGGTCTAAAACTGTGGGAGAATTCAGAATGCAGGACAGACATAAGGCAATTTTTGTCGGGGGTAGGAAGAAACAGGCTGTTGGTTAAATAGGATCTGCAGCTTATCCTCTAGGTAAGGAAATGGGCAGACTAGGTGGGCCGAGCGGTCCTTATCTGCCGTCAAAGTCTGTGTTTCTGTGTGCTCCCTGGATAAGAACAGTTACAAAGCTCTGCTGTTGCTAAACTGATTTTAAAGCAGTACACATGCTAAATCTAAGGGCATGGCTACGTCACTGTCACGTGAGACAGGGTGCATCGTAGGAGAAAGAAAGCCAATAAACCTATTTGTGATGGAGATACCCAGGGGTCGTACAACTACCGTACAGCTAGCAGGCTAATTTAGGAAAAACTCCTAATAGCAGACAGAGGGAAGGACACACTAGGACTTAACATACATATCAAAACACTCTACATAACATATGTTTTTTGCACATTCTGGGTGGACTACTTCTTTAAAAGCATGTTTGTTGTCCAGCTGTTACCCTTTCCCCAGGACGCACATGGAAGTGCGCCATTATGGCTCAGTGTGCCTTTCTGAATGAATGGATTAAATTTGGTACAAGACAGATGGCAGAAGTTAGACTTGTAGTTTGGGGCAGAGAGGAAAGCTCTGTTTCCTGTATAGTGCTGCATTATTTTTCTTATTCCCAAAACGGCCATGGTGAGTTTTGCAGACGTGAATGGCCATCTTAAATTGTATCCTGCAAGTGAATGGGGGATGCAATCAAGATGTGTATGGTGGGTGGGGGCAGGGTATGTGCTCTAAAATTGTGAAGAGGCAAACAGTTACATTCTCAAAATGCCACAGCATAGAAGGCAAAGGTCGGGGACACATTACAGTAGTCAAGAGAGGAGATGGAAAAAGTAAATGAAGATTTCTGCAAAAGAGGTGTCAAGGAAGTGATCAATTTTGTCACATATAGGCAACATTAAAATCAAAATGCTACCCAGCACATCAAAGAATGTGGAAGTTGGCTGATGGTATTGCTGGCCTTGCAGAAGGCTGGAGACATAGCAGATGGGATCAAGAGTAAAATTAGCCTGTTCACTGATGACACTAAGATTGTGGGGTTGGTGGACAGTGAGGAGGGGAGGCAGGTTCTGCAAAATGATCTGGCAAAGCTTGAGCACTGGTCTGACAGTTGGCAGATGAGATTTAATGCTAAGAAGTGCAAGGTCAAGCACTTGGGAGTCAGAAACCCTAGTTATGGCTACTGGCTGGGGGGGGTGCAGTTATTCACCTCAGTGGAGGAGAAAGATCTATGGGTACTATTTACAGAGGACATGAATCATTCTCTGTAGTGCTGGAAGGTGACAACTAAAGCTAATAAAATGCTGGGTTGCATTGCCAGAGGGATCACTTCTTGAAGGAAGTTATCCTACAATTGTACAGGTCAGTTCAGTTTATTGTAGGAAAAACTCCATTGAGCAGGCTCATTCGCAAGGCGATCCTAGACACATAAGAGCATACTAAAAAGGACAAACATCAACTTGAACATCAAGTTTACAACATTGGTAGGAGGTCCAGAGCAAATTCAGCAGCACATCGGAATACAGTACGATCAAATGACTGGACAAAAATGTTTCATAATTTACAAAAAGGTACAATAAACATACGACAACAAAATTAGCTAATAGCAGTTATGATTTCAGTTTTGGATGATATATGAGGCATTACACATATTAGGTGAATAAATAAGTGCATGATAATACAGAATATCAGTTAAGGGTAGAAGTAGCAAGGTGGGGGGGGGAGTAGTTTTTGGGGCCTGGAATGGAAAGAGAGAGAGGGAGGTGGAGTGGGGGAAGGTGTCGGGTTGTGGAGAGAGGACGGGAGGGGGGGAATACTAATGGCAGTTGCATGTGGCTTTAGGTTTGTCAGCCATCAGGGATTTATAAAAGTTAATCATGACAACACTAGTAAGTTTGAGAATGGATTGTAGACGATTCTAGGCGGTGGGCAGGTTGTAGGAGATGGCCCTTTTGCAAGAGTTTGTGTGCGCCTTGGGTATGTCAAGGAGGATGAAGTCCGACTTCCTTGGGGAGTCGGTGCAATGAGAGGTGTGGATGAGGGAGGATATATATCCTGGGAGCTTGTGTAGCAGAATTTTTAGCATCCGTATCCCTAGATGGATCAGACGCCTCTTTGATAAGGGATCCAACCTACTGCAGTGTAAAGGTTACAGTGGTAGGTTCTAGGAGGTGCCTTTAAGATGAAGCGCAAGGCCCAGTGGAACAAGACATCTAATTTGTGTAGACTGCCGGCTGAGGGACAGTTGTAGATGATGTCTATGTAATCAGTAAGCAGGAAGAACGTGGCTCGTACAAGCTTAATTCTGATAACAGCTGGAAAAAGGGACTTATTTCTGAAGAAAAACCGTAGTCTGGACTTAAGTTTACTGGAAAGGTTATCGATGTGGGCATTGAATGTAAGTTTGTTGAGCCACATACAGAGGTATTTAAATTTATCTACTTCCTCAAGAGGTTCGCCTAAGGTGGTTACAATAGGTATGGGCTGCTTAGATTAAGTAAGAGGTGGAGGAGTGTTAGTGGGATTAAAGAACATGATCTTAGTTTTTTTTTTTGGGAGGGTGGTTTTTTTTTTTTTTGCATTTAGCAGTAGCTTGGTTTTAATGAAATTTTGCTCAAGCATAATGAAATCGTTTTGCAGAACCTTGCAGGCTTCGGTCAGCAACAGTTTAGAAACATACAAAATAGTATCATCTGCAAAGAAGTGTAGTTTGGAGTTGAATATTTGGTGATAATGGCGAGATCACACTTAAGAGTACAGTGTGCAGTTCTGGTGCCCATACTTAAAGAAAGACATCAATCTACAGGAGGGGGTACACCGTAGGGTGACAAAAATGAGAGAGAGGCGATATGATTGAGACCTATAAATATTTAAAGGTCATAAATAGGGTACGTTCTGAGGACATGTTCCAACTAAGGGGTGGGGATATGAGAGGGCATAGTCTGAAATTGGAGGGGGGTAGATTCAGGAGGGAAATGAGGCAGTATTTCACAGAAAGGGTATTGGCAAAGTGGAACCAACTGCCAGAGGAAGTGATTTCACTGGCAGTTTTGGCCAGTTTCAAGAGGGGGTGGGACTGGGTCAGAGGTAAGGTCATAACTGAGGGGAAATGGGAGGGGTGGAGGTGGTCTGGGGGATAACACAGGTGTTTGGGGGGGCAGCTGCAGTAGATTAGACTGGGAGCTACACACTCTAGCAGACTCGATAGACCGCCATGGCCTGAATCTGCTGGCATTTTCGTATGTTCGTATATGAAGTGCCAGGTGAACTAGTGACTGTGAACCCTAAAATTTCTGCTCCTTGATTAACTCCTTAATATTCCTTTTACAGGGAGAGGAGTGAGACTGTACTACATCGGTGGAGAAGTTTTTGCTGAGTGCCTAAGTGATAGCGCCATTTTCGTTCAGAGCCCCAACTGTAACCAGAGATATGGATGGCATCCTGCAACTGTCTGTAAAATTCCACCAGGTAGAAAGAAAAACGAGAGATGGTTGACACCACCAATAGCTGGTCCTGTGATGTAATTGCCGATATGTTTGTTTTCGGGGTGCCGACGTCCACCTCTGCTATAAAAGGGGTGGTCCCCCACACCCACCTCAGTTCTTTTCCTGCCATCGACTTCCATGCGTCAGACCTAGCAGAACGTTGCTTCAGTCTGTCGCCATTGCTCAGCATTATTTCACCTTTCTTTTCTTTTTTACCAAGTATTTTGTTTTTTGTTCCTCGTTTGCATGTCATCTCTGACTTCTGCAGATTCCTGCAAATCCAAGTGCGCCTGCGGCAACCAGATTCCTGAAAAGGATGGCCATTCCTCCTGTGTCATTTTTTTGGGCCCGGACCATGGCACCGAAGCCTGCCAGAACTTTAATCAAGTTAATGGAAAACAACGGCAGAGGGTCTTGGAGGCCCATCTTCTCCAGAAGAAATTTGCCGCTATGGAGAAACAGCTGCAGGCGCAGAGGCCTCCTCTTTCTCCAAAAAGAAGCACAAAAAACATGGGGACCGGGAACGGTCTACCTCTGAGCCACGGCCACCTTCTGGGGTCACAGACCATATTGAGTCTTCCCCCCGCCAGGCGGTCGACTTCTACAGCCACTTCAGCCCTTCTCCCTTGGGAGCTCCCTGTGGCCGTGCCCCCCGCTGTCATCTCCGTAGCGGGCGGTGCCTCTGCAGGATCAGGGAACTCTTCCTCTGTCCCGCCACCCCTGATGCTCAGGCCCTTCCATCCTTTGGGTCCTCAGCCAGCTGGCGCGGCTGGTCCTCGACATGCCAGTTCCTCCTCTGGTGCCCGCTCAGCCTTGGTGTCTTTTCTGGATCCTCAGTCAGGGTCTGATAAAGGTCCTTTGGACCAACGGAAGCTGTCTCCCACTCCTGCAGAGCCACAGCCTTCGCCCCATGAGTCTCCCTCCCGGATGTCTCAGGCTTCTCAGCCGCCACCAGTGGTCCCAGTTCCGGCGTCCCCCCACCAGGTGCCGACATGGCTACCATCCACCTATGCTTCTCTCCAGCATCAGGCACCTGATCGCCCACTGCCTGGTTCCACCGGTCCTTTCATGGGCCAGACACCCCCAGCTCGGACATATCAGGATCCTCCTTCGGATCTCCCGACCATGCCTGGAGACTCTGCCCTTTCAGGGTATTTGCTTGGCCAGTCGCTGCTTCCGGGTGGGGGATGGTGTGGCCCCTCAGACCCTTCTGCTGGTCTCTCTTTGGGCTTACCCTTGGGCTCCGTGCAGGGTTCTTCTCAGTTATCATACCTTTCTGGAGGTCTCACTCTCCAAAGGAAAATAGAACAGCATAAGTCAAGGACTAAAGAGTAGCAAGAAGAACACAATGAAATGTGAAGCACAAAGTACTAGCGGAGGCATAAAGATCTTCCTGTGGTGAAACTAATATATATTATATGAAGATTTGCATTTAAATGGATTCATATGGAGTATTGTATTGAAGCATCAAGTAAATTAACAGGAGAATCAGAAAAACACTGTATATGAGGGCCTGAAGAAGTGGGTTTTGGCTACGAAACTGTGGCTCAGAATTTTTGGTGTGAATTTCGAAAATTAAAGAGCAGCTGCTTTTAAGGTAAATAAGAATACTTTGTATGAATGGAGTTTATCCTGTGTTATAAAATTGTTGTTTCATTGAATGTTGCTATGTAGAATGACTCAATTATGTAAGTTTTAAGATATAAGAAGGGCAGTCTAAACCAATATTTAGTGGATAAGCTCTCACGACTTTCTACCTGGGATGCGCCTGTATTCTGGCCTTCCTGGGCCGGTCACCGGCCGACTACGGCACACTCTTTAACACATGGGCATCGGCTCAACATCAGGCCTTGGCCCAGGCTGTGCTGACGTTGGTGCCCTCACCATCTAAGGATTCCCCTTGGCTTTCCCGGGAAGCTCCCCCTCCTTCAACAGGGACCCTCCCACTGCGGGGACAGTCGCTAGCTCTGCCCTGTCGCAGCGGCGGTCTTCAGAATCCACTTGTTCGGTGCATGTTACTTCCGACTCCTTGGAGCCTCCGGGTTCCCCTCCTCATTCACCCTTCGGCAGAAGTGTGGGTAAGAGACATCCCTAAGTCCTCTTCCCAGGACCCTTCATTCCTAGAGGTCATGAAGCTTATACAGGCCTCTCAGGGCTGGCCCACTGAGGAGCAGGACCCCCAACGTTGCCGGTTGGTGGAACACCTACGCCTCTCCAAGGTTTCGTCTGTGGTAATTCTTCCTCTGGTGGTTCCCCACAATGACATTACTTCTGATGTGTGGCAGCAACGGCCCCCCCAACAAAAGCAGACCAGTTGTACTGCGCACCTGAGGGGAGGCCCACTTTGCCTTCCACCCTCAAGCCGACTTCTCCATTTTGTCGGAGGCAATTGATGTTGCCTTGTGGTCTGAATGAAGTTCCTCCGGACAGGGAGTCCAAACAACTAGACTCCCAGGGAAGGAAGGTCTGTGCCTCCTCTACCTTGTCTTTGCACACCAAGAAATTCAGGCACACGTGGTGATGTACCAACAGTCTTTGTTGGACCAGACGGAGGATGTGCTTCATACTTTACTCGATTCCCCTGCCAAGACGCAACTTGAGCAGATCCTGGCTTCATCCTCCAGCATGTGGTTCCATGTCCCCCACACTTCCTGTGACATAGCGGAGGCCTCGGCTCCAGGCACGGCAACGGCTATGTGCCTCAAGTGCTACGACTTTTTGAATTCTCCCCAGGCATCCAGGCCTGCATCTTGGATGCCCCATTCAGGGGCCCTTCCCTGTTTTGGGAGGACATGCATGATTTGCTGACCAGCATAGCCCTCCGTTCTTCTGCTCAGGGCCAGGAAAGCAGAGTTCAGTGTTCTGCTCCTCCTCGCCTTAGATGACGTCTTCACCGGTTTTCTTCTTGGTCTCAGGGTGAGCACCAAGCATTCTCCTCCGTGGCGTCTCCAGCCCTTGAAGTCCACAGGGTAGAGGCGGCAGCATTTTCCAAGCCGTCCGACCCATCCTGACTGTCAGGGACCCCCCCAGCCGGATAACAGGAGGGGCCAACAAGGGGAGTCAAATTTGTCCCTCCCTTAGTCAATGTCTTCTGCACTTCCCTTTGAAACTTTCCAGGGACGTCTTAGGCGGTTTTATCAAGGGACCATGGCCCGCCTCTGTCACCTTACGGTGGCAATTCATTTCTTTCCCTCTGGGTTCCCTCTCTCCCTTCTGGGGCTCAGGATTAGGTATTCCTGTATCCGGCTTTTCTCTGGGGATCCCCCCTGTATTTACTAAGGAATCCGAGATCTTCCTCGACATAAGTCTCCACCACTCATTCACAGTGATGGGGAACTATGCCAAGGCGCTAGGACCTAGCAGGAGCAAACTTTTTGCAGGAGGGCCGGCGCCAGAGATGGAGCCACGAGGAGCAGCGCCGCGAGCCTCTGCTCGTGCGGCAATGACTTTCTCGGCATCGACCCTCCAACCGCCTCAGTTCCTTATTTCCCACTGTCGAGTGCGCTTCAGTGACGACGTCACTCACCTGCCGGGAGTCAAACTTCAAGCTAGCTGCATAATTTTCAGTTTTTTTATTTTGTAGTATTTTTCGAATAAAGTACTGCTTAAGATAATTTATTCTTATTAAAGAAAGAAGTCTCAGCCTACATTGAGGGAGTCGACCATAAGCGGGTCAGGTGACAGTAGGGAGACTTCGTATGAAAGCTGTTCAGTCAGCCGGGCTGGGTCCGGTCCGCCGCCTTCTTCGGAAGGGGGGGGTCTGACACCGGATGGTCCAGTGCCCGAGGGGAAGGGCGGTCCCCCCGGAAGCATAAAAGAAAACAGTCGCATTCTCGGCACCGTTGGCCTCGAGCTCTTCTTTGGCCCGTAGGTCAAGAAAGAGAAGGCATCACTTGAAGTCGCCTTCTGATATGTCTGCGCGTCGACGGTCGGTCATTGGGGTCAGTTGCTGGTCTCCTCATTTGGAATCGCCAGTTTCTGTTCGCCTACCTCTTCGACATCGGAGCCCTTCCCCGCCTTTTGGTAGAGCTTCCAATGAGCAGTTTCATCAGTGGGCCGCTCTTATGGAACAGTGGGCTCAGAGGTTGGTCCAGCTGCCTGGCTCGGTCACTCGGGGTCCTTCGGGTTCTTCAGGAGATCGGGCAGGGCGATTGGGCCTTCTAGGGACATGGATATGTTGTTTAATCCACACTTACTGGCAGGTTCCTTGCCGCTTTAAATCTTGCCGGAAGGTCTTCAAGCTGGCTCCTCCCACCTACCCAGGTGGTAAAACTCTCAGCTCCGCCCCATGACGTCAGATCTTCCTTACCGCTTGGAAGCTCAGGTTCCCTCCTTAGCGCTCTGCGTTTTGGGCTGGATTCACATTCTTCGGTTAATCCGAAACTTATTTTACGCTTTACAAGACTTCGGTCTGTATCTTCCTTCGTGGCTGCGATGGATAAATCGACTCCCGGATTTTGTTGGTGCCCCTGAGGGCAGAAGATGTCCTGGACCAATCTGCACGCCACGTGAGTCTATTGCTTTGGACTCTGCCATGACTCACAGGCTTGTGAGTTGTGCAAATCCTTTTCGGCTTTGGTCTTGGAGGACCGTGCTGCCCGGTTACTGTTGGGGCGACCCAAGAAACGTTATCCTCCAGTTAAGTCTAAGGAGGCCTGTTGGGCGGTGTCCTCGGCTGCGGGCTCGGCGGAACAGCTGGAGCAGATGATCGCCCTCGAGGAGGAGGAGGAGGCGGCCTTGGCTGCATCATCATCATCATCCTCGGTCACGGCATTTATCCCGCTCTCCTTGGAATCCTCCTACACAGCTTCTTTCAAAGAGCTTTGCTAATCCCTTTCCACCAAGGGAGAAGGTCTTTCGGGACATTCCTCTAGGTCCAAAAAGAAGGACCCCAAGAGTAAGTCCCATCGTCGACGTTCGTGGGAGCGGGAGAGGTCCCCTTCCGCAGAGAGTCGACACTCGACTTCGGTCGAGGTTGCGGCTAAGGCCGCTGGCTTCACGGTGTCCCCATCAGGTCAGCTGGCTGAGACACCCATTGACGTGGTCGGGATTTTTCTCGACCCGTCAGACGGTCTGTCGACTGGAGAAGCAGACAACCCTTCTTAACCGGTTCTCCGGTGGAAACCAAGGTCTTGCCTGTGCCTCCTGTGCCGGAGTCACCGGTTAAGGTCCCTGAACCGAGGGAGGAGCAGGTTTCCCCCGCCCCCCTCAGACCCACCCTCTGAAACACCGAAGGTCTCTGACCTCTTCTCAGTCCAGCCGATCCCGCCGACATCGGCGGTCTCTGTCTCGGCACCATGGTAAGCGGAGGCGCCGCTCATCCTCGTCTTCGTCCTATTCGGAGGATAGGGTCCGGCGCAAATTGCATCGGTGCTACGAGGAGCTAATGTGGCAGCAGCTACTTTTGACTGGGAATAGGCAGACTTCGTCTTCCCCGGCCATTAAGTGGCTGTCACCGGAGCAGCCGAAACAACCCCTCGCAGCAGTCGAGGAGCCGAAGCCGGCACCGGTTGTTCGGCCAAAACCGGCTGCACCACCCATCATGGTGGAACCCCTGCCTCCACAACCTAAATTTGGGGCCCCGACCAAGGATTCTCGGTCAGGTCAGGGCTTGCCCCATCGGTTGTCGGTCACCCTCACTCCCGATCGACCTCGGCAGGTGGAGGGTGGCTCAGGCACTTGGCAGCTGTTGGCAGACTCCTCGGAGTCTGATGATGACTCCTCCTTGTTCTCCAGGCCGCTTGACTTGGAGTCCACTGGGGGTCAGTCAGTAGCCGAGAGCCCATCCTCATTTTTTGGGAATGCTTCGGCTCATCTCAGAGTCCACCGGGATGAAGCTGGAACCCGTTTCAAAACGGATCAAGTATCCCATCACGGAGATACTGGACCGAGGGGATTCCCCAGCGGAGGCCTTCCCAGTGGCCGAAGCCATTATTGGCTCTGCCTTGAGCTATGGCAGCGGCCAGCTTCTTGTCCAGCACCTTCGGCCAAGATGGCCGGGAAGTATGCTGTCCCCACCGGTTCACTCTCCGGTTTCTCGGAGCACCCCTCTGTGGAGGGGCTTGTGACCGATAGCGTTTTCCGACGTTCCGGGAACTTGTGGGACGTGGACAAGCCTCCCGACAAGGAGTCCAAGAAGCTGGACTACTCTGGGTGGAAAGTTTACGCCGCTTCCTCTCTAGGCCTTCGTCAGGCCAGCTCGGCCGTCCTGATGGCACACTTTTCACATGCCCTTTTGGGCTCCCTGGATGAGGTGATTCCTCATCTCCCGGCTGACCTCCAAACTACGGTCAAGCAGGTGCGGGATCAGGGAAGGGCAGTGGCCAAACAGCAGCTCCAGACCTCCCTGGACATCGCTGATTCATGTGCCCGGTCAGTAGCGGCCACAGTGGCCATGCACCGCAGAGCTTGGCTGTGGATCTCCACCTTTACGGCAGATACCCAGCACAAGCTGGCAGACATCCCCCTTCCTGGGTACTGACTTGTTCAGACCCGGGGTGGAGGGTCATCTCCAACAGATCGAGAAGTTCAGCGCAACCTTGGACTCTGTCACGTCTGCCCAGGAGGACAAAGGCCGCCAGCAGCAGCGTAAGCCCTTTCGGCCTTCTGCCTCTGCGGCACGTCCGGCCCAGCAACTCCAGCATCAGGGCCAGCAGGCTTGCACTTGGCACCCCAAAGCCAAGCCTGCCGCTTCCTCCAACAGGAAGCCGGGAGGGAAAGGTCCGTGAGGCTCCTCGGCCGGTCTTTCCTCCAAGCCTGCCCAGTGACGGGTTGAGGGGTGTCACCCCCAACCTCGTCACTCCTCCCCGGGTTCCCCCCGTGGAGGAACGGCTGCACCATTTCATTTCCGCCTAGTCCGATATCACCACAGATCGCTGGGTGTTGGAAGTGGTAGGAAAGGGTCTGCCGCTGGAATTCGAGCAGTCCCCACCCTATCGAGCCGTCGCCCCACAGGGGGCTACAGGGTCCGCAGCCTCTGTCGGCCCGTTGAGCCAACATTGCCCTGCTCCTCCAGAAGGAGGTGATCAGGGAGGTGGCGGACCCTCCTTCAGACCGAGGGTTTGTGTCCAGGTACTTCCTGGTCCCAAAACTGACGGGGAGCTGGCGCCCCATTCTAGACCTCCACGACTTGAACATGTTCCTAAGGTCTCGAACCTTCAGGATGGTCATTCTGGCTCAGATCATCCCATCCTTGGAACGAGGAGTGTGGTTCTGTTCTCTGGACCTTCAGGACGCATTCTTTCACATCCCAATCCATCCGTCCCACCAGCGATTCCTCCGCTTCAGAGCGGAGGGATCCCTTTACGAGTTCTGGGCCATGCCCTTCGGCCTCTCTCCAGTTCCCAGGGTCTTCACCAAATGCATGGCAGTGGTGACTGCATTCCTGCAGCGCCGAAGGGTCCCGGGTGTACCCTTACCTGGACAACTGGCTGATTGCAGCCTCCTCCAAGTCGGAGGTGGAGTGGTCCAGGGATCTGGCACTCCAGGTCTGCTCTCTGATTGGCCTCCTCATCAACGAGGCCAAATCAGAACTCATGCCAGCGCAGGTGATTCAATTCATCGGGGCAGAGCGCGACTCTCTTCAAGCCAGAGCACGGCTCCCGGCGGACAGGGCCGAGGTTATTTCCTCCTTTGCACAGTCATTTCTGGTTGAGCAGTTGCGCCCTGCCCGGGACTTCCTGCGCCTCCTGGGCCTCATGGCGGCCTGCACCAGCGTGGTCCGTTTGGCCCCCTGGCACATGCGTCCACTACAATGGGGACTGGCCCGCCAGTGGTCAGTGCTCCAGTTCTCTGGACCAGCCAGTGATAGTGACCCAGGAGATGGAAAACGCTCTCCAGTGGTGGATCGTTCCCGCTTATCTGCAGGAGGGTATCCTGTTTGTCTGCCCAGAGCCGACGGTCACTCTAACGACCGATACCTCTCTGGGTTGGGGTGCCTATCTGGGGGAGCTCAGAGCGCAGAGCCTCTTGTCCCCACCAGGAGTCTCGATGCTACATCAACCTGCTGGAGCTTCAAGTGGTCCGACTAGCCCTCACTGCCTTCGCTCCGTTTGTACAGGATCAAGTGGCACAGGTCCAGATGGACACCACCACGATCATGTACTACCTAAACCGCCAGGGCGGGACGTGCTCCTTGCCTCTGTGCAAGGAAGCTCTCTGCACTTGGTCTCTCGTGGGCAGACTGGAGTCGGATCTCCTAGCCATTCATGTGGCGGGAGCCTCCAACACTCTGGATGATGCCCTAAGTCGGATAGGTGCTGCCTCTCACGAGTGGTCTCTTCTGCCGGAGGTAGTACACGATCTGTTCTCCCACTGGGGCACTCCTCAGGTGGACCTGTTTGCCTCCAGGGAGAATGTGAAGCTGAGGCTATTTCATGCCCGCCCCTCTCAGCAGGGCTCGCTGCAGGGGGATGCCTTCTCGAGGCTGTGGACCCCGGGCCTCTTCTGCGCCTTTCCCCCATTTCCCTTGATCCACAAGTTGCTTCTCAAGGCGAGGAGGGACAAGGCGCAGGTGATTCTGGTAGCCCCAGACTGGCTCCGCCAGTTCTGGTATCCAGATCTCCTCAGCCTCAGCTCCAGGCTCCCGAGACAGCTTCCAGCCCGCCTGGACCTGATCTCATTCAACCAGGGAAAGGTATTCCACCCGGACCTTTAATCTCTGCACCTGACGGCCTGGTTCCTCAGCGGCTAGAGTTCCAGGCCTTGGGTCTTTCCGACAGGGTCCTCAACATTGTTGAGGCATCCCATAAGGAGTCGACCAGAAAATGCTATGCCTTCAAATGGAAGAGATTCTCCATTTGGTGTCAGGATAAGGGGTTGGACCCTTCCTCCTGTTCCTTGGCCAGCATTCTGGACTACCTATGATCCCTTTCTCAGCTAGGGCTTCAGTCGACTACCCTTAAGGTGCACCTGGCAGCCATCTCTGCTTACCGGGCGCGGGCCGGGAAGCAGTCGGTGTGCGCAGGAGAAGGTGGTCGAGCGCTTTTTCAAAGGCCTTGATCACATATCCCCTCCGGTGCGAGAACCTCCACCTCCGTGGGATCTACTGCTGGTATTGGCTAAGCTCATGGGCAAGCCATTCGAACCGATGCACAGGTGTGACATCTCTCACCTGTCGTGGAAGACCACCTTCTTGGTGGCTATTCGTCAGCCAGAAGGATGGGAGAGCTCCAGGCGCCCATCCAGTCTCCTTATCTGGTTTTCCACAGGGACAAGGTTGTCCTGCGCCCCCACCGAAATTCCTTCGAAGGTGGTGTCTGAGTTTCACCTTAACCAGGTGTTGACTCTGCGGTGTTCTACCCCAATCATACTTCGGAGGCCGAATATAGGCTCCATACTTTGGACCCTAGAAGAGCGTGCTCTTATTATAAGGAGCGGATGGCTGAAGTTCGGGGAGAGGTTCGCCAGCTGTTTGTCACCTACGCTGAAGCCGCACCTGGCAGATCTGCAGCCAAGTGGACGATAGGCAGGTGGGTCACCTCCTGCATAGATCTCTGCTATAGGTTGCTAGGCATGGAGCCTCCCAAAGGGATAAGAGCTCATTCTACCCGCCATAATGCTGCTTCAGTGGCTGCTTCCAGGGACGTCTCTATCCAGGAAATCTGCAGGGCTGCTACCTGGAAGTCAGCACACACCTTCATTACCCACTACCACATCGACCTTGAGTCACGCCGGGATGCTGGTTTTGGGACCTCGGTTCCCCAGTCCTTATTCCCTAAGTAGGGAGTGCGCGCCTTGCCTCCCTCCTCCCGGAGAACTGCTAGGAGTCTGCCAGTAAGTGTGGATTGAACAACATATCCACGTCCCTAGAATTACAGGTTACTCACCTGTAACAGGAGTCCTAGGAGTGGTATATGTTGTTAATCCACACAACCCACCCGACCTCCCGGGCTTCGATGCGCAACCTGGCTTCCAGCAGGCTAGATCTGGCGTCATGGGGCGGAGCCGAGTTTTACCACCCGGGTGGGTGGGAGGAGCCAGCTTGAAGACCTTCCAGCAAGATTTAAAGCGGCAAGGAACCTGCCAGTAAGTGTGGATGAACAACATATACCCTCTTAGAACTCCTGTTACAGGTGATAACCTGTATTTCCTAGTCGTCTTGGCACCATCTTGGTGCCGCCGACCCGCACTCAGGTGTCCCCCCACTTGGCTGCAGCGCAGGGGGCCACACCAATGCCTCTTTCTCCTGCTATTATTTCTTCTTTCCCCTCAAATCCAAATTTTCGGGGCCCTGGGTTGGTGTAAGCATCGGTGGGTCACTCCGCGTCGAGTTTGGCGCTGGTGCGCCTGTCAGCGCCATCCTTGGCGCCGGTGCGCTTCTTGGCGCCATGTGGTTTTTCGGCACCATTGTTTCTTGGTGCCATGTGCATTTCCGGTGCCGAGCGGCTTCTCAGCGCTGTGTTCTTCGGCGTCGAGGCCAGGCTTTTCGTCAGCCAGTCTTCAGGGCTTCTCCTCTCTGAATTCTTTTCCTGCTGATTTTCATTCCTTTCCTGTCCATACAGTCCCTCCTGGACTGTCAGGAGATTATATTGAGCCTGACCCAGATCTTAGACTGGGTGATGTGGAAGGAGCTGGACCTAATCCTGTTACAGAGCCTGTGATCAAGAACCTGTTTTTTAAGTCACTGTTGAGAAATTTGAATTCCATTCTTTCTCTCCAGACTATGGACATCAACCCTGGGAAGCTTTTAAGACTCCAATACCTTCATGTTCCGGATATACCTATGGATTTAACTCCCCCGGTACAACCCTCCTTTGAGACACTGTCTCAAATGGTATGGAATAATCCTGCTCTCATTCCTTCTGTAGCTAAGTCCATAGATAGGAAGTATGCTGCTCCCAAGGATTGACCTATTTTGTCCTCCCGAGCCTTTGCGGATCCTATTGTAGTCTTGGCAAAGAATAAGGTCATCCTCCCTCAGACTACTACAGCTCAACCTATAAACAAAGAATCTCGTAAGATAGATACTTTAAGTAAGAGAGTCTTTGCTGCATCCACCCTGGGTTTGCATATCACCATCTACCAGGGCTATTTCTCTCAATATGAGTATATTCTTTGGCATTTGCTCAAACAAATGGTTGAAGCTCTACCCATACCTCTCAACCTTTTGTCCCCCAAATGTGGAACATTGTCTGTCAAAATGTGGAACAAATGGGCAAAATGTGGAACACTTCATCAAATCTCTACCTAAGAAGCTCAAAACACTGTTAAAATGTTGCATTTAAGTTCAGAATGTCTGTCATTAATTGAATAAGTTATTTTTTCCATCATTTACTGTGGATTTTTGCTTTAAAATGTTGACTTTGAATGTGGAACAAGTCCTCACAATGTGGAACAGGGACCTTTTCTGAAGTAAAATGAGGAATGTTCCTCGTAATGTGGTACAGTTGAGAGGTATGGCTCTACCAGTCTCGGGACGCTAATTCAGAGCTTCTTCAAGCCATAACCAGGGGTATAGAGTCCAACAACCAGCAGGTTAAAGCAGCTATGGATGCCTTCGATACAGCCTCACGAGCGGCAGCAGGCATGTGTATCCGCCGCCATTCCTGGCTGCTCATTTCAGGTTTCACGAATGATGCCCAGCAGCAGGCAATGGTGTTGCCCTTCTGTGTGTATCTCTTCGGCCCTCAAGTAGAACAGGCTCTAGAGGCCACACAAGAGACTAGATCAGCCATTAAATTGGCTCGACCTCCTCCTGCCTCCTTTCGAAGGGGAGTTAACAAACACCAGTTTCATAGCCATCAGTCCTTTCGAGGCAAAGTCGGGGGGGGGGGTTCAATAAAACCAAGCCCCTCAGCCTCAAAAGAAAATGCAACAGAACGTGCAAGGACCCAAAGCGCCCAGTACCGCCTTCTGAGTTGTTGGCCCAAGTCCCACCTCAGCTGCCCGAGGGGGACTCTTCCTCAGCGGTGGGGAGGTCGTCTGACTCAATTCTACAATCGGTGGAAGTCCATAACATCGGACAGATGGGTCCTCCGGATAATCCACGAGGGGTATTCCCTCAATCTTTTAGAGACCTCTCCGGATCGTCCCCCCAAACGACAGCCCAGGCTGTCAGTACTTTAGTCAGAACTTCTCGCCTCCGAGATACACGGCCTTCTGAACAACAGGGCAGTGGAAGTAGTTCTGCTGAATCAACGGAACACAGGGTTCTACTACCATTACTTTCTGGTTCCAAAGAAAACCGGGGGCATGCGCCCCATTTTGGGCCTCAGAATATTAAACAAATTTCTTCCCAAAGAGAAATTCAGAATATCACTAGGAACCCTGTTACCTTTGCTTCATCAACACGACTGGTTAGCCTCCCTGGACATGCAAGATGCTTACCAGCATATCCCTATTCACCCAAGGCATCACAAATACCTGAGGTTCGTGGCTTTTGGGCCAGCATTATCAGTTCAGAGTCCTGCCCTTTGGGCTGTCCTCAGCACCGAGAGTTTTTAAAAAGTGTTATGCGATACTTGCAATGCATCTCAGAAAAATCGGAATACAAGAGTTCCCATACCTGGACGACTGGCTTCTAGCAAGCCCTTCCAGGCAGGGAACCCTCGACACCGTTGCCACGGCCTCAGACTTTCTCACATCCATGGGAGTCCTGCTAAACCTCAAGAAATCACAGCTGCAGCCCCTCCCAGAGGCTCCTTTTCATAGGAACTCTTCTGGACACCTCCTGTGCGAAAACTTTTCTACCAGAGGACAGAAGGACCAATATTCTGCAGATGGCCCAATACATCAGAGAGAATAGCTCAGTAAGAGCTATCTCGATGCAGCGGATGCTAGGTCTCATGGCATCTTTGGTGTTCACTGTACCCCTAGCGTGACTGCACATGAGAACCCCTCAGTGGATGCTCACTACTCAGTGGTCTCCTACCACTCACCCTCAGTCCTTTCTCATCAAGGTGACAGAACCTCTGAAGAAGTCACTCACCTGGTGGTCGCAAGAGGACAACCTTCTGAAAGGGTATCCCTTTGCTTCCCTCGAACATCAGATTTCTATTACCACGGATGCGTCCCTAATGGGGTGGGGAGCTCACTGTCAGACTCTCCACACTCAAGGTACATGGACTCGGGAAGAGTCCCAGCTTTCACATAAATGTCCTAGAAATGAGGGCCGTCCTTTATGCAGTCTGGGCTTTGAAGGACATTCTCTGTCACAAGAACATTCTTCTTCAAACGGACAAGAAAGCAGTGATGTATTACATCAACAAGCAGGGCAGAGGTTCACTCTTACCCCTTATGCAGGGAAGCAATAAGAGTGTGGGAATGGTGCTTGGAGAACAAGGCTCTAATTCAGATGGTCTACGTGCCGGGAGTGCAGAACGAACTGGCAGACCATCTCAGCAGAACAGAGACAGATCCTCTCAAATGGTCTCTCGACTCAACCGTAGTTCAGTCACTATTCACAGAGTGGGGAACTCCAGACCTGGACCTTTCTGCATCCCTACTCAACACAAAACTGTCTCTCTGCTGCTCCAGAAATCCAGGGCCTGCCATTTTCTGTCAGGATGCATTCAGGCAGCAGTGGACAAATTGCTTTCTATACGCCTTTCCACCCCTTCCTCTAATTCAGAGGGTACCTCTCGAGTCCGAGTCCGAGGGGGACAAAATGATCTTCATTGCTCCCTTCTGGCCTCGACAAATATGGTTTCTGTTACTCAACAGTATGTCGGTAACCCCTCCGAAAGCGCTTTCCCTTCAAACGAACCTTCTGACTCAGGGGCCTGTGGTCCATCCCAATCTGAGATCGCTTCACCTTCACGCTTGGCTCCTGAAGAGATAGAAGTGAACAGGTTCAATGTCTCTCGCAGAGTCTCGGATATTCTTCTGGCTGCATACAAGCCAGCCACTAGGAAAATCTACACAGCCAAATGGAAGCGTTTTTCGTTCTGGTGTGCAAAATCCTCTTTGAACAGTTCCTGTTTGGCAGTAGGAAGGGAAGGATCATAGAGAAGCATTGGTTTTGTCAACCCTGTGTGGTACCATTTGCTTGTAACTGACTCTTCAGTGAATAGCAGAGCATTGTGGGAACCTGGAGGACTAGCAATAGGCTAGTATACCTCCTACTCCAAAACAACATCTCTCTGTTAAAAGCGCTGTTGCCTGGTGGTTCTCTTGCCCTTTTAAGGGCTTGTAAGCCTTCAACTCACAGAATCTTGCTGAATTTAAGTAAATATTGTTATTTTTACTTCACGCTGAAACCGGAAGTGAACGGGCACTTACTTCCAGTTTTTCAGCTTAAAACCTGCCCCATTAACGAGCGGGGCGAGTGTACGCGGGGCCGCGCGCAGAGACACGCACGTTTGCACATGTCTGCTGGGCACGCTGAAACTGCTGGCATTAGACAAACTTTGATAAGATAATTTCAGCATATCCTCTACTTAGTAAATATACACCTTTAATAATGGAGAAAAAACTTGGTAAGTGTATGCAATGTTTGATGTATAGTGAGGGAAAGTATGGGAGCGAGAATGTATGTGCTAATTGCCATCTGATTACTACTCTTGAAGCGGAGATAGTGTTTCTGCTTAATATTAAACCAGTTTCTACTGATATTAGGGAACTGGAAAGTTACATTGATCTTATGGATGAACAACTTCATTCTAATGAACAGTTTCCTTCACATTTAGGTAGCATTTCTATGCCTCCTGGTGAGACAATTGTAATGGCTAGTACTAGTATACCTGTTGCCTCTGCCCCCTCTTATAAGGTGGATGATTATCCACCCTCTTCTCATGATAATGATGAGTGGACCATTGTCACAAAGCCTCTTGAGAAAAGGAGGGGGTGGTCAAATACACAATAGTGCCCCTATTGAAACTCATAATAGGTTTGTACTGTATCAAATAATGAAGTGCTACATGATTTATCCTGTGCATCACCCTCTGTTGATGATAATGGTTTAAAACACTTTTCAATCAGGAGTTAATGCCCATGAATATTTGTCCTAGTAAGTCTCAAGCTACCAATTCAATATCTATTAAGTTAATCGCTCCAGAGTGTATTAAACAGTCACCTGTGTCTGATTCTTGTACCCCTACTGTCTCAAAACAAGTGTTAGTCCTGGGAGATTCAGTCATTAAGCACATTGACAGGGCGGTATGCAATAGTGACAAGAGCAGCCGCACTTGTTCTAGCTTCCGTGGGGCCAGGGTATCAGGCATTACTTCCATGAAGCCTAAAATTTTACAAAATGCGGGGGGAAAATCCACTGGTTATCATACATGCCGGTGTTAATGATATAAACAACACCCCATTTAATCAGTTGCAACAGGACTATGTGGCGTTATGTAACCTGTTACTTGATGGGGGATGCTGTGTATGTATATCTGAAATTCTACCTGTCCCGAGAGTAACATCTACCATGACGC
This sequence comes from Neoceratodus forsteri, assembly GCA_016271365.2. Taxonomy (NCBI): domain Eukaryota; kingdom Metazoa; phylum Chordata; order Ceratodontiformes; family Ceratodontidae; genus Neoceratodus; species Neoceratodus forsteri. The sequence continues at coordinate 498,329,245 of CM057449.1, read as the reverse complement.
AGAAAATCAAAGCCCTAAATGAATGGCTGAGAAAGTGGTGTTTTAAGCAGGATATACCCTGTATTACCCACTGGGAATCTTTTTCAGATCGTTCTTCCTTGTTTTGCTGGGACGGTTTACATCTTGGTCGTAGGGGTAGTACACTTATGGGGAAAAGTATCACTAAAATCATAAATCACTGTTTAAACTAAAAACAATGGGGGAGAATGGGTCTCTTCCCAAGTCTCTGAATACTTAACAAAATATTATTACAACTAAATGTAAATTCCTAGCTTTGAATGCAAGATCTTTAAACAAACTCAAATTAGCAGAACTCTAAGCCAAATGTAAACTTTAATTCTAGGGACATGGATATGTTGTTCATCCACACTTATTGGCAGGTTCCTTGCCGCTTTAAATCTTGCCGGAAGGTCTTCAAGCTGGCTCCTCACACCCGGGTGGTAAAACTCTCAGCTCCGCCCCATGACGCCAGATCTTCCTTACCGCTTGGAAGCTCAGGTTCCCTCCTTAACGCGCTGCATTTAAGACTGGTTCCTAATTCTTGGAAAGTTCGAAATCAAAAGGTTTTTTGCTAAAAAGACTTCGGTCTTCTTCTCCTCGCGACTGCGATGGACAAATCGACTCCGATTTTGGAGGTGCCCTTGCGGGCAGAAGAGCGCTCAGGACGGATCCTCACTCCACGCATGCTCACTGCCTGGGCCTTGAGCACCACTCCGCAGGCCTGCGACTTGTGCTTTCTCCTTTTCGGCCTACGCCTCTGAAGAGACCGTGCTGCCTGACACAACTGGGCGCCCGAGAAAAGAATTCCACCAGTGAAATCTAAAGAGGCCCGATTCGGTGTCTGCGGTGGCGGCTCGGGCGGATCAGCTCAGCAGATGATGCGCCTCGAAGAGGAGGCGGCTGGCCGCTCACCTCGGCTGCGGCATTTGTCCGCTCCTCTCGGTGCCTCGCATCGGCTTCTTATGAGCTTTGTCTGACCTCTCGACCAAAGGTGAGGGTCCACTTCTGGACCTTTTACAGGTCCAAAAGAGCAAAAGTAAGTCTCCGTCGACGCCTTGGGAGCGGAAAGATCCCCTCCCCTTGTCGACACTCTCGCCACTGGCTTCACGGTGTCCCCGCCAGGCCAGTTGACCGGAGACCTCCGTTGACGCGGGTCGGATTTTTCTTGACCCGTTAGATGGGTTGTCGGCTGAGAATCCCCTCTCCCCGGTTCCCCCGGTGGGAGTTGAGGATCCCGTCGGCTCGTCTGTGCCTCCGGTTCCGGAGCCTTCGTGGATCGTCCGAGCCGAGGGGAGTGCCGATTTCCGACACTTCTCCTCGCCTTCCTCTGCCTAGTCGAGACTCTCAGTCTCTGTCTCTGACATCCTCGCGGTCCAACTGATCCCGCCGCCATAGGCGGTCTCGGCAAGCGGCGCCGCCGCTCTTTCTCGGACGAGGGAGGCTTGGCGCAGTTAAGGCCGGAGGCCGAGGAACTCATGTGGCAACAGTTTTGACCGAATAGCCGACCCAGTCGCCTTCCCCCGCCATTAAGTGGCTGTCACGGAGCAGCTAAACAACCCCTCGCTAGTCGAGGAGTTCGTTCTCAGGCCGTTGTTCGTGCCAATTCCAGCTGCCCCACCGATTCTGGTGGAACCTCCGCCCACAACCATTGTTGGGCTCCACCAAAATTCTCGGTCGGATTTGGTTTGCCCCATAGGCTCTGTCACCCTCACTCCCGATAAACCTCGGCAGGTGGAGGGTGGCTCAGGCCTGAGGTACTTCTTTGAGGACTCTTCTGAGTCCGATGATGGTTCCTCCTCTTCTCCAAGCACATGGACTTGGAGTCCTCGGAGGGCAGTCAATGGACGAAGCCCTTCGCCCTTCTTAGGGTTGCTTCGACTCATCTCGAGTCCACCGATGAAGTTCGAACCCGCTTTAAACGGGCTAAGTATTCCCTCCATGGAGATTCTGACCGGAGATTCTCCTACGGAGGCTTTTCCGTGGCCAGTTATAGTGGGTCCGGCTTGGAACTTTGGCAGCGCCCTGCTTCCTGCCCTGCGCCTGGCCAGGTTGTACTAGAAGTATGCGTCCCACCGGTTCCCTGTCCGGTTTTTTCGAACACCCTCGGCCGAGGGTTGTTACTGACAGCGTCCGCATGCCGAACGCCAGGATGTGGACAAACCTCCCGACAAGGAATCCAAGAAATTGGATTATGCCGGGCGGAAGTCTATGCTGCCCTTCTCGGCTTTCAGCCAGGCCAGTTCGGCGCCCTCATGGCACATTTTTCTCAAGCCCTGTTGGGCTCCTGATGAGGTTGTCCCTCATCTTCCCGCAGATGTGCAGACTACGGTCATGCAGGTGCGGGACCAGGGCAGGGCGGTGGCCAAACAGCAGCTCCAAACTGCGTTAGACATCGGGGACTCGTGCCAGGTCTGTGGTGGCCGCAGTGGCCATGCGTCGTCGGGCTTGGCTGAGGATATCCACCTTTACCTCGGACACCCAGCACAAGTTGGCGGATGTTCCTTTTGGGACTGACCTCTTCGCCCTGGGTGGAAGGTCACCTGCAGAGGATCGAGAAGTCCAGTGCTACCTTGACTCGCTCCTCCGTCAGAAGGACAAAGGCCGCAAGCCACAGCCTAAGCTCCTTTCGCCCTTCTGCGCCTGGCTACGCCCGCCCAGCAACGCTGGGGCTGGGCAGGCTCGACCTTGGTATCCCAAACTCGCTGTCGGCTTCCTCTCCAACAGGAAGCAGGGAGGTAAAGGCCCGGAGGTCCTCGGCCGTTCCTCCTCCAAGCCTGCCCAGTGACGGGCTGAGGGGTGTCGCCTCATCCCTGTCACCACCCCTGGTTCTCTCTGGGGGACGTGCTCAGCATCTTCCTTCCGCCTGGTCCGCTGTTACCACGGGACAGGTGGGTACTGGAGGAGGTGGTGGGAAAAGGCCTACCTCTGAATTCGAAAGCAGGCCCCGCCTTCAGAGCCGCCACACTGGGGGCCTCGAGTCCTAGCTCACTGGCGGCTCGCCGAGCCGACATCGCCTCCTCCTCCAAAAGGAGGTGATCACGGAGGTGGAGGACCCCCTTCAGACCCGGGGTTCATGTCCAGGTTTTCTTGGTTCCGAACGGACGGGGGCTGGCGCTTCATTCTCGACTCCACACGACCTGAACAAGTTCCTAAGGTCTCGAACCTTCAGGATGGTCACTCTGGCGCAGATAATACCTTCTCTGGAACACGGCGCGTGGTTCTTGCTCTCTGACCTACAGGACACGCTCTTCATCGTCCCTATCCGTCCGTCACATCGGAGATTCCTCCGCCTGAGCCGGAGGATCCTCTCTGTTCTGAGCCATGCCCTTTGGCTTATCTCCAGCTCCCAGGGTCTTCACCAAATGCATGGCAGTAGACAGCATTTCGCGGCGCCCGAGTGTGGTGTGCACTTACCTGGATGATTGGCTGATAGCAGCCTCCTCCAGACGGGAGGTGGAGCGGTCCAGAGATCTGGCCCTCCAGGTTTGCTCCCTCGTTGGCCTTCTCATCAACGCAGGCCAAGTCAGAACTCCGAGTCAAGCAGGTGATCCTGTTCATCTGGGCAGAGCTCGACTCTCTCGGAGCCAGAGCACTGCTCCCGGTGGACAGGGCTGAGGTTCTTATCTCCTTTGCCCAGTCATTTCTGGTTACAGTCGCTGCCTGCCCGGGACTCCTGCGCCTTCTGGGTCTCATGACGGCCTGTACCAGCGTGGTCCGGTTGGGCGGCTAGCACATGCGCCTCTTCAGTGGGGACTACTAGATAGTGGTCACAACGCCAGTGATCCTTTGGACCAGCTAGTGATAGTGACCCAGGAGATGTGGAACGCCTCCGGTGGTGGACCGCTCCATTCCATCTGCAGGAGGGCATCCCATTTGTCCGCCCCGAGCCGGGCCGTCTCTATCGATCGATGCCTCTCTGATGGGTTGGGGTGCCCATCTGGGGAACACCGAGTACAACTTCTGGTCCCTGCTGGAGTCCCGATGCCACATCAACCTGTTGGAGCTCCGAGCGGTCCGCCAGCTCTCACCGCCTTTGTTCCGTTTCTCCGGGGTCAAGTGGTCTGAATCCAGACGGACAATACCACGATCATGTACTACCTGAACTGCCAGGGCGGACGCGCCCATGCTTCTATGCAAGGAAGCTCCTCCAGATTTGGTCACTCGCGCAGGCTGGAGGCGGATCTCTAGCTATTCATGTGGCAGGAGCCCAATACCCCTGGCCGATGCCCTGAGCTGATAGGGGCTGCATCTCACGAGTGGTCTCTCCTGCCGAGGTAGTACAAGATCTGTTCTCCACTGGGGCACACCTCAGGTGGACCTGTTTGCCTCCAGGAGAACGCCGGTTGAGGCTGTTTTATGCCCGCCCCTCAGCAGGGGTCGCTGGTGGGGATGCCTCGAGGCTGTGACCCGGCCTCTTTACGCCTTTTCCCATTTCCCTTGATTCACAAGGTGCTTCTCAAGGCAAGGAGGACAAGGCGCAGGTGATTCTGATAGCCCCAGACTGGCCCTGGCCAGTTTCTGGTACCCAGATCTCTCAGCTCAGCTCCAGGCCCCGAGGCAGCTTCCAGCTCGCCCGGACCTGCTCTCAGTCAATCAGAGGAAGGTGTTCCATCCGACCTTCAATCCCTGCACCTGACGGCCTGGTTCCTGAGCGGCTAGAGTTCCAGGCCTTGGGTCTTTCCAACGAGTTCCTCAATGTTGTTGAGGCATCCCGTAAGGAGTCGACCAGAAAATGCTACGCCTTCAATTGGAAGAGATTCTCCATTTGGTGTCAGGGCAAGGGCTTGGACCCTTCCTCCTGTTCTGTGGCAAGCATTTTGGACTATTTATGGTCCCTTTCTAGTCAAGGGCTTAGGTTCACGACCTAAGGTGCACCTGGCAGCCATCTCTGCTACCGGGCGGGCCGAAAGAGCAGTCTGGCGCAGGAAAAGGTGGTCGGGTGCTTTTTCAAAGGCCTTGATTACATTTCCTCCGCAGAACCTCCACCCGTGGGATTTACTGCTGGCATTGGCAGCTCATGGGCAAGCCATTCAACCAATGCACAGGTGTGATCTCTCTCACCTGTCGTGGAAGACCACCTTCTTGGTGGCTGTCAGCCAGCCAGAAGGATGGGAGAGCTCCAGGCGCTTTGCATCGAGTCTCCTTACCTGGTCTTCCACAGGGATCAGGTTGTCCTGCGCCCCCACCCAAATTCCTTCCCAAGGTGGTGTCGGAGTTTCACCTAACCAGGTGCTGACTCTGCCGGTGTTCTACCCCAATCACACTCGGAGGCCGAATATAGTTCCATACTCTGGACCCTAGAAGGGCCGCTTATTATAAAGAGCGCACGTTGAAATTCGGGAGAGGTTCGCCAGCTGTTTGTCACCACACTGAAGCCGCATCTGGCAGACCTGCAGCTGCGACTATAGCAGGTGGGTCCCTCCTGCATAGATCCTGCTATAAGTTGGCGGGCATGGAGCCTCCCAGAGGGATAAGAGCTCATTCTCACCCGTCTATATTGTTGCATCGGTGGCTGCTCCAGGACGCCCTATCCAGGAAATCTGCAGGCTGTTACCTGGAAGTCAGCACACACCTTTATTACCCATTACCACATCGACCTTGAGTCACTCCGGGATGCTGGTTTTGGGGCCTCGGTTCTCCAGTCTTTATTCCCTAAGTAGGGGGTGTGCGCTTTGCCTCCCTCCTCCCGGAGAACTGCTAGGAGTCTGCCAATAAGTGTGGATGAACAACATATCCATGTCCCTAGAAATACAGGTTACTCACCTGTAACAGGAGTTCTAGGAATGGTATATGTTGTTCATCCACACGACCCACCCGACCTCCCCGGCTTCGACGCACAACCTGAGCTTCCAGCGGGCCAGATCTGGCGTCATGGGGCGGAGCCGAGAGTTTTACCACCCGGGTGGGTGGGAGGAGCCAGCTTGAAGACCTTCCGGCAAGATTTAAAGCGGCAAGGAACCTGCCAATAAGTGTGGATGAACAACATATACCATTCCTAGAACTCCTGTTACAGGTGAGTAACCTGTATATTTAGGTGTGGTGGGAGTAACTGAAACTTGGTGGGACGCATCCTCAGTTTGGTCCAGAGAAGTTCCGGGTTATAAGTTATATCATAAAAACAGATTAGATAAGCAAGGCGGTGGAGTTTGTATGTACATACGAAATGATATTCCTTCTTTAGAAGTGTGTTCTCCCTTTCCTTTGGAAAGTATATGGGTTAAAATCTTATTGAAGGAGCAGTCCTATATAACTACTGGTAACATCTATCAACCTCCATCTGCAAATTCAGATTACACAACTGATATGTTTAAAGAAATTAAACGTTTTTCAGAATCTCAAGATACTGTAATATTTGGTGACTTTAACCTCCCTCATATTAACTGAGACTCATTCTCAGGATAGTCCTATGCCGAGAAAGGACTAATAGATGTGGTAATTAGTACTGGATTCCAACAACTTTTTACTGAACCCACTCGAGGTCCTAATATTTTGGATCTGTTATCTACTAACATAGAGCAACAAATTAGCAATTTACAAATTTGGGATCCACTTGGGACCAGTGATCATTCATCTATTCTTTTTGAAATTCAACAGTTTAAAGCTACACAAAGAAAGTTAAACAGTACAAAAAATTATAATAAAGCAAGTTTTTCTAAAATCAATGAATACTTATAAAACATAAACTGGGAATCTAATCTTAATTGTATAACACAACAAGCTTGGGACTTTTTAAAAAAATTGTACATTATTTGGAAATACCTTTATTCCATCTAAGAGGAAATTTAATAATAAAGGAAAAATTCCCCCTTGGTTCAACAAGACAATTAAACATCAGATTAAAATAAAAATTAAACTTGTTAGGAAACTTAAGAATCGTTCTGTTCCATTTAAAACTACTCTATTACATAAATACAGACTATCTGTGAAAAACTTAAAAAATTCTATTAAATTGGCAAAAAATAAGCTAGAATTTAAACTAACTCACACAAAAGACTGTCACAAATCTCTCTTCTCCTATATAAATAGTAAAAAGGGTGTATCAAGGACCATTTGTCCCATTATAACCAATGGCTCTTCTCTATCTGATATAGAAACCTCAAATCTCCAAGTACTTTTGTTCTGTCTTCTCTCAAAAATCACCTATTAGTACATTTAAAGTTCACCACGTAGATTATCATAGGTTCTATCCAACTGACATTATACAGGCTATTAAAAACTAAAAAATACTAGTCCGGGCCTAGACGGTGAGTTCATCCATGGTTTCTGATCGAAACCTCTATAAATATTCCTATACCTTTGTCTATTATCTTCAGCAAATCCTCACAAGAAAGCATTGTACCAAATGAATGGCGTTCAGTAATAGTTACTCCCATATTTAAAAAAGGCAATAGAGGTTCTGTGCAAAATTATCGTCCAATTAGCCTGACCTCAGTGGCTGGTAGATTAATGGAACGAGTAATGAAGTCTCTAATAAACATAGAAACAAACATAGAAGCATAGAATTTGACAGCAGATAAGGACCGCTTTGCCCACCCAGTCTGCCCATTTCCCTTCCTAATGGATAAGCTGCAGGTCTAACCAGCAGCCTACCTCTTTCTACCCCCACCCCTCGAATTGCCTTATGACTGTCCCATGCATGCTTGAATTCAACCACTGTTTTTGACTCCACAACCTCCTCCGGAAGGCCGCTCCATGCATCCACAACCCTCTCTGTGAAAAATACTTTACATTACCTCTGAGCCCCCCATCTCCAAATTATGCCCTCTGTTCTTGAAGACCTCTTTTTTGAAAGATGCTACCTCTTGGACTTTGTTGATTCCCTTGAGGCAATTGAAAGTTTCTATCATGTCCCCCCTCTCCTTCCTTTCCTCGAGGCTATACATATTAAGCTCCTTTAGTCTCTCTTCATATGTCTTCCAGTGCAGACCCTGCACCATTTTAGCTGCCCTCCTCTGGACAGCTTCCATCCTGTCTATGTCCTTGCGGAGATTGGGTCCCCAGAACTGCACACAGTACTCCAGATGGGGTCTCACCAGCTGTCTGTACAGAAGGATAACAACTTCCTGTTTTCTACTGGTGATGCTTCCTGACCCTATGCATCCCAGTATCCTCCCAGCCCTCCTTACTGCCCTTCTCACATTGCTTGCCCACCTTTAAGTCATCTGATATGACTACCACCAGGTCCCTTTCCATTTTTGTTGTTAGTATCTCACCCCCCATTGTGTACTCTTCCCTGGGTTTTTGTTTCCCAGGTGCATTACCTTGCACTTCTTAGCATTGAATCTAAGCTGCCATACATTTGACCATTCCTCTAACCTTGCCAAGTCCCTTCTCATCCTTTCCACCCCACCTTGTGTATCAACTCTGTTGCAGATCTTTGTGTCATCTGCAAAGAGACATGCTTTTCCTTCCAGTCCCTCTGCAATGTCGCTTATAAAGACATTGAAGAGGACCGGTCCTAATACTGAACCCTGCGGTACCCCACTAGTAACCCCCCTTTCTTCATAGTGGACTCCATTTACTGTTACCCTCTGTGTCCTGTTCTCCTGCCAATTTTTTACCCAGGCTATCATCTTGGGACCCACTCCCAGGCTGGCTAACTTGTATATTAATCTTTTGTGTGGACTGTGTCAAATGCCTTGTTGAAGTCTAGGTATGCCATGTCCACAGCCCTCCCTGATCTACTACTTGGTCACCCAGTCAAAGAAATCTATTAGATCTCGCCTGACATGACCTTCCTGCTGTGAATCCATGCTGCCTTGGGTCCTGTGTCCCTCTGGCCTCTAGGGTACTCTACAGTTCTTTCCTTCAGAAGTGATTCCATCATTTTCCTATCACTGAGGTTAAACTAACAGGTCTGTAGTTTCCTGGTTCTGCCCTGCTCCCACTTTTGTGAAGGGAATCACATCTGCCCTCCTCCAGTCCTCAGGTACCACCTCATCCTCCCATGATTTGTTAAAGAGGGTAGTCAGTGGTGTCACTAGTTCTACCCTTTAGTTCTTTTAGAATTCTGGGATGAATCCCATCAGGCTCCATTGCTTTGTCCATCTTCAGTTTTAAGAGTTCTTTCAGAACCCTTTCTTCTGTAAATGGGCTGGTATCAACTTCTGTATCCAGAGTGTTTCTATTGTTTGTTTTAGGTACCTCTCTTCATTTGTAAATATTGAGCTAAAATATTTGTTTAGTATCTCTGCCTTTTCACCGGCACCCTCTGCCCACCCACCCTCCCTTTATTAAGCTTCACTATCCCTTCCTTGGTCTTCCTTCGCCCCTGATGTCCTCTAAAAGTGTTTTATCCCCTTCTAACAGAGTTGGCTATCTTTTCCTCGGTTCGGGCCTTTGCTGTTCTGACTGCCTTCCCAGCTTCCTTTTGGTTTAACTGATGCAATTCTCTGTCCTGCTTCTTCTGTGATTCCTTGTACTTTCTGAATGCTTTCTTTTTCTCTTGAACCTTCACTGCCACCTCCTTTGAAAACCATAGTGGTTTCTTACATCGTTTTGTTTTGTTTATTTGCTTCACACAAAGACTTGATCTTATTTTGAGAAACAGCTCTAGCAGCAGGTTACAGCATTAGGACTGAAGTGGGCAGGCGCCCGGACCCCACGGAAATTTTCTGGCTAGCAGTATTCAGCAGGGACCGCCTCCGACGTCGGTCCCGCCTCCACGTCGGGCGTAGTACATAAGGAGGCGGGTCCCCATAATCCTAGTTCTTTTCCCCACGCCGACTCACCAGAATTGGCCTCGTCGGTCTCTTTCTAGCGCATACAATGACTACTGAACCTATCGAATAATTTCAAACCTTTTTGCTCTGCTCAACTGATGTCCTCTCCAACTCCATCTCTAGAGGGTCACCTGAAGTGCTCATGCAAACAGATCCTCTCAAGGATCCCCAGTCGTCCTGCGTGCGTTGCTTGTACCTTTTGCCAGGGTTTTAATAGCTGCACCAGGATCTGCCGTCAGAAGGCACTTCAAGCATTTCTTCTGGAAGAAAAGCTTATAAGCATGGACCAGGAACCTTCCTCCTGGGGAGAATCTTCAACTAAATCCCACAAGCACCGGGAGAAGGCGAGGTCTAGGTCTCCTACTCGGGCCTCGGACTCCCGCAACTCCGGCTTAAGATCAGACCGCTCTCCCTCCAGGGCTCGGTCGCAACCTCCCCCAGTCAAGGTCAGGTCTTCCAGCGGTTCTTCATTGCTCCAGCCTCTCAAGACTTCGAGGCCCTCGGCTTCTTCAACACTCTCTAAGGCTTCTTCAAAGTCAGGTGAGCGCCACAAATCTTCATCCTCCTGTCACTGGGACACCGACTCCAGGTCGGTCTCCCAACCACCCGGAGGTCCTGATCCGGTGCCCAGGAAAACTAAGGACCTGACGTCCCTCAAATGGACGTCGGACCCGTCGGCCCACCACCCGACATCGGCCAAGCACTCTAAATCGGCTCAGCGCTCACAGGAGCCGACCACACCGGCTAGACACCCGTCACCGGCCAGGCGTTCTCCAGGTCCGAAGATGTCGGCCAGGGGACCGACGTCTGCTAACCCAGAGCGGAAGACCTCACCCCCTTCGCTGGTCATAGGGATTCTACAAAGGAGGACACCCACAGCCCAAAGACCAGGCGGGCGACACCGAGGATGCCGGGCTTCCACGGGAAACCCCCCCCCCCCGGAGCGGGAGACCCCCGGGGACATGACGCCCGACCCTGGCGCCAGGCCCGTCGTCGGGTATGAACCTTGCAGAGGTAAAGGAGCTCCTTACCTTGTGGTGGGACACCATCAAGAAGGATGTGGTCCCCACCCATCCTCCTTCTACTACTACTACTACTACTACTACTCCTCTTCCTCCTACTCCTTCACCGCCTATGCCCCCTCCTCCACCTGAGGGGCCAGTAGGACAACCTCCATCCCCCAAGGAGCAAAAATCCACCTCCTAGGGGTAGATCTACCGACAGGAGAAGGCCTCCCTCCAAATCCCCCTCAGGGTCACCTAGCCCCAGACGACGCCGGTACCGTTGGGGGAGGATTCAAGATCAGATACTTCAGAGTACCCCAGATCACCTTCTCCACTCAGCATCTCCTCTCCTGACCCACACGACCTCCCCAGGTCTCCACCGGATGATCCCTCTTTCGCCGAGATCATGAGGCACATCCGGGACAACATGGGATGGGATGCTGAGGAGCTTGACCCTACCCACAACGCCTTGCCTGCTACTCAGAAAAAAGACCTGAAGCCTGTGGTATTGCCACCCTTAGGACACCTTCGCAGACGTCACCAAGTCTGCGTGGAAACGTCTGCACTCCACTCCTGCTGTGCCGAAGAAGGCTGACCGCCTGTACAAGGCCCCTTGGGAGGACCAGTATTTGGCGAACCAACCTCTGGCAGATTCCCTGGTCATCACTGCTTCACATGACCGGTCTCAGAGACCCCAGCATCTGAGCACTCAGCCACTGGACCAGGAATCCAAGCAATTGGATGCCCTGGGGAGGCGCACGTACGTGGCTGCTACTTGTGCCATCATGTCACTGAACTACCTTACCCATATGGTTCAGTTCCAGAACGCCCTGTGGGAACAGGGCCAGGACCTGGTTGAAAAGCTTCCCAGTGGCGACCAGAAAGAGGAGCTCCTAAACCTTCTCCGCACCAGGTCAGATGTGGGGACCCAAGTGCTTAGAGCCGCATACGACTCTGAGGACTCTTCGGCCAGAGCTGCAGCCTCAGGCGTTTGTCTCCGGAGACACTCTTGGTTCCATGTCTCCAGCTTTACCCCGGACGTACAGAAAAACATTCTAGACGTCCCATATAACAGTGAGGTGCTGTTTGGTGATGCCTCCGAGAAGGTTATCACCAAGCTCCAAGACACAGGGAAGGCAGTTCGATATGTACAAGCCATGTACAGATCTAGGCCTAGTTCCTCTCGCAGGAACCAGAGCCATTTTCATGGCCGGCTACAAAGGCAGCAGCAATGTTCCGGCCAGCAGCAGAGGGGCACTTTCTCACGCAAGGCCCAGGCCAAATCGTCCCCAGGCAGAGGCCAACACTACTCAAAGTCGGCCCAGCCCCTAGGGACAAATGCTGCCACAGCATGACTCCTTCCCGGCCCCCACCCCTCCTCAGGATCAACGGGCAAAGAAAGTCAGGGGTCACATCGCACGCCACTTTTCAGGGTGGCACTCGATCACCGACAGGTGGGTTCTACAGTTGGTCAAAAATGGTCATTACATAGAGTTCATAGACAACCCACCTACAAGACCTCCCCTGCTGTCCCGTTATTCGGGTCAGCATGCCCTGCTCATACAGCAGGAGGTGCTCGCACTTCTGGAAAAAGAAGCTATAGAGCACGTACCAAGGAACCAGAGAGGACTAGGGTACTATTCTCACTTCTTCCTGGTTCCAGAGAAAACAGGTGACCTCCGTCCAATACTGGACCTCAGCGATCTCAGTCTTTTGGTCGCTTACAAGCACTTCCGCATGGTGACCCTCCCGGGCCTGATTCCCATGCTGAAGCAGGATGTATTTCTTGCGTCCTTGGACATGCAGGACGCCTATCTGCATATTCCTATTGCTTAGGCGCACAGAAGGTTCCTGCGCTTCGAGTTTCAGGGCCACCATTATCAGTTCCGGGCTCTTCCCTTCTGGCTGTCATCGGCACCTTGGGTTTTCACGAAGTGCATGGCGGTCGTAGCTGCATCTCTGAGGAGACAGGGCCACTACATGTTCCCCTACCTGGACGACTGGCTTCTCATGGCACCCTCACAGGAGGCCTTGATGTCTGCCATTCACCGCACTCAGTCTCTGTTCGAGACGTTGGGCATTCTTATCAATTACGGGAAGTCACGCCTGGTTCCGTCCCAGATTCTGCAATTCTTCGGAGCAGTTCTGGACACCGTCCAAGGGAAAGCTTTCCTACCCACGGACAGAGCGGAACACATCAGATCCCTCATCAGGGAATTGGTGAAGAAGACCGTCCCAGACAGACTAGTCCTTTGCCTGCTTGGGACACACGGCTGCGGCCATTGCAACAGTCCCGCTAGCCCGTCTCCACATACGGGTAACCCAGTGGATGTTACGGGTACAATGGGACCAAAGGCAAGACCATCTGCAGCATCAAATCTGAATCACGAAGACTGAATTTGAGATTGGCAATGGTGGCTACATTCAGGGAACCTCTTAGCGGGAGTCCCCTTCACAGCACCGTCCCCGACTGTGACACTCTCCACAGACGCCTCAGAGCTCAGGTGGGGAATACACCTCGACGGTGTTCGGTCTCGGGGCCTGTGGACAGCCCAGGAGTCTCATCTCCACATAAATATACTGGAAATGAGGGCAGTTCTTTACGCCCTGCAGGCCTTCCAGTCGGATATTCCACCAGGTACACTTCTGTTACAAACAGACAATTCCGCGGTGATGTATTACCTCGACAAACAAGGAGGCACCCACTCCTACCCGCTTTGCAGGGAGGCCATGAGAGTGTGGGATTGGCTCTTGCAACACGGCGCAAACCTTATTGCAGTTCATGTTGCGGGAGTGGACAACATCATTGCAGACAGCCTGAGTCACTCTCAGGCCAGAGTCCACGAATGGGAACTACTCCAGGAGCTGGCAGAAGATCTGTTTCTCAGATGGGGTACTCCAGAGATGGACCTCTTCGTGTCCCCATACAACGCAAAACTGCCCAATTTTTGCTCGCTAGATCCAGGGCCTGGTGTTTTCTGGCGAGACGCGTTGTCCGTCTCCTGGGCGGGCAGATTCCTTTATGCCTTTCCTCCTTTCCTGTTGATCCAGAGAGTTCTTTTAAAACTCTGCAGAGAGCAAGTAACACTCATTGTGATCGCACCCTTCTGGCCCAGACAGATCTGGTTCCCTCTCTTGCTTCAGCTATCCCGGGAACCTCCAGTGCCTTTGCCAATCAGCTGTCATTTACTGTCTCAGGAGGCAGGTTCCTTAGTCCATCCGGATCTACGTTCCCTGAACCTGCATGCTTGGCTCCTGGAGACATAGCCATGATGCAATAAGGGGTCTCGCAAGAAGTGGTAGATGTGCTTACTGCCGCTAGAAAACCGGCTACCCATGCGGCCTACGCCATGAAGTGGCGCAGGTTCTGCTTATGGGCTCAAGCGCATGGGTTTTCGCCTTTGGACTGTCCAGAGAAGCTGGTACTGGACTACCTGCTATCCCTTTCTACTCGGCCTGGCTTACCTCGATTAAAGTGCACCTTGTGCCATTTCAGCCTACTCCTGCCCCCGAAGACCAACGCGATCAGAGCCCAGCAGGACACGACAAGCACGTTTTTGAGGGCGCCTCCACCTTAGGTCCCCGACATGATCCGATCCTCCATGGGACTTACCCTTCGTTCTGAGCAGCTTACGCTGCCACCTTTTGAACCAGCCGCGGATTGCGTGCTACGTTCTCTCTTGGAAAACGTTGTTTTTAGTTGCAGTTACTTCTGCCAGAAGGATTTCTGAAATGCACACACTTGTGTGCGAAGAACCTTATTTGGTTTTCCACCAGGACAGGGTATCCCTAAGGACTAATCCTAAATTTCTGCCTAAGGTGGTCTCAGCTCTCACCCTTAATCAGGACATCGATCAACCAGTATATTTTCTGGAAATACTCTAATCGAGGAGAGGCCTTCTGCACACCCTTGATGTGCATAGTGCCTCAGATACTACCTGACCAGGAACCAAAACACCACCAAAAGTCAGACCAACTTTCGCCTCCTTGCCCATAGAATGAAGGAGCTCCTCATCTCAAGCAGTCGCTATCGAGGTGGCTTATCCAGTGCACTACGTTCTGTTACCAGAAGCGCAACAAACCCTTACGCGGTTAAGGGTCATTCCACCAGAGGGTTGGCTACCTCTTTTGCAGCTTTAAAGAACATATCCACCTCAGCTATTTGCGCTGCAGCTACTTGGAGCTCCGTGCATACCTTTATCAGGTATTATGGCCTGGACATTGCATCGAGGCGAAGAGCAGGGTTCGGTCAAGCAGTCCTTCAAGGACTTCTGTCCTAGGCTCGAGGTATCTCGAGGATTTCTACTTTTCCTTCTCCCAATGGTGCATGATTGCCATTACTGCTTGGAAATCGGTCCTAATGGTGTAACCTGCTGCAAGAGCTGTTTCTCGAAGTAAGATAGTACAGTTACGTAAGAACTTACTGTAACAGTAGATCTTCGAGAACAGCTCTTGCAGCAGATACTTTCCCTCCCACCATCCCTGCTGGAGGTAGGTTGTAATCAAGCATCAGTCTCCTAGGATGGGACATTTACTGTTGCCTTGTTTTGCCACTTGATGACGGATCCTCAGTCTCCCCTTCTGATGTCATCCAGCGGCTGGAAGTCTCCGGGAGAACTGATGATTATGGGGGGACCGCCTCCTTATGTACTACGCCTGACGTCAGGGCCGGGACCGACGCCTTAGGCGTCCTCGCTGAATACTGCTAGCTAGAAAATTTCCGTGGGTCCTGGCGCGCGCCGGCTTCAGTCCTAATGGTGTAACCTGCTGCAAGAGCTGTTCAAACAACATGAAGTCTTGCTGTATTCTGGACAATAGCAGTGAGTCCCAACCTTGAACTGCCCCGAGATGAGTTAACTTTCCATGCCAGGCATGGAACGCTGAGCTCCGAGCTCGGTTGAGTCTCTGTCTGTTGCTGTTTGAACTCAAACCGTCAGATTCTTTACTCCGCTCACTGAACAGTCGCCCAGAGATTTCCTTTGCTCAGTTCAATTTGTTGGTTAAAGTACCGCTTCTTTGCTTTCACCAAATTTAAACCGTAACCTGTCGGTTCAGTCTCTGTCTGTGGTATTCGTGAGTACTAGATAGGTTATATTGTTTTCTATTCTGTGTGGAACTTGTAAATGGTTCATCGGTTCCGTCTGAACCGATCAAGTTGTTATAAAATCTTTATCTGTACTTTTAGAGTGTGGTTACCAGTTCTTATCGGTTCTAAAAAAAAAAAACAGATTTTATTACGTTTTTTTTCCATGACCCGTAACACGGTTAGGAACCGATAAGAGTGTCTTGCCCGGCGGATTGCCATCAAAAGGTAAGTTTGTTAGGACTGGCACAATGTCTGAGAAACCCAAAAGAAAACCAGGCCCACTGGTTTCAACACTGCAGTGTGTGTGTGGGAAGTCTTTGCAAGGCTGACCCCACACCATCTGTGTTTATTGTCTGGGGTTTGACCACCTCAATGCAGACTGCCAGATTTGTAAAAATTTTCCTGCAGCTACCCTGGAGAAGAGAGTTGGTAGGCTCAGGGAAGGGAGGCCAAAAGTCCACTGAACTGGATGGCTAGCCCCTGCCGTTCAGACCGAACCAGAAGGAGTGCCCTCTGACCAGGGCGTAGACTTCTTCGGCAAGGAGAGCCGATCCCAGAAGTCGGTTCGCTAAGAGAACAAGAAAGGAAAAATCACGTGGGATCCAAAGTTTTTCTCTAACTGCTTGAGGAAATGGCCAAAGCGATAAAAATTGTGCAGTCGCTTTCGTTCCAACAAACCGCACCATCAGAAGGCGCTTGTCTGCCGGGTTCCACCGTTCAAGATTATGATTTAGAGGAATATTATGAACCGGAGGAGGAGGAAGAGGAGTATGAGGAAAGTGAATGTGGTTTTGAAAGTCTGGATGTGCCCATTGACCCGACATCTCCCAGACAGACCTCAGGAGTGTCTCCTCCTAGGCTTTCTGAGTCCCCTCCCATTTCATGTTTTATAAGAAAGTGGCTTAAACCCTTCAGCTTCCTATGGAAGAAGCTGTGGATGACCAGGAAGAGCCTGACTATGTGGAAATGATGGATATCCCAGAGTCTAGGAGGTTGTCTATTCCCTACACAAATCTTTTGGGAAACAGACATTTAAGATTTTAAAGACTCCTAATACTATACCTCCTGTGGATAAAAGAATGGACAAGAGGTATACTTTGTCAGGCTCAGATACGGAGTTCCTTACACAACAATGCAGCCATGTTGGGGTAGTGCAGGCTGCAGCCTGTGATAAGGCAAATATTCCCTTGGCTTCACACCCCCCAGACAAGGACTCCAGGAGGATTGATGCCATGACAAAGAAACAGTACATGGCAGCATCCTTGGGACTCAGCCAGGCCAACTTTATGGCCTATACTGCTAAGTATCAGAAATCCAGATGGGACACTGTCATGGCTTTAGCTAAACAGGTCCCTGGCCAGCTTGCCAAGGAGCTGGAGCAGGTGGCTGCTGATGGTATTGAGGCATCCAAGGTGCAATTCCATGCTGCAGTGGACTCCAATGATGTTTCATCTAGAGTCATGGCTACATCTGTGGCATCTGTAGAATGGCTTGGCTCAGATGTACTTAGCCTGTCACAGGATACCCAGACTAAGGCCATGGATTTTCCTTGTTAGGTAATTCTCTGTTTGGGGAGCAAACAGAGAATTACATGAAGAAAATGGATGAATGGGGACCACCTGTAGGAGTGCCCAGGCCAAGGAAAGGCAAGCCACCCTCAGAGGCAGCATCCCAGGGGCAGGGGCAGGCCTTTCAAGGCCTTTCTACATGCCCAGGCCTCCTCTTCTGCCTATGCTCAGAGGGGTTCTTTAGAGGAGAGGCAGAAGGCAAGACCTGCTCCCACCCTCAACCTAAAACCTCTGCCAAGCAGGCACCCTGATGGGATTGCCAGGCCGATTCTCCACCACCTGTAGGCAGGCTGGCTTACTTTGTCCAGGACTGGAAGTCTCTAACATCAGACAAATGGGTCCTGGAAGTAGTAAGCCAGGGACTGGTTCTAAGCTTCAAAAAATTTCCAAAGCTGAGAACCAGATCCTTTCCACCTGCAAATCCCTCAGAGGCACTTGCCCTAGAGGCAGAGGTCTCTTCCCTCCTGGCTCTCAGAGCTGTGGAAAGGGTTCCACCCCTCCACCAGGGCAAAGGATTGTACTCCAGGTACTTCCTTACCCCCAAAAAGACAGGAGAATGGCGGCCCATTCTGGATCTCAGATACTTAAACACCTTTTAAAGCCAAGATTCAAAATGGTGACTCTGGGAATAATTCTACCCTCTCTAAGGCCAGGGGACTGGCTAGTCTCCTTGGACCTCAAGGATGCCTACTTCCACATTCTCATCAGAAGCTCCCATCGAAAGCACCTCAGGTTCGAGCTGCCCTCAGGCCATTACCAATTCAGAGCAATGCCCTTCGGCCTAACCTCTGCTCCAAGGGTGTTTACAAAATACCTGGCAGTAGTAGTTTCTTCTCTAAGAAGGCAAAAGATTGCCATCTTCCCATACCTAGATGACTGTCTCATAGTAGGCCAGTCCCCAGACCAGGTCAGGTTACACCTACAGATAACTCAGCAACTGCTCACCTCTCTAGGTTTCCTTCTGAATCTTTCAAAGTCAGTTCTAGAGCCTGTTCAGCTCCTCGCCTTCATAGGCGCAGAGCTAGATACAGAAAAGGCCAGATCTTCCTTCCCCTGGACAGGGCAAAGGACCCTTATCACACTGGCCTCTTCATTCGCCCTACAGGTGTCTCGTCCAGCAAGGCATTTTCTGCAGATACTGGGGCACATGGCTGCTTCTACAGCAGTGGTGCAGGGAGCAAGATTTCAGATGAGGGCTATTCAGTTCAACTTGAGAGCCTTTTGGTCTCAGAAAAAGGACCCTCTGACCAAAGTGACTCGAACACTGATCCAGGCCTTGCAGTGGTGGCAGGATCAGAACAATCTAAGACAGGGAGTTCCCTTTGTCACTCAGTCTCACTCTTTAATCCTTACTACAGATGCCTCCCTCTTGGGGTGGGGGGCCCACTTGGGAGACCTGGCCACCCAAGGGTTGTGGTACCCTCAGGAATCTCTGCTTCACATCAATCTGTTGGAACTCAGAGCAGTATTTCTAGCACTTCAAGCCTTTTCCAAGTCTGTTCAGAACAAAGTTATTCAGATCAGAACAGACAATACCACCACAATGTGGTATATCAACAAGCAGGGAGGCACTCGATCTATGGCCTTGTGCACAGAAGCAATGAAGTTGTGGTCTCTGGCTTGTTCTCTGAACACCTCCCTCTCAGCAGTACACCTCCCAGGCAAGGACAATGTCCTGGCAGATGCTCTCAGCAGGATGTCTCAGGGCCATCACGAATGGTCACTGGATCCCCTGGTTTTGGAGGTGATATTCTCCAGATGGGGCACCCCACAGATAGATCTTTTTGCAGCCCCAGACAATCGCCAACTTCCCCTTTTTTGCTGCAGGGCCCCAGTGTTGGGCTCAGTCCCCCTGGATGCCTTAGTTCTCAGTTGGGAAGGGAAGTTCCTGTATGCTTTTCCCCCCTTCCCTCTCCTGTTCAAAGTGCTAGTCAAAATCAGGTCTCAACCCTGCAAGGTGATCCTGATTGCTCCAGACTGGGCCAGACAGCCCTGGTATCCTCTCCTATTGTCCTTAGCAGTCCACCTTCCCCTGTCTCTTCCCAGGAATTACAACCTGTTAACCTGTGCTCAGGGAGGGTTTGGTACCGAATCTCAAATCTCTCAATCTCAAGGCCTGGCTCTTGAAGAGTTAGCGTTGCTGATTTACACCTCCCAAGGTGTTATGGATATTCTAAAGGCTTCTAGGAAGCCTTCCACCAGAACTACTTATAATTCCAAATGGAAAAGATTTTCCATATGGTGCTCTGGGAAGCATATTTCCCCAGAGTCTGCTGATCTACCCACAGTCCTTGACTATATGGTCCATCTGAATAGCTTGGGACTCAGACCAGCTACACTAAGGGTGCATCTGGCAGCTGTCTCTGCTTTCATTTCAGCAGGTAAGCCCTCTTCTCTTTCATCTCACCCTGTATTCTCCAAGTTTGTCAAGGGATTGCTTCATACCAATCCGCCATTCAGGGACCCTGCCCCTGCTTGGGACCTTAACGTTTGCATTGCTCAGCTTATGCAACACCCTTTTTGAGCCTTTGTCCTCAGCAGAGCTTAAGTACTTGACTTGGAAAACTGTGTTCTTGGTGGCCATCACTTCTGCCAGGTGCATAAGTGAGTTACAAGCCTTGTCAGTGGAGCCTGATTTTATCTCTTTCCATAGAGATAAGGTGGTCCTCAGGACTAACAGGAAGTTTTTGCCTAGGGTGGTTTCAGACTTCCACCTTAGCCAATCTATTTCTCTTCCTGTGTACTTCACTGACCATTCCTCCTCTGGTGAGAGGAGGCTGCACAGTTTAGATGTGAAAAGAGCCCTTAGCTATTACATAGAACGTACCAAGGGTCACAGGTTTGACTCCCTCCAACTGTTCTCACTTATGGTGAGGTTGGTAAAGGAAAACCTGCCACTAATAGATCCATTGCCAGGTGGATTGTCTCTTGCATTCAGTTTTGCTATGAAAAACTAGGTAAGGTACCACCGTCAGGCCTGAGGGCTCACTCTACCAGAGGTACAGCTGCTTCCCTGGTTGCTGCCAGGGATATTCCTATCGTAGAGAGATGTCAGGCAGCTACCTGGAAAACAGTTCACACTTTTACCAAGCATTACTCCCTGGATATCCAGGCTAGGAGTGATGCTCGGTTTGGCACAGCTGTGCTTCAGGGCCTTTTTCCTAAGTAGGTTCTGTCCCTCCTCCATGGAGATACTGCTTGGTAGTCTGCTATTGTCAGAATACAGCAAGACTTCATGTTGTGTGAAGAAAAAATTACTCACCTTAGTAATGTTGTTTCTTCTAATGGAGTCTTGTTGTATTCTGACCTCCCCCCTTCCCTCTCAGAACCTTTGTTTTGGGATGTGGGTGGGCAGTGAGCAGTGTTGGCAGTCAGGAGGCTCCACCTTTTTGTTATCACCCTTTTTCTTTGGGTGAGTGGGTGTTGTGTTTATTTCATTTTTGGGTTTCCTGACTTGAGTCTTTGTTTTGGGACCAAAAATCTGTTTTATGTTAGTAGCCAGTTGGCTAGTGTAGGTTTACAGCTTCCACACAGGACCTCAGTGAGTTTAGCTCGTAAAGATCTGACGGTTTGAGTTCAAACAGCAGCAGACAGAGTCTCAACCGAGCTCGAGCTCAGCGTTCCATGCCTGGCGTGGAAAGTTAACTCTTTCATCTCCAGGGCAGTTCGAAGGTTGGGACTCACTGCTATTGTCAGAATACAGCAAGACTCCATTAGAAGAAACAACATTGCTAAGGTGAGTAATTTTTTCTTCTCGAAGATCTACTGTTACGGTAAGTTCTTACGTAACTGTACTTTACTTCTGTGATGCCAGTTTTTATTATTCCTCATTGTTCTTCCACCCCTCCTTCCTGCCCATTTGCTAGTGCATTCCTTAGGCACTCACCCATTTTGGCAAAGTCAGCCCTCCTGAAGTCCAGTACTTTCACCTTTGTATGGCTTGACTCTATTGCTGTGTTTATTGTGAACCATACTGTTCGATGGTCGCTAGTTCCCGATGGCTACCCACTTCTACATCTGTGATCCTCTCCATCTCCATTTGAGAGAACCAGGTCTAAGATTGCTCCCTCTCGAGTGGGTTCCAATACTAGTTGTCTAAGGCATGCCCCCTGTAGGGCATCTAGAATAACCCCGCTCTTAGAAGTGGCTGCTGCAACTGCACTCCAGTTAACATCTGCCATATTCATATCACCCATCAGCAATATCTCCCCTTTTTCTGCCATTCTAAGTATACTTTCTATCATTTCCTTGTCCATTTCCTCCCCCTGAGAGGGGGGGTCTGTATACAACCCCTGTGCAGATTGTGGTGCCATTGCCTGTCTCCAAATTGACCCACATTGCTTCTTCTCCTCCTCCCTGTTTACCCTTTTGTTCTGTTGCTTTGATTCCTTCCCTTATGTAGAGAGCTACTCCTCCTCCTCTTTTACCCTCCCTGTCCCTCCTGTAGATAGTGTATCCTGGTATGTTTACGTCCCAGTCATGGTTCTGTGTGTACCATGGGGTCTGTTCGTGAAAAGGGGTTACCAAAGTGTGACATGAGGGTCAAATTTTCACATTACTTCTAGATTAGGTTTGTGATTCATTTCAAGACACTATGACCCAAGCATGGGAAAAGAAACATACTGGGAGATAAAAGCTTCACATGTTCCTGAGATAAAATGACACTAATGTGGTGAGTGTAACAAGTGACACCACAAATCGTGGTGAATGTAACATGTGACACAAGACGCTTGTTTTAGTTGTAAAAACTTTACTAACATATGTCATGAGTTATATTAAACATGAAAAACAAATATTTTAAAGAATTCTATTGCATTAATGTCAAATCTGATGTTTGGCACCGCATACCGTGGTGAATGTAACAAGTGACACCACACATATGTTGTGCTCACTAAAAAAGTTGCCTAACAACTAACATACTACTACTGGCTGATATAATGCTACAAAACATGTAAAAAATTGACAATTATATTACTGGCAAGTGTGATGTTTGACACCACATGCCGTGGTGAATGTAACGAGTGACACCATACATTTCTTTTAGTTGTAAAACCTTTATTGAACATGCCTAGCAGCTAACATGCTGCTTCTAATGATTGACATAGCGCCACAAGAGCTGGAGAAATTTGACAATTCAACAACATTACTGACAAATGTGATGTTTGACCCAACATACCCATCAAATGTGTTTCCATTTTTAAATAAACTTTACTGAACATTACTAACAGCTAACATACTGCTGGCTTATAAAACATGAGTTGACAAGAATGGGTAACCTGACTGGTTGAGTCTCTTTATGAGGCTGTATATTAAGTTAGCATTAATCCATGGGCCAGTGGAGTGACTGTGGAGTTCTGCCGCCAGCTCGTGTTTTTCAAGATTGAAAAGCAATGTGTAGGGATACTATTTTCAATCCTGTTATTGAGTGACGCTATTGTATTGCAGTATGGACACCAGTTAAGTCCAGCACCATCTCAGAATTTCATATTCTAGGGACATGGATATGTTGTTCATCCACACTGTCTGGCAGGTTCCTTGCCGCTTTAAATCTTGCCGGAAGGTCTTCAAGCTGGCTCCTCCCACCCACCCAGGTGGTAAAACTCTCGGCTCCGCCCCATGACGCCAGATCTTCCTTACCGCTTGGAAGCTCAGGTTCCCTCCTTAACGCTATGCGTATAAGACTGGTTCTAATTCTTGAATTTTCGAAATTAAAAGTTTTGCTAAACAGACTTGGTCTTCTCTCCCTCGGCGGCTGCGATGGACAGATCGACTCCTGGTTTCGGAGATGCCCTGCGGAGCAGAAGATGTCTCGGACGGATCCGCACTCCACGCATGCTTACTGCTTGGGCACGACCCGCAGGCTCATGCACCTGTACTCTTCCTTTTCGGCCTACATCCTCGAAGACTGTGCTGCCCGTTTACAACTAGGGTGTCCCGAGAAGAGATTTCCTCCGGTTAAGTCAAAAGAGGCCCGGTCAGCTGTGTCTGCGGCGGCGGGCTCGGCGGATCAGCTCGAGCAAATGATCGCCCTCGAAGAGGAGGCGGCACGGGCTGCTTCTACCTCGGCCGCGGCATTTGTCCCGCTTTCTCTCAGTGCCTCTTATTCGGCTTCTTTTAAGGAGCTTTGTCTTACCCTCTCGACAAAAGGTGAGGGTCCAACTTCTTCTGGACCGTTTTCTCGGTCCAAAAAGAGAGACAAGAGTAAGCCTCACCGTCGACGCTCTTGGGAGCGGGAAAGATCCCTCTCCCCTAATTGTCGGCCGTCGACTTCGGTCGACCCCTCGGCTTCGGCCACTGGTTTCACGGTGTCTCCGTCAGGCCAGTTGACCGAGACTCCCGTCGACGCAGTCGAGATTTTTCTCGACCCGTTGGACTGGTTGTCGGCTGGAGAAGCTGAGAATCCCCTTCCCCCGGTGGGAGTTGAGGATCCCGTCGGCTCGTCTGTGCCTCCGGTTCCGGAGCCTTCAGTGGAATCGTCCGAACCGAGGGGAGTGCCGATTCCCCGCGACACCTCCCCGCACCGTCCTCGGCCTAGCTGAGGGTCTCAGTCTCGGACGCCTTCGCGGTCCAGCCGATCCGGCCGTCATAGGCGGTATTGGTCTCGCACTGGCGAGTGGGCGCCGCGCTCCTCCTCGACAAGGAGGCTTCGCGCAAGTTGCGTGGAGGTATGAGGAACTCATGTGGCAACAGCTCCTTCTGATCGGGAATAAGCCGACGCCGGCCGCCTTCCCGCCATTAAGTGGCTGTCACTGGAGCGGCCAAACAACCCCTCGCTTTAGCCGAGGAGCCTGTTCCCAGGCCGTTGTTCGGCCAATTCCAGCTGCCCCACCGGCCTCGTGGAACCTCCGCCTCACAGCCGTTAGCTGGGGCTCCGACCAAAAATTCTCGGTCGGCTCAGGACTGCCCCATAGGCTGTCTGTCACCCCTCACTCCGGCGGACCTCAGCAGGTGGAGGGTGGCTCAGGCCCGAGGCAGCTCTTTGAGGACTCTTCCAAGTCCGAGGATGATTCCTCCCTTTCTCCAAGCTGAATGGACTTGGAGTCCTCAGGAGGACAGTCGGGTGGACGAGAGCCTTCGGCCCTTCCTAGGATTACTTGCTCATCTCGGAGTCCACCGATGAAGCTCGAACCCGTTCTAAATGGGCCAGGTATCCCCTCATGGAGATTCTGGACCAGGGATTCCCCACGAGGCTTTTCCGGTGGCGAGGCCATAGTGGATCCGGCCTTGCTCTGGCAGCCCTAGCTTCCTGTCCTCGTGCCTTCGGCCAGGATGGCCAGGAAGTATGCGGCCCTACCGTTCCTGTCCGGTTGAACACCCTCAGCTGAGGGGTTAGTTACCGACAGCCGCTCGGCGTGCGGGAACGCTTAGGATGTGGACAAACCTCCCGACAAGGAGTCCAAGAAATTGACTATGCCGGGCAAAAGTCTATGCTAGGCGCCCTTTCTCTGCCTTCGCCAGGCCAGTTCGGCCGCCCTCATGACGCATTTTTCTCATGCCCTGTTGGGCTCCCTGGATGAGGTCGTCTCATCTTCCCCGGATCTGCAGACTACGGTCAGGCAGGGTGGGACCAGGCAGGGCAGTGGCCAAACAGCAGCTCCAGACTGCTTTAGACATTGGGGACTCATGTGCCAGATCTGTGGCGGCCGCAGTGGCTAAGGCCGGGCGGGGCTTGGCTGAGGATATCCACCTTTACTGGATACCCAGCACAAGTTGGCAGATGTTCCCTTTTTGGGGACTGACCTCTTCGGCCCTGGGGTGGAAGGTCACCTGCAGAGGATCGAGAAGTCCAATGCTACCTTGGACTCTGTCTCTTCCGCTCAGAAGGACAAAGGCCGCAAACCACAGCCTAAGCCCTTTCGTCCTTCTGCGCCCGCGGCGCGTCCGGCCCAGCAACGTCAGGGCCAGCAGGCTCGGGCTTGGCATCCCAAACCCAAGCCCGGAGCTTCCTCCAACAGGAAGCAGGGAGGTAAAGGCCCAGGAGGTCCCTCGGCCGGTCCCTCCTCCAAGCCTGCCCAGTGACTGGCTGAAGGGTGTCGCCACCCAACCCCGTCACTTCACCCCAGGTTCCCCCCGTGGGGGGACGGCTCCGGCACTTCCTTTCCGCCTGGTCCGTTATTACCACGGACAGGTGGGTACTGGAGGTGGTGGGAAAAGGCCTGCCTCTAGAATTCGAGCAGGCTCCGCCCTTCAGAGCCGTCGCACCCCGGGGGGCCTCGGGGTCTGCAGCCTCACTCGCCTCCTCCTCCAAAGGAGGTGATCAGGAGGTAGCGGATCCTCCCTCAGACCCGGGGTTTGTGTCCAGGTACTTCCTGGTTCCAACGGACGGGGGGCTGGCCCCATTCTCGACCTACACCACCTGAATAAGTTCCTAAGGTCTCGAACCTTCAGGATGGTCACTCTGGCTCAGATAATACCATCCCTGGAACACGGCGTGTGGTTCTGCTCTCTGGACCTGCAGGACGCGTTCTTTCACGTCCCTATCCGTCCGTCACATCGGAGATTCCTTCGCTTTCGAGCGGAGGGATCCCTCTTCGAGTTCCGAGCCATGCCCTTCGGCCTGTCTCCAGCTCCCAGGGTCTTCACCAAATGCATTGCAGTGGTGACAGCTTTCCTGCGGCGCCGAGGGGTCCGGGTGTACCCTTACCTGGACGATTGGCTGATAGCAGCCCCCTCCAGACAGGAGGTGGAGCGGTCCAGAGATCTGGCCCTCCAGGTTTGCTCTCAAGTCGGCCTTCTCATCAACGAGGCCAAGTCGGAACTCGAGCCGAAGCAGGTGATTCTGTTTATCGGGGCAGAGCTCGACTCTCTTCGAGCCAGAGCACGGCTCCCGGCGGACAGGGCCGAGGTTCTTACCTCCTTTGCCCAATCATTTCTGGTTGGGCAATCGCGCCCTGCCCGGGACTTCCTGCGCCTCCTGGGTCTCATGGCGGCCTGTACCAGCGTGGTCCGTTGGGCACGCTGGCACATGCGCCCCCTTCAGTGGGGACTGGCCAGCCAGTGGTCACAACGCTGCGATCCATTGGACCAGCTAGTGATGGTGACCCAGGAGATGTGGTACGCTCTCTGGTGGTGGACCGTTCCATCTCTTCTGCAGGGGGGCATCCCGTTTGTCCGCCCCGAGCCGACGGTCTCTCTATCGACCGATGCCTCTCTGATGGGTTGGGATGCCCATCTGGGGGAACACCGAGTGCACGGCCTCTGGTCCCCGCGGGAGTCCCGATGCCACATCAACCTGCTGGAGCTCCGAGCGGTCCGCCTAGCTCTCATCGCCTTTGCTCCGTTTCTCCGGGGTCAAGTGGTCCGAGTCCAGACGGACAATACCACGACCATGTACTACCTAAACCGCCAGGGCGGGACGCGTTCCATGCTTCTTTGCAAGGAAGCTCTCCGCATTTGGTCACTCGTGCGCAGCCTGGAGGCGGATCTCCTAGCCATTCATGTGGCAGGAGCCTCCAACACCCTGGCCGATGCCCTGAGCCGGATAGGGGCTGCATCTCACAGTGGTCTTCCTACCGGAGGTAGTACAAGATCTGTTCTCCCACTGGGGCACACCTCAGGTGGACCTGTTTGCCTCCAGGAGAGCATAAGCTGAGGCTGTTTCATGCCGCCCCCTCAGCAGGGCTCGCTGCAGGGGGATGCCTTCTCGAGGCTGTGGACTCCGGGCCTCTTCTACGCCTTTCCCCCATTTCCCTTGATTCACAAGGTGCTTCTCAAAGCAAGGAGGGACAAGGCGCAGGTGATCCTGATAGCCCCAGACTGGCCCCGCCAGTTCTGGTACCCATATCTCCTCAGCCTCAGCTCCAGGCTCCCGAGGCAGCTTCCAGCTCGCCCGGACCTGCTCTCAGTCAATCAGGGGAAGGTGTTTCATCCGGACCTTCAATCCCTGCACCTGACGGCCTGGTTCCTGAGCGGCTAGAGTTCCAGGCCTTGGGTCTTTCCGACGAGGTCCTCAATGTTGTTGAGGCATCCCATAAGGAGTCGACCAGGAAATGCTATGCCTTCAAATGGAAGAGATTTTCTATTTGGTGTCAGTGCAAGGGCTTGGACCCTTCCTCCTGTCCTTTGGCAAGCATTTTGGACTATTTATGGTCCCTTTCTAGTCAAGGGCTTAAGTCGACGACCCTAAGGGTGCACCTGGCAGCCATCTCTGCTAACCGGGCGCGGGCCGGGGAGCAGTCGGTGGCGCAGGAGAAGGTGGTCTGGCGCTTTTTCAAAGGCCTTGATCACATTTCCCCTCCGGTGCGAGAACCTCCACCTCCGTGGATTTACTGCTGGTACTGGCTAAGCTCATGGGCGCATTCGAACCAATGCACAGGTGTGAACTCTCTCACCTGTCGTGGAAGACCGCCTTCTTGGTGGCTATCACGCCAGCCAGAAGGATGGAGAACTCCAGGCACTCTGCATTGAGTCTCCTTACCTGGTCTTCCACAGGGACAAGGTTGTCCTGCGCCCCCACCCGAAATTCCTTCCGAAGGTGGTGTCGGAGTTTCACCTTAACCAGGTGTTGACTCTGCCGGTGTTCTACCCCAGTCACACCTCGGAGGCCGAATACAGGCTCCATACTTTGGACCCTAGAGGCGCTCGCTTATTATAAGGAGCGACGGCTGAAATTCGGGAGAGGTTCGCCAGCTGTTTGTCACCCACGCTGAAGCCGCACCTGGCAGACCTGCAGCCAAGCGGACAATAAGCAGGTGGGTCACCTCCTGCATAGATCTCTGCTGCAAGTTGGCGGCATGGAGCCCCAGAGGGATACGAGCTCATTCTACCCATCATACTGCTGCATCGGTGGCTGCTTCCAGGGTCGTCCCTATCCAGGATATCTGCAGGGCTGCTACCTGGAAGTCAGCACACACCTTCATCACCCATTACCACATCGACCTTGAGTCACGCCGGGATGCTGGTTTTGGGGCCTCGGTTCTCCAGTCTCTATTCGCTAAGTAGGGGGTGTGCGCCTTGCCTCCCTCCTCCCGGAGAACTGCTAGGAGTCTGCCAGACAGTGTGGATGAACAACATATCCATGTCCCTAGAAATACAGGTTACTCACCTGTAACAGGAGTTCTAGGAATGGTATATGTTGTTCATCCACACGACCCACCCGACCTCCCCGGCTTCAACGCACAACCTGAGCTTCCAGCGGGCTAGATCTGGCGTCATGGGGCGGAGCCGAGAGTTTTACCACCCGGGTGGGTGGGAGGAGCCAGCTTGAAGACCTTCCGGCAAGATTTAAAGCGGCAAGGAACCTGCCAGACAGTGTGGATGAACAACATATACCATTCCTAGAACTCCTGTTACAGGTGAGTAACCTGTATTTTGGTATTGATGGTCTGCAGTTCCTCAGGTAGTAGATTGAGAGTGCCCTTCCCTTCAAAGTTTATGGACCCATAAAATATGCGCATTGTCTTCCATATTGAATCTGTGTCCTTACGTCGTGGCCATGTGAAGCTGCTAGCCCCACGCTGCTGCATAAAGCTGAAATGGTATTTGCCACTCTCATCCATGGTGGTTAGCTGACCGATGTAGAAGGTCTTTGAATAATACACGGCATAACATTTGTTCACCTGTATATGTTCTTTTGACTTCACTTTCTTTGAACAGGCAGAATGAGTTGTTGCATCAGAGCTGTGGTTGGTGGTGCTGCTGCTTGATGGAACAGCCGGAGTCTCAGGAACCATGGCAGATGGAGTGGCTGTATCAGTGCTCCGGTTGATGGTGCTGCTGATTGATGGAACAGCCGGAGTCTCAGGAACCATGGCAGATGAAGGAGTGGCTGTATCAGTGCTCCGGTTGGTGGTGGTGGTGCTGCTGCTTGAGGGAACAGCTGGAGTTTCAGGAACCATGTCTTTGTCTGGATGGATTTGGCTGGGTAGTATCAGGCATTTTGACAGGAGATGCTGAGGTAGCATGTGTGATTGGCATGTCATGGCTCGAATATCCAGAAGATTTCCCAAGTGTACGTAACTTCCATGATTCCGCATGACAAGAGTTCTCACATGGGCCATCTTCCCTTTGGCATGGTCTACAGAAACAGCTCAGTCCTCTTGTTACAACCACGCCGTCTGCCACAGATTTGACACTATGGATCCTCCGTGTTCCAGGTATGGTGCGCACTTCAGGTCCTGCTCGCCGTTTTATTTGCCCATCTCCTACCCAAAAGAAGGTTCTTAGCACATGGCTGCATCCTTCATTGTCAGGGTTTTTTTTTTTGTCAGATTGTTCTTCTGCATTACAGATCACTGCCCGACGATTCTGTACCGCCAGACTTGCAGCAGATTTGATGACAGCACTTTCTCCATCTGATGGGCCTTTCCCATGACGGGAACCAAAAAAGGCCCGTTCAGTTTGAAACCCGTTCTGTATTGGTGAAGATGAGAGAGTTGAAAGCCCACTTAGATTTGTATTGGCCTCCGCAGCCATCAGTGAACTGTATCACTCATTCGATATTCAGTTTGCGAATGTTACACAGATGTCTATTTGCAAGTCCCACAAAATGGTGAACCGCATGGTGGTCATGCATAAGGTCATTTGATATAAAGTCAATATACTCTGTGACAAGGCCTTCACATTTTGAACACCTGTAGTATGTGACTATAGGGTGTGCTGTGGCCTGTTCATGGTGCCAGTGACAGGACTGAATTTCATCTTGGAACCTACAAGTGTAATTCTCTGCTAAGTCCAGCACCATTATGACCCAACCTGTTGGCATTTGGTCTTTCAGAGTTATGAACTGATTATGTTGCCATGATGCAACGTGCAGATGTTGGCACAAAAAACTCACATCTTCTGTTACCATTTCCATAAGTTGAGTCACAGTGGTTTGTTTGCATTGGAGCACTTTTCTAGACTGTTTAACCACAGTGTCATTCATGTCTCTGGTCACACTGACAGTCTCCCATTGGAACCATTTGACTAAATCATTTCCATGTTTCTGCACAAGTTCCTCTGTTTTCTTAAATATTGCATTGGTACTGCAGTTCTCACAAGTTTTGCTGATGCATTTGTTTGCAAAAAATTTGTCACCAGGTGGGCGTAGGCACATGGTGAGCTCAACAGCCCTATAAATGTTTTCAGTTTTGCATTGTGGCAAATGTTTAACATCGGCAAACCGATTCAAGGATCGCAGCTTTAACTCTGCATTTGCACAGTACTCACACAGGCACTGATTCAGTTTTTGATGCCTAGCAAGTTTGATATTTGTTGGTCTCAGGCTGCGGAACTTAGTGGACCCTATTTTTGTTTCAGGGTGTTGCTGGTGAAACTCCTGGTGGAGGCTATTAAGGGTCTTGTCCAAGAAAGCCTTTGTTGTCCCAATCCTTTTGGAAACTGCCTTCTTGTGAGGCAGTGGTGTAGAAGAAGCCTCAAAGAAGTTCTTAACATTCTTCACTGTTTCTGCAGATAGTGCGGCCTTGTGCTGCTTGCTCCTTGGCTCTCTTTCCCCCCTTGATGCCCTCATCATTCTCCTCCAACTGATTCCAAGTGCTGTGCTTGTACCACGGAGCATTTGGTACTTTTTCAGCACCAGAAAAGAACTGATAAAGCTCTTTTTGAATTCCTGCTGCTGTTTGGTATTGCATTCCTTCAGCTGAGACATTTTGTCCTTTATAACCTCAACCATCTTGTCCTGAAGGTTAGTGCGGCAGGTCAAGCTCATGTTTTGCTTTGCCAGGGCATTCTGTTTTGCTGGTGAGCATGATGAAATTACCTTTGCAATTATGCAAGCAAACCGTATGGGTGACTGTGGCAGTCCTTTTCGTGCTCTCTGAACTGCTTTCCTGATAGCGCTCTGTGAGCGCCGGTTGGCCATTGGGGTGTCACAGGATGTATCCTGGGTCAGGTCGGCCATTGGGGTATCCACAGGATGTATCCTGGGTCAGGTCAGCAATTGGGGTATCACAGGATGTATCCTGGGTCACACACTTGTTTTCTGCGAGAGACTCATTGCACATGGCACAGGTGGCAGCGGATGGGGGTGGAGATATGCAAATCGGTATGTTATTCTCTTTATTTTTCTTGTACAGTTCTCACCTTTTTTCATTCAATCGTCTGCGTTTCTGACTAGACATGTTTCTCCATTCTTTTTGTTTTCTCTCCCTCCAACGTGCTCTTTTCTTCTTCTTCTTTCATGAATCTTTTCTGGTGGTTGCCTTTGAAAAGTGGCTGGGCAGTCTGCAGCCACTGCAGCTTCACCTTCGTCTCTGTACGCTGCATTCTTAATCTGGCCTTCTCATTATAGTTTTTCCTCTTTTCTTCATCCATTGTATCTCGATAATACTGTGACCGTGCTTTGCATTTCTCCAAATAGCCGGCATAACGTTCTGGATCCTTCCTGACATTTTCTCGGTACTGCTGACTTCTCTCCTTTTCCAACAGTGCAGAGGGGGAAATATTCAGTGCATCTCTGATCAAATCTGCAGCAGATACACGAGGTGGTCTTCTCATCTCCATTGCTTCAAAAACATAAAAGTCTGACATTAGCTAGGCATTCCTCACAAATAAAAAGCAGCAGAGAGAGAGGCTGCACAGGAAATAGATGGACTGACACGAGAAGTAAGTACACACCTCACAAATGGCATGAAGCGGATGAGCTGACCAAAGGTGACACGCTTCACATTCTCAGGCAAACAGACCAACCGAGGGAGACGTGCTCAACATTCTTAGGCAAACAGACCGACCGAAGGAGATGCACTCCGTATTCTGAGGCAGACAGACTGACGAGAGACACACTCCATATTCTCAGGCAAATAGACAGACTAAAGGAGACACGCTCCACTTTCTCAGGCAAACAGACTGATCGAAGGCGACGCGCTCCACATTCTCAGGCAAACAGACCAACTGAGGGAGACGCGCTCCACATTCTCAGGCAAACAGACCAACCAAGGGAGATGCGCTCCACTTTCTGAGGCAAACAGACCGATCGAAGGAGACACGCTCCACATTCTCAGGCAAACAGACCAACCGAGGGAGACACGCTCAACATTCTTAGGCAAACGGACCGACCGAAGGAGATGCACTCCATATTCTGACGCAGACAGACTGACCAAAGGGGAGACACTCCATGTTCTTAGGCAAATAGACGGACTAAAGGAGACGCGCTGCACTTTCTCAGGCAAACAGACTGATCGAAGGCGACACGCTCCACATTCTCAGGCAAACAGACCAACCGAGGGAGATGTACTCCACATTCTCAGGCAAACAGACCGATCGAAGGTGACATGCTCCACATTCTCAGGCAAACAGACCAATCAAGTGAGATGCGCTCCACATTCTGAGGCAGACAGACTGACCAAGGGAGATACACTAAATATTACCGATGGAAACGTGCTAAACATTACCAAAGGAGATGGGCTACACATGCCGCAGGTACACAAAATTTTATGTAAACAGTCACTAAAGAAACAAACCATCCTAAAAAGGGCAATTTGCACAGTCACTTAATAGAAGGTGAAACCAAGCAGCAACATGGATCTCAACCCCCCCCCCCCAACCAAACAAAGGAGGTTGCATGATGTTTAAAATGGCCGAACGTAGGCGAACAAACACAGCTGGAACAAAGGCAGGAGTGCAGTTTACAAAAAAATGTAAACTGCTTTTAAGTCACTAAAAAGACAGATGCCCTCCAGCTATGTCTGTGCTCACCTACGCTGGCCCCAACAGTCCCATCACAGTAGCAGAAACCACATAGCAGCATGGATCTCAGTCCCCCCCCCCCACCAAACAAAGAAGGCCGCATGGTGTTTAAAATGGCTGAACAAATAAAAACAGCTGGAAAGACAGGAGTGCAGTTTACCAAAAAAAAAATGTTAACTGCTTTTAAGCCATTAAAAAAAAGCTGATGCCCCTCCAGCTGTGTCTGTGCTCACCTACGTTTGCCCCAACAGTCCCATCACAGAAGCAGTCTAAGCCACATAACAGCACGAATCTCAATCCCACCCTCCACCAAACAAAGGAGGCCGCATGGTGCTTAAAATGGCTGAACGTAGGTGAACAAATAAACACAGCTGGAAAGGCAGGAGTGCAGTTGACCAAAAAAAAAAAAATGTAAACTTCTTTTAAGCCACCAAAAAAGACCAGTGTCCCTCCAGCTTTGTCTGTGCTCACCTGCTTTCACCCCAACAGTCCCAGCACAGTAGCAGAAACATGGTGCTTGCTCAAAATGGCTGATCATAGGTGCACAAACACACCTGTGCAAAGGTACAAGGACCATCCAAGTGTGTTTGTTGCCTATGTTTTGCCACACATTCACACCAGCAAACAAAGTAAACTCTTGCATAATTTAGCCAAAAGAAAAGCATCCTTACCTGGTTCTGAAACACCATACCAGAAGTCAGCACCACAAAAAAATAAAAATGCACAGCTACCCATTAGGTCCAGTGACACCCCAAAAGTGCTGGAAGTCCTGCGATTGAATGTTAGTTTCCCTGAATAGTCTGTAACATTTGCTGGCATAAATGCAGAGTAACTGTGACACCAGGCAAACCACGTGGTGAGTGAACATGTAACCCAAAGTGTCTGGTGTCACAAACTAGCTCAAAACAATATTCACACTCCAAAATCCCCCCACCATGCTGATTTTAACTGTTTTTTAACATGCCCCAAATCCTAAATAGGGAGCCCTATTGCCAACAATAATTACATATATCCATGGACTTAACACCTGTGGTTAGCGTGATGATCGTAAAACAGGGCCTACCTCGGATGATCGTAACGCAGGCAGGCGGCTATGACACAACGACTTCTCTCTTGATGTGCTGCAAAGGGAAATGGGGCTCCTCTTCAGTGTTTGCGGTTTTTAAACCGCAAAATGTTCTCCGCCTGTTGGCATGCCGCATCGCGAGTTCTGGCAGATCCAAATGTGGGTCTGGGGCGCATAGCGTGAGTGGCGAACAGCAGAGCATGCGTGACACAAAACGAGCATGGGGTGAAAGGTTGCAAACTGGGAGACCAAAAGCACAGTTAAAGAAACACAGCAGGGCAGCTAATGATGCAAGGGAGTTTGGGGGTTCTGATTCAGGAGCATTTAAAGGCACAGCTGCACCACAAGCTATTTGGGGAGGCTCTGGATGAACGTAACATGCTGTGACAACAGCAGTTAGGTTCCCTAGTAAATAAAAGGGTGAATAAATTTTATATAGACTACCAGAAAAGGGGCAGATTGTTTGCAAACAAAGCATACACATGTGTACTGCAGAAAAAAGTTGTATTGTGGGGCAGACAGGAAAAACAAAAGTGTTTAGGAGGAAAATAAAACAAGAGGGTTTCAATGTCACATTTTTGCATACTAAAGAACAGCCAAAATGCTGGTTGATTTACAAAAAATATATATTTGCACACCATGAAACTGGATGTCCTTATCTTTTATATCTCTACTAATGACCCACTATGAATAGCAATGCCAAGGGCATTGCTGACACTTTTGAATTTTTTTTACATTGTCACTTGTATATACAGTATACTGCCCATTGGTAACCTTTTCACCTTTTCATGAACAGACCCCATGTTTCTGTGACTACCACGATATCCAGATGTTCCTCCTCCATCAAGGCCACTAATTCAGGAAGCTTGTTACCCAGACTACGGGCATTGGTACTCATTGCTCTCCATTTTTTGATGGCTTTACCTTCTCTAGCAGCATCCCCCACTAACCTTTTCACCTTGGTCTTTTTCTCATTTAGTACCCTGTTTTGTAGGAGGAGGCTGGGATTTTCTTGCTGCTTATCAGTGCCTCCCCCCTTGACTAGTTTAAAAGCTTGCCAATGAAGCATTTAAACCGATTTTCCAAAAGACTTGTTCCCTTCCAGTACAGATGCAGACCATCCTGCCAGTATAGGCTGGTGTCCCTCCAGGTGGAACCCCAGTCCCCAATGAAGCCAAACCCCTGTGCTTCACACCATTTTTTCAACCATTCATTAAACTGCATGGTGCAAAGTACCCTCGCCTCACCCATGCCACTGACAGGCAGCACCTCTGAAAAGGATACTGTGTGTGCTACTTGTCTTAGGCCCCTCCCCAACTCTACAAAGTCCTTCTGCACTGCTAATCTCATGATGAGCCAAGTCATTTGTCCCTAGGTGGACAATGACTTCCAGCTCAGACTCCCGTGCAACTGTTCTCGTGATCCTAAGGATGCGATTCCTGTTCCTCCAAGCCATGGCACCAGCCAGGCACCTTACTTCAGTTTTCCCTGCTCCCCCCAGTTCTATCCCCCTAATAACTGAGTCCCCCACCAGGAGCTGCTTCCTTTCCCTGTGCTGTCCTCTGCCTCCTTCCTGAGGGCCTCCCTTGTGACAGTTGTCTGCAACCTCCTTAGTCTCCTCTCCGGGTGCATCCATAGAGGAACTATGCTCCCCCAGAATGGTGTATGAATTGTGGAGTGGAACAACTGACTGGGTGTGCCTCTGTTCCACCACCCTTACCCTCCCTAAGCCCAGTGTGGTCCAACTGCTGTACTTTCTTCGCAACCTCTGAGGTAGTGGTGGTGGCTCTGGTGCTCCCTGGATGGGGGAGGTTCCCTTACTACTGTCCAGTGCGGCCTGAAGACGGGCAGCTTCCTCCCTCAGGGCAGAGAGTTGTCTGCAAACAAGGCAGCATCTCAGCCTCCAGAAAGACTCCCGGAAGACTGCTGTCTCACAGCCATTACATTGCACTACTCCCCACATGTCTGTCTACCTTGTTTTTTTTTTGTGTGTGATTGGTTTGTTATATAGAAATATATATGTATTATATAATGTGTATGCTTATATTGTCAATGCAGTGTGCTAGATATGACAGTGATATGCACCTTGCCCTCT
Source organism: Neoceratodus forsteri (assembly GCA_016271365.2). NCBI lineage: Eukaryota > Metazoa > Chordata > Ceratodontiformes > Ceratodontidae > Neoceratodus > Neoceratodus forsteri. The sequence continues at coordinate 498,293,080 of CM057449.1, read as the reverse complement.
TGAGGAAATGATGTCAGAACCCCAGGTATAAAGGAACTATTTCGTGGGGTGAGGGGTGGGAAGGGTTTTGGTCTAAGCTGTGCCCTCACAAAACAATCAGCTAAAAGCTCTGACCTATCGCTGCAATGAGTGCCTTCCTGTCAGCAAGATGCCCTACACGACAATTTGACAGAGAAAATGCTCTGCTAATCAAACAGAGAAAAAATACAGATTTCCAAGTCAGACACAGGTAAACCTCCCCAGCCCCGAAACAGTCTGGTGACTTGTGCTCTGAAAGCAGTCAGCCCCAAAACACGTCAGCTGTGCACAAAGATAGACACAGTAAAAAGTATTCAGTCCCTGTGGGTTTAAACTCTTCCTGCACTGAAAATCTTAACAATTGTAACAAAAGTAAAGCAAGATCCACCTCCCTCTGTTAATTGAAAGACTGCCTTTTTCTGATAATTCTAAGTTCCTTATTTCACCTTTCAGTTAGAAGTATCCTCCACCTGAAGAATATTAACTTTCCTAAGGAATCTGCTTCAAACCAAAGACAATTTTAAATTGTAAAGGTTCACCTCCCTCTGTTGTGAGCACAACTCTTTCTTGCAAATCCTAAGTCCAGTGTTGCAGCTTCCAGCCAGAGGTAGCTTCACCTGAAGAATATTAGGTTATCTAGATCAAGATTGTAAACAAATTAGGAATTTATTATTCAAATCAGCATGGGTTTACTCCCAAGTATTCCTACACCACCAATCTGATATCTTTTTATAATAATATAAGTACTCTACTAGATGTGGGTATCCCTACTGATGTAATTCTTTTGGACTTTAGTAGAGCTTCCAATAAAGTCTCACATGAAAAACTCATTACTAAAATGCACAATCTAGATTTGTCACCTGATATTGTCAACTGGACTTTAAACTGGTTGACAAATCATTCCGAGAGAGTCAGAATTAATGATATCTTGTCTGATTCAGATAGTGTGACAAGTGGTGTACCACTGGGGTCGGTCTTGGGACCAACATTGTTTAATCTCTTTATCAGTGATTTACAAACTGCGCCAAATAACTTCATGGTTAAATTTGCAGACGATACTAAATTGGGGGCAAGGTTAATAATCAAGAAAATATTTCTGCATTAAAGAAGGATTTGGAAAAATTAACACATTGGGCAAATGAAAATCATATGCAGTTTAATCAAGACAAATGTTTAGTAGTGCATTTCGTAAATAATCCAAAACGATATATTATATAAACGGACTACCACTTCAGTCATCAAATTGTGAAAAAGATTTAGGGATATATGTTGTTAATAAACTTACATCAAATGGTCACTGTGTTAGAACTGCTTGCATGACCAACAGACTTTTGAGGCAAATAAAACGCACTTTTGTTAATCGCACTGAACAATGCCTTATTCCATTGTATAGGGCATACATTAGACCATATCTAGACTATGGCTCCCCTTTTTGGAATCCAAACCAAAAAAAAGACATAGCAATTCTTGAATAGGTTCAAAGGAGAGGAACTAGAATGATTCCAAGATTAACAAACTTGGATTATCAGAACAGATTAAAAGCTACTGGTCTCTTCTCTCTTCAAACTAGAAGATTAAGAGGTGATATGCTTATGGTTTTTAATTTAATAAATTCACCAGATCTAATGGAAAATGTGGTCTAACACTCTCCAAAAGGAGACCTGTTCCGAGACTGCATAATAAACAGCTTGAAGTAGAAACTTATAAAACCAGCAAAAGGGGAAACTTTTTTCCAATAAGAGCATCCATTGTAAGGAACACCTTGCCACAAGAATTGGTAGAGGCAACTAGTGCCACTGTCTTTAAAAAGAAATTAGATGTTTGGTTGAGGGATAATAGATAAATAATGTCCCACATAGTGTGGGGAACAGTCTCGATGGGCTCTGGCCTTCTTCTGTTCTTTCATACCAAGTAATACTAAGTAATCCTTTTTCCTGCCCACTGAATAAAGTTCTAGAGTACCTTTTAGACCTCTCAAATTCAGGTCTTCAATACTCTATAGTCAAGGTTCACCTTTGTGCCATTTCAGCTTATCATGAGCCAGTACTTTTCTTGTCACTGACTCAGTTACCCGTGGTTAAGAGGTTTCTTAAAGGAATTCTTCATACTAGACCTCCTATCAGACGTCCAGTCACAGCCTGGGACATTAATCTTGTGCTAGACATGCTGACTCGAAAACCTTCCGAGCCTCTAGCTACCTGTGAGTTGAAATTTCTCACTTGGAAAACTGCCTTCCTGGTGGCCATTACCTCGGCCCGCAGGGTCTCTGAGATGCATGCCTTGGTCACAGACCCTCCGTATACCGTTTCATAAAGACAAAGTAGTTCTTAGGACCCATCCTAAGTTTCTCCCTAGGGTTGTTTCAGAATTCCATCTAAGCCAACCTTTGGTCCTTTCTACTTACTTTGCGAACTTCCAGAATGAAGGGGAGCGTTCTCTTCATTCTTTGGACGTCAAAAGAGCTTTGTGTTTCTATTTAGATAGAACAAAAGAATTTTGCAAAGCTCAACAACTGTTTGTTTCCTTCAGCGAGACCCGTCTGGGTCAACCTGTTGCTATCAGATGCATTTCAGCATGGCTGGTGGCATGCCTTCACCACTGTTATTCCATGGCGCAGGTTAAGCTGGAAGGCAGAGTGTAAGCTCACTCTACTAGGGCGGTTGCGGCATTCCTGGCGGAAATCCGCAACATGCCCATTCCGGATATTTGCAATGCGGCTACCTGGAGCTCAGTGCATACTTTCGTCAAACACTATGCTTTGGATGTCCATGCCAGACATATTTCATTTGGCAGAACCATCCTTAATGGACTTCTGTCCTAAATTTATGAGCTCTTGGTCTCTCCTGGCGCCCTCTCGGGGGATTATTAGCTCTGTACTCTCCCATCAATGTGAATGAGTGGTGGAGACTTTATGTCCAGGAAGATATGGAAATTACGTACCCACCGTAATTCTTGATGATCTTGGACGAAGTTTCCACCACTCATTCACACGCCCACCCACCATCCCCTAAGCTCACCTCACCTCTGTTGTTGGTCTTCACTCCCCCAGTCTTTAGGTTGTGAAGACTCCTTTCTTTGACCCTTCTTATACGGGTCTTCCGGACTATCTTATGTCCGGTTTTGGTTAGACTATCCTAGGTTAGTTACGCTGCACCTCCTCGGGGGGCTACTGAGGGCAGTTGGAGGGTCGGCCTTGAGATAGTCATTGCCGCGACGAGCGAGGCTCAGAAGCGCCGCCTCCTCGTGACTCCATTCCTGGCGCTCGCCTCCTGCAAAAGTTTGCTCCTCGCTGGGTCCTAGCGTAGTTCCCCATCAGTGTGAATGAGCGGTGGAGACTTTGTCCAAGAAGATCAAGAATTACAGTAGGTACGTAATTTCCATTTCTTTCCTGGGCCAATCCCTACCCTTTCTTAGCCACCCCCCTTTTTCTTTTGTCATTCATGCCACCCTCCCTGGAGCACCTTCTTGGTCTCTACCTTGGGGGCTAGAATGGCTGCTTCTCTTTTAGGTCGTTCCTGGTGTGCCTTGGGGGGTCGGTTGCTAGTGGGGCAGTCCATTTTCCCACTTTGTCATTCTACTCGATTTCGGGGCAGATCTGTCTCGGAGTGGGCCTACGAACCCTTCTCCCTTGGTGGCCATGTTTCGGACTCCCCTTCCTCCTCTCCAGAGGTCCTCTGCCTTGGTTCTTTCCAGCGGTATCTAAGTCGGGGGCCCTTTAGTCCGACCATCGCCCAGGGAGGCGTCAAGTCCAGGGCATCCAACGTCAGTCGCCCCACCATCGGACTTGGCCCTTCAGGTGTGGGGGGGAGGGCCCTTCCACCAAGGCTCTTTCTCCCAGACAGGCCTTTCACGGCCCTCTGCTGCTCAGGGGGCCAGCGTGCATCTCCCCAGTCGGGCTTTCCCTTCTCCCCTCCCGGGGAAGCGGTTGTGCCCAACTCCTATGTCGGCGGGCTGTTGAGTCTCTGTTTTTATCAGTGAAACCCTTCCCCCCCCCCATTGCCTCCTATCTCCCTCTTTACCTTCCCCTACTGGCTGTTTACTCTGGTAAGCAGTTCTCTGACTGGGGTCACAGATGCTGGCCCTGTATGCACTCAGTTTTTTGTGCCCCAGACTGATGTTTCCTTGCAGAGCAGGCTTATGCCACCCCGGTCAGGGTCAGCTGCCAGTCAGCTTTTTCCTAGTGCTCGACTACAGGGAGCGGTCCCTTTCTCCAGTCATTCCCCACCCCCACCCAACAGACCAGCAATCGCCTGATGGACCTCTGTTCTCTTTTCCAAAAGCAAAAAAGAGGTCAGGAGGAGGAGACATCCCAGATCCATCTTTTTGGCTTGGAAGCGTGAGGGAGGAGGAGCGGAGCAGGAGCGAGAAGGCCTTCAGAGGGCGCTTATTTTAAACCCCACCCCCCAGCCTTCAAGACCGGATACGGTCCACCTTATTGGGTGTTTGAGCCTCCTTCAAGCCTCAGCTTTCTGTACAGCTTCCGTAAGGGTGGAGTCCTGCAGTCCCTGTCCTCTAGCCTTCTCCACTCTTCCCTCTTGTTTCCTCTCAGTGAGCCTTTTTCTGTTTAGGAATCTTTCCTTCTTCTGCCTGGCATTGATGCCTTTGCCAGATGCCGGTTTTTTCTTCCACCTGGTGTCCAGGAACAACCTTCACGCCCCCCCATGCTCCAGGGTAAGGGGGGATGGTGTCTTTTAATCTTATGCCATCCAGGAGATCTCCTTGGCTGCCTTTCGCTTTCACCAAGGGTGGACCCTCCTTGCTATTTTGGCTTTCTGCTTTTTTAGGGTCTCATTTTGCCAGAGCCCTTTGCCCCATGGAGGCAATTCTCTCGGTGGGGATCTACGCTGACCTGTCTAGCTTCAGGGTCATTGCCCTCTAGCACTCTCCCTTTGGGGCCTGGTCCCAGTCCCTCTTCTCCCAGCCCATTTCCAGGCTGGGGTCTGTCCCCTTCCTAACCCGGATTATAACTTTAGAGGTGTCTTGCTCCTCGGGCCTTCTGTCTTAAGGGGTATGTTCTGCCATATCAGGCCCCCTTCTGGGTTTCTTTCTTTTACGCGGACTTTCCTTTAGGTAGTCTGTCAGTCCTTCACCTCCCCTTTCTTCCCTGTGTGGGAGTCCATGGGGTTCCTATGTTTAACCCATCTCAGGGGTGCAGTTTTTCTCTCCCTCCACCCCGGGTTACCTCTGCCTCTCTTGGGGCTTTTCCTGGACTCATATTCGAAAGTCCAGTCCCATCCCAGACAGATCCTGGATTCTTTCTCTGGGATCTTCTCCTTCTCGGCCCGTTAGGGTTTTTTCCCCTCTCTGGTTTTTACACCAGTTTTTAAGGGGGATCCACTTTAGGCTAGTGGAGCTGGAACTGGACTACTGATCCTACTGGGTTTTTAGCCCTATTAGGCAATTAGCCTTTTTAGTTTCCTCCACCCGAGGTGTTATTTTTTTCCTTTGGTTACTGCTTGGGACTCTGCCCTAACGTCGTTGCCTACTGCAAGAGCCCCCTCGAAGTAAGATAGTACAGTTACTTAAGAACTTACTGTAATAGTAGATCTTTGAGAGGAGCTCTTGCAGTAGGCAGGATTTTCCCTCCCTACATCCCCTGGTCTCTCTCTCCATCTCAGCCTTTCTCTGGCTTCAGGTGTCCTCTCTCTCCTGTCGGACTTTCTCACAAGTCTCCAGGAGAACTGAGGTGGGTGTAGGGGACTGCCCCTTTTATACCACGGGTGGATGACAGTGTGCCGACGTCGGGGGCAGTCTCCGTTATAGACTGCTAGCTAGAAATTTTCCGTGTGGTCCTGGCACCTGGCGGCTTAGTCCTAACATAGTTGCCTACTGCAAGAGCTCCTCTCAAATACCTACTGTTACGGTAAGTTCTTGCATAACTATACTTAATAGGGGCATGAATATAGTTCTCTATCCACACATTGGAAGTTCCACTGAAAGTACTGATTCAGTGGAATGTTTCTAAGCTAAGCTCCTCCCACTACCCAGGCGGTATTGCCTCCCGCTCCTCCCCGTGACTTCAGATCTTCCTTTCCACTGCAATGGCTGAGTCTCCTTCACAGCTCCATGATTTGCAGGGCCTAAATTGCACCATTGGCTATTTGGTTACTTGTTTCAAAAAGAGTTTTTAGGTTACCTGTATTTCCTCTGTTCTGCTCCTACCTCGATGATGAAAGCTGGAGCACGAAGAAGCAAGGCCCGCTCCCAGTTTCAAGTTCTCAGTCACGTGCCTCCAGAAGATGATGTGCTCTGTCCCAGTTGTTATGGAAAAAGAGTTTAAATGCAAGGATCTGTTCTATTCTCTCCTTTTCTGTCACTTATCTGTCTGGTTGCACCACCAGATTTTCTTGTGAGACCTAGGAACTGATCACTACGACGGTTTCGCAATTCTCCGCCTCTCGCTATCTCTGTGCCTTCGCTTGCTATTTCTGTCTTTTCTTCCTCCTTGAATATCTGCAGGTATAAAGTATGTGAATTTTTATGTGGAAATGTAACTGACACTGGGATCCCTTTGTTTAAAACTGTATATAGTTATAATGTTGAAATTATTACAAAGCTATTTGGAACTCAGTGGGGTTAACCTGAGAATGCTGGATGCAAAATCTCTGCAGAGCTTGGTTACACGAGGTCAGTTCTGGGTCATTATGTTCTTTTTGCTGCACCTGCAAGAATATTGGAAACTTACAAGAACATTGTGTGAGAAGCATGCTGTTTTCTTAACAAGTTTCCCAGGCACAGACTTCTAAAAAGAGCAGCAATGCTAGTGCAAGCGAGAGACAGAGACTGAGATTTGAAATTGAGAAGAAAAAACTCAGAAGAAAGAACTCGTTTTTTATGTTTGTGCTGCCATTGTAAATAGTTAATACTGAACAATTTCTATTTTGCTTTTATTAATAATAAAACGCTATTTGCTAATGTTACAACTGCTCCTGTTTTCCTATGCTTCCTGACTTGTGCCTCGACAATACAGCGGACCAGTCAGGACCCGAAACTATGGCCAGAAGTCCACAAGAAGGCCTCCACTGTGGTGGGGTTAGCGTCCCAGCTCGCAGCCTGTAAGAGGTGGCAGCCAATGTAATAAGTCTCTCTTAAATTCTCATGAGTGTTTAGTGATTTTCAAAGTATGTATGTGTTGGAACAATAGTAATTATATGTCTTGTAATAATATGTCCTGTTGTTTGTCTGTTTGGACGCAATTGTAAATGAGAATACCTGTCTCAGTTTTGCTATCCAATAAAACGAATGATGGTGAAACAATGCTGCGGCGAGCACCTTGTCAGCCTCAGCGGTGCTGCCAGCTGCGGCTGGTATTGGTGTGTCCTTCACCAGTGAATTCTAGGAATGAGTTATGCCCCTCCAGGCCTTAAAGGAGAGACCTGCCCGCCACGGTAAAAAACACAAGCACTGCTGGCGCAAGTTGTGAGACTGGGAAAGATCCTACCTATCCCTATCCCTCGACCACTCGACACGAGTTGAGTGCTCAACTCCAGTCAAGCCTGCCTTGATCAAGTGAGAGGCCACAAGCGCTGCATTGCCCCCCATCACCACCCCGCCCCCGGCTTGTCGGCCTCTACACTAGCCGATCAAGCGGTCAAGATTCTTCTCAATCCCGTTGATCATTTGTTGGAGGTTGAGGAGATGATCTTCAAGACTCTGCTGTTCTCGGTCCTCACTCAGGAGAATGTGGACCAGTTGGTGTCCCCAATGGGCAGCACTGAGGAACATCCTCCACTGGAGGTCATTCTTACCATAGCCAGTTCATGTCATCTGCATTGCACCCCTGTTGGCTTCTCGGCGTCAACCCTCTGGTTGACGGTTGAGGTAGAGCTCCAGATCGAGGTGCTACTCAGTCTTGCTCAACTGTGATACATTGCCTTCGAAGTTGTTCGGAGGAGGAGAGGCTCTTGCCATCGCATGTTGCAGTTCTACAAGGAACTCCTCTGGCAGCAGTGGGCCATGGCAGGGTAGGGCTCTACCCCGTCCCTCTGTGGTTGAGTGGCTGGTGCCAGTCATGCCCACACTGGTCTCTCTAAGACAGTTGTCCCAAGCACCTGTCTCCCCACCCTTGACTAGTGGAGCTGCCTCCACCACAGTCTTTGGTGGGGAGCCCCAACCAAAGATTCTTGTGCTGTGGCTGGCTTGCCAGGCTGGCTGTCGGTGGAAGTCACCCGGTCAGATGACTCTGGCATGGTCCATGGTAGCAAATGGTCGAGCCTCATTTATGAGGAATCCTTGGATGACTCAGATGACTTAGCCATGCAGTCTTCACAGGCTTATACCATCAACTCTGTGTCGGTCGAGGAGTTGAATACTGACAATTGGCCTGTGTCAGTCAGAGTCTTACTCTGGCTAATTTCAGTCCATGCCTGTCTCCTGGATCCTGTTCAAAAAAGGGTAAGTACCCTTTCACAGACATCCTTGATAGGAATGAATCCCTGGGGGTCACCTTCCCTGTGGTTGAATACAGGCCTTGGAGCTTTGGCAACATCCAGCATCCTGTGCCCGTATGGGTCTGCAAGTACATGATCTTCCTGGACATAAGTCTCCACCACTCATTCACACTAGTGGGATTGGCGCCGGAGGCACTAAGACCCATCGGGAGCAAACTTTTTGCTGGAGGGTCGGCGCGAGAGACGGCGCCGCGAGACACGGCGCCGCGAGCAGCGGCTCGAGCAGTAATGACCATCTCGGCGACGACCCTCCAACCGCCTCAGTTCCTTTTTTCCCGCCGTCGAGTGCGCTTCAGTGACGACGTCGCTCGCCTGTCGGGAGTCAAACTTCAAACTAGCGCATAGTTTTCAGTTTGTTTTTTTGTAACATTATCACGATAGTAGTATCGCTTAGTTTTATTCTATTTTCGTAAAATTTTTCTAATATTTAAATTTAACTTACTTGAAGAAGTCTCGGCCTACTGGACGGAGTCGACCATGAGCAGGTCAGGTGACGGTAGGGAGACTTCGTATGAAAGCTGTTCAGTCAGCCGGGCTGGGTCCGGTCAGCCTCCTTCTCCTCAGTGGGGTTCCGACAACGGTCAGTCCGATGCCCGGGGGGATGGGCGGTCCCCCCGCCGGCATAAAAATAAACGGTCGCATTCTCGGCACCGTTCGGCCTCGAGCTCTTCTTCGGCCCACAGGTCAAAAAAGAGAAGGCATCACTCGGCTTGGTATGTTCGCGTTGCCGACGTCAAGTTATCAGCAGCAGTTGCCGGTCTCCTTCTTCGAGTCGCCAACCTCCGATAATCGCCGTCCTCACATCGGAGCCCCTCCCCGCCTATAGGTAGGGCTCCAGATGAGCAGTTTCATCAGTGGGCCGCTCTTATGGAGCGATGGGCTCGGAGGTTGGTTCTTCTGCCTGGCTCTGTTACCTCGGAGCCCTCGGGCTCCTCCGGCGATCAGGTAGGGCGGTTGGACCTTCCTAGTCGCTCGGCGCCTTCTTCGGTGCTAGCGACTCCGTGCTTAGGTGTTTCCCCCCCTCACATGGCTGCGGCGCAGGGGGCCTCACCGATGCCCTTATCTCCTGGTTTTTTTCCTTCTCTTGCTTTCCAGGTTCCCGGGGCTTTTCCGGCGCCTTCTGCAGGGTCTGTGGCCTTGTCGGCGCCTTTTTCGGGGCCGCCGGAGCTTGCGGCGCCATTGGCAGCGCCGCGTGGTCTCGCGGCGCCGCCAGTTGTGCCTCTGGATCGGGCGGCGCCGTTCGTGGCGTCGTTTGCAGCGACGTCCACGGCGCCGTCGGCCGCGCCATGCGCGGCATCTTCCGCGGCGCCGCCGGGGGCGTTTGCGGGTCAGCGGGTCTCTTCGGGCGCCGGCGCTTCCTCGGTGCTGCCTGCAGCCCGCTTTGCTGCCGTCTCGGCGCCGGCAGCCCTTGGGGACTCTCCTTGTTTTTCTGCCATTTCCTCCTCTCCTAATTTTCACTCCTTTCCTGTCCAAACAGTCCTTTCTGGACCATCAGGAGATGATGTTGAGCCTGACCCAGACCTTCGGTTGGGTGATGAAGTGGAGGAAACAGGATCTTTCTTTGCTACAGAGCCTGTGGTCGAGGACCTGTCCTTTAAGTCTCTGTTGAAGAACCTGGGATCCACTCTTTCTCTCCAGACTACAGACATCGATCCTGGGAGGATTTTAAGACTCCAGTATCTTCATGCTTCGGAGATCCCTACGGATTTGACTCCTCCGATTCAGCCTTCCTTCGAGACGCTGTCTCAAATGGTATGGAATAACCCTGCTCTTATTCCCTCAGTGGCTAAATCTATTGATAAGAAGTATTCAGCTCCCAAGGATCGTCCCATTTTGGCATCCCAAGCCTTTGCGGATCATATTGTAGTCCTGGCAGAGAATGACAAGGTCGTTCTTCCTCAAACTACTACAGCTCACCTATTAACAAAGAGTCTCGTAAGATTGATACATTAGGTAAGAGAGTCTTTGCTGCCTCCACTCTAAGTATGCGTCAGCAGTTATCAAGGCTATTTTTCTCAGTATGAGTATATCCTGTGGCACTCTATGAAAAGAATGGTTGAAGCTCTTCCAGATTCGGATTCCAAGTCAGAGCTTCTTCTGACCGTTATTAGAGGTATTGAGTCCAATAACCAACAGGTCAAAGCCGCCGGACGCCGACACTGCTTCTCGCTCAGCAGCCGCGGATTTGTACTGCGCCATTCCTGGCTGCTGCATTCTGGCTTCACTAATGATGCTCAGCAGCAGGTGATGGCACTGCCTTTGATGGCTCTTTCTTTTGGCCTCAGGTGGAGCAAGCCTTAGAGGCCACTCAGAAGACTAGATCGGCCATTAAGTTGGCCAGACCTCTCCTGCCCCTCTCGGGCATGTGAACAGACGCCAGTTTTTTAGTCGTCAGTCCTTTCGAGGCAGAGGCAGGGGAAGCTTCCATAAAAGCCAACCTGCCCAACCTCAAAAGAAGACGCAGCAGAAAGCACAGGGACCTAAAGCTCCCAGCGCTACCTTATGAGTCGTTGGCCCAAGTTCCATCCACTCTGCCCGAGGTGGAACTTTCTCCTCCGTGGAGGTCGCCTGATGTACTTCTACAACCAGGAAGTCCATAACCTCGACAAATGGGTCTTCGGATAATTCACGAGGGTTATTCTCTCAATTTCTTGGAAACCCCCCCGAATTGTCCTCCCATACGACAACCCAGGTTGTCGGCCTCTCAGTCAGACCTCCTCACCGCGGAGATCCAGGGCCTTCTGAACAACAGGGCAATAGAACTGGTGCCCCCGCATCTGCGAAACACAGGGTTCTACTCCCATTACTTTCTGGTTCCAAAGAAATCTGGGGGGATGCGCCCCATTCTAGACCTCAGAAAGTTAAACAAATTCCTCCCAGGAGAAATTCAAGATGATTTCCTAGGTACCCTGTTACCCTTGCTGCATCAGCACGACTGGCTGGCCTCTCTGATATGCAGGATGCTTACCAGCATATCTCCGTCCAGCCACCCACAAATTCCTCAGGTTTGTAGCTTTGGGTCAGCATTATCAGTTCAGAGTCCTGCCCTTTGGGCTATCCTCGGCGCCCGCGAGTTTTTACAAAGTGTTGTGCAGTTCTCGGCACATCTCAGGAAAGTCGGACCTCGAGTGTTTCCTTACCTGGACGATTGGCTTCTAGCAAGCCCTTCCCACCAAGGGACTTTGGAAGCCGTGCAAGCGACTTCGCCTTCTCACGCCCATGGAGTTCTGCTGAATTTGAAAAATCTCAACTGCAACCCTCCCAGAGGCTCCTTTTCATAGGGACGCTTCTAGACACCTCTTCAGCAAAGGCTTTCCTTCCAGAGGACAGAAGACTCGACATCCTTCGATGGCCCGTTACATCAGGAGAACCAATCGGTTACAGCTCTCTCGATGCAACGCATGTTGGGTCTCATGGCGCCCTCGGTCTTCACTGTCCCTCTGGCCCGACTGCACATGAGAACCACCCAATGGATGCTCTCCACTCAGTGGTCCCCGACCTCTCACCCCCAGTCTTATCCCATCAAGGTGACGGAGCCCCTTCGAAGGTCTCTCACCTGGTGATCTCAAGAGAGCAATCTCCTGGAAGGATTTCCCTTTGCTCCCCCGGATCATCAGATCTCCATCACCACAGATGCATCAGCTAATGGGATGGGGGCTCACTGCTCTCCCTCCACAGTCAAGGTGTATGGACTCAGTTCAAACTCATCTCCACATAAATGTCCTGGAGATGAGAGCGGTCCTCTATGCAATCCGAGCTCTGAAGGATGTCCTTTGTCACAAGAACATTCTCCTTCAAGCGGACAACAAAGCAGTGATGTATTACAACAAGCAGGCGGTGCTCATTCTTATCCCCTTTGCAGGGAAGCAATGAGGGTGTGGGAGTGGTGCTTGGAGCACAAGTCTCTGATTCAAGCGGTTTATCTGCCAGGTATACAAACCACCTAGCAGATCACCTCAGCAGAACGGAGGCAGACCCTCACGAGTGGTCTCTCGATCCAGCCGTAGCTCGGTCCCTGTTCAAAGAGTGGGGACTCCAGACCTGGACCTTTTGCATCCCCACTCAGCATAAAACTGCCTCTCTTCTGCTCCAGAAATCCAGGGCCTGGCATTTTCTGTCAGGATGCGTTCAGGCTGCGGTGGACAAAGCGCTTTCTTCGCCTTTCCACCGCTTCCTCTAATCCAGAGAGTACTCCTCAAGTTCGAGTCTCAGGGGACCAAGATGATTCTCATTGCTCCTTCCTGGCCTCGGCAACCATGGTTTCCTCTACTCAACAGTATGTTGGCAGCCTCTCCGAGACCACTTCCTTTGCAAATCAGTCTTTTGACTCAGGGTTCGTTGGTCGATTCCAACCTGAAATCACTTCACCTTCATGCTTGGCTCCTGAAGAGATAGAAGTGAATCGGTTCAACGTCTCTCGTAGAGTCTCAGACATCCTTCTGGCTGCTCGAAGCCAGCCACCCAAAAGCGTCACGCTTCCAAATGGAAACGTTTTCTCTCTGGTGTGCAAAATCCTCTTGGAATCCCTTTTCCTGTCCTCCTGGTAGGTTCTGAGTATTTTGACCTATCAAACTTAGGTCTTCAGTACTACAGTTAAAGTTCACCTTAGTGCCATCTCAGCTGCCCATGAGCCGTTTCTTCCTTAACTCTGGCTCAGTTACCTATGGTGAAGAGATTTCTTAAGGGGATTCTCCATACCAGACCCCTGTTAAGCCGTCCAGTTGCAGCCTGGGACATTAACCTGGTGCTGGACATGCTCACTGAAGCCTTCCAACCCTTAGCTACCTGTGAGCTAAAATTTCTTACCTGGAAGACTGCCTTCCTGGTGGCCATTACCTCAGCCCGCAGGGTCTCTGAGATACATGCCCTAACGGACCCTCCAGATACTGTATTCCATAAGGACAAGGTAGTTCTCCGTACTCATCCTAAATTTCTTCCCAAGGTTGTGTCAGAATTCCATCTGAACCCACCTCTGGTACTTCCCGCTTACTTCGCTAATTTCCAAAATGAAGGGGAACGAGCTCTTCATTCCTTGGATGTTAAGAGAGCCTTGCGGTTCTATTTAGATAGAACCAAGGATGTTCGCAAAACTCAGCAACTGTTCGTTTCTTTCAGCGACACCCGGCTGGGTCAACCTGTCGCTATTAGATGCATCTCTTCATGGTTAGTGGCATGCCTTCGTCATTGCTATTCCATGGCTCAAGTTAAATTAGAAGGTAGATGTACGCTCACTCTACTAGGGCGTCGCGCATCCCTAGCGGAAGTTGCAATGTTCCAATTGCAGATATATGCAGCGCGCCACCTGGAGCTCAGTGCATACTTTAGGTTAAGCACTATGCACTGGATGTTCATGCCAGGCGACATCGTAGAACTATCCTTAATGGGCTTCTATCTTGGGCGTGAGCTCTGGCTCTCCTGCCACCCTTTTGGGGATTATCAGCTTGGTACTCTCCACTAGTGTGATGAGTGGTGGAGACTTATGTCCAGGAAGATAGAAAATTACGTACCTACCGTAATTCTTGATCTTCTTGGACGAGTCTCCACCACTCATTCACACGCCCACCCTCCATCCCCCGAGCTCACCGCTGTATTGGTCTTCACTCCCTCAAATCTTTAGGCCGTGAGGACTTCTTTGCTGACCCTTCTTACACGGGTCATACGGACTATCTTATGTCCGTTTTTTAATGTTGGGTTTACTCTTTGTTAGTTGCGCTGCACCTCCTTGGTAAAAAAGGTACTGAGGCGGTTGGAGGGTCGTCGCCGAGATGGTCATTACCGCTCGAGCCGCTGCTCGCGGCGCCGTCTCTCGCACCGACCCTCCAGCAAAAAGTTTGCTCCCGATGGGTCTTAGTGCCTCCGGCGCCAATCCCACTAGTGTGAATGAGTGGTGGAGACTCGTCCAAGAAGATCAAGAATTACGGTAGGTACGTAATTTTCCTTTCTTTACTGGCTTTCTTTCTGGGTTCTTGGACCACCCATCGGCCAAGGGTCTGGTCTCAGACTCTGCTTTCCAGAAGTCCTGAAACTACGGGGATGTGGATAAGCCCCTCACAGGGAGTTAAAAAAACTTTACCACGCGGCCAAGGAGGTCTATGCTGCTTCCTCTCTTGGTCTCCATCAGGCAAGCTACACCATGATGATGGGAGTGCTTGATAATGATCTTTCTGGACTAAGTCTCCATCACTCATTCACACTATTGGGATAGCGCCAGAGGCGCTAGGACCAGGCAGTAGCCAAAATTTTTCAGAAGGGTCGGCGCCGAGACAGGACCACGCTTGCCTGGTGCCGCGAGACTAGCTCGTGCCTCTGTAGGCTATCTTGGCATCGACCCTCCAAGCGCCTCAGTTCCTTTTCTCCCGCCGTCTAGTACGCTTGGATGTCGACGTCTCTTATCTGCCGGAGTCAAAGTTTTCGTCTGTACGACAGCAGCTTTTAGCATTTAATTTAACATTTTAGTAGCAATTTCTTATTTTATGAACAAGAAAAGAAAATTATGAAGAAGAAAAAGAAATTCTCACCTGCCATCAGCAGAGTAATCTTTAGACGGCAGCGGTGATGGTAGGAGAACTTCGCTTGAAAGTTGTTATGGCAGTGGGGCTGTGTCCAGTCCGCTGCCCTTTAATAAACGGGGAGGGGGGCGATTACAGACAGTCCTGTGCTTGGCAGGTGGGATGACAGTCCACTGAAACACGAACCTAGTGGTTCTGGGAATCCGCTTCACTTAACCTCAAGCTCTTCTTCTTCGTTGGGGGAAGAAGAATCTGTGCCGCTCAAGGTTGCCCTCTGGTACGTCTGCATGAGGATTGTTCATCGGGAGGGGTGATAGGCCTGAACTGACTTTGGTGGGTTCCCCTTGGCCCCGCTCCTGATGGCCGCTTCTTCGATTCCGGACTCCTTCGCTGTCCTCGATGGAGCTCCGGTGAGCAGTCTCACCTCTGGGCCGCTCCTGAGGAGCAGGGGGTTTGACTTCTGTTATTTTCCTGGCCAGTGTCCTGATTTTGGGGCCTCCGTGCCTCGGAGCCGTTGGACCAGAGCTGGGTCGATTGGTTCAGGATGAGCGGGGTGCCCTCTTGGTGCCTTCGCCATCGTGCCGACCCCTCGTGCCAACCCCCCCCCCTTCTGTGTAGGGACCAGCACGGGCACCACCTTTTTCCTTCTCCACTTCTCCTCAGGATTGTCCATTGGCATTTTCCACGGTGGTGTTGTCCTGGTGCCTTGCCAGACGCCTTGGGTGATGCCGCAGGTCTGGCACCGTGGTGGGTGCTGGTTTTGGCGTCAGTGCCGTAAGCTGCACCGCTGGTGTTTGGGTCAGCACCGGGTGTCGGCTCCATGGCTTGGCGTCATCACTCTGTTCGGCGCCGGGGGTGCTGTCTTTGGTGCCGTTGCTTGTCGGTGCCACTAGCAGTGCTGCGGGTGGCGCCAAACACCCGTGGATGCTGTGGGCAGCACCAGGCTCCCACAGGCACCCATGGGTGCCATTGCCATGGGTGCCATGAGTATCATGGGTGTGCCTATGCTGCCATGGGTAACATAGGTGTCAAGGTGCCCTCCAATGCCATTGCTGCCATGGGTGCCAGAGGTGCCTGCAGGTACCGCCGCGGGTGCCCTCGGGTGTCGCCCAGGTTGGCATAGGTTCTGCTTGGTGCCCTCTTGCGCCTCAAGTGATGCTGGTGCTGCAAGGGTGCCAGCTGGTGCTGTCCAGCAGAACTGGTTACAGATTTCCTTCTGTAGACCTCTTCTTCCATGGAACTTGTGGCAGGATGTTTTCCACAGAATGAAGTCCTGTTCTGCGGAGTATTTTTCCTCACATCTTGGTGCATGGCAGTCTGTGTGGAATCCTGTGACATCCAGCATTTTTCCACTGATGGAACTCTTCTGTGCTGTTCTGCCAGCGGAATCTCTCATTCCGCTCAGCACTTTCTTGGCTCCTTACGTGGTGCCAAGCTCCTCAACATCCTTCCTGGTAGCGAGGTCTCTAGTAGCTCTGACCTAGTCCTCGCTTACTTCTGGGGTAGAAGTGCATGTAGATGAGTCTTTCCCTGTCCTCCTGGTCAGTAATACAGCAGGTGACTCATTTTATATACTGAAGGGCACGCCCTCTCTTTCATTAGAGTCCGTGATGGAGGATCTTTTCAGTAGTTCCTCAGTGATGGGGTTCACCATAGTATTCAGACTGCACCCGTGGACCGTACAACTCTGTGTCTAGATTCTTTCAGTCGTCAAGACAATTACACTCTGTGGAACATTCTAATTCAATGGTCAGGAGCCGCACAGACTCTTCCGCTCCTTTGATAGAGGTATATAGCCCCCCTTCTGATACTGCCCCTTCTGTGGCTTCTTCGGCACAGGTGGTTAACATCTCTTCAGCTATGATTATTAGTCCGGTCATGATTTCACTTATAGACGCTCAGGCTCCTTCTGCCCCTCAGAGGGATGACATTTTGGTCATTTTTGTATCAAACAATCCTTGCAAGATAGCAGCCTGAAACCTTGTCCGGCTCGGACTAATGGTAAAAAAAAAAAAATAAAATTATCGCAGCACAGGACCTAGCTGAAATTACCCGATACCACACTTTTGGATCTCTTCAGGGTCCGCCTCAGCCTCTGGGGCAGTCATCTCAACTACGGTAAAGAGTACCTGACTTCTTCTACCCATGGGGGGAGTCCGATCCAGCGGAGGTTTGGGTCATCTCTTTTCTCCAAGAGAGAGTTCTCTTATTCCGAGATATTTCCTAGACCTAGGCAACTGCCCAGTCAGTTGGTCCCCCTTTTTTTTTATCAGGCTTTCTTCCCTTGCTCAGAGCCTTGCAGCAACAAAAGTGGCTCTTCACAGAGTCGGAACTTAGGTTCCTACTTCATCGCTTGCTTCAGCTTAACAGATGACATGCTCCTCCTTCACCGTAGGTCAAGTAGGTCTTTTTCTGAGATGGCTTCTCTAATAGTCACACCTCCGGTTCCTGCACACTGGTTCCGTGCCGGTCACACACGAAGCTATCCTCTCCGAGTGCATGACAGAGCTGTGATGTTTTTCAGCAAAGCAAACTAGAGTCCTTCCTACTCACTTCAGGGAGGCTGGAGTGAGTAGTGCCTCACCGCACTGAGTCACTTCTGCTGCTATTCAGTCACTTCAATGAATAGGTTAGCCCTAACTTGGTCCTGCTGTGTCCCTCCTCGATGCACATCTGCCTCTATTTGCCTTAGAAATCCAGCCCATTTTTTTCTGTCTGAATGTTGTTGTTTTTTCCGCAGTGGACACGTCCTCCTATACACTTTTCCTCTCTTCCCTGAGTTCAGAGACTGCTGCTACAGTTGTACACACAGGGGCAGGATGATTCCTTTTTGGAATATGCAGTGGGTAGTATCTGGTTCTACTAGACCACCACAAGAGGCTCTAAGTCGTGCTTGGCCTTCAATCAGGAAGGTTTCAGTGACTAAGTGGAAACCATTCTCCTTGTTGGGCTAACCCCACCTGACCTTCTTTTGCTCACCAAGTAAGGGGTCCTAGTGCTCCTGGACCTGTTTGCAGGTCAGCCATACTTGGTAGTGGGGGTTCCATCTGCGCTTTTCGGTCTACACTGAACCAGTAGACTTTACCTCCGGCTCTTTCAGTTCCTGAGGTCCTTTTACATTAGATTAGTACGTCTTTGACACTATTAATTTTGTTCCTATACCAAATTGTCAGGCTGGGTTCCTGACGCTCTCCTAAAGTAGTTGCGGCTTTCTGGCAGAGTTTCATTTTGTGTCCATTGCAGTCGTCTGCAAAGTGGTGAGTTACAACTCAAGCTCTTATCTTGTAAGCACTATATTCTAGATGCTGTTTCCAAGACAGCTGTTTTTATTAGCAGGACAGTCCTTGACCGTCCTTTCTGAGTGAACCCTATCTCCTCCACCCTACTCAGGGTCGTTGATTTTAGCTTGGTACTCTCCCACTAGTGTGAATGAGTGATGGAGATGTAGTCCAGGAAGATATGGAAATTACATACTTACCGTAATTGTTGATCTTCTTGGACAGTCTTCATCACTCATTCACATGTCCACCCACCATCCCCTGGGTTCACTCATTTTCTTTCCTGGTCTTCATGGTCCTATGGTTCAGGCTGTGAAGACATTGTTCTTTGACCCTTCTTGCAAGGGCCTTCTGGGCCCTCTCAGGCCCAGAAACTCGGAATAAGTTATTTTCATTAGTTATACTGCACCTCCTCGGTCGAAAAGGTACTGAGGCAGTTGAAGGGTCGACGCCGAGATGGCCTACACAGGCGTGAGCTAGTCTCGCAGCGCCACGCATGCGTGGTCCTGTCTCAGTGCCAACCCTTCTGAAAAATGTTGGCTCCCACGTGGTCCTAACGCCCCCGGCGCTATCCCAATAGTGTGAATGAGTGATGGAGACTGTCCAAGAAGATCAACAATTACAGTAAGTACGTAATTTCCATTTCTCTCTCACCTACCTGCTAACAAGCAGCTGCTGGTGAAGTTTGTCAGAGACCAGGGTCAGGCGCTGGCTAAACACTGGCTCCAGGCTGCCTTAGACATGGGTGACTCCTGTGCCCATGTCATGGCATGACCGTCAGTGTGTTGCAGGGCCTGGCTGAGGCTCTGCACCTTTACGGCAGACTCTCAGTACAAGCTGGTCAATGTCGCCTTCTTGGGTACCAACCTCTTACATACTGGCCCAGGGTGGAAACATCATCTCACAAGGATTGAGAAGCCAGTGCTACCCTGGACTCTCTGGTTTTGTCCCAGAAGGACCCGAAGACCCAGAAACCAAAAAAAGAATCCTTTCAGTTTTGGTCCTTTCAGCAACAGAAAGCAGCAGTCTCAGCAGAGGCAGTTACCAATCCTGGCACCCCCAAGGCCAAGTTCTGTGGTCAGGGGCCCAAAGTCAGAGTAGGAAAGTGGTGCCCCTCCAAAGCTGCCCATTAACCGGGGGCAAGGGTTTGTCTCCTGCCTTCCCAGTCCATGACCCAACTCCCTGTGGCGGGTTGACTTTGCCACTTCTGGCCACACTGGTCCATCATTACTATGGACAAGTCTCGAGGTGGTAGGGAGAGGGCTATCTCTACACTTTGAGGCTCTCCCAACTGCTTACACTTCAGATGGCAAAGATAGTGACCGTATAGCCCATTTTCAAATGTTTTTTCAAAGGCCTTGATCACCTTTACTCTCCAATAAGAGACCCTATCCCTCTATGAGACCTGACTGTGTGCATTGCTAAACTGATGGAGGCTACCTTCAAGCCTGTGGCAACCGCTACTTCAAGTATGTCACCTGGAAAGCAGTCTTCCTGGTGGCAGTGACATCTGCCAGAAGGGTGAGCGAGCTGCAAGCCCTCTGCATAGATCCTAATGGCATCACATTTCACAGGGATAGGGTAGTCCTAAGAATTAACAGAACATTCTTCCTAGAGTGATGTCTGAATCAGTCAGTTACACTTGCAGTTTTCTTTACAGCGAAATCCAGCTCAGGAGAAGCTCCACAGTCTGGATGTTGAGAGAGCTCTGAGCTATTAGTTAGACCACACAAAGGATGTAAGGTCCGCTAATACTCATTATTTGTCACCTGTGATGAAGTGGGAAAAGGGAAATTGGCTTCCAAGAGAACCACTTCACGTTTGATAAGTTTTCCTGCATATAGTTTAAACAAAGCTGGCAAGCTGCCACCTGAAGGCCTTAGAGCGCACTCTACAAGGGACACCTCTGCCTCTGTGGCAGCATTAAGAGGCGTTTTGCTGCAGGAAATCTGTAAAGCATGTACCTGGAAAACAGTACACACTTTCACAAAGCACTACTATCTGGAGATGCCAGCTTTGGCACTGATATCTTGCAGAACCTTTTGTCTAAGTAGGTTCTGTACTCAGCCTCCCATGAATCTGACGTGCAATGTGTTGCTTGAGGAGTGGCCAGTAAATGACGCGGACTTCTCCCTCACCTCAGTTCTGTTTCTCCCACCAAGTGAACAGCGACTTCGTGAGCAAGCATTTAAATGATGACATCATGGCCTAGTCCATACCCGAGCCTAGTTCTGGGAGAGCCATTAGCATTTCTCAGCGCCGTTTATCTTCAGAGAAAACAGGTAAGACCTGTACTTTTCTTTCAGCGCCGAGACCTTTTGCTGTGTTTGATCGTTTTTCAGTCCGATCATGTCTCGTCCGAGGGACAAGAAGAAACCTTCAAAGGCGGGCCAACCACCTATGCGTCTGTGTCCCTGCGGCTGGCAGTATTGTGTCTCGGACCGACATGATTGCTGCCTGACCTGCCTGGGCCCAAACCATGGCATGGACCATTGCAATGCCTGTTTCTCCATGGACTGCAGAGTTTTGGAAAGCCGCACATTGAAAGTCAGCTGTACGCTGCCGTCTTTTGGAGGGCAGCCATTCACTAGGGATGCCAGACGCAGGTCCCTTGACCCTTCCTCTGGGTCCCCTCCCGGTTCTATATGGACCGTGGAGGAGGGGGCCTCTGCTTCCTCTAGCCTCGCCACGGCGGAGGCACCATCCTGGCAATCACCTCCTCAGAGGTGAAGGCTCCCCCAGTGTCGCAGCCTGCACCTGCCAAGCCCAGCCCGGTGGTTTCCTCAGCGCCGCCTGTCGGCACCGCCCCGGATCCTGGAGTCATTCACAGATCTGGTGATTGGGGTCGCGCCGTGGGTGGTCTGGGCCGGTTCATTGTGCGGCTTGTGGCGCTGGGAGTAAGCAGGCCCTAGGGGTGGCCCCTCTGGAGCTCGTCTGGATCCACTCCTCTTCGGAGGAGGACGATCTGGAGGTGGATCCAGACTGGCTGCCGGACTCTTCTGAGTATCAGGACTCTCCTCCATTCAGCATCTCTGCTCCCACTCCGGAGCCAGTAAAGTCACCGAGCTAGGAGGAGGCAAGTCCCCTGTTCTGGATGTCCAGGCTAGACCCACTTCTGGGGCTGCTCAGACGCGTGGAGCTGGGGTAGGGGCTCCCTCACCGGCTGCTCATCGGGGACTGGTAGGTGAGATGGAGCTTCCATGGTTGGTTCTGAGAAAGAGGTCCCTCTCTGAGTCTGAGGGGACAAGGCCAGGTGCGACGCCCTTTCCTGGCAGCCCACCGAGGCTCAGGAAGGAGCCACGGTGCCAGGCCTACCTTCTCCCCTGTCCCTGAGGTATCTCGTTGCATGAGGCTAGGGGCCAACCCTTCTGGCCCCACATGGCCCTGGTCGCCTCACCGGGTTGGGGGGGGGTGCCCTTCAGGGCAGAGTCCTGACCGTTTCAGCATGGTTGAACGGGTGGTGATCGTTTCTGCTGATGGATCTTTCCGGGGTGTTGGATCATCTGTATGGTCCCTTAGCCCTGTCAGAGGGCGTCCTCTTTCCCAGAGGCGTTCAGCTCCTTTACCTCTGCCTTTCTCACCTCTTTTCCAAGGCCACTCTGGTCCTACAGGGCATCTGACCTGGGAGCAGTTCAGAGCCACGACTGCTGATTTCCCAGTGTATGTTAGAGCCATGGACAAACAGGTTTTTCACATTTCACCCCTACAGCAGCCAGACTCTGACTTGTCGGCCTCCTCATCTTCCTCACCCAAGGAAGAGGATCCCTCCGTCCACTTGTCCTCGGATGTTGACCCAGACCTTCTGTCAGTCTTTCCTTTCGAGGTTGGTTGACGAGCTCCATATTTCAAGATTAGCAAGATGCAGTCCTGAGCGGGCGACGCACGCTTTTCTCAGCGAGTACAGTATGGATCACCTGGTGGTGCCCGCCTGGCCCTCCCCCTTTCGGGAGGTGTGTATCACACCTGGCAGCATCCATCAGTCCCTTCTCCAGTCCCGATGGACTGCCGGCGCAGGTACTTTGCACCCAAGGGGTCTCCAGGAGCCCTGCCTCACCCCTCTTCGGGCGTGACGCTCTTGGATACTCCCGGACATCGAAGCCGAGGCACATGACCCCCAGATACGGACTCTGCAGAATTCGATACGTGGGGGAGGAGAATCTTCTGCTTGGTGCTCCTCTCTCTTTCTATTGCAGCACATCAAGCCCATCATGCTGCCTATAACAGGCACTTATGGTCCATGCTAAGAAAAGTCCTAGCAGCTAGGCCTGATACGGAGGCGACCAGGCAAGCCATTTCCCTCTCTGCACGTGGCCTGGAGCTTGCAAGGCAGCAAGCAAGGGAATTGTATGACAGCAGTGAGATGGCGTCCAGGCTAGTGGGGACAGCGATGTGCGTTTGGTGGACAGCATGGCTTCGCTTTTCCCGGTTATCACCTGTGGCCTGGCATAGGTTGATTGCCTCCTCTTTCCGGGGGACCCATCGTTTTTCCCCACAGAGTGAGGTGGGAGCTTCAGGGCCAACTTCCACCTCCCAAACAGCGGGAGACCCCGCTTCACCCTGACCAGTCCCAGGCCTAACACTTCCTGTGAGGGTTTTCCCTCCTGTATCTCCCCCACAAGAGGCTGAGGGAAGCGTCTCCCTCAGGGAGGTACCAGGTCCCCTTCGAGGGGGCTTGATAATCACCCACCAGTGATGAACGGTGAAGATTGACACAGATAAGATATGAAAATTACGTACCTACCGTAATTCTTGACCTTTCTGTGTACCTTCACCATTCATCACTGCTTCCCTCCCACCTTCTCATCTTGGGCCTCAGACTCTGGGCTGTGTCTCCTCCCTCTCGTCTTTTTGGGTGTGGTGAGACTGTCCATCTGGTACCTCAGGTTGCCCTGCTCTTTGAGGAAGGATACCACCTTGTGTTGGGGGCAGACAGGACTGCTCTTTATATTGGGGCTTCCTGGGGCTCTCCCCTAGGACTCCTAGATCCTCCAGGATCTGGGGCTCCCTGCCCCCTTGTTGGGGGGTGAGGAGGTCTTCACCCGGGTTATGGGTTCAGATGGCTGTAGTGATCCCCTCTTCTCTGGGTTTTTCCTTGCCTCTACCTTCGGTGATAGCTGGTTCTCAGCATTTTTCCCTCCTCCCATTTCCTTACTACTCCCCAATGTAGGGGTTTGTGGGGGGAAGAGTCCCTCTGAGAGCCCCCACGAAGGAATAGGACGGACTCTACCCTAGGGCAGCTCTCCTGCCCTTATGTATTTGAAACAGGAGAGAGAGACCCCCCCTCCCCCGACACTGTCTTTAGATCAAGAGAGGGAAGTCCTGGGCAGATAGCTTTATCTGCTCAATTCAGCTCTGCCTCCATTCCTTGAAGTGAAGTGCTCCTTCTGGAGATGTTTAAATACCGTAGAAGGGGTCCTTCCTCCTTCTTTCTCTCCATTCTGTCTTTTTTTTTTTTTATCTATACTCTGATGCCCAGAGGATGGGGCCCTTTGTTCCAGACCCCTAGGGTTGTACTGTCCTATACCTTCAGCTTTATATCTCTTTCCATTTATATCCTTTCCTTTCCTTTTTAGCTATCCCATGGGCTCTCTTGCCCTCCCCTTCTTTTTCCCCATCCCCTTTTTCTGTCACTCTCCGGCTTCGCAGAACTGAGGTGAGGGAGGAGTCGACATTGTTTACTGGCCATTCCTTGAGCGCCACATTGCCCCCGAGGATGGTGCCAATGCCAGTACCCCGGGTGCTCCTGTGGGGTACTGTTCCTCCAGCCAGAACCCACCAGTGATGAATGGTGAAGATACAGAGAAAGATCAAGAATTACAGTAGGTACGTAATTTTCATATTTCTGTGGTTTGAAGAAAAGAGTTAGTCACCATAATGTTATTTTTAGGGGCGTGGATATGATTCACTCATCCACACATTGGCAGTTCTTCTTTCAAGAGCTGATTTGTGAGAGCATCTTTAAGCACAGCTTCTCTTTATCATCCAGGTGGCATCCCTCAGCTCGGCCCCATGACGTCAGATCTTCCTTTTGCTGGAAGAGTTTGGTCACTTGCTTCGGGTACTGTGTGGCCTATTAAGTGCATCATTGGTAAACTTGGTGACTTTTCTCTAACTTTTGACTTCTGAGCATATTTCTTGGTACCACTTTCGACCTTTTAATGATGCAACAAGAGGAGGCAAAGCCCACTCCTGGCTTCAAACAGTGTGTCGTGTGCCTGCAAATGATGTCGCAGACAGTCCCACACTTGTCATACCTGTACTGCCTAGAGATGGCACAAGATGGTGTGGTTTTTGCCAGATGATGCTACCCTTATCACTTAAAGACTGTAAGGCATGTCTTCTCAGCCAGCTGGCTGACCAAGACCCAAAACTGCAGCCTAAGGGTGACTGCAAGGTGGGCTCTGCTGTGGCTGGGTCAGAAGTCCAACTTGCAGCTGTGGAAGAGGCGTTAGTGCTTCTCTTGGCTGGGGTCAGTGCCAGGGTGTCCTTCATTGGGAGTTTCATGACTTCTCAGGCCCTCCAGATCTTTGGGGAGAGCCGTGTTCACCACAATGGGAAACATAAAACAAGAAACACTGCTGTTTGGGGGGAGGGGGGGGTGCTGTGTGGCCCGAGCAAGATGGCGCTTTTTTGAGTTGGGTAGCTCAGCTTTGGTCGACAACCAACACAGATTTGAACATTTTGAGTTAAAATAGCTCTTCAGGAGAGAGCGGAAGGGGTAGCAGAAAGTCTTCTGATCGTTGTGGGCAACCCACGTAAGGAACAGCGATCCAGAACAGGAGCAAGAAGTGGAAATGCTCCGTCTGCACAGGCGACCCGATCTACACAAAACATGTCTGAGGAGAACACTGGGGATACGGCCGAGGAGACCCTTCAATCCATAGGGGCCAAGCTCTCAAAACTGATTAAATCAGTTACGGTCCTATCCGATAAATTTGACGAACTAGCTACTAGGATCTCCACATTGGAGACAACAATGGAAGGTACACAGACGACAGCACTAGATGCCTCTAAAAGGGCGGATGCAGCTACTGGAGCGGTGTCATCGTTGAGTAAAGAGAGCGGGCATTTGGAAAGCCCGCACTGAAACGTTAGAAAATCAAATTCGAGCACCTAACATAAGAATCTTGGGCATGCCAGAAGGCAGTGAAAGGGACAGCCTACTGCTGTTCCTACAGGACTGGTTTGGACAACAGTTTGGTAGTGAGGTGAGATCCAAAGTACTGCTGTTTCAAAGGGCCTATGGAGTCATGCCACGTGGCCGATCGGAGGACCAGGATCTCCCCAGAACTATCATCATGGTCACTGGCAGGGGCTGGGACCAGAGATTATCTACTGGCGCTTGCCAGAAGAAAAGGGACTCTCCTTCAAGATAGTCAACGTGTTAACCTCTTTCCCGACATCAGTTACGCCACCCACGGAAAAGATTTGATGGAGTGCGTGCGATGTTAAGGGAGGCCTCAATTTCCCATGGAATGATTTTTCCAGCACGACTACGCATTGCGCATCGTGGGAAGGTCTATTTGTTTTCCGACTCTGCTGAGACCCTGAAGTGGGGTCGCAAGAACGCTCTCCCTCCTGCCCACCAGTCCGAATCTGATCACCAGTCCTCGGAGGATGAGGACTCCTGAACATTAATCAGTTTCGCTCTAAGGAATGGCAGGTGAAGCCACATCAGATACTGTTGTAGTGTACTGGTAATCCCTTATGGCATAAGACTTTGGAAAGATGATAGTTTCACTTGAAATGCTCGCCGCCTCATGTTTTGGGATTAAAATTATGTTCGGGACATTCCTTAGAATTTATTTCAGTCAGGTTCAACTGTGGACTACTACTTTAAATGCTAGAAACTATAACCTTTATAGTAATTACTAACTCGATGTTTAAGGGTCCTAAGTTTTACTTGCCATTATTCTCTTTTGGTGAGTTGTTCAAGTTTGTCGACTAAGCGCCTGTATATTAACACTTTAAGTAAATCAAAAATTGGTTTTTGCACATTATTTGTGCTCTCGCTAGTGATTGCGTGGCAACCGGTACCATAATTTACGGTGAAGGACTGTGGACTTTTGTTTTAAAATTTATCATAAGATAACTTCCATGCAGCTCATGATCTACATTACAGCACTGGTATTTTACTATTATGTAGATATGTAAGAAAAGAATAATAATTTTATTTCTCCAAGGATTTCCTCCAAGATGATGCATCTGTAAAGCAATAGACAGTTTATATTGTTTTTATTATGAGTAGTGGCGCCCTCTATGGATGTAAAACATACACATTTATAATGTCTGTGCTTGATAAGAAACTGTTTGTTTCTCTACAGAATAAAAATATAAAGTATAAAAAAAGAAACTGCTGTTGGTAATTGGACTGGCAGAGAGCATGCTCCTCCTGCTCATTTGGTCGAGGGGTGGACCGTTAGCTCCATGGTACCATTGTCTGTATTGATGACCTTGACACCGGTCGATTAGGTGGCTGAGATTTTTCTTGTCCCTGTCTACCAGTTGTCGAAGAGGATTGATGATGAGTCGATCTCCCAAGACCTTGACCTTCCTGGTCCTTAGGTGGATGTAGAGCGGTTGGTATCCCAGCCATTTCCACTCAGTATCAACTTCCACCAGAGGTCAAGCTGATGAACCTGGTGCCTGTCGAGTATACAGCACCTCCGATTGCATCTCCTCAAATATCGGCTCCTGGGTTGACGGTCAGGGTCGAGGAGCTTCTCAAATTCTCTATCCCGCTCAACCAGGAGGCATCATTGTTGACGCTCACTGTTCTCTTCATCTTCTTATAAAAGGCTCCTCTGTCTGATGTAGCAGCACTACAAGGAGCTGCTCTGGCAGCAGTGGGCCTTGGTGTGGCAGGGTAGGGCTCTACCCCCAACCTCTGTGGTGAGGTGTCCGGTGCCGGTCAAGCCCATACTGGTCCTTCCAAGCCATGTGTCTCTCCACACTTGCTGGTGGAACTGCTTCCACAGCAGCCTATGTGGGGAGCATCTACTAAGGACTCCCATCTGGGGGCCGACTTGCCAGGCCGGTTATCTGTGGAAATCACCAACTTGGATGTCTCCAAAGTGGTTCATTGCGGGAAAACATCAAGGGCCGTCAAGTCTTGACGACTCCGAGGAGTCCTCTAAAATTGTGGATGCATACATTTGACTGGGAATTGGTCAACAAACTGACCACTAACCAGGGGCCAGTGTCTTTTGGGGCTCTCCTCCAACTCGTGTCGGAGTCCATTGAATGTTCCCTTGGTGCCATATGAAAAAAGAGCTAGATACCCTTGTCTAGTGGCGTGGATATGATGTACTATCCACACTTCTGCCAATGTTCCTTTCCCTTTAAGGCTTACTGGAACTTCTTTAAGCTGGCTCTTCCCACCCACCTATGTGGTAACTCCCTCAGCACCACCTTGTGATGCCAGATCTTCCTTTCTGCTGGAAGAAGGTTCCCTTCTTACTGCTCTCCATGCTGAGTAGGCCCTTTCTTTCAAACCTTTGCAGAACTTTGAGAATTTACTTTCGTCTTCAGGCGATTTGTAAATCTCAGTCATGGACAACTTGAAATCTGCACCTGTCTTTAAAAAAATAAGAGTGCGGGCAGAAAATGTCCATGACAAACCTGAACACCTTGTGCATCTACTGCCTAGGCTATGAACACGATCCCCAGGCGTATGTCCTGTGTCGCATCTTGCATCCTTCTGCTTTAGAAGACCGGCACGCTCAGCTTCTTTTAGGGTGTCCAGATGAATGGGATCTCCCTGTTTGCTTGAAGGACGCCCATCTAGTGGTCTCAGCAGCTGCGGGGTCCGCTGAAATACTTGTGGCTTATGAAAAGGCTGCGGCTCAGGCTGCAGAGCATGCCTCTTCTGTTTCAGCTTTTGTGCCACTTTCTTTTGGCACCACCTTCACAGGGGCATTGAAATTTGTGCTAATCCCTTCCCACCTTTGGGCAGGGCCCCTCTAAGGGCACAAAATCCAAATCTTAAAAGGAGGAGACTAAAGTCTTGCAGTCGATCGTGAGATCGTAAGTGCTCTCGGGCCTTGGATTCCCATGCTTCTCTAGAGGCTTCAACTACGATTGATCCTTTGGCCCAGGCTGCTGGCTCCATGGTCTCCCTGTTGGGCCAGTTGATTGAGATGCCTGTCGACCAACCTGTCAAGATTTTTCTCAAGCCGGTCGATGCATTGTCTCCAGGTGAGCCCAACACCTCCCTCTCTAGGACTCTGGTCCTGCCTGCCACTTCTCGGGGTGTTTCAGACCAGCATGCTAATCCGGTCCGCACCCCTCGAGATCCGATTACCCAGGAGGAGCCTCAGCTTTTGCTGGTTCCCTCAGAGTCCCACTATCGGCATCCTCAATAATCAAGGTCGAGGTCTCGATCCCGAAGCCCGGAGTCGAGCAGCCTGTGCCAGCATCGGTGTTTCCGCTCTTGGCATTCGGGCAAGCAGTACTACCGCTACTCCTCCTCCTCCTCTTCCTCCTTAGATGAGGAGATGCTCCGCCGCAAAATTCGTTGGCTCTATGAAGAGCTTATGTGGCATCAGCTCATGTTTACTGGGGTTAAGCTGGTTCCGGTGCCCACCCCAGCTCTTCCATGGCTCCTGCCACCCAGGCCCCAGCCTACTCCAGCTCGGCCTATTTCGGCCTCTCCGCCCATCCAGGTGTAGCCGCTGCCTAAGCATCCGTCGATGTCCACCCCGAAGGATGCCCGTACCACTTCCGGGCTTTCTTGCTTGCTGTCAGTCAGCACGACTCCTGGAAGACACCTTAGAGTCAGCAGGGATTCTGGTGATCGACTGCTTTCCGAAGAATCCTCGAGTCTGAGGGTTCCTCCCTACACTCCCATGCACTGGACGCCATGTCAGGAGAAGATTTATCAGCAGAGCATGGTCCCACCTCTTTCACAGGCCTGCTGCATTTGATCTCGGAATCTGTGGGACTCCAGATGGAGCCCATCCAAAAAATGGGCTTAGTACCCTTTGACCAAGATTCCCGACCGCGGTAACTCCTCTGGGGTGGCTTCCTGGTCACCAAGGCCATTCTTGGCCCCACTGTGGAGCTTTGGCAGCACCCTGCCTCATGCCCTGCACTGTTGGCACAGATGGCCTGAAAGTATGCGGTCCCTATCGGTTCCCTGTCACGTTTCACTGAACATCCCTCAGCCGAGGGTCTGGTGGCCTTCTCGGTCTTTTGTCATACCGGCAGCATTGGGAACGTGGATAAGCCTCCTGACAAGGAATCCAAGAAATTGGATCATATCCCCAGCTCCTGTCTCATTTACAGACTACAGTCAAGCAGGCCTGGGACCAGAGCAGAGCGGTGGCTAAGCAGCAGCTTCAGACAGCCATGGACATCTGTGTCTCCTCCGCCCAGTCTGTGGCTGCCGCAGTGGCCATGCGCCGCAGGGCTTGGCTGAGGATCTTGACCTTAACAGAGGATACCCGCACAAGTTGGCGGATGTCCCCTTCTTGGGCTATGAGTTGTTCGGGGCAGGGGTGGAAGGACACATTACTCGCATTGAGAAGTCTAGTGCCACCCTGGACTCTTGTCACCTCCGCCCAGAGGGATACCAAGGGCCCTAAACTCCAAAGGAAGAAGCCCTTCCGGCCTTTTTCTGCCACTGTGGCCAAGCAGTCAGGGCCCAGACTTGGCATCCCCGACTAAAGTTGGCTGCTTCGGTCATCTGAAAGCCAGGTGGTAGAGACCTCACTGCTTTCTCAGCTTGTCCCTCCTCTGTCTCCAAGTCTGCCCAGTCACAGGATGTGGGAGGGGTGCCTCCCCTGTGCCCTCCAGTGAGGGGCCGGCTCCACCACTTCCTTTCAACCTGGTCGGCTGTCACCATGGACAGGTGGGTCCTTGAGGTGGTCGGTCAGGGTCTACCGTTAGAGTTTGAGGCTTACACGCCCAGCCAAGCCTGTGCCCCATGCGAGGACATGGTATTCGCCGACATGCTGTCAACCCTTTAGGAAGACATCGCCAAGCTCCTTCAGAAGGAGATAGTGGCCCCTGTCCTGGACCCTCCAGTAAGCCCAGGCTTTGTCTCCAGGTTCTTCTGGTGCCAAAACGGGCAGGGGGCTGGCACACTGTCTTAGATCTGCACAACCTGAACAAATTCCTTCGGTCGCGCTTCTTCAGTATGGGTACTCTGTCTCAGATCATTCCATCTCCGGAGCAGAAGATGTGGTTCTGGTCTCTGGATCTTTGGGACATGTTCTTCCACGTCCCCAGCCGTCTGTCCCACTGCCAGTTCCTGCGGTTCCGTGCGGGGAGGATTCCCTACGAGTTCCAGTCCATGCCCTTTGGCCTATCCTCAGCTCCCAGGGCCTTTACCAAGTGCATCGCAGTGGTGGCAGCCTACTTAAGGTGCCGAGGGGTTCGGGTGTACCCCTACCTGGACGACTGACTCATAGCAGGTCCCTCCAGGGAGGAGGTGGAGTGGTCCAGGGACCTGACCCTCCAGATCTGCTTGTCCCTTGGCCTCCTGGTCGAGGCCAAGTCGGAGCTCGTAACTTCAAAGGTGATGCACTTCATCAGGGCAGGGCTTGTCTTCTGGTGGACCAGGCACAGGCTCTCGTGCTCTCTCTCTCTTTCCTCCTTTACCCAATCAATTTGGGTTGGGCAGGTGGGCCCTGCTAGGGGCTTCCTGGGATACATGGCAGCATGCACCAGCGTGGTCCGTTGGGCCCGGTGGAGAATGCACTTTCTGCAGTGGGAGGTAGCCTCCCAATGGTCTCAGCGCCAGGGTCACTTAAAAAAGGCCGGTCACTGTGACCCAGCTGATGTAGGACGCCTTCCAGTGGTGGTTAGTCCCAGAACATCTGCAGGAAGGGATCCCATTTGTCTGCCTAGAGCCACCAGTCACCATCACGACTGATGCCTTTCTGATGGGCTGGGGTGCCCACCTGGGGGACCAGAGTCCACGGACTCTGGACCCCTGAGGAATATCA